>CM073938.1:20901924-22151924 GCA_037179545.1 Sesamia inferens | reverse complement strand
CAATAATATAGTTTTCTTGCTTCCTGTCGCAAGACATGAGACTACCTGTGTTTTTAATCCCTCCGCTTGATTAGCGTCTTTATTTCCCTCATAAGTTACCGATGAGGTTTCCGTGCGAGCAGCCCGACTACCCTCATCAACTTCCGACCTTACGACCCCTTGTTGGTGTAACAATGAATGGTGGCGGCGTTTGCACACCCGGCACTTGAGTGTGTTTTTACAAAACTTAACAGAGTGGTTGCTGAGCAGGCAGATGAAACATAATTTATTCTTTAGAACAAAGTTCCTCCGAGTTTCCGTACTTTCATTAATAAATTTTGGACATGCACTTATTTTGTGCTCACCTGCACAAAAGGCACAAGATACCCCTTTATCTTTAACTACATGTAATGCCCGTGTAGTCTTAGGTGCCCTCTCTACCTTTGTTTCTAGATTCTCTAAAGCCCTAAACCGGTTAATAAGGAAATCCTTTAGTTCATCGAAAGTAGGAAGGTCGTCCTTAGTATCCGATGATACCTTTAACTCCCATGCCCTTCTAGTTACTTTATCAAGCTTCTCAGTAATAATGTGTATAATCAAAATTGAGGCAAGATCTATATCTAAATTTTTTAGTGATTCTAAACAATCAGTTGTTGTACTCAAAAGTTTTTTAATATCCGTTGCGGACTCACCAATTATGGCCCTTTGATTAAATAAAGATTTAACAATCCCGTTTGCCAAAAATCTCTTATTATTGTACATGGATTCTAATTTAGTCCAACTTGTACTATAATTATCTGCTGTCACCTGTACATTTCTTAATAAATGTTCCGCCTCTCCGGATAAATATCCCTTCAAGTAATATAATTTCTGTGCATCATTCAATTTATTATTGTTATGAATTAATCCCAAAAACAAGTCTCTAAAGGTTAACCATTCCTGATATTTACCAGAAAACATTGGTATTTTAACCTCCGGCAACCGAAAATTATAATCTTCTTTAAAACTACTAAGGCCCGGTCTACTATCATTTTCATTACTAGATACACATTTATGTTTTCGTATTAGCTCTTTCAGAGTACTTTTGAATTGCACATATAATTCCTCCACCTCATCGTAAATACAATCTTTATGATATTTAGAGCTGAATAAGTCTGATTTTTTAACTTCGCTTATTATTTTAATATGTGTATTATGGAAAAGTTGCCATTGTTGTTCTAAACTTTCTAAGCGTGTTTCTATATACGATACAGTGAGTCTATCCTTTGGACATTTTTTAAAGTTAATTATAGCCTTATCTATTTTGATTTTTACGTCTTCTTGGATATCCACCAACGAATCCATTTTGTAAACACAATATTATACGTAGACACAAACAAAATAATGAAAAATAACACAGTAATAAATCTAATACTACAGCACAAATTAACACAGAGCGGAAGAATATAATATAAGATTATTCTAATTGTCTAAACTTAATGTCCACTAAATATTTCTTCTCGCACTTGTTCCAAACACTAACTTAAATTTCTTAGAAAATTTTACAAGTCTTTTAGAGTTCAATTTCTATACAAATTTGGGCGTAGGTTCCCCGTCCAAACCACTTTTTCTTAAAAAATATTACAAGTCCAAAATCGCACACAATTTTTACGTTATTTTTTCTAGTAAAGTTCAAATCTAATGCACTTCTCTATTAGATTCTGCCAGAATAAAGTTGAAAGTACTCACGATTTTTTCACCAACACTCACTGACCCTGATGACGATGCAATGTACCACCACGCACCAGTGGCGCCCTCTGTGACCACGAACTGCACCTTCCTGGCCTCCTCCGTCTGGCTGCTGCTGTCACCAGTATTGCTGCACCACGCTCTACTGGATCCACCCTGCGCCCACCAGTCTTCCACCTTCAGCTCCTGGCACCTCTCACCTGGTCACCCACTGAAGGGCTGCTCTGGACAGCGATCCACTGCCCAGTAATGAAGCGTAGGGTGGTAGAAATACCACCTCCGGAAACCGCCAACACACTCGCGACCAATCCGACTCCGAAGGACCATGAACGAAGGTCGACTTGGAGAGGGTGGTTAAATTAAACACTGGACTACTAATATTAAGCGCGTATAATATAATAACACAGTGCTTGCTGCTCACCCCAAAAACAATAATTCTCCTACCTTTATAACATTGCCGGTAACGAAACCATAGCGCGATCTAACTCGACCCCAACGCCATCTATCGAGGCAAGGTGTAAACTTTAATGCTTTATTAATTCAATATTGATCGCGCTATGATTCCGTTGCCTTATAATTACGTAGACAAAAAAGGTAAGTGAAAAGGAGATGTTTCAGATAATTATTGTCAAATTCATTTTAAGCTAATGGCCTAGTAGCAAAATGTTTCATATATGTATGGAGCCTGGGCCAGCACAATGTACACTTAATGTAAACATTATAGTTAACTGTTTTTTAAGTTAATTTCATATAGGTACTTTGGCTTAATTCTTATAAAAATTCAATTTAACTCGGCCAAGGAGTACAACACAACTACTGATAAACATGGTGCTCAGCAATAAGTGAAATAAGATTTTGATAGTGACATTTGATTGACGTGTCATGTATCTAAGGCTATCAAAACTTTATAAAACTATCTCCCAAAACTTCTGAACTGCATCATCAAGTTTAACATCCAGAGACAAATGATTGATTGATAATGGTTTCGGCGTAGAAGCTGATAAGGTCTTGCCCATGAGGACATACCCAAAAACTGTATTGATAGCTGATGCTATATGATCTCCGCCGTCTATCTTGCCTGGCAATAAAATCTGCGGAATGATTTCTCCACTAATGAGAATATCAATTGGACGAGAATTGTCAAAGTGCTCATCTGCCAATTTCATATTAGCGGTATGTTTGAATTGATTGATATTCATTTGATGAGTAGGCATATCGCTACATATTTTGTTAAGAGTCACAGCCTCAGTAAATAGATGGACTTGTCTTACTTACTGGACGGATCTCCAAAAAGACCTTGCTTGATGATTGGGTTGGCATTTCACCGATCCCTGACATTGGTGTGTTTGATTTATAACGAGTCAAACCAAGACGACATTGACACATGAATTTGATATGATATGACTTTGGCAACCCGGATCTACCAAAGCTCGGACCTTTTTATATGTGCCTCGCCCATCCCTAATTTCCACCTCAGCTGTGGCCAAGAACACGAAAGAAGACTTAGACACGCAGCCAGAAATATTGGACAAGGATGTGACAGGGGTCACATGTTCATCAGACTCATCTGATGCTGATTGATTAATTAGATGAATTATTGTTTGATACATTTTTATTTTTAAATGAATTATTTTGATTCAATGAATTATGATTTTGTTTGTTTGAAGGAAAGTGCAATAAACTATTATGTTTTTGATTACAGGTCTTGCAGGGGTATCGGGGGCGGTGGTTTCGACCCTCTTCCCTGAACGAACGGGGCACGTTCCCCCGGCGATGGCTTCACCCTCAGCCACAGACTCTCTCTAGAAGAGGTGGGCACCAATGTCCCCGAGGTGACGCAAGCAGAGACGGGAGCGGCCGTGTCGCGGCTCCGGGCCAAGAACAAAGCGCCCGGACCCGACGGAGTTCCTGGCCGAGCTCTCGTCCTGGCTCTGATGGAGCTAAAGCTAGTTTCTAGCTAGTTTCCCAGTGTGTGGAAGGAGGGGAAGCTGGTCCTCCTCAGGAAGGAGGGGCGCCCTGTGGACTCGCCGTCCGCGTATCGGCTCGAGCTCCCTTCGGGCGCCGACTTGACGTGTTACGGACGACACGCTTGTCACTGCCCAGGGGAGCTCGCACAGGGAAGCGACGTTGGTAGCCACGCCGGCGGTGTCACAGGTGGTGAACCGCATCCGGCGCCTGGGCCTGGAGGTGGCCCTTGACAAGTCGGAGGCAATGGTATTTCATGGCCCCTGGCGTGCGCCAGCGCCAGGATCACATATCGTGGCCAGCGGGGCCCGGATAGCTGTCGGAGTCCACCATGAAGTGTCTGGGATTGGTGCTCGACAGCCGCTGGGAATTCGGGCCTCACTTCTGGCGGCTGGCGCCCAAGCTGATGGGTACAGCAGGCGCGCTATCAACTTTACTTCCTAACATGGGGGGCTCGAGCGCCGCCTGTAGGCGGTTATACGTGGGAATCGTGCGGTCCATGGCCCTGTATGGGGCTCCTGTGTGGGCGATGGACCTGACGGAACTCTCGCCATTCTGGGTAAACCGCAGAGAGCGATGGCCGTCAGGGTCGTCCGCGGGTATCGCACGAGAAGGCTTGCGTCCTGGCCGGATCCTCGCCCTGGGACCTAGAGGCGAAAGTACTCGCGTCATTGTACCGATGGCGCGAGGAAGAGCGGACACGGGGCTCCAGTCCGGTGCAGCAGCAGATCGAGCTGCGCCGAGAGGAGCTACGTCAGGTCCTGGTGGCGGACTGGCGGCAGAAGCTTATGCACCCTACCGCCGGCCGCGCTACCGTCGAGGCGATCCGGCCAGTACTCGACGACTGGCTCGGGGGGAGGCACGGCTCCCTGTCGTTCAGGGTGACGCAGGTGCTGTCGGGGCACGGCTGCTTCGGCAAGTACCTGCGACGAATAGACAGGGAGCCGAACGCTCGGTGCCACCACTGCGTCCAATGCGGGGAGGACATGGCGCAGCACACGCTCTCCCAGTGTGTGGCTTGGGAGGAGCAGCGCCGTGTCCTCACAAACGAAGTAGGAGGCGACCTGACGCTGCCGGCAGTAGTGCGGAGGATGGTCGGTAGCGCAGAGTCGTGGGACGCGGTGGTATCCTTCTGCGAGGACGTGATGTCCCAGAAGAAAACACCTCACTACCCCGTGCAGGAGGTGAGGCCCGGGCAGACCGGGCCGGCACCGAGAGTGTGGCACCGAGAGTGTGGGGTCGCGGCAGAATCAGGAACTCCCGCGGCTACGTGCGCACGTGACCGGAGAGACACCGGGGTGGTTTTTAGTCAGTAGGAACCTGCAGACCCCGTCGCCCACCCCAGGGCGGCGGACATCCGTTGAGGATTTTCCACCCAGGAACAAAAAAAAGGGGTATCGGGGGTGTTCCGGTTAGTGCATCTATATGTGACAATATGTTTAAAAATATCTGAAAAGTAGAATTTTGTAATGACTTCTTAGGAAAATTATTTTGAACTAGATGGGTGAAGATTTTACAAAATAATTGTACTTTAAATTTATATGCAAGCATTTTTTTTATATTAGTTTACATACATATTTTATTATCTTGAACGTATCTTCTTTCAAAAGAAGAAATAAAGAATTATTAAAATCGACATATCCAAAATTACCAATGAAAGTCCAATATCTGTCTAGCAGAGATGTGAAAAATAGTTTAGTAAAAGTATTTAAATACAAAATGCAATACTCAATACTCAATACTCAATACTCAATACTTTTATTGTTTTCCACATGTATTCTTAGATGGTAATACTTAAAATTAGTTCACGTGGACCCTGTCGGGCACAAACAAAATAAGTGAAGTTAGGAGAGAGGAAGCACTTTTTTACAATTTACTACGTTGCTTGCTAACGGGTGCGTTTGTGGGTGTGTGTGTGTGTGTGTGAGGATGCGTGTGCGTATGTGTGTGTGTGCGAATGTATGTATGTCTATTTAAGTTTGTGTCTTTATATTTTTATCATTGAGGTATTCGTTGACAGAGTAGTAGCATTTATTTATAAGAAATTGTCTAAGTTTTTTTATAAATATATTTATTTTATCTTCTTTTTTTATTTGTGCGGGTAGTTTATTATACAGTTTAATAGACATCACATAGGGACTTGTCGAATGCATTTTTAACCGTGAACGTGGAATGTTTAGTTTAGAACGATGCCTGAGTTGATAGCGTGACTGGTTGTCATCTCGTTTTGAGTACAGCTCTTGGTGTTTCAGAACAAATTTGCATGATTCTAGAATGTAAATACAGGGAAGAGTTAAGATATTATGTTTCTGAAAGAATGGTTTACAACTGTCTGTTTGCTCAATGTTTACGAGGATTCTTATCAGTTTCTTTTGCAGGATGAAAAGTGTTTGTACATCTGTGCTGTTACCCCAAAGGGTGACACCATAGCTAAGCCATGCATAAGCGTAGGCATAGTAGGTGGTGAGCGCTGTTTCGAAATTGGTAGTCTTTTTTATTTCACGGAGGGCGTAAGAGAATTTTGAAATTTTAGAGTGCGTTTTTTGTATGTGTGGTTTCTATGCAAATGCATAGTTGCTAGCACTATTTCAAATAGAAATACAAAGTAGTTTTGAATAAAAGTATTTAAATACAAAATGCAAAATACGTATTTTTAAAATAGGTTTGGAAAATAAAATACATTGTTAAGCATAACCACTTTTATTTATTGAACTGATTTTAGAACTAGTATTTGTTCAAAGAGTTCATCTTTCATGTTCCGCCTATGGGGCCTCATAATCATTCCACCAAATGAAAATAGTCGTTCTACAGGGGCAGAACTTGGTAAGCAGGTATTATATTTAAGGAAGATTTTTTTTACATTAGGATACCTGTTCAAGGATTCTAAAGTATTGTCTTCATCTTTTAAATATTGTAGTGTTTCCAGATCTATTGTAGTCGTATTAACATTATCACTGGCTGCTGAAGAATCAGAGTCCTCAACAAACATATAATAAGATTCTGTCCTTTCCTTCTTTTTATAAGAGTCAGTGTGTTGGGAACTCTTTTCGTCTTCTTGTTTTATCTTTCTCACTTCTGAAACAAATACTTCTTTGATGTATTCTCTGTTGGCTTTTGGCACCCATTTCATTTTGAAAAAGGGATAAGATACTGATGCTATTATGCCATCTTTTGCTTTTGGCTCTTCTAATTTATAAAATCTCTCAAAACGCCTATTAAGACTTTCTGTAATAACATCTATCAATACATCACAATATGTAAGGTTATCCATTTTCAAGCTGCTTAGAATTCTTTGCATTCTCATCAGTTCTGGTATAAGACATCCATAATAAGTATCTTTGTCCCCTTCTAAACTTCTGATCCCATCAGCAATAGGCTTTGAACAGCTTACATATTCAAGAAGAAATTGAATTTCAATTTCTTTAAAAATAGCCAACCCTAGTTTCTTTTTCTTACTAATTTATACTAACTAGACACTGTCTAGTTAGTATAAATTAATAACCTAATTCCCCGAGAGATGGTGCTGTACATTGGGTTGCTTTGCGCTGTTAACATTTTTCCTAAGTTGATGGGGTCGGTACGGTATGAAATTGTCGAATTGTTCGGCTGGTCCCTTGTTATCATTAATTTCATAGAAATTTTTTCACAAAATCTACGTAAACACTTGTAGAATATAGTAACCGTTGCGACAACCGCAACACCTTCCCCCTACTTATACTCATTTTTTTAACACTTATTGTGACGGACGGGAACTACGAGCCCTACATTGAGAGTGGCCCGACATGCTCTTGGCCGGTTTTTTTTATTGGTTCTTTTTTGAATGCAAATCTCAATGGATTAGCCATATGCTTCAAAATGTTTTAAATTAAGTGTAATAGTGTGTTAAGAGATTTTATTGCTGGAATATGTAGGTAGGTACCCTGTCTTTGAATGTCAATGACAAGAGTAGGTACCTACTCGGTCGGTAAGGTATGTAGATCTTTAAAGAGTTTTTTTTTTTTTCAATGAAAAACCACAGACGATGGAAAGTAAGTTATGAGCTTACCAAGCGTAATTTAAACGTCACTGATAGTGTAGGTAGATATAAATAACGTACCTACCTACGTGATTAATATGTAATGTTGCAATTCGATTACCTACCAACGTATAAAGGACATGACCTATTCATGGTTGCATACAAGACACGGCAATGATTGACTCTATGACTCATTGCAATTGAAACGAACGACTTATTAGGAAATAAAGATAATGGCATTGAAAATGTCCTCGTCTGAACTTTAATACATAGGTACCTATGTACGGTCAGGAACAAAAATCAATAAACACGAAATGATTTGATAATGTACTTTTGAGTGTCGATTTTTACAATAGTATTTTGGTTATTTACTACAATATTTTGTTCGACTTTTGTTGCTCACTGTACTTACTTACGATTTCGCCTATCCATAGAGCAGAATTATGTAAGTATCTACGTATTGACGGCCTCCCTCCGCGGTCACCTGTTATCATCATTTCAGCTTTTATCCCGGTTGCATCCGCGGCTATCGCGTTGGAGCCAGGGATCCGCTTTCCTGCACATTCTCCTCCATTTCGCGCGATCTTTAGCATCCTGTGGTGAGAGATTGTTTGCACGCATGTCATCTCTTACAACGTCAAGACAGCACATCTTTGGTCTACCCCGCTTGTTCCGGCCCGGCGGAGGCGCCATTGTAAGACATTTGTTACCCACATAACGTGCCGGTTTTCATCTCATTTTCATCTCAGTGACACACAGCTCCAGCTTGTGTCGCTCAAGCACAGGCCACGCCTCACTGCCATACAGAAGGACAGGACTAATGATGGTCTTATAGACCTGTCCCTTAAGCTTAACCGGCATTTTGGGGTCACAAATGACACCCGTCACCTCACGCCATTTAGCCCAAGCTGCGGAAATGCGTGCCCTTACGTCGCAATCAATGTCGCCGGACGCGTGAAGGACAGATCCCAAGTATTTAAACTGGTTTGTGCACTCGACCCTGTCTCAGCCTATGCGCACAGACATGGGGTCCGTCGTGTTGCTGGTCATGTATACGGTCTTCGCCACATTGAGTTTCAGACCTCCGTTTTCAAGCGAGTCCTTCCACGCACTCACACGCCGCACCAACCGTTCCCTGTCCGCGTCCGCCAGCGCGATATCGTCAGCATACATGAGCAACCTCCCTGGTTGCTCAATTTTTTATTTTTTTTTATTTCACATATCACACAGATTGAGTAAGTTCGAGACATGTGTTATGGGATACTAACTCAACGATGCTATATTTATAATAGATACATATACAGTATGTTACAAAAACCCTGTCCGACCCGTGAAGGTGTTGTTAGGTATCGTTAGCTGATTCTACTAATGCGTACATAACCTGGCTAAACTAAAAAAAAAATACCCCCTTAAAAATAAATAACTTAAATAAAATAAATAGGTAATTTCATGGCAACACAGGCACAGGTCATGACCTCAGTTGACCTCATGCATGTAGGTATTGGTAGTCTAACCACGTTTATCGACTCTAGAAAGAAACAATGATACCTACTTAGGCAGCTCGTGAAAAGAACTTTTTTTTTAAGTAGGAAGGTCGTCTGACCCTCCGAATGTATCTTCGAATTTCATTCGATGAGCACAATGGCTGTGGCGGAGATGTTGTTCCATATTTCGTTCACTAAGAACGATACCGGCCTGGCACCGTCCCACGAGATTAGCACGGTGTTTCACAACGTTAGTCCACTCCTACCAATCCACTGCTCGCCGAACTGATAGTGGAGGTACTCACGTACAGGTCGGCAAAAATATGGTGGGGCACCGTCATGCTGGAACCACATTGACCAAGAAGTAGTCACATCCGAATCGTTCAACATCTGATCACAACACAACACAATTGCAGTTTTACTAGGTACCTTCCATCAGCAGGTTACATTACGTTAGAAAACACACAATAAACGATACGTCTACACGGACGCGATGTCTACGCGAAACTAATAAATTTAAAATAAAAATGATTTTTATTTCATAAAAATAGGTACTCTAACTGCACGGTGGTGCCCTTTGACTAGAGGTGTGAAAGTATTCAAAATATTTCTCGTATCGATTTTTGGTATCAATTTTGTATTTCAGAATTTCACGCATCGATTCAACATCGCATGGCATTCTTTAGATTTTAGAACTTTCACATAACTTAAATCAGGTGAACTTAAATGCTTTACATTGTTTATAATATTCTCCTAAAATCGTATTTCATAAGACCTTTCTAGTTCCTATTTACTAATAATAGGTACTTGTGTTACAATATTGTTATGAATAATTAATCGATAATCAAAAAAAGTACTTTTACCATTAGGTAATCTGCGTTTTTACAACAAATCATTCGAGCAGGTAAAACAAAACTTTATTACCCAAAAACTAGTACAGCTCTAATTATTCCTTTGCGCGTCGGCGGCTAGACACACTGACGCCGCCGACAGTTATAAGGTCTAAAATGGTGTTTACACTTTTTTAAATTTCCCGAATTTTGGGGAAGTTACAGTAAATTCGCTGGTAAAAAAGATTATTTCAAAATTCATTAGTATTGTTACTATGATGATTATGCAAAATTTTATATTTTATTTGGTCATTTGTTTACCTAACCCTTATTATCCTTGTGGGTCGGACAGGGTTTTCGTAACATACTGTATAGATAAACATCCAAGACCCAGTCCAATCAGGAAAAAATCGTTTTCCATCATGACCTGGCCGGGGATCGAACCCGGAGCCTCCACGTCGCAGGCAGGCGTGTTGACCGCTGCGCCACAGAGGATATTCTTGATGCTGTACGGCAAGACGTCTAATATCACGCTGAACAGAAACGGACTAAGGACGGATCCCTGGTGGACTCCGACGGTGATGGGGAAGGGTTTATTGTCGCCAACAGTGATCCTAACAACGGAATCAGAATTGAGGTACATGTCACGAACAATGTCAACATAGGCTTCTGGTACCCCTTTGGATCTCAGTGCCCACCAGATGACCCCACTAGGGACACAGTCGAACGCCTTCTGCATATCTATAAAGAGCATATGCAGAGGCGTATTCTTCGATCTGTATCTCTCCATGGTGATCCTTAGTGCGAAGATAGGATCCGTGGTTCCGTAACCTGGACGAAACCCATATGGACACTCCGAGACTGCACACTCCTGTCGGATCCGGGAGTCTATAAACCTCTCAAAGATTTTCATGGTGTGTGACATGACCTTTATACTGCGATAGTTACCACACTCCTGTACCGAGCCCTTGCCTTTGAAGACTGGAGTAACAATACCCAGTCTCTATTGGCTCTGGATTTTGCCTGTCAGGAGCACGCGGTTTAGAAGGTTAGTTAACATGCCCGCACAGCGAGGACCCACCGCCTTCCAGGCCTCAATGGGGACTCCGTCAGCTCCAACAGCTTTCCAATCCGCCATGCGACGAAGAGCCGTTTGGACTTCCTCAGGCGTTATCGGGGGCACTAATCCAAGAATTATAGGGAATTCCAGTCTCTGCACTTCTTGGTGCTGCTTATTTAGCAGCTCGTGGAAGTACGAGCGACATCTCTCCTTCACCGCGAGGTCCTTGTAATAGAGTCCCGTTTTTACCCCATGGGCACGGAATCCAAAAAACCTAAAGAAGTCTGCAACTCAAGACTTTTAAAAACGCAGTTTTACTTGTATTCATACAAATTTATTCATTAAATACTAATTAAGGAAAAAAAAACCTTATTCCAAGAACTTTAAGGTCTTCGTTCTAAAAAAATTGGTACTTATAACTAATTTGATAAATAACAATGCATATACATGTCAAATTAAAAATTCAGTGTATGTAGGTATTATATTATGATTATAACTAGGGTTGTAACGGAGCTTCGCCTCCGCTTCCGTTACAGCGGAAGTTCCGCAAGAAATCGTATCTTCGCTTCCGCACAATTTTTGCGGAGTTATAACGGAGGTTTATTTACGTATTTATAAAATAAATAACGCGCAAGCTGCGACGCTTGACAAGCGTCCGGCCGCGTTTGTGCGCGAAATGGTCAAGAATCAACTAGTGCGAGACGGGAATACGGCAAATATAATTTGTTTCTCCTTAATTTTCATTACTAGAAGGTAATATTTTTTTACTAAGTGTACACTTGGTAAAATATTGAAATTTATGGTTAATTAAAACAAAATTATTATTTTAAATACGTACATTAATAGTAGTATTAATGTACCTATTTAAAATAAATTTTTTGTTTTAATTAACCATAACTTTAATTTTTTCCTGTATCTACTTTCACCTACGCCTCCGCCTCCGTTAAGGTCCTCTTATAGTGCGGTGTGTAGGTATGAACACGCTGCCTTACACCCCGCTAAATAGTAATGTGTCGAACGTTTTTGTTTTGTAATCAAATTAATGTTATTATTTTACATTTCCTTTCAAAATACGAAAAGAATTTAACCACCTTAAAATACACTTTTCTCCAATTAATTGTGAAATGATTATTATTCTAATCAATTGTATGTAATACGTTTGTTCAATTTGACAGTCATGCAATTTTTTCCCGGAAAATAATGATTTATTTACTCAGTGTTTATTTTTATCATTTTTAAACTGTTGTAATAATTATGAATCATCTTTAACATGTTAATTATTTTTTATTTTTCCTAAATCTGCTTTCATTTTTCATATTTTATTTCAATATTTTTTTCTCTTTATATGTATACTTACAGATAATGGTATTGTATTTACACAATATCATTCCGTAATTATATCACATCAACACATAAACCTTAAATAATAATGTATGTAAATCGCAAACAACTGATTATTCGGATATAGAAGTTAGTATGTTTCTGGCTTCTTTTTTGTTGTCATTGAAGCTCTGCAATACAAAATATATGTAGTTTGTTACATTTTACGTTGTTAAAATTGTAGTGACACTTGACATAAGTGTCAACCAATGTTTATTGTTTATGTTAATTTTAACTTCTGCAACAATCCTAAGTTTGACATTTCAATACAAACAAATTTTATATATTAGTAGATATTTGATATTTGTTTGGCAGCCATATTATGACGTGCCCTATTGTTCTCTCGGCGAGTCTCACGCGCTATGAGGGCGAGCGGGACGGCACCATCATATATTTCACTCGCGCGCCCGCGCCGCCAGTCCGCTAACCAATACGTTCGCTGTCGCATGCTAGCTCCTCCGCGCTTAATATTGTATTTATGTACTTTCGTTGTTTCTAATCTACGCTATAGTCTAATCTCCTTATCACTCCTTCTTCTTCTATGGTACTCTTCTGTGTTGTGTAACCTATTGTGAATGTGACTGTCTGCTGTGAAATAAACTATCTTTTCCGGTGTACCTTCGTGTATTATTTAAAAAACACAGCATGAATGACGAGGAGCAGAAAATAGCGGAAACATTCCGTGTGGGTGTGAGAATCCCACCGTTCTACCCGGAGAAGCCAGCACTGTGGTTTTCCCAAATGGAAGCGCAGTTTATCCTCTCGAACGTAAAATCGGACGAAACAAAGTTTTATTACGTCATAGGGAACCTAGATCCACAGTACGCGGCGGAGGTCGAAGACATAATAGCCTACCCTCCGGCCACAGAAAAGTATGAAAAACTCAAAGGTGAGCTCATTAAAAGGCTATCGGCGTCACGTGAGAAAAAGATGAAGCAGCTTCTCATGCATGAGGAATTAGGCGATCAGAAGCCGTCTCAATTTTATCGCCACCTGCTGCACCTAGCTGGTCCAGACGTCCCAGAGGAGTTCCTGCGGACAATATGGACGAGCCGCCTACCTAGCAGCACACAGGCTATAGTGGCATCGCAGAGCAGGACAGACCTTCCCGAGTTAGCCGAGCTGGCTGACAGAATCCACGACGTGGTCGGCTCACAGTTGGCATCAACTTCAGCCATCACGACTGCTACAAGTACCGGTATAACTTCAGAGATAGCTGCCCTTACCCGACAGATAGAAAAGTTAGCAGAGAGGGTAGACAGACTGTCTCGAGGCAGAGAACGGTCCAGGAGTTCTACGCGTCGCCGTTCCAGTTCCAGCAGGTCACACTCCAGCTACCGAAATTTCCCCCAGTGCTGGTACCATCAGAATTTTGGGGAAAGGGCTAAAAAGTGCGTTAAGCCGTGCGACTATCCTACGTCGGGAAAAGTGCAGGGCAATCAGTGATGGCGACTGATGATTGTCCGAGTGCTGGTCGCTTATTTGTTACCGATCAAAGGTCGAAGATGCAGTTTCTGATCGACACCGGAAGCGATCTCTGTGTCTACCCACGATCGGCAATATCAAAACGGTTAGAAAAAAACAATTACCAACTGTGTGCTGCGAATGGGACGACTATATCAACATATGGGTTCATAAATTTAACTCTGAACCTAGGGTTGCGCCGTGACTTTGCTTGGCGATTTATTGTCGCCGATGTTACAAGGGCAATAATAGGCGTAGATTTTTTATCTTATTATAATTTGGTTGTTGATTGCAGGAACCAACGCCTCACCGACAATCATACAACGCTCTCCACCCCGGCGTCACCTGTCCGTCGTTCTGATTACGTTTCCTCGGTGAGGGTAAGTTTGGGTGATTCCGCGTATACACACATACTACGGGAATTTCCCGACATCACTCGCCCACATGGTATACACCGCACTCCCAAACACAATACAGCACACCACATCCGTACTACACCAGGGCCGCCAGTATCCTGTACACCTCGTAGATTGGCTCCGGACAAACTTAAAATTGCTCACGCCGAATTTGAGGCCATGCTGAAATGCGGAACCTGTCGTCAGTCGGAGTCACCATGGTCGTCACCTCTTCATCTAGCGCCGAAGAAAGATGACGGATGGCGCCCCTGCGGCGATTACAGGATGCTGAATGCACGTACTATCCCAGACCAGTACCCTATCCGACACATCCAAGACTTTGCTCATAGTCTCTCTGGCTGTACCGTTTTCTCTCAGATCGACCTGGTGAAAGCTTACAACCAGATTCCTGTGCATTCAGACGACATCCCGAAGACTGCGATCACAACGCCGTTCGGTCTTTTCGAATTCCCTTACATGACGTTCGGTTTACGTAACGCCGGACAGACGTTTCAACGGTTCGTAGATGAAATGCTCAGGGGTCTGGACTTCACGTATGCTTACCTGGACGACTTCTTGGTCTACTCGAAAGACCAGAAGACCCACGAGCACCACTTACGTCAGCTTTTTGCGAGACTGAGGGACTACGGTATGGTCATTAATACTTCCAAATGCGTCTTCGGAGTAGCGGAGGTAAACTTCTTGGGCTACCACATCTCAGCCAAAGGCTCTAGGCCATTGCCATCCAAAGTCGAGGCCATAGAGAATTTTCCCGCTCCCAAAACCGTAAGAGAGCTACGGAGATTCCTTGGGATGCTCAATTTTTACCGCAGGTTCATCCCAGGCGCAGCAAACTTCCAGGCTCCCCTTAACGCCCTGCTTATTGGATCGGTTAAGGGTTCACATCCAGTCGACTTCACACACGAAGAGAACGAGGCATTCCAGAACTGCAAAAGGAGCCTATGTCAAGCGGCACTTTTGGCTCATCCTGACTGCAACGCTAAGCTGGCGTTGGTCACGGATGCGTCTGATAAAGCCATGGACGCGGTCTTGCAACAACTGAACGCGGGAGCATGGGAACCCATTGCCTTCTTTTCGCGAAGGTTCAGCTCGGCACAGGTGAAATATTCACCCTACGACCGCGAACTGCTCGCCATTTACGAGAGTGTGAAGTATTTTCGACACATGCTGGAGGCTCGTGACTTTGTGATTTACACAGACCACAAGCCTCTCACATTTGCCTTCCACTCTCGTAAAGAAAACTGTTCCCCACGACAATTTCGCCACCTGGACCTCATAGCCCAATTCACGACAGACATCAGGCACATATCCGGGAATGTCGTGGTGGATACCCTTTCCCGCGTTGAGGCGATTACCCAGCCAGTAACCGCTGAAAGGATCGCTGCAGCACAACTAGAGGACCAAGAGCTCAAGCAACTCCTAACAGGGGAAAACGCTTTACGCCTGCAGCTAGTCAGCATACCAGCATCGCAGACACAAGTGTACTGCGATGTCAGCACCCCTTCGCCAAGACCTTTTGTCCCCAAAGAATTACGCAGGGCCATTTTTCTCAGCCTACATTCTTTCAGCCATCCAGGCACCAAGGCGTCAGCAAGATTAGTTGCTGACCGATATGTGTGGCCTGGCGTAAGAAAAGACTGCCGAGAGTGGGTTCGCTCTTGTCTAGCTTGCCAGCGTTCAAAGACCACGCGGCACGTCTTTGCTCCACTAGGAGCCTTCAAACTACCTAAATCGAGGTTCGCATTCATACATATCGACCTCGTAGGACCTTTGCCCTTATGCCAAGGTTTCCGCTATTGTCTCACAGCCATCGATCGCTTTACGCGATGGCCTGAGGCAATACCGTTAGCAGAAATAACTGCAGAAACAGTGGCAAAGGCTTTACTGAGTGGCTGGATCGCTCGTTTCGGCTGCCCATCGGATATCGTTACCGATAGAGGTAGGCAGTTCGAATCGTCACTCTTCAAATGCCTGTCTGAAATTACAGGATTCCAACATCGCAGAACAACTGCATATCATCCTGCCTGTAACGGACTGGTGGAAAGATTCCACCGTCAACTCAAGGCCGCGATCATCTGCCATGCAAATGACAGTTGGGTGGAATCTCTTCCAATAGTCCTGCTAGGCATACGCAGCGCTTATAAAGAGGACGCCCACGCTACTGCAGCCGAACTTGTTTACGGTCAACCAATACGCCTGCCCGGCGAATTTTTCGACCCTCAGGCTGACGAGACCGGCGACATAACCACATACCTGTCAAGACTTCGGAGTATTTTCCGGAATCTGCAACCATCACCAACAAGCAAGCACAAAAGGAGTCCTAAAACATTTATTTACAGGGAATTAGCTTCCTCTACCCACGTTTTCCTTAGAGACTGCACTGCCGGTGGTAGTCTGAAACCGGCATACTCTGGTCCTCATAAGGTCATAGAAAGAGGAGAAAAGGTGTTTAAAATCGTGGTTAATGGTAAACAGGTAACCGTATCGATAGATCGCATTAAACCGGCCTTCACACTGTGTGATCCTGACAGTTTACCACCCTCACCTTATACCAACACTAACATACACCACAACACACCGCAGCCACCACTCAACACTATTCACCCAACGCGGATAGCCGAAACTTGCCTTCGTCTGACGATGCCGTCATTAAAACGACGCGGTCAGGACGTCGCGTTAAATTCCCCGACTATTATCGCCCTTGACGGTCTCTGGAGGGGGGTGATGTAGTGACACTTGACATAAGTGTCAACCAATGTTTATTGTTTATGTTAATTTTAACTTCTGCAACAATCCTAAGTTTGACATTTCAATACAAACAAATTTTATATATTAGTAGATATTTGATATTTGTTTGGCAGCCATATTATGACGTGCCCTATTGTTCTCTCGGCGAGTCTCACGCGCTATGAGGGCGAACGGGACGGCACCATCATATATTTCACTCGCGCGCCCGCGCCGCCAGTCCGCTAACCAATACGTTCGCTGTCGCATGCTAGCTCCTCCGCGCTTAATATTGTATTTATGTACTTTCGTTGTTTCTAATCTACGCTATAGTCTAATCTCCTTATCACTCCTTCTTCTTCTATGGTACTCTTCTGTGTTGTGTAACCTATTGTGAATGTGACTGTCTGCTGTGAAATAAACTATCTTTTCCGGTGTACCTTCGTGTATTATTTAAAAAACACAGCATGAATGACGAGGAGCAGAAAATAGCGGAAACATTCCGTGTGGGTGTGAGAATCCCACCGTTCTACCCGGAGAAGCCAGCACTGTGGTTTTCCCAAATGGAAGCGCAGTTTATCCTCTCGAACGTAAAATCGGACGAAACAAAGTTTTATTACGTCATAGGGAACCTAGATCCACAGTACGCGGCGGAGGTCGAAGACATAATAGCCTACCCTCCGGCCACAGAAAAGTATGAAAAACTCAAAGGTGAGCTCATTAAAAGGCTATCGGCGTCACGTGAGAAAAAGATGAAGCAGCTTCTCATGCATGAGGAATTAGGCGATCAGAAGCCGTCTCAATTTTATCGCCACCTGCTGCACCTAGCTGGTCCAGACGTCCCAGAGGAGTTCCTGCGGACAATATGGACGAGCCGCCTACCTAGCAGCACACAGGCTATAGTGGCATCGCAGAGCAGGACAGACCTTCCCGAGTTAGCCGAGCTGGCTGACAGAATCCACGACGTGGTCGGCTCACAGTTGGCATCAACTTCAGCCATCACGACTGCTACAAGTACCGGTATAACTTCAGAGATAGCTGCCCTTACCCGACAGATAGAAAAGTTAGCAGAGAGGGTAGACAGACTGTCTCGAGGCAGAGAACGGTCCAGGAGTTCTACGCGTCGCCGTTCCAGTTCCAGCAGGTCACACTCCAGCTACCGAAATTTCCCCCAGTGCTGGTACCATCAGAATTTTGGGGAAAGGGCTAAAAAGTGCGTTAAGCCGTGCGACTATCCTACGTCGGGAAAAGTGCAGGGCAATCAGTGATGGCGACTGATGATTGTCCGAGTGCTGGTCGCTTATTTGTTACCGATCAAAGGTCGAAGATGCAGTTTCTGATCGACACCGGAAGCGATCTCTGTGTCTACCCACGATCGGCAATATCAAAACGGTTAGAAAAAAACAATTACCAACTGTGTGCTGCGAATGGGACGACTATATCAACATATGGGTTCATAAATTTAACTCTGAACCTAGGGTTGCGCCGTGACTTTGCTTGGCGATTTATTGTCGCCGATGTTACAAGGGCAATAATAGGCGTAGATTTTTTATCTTATTATAATTTGGTTGTTGATTGCAGGAACCAACGCCTCACCGACAATCATACAACGCTCTCCACCCCGGCGTCACCTGTCCGTCGTTCTGATTACGTTTCCTCGGTGAGGGTAAGTTTGGGTGATTCCGCGTATACACACATACTACGGGAATTTCCCGACATCACTCGCCCACATGGTATACACCGCACTCCCAAACACAATACAGCACACCACATCCGTACTACACCAGGGCCGCCAGTATCCTGTACACCTCGTAGATTGGCTCCGGACAAACTTAAAATTGCTCACGCCGAATTTGAGGCCATGCTGAAATGCGGAACCTGTCGTCAGTCGGAGTCACCATGGTCGTCACCTCTTCATCTAGCGCCGAAGAAAGATGACGGATGGCGCCCCTGCGGCGATTACAGGATGCTGAATGCACGTACTATCCCAGACCAGTACCCTATCCGACACATCCAAGACTTTGCTCATAGTCTCTCTGGCTGTACCGTTTTCTCTCAGATCGACCTGGTGAAAGCTTACAACCAGATTCCTGTGCATTCAGACGACATCCCGAAGACTGCGATCACAACGCCGTTCGGTCTTTTCGAATTCCCTTACATGACGTTCGGTTTACGTAACGCCGGACAGACGTTTCAACGGTTCGTAGATGAAATGCTCAGGGGTCTGGACTTCACGTATGCTTACCTGGACGACTTCTTGGTCTACTCGAAAGACCAGAAGACCCACGAGCACCACTTACGTCAGCTTTTTGCGAGACTGAGGGACTACGGTATGGTCATTAATACTTCCAAATGCGTCTTCGGAGTAGCGGAGGTAAACTTCTTGGGCTACCACATCTCAGCCAAAGGCTCTAGGCCATTGCCATCCAAAGTCGAGGCCATAGAGAATTTTCCCGCTCCCAAAACCGTAAGAGAGCTACGGAGATTCCTTGGGATGCTCAATTTTTACCGCAGGTTCATCCCAGGCGCAGCAAACTTCCAGGCTCCCCTTAACGCCCTGCTTATTGGATCGGTTAAGGGTTCACATCCAGTCGACTTCACACACGAAGAGAACGAGGCATTCCAGAACTGCAAAAGGAGCCTATGTCAAGCGGCACTTTTGGCTCATCCTGACTGCAACGCTAAGCTGGCGTTGGTCACGGATGCGTCTGATAAAGCCATGGACGCGGTCTTGCAACAACTGAACGCGGGAGCATGGGAACCCATTGCCTTCTTTTCGCGAAGGTTCAGCTCGGCACAGGTGAAATATTCACCCTACGACCGCGAACTGCTCGCCATTTACGAGAGTGTGAAGTATTTTCGACACATGCTGGAGGCTCGTGACTTTGTGATTTACACAGACCACAAGCCTCTCACATTTGCCTTCCACTCTCGTAAAGAAAACTGTTCCCCACGACAATTTCGCCACCTGGACCTCATAGCCCAATTCACGACAGACATCAGGCACATATCCGGGAATGTCGTGGTGGATACCCTTTCCCGCGTTGAGGCGATTACCCAGCCAGTAACCGCTGAAAGGATCGCTGCAGCACAACTAGAGGACCAAGAGCTCAAGCAACTCCTAACAGGGGAAAACGCTTTACGCCTGCAGCTAGTCAGCATACCAGCATCGCAGACACAAGTGTACTGCGATGTCAGCACCCCTTCGCCAAGACCTTTTGTCCCCAAAGAATTACGCAGGGCCATTTTTCTCAGCCTACATTCTTTCAGCCATCCAGGCACCAAGGCGTCAGCAAGATTAGTTGCTGACCGATATGTGTGGCCTGGCGTAAGAAAAGACTGCCGAGAGTGGGTTCGCTCTTGTCTAGCTTGCCAGCGTTCAAAGACCACGCGGCACGTCTTTGCTCCACTAGGAGCCTTCAAACTACCTAAATCGAGGTTCGCATTCATACATATCGACCTCGTAGGACCTTTGCCCTTATGCCAAGGTTTCCGCTATTGTCTCACAGCCATCGATCGCTTTACGCGATGGCCTGAGGCAATACCGTTAGCAGAAATAACTGCAGAAACAGTGGCAAAGGCTTTACTGAGTGGCTGGATCGCTCGTTTCGGCTGCCCATCGGATATCGTTACCGATAGAGGTAGGCAGTTCGAATCGTCACTCTTCAAATGCCTGTCTGAAATTACAGGATTCCAACATCGCAGAACAACTGCATATCATCCTGCCTGTAACGGACTGGTGGAAAGATTCCACCGTCAACTCAAGGCCGCGATCATCTGCCATGCAAATGACAGTTGGGTGGAATCTCTTCCAATAGTCCTGCTAGGCATACGCAGCGCTTATAAAGAGGACGCCCACGCTACTGCAGCCGAACTTGTTTACGGTCAACCAATACGCCTGCCCGGCGAATTTTTCGACCCTCAGGCTGACGAGACCGGCGACATAACCACATACCTGTCAAGACTTCGGAGTATTTTCCGGAATCTGCAACCATCACCAACAAGCAAGCACAAAAGGAGTCCTAAAACATTTATTTACAGGGAATTAGCTTCCTCTACCCACGTTTTCCTTAGAGACTGCACTGCCGGTGGTAGTCTGAAACCGGCATACTCTGGTCCTCATAAGGTCATAGAAAGAGGAGAAAAGGTGTTTAAAATCGTGGTTAATGGTAAACAGGTAACCGTATCGATAGATCGCATTAAACCGGCCTTCACACTGTGTGATCCTGACAGTTTACCACCCTCACCTTATACCAACACTAACATACACCACAACACACCGCAGCCACCACTCAACACTATTCACCCAACGCGGATAGCCGAAACTTGCCTTCGTCTGACGATGCCGTCATTAAAACGACGCGGTCAGGACGTCGCGTTAAATTCCCCGACTATTATCGCCCTTGACGGTCTCTGGAGGGGGGTGATGTAGTGACACTTGACATAAGTGTCAACCAATGTTTATTGTTTATGTTAATTTTAACTTCTGCAACAATCCTAAGTTTGACATTTCAATACAAACAAATTTTATATATTAGTAGATATTTGATATTTGTTTGGCAGCCATATTATGACGTGCCCTATTGTTCTCTCGGCGAGTCTCACGCGCTATGAGGGCGAGCGGGACGGCACCATCATATATTTCACTCGCGCGCCCGCGCCGCCAGTCCGCTAACCAATACGTTCGCTGTCGCATGCTAGCTCCTCCGCGCTTAATATTGTATTTATGTACTTTCGTTGTTTCTAATCTACGCTATAGTCTAATCTCCTTATCACTCCTTCTTCTTCTATGGTACTCTTCTGTGTTGTGTAACCTATTGTGAATGTGACTGTCTGCTGTGAAATAAACTATCTTTTCCGGTGTACCTTCGTGTCTTATTTAAAAAACAACAACACCTGAAGAACCTACAAAATTTTACCTTGAAATTTCAATTTTTCTTAAATTTACAGAAGTTTAAAAAAGTGAAAAAGTAGTATAACCTCGCCTTAACCTCCGCATCCGCGAAGGCGAGACTCGTCGCCTCCGCATCCGCCTCCGCCTCCGCCTCCGCTAACAAGGCCTCCGTTACAACCCTAATTATAACACAATATTCTAATTGGGGTGTTTGAAGAGGTCCGTTAATTAGATTACATGTTGTATACAGGTTGATCCGTAGAAATAAGTCAAGAGATATGGGAAAATCTAAAACTCGGCAGTCGAGTTTTTTCATAGGAACAATGTCGTAAGTTTAATAAAGAAAATCTCTACCCAGATTCATCACACAGATGGTTTGCAATCCGTATAAATATATGTTCTATGCGTCTATGCAGGCATATGATCACAGTCATGTAAAAAGGACATTCTACAGCTAAATGCGTACCTATTGAGTAGAGGTAGATCATGATATTGCTCACGTAAGTCAGTTTGAATGGTTTTTCCGTCTATGAATAATTCTTACTAAACGAACCCTATACTTATGTGGACACAGTAAGCCTTTACCTGCACAGGAAAACGCACGCGTGATTTATTTACCTTAATGTTTTAAATGAACAGCGAAAACTCTAAGATATTAAAACTACATCGCTCCGAAAACTCTAAGATATTAAAACTACATCGCTCGCCGGATTCTGTATAACAACCGGAATCAGTTCTTGCGTAAAGAGAGTAATTATTTCCAGTGCACGCCGGTCATTTGAAACAAAAACACCACGCTGTTTGTCAGAACCACAAGGGATATTCAATCATAAAACACTAGCTATCTGATAAACGATCGTTTGACTTAATCAGTTGGTCGGTGACCGCAGAGAGCGCTGGACGCCCCATCGACTACTCCGCACGAAATTACACGCGAACGCACGCACATGGATAATTACGAAATCCGTGACTTCAGTTCACTGAGTAAGTTGTATATTATTTATTTCCAAATCTACGATTTTTATATTGTCTTTATTCTTGCTCAAATTATTACCAAAACAATGATAATATTTACGCCTTTATTATGTTCAGTCAGTTCAAAAGTGTTGCACGACTTCTGTCTAGGATATGCCATGGCCTAGATACATAAACAATAGTTACGGAGACAAAAACAAATATTTTAGCGACTGTTTAATAACATTGATACGCGGCCGCTAACTCGTTACCCTTCGAATCAACACAAGTACATGCATCAATGTTAGATCGATAAGGAAACATTCACTATTTCCTTGTGATTATAATTCAGAACTGATTAAAAAAATTATACTTACCCAAAAAACAGTTCGATTATTATTTTAGTCAAATTTATATAAGTAAGCATTTATCTATAGATAGAAATTATTAGGTATTATTAGACATACAGAACGAATATCGAATTTAATTCGTGTTTATATTCTACTAGCTGCGCCCCAGGGTTTTACCCGCGTAGGTTTCGATATGTTTTTTTATATGCTCCGCTCCTATTGGTCGCAGCGTGATGTTATATAAAGCCTAAAGCCTTCCTGGACTAATGGAGTATCCAACGCAAAAAAAAAAATCGGACCAGTAGTTCCTGAGATTCGTTTAGGGTTTGTAAAAGGAAGACAAATATTTTTTAAAATGATTTATTTTTTTGTTATAACCACCGTACCGTATGTATTGTATCTACATAATCTCGTGTACACGTAGTAAAAAACTGTTATTTTGCCATAACAATCAGACACTTCAATTTTATGTACTATGTGTATTGTGTGGATTAGGCACGTATTATCTACAGGCAGGTATTATTTTGATAGTCAATAATTTTACTCAATAGCAGTTTCATTTCAAAATGTTTTGCACTATTACAATATATTAGTAGTTCATTCATAAGTCGACATCCTTCATAGAATTTGTGCCAACGTTACAGTCGTGACTGTAATAAACAATATATCATCGTCACTATATCTATATCAATCAATAATTAACCGCAAGTTACGTATTGATTAGCGCAGTGCTTAGTACGGGCACAGATTACAGAATACTACGTAAGGGGTTAGTGTGGGAGGTTCGAACCCAACTCGCAACCATGTTTTCGACATGCTGTGTATGATCTGTCCGGGTTTTAAAAAATATAAAACCCCCCAGTGACCATTGAACACAAAGGGGGTAGGATAAGAGGGGATGTTTTGCGACATATATCTACACCCTACCGCCGAGCTGTTAAGGTAGCTCCTTAGCCAGCACCCTAACTGCGTAACATACTATTACTATCAATTGGAATCATTTTTAAGCCTATTGCTAGTCCATTGCTCCATGAGTTCGAAAAATGTGTCTGCTCAACATCGTTAATACCGCAATGAATGTTGTTTAACAGTCAAAATGAAACCCATTGCTACTGATAGTGTGTTTGGCAATTACCCTGCTGGTTGGACTTACATCTGAGAGGTCAATAATATGTAACTAGGTACAGATTTTGCTATGGCAACAACTGAAATGTTGTCTCTTTGCCATATAGCTAACGAATTGCCAGGAAACCAATTCAGGACATAATCACCGTCCATCATTACAGTAGGAAACCGATAACGAATTAACTGCTACAAAAAAAGATTAATGAACTGTAATCGGATTCCAGGTGAAACTGTGCGAAATCTACTGAAAGCAGCAGCAGAGGTAAGAAAAAAGGCATACTGCCCATATTCCAACTTCGCAGTAGGATGCGCGATATTGACGGAAGAAGACGACAAAGTTTACACGGGATGTAATATAGAAAACTCAACTTTATCGCCATCGATATGTGCCGAGCGTACGGCGATTGGGAAGGCAGTAAGCGACGGGTACCTTAAGTTCAAGACAGTAGCCGTGGTGGCACATCAACAAAACTTCACCGCGCCTTGTGGCGTTTGCAGACAGACACTCAGTGAGTTCCGATCATCAAATGGGGACATGGAAGTGTACCTCGGCAAACCACCCCACGATAAAGTCCTCTGCACAAAGCTATCCCAAATACTTCCTCTAGCTTACGTAAGCTATAAAAATGATAATATTATATCGTAACATTATATGTATTTTTAGTGAAGTGACATGTGAATGTATAAAATATATCGATAACTTGTAATGACTGCTGAAAATGAATAAAGTTTGAAATAAAAATGTACGGGAAGCTTTAACAGTTTTATTGCGTATTTTATTTACAAAACTTATAACTAATAGTATAGGTCCAATATACACAGCGTAATGGCAACGCGTTTAACGTGAAGCACTCATTCATACTTATGTAAAAGGATTTTTACAATAACAGAAGTATCCGCGATGGATAATAATAGCAAGTGCAATCATAGGTAAACACAAAATGCCGTAACAAAAAAATATAATATCGTTTTATTTTTCAGATTGACACACACACTAATTTTTTATCGAAGTTCAACGTCTCGGCTAGAATTTTGACAGTTGCAGGCATAAAACGTTCGCGAAGGACGGTGAATATTTTAGTATGAGATTTCTAATAACTCTTGTGTGTTCGTATAGTATTGTTGCTCTGGCGTTTTAAGAAAAAATTTGATGTTGAATTCAATAAGCATTAGCACTATCGTAATTTGCAGATCGATGTAGAAACACATGTATATGGTCATTAGAGACTGACGGGTCGTGGTAACAATTTCTGTTATCGATAACATTTTACAGCATATAAAACTCAGAAGTTTTATTTCAAAGGTAAAATAGTAAAAAAAAAAAAACACATTTTTATGGAACTCCGATCTGATAAACGCTTTATTTTCCACATGAATGTGCCACAAAAAATACCCGTAGTTGACGACTCTTGTCTTTTGAACAACAACTCGGTGGTAAAAAATAATAATAAAATACTGGAGTCATAAATGCTAAAAAGTTAATAATGAATTGTCATAGTTGGTTTTTTTGTAATGGCAACACAATCTCACTAAATACCTACTAGATGCTCACAAGTACTCGGTAAGTACAGGATGTAGTGAGATTGTGTGTCATAGCTCTAAATGATTATTTGTACTAACGAAATAACTAGGTAATTAGGTAGTTCATAGTGACTGAGAATACATATTTCGCCAATTACTAACACAAAATTAACATAACAGAGTATACCAAACTTAAAACAGTTTCCTTAATAAATACTAGTAATAACATATCATAACATAAATAAAATAATTAGTCTTATGTAAGTGACTATATTTTTACATTACAAACAGGGTTATATAATAAGGTGCAAATAGAGATAAAATAATATAATCTTTGTAGTAATAAAACACTTGAGGTGACATATTTACATAAACTTGGGAGTTTTTTCATGATCACTCATTAAACATTCTAGTGTTTCCAAAGAATACGTGCGCTAGCGCACATTTGGGATGGGCTGCAACGTAACACTGCAGAAATCTTCTTACACCATTTTCGTAGTCAAGAAACATTATTCTTGAGTTGAGAATGACACACAACGACAATTTGCCGGTTAATCTTCTTCTTCTTTTTCATCTCAGCGTTAATCCCAGTCGTAACCGAAGCTTTTTTCAGCTTTGGAGTCTGGGGTCCGCTTTACCAGTCTAACTGCTGATTTTGGCTAAACTTCGATATTTTTCGTGAAGCGACTGCCGTCTGATCTCCACAACCCGAAGGTGATGTCGAAGCATTGCAGTTAGACCAATTGTTGGACTTTTGAGGGCTCCAACAACCCGTAACGACTGCCACTAGATGTTCGTGTGGCAACCGGGACCAACGGCTTAACGTGCTTTCCGAGGCACGACCAGACCAATGCAAATATTCATATTCATGCATACAAATATTTGCACTGCGCGGGGATCGAACCCGCGCTTCCTTGTGAAGCGGCCGCGTTCGGTACCGCTACGCCACGGAGGCTGTCACATCTGTTTAATACCTATTTGTTATTATGACAAAACAAACAGTTTAATTGAATTATACGGATAGTACCTCTGATAGTATTTTTTTCTTCAATCAAGTTTTACATTTTATATATACCTTCGCACACAATATCAACCGCATTGACTTTTCGTTTTGTACATGGCGATGTGTCTCTACCATTGTGCTAGCCTAAATAAATACTTATCACTCATAAGTTCATCACTCACTCACCAATAAGGACACCAGCCAATGTAACACTGACACAAATTCTCATTGTTCGTCGCCTGCTTGATGAGCAAGTCCACTTGCTTAGGAACACTGACAACTGCTTCTACATGCGGGAAATCCCTTCCAGTCAGCTTGTCTCTTATCCTGGTAAGTATTGAGAGCGCCAGTTTGTTCAGGTTTGCTTCGGGAGGAATCTCTAGAGATTCATAATGTAAATGGTTGCGAGAACGACTTGGAAGTGTGTAGGATGAGTCTATATCCGAGGAAAATGAAGACTCGGTGAGGGAGTGGTGGTCGTTGTCTACGAGCCTCCAGTTGAGAAGAGGGTCGTACACGAAGGCTTCTAAGACGGCCATTACGCTGTCCCGGTGTTTGTGTAGCACGTGCATCACGGATTCGCATGTTGAACGGTAAGTTCCCTCGATACCAGTTACCTATAAGAAAAAAGTTAAGTTTTGAAAAGTGGAGATATTTAATATTGCTTTTACACTCATTCAGTTTACTCAAAAATATGTTTTATATTTATTTTGTTAATTCTTTATTTCACTTTCATACTTAGACCAATGATTTATAAAACGTCTTGGATGTCCGTTATTAAATATTTTCTTAATACCTACCTAATTAGTGCTTAATTATTGACTATTGTTTTCTACAAAACATAATAGCCTTTTATCTCATTATCTTCTTTTCTTAATCATTTCCTTCTATTCTAGAGGTCACGACCACAGCTGGGGAATTACCTACATCTGATGTCTCATGCATGCATTTTGACAAAACAGATATTTATATAGCATAACATTAATAATTATTGTTTGTATTAATAAGTAATTGGAATACTAAAACTAACACAAGGCTTTTTTTTTAAACAGACGCTACTAGTTGCATTGCGATTCTGCGACCCCTTAAATCTTTTTCGAGGGTAGTAGAGCAATTTTTATTCATGACATTGTATATTAAACCTTATTTTTGATATGTTAAAGTACAATCGAGCCAATGGCAATGAGTCTGCGAACCCGCAAACCTGTCAGATGCCAGCGTCAATACCATTTTACACGTTATGTAAGTGTATGAATAATGGACTTTATTATAAAGTCCATTATTCAGTCCCATTAAAAAACCCTCTGCCTTCCACACAACCTTAGCGTCTGATGACACGTTACGAAATTAACAGTTTCTTAAATTTTCACGGTGATATAAAGGGTGTATCTGACATCGACGCATAAACGAGTACCGTGGATCCAGTACATGATTCTGAACCCCCCAGTGGTAGAATTTTTCGTCCGCTTTTTCATGATTTCAAAAAAATATGTGTAGTTTTTTTCACTTTAGACCGTTCATAATTGCTATACTTTTATAACCCAATAAGATTTTAAAGTAAAAATTAATTAATTCGATAATTACACTAAAAAGCGCAAAGAAAACAAAACTCGAAAAACTATCTTATTAGCTGATTTAATAGAGTTCACATCAGGGATCAACGTCATACCTACAAACCCGCACGGCGGCACGCTTGCAACGATCAAAGGTCGAGCCGGCACTTTTTTTTAAACACTGTGAATTCTGTAACCGTTCACTAACGACATAAATGACTATCATAATTTTATTAGTGGCATGCGGTCTAGCTTTTTCGCGAAGTTTGCGTTACGATGTCAGATACATCCTGTATATGACTAATTGGCTAAACATGAGGTTGACGGGATCAAATGGATTTAGTAAACGACGCAGTTGGCATAACTGTGTCAGGCATCCATTATCCGGCTGAATTAGTACGTATTTACGCTAAATTATGATGCTTCTTGGTAATAAAAATTCTTGAGTAGCGGAACCACTTAGATGAATCAAATAATTTACTTTTTTTCACTAGTGTAGCAAGAATGTTGTGTTACATTTTTTTTTTTTTTTTGTTACTTTGGTAATAAATGGGCAGAAAAGAAAGAAGGCCAGTTTATATTTTAAATACAGATAAAAAACAGATTCTGTCCGTTGTACTTGTGCATTCAGCGCTCATCATGTCATAGCGACAGGTTTTGAATATCATAATTAAATAGTCATATGAAAGGTAATTACATCATAATAGCTTTAATAGATAGTCTAATTATTGCTTTTGTATAAACTAAAAGAATTGTGACTTCTTACTTTAAGCATTATACATTGTATTGTCAACTAAGTATACAGAGTACCCATAAATTGTCTACTAATAATAAGCTTTATCCCCTTTAAAACTATCCTCTATATCTATAAACGTTGCTTAAAGTTAACTAGTGATTAACGATTGTTTAACCACAATTTTTGACGTTTTAACGTCACTTAACTTTAATCATCGTTTTTGAATAAACACCATAGTGTTAAGGGGTTTATTCATAAACGAATATTAAAGTTAAGTAACGTGCAAATGTCTAAAATGTATGGTTAGACAATCGCTAATCACTAGTTAACTTTAAGCAAAGTTTATGAATAGAGGGGTATATGTTAAAATATTAATGTGTTTCATTGTGTGCCTCCAAATTTTGATTATAACAATGCAAATCTTTGTGAAGTGAGAAATAAATATTATTTAATATTACTTACCTCCATAGCACTGATAAGCATCCTGGTCAATCTAAACGGAATCTTCTCCGGGTATTTATCTCTCGACTGAGTTACTTCAAAACAGTCTCCAAAGTCTATATGCAGGACTTTCCCGGTAACTCTATGCAGCATAATATTGGAGGGATGCCGGTCACCGAGCCCCAGGATGTAGCCCACCACGCTCATGACGGCCAGAGAACGAGTGTAGTTGGTGCGACGCTCGAACCATGCTTCTGCTGATGGACTCTTTAACCAGAGAAGGCGGAATAGATCATTCCCGGGAGTTTGGGAAAGAGTGTATTCGAAAATTTCCACCTGTATGGGGTAAAATTATTATATTAAGCGTTTATTTTTATTGTTTTACTAATATACGTACGTAAGTCGTTACGCTTCAGGTTAATTTAAAATGTAACAAATGTTTTTGATGTGGGAGTGCGGTAATGCGATGCAAATCAAAGGCCATTAATATTGACAGCACGGTTAGCGCAGTGGTAAAGCTATTGATTGCTGCGCTGCACGTTTCGGGTTCGATTAGCGCACTGAACAAAAATTTGTTTGACCTATAAGTAGTTATTCCGGGTCTGACTGTTTCTATGTGTAAGTTTAAATGTTTGTGAACGCACCCATGCTACAGGAGAAAATCCTAGTGTAGGGCAACGAAGGGCAAACAGAAAAAAAAGATGTTTTGAAAACTTTATGATTGTAGTGCGCGCTGTAATACAAGCGAAACATTTGTAGTATGGGAACAAGTGATTATGGTTGCATACAACAGTACAGGAGTCATGGCTGTATTCAAAGTTGTGTTATTACATCAAAAACTCCTACTATTTCTTTTGTTGATGATTACAAACTACAGCAATCCCACCTGAAGCAGTAATGCAATCGTTGATAGTAAAACGCGCTAGTTTATTAAGGGCCTCTTCACTCAAAAAAACTTGGTGAATAGAAAGGAAGACGGCTGTTGAGCGAGGTGATGCAATGTTAAACCCAACAACACGACCAACGATGCTGCGCCAGAGGGAAATTGATCTGGAGACCCTCCACGACCAAACTGCCGACACAACAACATTTGGCGCATCGTACCCGGCACACATCGCAACACAACTGCTCAGACCCTCCCTCCGTACGGCTTCCTACGGTTTTAATAGTAGGTACTCACCTTATGCCTCAACATTAACTTCTGATAATCAGAAGCCATCCGTAACATAATTTGCTGCTCCGTGCCCAACGCCATTTTATTTGTCTTTTTATCTCTGTAGTCACTAATTAGGTTGTATAGCGTATCACACTGCGGCACCCAACCTATCAACCCGGAGTTAGGGGACAGCGGTATTACGGCATACCGTTGTATGGCCAAATCATGTCGGTATGTGTTGGTATCAGCTTGTAGTAGGGTGTTGACTAGACCAAACAGTTGCATAGCGCGCTCGTCTTGCCGTAAGTCCTCGTGTCCTTTGAGAAGGAACATATACTGTTTGCCGTCAGACCCTTGGATTGTGAGGCGACGCGGATGCTGTTTTGATTTTATTACCTGTGAAATTTTGAAGGTTCAGTTAACATACACCTTAGTACAGAACGAAAAATTAGCACTGTGGCGGGATCGAGCACGTTATGCCGTTGGTCCCGGTTGCCATACGAACATCTAATGGCAGTCACTAGGGGTAGTTGGAGCCCTCAAAAAGTCCAACAATTGGTCTAACTGCAATGTTTCGATATCGCCTTCGGGTTGTGGAGGTTAGACGACAGTCGTTTCACGGAAAATATCGAAGCTAAGCCAAAATCAGCAGTTAGACTGGTAAATAGGGTGTTTTGTGGACCCCAGACACCAAAGCTGAAAAAGCTTCGGATGCGAATGGGATTAACTTTGGGATGATGATGAGTTAGCATATGCCTTAGTACAGAAAAAAAAATAAGTAGAAAAGTAAAGCAGTAGTAGTAACAGTCTAGGTCTGTTAATGTGAATCCGGCTTGAGCAGTCGTGATGATCAATGCCTTCTCTGTATAAGAAGTGTTCTATGTCTTCGTTTTAATGTAGCGTTCCTTCTGATATTTTTACCTTTATGACCGTGATGTTATACAGTATGTTACGAAAACCCTGTCCGACCCGTGAAGATGTTGTTAGGTATCGATAACTGATTCTACTAATGCATACAAAACCGGGCTTTACTTAAAAAAAAAATCCCCCTAAAAAAAATAAATATTATTTCGCAAAAGGAGGTAACTTATTAATAGTGCGTTGACCACCCTTCGCCTGCCGACCGCGGGGGGCGGGCGGCAGGACACGCGGCACGTGGCCGCATCGCTATTCGCTCATAATAATACCGGTGTTGTCACTTTTTAAAAATTACCAAATTTCGGGGAAATTGGAATTAATTCGTTGGAAAAAAAGATTATTTCAAAATTCATTTGTATTGGTACTATGATGAATACGTAAAATTTTATATTATATTTGGTCATGTGTTTACCTAACCTCTATTATCCTTATGGGTCGGACAGGGTTTTCGTAACATACTGTATAACCCCTTCCTCTAGACCAAACGTGAAAATATTTTATAATGTCACCTGTTTATAATATTATTATACATATACAATATATAAAGAAAACCCTGTTCGATAAGTGAAGGTATTGTTAGGTATCGATAACTGATTCTAGTAACGCCTACAAGCCGGGCCAAACTAAAGAAAGTAAGAATCCCCCTAAAAAAATAAATATTATTTCGCAAAAAGAGGTAACTTAATACTTGTGCGGTAGGGAATACACGCGCGGGCGAAGGGGGGCAGGGCACGCGGTCGCTTCGCTATCCGCTCATAATAATACAGTAAAAAATTGTGTTGTAATTTTTTTTTAAATTACCAATTTTTGGGGAAGTTGGAATTAATTCACGTAAAAAAAAGATTATTTCAAAATTCATTAGTATTGTTACTATGATGATTATGTAAAATTTCATATTTTATTTGGTCATGTGTTTACCTAACCTTTATTATCCTTATGGGTCGGACGGGGTTTACTTTACATATTGTATAATTTATACTAAGTATAGATCACTACTTAATGGCGCCCAAATGGGCCCCACAAAATTACAAAACATGACTTCTGTGTCATTGTCATAGTTTAATGTGTGCTTCTATGTAAGAATTGACAGGCGCTAGTAAAATGCCGCTTCTCGTCTATAGCTAAAGATCGTATACAATACTTATTAATACTGAATATAATAATGAATACTTACTTGTAAATGGCTATGTATATGCGATATCCTGCAGATCTTCCCATTGGGCACATAGGACCCCGGTACGGCCAACTCATAGTCCTTACACGAATGAAGACGTTTGCTGACATACTGCAGTTCCAGAGACGTCAGAGAACGGAACTGTAGCGTAATGCGACGGATCACGTGGGAGTACAAGTCCCAAGACTCATTTATATACCTGTTCTCGCCAGTCTCCTGGAAGACGAAGAGGTTTGTAAGGACAGGAAACATTGTGGACAAAGTTAGATCCTTTTAACCAGCAGGATAGTGGTGAAGAGTTAAATAATATTTCTTTGATAAATACTTACTTTGTATAGTTCTAAGCACCGACGTGCCTCCTGCAAATCTCGTTTATACATCTGTAGGAAAGATACTTCTTTCAACGTTTCTGGAGGTCGGTCTAGCATAGCATGCATTTTATCTAGAGTCTTGAACATTCCACGGTAATCCTTTTCAGTACAATACAATCTGAAAAAAAAAAGATGACGTTTATTTGACATAAATAGGTAGATATATTAGTATTAGTACTTTACAGTAGATATTATTTACCTCCATGCCTCATCCACCGCAATGCGCACATGATCGTGCCACAAAATGGCTACCTTTATCAGTTCCTCTGATATGACTGCGGCTTCATTCACTAAGTTCTGTGAATGTGTACACATTGTCTTCAAAATATAGTTGGCAGAATTCTTCCTAGTCACGAAAGAGGATTTGGTTGCAACTGTGAGAGGATATACTAACGCTTGTGGATGCAGCTTGCCTATATCTATAAGTAGGATATGAACTAGTTTGGCTACCAAACTCCTTGGTGAATCTATGCGGGCAATGAGTTGAGGTATCACTTGCAACCAAATCTTCACATCTATTTGTCTTATGCCCTCAAACAATGCATCGTAGATTGCAGGATGATGACCGTGGTCGAACCATAACGTTAGCAATCGTAATGTATCCTGCAACGCGCTACCATTCGACAAACTAATTGATTTGAAGAAGCCTTCAATGGCTGGTATAGTATGAGTATTAATAAAGTCCGCTCTAGACACTTTTTTTTCTCCAGAACCACCAGTTAGACTACTCTCTGAAATATTGTCTTGTTGTTTGTAGAACAAAACTGTTTCGAAATTCATACACGCCCACGCATGGCACGCCTTATACCAATCTGGCGCGAGTATTGTCGCTGATGCGTAGTTTCGTAATATCTCTGGTATAGACAGCTCGTTGATTTCTTGAAGAGATTCACACCAAGATCCTAGTTTTAGATGACAACGTGCTAACAACCTGCAGTGTTCATCGTTATCCGGTTCAGAGTTATCCAAGAACCTTTGCAATACGTCATAAGCGTATCGCTTGTTCCCAGCATCCCACAAGTTTTTACTATAAGCTAACACGATTCTGGGATCCTGCATTCGCAGTAGTACGTCAGGATTAGTAATAGGATCGCATCCTAATATTGAAAGAACTATTTTGTGTGCTTGGTTGATAGAGCCGGTCTTTCTACACAAAGACGCGAACTTTAGCCAAGTCTGGAAGTCTTCCCGTGGAGACATAACTAGACTGCGTATCTGAAGCATCTTCCTCCAATCTTCAACCAGCCGCTGCCCACCTTGCAGCCTCAACCACCAACATTTACGAATGGTATTCCGTCTTTCCTCTACAAGTTTATAAGTAACGACTTCTTCTAATTCCGTCAATAGTTGAGCGTTGACAAGAGCTCCGTACGCTCTCTGGTAACTCTCGCCGACTACAGATGTTAACTCAAGGTCTAGCACACTTCTAGCAGAGTCGATATAATGCCTAGATTCCGGCCAGTGGCCTTCATGGATCGCGAGGATAGCTCTAAAGAACGCACCTTCTTGGCTATCATCTGGGATGCATTCCACATATTTTCGCATTGAATCCCATTCCTGCAAGCCCCAAGACGCTGCGGCGGCTATTTTCGCAGATTTGTTCCTGACCTCTTCGGTTGCATTGTCCCACTGTTCGACAGTGTGGTTGTATATCTTCCTCCATTCTCCTAAAGCCTCAAGGCACCTCATAGTACCCAGCCGGGATTCCTCGTCCTGTGGCTCTACTTCTAACTTCTTACTGTACAGTTCGAGCGCTTGCTCCCAGTTGTGAAGTTTTTCGTACCACCTAACGTGAACATTTAAAGTTGTGTCGCCGCTTTTCTTTTGCGATATAACTTTCTCGAGTAAACCGTTACTAGCCTCGTTTCTTTGGAGTTTGTTGTTTATATGTATGAGTGCCTCAATTACTTGTTTAGTGGGATTTCTTTTGTACTCTTGTTCCTGTAAAATATGAGTTTAATAAATTAATATTCAAAAACGCGTCATACTGACGTCACTCAGATCCTGCATCTCGCAAGCAAAGTTTACCGCACAACCACATAGGTACATACAACTTCCCGTATGTATGTAGTATTTGTATGTATGTAGTTGTGCGGTAAACAATGCTTGATCAGACGGGTGTTGTATCTGGAGTACCCGCCAGACACGACACCCGTCTGGTCGAAGAATCTTCTCTTTTCTATGGGGATGAGGAAACTTTACACCCTGTTCTTTCTACCTCTACAAATTCGGGTATCAAAATAACAATGGAAGTATTTTTTAATCAGTGAATGGTTTAAAAGATAGTAGACTCTTTCATAACTTTTATCTTACCTTATAATACAACGCTTTGGCGTAAGCTCTGCAGTTGATAGCAGTATCTCCTAACAACTTGACAGGTATGGGCAAGGCTCCTTTCTCGCAATGTTCTAAGAACTCAGCCAGGTTCAGCACCGCCAGTGCCAACTCCGGCGCATCGGGAACCGTGAGAGCATGCTCTAGGGCCAAAACCAGCTCCTTACGTGACTTATCGTCGAGTTCCGTCCAACACGACATGAAAGCTGCGTTGAATAACTCGCTTGCTAATTGCGGGTAATTTTGAGCTAGAGTTGAACATGCCCTGGAAAGAAAAAAGAATTAGTTTTTATTATTATGAACCACGTTTTTTAAGCCTTCTTGCTGGGCCAAGTATTAGAACATGTGATATTTAAGGGGTTATTCTCAACAAGGTTATAACTTATATCGTAAATGTTATCATGTACTGCACTAATCAATGATAGTTATGTATTAGACTGAAAAAATTCTAAATACACCATCTAATAATAACTAATCGCTATGAGTTCATGGATCTAGTGGTAAGATGCAAAAATGACCAAAAAATAACTAACTTAGGCCTGTTTCTCACCTCCGGGTCCTAGTTGCTAGGATCGGGCAAGACCTGTCTCTGCCGGCAGTAGTAAGAGCTATGCTGGCAAAGACAGAGAATTGGACAGAAGTAGTTTCCTTTTGTGCGGCCGTGATGGCCAAGAAGGAAGCCGCCGAACGGGATCGAGAGAGGGCTGATCCTGCTCGGAGAAGGAGGCGTCGGGGAGGCAACCGCCTTGGCGCTTAATACGCCGAAACCCGCCTACTTATTGAGGTAGGTGGACCTTTGGGGTCGCGGGCACACAAAGCGGGGACTCTGTCTGCCCACTAAGTAACCCCAGGGAAGACGGTGCCATAGTGGTCACGTGCTGCCGTGCATAGGACGATTAGGAGAGGCCCTCTTAGAGTTTCTCCTGGGATGCGTCTTACAGGCATTGCGCAGGGAGGGTTCCGGAATTGGTCTTTTAAGAGGAACCGGGACCGCCCCTAGGCGTAGATGGTGATCATCGGGGTGGTTTTAGTGAGTTAAAAATCCCACACTACCCGACCTCATTCCTCGGGGGTCGGGTGCCTTATGAAGGTTTCCCCCCGAAAACAAAAAAAAAAGGTCTGTTCCTCACCTTATAGCGGGGCTATTAGATTCCGTCAAAAAGGCGACACTCAATTGCCTAAGCCATTCCATCCAGTCTTCTTTGGAGACGATGTTCTTTATAGACCAACATTTGCGTAAGTTGGACACATTCAGTGATAACTTCTGTATAGATTGTATATCGCCTGGGCCTACCACCTAAAAATTTATGATAAAACATTAATACCTACTTAACATATTATACATATTTTTAAAACCGCCTCATCTGAGCATAGCTGGGTAAAGGGTTCTCCTCGCGATTTCTAGCTATTTCGATCTAGGGCTAAAGAGTACATACAGCTCCTCCGAAATCTCAAGCACTCCATCTCTGAGACATTAATAAAACTGCTAAGATCTAACTAGAAACAAAACACTGACGGCGCTCGCGCTCATGCAAGCGACCGCTAGGTAATATCCATCGCATCTTGGTATTTACTTCGTGCAAACTATCTACAGATATTTTTAAACCTCCAAAGTTGTTCCATAAACATTATATTTTTTTTTTTGAAATTTCTCTCTCTTAATATTGTAGGGTCAAACCTATACTAATAACGGAGTGGGTAACCTTCACTTTCGATTTTGCGACGTCGTGTTTTACTCAATAAAATTATAAGCTTAGCCTCCATCTTCTCCATTATCTATTTTATATATAATCGACACGGCCAACAAGAATGATAACTTCATTAATGTCACAGAGATGGCGCGCACGTAACATCACCGTATAATAACATTAAAAGATGTCGCTTTTAGGGGTGAGATTTCTCTGCAGCTGTATGTACCACTGATTGTTAGTTATCTCCAGCTCGCCCTGCTATCTTTGCCACGACGCCTTATAGCTGGTGGAACATAGCGGTTATTTTGACAAACAGATAGCTGGAAATACGGCAGACGTGACTAGCCCAGTACTACCGCTTCAGCTTAGAGACTTTTGAATAACATAAACAAACTTAGCTTGTTCTAATAAAGTAGGAAATAAGTGTATTTAACTTTAAGATTACATACTTACATCAGTCTTTTGATTCCTCAATCGAAGTCGAGTTTCATCCAAATAATCATCATCAGATGCTAACGTAGATATGGATTGCAACCTTGTGACTAAAACGATATAGTTAGGACACTGTATTTTATGCTTCATCAGTATTCTGTCCACCGACGGTATGTAATCAATATAGTCACGGCCCAGCTGAACAATTAACGCGCAGAGTGTATTCATAGCGGTCTGCCGCAGCGACGGATTGTTGTCCAAAACTTTTGCCAAGGCTTGTATTATAACTGCTGAATATGGCTTGAAATACAAATACATGGACAAGTGCTCCATAGTCTCCATTGCAAGCTTTGATATTGACAGAGGAATGTTTCTGCCGTCAAAAAGACCTGTCACAGCCGGCACTATGGACAACAGCACATCGTCCAAGTTATTCTCAAATTTTTGTATTGTGAGCAACAGCTTCTCAGTCAATACCTTATCCTTGCTGTTGTCGTACTTCAAAACCCTCAAAATATTAGGTAGAATTTTTCGAAGATACATCTTAAACTCTGGTCCAATCGCTACAGTAATGTGTTCGACTAACATTATGAGTGTTGGCTGCAACGGACTGTTTGGTGTCCAGTACTCCTTGATTATATCAAAAATGTCTTCCAAATAATTACGTATTTGTATTTTGACTACGGATACCAGTTGCGCTAGTTGAGTCAGAAGAAACTCGCGGAAAGTGCTATTGTCTGTTGTTCGTATCACATTTAGAAGGCACGGCGTTACTCGAGATATGTAGGGTACACACTTGATTCCAAGAGACTGGAAAATGAATGTGACTGAATGCACCACGCTTGTATGATGTTGTGTCAACATCGGGTCGCGAAGCATTCTCATCAGCGACGTGAGAACAATGGCCGGGTAAAACTCATCAAGAATAAGGGGTGACATGTTAACAACCATATCATTAATATTAGTGTCAATATTTTCATTCGTAGCATCACATACAGGAATTAAAGTGGATACAGTTTGGAAATCGATTAACCCCTGATTAACTTTATTTTTGTATGGATCGAGGGCCCCCAGTAAGCCTAACACACGGATAGTTTCTCTTCGTTCTCTGGGCTGCTGTTCTGTCTTCAAAAAATTCAGCAACATGTCCATTAGATGCGGATATTCCGTGTAAGGAGAAATCACGTGACCAGTGGCACTGATTACTTGGCCAAACGACCAGAGAGCTACGCTTCTTTTTTCCGTTTGATTAGGGTCCGAAAGGATACCAATCTGAATAGACATTAGTTCCGGCAACCATTGGTTGAGAGCAGTTCCGCCCCCATTGACTTCTGCTAAATCGCCTATCGCCTTTAGTATAGTCGTAACCATAATGGGATTATCAGCTTCTGCTTTCAATTTTGGTACTAAAACGTTCAGTATGGTATCTACAAATTGGCGCGTTATCCTTGGTGCATGTGAAATGATATTGTTCACCATTCTAAGGGCTTGTTCTTTATTACGTGTGGATTCTGAATGTTGCAATTCCATCAATACTTGTACAAACAGTTGACGCAGTGTTGGTATGGTGTAACTAGGGTTTATGTTGCTAAGTCTGCTAACCAAGCATAGTGCTAGTTCACTGACATCATTATTGGAATCATTAATTGCAACAAAGAGACAATTAAGATGTTCTTCCACTGCTAAATATCTATCGAAGATTGGATTGGTGAATATTTCCAGTACTCTGTACCGAACTTCATGGTCGAAGTCGGAGCGACCTACGGATAACAATTTACCGAGAGACTCATCAATGATTACGGTCAAAGTCCGTGAGTTAGTCTGAGCGCATCTTTCAACTGCTTTTATGAGTAACTTTGACGCAGTTTTGACAGCTTCTATTCTGATGTCATGTTGTTCACTTAAAAGGTAGTGGTCTGTACATCTTCTTATGAACGACATAAGAGTATTGTTCCACTCAAAGTCAAAGGAACCTAGCGTGCGTAACGCCAAAACCAGTTTAGAAGCATCGTGCGGCTCCACCAGCATGGCCGTCGTGAACATGTGAACTATTTGATTCTCGCCGTTACTTGGAGCGTAAGGCTTCTTCCGCAAAATCAATGACAACATGTTAAGTAACCTGTCAGTTATTTCCTTCTTCAGTGATGGTAGATACTGACTGAGTTCTTTGAAACATGTCGTGAGTTGTGGACTTAAACCCGTTGCACACATAGGGTCCAGCAGCTCTTTGACTTCATTAGCGACATCTTCTTTCATAGCAAAGCCTAACAATGTGACACAATTAAACAATGGAGTGTCAGAGCCGTTACGCTTTTTCGGAGTGTCTTTAAGTGGTAAAGTTAATTTAATTATTTCTATAATCCTGCCCAAGTACTGCTGGATATCAGACTCTACTGCTACACAAATAAGGCCTAATGTGGTGAATGCCATGGCTTTCTCCTTTTCTCGTCCACGTAAGAAGGTTATTAAATGATTTATAGTAGACTTGAGGTGTCTTTTTGCATATGCTTCTCTGTTAAAAGCAGCTAGCCTGGGAATCATTAACAGAAGCAGTTGATGAACATTATGTGCTCTAGATATTTGTTGAGCCATCACATCTGTAAATAAAGACATAATTATTCAGTATACTGACAGCTTTCAGCAAGGTACAGAGGATATTAGACTTTTGTATCATTTATTTTTTTGTAAACTGCTATAGTAAAGAGTTAAAACATTAAGGGCGAAGTGTCAGTGTAGCCCGCGAAATTCAAATTGTCCAGACCCAGAACAACTACCTGTAGGCCATACAAATATTTGTTCCCCGCGAGAATCAAACCAGCGACACGCAGCACAGTGATCAATCACTCAGCCACTTATTTAAAATGCTAAGCATTGTGTAGAATGTTGATTAAAATGTGATAAATAATATAATTTTATATAACTCATCATCATCATCATCTGAGCGTTAATCACAGTTACATCCGTAGCTTTTCAGCTTTGGAGTCTGGGGTCCGCTTTACCAGTCTGACTGCTGATTTTGGCTAAACTTCGATGTTTTCCGTGAAGCGACTGCCGTCTGACCTCCATAACCCGAAGGCGATATCTGAGAGCATTGCAGTTAAACCAATTGTTAGACTTTTAAGGGCTCCAACAACCCGTAACGACTGCCACTAGATGTTCGTATGGCAACCGGGACCAACGGTTTAACGTGCTTTCCGAGGCACGACCAGACCAGTGCAAATATTCATATTCATGCATACAAATATTTGCACTGTGCGGGGATCGAACCCGCGCCTCCTTGCGCAGCGGCCGCTTTCGCTACCGCTACGCCACGAAGGCTGTCAATCAGGGGCGTGCACAAAGATTTTATTGGGGGTATGCATAAATATACCTACTATCCAAATCTCTGTGCTTATATATGGTAAAACTTAAAAAACGTAACTTAGACGTAGTTTCAATTTAACATAGTCGCGTACTTTTTCGCATGTCAACATTGAATTGATGTTTGTGCGTGGCTACAATGAACATCTAAGTATGTGATTGATGATAAGAACAAGTCAAATAAATGATATACGTGGGGTATTAGGTATTTTTTATTTGCCCAAATGAATACAATGAAATCATCATCATCTCAGGGTTAATACCAGTCGCATCCAAAGCTTTGGAATCTGGGGTCCGCTTTTCCAGTCTAATTGCTGATTTTGGCGAAATTTCGACAATTTCCGTGAAGCGACTGCCGTCTGACCTCCACAACGCGAAGGCAATATCGAAGCATTGAAGTTAGACCAATTGTTGGACTTTTGTGGGCTCCAACAACCCGTAACGACTGCCACTAGATGTTCGCATGGCAACCGAAACCAACGGCTTAACGTGCTTTCCGAGATACGACCAGACCAGTGCAAATATTCATATTCATGCATACAAATACACTGCGCGAGGATCGAACCCGCGCCTCCTTACGCAGCGGCCGCGTTCGCTACCGCTACGCCATGTAGGCTGTCAAAATACAATGAAATGGTATTACTAACTCAACTGTAAATAAGTAATAATTTATTTCTCAAAAAACTAAAAAAAAATATTTCACTATCTATAAATTAAATCAACGCGCCTATCTATTTTTAAATAACTCTGTAAAAATCAAATATATATAAGATCGTTTTGAAATCGCTAAAAGTTCTTTTAAAATGGACAGATAGACAAATCTATGAGTCTGCTTTGGCTTTTCATAAATATGCGTAATGCACTACTCATTGGAATCATAACTATTAAATTTTGCTAATTTGTAAACTTCAGGAAAATTATTACAACATAAAGTATAGTATTGAAATTCAAAAGCAAGTAGGTTGAAAAACTTAAGGTCTTTTAAGTTTTTATAACGTCGAACTGTCAAAGCCGTGTTTTAAAATAATATACCTATACGAGAAACAAAACAATTTATTTGTACACACTACACAACCTGCTAACCACATATAATTATCATAATACTTTTTATAAAGACAACCTTTCTTTTGTGTTAAACCAAAAACTCTAAAATAAATGAATATTCAATTCCGCTTAAAACAATCAATACATATTTAACCCAAAAACACCAATAATGAAACAACATAAGCTGCTAAAATAAAAAGGTATTTGAACGAACAACAATCATGCTATATTTCTGAACTTCTTAAATTCGTCGCATTATTAGAAGCTGTGCTTATCATGGGCTTTAAACCCAAAGAAATTTCACGCACACGTACACAACAGTTTAGGCACACAAGCAAATAATTTTATACACAGACAGATACGGAAGAGGCACATTTTGTTTATGCTTACGCCGTAAGAGGCGCGGGTGTCGCGCCTAAGGCAACTAATGTGTCTCGTTAGCACTAGGCCCAATAGATGGCAGTGTTATCAATAACTGATTAACAAAGTCTTTTAGTTTTAACTTTGTAGTATATAAATTATTTTACAGTATATTATAATTTTAGAAGACTATTAGGGTATGCAGAGCTTTTCTGCTTGTAAGGAGCGCACGCGCCTGCTGTCAATAACTTTATATAACTATAACCACTAAAATCATTAATACAGCCCTCCAAGTTCATATAGCCCTATTGATTGACATTGCATGAATTCATGAAATAGGCACCAAAGAGTGTGATTGTTTGAATTTTGCAGGCTATCATTAACATTAACATTAAAATATGGTAATAATAATACAAGAATGGTAGTAATAATAATGCTGAAATTCACTAGACTTGTTATATTGTTCAAGCACCATTTATGTAAGTGTTCATCCTAAAAAGCAAACACATCTTTGTTTGCCTGAAAACATAATAATCTACACTAATACAGTGTAAACTCTACATAACGACACCAAAGGGACTGTGCATTTTATGGCGTTATGTAGAGTTGTTGTTAAATGGAGAGAAGAAAAATCAGAATTAGAAAAAGAAAAATTTAAAAGTAGTGTTAGTAGTTACATATATACATAAAAAAAGAATGTTATACTACACCAGTAATTTTGTTGTATTTTTTACTTATTTTATTTATATCTTGCGATATCGAGATATGGTCAAAAACAGTCTACACGTGCAAGCAATCCCAATTTGTAAACAAAAGAACGAATTTCTTAGAAAGTTTGGTATGCATGATGTCGAGTTTATTGCAGGCTAGGCTAACAAAGCGACAAAAGAACGTACACAGGTGCGCAATTTATACCGACCATCAAGCCAAAGCCGTGGTTATTCGGCCACAAAAAAGTATCGAAAAGTATAATGTCTGTTCTTTGTAGAATCCGCCTAGGTTTTTGTTGCACTCCCGTTTTTTTGCACAAGATTCATGTCCGTGACTCCTCTCTCTGCGAATGCGGGTTGGAGGAGGGTACATTGGAACACATATTTTTCGAATGCTCTAACAACATACCACCTCTACATTTGTATAGTCGTCTCCCCAATTTTAAAATTCCTCTTCCAATTAATTTCCCTTTCCTTTTAACATACCCCTCTACAGAATTACTTGTGGCATTGATGACATTCATCCGCCACAATAATATAAATGTTTACGCTAGTTTATCGATCGGGTCCGATTGTTAGTTAGTCGAGTGGATAGATGCCCGATCGGTACGGGCTAGCGTATTTAGTATTGTCTATGGTGACGCGCGGCCGCCATATTATAACACACAACGTCTTGAGACCCCGTCGCGTACGGGGTCCGTTGCTTAAAAACACAACGTGTTGAGACCCCGCCGCGTACGGCGGGCCGTTGCTTGAACTTCTTGACGAAATCCTCGCATGCGTGGCGTGTTTCGGACGAGTGATTTTCGGGAAAAATACCACCGGCCGCGTTTTGTATAGTTTGTCGCGATTGTTGCCCGTGTTTTGAAGTATTTACTTGAACTATAAAACGTAACAGTGACGTCTGTAAATTGAGTTGAATTTGAATCGGAAACGTGGTTTCATTGGCGATCTTTTTGGGCGTGATTGACACTGCTAAATAACTTCTTACGTTGGTGAGCTTTGGTGCCCTATTAAGGGAACTTGGTGTGTCGACTGGTATGGGACAGTCAGTGAACTGAAGACATCGGATGTCATTGTAAGGTCGGCGCGCGCGTCGACCTCGCCGAGAATTCACTTCGCGACGGAGCACACTGAGTCCCAGGTAAGTCCCGTACATTTACCAGAGTGTGGTCGGAGATTAATTTACTTGTGGTGTAGGCCGACCTTGTTGATGAATAAGCCGTGACAAATGCGCGGTAGATGTACGTGCTTTGCTGGGGCGCCTACATCTTTGTGGTAGCAGAGTGCGGTTTCTAATTACTAATTTGATTAATTAGAGTATCATTCCAGTATTTTGGTAGCCTTCAGAGGCTAATTTGCAAAAATTTGATTTTTTATTTGTTGTTGTCGTAAAATTATATCTCTGACCACCTCCATCATTGTGTGGATCCGATATTTTACAAAGTAAGAAATGTGAAAACAATTGTAGGTAGATTGTTTTATTTTTGGTTCATTTCTTTCCGTTCAGAGGAACGGAGAAGGCTAAGGCATGATACGCCATACAGCCAGTTATGTTTACGAGTAACGTTTTGTTATTGTTGACTCGATTATCTTGTGTATTTGTACGAACCAAATGTTGAGTCATTGACTACGGTTATCAATAATTACGAGTTATTTTTATGACTAATGCTTTGTTATTGTTTTAGTCAACTCGTGTATTGTACGAACCAAATAGCTCGTAATTCATAGTCGTAATTTTGTTGATTTAGCTCGTAATTAACAGTCGTAATTTTGTTCTGTTTGTTGTTGATTTGTTACATGATTCGCAGTAATAATTTTATTCTGTTTGTTTGTTGATTTATTGTGTAATTGGTAGTAATAATTTTGTTTTGCTAATAAGTTTGGATCTGTGTCGCAGTTAAGTTAGGCCGTTTGCACACTGATATTCTGTATGTATACTTTGTAATATTTTTTATTTGTACATGTTAGTGTTTTGTTTGTAACGGTTGCCCTTAGCTTTGGTCCCCACACGGTCTCGCGGAATTTATTGAGTTATTTACGCTTGTTTTTGTTGCTTTCCGCGCGTTCTTTAATTGAATTTATTTTGTTAATTTGAATTAAAGGCTTTTGTTTGGAATGGCTCCCAATCCGCTTGCTACGGCGAAGGCCGAGGTCCAGGCCGCATTGCGTTGGCTCTCGGGTGCGGCCGCCCTGATTGTTCGGCCGGATCGGGTGCAGGCTTTGTTGGCCCGTTATGAAGGGTTGCCTGCGCGCATGGAAGGCTTGGACCGACACGTTGTCGACTTCCATGCCTACGTTTTGGAACACCCTCCAGCGGATGAAGCCATAGTGGAGACCTTTAGAAGGGATGTCGACCAGGCGTACGAATTGGCTGACCAAATTACGGAGTCAGCAGAAGGGCTCCTGGCTGCCCGTAGGGGAAAGCCGACTTTGAGCGGGGAGGTTAAACCGACCCCGCCGGCTTTGTTAGGGAGATTGCCTACATTGGAGATTCCCCACTTTGACGGGGACCTCACGGCTTGGATGGGCTTCATCAACCTGTTTGACAGCTTGGTGGACTCCAGGGAAGATTTGTCCCCCAGCCAGAAACTGGCTTATTTGCGCTCCGCCCTCCGCGGAGAAGCCAGTGCAGTGGTCCAGCACCTGATAGTCAGCGATGCTAACTACCAGGTTGCGCGGCAGTTGTTGCTGGACCGCTACCAAAACGTCCGCTTGCTAGCGGACACCCATGTGGCAGCCATTTTGGCCTTACCGAAGGCAACGCGGGTTTCCTCACTAAGGAAGGATTTGGTCAACCCGCTCTTGACCGCCGTCCACTCGTTGCGCCGGCTGGATTTGCCGGTCGACCAGTGGTCTTTTCTGCTTCTGCACATCGTCCTAACGAAATTGCCCGCAGACGTAAAGGGTCGATTTGAGCAAAGGTACGGGGGCAATAGCGCCTCGTACCTCCCCCCTTTCTCGGATTTGCTTCGTTTTTTGGAGGACGAGTGCAGAGTACTGGACCAGCTGACCGACCCCACACCGGGAACGAGCACAGGTCCTCCGGTGGCGGCGAGGGGACAACCCCGCCGCCCGACCAAACAATACTCGGCTGTCCGACGGGACTCCCCCCCCGCACCAGGTAAAGGGTGCCGGTATTGCCGGGGGGACGGACATGATGTGCGTGCTTGCGAGAAGTTCGGGGGCCTCCGGACTGCAGGTCGAAGAGCCCTCACCAAGCAACGCGCCTGGTGCTACATGTGTCTGGGGGACCACCGCCAGTCAGCGTGCCCCCAGGCTAAGGTTTGTCCACATTGCGGCGGGAGACATCACGCTCTCCTGTGCTTGAACCGCAATGGTGGCGGGTCCGAAAGGGGCCCAGATTCCCCGCACACGGGCGGGGGCCCCAAGGGCGGGGGCCCCACGGGCGGGGGCCCCACGGGCGGGGGCCCCACGGGCGGGGGCCCCTCGCAGGATGTAGCGGTGGCCGTCGGAGGCTCGGGGAGGCGGGCGGTACGCTGCTCCCCCCCCCCCCCTTGATGGAATACCCTCGACTGGGGCGTTATGTTTCCCCGTATGCGGCCCACGGTTATTGGCCCACACCCCGGAGTAGTGTTGGAAGGAGTCTCGATGTTGTGGAGTGGGACCCTCTCGCCTACTGTCGACGATCCCCTCCGATCTTGTCGACTCAGTTCACCCGGGGTCCAGGGGGGCAATCACCCCCCCCCCGGGTTTCCATTAATGCCACTGTCGGGCGCAACCCCCCCACCGGAGTTTGTGCTGTTGCCAACAGCCTCCGTGCGTATTTGGGGCCCCAAAGGTGATTTTGTCACAGTGCGTGCCCTCTTGGATTCAGGGGCTCAGGGTTGCATAATTTCTACCTCGCTCGTCCGACAGTTGGGCCTAAATATTGTACCGCATAGGGACTCGGTACGGGGCGTTGGAGACCTGCGGATTTCGGATCCGATCGGTCGGGTTTCGTTCTCCTTCTCCCCCCACTCCTCCTCAACGCCGAGAATCGGTACTTCGGCGATTGTTTTTGAAACGGTGGTCGGGCCGCTTCCGCAAGTGCGAGCCCCACACGCCGCCGTTGAATTGTCGGCTGGATTGGCTTTGGCTGATCCTCACTTCCACCGACCTGGCCCGATCCATTTGTTGATCGGTGTGAATGTGCTAGGTCGTTTGCTGCGTGGGAGCGAGCGAGTTTTGCAGGTAGCCGGTTTTGTAGCCATATCCACCTCTTTGTTGTTGGGTCATGTAGTAATGGGATCGTTTAGGGACGTCGCAGACCCCCCTTTTGGCAGACAGCGACCTCGCTGTTGGTTCTGCCTTGTCGGACAACCTCCAACGCTTTGGGAGGATCCAGCCGGGTCGACTTTAGGTCGATCTTTGCATGGTCTGACAGCCAAGTCGTCCTTGTTGGCTGAAAAGTTCAGTCCATACCCTCGAGGTATTCGTGGCCAACCGGGTGTCTCAAATTCAGACATCGAAAGCCCCGTTGATTTGGCGCCACGTGCCTGGCGAATTGAACCCCGCAGACTGCGCTTCCCGCGGCTGCGAGGCGCCCGAACTTGTGAATCACCAGCTGTGGTGGGGTCCACCATGGTTGTTACAGCTGGAGGGTTCTTGGCCCCATACCCCCGCAGTGGTCAGGGCATCTACGCCAGGGGTGCATGTTCACGCGACCGAGACCGTAGCGACTCCAGATCCGGAGTTTTTGCTTGAGCACTACAGCTCTTTGGATAAATTGCTCGGCGTCACCGCCTGGATACGGCGTTTCATCCACAACTGTCGTAGCCCTCGTGACAAATTTGAGTCTCCGGTCCTCTCACCGCAAGAGCGCAATGACGCTCTGTTATATTGGGTGCGGATAGTTCAAGAGAGTGAATTTGCATCGGAGTTCAAAACCCTCCGTCAACGCACATCCAATCTGAAGGGACCCTTAGGGCGCCTGAATCCCTTCTTGGATGACCAGGGTTTGATGCGTGTCGGAGGTCGGCTTAGAAATGCTAAGCTCCCCTATGGGGCTCGTCATCCATTGTTGCTCCCCAAGAACGGCCCCTTGGTGAAGTTGTTGATCGCAGACCGCCATGTGAAAAATGCACATGCCGGATGCAATGCTCTTACTGCGATCCTCCAACGTGAATTTTGGATTTTGTCTGCGCGGAGAGTGATCCGATATGTTATCTTTCGTTGTCTCCCGTGCTACCGCTTGAAGGCGGACATCGTGCAGCCCCAAATGGGGGATTTGCCTGCCGATCGAGTCACCGAATCGATGCCCTTTGCTGGAGTTGGTACGGATTTTGCAGGACCATTTATTGTAAAAGCTTCGCATCTCCGTAACGCTAAGACCGAGAAGGCTTATTTGTGCGTTTTCGTGTGTTTAGCTACTAAAGCGGTCCACCTCGAGGTGGTTAGTGCTCTCACGACAGAGGCGTTCGTCGCTGCTCTTGGCAGATTTGCTTCGCGACGCGGACTGCCGTCCTTAATTCGATCCGACTGTGGGACCAAGTTTAAGGGTACCGATCGTTATTTGTAGAAAGTTTGTGAATTTTTAGATAAACATAATGTTGAGATCGGATCCACACTCTCCCGCAGAGGGGTACGATGGCAGTACTCACCGCCGTCCTGCCCCCACTGGGGAGGTATATTTGAAACAATTGTAAAGGCCGCGAAAACTCACCTTCGTCGCGTTATTGGAGATAGTATCCTAACTTTTGAGGAGCTCGCGACCGTTTTTTGTAAGGTTGAGGCGGTCCTCAACTCGCGTCCGTTATGCCCTTTGTCATCCGACGCGAATGATTTGGAGGCCCTCACGCCGGGCCATTTCTTGATAGGTAGACCACTTAACGCCCTGCCTGAATATCCTTATTTGGACATTAACTCCGGACGGCTCTCGCGATTTGAATTGCTTCAACAGCTTACGCAGAGTTTTTGGCGCCGTTGGCATCTGGAGTATTTGCACATTTTACAACAGCGCGTTAAGTGGTCAGACAAGACGAACCCACCAAGAGTCGGAGACCTCGCTTTGTTGAAGGACCCAAACCTGCCACCCCTCCGATGGCGTCGTGGATGCATTGTTAAATTGTATCCGGGGTCGGATGGTGTTCCCAGGTTTGCCGAGGTCCTGGTGGGGGACTCTGTCTTGAAGCGCGCGATCGCCACACTCTCTCGCCTGCCCTTAGATTGAATTGTCGGACCGTGTGTTACTGTCCGGGGCGGGGGGATGTTTACGCTAGTTTATCGATCGGGTCCGATTGTTAGTTAGTCGAGTGGATAGATGCCCGATCAGTACGGGCTAGCGTATTTAGTATTGTCTATGGTGACGCGCGGCCGCCATATTATAACACACAACGTCTTGAGACCCCGTCGCGTACGGGGTCCGTTGCTTGAAAACACAACGTGTTGAGACCCCGCCGCGTACGGCGGGCCGTTGCTTGAACTTCTTGACGAAATCCTCGCAAGCGTGGCGTGTTTCGGACGAGTGATTTTTGGGAAAAAAATACCACCGGCCGCGTTTTGTATAGTTTGTCGCGATTGTTGCCCGTGTTTTGAAGTATTTACTTGAACTATAAAACGTAACAGTGACGTCTGTAAATTGAGTTGAATTTGAATCGGAAACGTGGTTTCATTGGCGATCTTTGTCGGGCGTGATTGACACTGCTAAATAACTTCTTACGTTGGTGAGCTTTAGTGCCCTATTAAGGGAACTTGGTGTGTCGACTGGTATGGGACAGTCAGTGAACTGAAGACATCGGATGTCATTGTAAGGTCGGCGCGCGCGTCGACCTCGCCGAGAATTCACTTCGCGACGGAGCACACTGAGTCCCAGGTAAGTCCCGTAGATTTACCAGAGTGTGGTCGGAGATTAATTTACTTGTGGTGTAGGCCGACCTTGTTGTTGAATAAGCCGTGACAAATGCGCGGCAGATGTACGTGCTTTACTGGGGCGCCTACATAAAATTATAAGCAATTTTTCAAATATTCTATATTTGGTTGTGGTGTATGTTTTTATTGATGTTTTCTAACAAATATAATATAATATAATATGTAGTTTTATTTTTTTTTTGTTTGTTTCAGTCTAGTACTAATCCCTCAAGATCTACAAAGGTCAACTGTAGCATCGAAAGTTTTTTTTTTTTAATTATTCCTTTTTTTTACATACACTCTTGCTTTTCAAACGACTTGACATTGGCAGAATAGTCGACATCCATCGATTTTAGTTGGCATAATAAAGAATAGAATAGGATTACATTTGGAGACAAATAGGGATGTGCCTTCTAGAACATATGTCTAATAAATTTACAATTCTTTTCTTTATTATGGGAAATATATCCAAGTTTTCATATTGATTTTTTTTATGAAATAAAATAAAATATGAAAATACGGTTACAGTTTTTATTTAGGTTCGTAAATTGGTGAATAAACATTAATTTAAATGTATAATATTATTTGTTGATAGGATATTAATCCCATCCCTATGTTTTACTATAGATATGTTATACATTTGTAGCGTGGCGCAGGAGGACACATCGCATATTATATAGATGGGCGTTCAAAAGGTTAATTGTTGTCATTATTGAGAGTGGGTGTGATGCTATGTAGAGTGTATCATTGTACGGTGGACAAGCTAAACCAACCAAAGGCGATTGATTTTGATGCTTGGGAGAGTTTGGTGTTAAATCAAGTGCCGTTACATAGAGTTTACACTGTATTACAAAGACTACTAGCTGCTTACCTGAGCAAATCTTCTCATAGTGCTCTGCAATCAGCTTTTTACAAACACTGGATTCGTAAATAAGTGTATGTTGACTTTTATCATCAGGAAATTGTTGCACTGTCCAAGAATTCTGAACCTTTGAGTTCAATGACATCATCTCATCTGATATATCTTGTTCTGAATCAAGTTTCTGCATCAGTGTTGTATATTTCTTTTCCCAAATAGCATTTGAACATCTGAGTAGTTCATTAAGTATCAAGAGCGCTCCATGAACATGGTCATCTCTGGTCAAGCCTCTCTCTCTCCCTGGTTGTTCAGAAAATGATAACATGGACTGTTCATAACACTGTATGTACCAATGAGCTTTGTTACTCTGATCAGGTATCTCCCTCTGGGAAGTTATTACTAAAGCGGCTCTCAAGGCCTTTGCTGCAGCTTCCCTGATCTGCTCTTTAGGATCTCGTAAAGGAATCATGATATAATTAAAGAAGCCATTTATATGCTGAAAGAAATATGATGGCATAGATATAGCCAGCTCTCTCAGTATCATCACAGCTGAAATCCGCTTCCCTTCATTTCTTTCCTCTGCTAGCCACTCAAATGCTCTCTTTAGTTCAGACTCAACATATTCTCCTCTTTTAATGCCAAGTGTGATTGCAAGTCGACCCATTGTCTTGGATCCTAACTCCAAGACATTCAAATCAGTAGATGGGAACACATTTCTGAGGTAGTAAGCATAACGAATATTTCTTGTTTTTGTTGTTTCCGTATCTCCACCAATCAGGCAGACTATGACAAAATATAATCATTTTAGTTTGTTTATTAACATTTCAAATTATAACAAAGTTGTTTTGAATGTAAGTAGAACAATAAAAAATAAATTGAAGATGCTCTAGAACTCTATACCATGGCTTAAATAAATGTAGAATTAAAGTTTTTGCGATAAGACCACAAGAACAAATTTGTAATATCCTCATTTAAAGGATAATTGATGGTGAAGTACTTAAAACAAAATAATATAACCTATAAAGTACATACCTATTGTTAAAATTCCTGCTTTCTTCTCATTGTTGTCGTAGCTGGAGGTAAGAGCATGTATCTGTTGGTTGAAGTCATCTAGCACTTGTGTGAGAGATTCCTGGGACATCTCTCGAAGGTCTGTTTTGGTAAAGTGCAACAGTTCGCGAATGGCCTTATGTCGTGTCTCCGCATGGCGCGACTTCAGCCCCGACACCAAATCGGATACTTGAAAACTCGTCATTTCGTCAAATACTGATCACAAATCTAATCCACCATCAAATTACAAGATAATTCTATGAAAAGAATTACATTATTGACTTTAATTTCTCCTCACATAACTAAATCAATATTATTTCTCTCGTCTTTAGTGATAAACATAAAGATGAAATTAATTTACGTTTACATATACTATACACAAAAAAATGCAAATAGTAATAAAGCAATTTTTTACCAATCCAAACGTAAACAAATTAACAATACATGCGGCCATTGACCACATAACTTTCGTTCAAAAAAGTATTTATAAGACAGCTCAACACATTTTTTTGTTATTTTATTTGTTATAATTATAGTAAAAGGAAAAACTTTTCTGGAAATATGAATTAAATACACTATTTTATAAAATCAACCGAACCAATATTAAAGAGTACTTTACGAATATAATATACAGTTCGTTCCTTGTAGTTTCTAAACGAAATATTTTTTTTATTTCATTTAGGATTAGGTTCTTATTGAAGAACATTCCAATAAGATGTATCTTGGAATAACATAATAATACTAATACATAGTGCATTAAATTTAATTAGCACTTTAATTGAATTGAAATAAATTTAAAATAAATAGCTTTCGATTGAAAAAAAAACTATGAACCGAATACGCTTCAGTATACATAATAAACCATGCTAGCCACTATATAATAGACCTATTGGAATCAACTCTATTCATGGTCTCTTTCAGTTCTATTTGAATAAACAGTGATAGACAGAGAAAGAAAATTTTAAGCTTTTGTTGGGGGACTGGAGCTCGGGCAAGGATGACGCGTGTATTTTCAATACTTTCTCGTCATTGTACCAACCACAAACGTCAAACAGCTGAGCGAGGTGACTGACTTGCTGTTGTGTGGCTTGCTCTTCTTTCTTATTCGAAATTTTTGAAATTAAATTCAAAGGAATAGTGGTTTCAATAGTTATTGCTCAACGCGCAGATTAGTAATCTTGAATCATGAGTGAGCTGAGTCAAGAAGAGGTAAGTAAAAATTTTGTTTTGTAAACGAACCTTGGCGTAATGCGTATGGCCAATCTAATTTCGTAACAAAACAAAGCGTTGGTGTTTGACGTTGTTCGCGCATAAGGTTCACACATGTGCTGCAGGACCTCATGTTGGTTGATTGCAGATACGGAGACGCCGCCTGGCGCGCCTCGCTGCTCTCGGTGGCGCAGGCTTAGCGCCGTCGCCAGCCAGTCCTCCGGTCACACCTGGCGCGTCGATGCCCTCGCCAGACCTGCAGACATCCTCACATGCTCGCTTTACCCCCGCACCAGTTCCCCGTAGCTCCACGGAACCCTCCACTCCTGAAGTCGCCAACACACACAAGGAACCAAACTATCCAGATGGAGTCAAACGTGAAGTAGATGACCAGACAAAGATACCAGCTGATGGATTAATTGTCACTGAAAAGACAGGTACTAATCTGTTGGATGAAATGCCTGATACCAAAATGACAGATTTGTCACAAACAAGGCAGTACAACAGTTTTGACTCCATGGGTGATGACACATTGTTAAGTTGTGGATCAGTGAGGGTGGCCAGTTTACCACAATCTACAGTGGGTGGGTCAGTAGGCGCTTCAACTAGAGAGGACAGTACATCACGGTCAATATCTCCAGCTCAGTTTGCTGAGCCATCACCAGTGCGGCCGCGGCCCAGTAATGCCTCACCTAGTTGTTCCCGACGGTCTCTCTCCATGGAAGTTGATGATGTGTCAGAGAGGAATTCACAATCGGAACATCAGCAGGAACCAATGGAGGTTAGTTCCTTACATAATAAAACAATCTACAGTAGGTGATATAAGTTTCAACTTCTGAAATGTGTATTAAGTAGTTGATATCTTGTTGTTTTCTGTCTTTAGCAATACTCAATACTTATAAGTAATATGCTGTTGCATTTATTAAACAAAACTATGATGAAATGGCCAGTATCCATGTCTAAGACTAGACAATCTGCACTAGTAACATCAAATTATCCTCAGTATAAGTGACCATGATTGCCCTTTTGAGGATGAGTTATTAAATTCCTATCTACCCCATATTTTAAAAAGCCTATCAATTTGATCTGTTATTAAATTTTATGTCAACTTATTATGATTACTTGTTGTTGTTTTGTTCATCCAATCATAACAGGTACCATGAGATCATCAAATTTACTATAGCCATTATGGAGAGGAGATCAAGATATCTATCTATATGTCTGGCCTACCCTACAAAAAGTAATAAGGCATACAGAACTGTACTGTAGGTGTTAATGTATGTGTAATATAGTATGTAAGCAAACAGTACAACAAGATTAAACTAAAGTCGAAACACAGTGTGTGCCTGAGGATGTACACCGTCCCTGCGGCTGGCCTATGAAGCACAGGCGTGGCGAAATAGACGACTTTCCGAAGGTGAAGGCATTATAAAAAAATGTTTGAAATAATGATTTCCTCAAGAACACAAAACAAAATAGATTTTCCATCACTTATCTAATTCTCCAATCTAAAAAAATTGTAGCAATGGCTGGTTCCTCCAAATAATGTCTTATAAGGTACTGCTATTGACACAACCCCTTATTCATAAACGCTGCTTAAAGTTAACTAGTGATTAACAATTGTTTAAACATACATTTTAGAGGTTTGTATGTCACTAAACTTTAATCATCCCTTATGAAGAAGCACCACAGAGCTTATTCATAAACGATGATTAAAGTAAAGTGACATTAAAAATAAAAAATTTATGGTTAAAGAATCGCTAATCACTAGTTAACTTTAAGCAGCGTTTATGAATAAGGGGGATATAGTTTGGCCTCCATTAAAGTATTAAAATACCCTCAATCTTTTTTATCTACAATCAAATAATATATGATTGTATTAAGATTATTTTGTTAATTATTATGGTTGGCCTTGTGCAGCTACCAATAACTACAAAAGCTGCATACTGTGATCGGATACTTCATCACATTTTCATGACACACTTTTGCAACATTCCCCCTTTTATATTATTCATTACACTCGAGTACCACAATACATCAGACCTAATCAATCCTGTGAAAGATAAAAGGGGAGAGGATTTAAATGATGGAACACTTTGTTAGGTGGACGACAGTGACAATCAAACTGGCTCACCTGCCCGCAAGATACACCGGTCGCGCACAGTGAGCTGCACTGAAATGACTGAGGACCAGCTAAGAAACATCGTCGCCAAGATCCTACAGGTGTCCTGGTCGGAAGACAGTGCAGGTTTGTTACACAACTGGATATGACGGGTGTAAAAAGGCGGAGCTGAAAGTCACTTGTTCTATCCTTCATTCCCCGGAAATCTAGTTATGGAGTTATTGAAGGTCAAAGTTCATGCTTGTTTTTTTTTTTTCAAAACGTTTGTTTGACTTGTTCGTCTAAAAATTTAAATAACGCCACGTATTGTTATCAGTTTTAGTACCGCATGCTTGTACCCTGCAAATTTATTTTTTTACAGAAAGCATAGAAGACAGCAAAGATTTTCTTATGGGTCTTTTATATCTTGTATGACGTCTTCTATGGCGTCGTATAATGTCTTGTCAATACAGACTGACAGAATATACAGATGAGTGAGCAAGTTCACCCACCGCCTGTTTTCGAGCGGTACCTACGCGCCGTGATCAGGCGACCTTGTTGCACTCCTATCAATGTATTCGTCCGAGATATACAAGGACACAAACTTTTGCATTTATATTGATGAAATTCTCATCAAAATATGGCTTTCGAAGGATTCATTTTTATGAAGTTGTTTTATTTCAGGTGGAATATTTGTACCGTCCGTCGCGGCATCACTTCTCGACAACCCTAGCCTCAGTTTAGATGAACTAGCATCAGAGGCTTTAATTGACGTTATTACTCAAATAGCAGATGGCTCAGATCCTCTTAACCAGAAACTCATCGCGATTACCGAAACTACAAAGAGGCCTGAAGATTGTGGGGATGATATGGTAACTTGTGGACGGGTTGGTTCGGAAACGGAAGCTGACAAGGCAGATTGCCCTGTGCCATCACTACCGCTGCCGAAGACGATACCCACACAAGGTCTAGCTGTGAGCTACATAGTGCGATTCTACACGAACATCAACTCGTATGAACGGGAGTACTCAAAGAAGAGTTCAGAGCCGCCTTTGAGTGACCTGCTTCAGAGTTTAAGAACATTACTAGTGAACTACTTAGCGCTAGTGCTACAGGGCAAGTTCGAATTGGAGAAGTGTAGGAAGTCGGCTCTGCTGCCTTACATGCTGGTGGTGTCGCCGCCCACTGGCCTTATACCAGAGCTCTTACTGGCTACCTATAATGATAAAGAAGTCTTTGAAGAGGTGAGTAATATCATTTTTATAGCAGAATTTTATCTTCTTGTTAAGGTAACGTTTTTATAAAGACATCTATGACGCATTACTGAAACGGGTGATCTTCGTCTTTGTAAAACCTATTCAAATGCGGTATATTGCACCATCAAATCTATTTAGATTTGTAAAGTATCTTATTCCTTCTGTACATGTTGAGTGATGAAATTACTAAACGCCATTACCCGTGACTCTCATACTCTCAGAACTTCCTCGTAGGACGACACTTAGCCCCCTTAGTTTGCACCACAAACCCCTATAAACTTTACATACATAAAATCATCATTCTGCCTTTGTTCTTTCATCTTTAAACAATCAGTCAGAAACGGAAAGATGTTTTAAATTTGATTAGCGCATACACCTATTCAATGGATTGTTTATAAGTGAGCTGTGTGCAGGTATTTATCCCATTATTAATGGGTATCCGCGAAGAGATGCGTCGCGCGGTGTCCCCGCTCGGTGGTCGCGGCGCGTCTGCCGGAGGCTCTGCCTTGCGAGCCCTGCGCGCGCTTTGCGAGTTGCGAGCCGGACCGCGACACTCGCGCCGCCCTCTGGCTGAGTTACTGGCGCGCCTCCCCAGCCTGTGCCCTGATCCCGTCACCACTGCGGCCGGAAGGGAGATCGCGCGTGTCAGCTTTCTCGGACCATTCTTTGCGGTGAGTGTGATAACTAAAATAGATACTTGTGAATATGTTCTAGAGTAGCAGTGCTAAAGGAGGATGCCCTCAGGTTAGGTGGACGACAATTTTCTCAGAGTGACAGAAACACCAGACTGAATGAGGGTAGCCAAATATCTAAATGTCATAGACGTCTATGTCTAACTGCTATAGCTGATGCTGTGGCTACCCCTTTTGGTGAGCAAAGAAGTGTGTACGTAAAAATGATCGTAAAAAGATCATTTTGTCGACGTGTACCTACGTTGTAGTGGAGAACTTGAGAAGAATTCGCTCACAGGACAAGTCGACAACAATATTTCGATAAGATAATCACACTATAAGTATACGCAATTTATTACACTGGAAGTCATGAGGAGAAAGAAGCAAAGACCAAAGTGAATGTTGCTGTGTATTAGTAATTGTAACCAAATAGTACCTATATAAATATTTATATGTATAGTACTATTGGGTTACTATTTTAGAGTTGCAAATTAGACATAGTTATAAGTACAATTTTTTGCAAGCCCAATGGTTGAATGTACCTGTTATAACTCACCTCTTTAACACATTCCAAGCAAATAATTAATTTCAATTATATTCAACAGATATCGCTGTTCGCCGAAGAGAATCCTCGTCTAGCGGAACGATTGTTCGCGACGGGTTCGGGCGACCGAAGCCTGGTGTTCGCGTTGCAACGCGAGGTGGAGGCCAATCGTAACACGTTACATAACATATGCCACAATATCCTACTGTGCCCTGATGCGAGGGAACCACTGCTAAAATACTTCGCTGCACTCGTGCAGAGGAACGAGAGGAGAGCGCAGCTGCAGACTGATGAGAGATCCCTGGCCGGTGAGTAGTATCTCCTACTTAATATGCTTAACCTTTTCCCATATATAGTTGAATCAGCTTCCAGTATTATACATGGAACCACTGCCTATCCTTGCCTTCTTCGCCTTCTTAGTAAGACTTCAGCATAATCTTTACGTAAGAAAAAGTCAAATTAATTCATTCACTGACAGAAAACGCACAGCAAGAGTCCTTTATAACGAAACTGAGCATTTAGAGAAGATTGTTAAAAATGAAAAGGGGTAAATAAATAGCAGTTGAAAGTTTGCATGAACTTAGTTTTACCAACTGGAAATCCCTTGCAGCACATGACGTGTTACTTTAATAACATACTTGTTGCTGTAGTTTCAGGCAGCATGCATCATTAAGATCCTCCGAGTTGCATTAGGTGCTCAAAACTACTCTCAGTTCGCCCTGGGTAACCAGCTTCACGACCATCTTGATGATAACTTACTGTTTTAAATGATATTGAACCTTATAAACAACTAGAAGTATTTTACTTTCTTAAGACTTTGATTCGACGATTTCGGTTCACTCAACGCTGCACTGTAATGCCTCTTTATAAACAGTTTTCAGCTGAAGAGTACAATACAAAACTATTACTGAAATAACATCGAAACGGGTTCATCATAAAAAAAGTAATGAACTCTACTACTGTTTATTGGTTCTCAATAAACAAGACAATGCACGGAAAGCATTCGACGCTTTTTGTACAGAATTTCGCTGATACCGGCCTGTTTTATTGGTGTATTTTGGTACACCAACTGCATACACATTTCACGTTTAAATTTATATTGCTTTGTTCTTTTATTTAGAAATTTATGCCAAGACCTCGTTGATAGCCGGTCGGTCTCTTTTAACAAATTGATAAAGATATAACCTATTGCAAATTATTCAGAACACAAACAACTATAATAAATTGAAGCGTTTATGTGCGTAGTTGGGCCCTGCTAGTATGACTAGCGAAAATAGACCACATATTTCGTTCAAATGTCGCTCACCTCGCCTTGTCTATTAGACGAATTTGTATTGGCACACATCCAAATAATTTACTTTCCAAGATTCGCATCGAAACATTAAGCGCTACTTGTTGACGGTTTTCTGTAAATATTTATGTTTTCAACGTTGTCAGGTGTTTGAGACAAGACGATAATCGTGAACAAAGCTGAAATTATCTTGCGATTGACATTAGTGTCGGTATGATACGTACAACCTTCTAGATCTTCAAAACAAAGCAGGGTCCGCAATTAATAACATAAATTCTGGTAAACATTAAGATAAAAAAATCTCGCCTATCGTGTTTATACAGTAAGTATGTTAAGAAAACCCTGTCCGACCCGTGAAGGCGTTGTTAGGTATCGATAACTGATTCTACTAATGCATACAAAACCGGGCTAAACTTACAAAAAAAATCCCCCTAAAAAAATAAATATTATTTCGCAAAAAGAGGTAACTTAATAAATGCGCGATAACCACCCTTCGCCTGCCGTCCGCGGGGGGCGGGCGGCAGGGCATGCGGCACGTTGTCGTATCGCTATTCGCTCATAATAATACCGGTGTTGTCACTTTTTCAAAATTACCAAATTTCGGGGAAATTGGAATTAATTCGCGGGAAAAAAAGATTATTTCAAAATTCATTTGTATTGGTACTATGATGATTACGTAAAATTTTATATCATATTTGGTCATGTGTTTACCTAACCTTTATTATCCTTATGGGTCGGACAGGGTTTTCGTAACATATTGTATTTCCCTGACTATTGTCAAACGTTTAGGAACGAAAATATCACAGTAAATAAACGAAAAACAAGGAAAACTGCGAATAATTTTATTGCAGATATTCTCTGAACTGGTTACTCACAAACACAAAGACATTAGTGTATTTTAATTCCTGTAATGACATAAATAAGTGTTGTGTGTTTATTTCCGTGGCTTGATTATAAATCAACATGCTGAGAAAAACATGCGTATTATCTATATGATGCGCCATTAAACAGGAATAGAAATGTACATATGTTTATCATGGATCTGACCACTTATCAGAATCCCAAAGCTGTACCAAACGACAACTTTATTTTCACTTTGGTGGCTTGATACCAGGGTTTATATTTCTGATTTAAGGCAGCTAAGAACACAGTAAACTACTTTTAAACTAGAAAACGTAAGAAACAAATAAAAACAGGTTTAATTTGTCACGGAAACACGTGCGTATGAAAAGAGAATGAACTCGAAAAATACGTAATGAAAATAAACAAAATAAATCTATAATCACGAACACAGAAATAAGAAGTCGGCGGCTGCATGTCATGATTGTGTCCAGTCAGCATGAATATCAGAAGAAATAACGGCTTTTTGTATTGTTTCAGGCGATGGCTTCATGCTGAACGTATGTTCAGTGCTGCAACTGTTGTCGGTCCGCATCAAGTTGGAGCGTGTATATCCTCTGTACACCTTCCAACCCGACTCCTGGGTCAACGTCCGCGATGAGACTAGACTGTACTTCACCGCGCAGGAGGCGCAGGATTGGCTGGATTCACTGAGTAAGTAAATGAGATATTGTACCTGTTTTTTAGGGTTCTTCAGTGTATCAGGAGATATTTATATTATATTATATTTTTTCCTTTAACTTTTGTAAGTTTTGGCGCTGTTGTGTATTTAGGTTTGATAAACATACAAAGTAATTTGCATGTTTATCGTAATCTATCACAACGCAATTATTATTAGTAATTAGGAAAATTCATACATGTCCTTCGAGCCAAACCCATTGATGACTACGTTTGGTTCCTAGTATAGTTAGATATCTGTAACCAAACGTAAAATTAATTCATAGATTCATTTCAAACATTTATAAGATAACACTAGGTGAGCGATATCACCTATTCAACTTTGTCCAAAGAGTTTTAGATAACGTAACACATTCATCATGCATTGGTTTTCATTTTGACAGTTCCTTTTGAGTAACAATACTCTTAGAGTCCATTTAACACGAAGGTTTAATTTTAACTTTTTCCTACCAGTTTCTCTTACCGTATTTAATTAAACTAGTAAAATGAGTTATTTTGGAAATGCAAGCTAATGCTCTCAATAAAAAAAATTCCCATTGCTATACGGACATAATTAAAGAGTGTGTAATCTGTACACTTATAAAGGCATGGCAACTGTCCCACGCCAGTCAGCACTCCACATCTGATAATGCTAACAGTACAGTGTACATTAAAACGTAATGACCCACAAAAAAGCCAATGACCCTCAATTTTACGTTGACCCAAAGAACACGTCATTATGGACAAATTATTTTTAATTGTCAGTCATAGAATCAAGTTCATGGGAAGAATGAACTACGGCTACGAGGAGCGTCCATAAAAATGTCTTTATCATATATTATTTTATTTTTTGACACAATCACACTTTGTTTAGCAAATCCTATTTCTAAAGATAAAGTTCCCTTTGTTAAAAAATGTACCTTAAAATCTTTTCTCTTCCTCGTCATCATCAAAATTTGTGCTTCACAAGTGTTCATTCAAAGCCTCCGTGCCGTAGCGGTAGCGAACGCGGCCGTTGCGCAAGGAGGCGCGGTTTCGATCCCCGCACAGTGCAAATATTTGAATGCATGAATATGAATATTTGCACTGGCCTGGTCGTGCCTCGGAAAGTACGTTAAGCCGTTGGTCCCGATTGCCATACGAACATCTAGTAGCAGTCGTTACGTGTTTTTGGAGCCCTCAAAAGTCTAACAATTCGTCTAACTGCAATGCTTCGATATCACCTTCGGGTTGTGGAGGTCAGACGGCAATCGCTTCACGGAAAATATCGAAGTTTAGCCAAAATCAGCAGTTAGACTGGTAAAGCTGCATTAACGCTGAGATGATGATGACAAGTGTTTATTCAAAACGCGGAAATAGACGAAATCACTAGGGGCCAAGTCCGGTGAGTGTAGCAGATTTTTCGAGGATCTCAAAGCCCGTATCTTGCAAAGATATTTTTTTGACGGGGGTTTTTATACACACACTAGTAATTAATACAGACACGATGCAAAGCTTATCTCTCCGTGACAATATTTTTTTTCCAAGTACCCCTCTTTTACTGCGCCATTCTCACTACTCTTTGAACACCCCTCGTACTATACATATAATATAACAGTTTATCTACGACTAACTTGTTGATAACAGCCCAAATAAGTATTTGAAAGGGCTTGAAGAAATGTCAGTGTTTTTGGCATATCTAAGTCCTGATTTTCACCAAAACGGGCGTGAGATGTATCTCGATCAAACAATGCTTGTGCAGTAAAACATCAACGCACTACCTCCTTTTGGTTGTTTACATACTTCCTTTATTTATTAACCATTGGCTGGCCTATGTACGATAAATTTATAAGATCCAACATGAAAGAGGAAATGTAATAAAAAAATGTGAGAAAATATATATCATATATCAAAAATATATTGTATTCTGACCAACATTATACATGCAAAAGAAAAAATTAAAAAACGAAAAAAAAACTAAAGCTCTAGTCTTCTAAAATAACACGGTTTTGTTTAGCTAAAGACCCAGCCCACAAGTGGCCCGAAGCGAAGTTCCAGACGGTCTGCTGGTTCTTAACACTACATATGCATCACGTGGCGCTTATACCAGCCCTGCACACGCATCAAAGGCGCATACGGTGAGTGAAGGCGTGTTCGTATTTTTAATGACTATATGTGGCTGAAGAACATGGAGCAAATATAGAGAGGAGGTATTGTATTTGAGGGATGCGGGGTACAAAAACGGTCAAATCAAAACCGCTTGCTTCGTTCTGAATCGATATTACTACGTAGTTTAATTACCTTGCACTAGATGTCATAACATCTATTATTACAGGGACGTACTCAGAATTTTTGTACCATTACTTATTATGTAAACAAGTAATACTTTCCTAAATCAAAAGTAGCATGATACGAATGAAGCTGTGTGTGTGTGTGTGTGTGTGTGTGTGTGTATGGCCAAGTAATGTTAATTTCAGAGGCAGAACAAATAATAAACAAATTATATCGAACTAAATTTTATTGACAAACACTATTATGTAGGAATATACTACAGATGGCGCGTGCAGTGCTATTTACACGGTGGGCCGTGTACCGAAAACATGGAATCTTCATCCCCCAACTGTGATGGAACCTACCTCATATATATATATGTATGTAGATAGCTATACAACTATAAATGACGTTTACACAGGCCTGTGAGCGTCTAATTTATTAATCTCAGTTACACCAATAATCAAATTTTATACCAGTGCCTATTTGATTTACCTAAAGCAGAATGTTGTGTTGTGTATATTAATAACGTTTATTTTTAACTAGTTATAAGAATGCAAATTATGGACTAATGCAGTAACCTGATCGTTAACTGTATTTACTTCTATGAATGATATTAAAGGACTAAGTTATATTATGGTTCGATTAGACTCAGATTATTAATATTGTTGCGGAGATTCTACTTATGTATAAGTTATACATAAGTAAAATTGAAAAAAACGTTATACAGTATAACAACGTTTTTTTTTCAATTTTACTTATTTTTATCAATGTTTTCTGTTCTTTTAAGTTTTCGTACTAGACACTTTTATCATCGAGCAAAGACTCGGGCTCTCGCTACAAAAACAATAATTACAAAGTTGTTCTATTTCTCGGTTTAACTTTTGTTTTCTAGGCGAATCATGAAGTATCAAAAATTCATTTAAATCACTTGTGGTAGGTTTTGGTAATGATATGTGTGGGCTCTGATAATTTTCTTTTAAGCTGTAACATACAGAATAAAACAAAAAATATTAAATTAATTCATTCTCCCAAAATAATTGAAACTGATAAATACAAACAACATTGAAACGAATCGATATATCTAGTTTTATACAAGATGATGTCCCCTTCCTTAATTTTCGAAGTCCTTTTTTTAGTCATTAAGAAGTCTTCATCTTTAAAATGACAAGAACAAATCTTTGTATATTTTGTCGGAGTCCAGTCTTATCTATTAATTTTAGTGATTCATTGCTGTTTAAGTATCTCTTCGAATGGTAAAATAGATAGATAAAATATTTAATTTAAAAGAGGTTTACATTCCTTTCCTTTCCTGAGTATTACATATTTTATTAAAAGTACTTTCCATAGCCGTGGAACACTCTGTAAAATAATTGGATTCTAATTACGACCCTGTCGTTTTGTTAAATTCAAGGAATGACGATAGATGGCCGGCATGTTTAAAAATGTTTAAAAAACTCTAAAAATTATGTTTTGGCGGCTAAAAAGTGTTTAGAGATGTCAGTAGAACAAATTTCAGTACGTATGATTATTAAAGTATATTACAGCTCGCTCGATAAGAGTTTGGCTTTGACCGTTATTGCGCAGAAATCAGAAATTGGGTATCAACGGGCAATTAGCGGGGTGCGGGGCGGGGGTGTAGGCGCACGCGGTGCTCTGATTCCAGTAGTTCCCTGTCTCTCGCATCGATATGACGTACCGCGCACTCCTATTGTACAATTACGTTCACAAGTGAATTGCTATTTTCGTTAATTGTTTATTGTTGTCGATTGTTATTATTTGTTGAGTTTGTTTGTTTAAGTTTGTTTTAAATAGGCAAGCACGGAAAATGATATATGTCGTGAATTGCTTTTTAAAGAAAGAAGCTGACGAATGTATCGATACATTAAAGCAAATTCGAAGTCAGATTGAGGAAGTTGCTACTTTACTCAGTCAGTTGTAGAATAACCAAACTACAGACTATGCAGGTAATGAAAACGGAAACTGTTTCTAAATTAAATTGTGTAGTCAATAAATTAGCTCAAATTCAAAAACGGACATCGGAGGCCACTAAGACTTCAATTGGCACTGTAAAAAATATCGCAAATCAAGCCAAGAGTTCCGATTTGCGAATTACTTTCAGAACACCTGGAAAAAAAAAATTCCCAAAGCTAAACCAGTTACCAATATTGATAATTTTGACCAAGGTGTTATAAAAAGAAGTATACACAATTTTCACAAAACTAATAATGAACTTCTCACCATTGGGAAACTAAAAAAGAAACTTATCTTCCTCAAGTTTCTTTTATAAACTTTAAAGGGTCAGAAACAAGTCTTCGTGTAATTGTAAAGGAATTAGGATTTCGCTGAAAAAAAAAAACAGAAAACAACCGTAAATTACTAATAGAAACATCGAATATCCGATTACAACGCATTGAATATTTAAGAAAAATAAGAAAATATCGACAAGAAGGAAGACCTATTGTTTACACAGACGAATCCTACGTAGATTCATCGCATTCAACAACCAAAGCCTGGAGCGATGACCCTACGGAAGGATTAAAAAAAAAATTCCAAAGGACAACGAGTCGTGATCCACGTCCACGCAGGATCTGAAGCTAGGTTTATACCAAATGCTTTATTAACTTTTAAAACTGGCACCAAAACAGGGGACTATCACGACAACATGAATTACGAGAATTATGAAAAATGGCTTAGGACACAATTAATTCCCAACCTACCACCCAATTCTGTAGTGGTTGTCGACAAAGCCTCATACCACAATAACAATGGAATTTAGCACCGTCCTACAATACCAAAAAAGCCGATATGCAGAATTGGCTAACTGATAAAGGCATACCATATGATTCAACAATGCTCAAGCCACAATTGTACAATTTGATTAAAGCTAATAAAGAAAGATTTAAAACTTTTTCAAAAACCACAGCATATTGAGATTACCGCCTTACCATCCAGACCTCAACCCTATAGAAATGGCATGGGCTACTATTAAACAATATGTAGCTAGCAAAAATGTTAAATGGAATTTACAAGAATGTACCAAACTTATCAAAGAAAAAGTATCCTTAATGGATGCCCAGGAATGGGAAAAAATATGTAAAAAGGTAAAAGATATAGAGGAAGAGTACGCCAAGAGTGACCATGTAGTTGATTTACTTACCGAGCAATTTATAATTCGCGTCGATGATAGTTCCGAAGACGATGATTCTGATGATGGTTATGAAGATGACGATGATGATGACAACTGCGACCGAAGAAGCCCTGAAACCGGACCCTCAACAAGCAAAATAGGTTGCACAATTTCATGTCGCGGCAGCACCACTGGATCATTTCATAGAAGGCGTTAAACCTTTAACTGATTCAGAATCTGAATAGCACTGCTGCTAAAGACTTTTTTGTAATGTTAACTTTTTTTAAATTACATATTGTAGCTTCACCACCTTTTGGGGTTGCAGATTATCCAGGGACACACTGTATTTAATAATTATTTTAAGTTTTCTTTGGTTTGTATGTACCAATTTTACATGTATCTTGGAATTATTTATTTTATTAAAAAAACTATTATTTAGAATTTTCATCGCTGTCTCTGTAAACTTTAAAAGGAAATAAACATTTTATATAAGTAAAATAACTATCAATTGTTTTATTAAATGAAGAAGTTTATCTATTTCGTATTATTTTTTAGCAGTATTACCACTGTACATGAATTTTGACCCTCTCAAATATCCAACCTGGTACATAAAAAAGGAAAAGTATTATGTGCGTGACAGTACCCATGCACAGTAATCCCCTCCACCCGAAGGTCAAAGCCAAACTCTCGCTTCGCGAGCTGTACCACTGCTCTAATTACCTATTTATTTTAATTTCTATGACATAAAGTGTCGCCATCTATTGTCAAGTAGAATAAGTATATTTGAAGACGCCCACAAGCACGCTTGATGCCTTTCGTAGCACCAGACGTCTGTCTGAGTAATTTTTACAAGATAAAACACAACATTCCATCCTTTTTTACTTTAATATGAAAATAACACAAAAAACCTCCGTTGTGCCCAGAACGAACGACGACAGTACGCTGAATAAGGCCACGCCCACTATTATGACGTCAGGACCTATTGAGAATCACAGTGCACAGGTACTTAGGCCGCCTCCTCTCTATATTTGCTCCATGCTGAAGAACGATAGCCTCCGTGGCGTAGCGGTAGCGAAAGCGGCCGCTGCGCAAGAAGGCGCTGGTTCGATTCCCGAGTAGTGCAAATATTTGTATGAATGAATATGAATATTTGCATTGGTCTGGTCGTGCCTCGGAAAGCACGTTAAGCCGTTGGTCTCGGTTGCCATACGAACATCTAGTGGCAGTCGTTACGGATTGTTGGAGCCCTCAAAAGTCCAACAATTGGTCTAACTGCAATGCTTCAATATCGCCTTCAGGTTGTGGAGGTCAGACGGCAGTCGCTTCACGGAAAATATTTAAGTTTAGCCAAAATCAGTAGTTAGAATGTCAACGCACCGCTCGCCCGCCCTCGTCTGAAGCGGTACGGTGCGGCGTGGCCCCTAGAACGCATCTGTGCTGTGCGCTCGGTAACCACACTGCAATATTTCTTAAATATATTTGGGAAACATGATGTAAAAATTATTGGAATCGATCCATTCTGAACAAACTATTTTCAGGTTGCGTATAAATAATAATAATCTTTATTTATATCTAAAAACAGATTGTAGTACCTTTTACATTTTTTACATGGTGGGTAGTTATACATTTCTGACAATCAAGTGGGTGAGGTACTGTTCTCCTTGCTAGGCTATGAAATAGCCTGTATTAAGAAGTAACAGTGCCTATCCCCTCGAGTTGGGTGATAAGAATTTTATTAAAAAAAACTTAAACTTACGTGAAATGCTTAACAAATATTATTATTTTTGTATAACAGATATTGTTTGTGTGTGTATATGTCTGAGTGTTCGTGTGTCGGGCGTGTCGTGTATGGTGAATGAGTAAGTGTGCGTAAACAAGCTGCTGTGAAAGCGTGCGTGGCTATGTGATCGTGTGAGTGGGTTTGATTAGTGAGTGTCTATGTTTTAGGGGTGGCGTTGTATCTGTATACAACACCAGAGCCCTGTGGCTCTGGTATTGCCCAGTAACTAGGTTATGAAGCCCATATAAACAGATGCCCCATGTAACATAATGGTATTCTGGTTAGCTTTTATCCAAATTTCCTTTACTTATGTATTATTTATTTTCAGAGCATTCCGTGATCTCCAGAAAGTTATTGAAGAGTTAATGTCTGCTGAGCCACAGTGGCGCAACACTTACGCTGCGGTACGCAACCGCGAGTTGCTGCGAAGATGGCGTCGGCAAATAAAGAGGCTACTCAGGTATTGTGGTTGTTACTTTTCTGCTGACGGTACTATTTATTCTTGCTAGCATAACTTCTGATCTGAATCTGGAAAGACAAATTCGTCCCATTTTTTAAACGAATGATCGAACAAGTTTTGCGTCTAAAGTTTTTATTGAAGTACTGAAAGTCTCCTGTTACAATAATATTATAAATCGAGTTATTTCGTAATTATTTCGAGGCTTAAAATATGTTCAACTAGTTGCGATTAAAGGCACCGGCTCGGTATAGTCCTACGCGGTTAATTGTGTCATACATCCATAAGCGTGAAATTGCATATCAGCCACAGCTGCGCATCTATGGATGTTTAGATATTGTATTAACTTAATGTATCCTAACGATGAGGGTAGCATAATCTGTAGATTGAAATCCTTTTTAATGAATAAGAATAAAAAAAATCTTAATGTACCCACATATAAAGTAAACCAGTTACGGCACTCGCTGGAATGCAGTCCATATATATCAATTTGATTGCAAAACTTTATGAGTAAAATGACCTAGTATTATGACGCTTTATCATCAAGACGACCTTTTATTAACATTAAAAAAAAATGTAATTTATATTTTTAATATGATTCTCATTTTTGTACAAACGGTGCCGTCCGAATGACGTCACAGCGAGGTGCACAGTTAACTAGCGCTAGTTGTAGTAACTGTTTCTTACCGCAAATGAACCTGCATCGATCTGTAAAAGAGCTGGTACTTTATGCAAGTATGTGGTACCCAGATCGAAGCAGTGCGCCGAGACGGCCCTGCTGGAGGGCGAGCTGATGCGGCGCAGTCTGCAGTTCTACTCCAGTGTGTGCGCACTGCTCACGTCGGCGCTGGAGGCGGCGCGGGCCGGGGGAGGCGGCACCAGAGCAGACGCCTTCGCCGCCACGCCCGAGTGGTACGTCGAGGACATCGCAGAGTTCTTGTTGTTTGCTGTGCAGTAAGTATCTAGTCTTAACAATACCTCTAAATAACAGAACATAGGCTCCGATTCCCTTAGTCACAAACTAAATTAAATTTAAGTTCAGTGCATCTTTTTCTAACTCTTTCATTAAGAAAAGGACAGAAGATAAAATGTCAGTTTAGATCTGTCAAATTAGTGCGCTCCTGACGTAAACTGGCGTATTTTTAGACGCAATGTTTATAATCGCGTCTAAACTGTCTATGAAGTATTTTATTTTGTCAGGATTAAACTAAAATGTTATCTTCTATCCTTTTCTTAACGAAATGGAAAGAAAAAATGCACTTAACTTAAAATTAGTTTAGTTTGTGAACAACAGAATCGGTGCCATAATCCCCCTTATTCATAAACTTTGCTTAAAGTTAACTAGTGATTAGCGATTGTTTAACCGTCACTTAAATTCAATTATCGTTTATGAATGAACCCCTTAAACACTGTAGTATTTATTCATAGTCGGTGATTAAAGTTATGTGACATTAAAGGGTCAAAAAAGTTTGGTTAAAGAATCGTTAACTTTAAGCAGCGTTTATGAATAAAAGGGAATAGTTGGAGCAGTGGTGTGCCTTACTAAGAGTAGGCAGTCCTGGAACCAAAAAATGTGACATCCACCGGCCACAAACCCTGGACGAGTGAGATGCATTACAATTTACATCACTTCCTCTCACATACTAGAAGTTTTTTATTTATAATTATTATAAACTAGTGCTTGAACGCAATCCCGCCTGATGGTAAGCAGTGATACAATCGTTAATAGCAAAACGCACTAGATTATTAAAAGCCTTGAAGACACTTAAATTGCTGCTTTTCGGCAAGACTGTCTGGTGGATTGTAACTTCTACTGCAGTCGATGTATAAGTGGAAATTGATTATGACAAAATCATTGGTGTTTCCACAAAAAAAATCTAACAAAATCATCATCTCTTTTCAGATACGTTCCACAAATAGTGGGTGACTACATCGAAGATCCGATTATAACTTGGCTACTAAGTGCCATATGCCACTCTCGGCTCTTCAAAAACCCCTATTTAGTCGCTAAGATAGTAGAAGTACTCTTTGTGATAAATTTATCCGTGCCACTGAAAATCAAAAATGTATACGAAAAGTTTATGGACCATCCGATGTCGCAAACAGCTCTCCCGAGTGCCCTTATGAAGTTCTACACAGATATAGAAACTACTGGACAGAGCACCGAGTTCTATGATAAGTTTACTATACGATTCCATATCAGTATTATACTGAAAGGGATGTGGGAGAGACCGATTCATAAACAGGTGAGAATAGTCATAAATATTTCTTCGTCTCAACTACCAAATACTCCAATGTATGAAAATAAATAAAAATAATATATGAGTGTTGTTATTCAATGACAGTATAGGGTATAGACTATAGAGAGCAACTTTTGACAGCCTCCGTGGCTTAGCGGTAGCGAACGTGGCCGCTGCGCAAGGAGGCGCGGGTTTGATCACCGCGCAATGCAAATATTTGTATGCAGCAATATGAATATTTGTACTGGTCTGGTCGTGCCTCGGAAAGCATATTAAGCTGTTGGTCCCGGTAGCCATACGAACATCTAGTGGCAGTCGTTACGGGTTGTTGGAGCCTTCAAAAGTCCAGCAATTGGTCTAATTGCATGGTCTTTGGGTTGTGGAGGTCAGACGGCAGTCTCTTCACGGAAAATATCGAAATTTAGCCAAGATGAGCAGTTGGCTGGTAAAAGCGGACCCCACACTCCATGGCTGTAAGGGCTTTGGACGCGACTGGGATTAACGCTGTGATGATGATGATGACTATAGAGGGTATCAATAAAAAGTAAAAATTATGCAATTAAAAGAAGAAAAAACCATGGGAACATTTATGGCTGTTACTAACACATAACCTTTTCAAAAGTTTGATATAAATAAAATACCTGATTTGTTTGCAAATCAATTTTGGTGGCTAATAAAATGGGATATTTTTAGTTGGTTGATTATTGGGTTATAGCTGGGGTAATATATTCATTTTCTCTTGGAAAAAGAAAATTGGAACCTAACCCCTATCCTACAATCTTATAATCATAACTTACTACTATTATAACCAGTATAACCCTAAATTCTTCTTATAATGTCTAATATTGGCGCCGATTATAATACTAATTATAAAGAATTTTCTTTTCAGGCTATCGTGAAGGAATCTCGCTCGGGCCGTCAGTTCGTGAAGTTTATCAACATGCTCATGAACGACACTACATTCCTTCTCGACGAATGCCTCACGGTATGTATTCAATTAGCTAAAAAAGCTTAGTTTAATTATAATATGATCTTCGAAGTACGAAAAACACATTGAAACATACCGTTACGAATGAACCTTATGTCAAGGGCATAAGGTTCAATATCGCGTAACATGCAGTGCGTAACTTTAAGCCCTATAACTCGAGACCTAGACATTGTATAGGTGCAATATAAAAACGCATTGCTATACTTAGGGTGGCCTATCGAATGGTACAGGTTTCATCAATTTTGTCAACTAAGTGACGACATCGAAATTTCTAGAAACCCGTTTCCGGGAATTACCGTAGGTACCTACTGAATGTACTCGAAGTTATGCGCTATTATTATTTCTTTGATTCTGGAATGTTCGATCAGCTGGCATATATATAGCGCCGTGACGCCAGCGCAGAGTCAGTCTGCATTCGACTAGCGATACGAGAACGAGCGACAATTAAGAAGCGATCTTTGAGAATACTTACTGCGACAACTGTAAAGAGAACTTTGAGTACTACGTGTAGTAACATCTGTAGTGTTATTGTGTGTTTACAATACGGACTTCGTGGATGTAAGTGAAGACTTCGGTGTAACGTCAGCAACATTCTACTTGTCATTGCCTACAATCGACTGTACCTTCGTTGCCAATAAACTTTGCAACCCTTAACCGGCGTTTAAGTACCCCTAGCTCGTAACAATACGTACATTGAGGGACTGGAACAGTGAATAGGCTCTTAATAAACTAATGCCCTTTACCAGCAACGATTGCATCACTCCTTACCATCAGGCGGGAACGCGGTCAAGCGTTGGTATATAATTTATAAAAAAAAAAAACCTAATATACCCATTCATTGTTAAATACTTAAGATCGAGAACATTCCAAAAATGTGTAAGAAAAGTAAGTTCTTTTTCTTCTTCTTCAGCCTATAGAGGTCCACTGCTGGACAAAGGCTTCCCCAAGGTTTACCATTACATTGGGGAGTGCCATAATCCCCACCCCACGCTTGTCCGTCGGGTTGGGGATCGCAGTAATTTGATATTCCACAGGAGAAGCGCTGCTGCCCGCTTCCCTGGTAAGTTCTTAGCCGCCTCTTACGATACCCACGGCGAATATGGGTTATGGGAGTTATGTTAAAGTTCTATATAATAGAGGGCAAGCCTATCCGATTATCATAAACTGGGCACAAATCCAGACTGGACTTGTATTGTGAATTTCCTGTTGGAAAAACTCAATAACATTGCCTAATCTGATATATGTCCTGATAGAACCCAAGCACTCATGCTTCGCAGTAGCGCTAACGAACGCTAACAGCATAAAGGTAGTTTGTGAAAGTGCAAAATATACCTATAGCCACCTGCGAGCGAGTGTGTTTGCGAGGAGTACACCGCTGTGGCGTTATAGGTGGTATGCATCCTGTGCATCCAAGTGCACACCGTGTTAAACAATTATCAACTTTATTTCAATTAAAATTAAGTTGATTTCACAGTGACTAGCGCTGTTAATAAAGTTTTTTTAGCTATTACATAGCTTCTATCGCGGGCCTTTAGTGTGAAGACCGAATCCAGGTATTCCGTAACGAAAATAACCTAACACCCCCACTTCGACCGGCTTTTCAGTTCGCCAGTCTTTCTTTTTTTAAAAATTTTATTACAATCTAAATATCTACACAGTAAAATTCAGTTGGATGATCGAAGTTATTGTTCCATTAATTCATATTTGTTTACATTTTTTGGCGAATATGTTGCTCTTTTTAGCTTCGGTTGATGACAATATATATGTAACCTAACTACATCCACAGAATGGTTGGCTTTGTTGAGTGAAACTAATATTATTGTTGTTTATAGTACCTAAAGCGCATCCACGAGGCGCAAGAGGGTGCGGCAAGTGCCTCCGCCAGCTTAGAGGCGCGAGCGCGAGCTCTCGCGCAGGACGAGAGGCAGTGCCGGTCCTATCTTACGCTCGCTAGGTAACAAACACCTCTACTTACTACTGCGACCATGACACATTGTAATACTCAGTTGTGATACACTTAGAAAAACATACATATATTCACCCGATATCTCGTTCGGAAACAGTTTTCGGAACGAAACTCAACATAAAAACTACACACATCCGACAAAGTCTAGGGATATTAGATGAAAGACTTCTTAACTAAAAAAACTATTTGCAGAATGGAGTGATGAGCAATGGTCCATTGTGCTTTTTTCTGTTGAGTCTCGGCTTGGATTTATATAATTGTTTTAACAAAATATTCACAGAATTTTATAAAATAATGGAAAATTGAAATATTCCTAAGCATTTTTGATGTGTGTATCTATCACATTGTCAAGTTCGCGTAAACTGCTGTGATTGGTTGAATGACTTATTATCAGCCAATGGCAACACTTTAATTCCTTTTAATTTTGAACTCGCAAAAGCTTTGGAAAGAGCACTCTAACACTACAGTTGAGACCAAAGGAAAGTGGTATGCTAAGGTGCAGAAAAACTTACCAATAAGACCGTCTTATGATAAACTTGGCACAAAAAGAATCCAAAAATTCATAACGATTATATCAAAAATGCGGCTTGGTCACTGCCTTATTCCTACACATCTCCATCGAATCAATATCTATCAGAACAGTCACTGTAAACATTGTCCTGAGGAATCTTCGGATTTGCAACATCTTGTTTTCGGTTGCCCAAAATTCAACAACCAGTGACAGCTACGCTTCCAAGAAATAACCGACACTGACAATAGTGAGAGTGATAGTGACAGTACTCGTCCAGCAATACATATTAGTTTATCCCGACACGTCAAAGATTTATTAAATAGACCGCAGTTTTTTGTTCATCTCTTCAAGTTCATTACAACAATAATAGAAAAAATTTAGCTTAGTTTAAAGATAAAGATAATTTATTTTGCAAATATGGGTACAATAATGTGTAGTTTGTTTGTTTATTTGTAAAAGTAATTATTAAGTAAGTAATTTATTTTAGAAATTAACTTTAATTTTAAGATTTATTGTTATCCCTCGTATTATTGTCTGTATAGTTTGTTTGATTCCATTTTTAATTGCTTTTGTATTAGGCTAAAGGACTTTGAATCCAGATCAGAAATAAATAAAAAAAGTTTAATTTTGACGTGTCGGTCTGTGTGGCTACCATGTGTTTTTGTAAGAACTCTCAACCAATAAGAGCGCCGAACGCGGTCGATGCGTATGATCTAGTCTCTTAATGCAAACTCATGGCACCACACTAGAAACAGCGAAACGCTTAACTTGCTACTGGCTGTTTATGACAAAAAGGTGGCTGATTATGACTTGGAGCCGCTAATTTAGCCGTGAGATTTTCTTTAGTCGCGTGATAATGACTAATATTAAAGTGAAACTATTCAAATGTTCCCGTTGTAGCTGTTTTGATGCCACGACACGAAGGTTTTTTTTTTTTATTTTAAAGTAGTCTACTAATACTAAACCTTTTTGGCCTTCCAAGTATAACCCACTAGCTGCGCTAGCTGTTTCGATATGTTTATAATGCTCCTATTAGTCGCAGCGTGATGTTATATAGTCTAAAGTCTTCTTGGATTAATGGGCTATCCAACGCAAAAAGAATTTATTAAATCGAACCAGTAGTTCCTGAGATTAGCGCTTCAAATAAACAAACTCTTCAGCTTTACACATAGTGGTACTGACAATACGACAATAAATGAAAACACGAACAATGCTGGTTCATAGGAATAATCCTAAACCATAGAAAAAGTCCCCACCATAGTGTAAGTCGTGGTGGTCTAGTAGTTAAAACACCAATCTTTCAAGTATAAGTGCGCGGGTTCGATTCCAGGCCAGGCAAGTACCAATGCAACTTTTCTAAAGTTATATGTACTTTCTAAGTATATCTTGGACACCAATGACTGAAGGTGAAGGAAAACATCTTGAGGAAACCTGGACTTGTAAGTCTGAAATCGCCAACCCGCATTGTGCAAGCGTGGTGATTACGTTCAATCCTTCTCTGTATGAGAGGAGACCTGTGCCCAGAAATGGGACGATAAAAAGGTTGATGATTCTTCATAGAAAAAAACCTAGCATCAAAAATAAAATTTCAAACAAACTAAATCGCAAACTTTGCAAACGGAATAGAACATCCTTTAAAAATATTGGTTCACTGACCTCCGATCGACGACAGCGCGATCCTGTATCTACTTGCTTTTTTCGCGCCATTATTATTAAAGTTTGGTACCACAGGACGCGGCGATCATTAACCTGTAAGCGCTTCCTTATCAACATGTACATCATGTAGAAAATGTGACAAATGAAAAATAATTTCCTGTGACTAAACTAATGGACATATTTATATGATTTTTTATGGGTAGACTGAGAATGTATTGAGGTACACGGTGTTTAATTTATTGTCGTATTGTCAGCACCACTCTGTATATTAGTATAGATTTTGTATGCCATCCAAGTAAATATTGGCGCCGATTCTGTCGTTCACAAACTAAACTAAATTTGTATTTTTTTTTCTTTATATTTGACTAGCTTTCCGCCCGCGGCTTCGTCCGCGTTAACTTCAGTTATATCGCGGTTTTTAGATTTCTCTCGGGAATATCAAATTTTTTCGCGATAAAAGTACCCTATTATTTAATCTGGACTTCTAACTTTACGTCTGCAAAATTTCAAAGTAATCGGTTCAGGAGTTACAGCGTGAAAGTGGTACAAACAAACTCACTTTCCGATGTATAATATTAGTAAGGATATATTTGGTGTACACATACAAATATTCCAGTAATCTCCCTTGGGAACTTGATGTTTTTTTAGGACCAAAAGTAGCCTATGTTACTCTCCACCTTTTCAACTAACTGTATGCCAACAATCAGGTCGATTGATTGCTTAGCTACGGCGTGAAGGAAGGACAAACAAACAAACAAACACACTTTCACATTTATAATATTAGTATGGATTTAGAAAGGGACAGAACATAATATGTTAGTTTAAACCTGTCAAATTAGTCTGCTATTGACGTAAATTGATGTTTTTGGTCGCCATGTTTATAAACGCGTGTAAACTGTCTATGGAATATCTTAATGTGACAGGATTAAACTAAAATGTTATCTTCTATCCTTTTCTTAATGAAATAGAAAGAAAAAGATGCACTCGATATTAGTTTAGTTTTACATACTAAACTAATTTTAAGTGAATCTTTTTCTTTCCACAAGAGAATCACCGCAATTGACAATATTGTTTCTTGCAGAGAAACGGTAGACATGCTTGAGTATCTGACAGTGGAGATCAAGGAACCGTTCCTACGCGCGGAGTTAGTGGACCGTTTGGCGTCCATGCTCAACTTCAACCTGCAACAGTTGTGCGGGCCTAAGTGCAAGAACCTCAAGGTAATAACGCAAGGTGTAACTTAAAGGGTATATACATAACAAAGGCATGTCATCTTTGCATGATATCAAACATTGGAAGGGTTTTTTAATACAGTTTATAGAAAAATGTTGTAGTTTACAACATTTTTCTATAAACTCAAGTCTGTTTACAATTTTATAATATACTAGCGGCCCGATACGTGCCTACTTCGCTACGTAAAAAAGTGAAATAATAAAAACAAATTTATTGGATCATCAAAATTATTTATTCAAACATAAAATATCTTTTTTAATTTCTAGCAATTTTAAAACTTAATCCAAAACATTTAGATAAACAAAATTCTTTGTTTTCCCATTTCTAGCATGTATAAGCAATCGACTGGGGGTACCGACTCTCGAATAGGCAACATAAAGTTGGCCATGTGATAAACATGATTCCTCCAAATTCACACCACAAACATAAAATGATTGCCCTTGGGCTTTGTTGGTGGACATAGCAAATGATAAAAACACAGGATAGTGTAATCGTTTGAACTCAAATGGCATATCAGTTGGGATCATAGGGATACGCGGTATCAAACAAACTTCTCCTTTTGATTTACCATTTAAAATTGTAACTTCAATTAAATTTGGCAATAAGTTTCTCACTGCCAATCTGGTGCCATTACACAGTTTTGGTGGATTATAAAATGACAAAGAAAGGCATTGAGTTTTATATACAGTATGTTAAGAAAACCCTGTCCGACCCGTGAAGGTGTTGTTAGGTATCGATAACTGATTCTACTAATGCATACAAAACCGGGCTAAACTTAAAAAAAAAATCCCCCTAAAAAATAAATATTATTTCGCAAAAAGAGGTAACTTAATAAACGCGCGTTAACCTCCCTTCGCCTGCCGCCCGCGGGGGGCGGGCGGCAGGGCACGCGGCACGTAGTCGCAGCGCTATTCGCTCATAATAATACCGGTGTTGTCACTTTTTAAAAATTACCAAATTTCGGGGAAATTGGAATTAATTCGCGGGAAAAAAAGATTATTTCAAAATTCATTTGTATTGGTACTATGATGAATATGTGAAATTTTATATTATATTTGGTCATGTGTTTACCTAACCTTTATTATCCTTATGGGTCGGACAGGGTTTTCTTAACATACTGTATATAGAAGTTATATATATATATACATATATAGATGAGATGTTGATCCACCGTTCATTGAATTCATTTGTTACAAAAAATGTGATAAATGAAGAACAGCTCTACCGATTTTGTTCAGACTTCACATAAACCATCTACTAATTAGTCACAACAAACCCTAAACACTTGGTTTGAGGTGAGTCCGTTCTGGAGTTATAAAATTACAAAGAAATTGGCATTGATTTTTATATATATATAGATTCCACAAATGTTACTTGTTGTGCACAGGTCCGTCGACCCGAAAAGTATGGCTGGGAACCGCGGCGGCTGTTGAGTCAGCTGGTTGACATCTACCTGCACCTCGACTCACCGCAGTTCCATGCTGCACTTGCAGCTGACGAGGTAACTTATTACAAACTTATCGCATGGTAACTGCTTCGAATCAAGGTAGATTGTCTATTTATAGCTAACTAGCGACCCGCCCCGCCTTCGCACGGGTGCAATGCTGATACTAAATACACTTCAGAAACACTGTGAACGTTCTATAAAAAACCGCCGCGAACGCCACACCGTGTACCGCCGGAAACGCGACGCCCCGCAATTTTTAATATTTATAATAAAACAATAATGTATTTAAGGTATTAAATTGGATAATGATTAATGCTGTATTGGTTAAAATCGCTTCGAAAATTAGTCTATATTTGTCGTAAAAAGTAAATGATAAAAAAATTATATTGTGGAATATCCACAAGAGAGATAAACATATACCATCGCGGTATTATTTGTAGACTTTTCAATGTGTACAATATTTAGTACATTATTTTGATAAATCTCGTAGGGTTCAGCTTGCGTTTCACTGCAAATGCGGAAAAAATTAAATTATTTACGACATCACATTAGAAACCTCAAAAATAATTGTATTTCTCCACAATTTAATGGATGTTATTATACATATAAACCTTCCTCTTCTCAATCTATCTATTAAAAAAACCGCATCAAAATCCGTTGCGGAGTTTTAAAGATTTAATCATACAAAGGAACATAGGGAAAGAGAAGGTGACTTTGTTTTATAATATATATATAGTGATTAGCCGTTTAGTCAACTGCCCGGATTTTCCAAGCAGTGTTGGCCTCGCCTCGCTTTCTCGGTTCGCACTAAATTGATCACAATTCTTACCTAACCCATTTGATTGGGGTGTCCCGGCTTCGCACGGGTAAACATAAAAAGGTAATATTTAAGTTATAAGCATGCTAATTAAAACGACCATGTATCACTAAATTAGAAAAAAAATTGTGTGCTTATCTTAAAGCCTCCCTGTACACTACGTTGGCTGTGGTATTTGTAGGTGGCAACAAAACGTATTGATTTTCAGGAGATCCTACTCGAGAAAGTGCCACAAACCAATGACCATACCAAACATGGAAAAAAATTGGCCCTGGGATTTATTTATTGTTAGGGCAAAGGATATTTTTAAATGGAACTGTAAACTTTTAAAAGATATGGGCAAATCGGTTGATATCATCGGGATCCGCGGAACAAATGCGAGCTGAGCGGCCGCGGGACCCGTAATGATAGTTGCTACAATCACATTATCTTTTAATTCTTTGATCAATAGTCTTGTACACAACAACACATATAATGAGGGCTTAAATTTCTTAAAAGCATAACAGGCGTACCATTTTTTAATTTTAGTTCATGAGGTGGCAAGCCAGCAGGATTGAAGGAATTTAAAAATTCCTGTGAATAGGGCACTGTATCTTCGATGTTGCACACGGTGTCAACAGATTTGTAACATTTAAAATAGTGTCCGACCGAAATTTCGGTTTCGGTTTCGGTTTCGGCCGAGTTTCGGCCAAAAATCAAGTTTCGGTGGCAGTTTCGGTTTCGGCCAAAATAGGCCGAAACTTTTGCCGAAACCGAAACTTATTTCGAACGTTTCCGCGCGATCGCGTTCGCCTAACTTCGTTTCCCGCGGCAAGATCTCAAAATTGTTTCTGGTCATCCATAACACAAGGGAAAACCTTAATTTGGGTTCCAGGACAATGTATGTGATATTGTCTCAATTTATATTAAAAAAAAATACCAATACATAGTATTTAATGAAGCAGTAACTAATTAATAATGTGGTAACTAAAAAATATAATCTAGTTGTGGAGGTCAGACGGCAGTCGCTTCACGGAAAATGTCGAAGTTTCGCCAAAATTAGCAGTTAAGCTGGTAAAGCGGACCTCAGACTCCAGAGCTGGAAAAAGGCTTTGGATGCGACTGGGATTAACGCTGAGATGATGATGATTAAAATTTTCCTATGAAAACTTAATTTGTCAAAATAATAAAAATGTTATTAATAGATATATTTTTTTATAATATGTTAAATAAATGATTACAACAAACTTAATATACTGTGTTGCCATTAATGCAAAATAATAAGTACCTAAAATTCTCCAAATTTCAATATTTTAAGAAATTTTATACTTAGACACGTGAGTTTCGGTTTCGGTTTCGGTTTCGGCCGAAACTCAAGCCCTAGCCGAAGATTCGGTTTCAGTTTCGGTTTCGGCAGAAAAACCAGTTTCGGTCGGACACTAATTTAAAATCACCTGGTGCTTTTTCAATAATAATTTTTATATCTCATTTACTGGGTCGTTTCTGGACGACAATACCGCTCTCGAACAGAGCCAATGGAAATTTCTTACTGTAAGATTGTTGATGTCGGGATAGATTATGTCTATAAGAATTTCTAGACTGTGAACAGTTTAATCCAATTCAATATCCAAAAAAGTGTGATTCCTAATAATAAACCTAAGTAGCTCTCGCGACGAAAAATTCCCCAGTCGTGGAATTTTTCGTCGGCTTTTTTCTAATTTAAAAAAATTATATACAGTTTTTTTTTTTCACTTTAGAGCGTTCATAATTGCTATTCTTTTATAAATAACCCAATAAGATTTTAAAGTAAAAATTAATTAATTCGCTAATTACACAAAAAAGCGCAATGTGAACGAAACTTGAAAAACTATCCTATCAGCTGATTTAATAGAGTTCACGTCAGGGATCAACATCATACCTACAAAAACGCGCGGCGGCACGCTTGCAACGTTCAAAGGCCGAGCCGACGCTTTTTTTAAACACTATGATTTCTGTAACCGCTCATTAACGCCATAAATGACTATCATAATTTTATTAGTGGCACGCGGTCTAGCCTTTTCGCGAAGTTTGCATTACTATGACAGATACAGCCTGTATATCGGTAGGATTACCATCACAAAAAGTTAAATCTGCGTTTTTTAAAAAGCAACTTATTTTGCTTTTATAAAAAGCATGCTTTTTTATTGCTTTATACTTTTTATCCTCTCTACCCTCTTCTCCCGCACTGCCCCTCTCGTCGAGTTAGTTACTCGATGCGTTGCGTGGCGCCCGCCGCCGGCATGTATTTTTATTTTAATTTCATGATATCTTTTGAACGGAATCTCCGATTTCAATAAATCAAAAAGTAATCATCAGGTATGTATTGAGACAGTCTTGAATATTAAATTATTTATTTGGATTAAAAATTATAAATGGTATGGATAACACGGTCTGATTTTGATCAGCATTTCTATAAATTTGTTAAATGTAAAAAAAGTAGTTATAGTGACGTAACTACAATAGTTAGATATATGGTCTCGCGAAGTTTTTTGTAGATATTGATATGTTCTATAATATTGTCGAACATTTCTTTGTCCTATCATTAATACTCTTCGCAGCGTATGCGATGAAAAGACATTTTATGGCTAATTTTTTTACACCTTCGATTGGTTTTAATAAGAATTTCTAAAGATTTCTGTAGTAATCTAGTACTAAATATAGCCTATGTAACTCAGTGATACTGTAGCTTTCTAATGAAAAAAGAATTATTAAAATCGGTTCAGTACTTTTTGAGTTTATTCGTTACATACAAAAATACAAATCTTTCCTCTTTATAATATTAGTGTATACTAGTGTAGATTTATGGAATTTACATTTATTATGGAAATATCGAAATTCCTGACAAAATTATTCCTAACAAAATTTCCCTTTTCTCTCGCACCAGAGAGAAAAGGGATATAAAGGAAATGTAGACTGACTGCCAACAGTTTTTTTAGTTCGCAGTTATTATAGACACGTACCCACTTATTTATTATTTACAAAACGAAATCTAACTTTAGTTCCAGACTTAACCTTTGAGAGTCAGTATTTGTATTTCGAACTTGATACAAGTGACAATTTAGTACTACTATAGTAAACTGTCAGTTTTATATAAAGAACTGCATTTCTAAAATGGTTAGGTGCGAATTCAATCACCATTCAGGTGGTTTAAACCTAAAAAAAAAAAAAAAATTTTTTTGCCGGGGTGGAAATCCTCATACGATGCCCGCCGCCCTGGGGTGGGCGACGGGGTATGTCAGACTTTTACTGACTAAAACCACCCCGGTGTGTCTTCTATCACGAGCGCGCGTGGGGCCGCGGGAGTCTAAATTCTTCCACGGCCCCACACCCTCGTGCTGGCCCGGTCTGTCCGGGCCTCGTCTCCTGCACGGGGTAGTGGGGTGTTAAACTACCCCGTGCATCGCCTCAAAGGCGCGCGCCGACACTCGCGCGCGCCTCCGCCTCGGGGTCCATCAATGGGGGGCGGGGACTTCCCCATGTCACTCGCCCCTGGACCCATTCATGGGGGGCGGAAGAGGGCGTTATCCGCCCTTCCTCGGCGCCCGGTGCGTCTTCTGCGGCCCGGGAAGGGAGTTGATATCTCCCTTTCCCGTTCCGCAGCTTCCTTCTGCGACATCACGTCCTCGCAGAAGGACACCACCGCGTCCCACGACTCTGAGCTGCCGACCATCCTCCGCACTACTGCCGGCAGCGTCAGGTCGCCTCCTACTTCATTTGTGAGGACACGGCGCTGCTCCTCCCAAGCTACACACTCGGAGAGCGTGTGCTGCGCCGTGTCCTCCCCGCATTGGACGCAGTGGTGGCACCGAGCGTCTGGCTCCCTGCCTAAGCGACGCAGGTACTTGCCGAAGCAGCCATGCCCCGACAGTACCTGCGTCACCCTGAACGACAGGGAGCCGTGCCTCCTCCCGAGCCAGTCGTCGAGTACTGGCCGGATCGCCTCGACGGTAGCGAGGCCGGCGGTAGGGCGCATAAGCCTCTGCCGCCAGTCCGCCACCAGGACCTGACGGAGCTCCTCTCGGCGCAGCTCGATCTGCCGCTGCACCGGACTGGAGCCCCGTGTCCGCTCTTCCTCGCGCCATCAGTACAATGACGCGAGTACTTTCGCCTCTAGGTCCCAGGGCGGGGATCCGGCCAGGACGCAAGCCGCCTCGTAGGATATCGTGCGATACCCGCGGACGACCCTGACGGCCAACGCCCTCTGCGGCTTGCGCAGAATGGCCAGTGTTCCGGCCGTCAGGTCCATCGCCCACACAGGGGCCCCATACAGGGCCATGGACCGCACGATTCCCACGTACAACCGCCTACAGGCGGCGCTCGGGCCCCCCATGTTGGGAAGCAACGTTGATAGTGCGCCCGCTGCACCCATCAGCTTGGGCGCCAGCCGCCGGAAGTGGGGTCCGAAATCCCACCGGCTGTCGAGCACCAATCCCAGGTACTTCATGGTGAACTCGACAGCTATCCGGGCCCCACTGACCACGATATGTGATCCCGGCGCCGGCGCACGCCGGGGGCCATGGAAAACCATGGCCTCCGACTTGTCAAGGGCCACCTCCAGGCCCAGGCGCCGGATGCGGTTCACCACCTGTGACACCGCAGCCGTGGCTATCAACGTCGCTTCCCTGTACGAGCTCCCCCGGGCAGTGACAAGCGTGTCGTCCGCATAACACGTCAAGTCGGCGCCCGACGGGAGCTCGCCTCTCAGCACCCAGTCGTAGCCGATGTTCCACAGGAGCGGTCCCAAGACCGATCCCTGTGGAACACCGCACGACATTTGGTGCCGACCGGCACCGTCACGTCCCCGATAGATGACGCATTTGTCCTCCAGATAAGCCCCTACTATGCGGCGGAGGTAGGGAGGCACCCGATGGTATTTCAGGGCCTCCCTAATACAGCTCCAGGGTAGGGTGTTGAAGGCGTTGGAAATGTCTAAAGACACCGCCAACATCACCCCACCCCGGGACACCGTATCCTCCGCCAGGGCTCTCACGCGCATGATGGCGTCTATGGTGGAGCGCCCCCGACGAAAACCGAACTGTTTGTCGTCCAGGTTCGGCCCCTCTCCGCACAAGTGGCCGACGAGGCGATCTGCGATTATGCGCTCAAAAAGTTTGCCCGCCTCGTCGAGCAGCACTATGGGCCGATACGCGGACGGCGAGTCCGCGGGGCGCCCCTCCTAGGTGGTTTAAACCTGACCTAATAAAATACATGTTTTGTAATAAGGGGTTTGTGTTACCGTGGTCTTGGCCGTCGCACAGGCAAGTGAAGAAACATGGGTTTAGTCAGTAAAAGTCTGATACGCCCTTCCGCTCCGCCCAGAGAACAAAAAAAAAGGGGGATTGTGTTTCAACTACAAGGGAAATGTAGGCTTGCTGCGCACAGTTCGGATGTGATTTAGTTTTTTTTAGTTTGTAATTATTATAAGCACAAATGATTACTAACAATCTATAGACTGCAAAATGTCTGAGCTTTTAAATTAAAAACTTAAACTTATCTTCTGTTTTCAGAGATCATTCCGCAAAGAGTTATTCGAGGAGGCTTCAGTACGGTTAGCTAAGTCGTGCATCAAGACGCCTACAGAAATAGAGCGCTTTAAAGCGCTCGCAGACAATGCATATCAAATCGCAAGTATGTTACATATATTTTATTATTATAACCACCAATAAACATACGTCTTCGCACGTGGAGTTAGTTAACGTATCGTAGGCGTGGGTTGATCGAAACTGAGGTTGCGCTGACGCAGCGTCAATGTCATATTTCCACAAAGTATGCATCCTATCAACCTTTTGACGCCAGAACGGCATCGTTATGTCCTGTACGCAAAGCCCGAAAATCGATATATGTAAATACCTATGTAAAATATAGGGATTCCAATTGAAGGGTACAGGGGAAAAACATGCTATGTCACATTTTTATGTTTTTTGAACTGGCAATAGCATTGTATAGTAATAATTTGTTAGAACGAAACGCCAAAACACACTTTGCAATAACATGCAGAGTCATGGAGTAATATACATAATAAAATATTGATACAGTGCAATAACAAGCAATGTCCAAGTCGTACAGGAGAAAAATAAGCATTGTCCATGGTTGCCAATGCATGGCTGTGGTGGCCAGAACAAGAATTATACTGTGTTTCGGTTCATACATTATGTTGTACACAGTGCAAAACGCTTAGACATGATTAAAATCATATTTCCCATTCGCGGGCACTCATATTTGGAATGTGACAGAAATATGGGTTGCATAAACCAGAAATCACCTTGTGAAACGCCTGATGAGTGGATAAAAGTGATTCGTGAAGCTAGACAGAAGCCATGCCCCTTTCATGTGATTGAAGTTGATCAACCACTGGTCAGAAAATGGACAACCTTTCTATCCCCAATGTATAAGAAGACATGTCCTTTTTTATCTCGACCCATTAGAGAAATAAGGGTTGAAAAGGATCATCCAAGATTGGTTTTTCACAGAGAGCACTACAATTCCTCTTGGACATCATCCATTCTAATGGCACCTAAAAAAAAAACGAATTCCCGTAATAACTCTCAAAGTGTTTGTGACTCAGAGTTTGTACTGCCAGATCGATCTTATAATGAGAGCCTTCCAGTTTCAAAGGCAAAATTTATGGATATCCAGGCCCTATCAAAGTTTTGTGGACCAAAAGCTAAGCAATACTTTTCACAGATAAAATATAATGATACTTAAACAATAAATATATCATGGACATTGCATATTATTTGCCTGTATTTTCTGACTTTGATCCGTTTTCCTGTGCTAACTAAATAAACATAAGAATGAAAAGGTTTTTTTTTTACTACACACCAACAAAAATATATTTTCTTTATAAATAAATATATTTTTCTTATATTTGAAACTTTATTGTACCTTTTTTCAAGGATCAAAAGTTTAATTTAGCATTTTCTCAGTTTATTGTCTCTGTGACATTGCATGTTTTTCCCCTGTGCCCTTCAATTTTATATCGATAACCATTCCTACTATTACATTTTTGTCAACACTTCTAGCACAAAAAATTGACCATTAATATGTTAAAATCATCTTTATAATATTAAATAATTCACGACTTTTGATTTCTATCTGTCGAGTATAGACGACCGTGGCGCACAGGGCAGGGGTGCTCTTATCGAATATAACCGACATTGGCGTTCAAAAGGTTAATATTATAAAGGTGACAGTTTGTATCTATGGATGTATGTTTGCTACTTTTCATCGCAAAACTTCTCAGTGAATTTGGATGAAATTTAGCTCAGCCGCGGTTTATAACCAGTATTAACATGTAGGATACTTTTTGACTTGTTATTCCCACGAGGTGGAAACTTTGCGGGTGAAACCGCGGGGCTGTTAGTAGTATTTATCGCCAACAAAGGCGACACAATTACATAAATGTGGTAACATAAACAGGGGCAAATAAAATATGTGCTTCTATTATTATAAAAGAACACATGACTTATCGTCTATATAGGTACGGACGACAGCTGGTCAATCTACCTAAAACTGTCAGACATTCCCAATCAACGTTGAGCCTTAATAATTTAGATATAAAGTTGAAAATCTAATAAAGAAATCCCACAGATCGTAGTAGCTTGATATGCTGTCGTCTGTACAACACGTTAAGCAAGAAATAAAATAAATCAAAACGCTGATACGTTTAGCAAACTCCTGTGTTAGATACGAATGGTGGTTTACTATTAGTAATTTTAGTGATTGTCCTCAGTAATCCATTTAGTATATTTGAATATACATAAAAGCATTGCATTGTTTCAGTATCCAATCAACAGAAAAGTGACGAATTTGCTGATGCTCCTGAAGAATTCAGAGATCCGCTCATGGACACACTAATGACAGACCCAGTTTTATTACCCTCTGGGAAGGTGAGTACCTTTCAGCCATCTAACAATTTTATTCTTGGTCGTACTATCAATGATTGTGACCACATAAGACTCAAGTTCTGCAGTGTAGCCGGCTCGGTAGATGCTGCCTCAAACAGCCCTTTTGGTATCATCTGGACGTCATGCGGGTACTCTGCCTTTAGCGGAAATTCCTTCCATCTAACAGTAGTTCGGCTTAAATATAACACAAGCTTTAGACACGTCACATGCAGGTATGCGTGAAGTTGACAACGCTCTACATAATCTTGAACTTTTTGAAGATTTGGTTAAATGGTAACGACACATGTATTCCCTTGTACAGTTTTTATTTTAGAAAAATGAAGTATAGGTACGTACTATGATCAGATGGATTATGTAATGTCCTGAATGAACCTCCACCATGTTTTCAGATAATGGACCGGTCGGTGATCTTGCGTCACTTGTTGAACAGTGCCACCGACCCCTTCAACCGACAACCTCTCTCCGAGGATCAACTACGTCCAGGTATACTCCATTTATTTAATAAAAATACCTATCGGCATATTACTTTCGTGTTGTGTGCAGGAATACACCAATGAAAAGAATTTGTTATACAGGGTAATTTGCGTAACACACTCAGTAGCAATGAGTTTCATTTTGACAATTCCACGACAGTCATAGCGTTATTTATGTTGTTGAGTAGAAACATTTTTCAAATATACAGTATGTTAAGAAAACCCTGTCCGACCCGTGAAGGTGTTGTTAGGTATCGATAACTGATTCTACTAATGGATACAAAACCGGGCTAAACTTAAAAAAAAATTATTATTTCGCAAAAAGAGGTAACTTAATAAATGTGCCTAAGCACCCTTCCGCGGGCGGCGGGCGGCAGGGCACGCGGCACGTGGTCGCATCGCTATTCGCTCATAATAATACCGGTGTTGTCACTTTTTTAAAAATTACCAAATTTCGGGGAAGTTGGAATAAATTCGCGGGAAAAAAAGATTATTTCATAGTTCATTTGTATTGGTACTATGATGATTACGTAAAATTTTATATTATATTTGGTCATGTGTTTACCCAACCTTTATTATCCTTATGGGTCGGACAGGGTTTTCTTAACATACTGTAAGGTCCAACTTCGAGAAAGAGGTCAATCGTCGAATCCAACTCGGCTGGGCTGCTTTCGGGAAGCTACGAAGAATCTTCTCGTCCCAAATACCGCAGTGTCTCAAGACAAAAGTCTTCGACCAGTGTGTGTTGCCAGTGATGACATATGGAATTGAGACGTGGTCGCTAACAATGGGCCTTATGAGAAGGCTCAGTCACTCAAAGGGCAATGGAGAGGGCTATGCTTGGGGTTTCACTGCGCGATCGAATCAGGAATGAGGAGATCCGCAGAAGAACGAGAGTAACCGACATAGCCCGAAGAATTGCAACACTAAAGTGGCAGTGGGCTGGACACATTGCCCGTAGGACCGATGCCCGATGGGGCCGACGGGTTCTCGAGTGGCGACCACGCACCGGAAGACGTAGCGTGGGTAGGCCCCCGACAAGGTGGACCGACGACCTGGTGAAGGTCGCGGGAAACCGCTGGATGCGGGAGGCGCAGAACCGGTCGTCGTGGAGAACCTTGGGGGAGGCCTATGTCCAGCAGTGGACGTCTTTTGGCTGAAATGATGATGATGATGATGATGACTGTATAGAGCAATGTATTAGCAATACGCTCAATGCTCTCAAACTGAGAGTAATAGTGTGCATGTAATCACGAGTTTTGATTGGCTCAAACTGGATCAGATAGGTGATACAAATGTAAATCCAGCCCACTGAATATATGTAATTACGTTTCAAATGCCTATGAATCTGAATCTAAGGTACACTTTGAATGTTTCAGCAACTGAGCTCAAAGAGAAAATCATCCAGTGGCAGCGCGAGAAGAAATCACCTTCTTCGTAATCGTCCGCCGCCAACACTAAAGTCTGATGTATATAACGTAACCCATATATAAAGACTATCAGACGGATTTTTCCGCCTTCGATGATGGGACTATTGTCCGTATGCGTGAATGTGAGATTATTCCATGTATGTTATCCAGTGCAAATGTTTCGTAAAGTTGAAACTACGAGTATTGTCACGTTTCGGACCTAACGGCTCATTTTTAATTTACATACAGGTGTTAATTTAATCATTGATTTCTTGTTGTCACAAAATTCTTCCATTAGTATTACCCATTGTGACAACAACCAAATTTTATCGCAACCACCTCAAAATTAATTTCTTCACGTTTCACGCTTTAATGTCTTCACGGATGTATTGTTCTTGGCATCTATATTTAACTTTAACACGAGTCTCGAAACTTTTATATCACCATTACATTACACAGAATTAAAAACTTAAATTAACATATGTATCATTATTTAACATAATAAACTTCAGCGTTGTGGAGCGCTAAATACGAATGTTTATTGAAATTACCATCACATGTAGATGTAAAGGCCTAAATTCTAAGATACAAGTAACATGACATTTCTGAGTAAGCTAGGCGCTGTTGTCTCGACCCCAAGACTTGCTGAGTATGCAACATGTGCACAACATTAGAGTATTTGGTGTGAAACTTGTAAGCTGGATGTCTTTTTGCATTTCATAGGAAATCTCTGTAACGAAAACCGTGAGCAAGTAATTTCGATATTAGATTGGTTAGTCCTGCATTAGTTTAACTAATGGTTATACATTAGGATATAAATAAATAAACTTATAGGAATTGTATGGAATGTTGAAGACTTCTTTATTTTTGTGCAAAATTAGAAAAATGTATTTAATTATATTATGGATTTGATTACTATTTGATTATAGTGATATGTTTAGTCTTTGTTAGCAAACATGATTTTTGTATTATCATTTAATACATTGTGATTTGTTCCTTTATAACTGTAGCTATGATTTGAAATGGATTTCCCCTGGGAATTAGGGAATAATATTCATTATAATATCATTAGCATAATTCAATTAATAGTATAATTAGAAACAGTAACAGCCTGTCAATGTCCACTGAGATAGAACAGTGGATGTCTTGTTCATTAGCTGACACTGACTTTCTATGTTGACAATGACGAACTTGAAGCATATGTAATATGTTTTCACAGTGAATACAGGAGTTGAAATCTTAACAGACAATAGAGTCATCACCATATCAGGATGTAGGCTTGTTACATGTATCTCAAGTTTATCATATTTCTCCAGTCACTGCCAATATATTATTCAATGTAGTTTTTAGAACAGGTGTTCCTGAATGAAATCCATTTCTTTAAATTACATGGTCTCGCTTGTATGATAATTTGACTTGTAATTTATCATTATATTATGAAGATTCTATATTATAAAGGTCTCCTACGTTGATTATATCAATAAAATTAAATAAATGGAAATAATATTGTTTTTGTCATCACAATAATAAACAAACATTCAAGTCTTCATGAATTATATTTGACTAAATTTTATTCTTTATCTAGCTAAATAAATAAATTATTGTCAATTCACAATTAAGAGATTTCATTGTATTCAAATTACAAAAGTACTACAACCTCAATATTTTTACTTAAAAATCTTGATAACCAATAATAGCTCTTAAACATTAAAAGAGGTAGATAATATTTAAAAAACAAACTACAATATACATCATATTATGTAAAGTCACAAGCATTCAGTTGTGATAGTATTAACTCTTTTATTGTTGTCCTTCATTCATCATTGAAATTATTCAAACTCCATTCTCTACAACAATAATAGTTTAAAGCCAGTAGGATAATGCTAGTTTTGTATTCATAACGGGCACAATAATTTAGCATTTGTTAGCAAGGTTCATTGTCAACAACCTTTATATACATGACTATGGTGCTGTGAGGTTTTGAACAAAGCCATTTACAATTATCATAATCAGATCAACATAACAAAAAATACTTATTTCTACTTACATTTCAAGGATAATTAAGCACAAACTATAATCATTATCATTATTTTTTTGTATACACTTCTAATATTTAGATATCTTTCAGAAAGATAGGCCTTGAAAAAATGATGCTTGTGCTTAATTATTTTTCAATTTTATCTTGCATTACAAAAATATACAAATTTCAATATCATGACTTCAAAACTGTCCAGCCACTACATTTGAGTACCAATAATTCAAAGGGTCTTTCTCATACATTTATTCCATAAGCTCAAGAAAGATTATGAAGCATTTATTCAGTTCTCAGTTGTATTGATTAAAAACAGTCAATATTTTATCGCAGAAGGAATGGGAGACGATAAGCAAACAAACATGAAATCATGTACAGCATGCCGAAATAAAAGTTAAGCCTGGCTGTTTGCCTTGGTACATATCTCATTGTCTCAGGGGTTCTGAACCTTCGTTCTATTTCAAAAGCTCTTGGTAATGTCAACATTGGAATTAGAAACCACAAGGAGCAGCGCACAGATGCCACCACAAACATAATATAAGGAGTAAATAGTAAAAATGCATATAACAAGTATGAAGCAGTCCTCCCAATTAATATTGCTAATGTCACAATTTCTGCTTTACTGTCAGTCTCGAGGTCTCTTGTGTTGTTACTGTGTAAAATAGCCTCTGTATTTAGTGCAAGTGGTATTGCATAGTAAATTATGGGCCAGTCCACCCTACCTGTCTGAGCTAAGAAAGCAAACACCACAGACACTGGCCCAAATATAACTAAAACTAGAATATCACCAAGAGCTATATACTTCAGGCCAATGCCACCAGTATATAAAAATGAAGAAGAAAGTCCACCAAAATATACCAAAGCTAAGTGCTCCATACGGGCTGGAGATAAAATGACAAGTGGAACAAATGAGGCACATCCGGCTAGATATAATATAGCACCTAAAGAGACCACCTCATCTATACTCAAAATATGATCAACTAGAGTTCTGTCATCAGATTTACGGTTATCAATCCCTTTTACAAAATCAAAGTATGTATTGACAACATTGCCTGCACCATGAACTGGAATAATTGTACATAAGGTCAATAACAAGGTACACCAACTAAAGCCACTGTCGCCGGGCAGACGATACGCGAGTGCAGCCCCCAGCAAAGTCGGCAGCAAGCTCGCACTCAATGACCATGGACGCAAAGCAAGAACATAAGTTCGTACTTTCATAAGCGGATTTCGAGTTAGCAATGTTTCTTCCTTCGGTTGTTGTAAAAGGTTTCCTTCGACGTTTGGTATGTCCATATCTTCAGTTTTCTTATTGTTATCCATTTTGTTATGTAGAAATAGACTGTTATTCACGAAACTTGAACACTCTTAAATCATTGTTATCTTTACAAATATGATGGTGGCTAGATTCATCATCAAACTACGTGTAGCTTAAAACTGTTTGCACATAATCCCGTTATTATTGGTACCGGCGATTACCGATGCCCAAAGAGAAATCATAAGATAAGTCGCAAATAAGTTCTATGAACCTGGGATCCGCAACTTGACCTGTCAACTAAACTGTCAGTGTCAACTTGACATGTATATTTTTTTTTGTTTTGATCCATTTGGAACCGGCTAAGGTCAGAGATCATACTGCCATATCTTCAGTATGAATTTTCAACTAATCTAACTTAACCGAACCTAAACCTATCTCCTTTCGTCTCCCGCGTGAACCGACTCTGAGGAAGATTTGGGACAAAGTCATGATGTGGCCACTATGCTACAATATTTCAATGTTCTTTATAAATTATTTACCTAATGCACTTTTACTACATGAATCACGCTTTTTTATTAGTAAACGACATTATAAATAATTTAAAAGTTCAATAAAAAAGGAGCGTGGCACTCATCTTTGCTTTCCCGCCAAAACTCCTGACATGTATACAGTATGTTAAGAAAACCCTGTCCGACCCATAAGGATAATAAAGGTTAGATAAACACATGACCAAATATAATATAAAATTTTACGTATTCATCATAGTACCAATACAAATGAATTTTGAAATAATCTTTTTTTCCCGCGAAATAATTTCAACTTCCTCGAAATTTGGTACTTTTTAAAAAGTGACAACACCGGTATTATTATGGGCGAATAGCGATGCGACCACGTGCCGCGTGCCCTGCCGCCCGCCGCCCGCGGAATGGGGCATAGGTGTGCATAGCGCACATTTATTAAGTTATCTCTTTTTGCGAAATAATATTTATTTTTTTAGGGGGATTTTTTTTTAAAGTTTAGCCCGGTTTTGTATGCATTAGTAGAATCAGTTATCGATACCTAACAACACCTTCACGGGTCGGCCAGGGTTTTCTTAACATTATGTATTATGTACATACCCCATATACAATCCATAGAGTTAACGGTTTATTTCCGATCGTCGCCGCTGGGATGAGGATTTCAATAAGAGATTTCAAAGATTGTTAAAATGTTCTAATTGCGTTTTTTTAGACCAGGAATTAACAATGTTTTTGATAAAAAAAAAAAAAAAAAATAACTTAGAAAGACCGGGGCAATAAATATGGTGTTTATGAATCATTGGTAATCAACCAATTTACAATTTATCAAATTGGTAGTCATAATTCGTAAACAAGTTAATTATAATATTAATTGCCTCAGTCTTACTTTCTTGACTCTCTATCTATAACGGAACGAGTGGGAAATAAAAAGACCCAACCATCACAACTGGGGACGAACGAAACCGAAAATAAACGGGAATTAATCAAATCCAAAATTAAAGTGATTTAGATTATGGAACGTTAGGAGTTTTTTTTTTTTATTAATTTATAAACCAGCGCTTGACCGCAATCCCGCCTGATGGTAAGCAGTGACGCAATCGTTGATGGCAAAGCGCACTAGTTTATTAAGAGCCTATTCACTCTAGCCTTGAAGACACTCAAATTGTAGTACCACGGAAACACCGCCGCCGGCAGATTGTTCCAGTCCCTCGATGTACGCGGTATAAAGTAGGAGGCGAAACGCTTCGTCCGGATCGTAGAGGTGTGAACATGTATGAACTCCCCTGATTACTAAACAAAGTATAAATGAGGACTTATCTCTAACTTTTAAATAAACCACGCAGTAGACCCTGACAAAATGTACGGTGCAATTGCCAAAAAACCCTGTCCGATTATAGCGCACAAAGATTACTCACTCAATAAACTTGACTTGCTCCCCTCTAGGCCGGACTTGCCCACCCCTAGGCCACAGACAGATAGCTACTCTTCGCCTATGTTCCAGGCTTTGGAGACCGTTTTGAACTAAATCTGGGTCGCCAAGGCAACCTTTTACGATCAACGTTGACCACCTCTCTCTTTCTTACACACCCTACACCGTACACGCTGACACCGTGAAATTATTACTATGAAAAAGTAGGAAAGAGACAGCGCGTCAACGACAATTTTCAAGATATATTTTTTATCTTCACTGCTTATTTCAGAGTGTGGCTTCCAGTTTTATCTATACACATATGTACAGTAAATAGTAATATATATTACCTATTTAATAGTGCTGTTAACGTGTCAATCAATTTTTTGTGACAAAGTTCGGTTTTTAAACGTATGTACATAATTAACTATAGCGTGTTCTCTATTTAAGAATAGCAATTCACACAACATCAGTACCAATAAGATAGCGCTTAAATTCCATTAATCTCGAGCGCCGCGATTGACGTTGTAAACTAGGAAAAAATTGCAAATTGCAGGTATTATTTCTTGTTTTATTATTGCATGTTTTATTTTCCGTAAAATGGGTATCTCAACTCAAAACAAAATAGATTATCTATATTCTTTTCATCCAAGTGACTTTTCAGCTTTCTTAATAATCCTACCTATCTGTCTGAAAATAAAACTATCACTTGTGTGTCACAATAACGACTAAGCTGCAGAATTAAAAATTATCTGAGTAAATAACCGCGGTAATTGCTGTCGGGTTTAACAACCCGATAATAATATAATTGTTATGATTCGGTTTAAATAAGGATGTTATTAAAAAAGGTCGTTTTTAGTATAATAAGCAATAGTAAAGATTGAACGGGAGAGGAATTGAATTGAAATTATTAAAATTAAACAAGAGCTAGTTTTTGTCTTATGATAAGACTTAACATCACGAATAAAGAATAGGCACCAACAGAAAGCCTCTATCATACTATTAGACGATTCTCAGTATTTTTTTTGTTAGCACAGAAAGTTAAGAATAATATACTTAATACAAAATAATGAAACATATAATATTATAGGTATATTAATTATGTTTAATAATGACTAACTAATAACAGCTGCATGAGCCAATTGATCAGGTTAAGCTACTCTGGCCACGGTGAGTCTGTGGATGGGTGACCATCTTTACCTTGCGAGACCCCTCCGACCCACGGAAAGCACGTAAGCTGTTGGTCCTAGCTGTCATTCGTAAACCTTTCTCAGTTGTTACGGATAGCCAGAAGTCCGATAGTCTGGCAACTAGTCTTAGGGGTATCGTTTTACCCAGTAACTGGGTAATGAAAGTCAGTAGGTGCATAGAAAATACTGATGGCCGAAGCTGAATCTGGTTAGGCTGGAAGACGACCTCATAATTGGGAAAAGGCTAGGCAGATGATAATGACCTAATTCTAGGCTATAAATAGAATTCTGTAATATTTTTCTATTCACATACGGTACGAAACATTAATAGGTACCTAACCTAATTCGTATAGCAGTTTGCTTTTCACATTTAGTTTTATATTTGGTCGGCTTTTTTAGCGAGTTTGTTTTTTAAATTGATGTGTAATTCTACACATCAATTTAAAAAATAAGCTCGCAGAACGATTCGGCTATATAGATACATTTCCAGTTGGTTTTGTCTATGTAAAAATGAAGCAATAAAGCTAGGTATATCGTGGTTGTCACGAGTAAATTACGACAACGTTCATAAGACAATAATAGGAGCGAGGGGTTCTTAAATGGGTCGCTTCCTAATTTTCTTCTAAATTTATGGAGAGCAATATAATCTTACGAGAATACGAGGGCAGACACATAATGTATCAAGTAATAATCACGCTGACGGATGTATTATATACAACGAATTTGGTAAATTAAATGTACGTAGACAAAGTAAACGTCTACTTAATTAACACCAGATGACAAAATGACTCATGGTTTTTTAAACTCTTGATTTTAACCAAGTCAGACATAGTTAACGCTTTTAAAATATTTTTGGAATAACAATAAAGATCTTAATTCACTACAGACTTTCGAGTTGTGTTTTATCTACCAATATTAACAAGCCATTACTATTTAGGTTTCTTTTTATTTGAAGTAAGTTTAGCTTCTATTAATTTGACCCAGTTTTCGTATTGTTCGTTATCTTCTTCGTTTAATTCATCACAGAACTTGTCAATATCCTCATCTTTAACATTTTCTTCATTTTCTTGAGATTCTCCTTGATTCGTTCGTTTTTGTTGAATTGGGGGACTGTCAACTTCAACTGGTTCCTTGTCGTCTTCGTTAAATATTATTTTTTTATTTTTCTTTTCATTCCTAACTTCGGAAGACTGTGATTTATTTTTCATTTTTCTTTTAATTTGTTTGTCGTTAGAAGGTATAATAATATCCTCAGGCTTAGCTTCATTATTTGCATCGGATGGTTCATTTTTTATATTCTTCACTCGTTTACTTTCAACCACTAAATCGGGTTCACTAACAGTGCTACCCGATTTGCTTCTTTTGCCCATGATCCTGAGAAAGAAAAAGAAATTATGAAATTTCCTTACAGCTGCAAAAGCAATTAACAACACAGTAGGTACTGGCAAGCTTTCATAAAAGTCGTATCTTAATTATTTACATTCCACTACGTCACTATGAGATAATTTGTGATTTTTTTACGTTCGTTATGTCTGCCCTATCCTACTCCATATTTTTTTACGGAGCTGGCATACGAAATATTTAAAAAATGACACAGTCGCATGAAAATGATGGGTAAAAGCACAATATATGTATTGATTATTGTTATCCATTCAACTACAACTCTTGATGAATGGCCCCTGTGGAATACATACTACAATTTTGCCAATAATACGTATCAAATTACAGAAATTCTTTGAAAATTTTATTTTACATTAATGGCGGATATGACAATGACAGTCAAAAAGACGGCCGTGTGAACCGTCTACGAGGGAGGTTTGAGGCAAAGTCATGGTGTGGCCACTATGCTGCGATATTTCAATGTTCTTTATGAATTACTTACTGAATGCACTTTTTACTGCATAAATCACGCGCTTTTATTAAGTAAACGATACCATAAATAATTCAGAAGATCAATGAAAAATGAGCGTGACACTCATCTTAGCTTTCCCTCCAAACCCAGTCCCTGTTGTCCATTCAATAAAATGTTTTGATTGTAAATAAACTCGATCAATCATTTTGACACATGACAGAACACTGAAATCATTACGGTTACCATAATTTTAGATTTAGACACGGCTTGAAATAGGCTCCGCTGGAGTCTGTTTTGAGTTTCTTGCAGCTTGATAAATTATTTAGTTCAATCAGAGAAAAAACATACAAACTGTGCGAATGTTTACATGTGCCAACAAAAAAAAAATAATAATTTGTACCTGTTATCGTAAAACTAATAACTACTGAAGTTATTTATTAGCTGTAAGCCAATGAATCGTTGAAGTGTTTGATAAACACATCGGCCACTCAATGAGATAAGGAATATAAACCTACCTTTACGTAATACCTAACACAAGGCCGATGCGGGCGAATTGCCACTAGACAAGACCACCCGCCACCCACTTTTCATGCAGGCAGCCGCGATCGAGCAATCGAAACAAATTGCTACGCGGTTTGTGTAGTCTCGCTGCTGCTTTATCGAGTGTGGTATTTTTTTAAATCATTTTTTATTATTCAACAGCAACATGGCCGAGAAGAGTTATATTTTGGGTATGGATATTGGTACAACTTCAGTGAAAGTTTGTGTTTACGACCCTAACGCAAAAGAAATTGTTGCTAAACAAAATAAGGATACGGCAGCAAACATACCGAGTGACCAGGGCATTGAAGGTAACAAGCAAGATGTGCCAAAAATAGTATCAGCTGTTCACTACTGCATCTCCCGTCTTCCGAGAGATGTATTACGAAATGTGACAAAAATTGGGGTGTGTGGACAAATGCATGGAGTATTGTTGTGGAGGAAAGGGTACGTTTCAACACTAAATGAATTTATTGTATTTAGTAGCTAATTCAATTCAAATTTGTATTATTACTGTTACTTTAATTGTGGGCTTTCATAACCAGCAATTAATGGGGCCACCATCCTATGACTTGTGCTATAGTCTAGTACATCCTTTATAAATAAACGTTAGCACTATTATAAAAATAGATTATTTTATTTATAAATAAATACTATCTTTTGTTTTAGTGCTTGGGAAAAGCTTGAAAAGGACGGAGTAGTAATGCGATTTGAAGCGAAGAGAGAAAATATGTCGGCGTTGTATACTTGGCAAGATACAAGATGCAAACCAGAATTTTTAGCTTCGCTTCCAAAACCTGATTCACATCTTAATTGTTATTCGGGATACGGCTGTGCGACCCTTTTGTGGATGCTTAAACACAAACCCGAAAAACTGAAAAAATATGAATATTCTGGAACCGTACAAGATTTTATTGTTACTATGCTTTGTGATTTGGAGGCACCAATTATGTCTGACCAAAACGCAGGAAGTTGGGGCTATTTTAACACTGAAAAGAATGCATGGAATATCGATATCCTAGAATCAATCGACTTTCCAGTAAGACTCTTACCTAAGATTAGTAAAAGTAGGGAATTTGCAGGGAAGTTAAATGCCTCATGGAATGGAATTCCTGAGGGAACACCTGTAAGTGTTGCTATGGGCGATTTGCAATGTTCTATCATTGCTACACTTGAAAGTCGCGAGGATGCTGTATTAAACATATCAACTTCTGCTCAGCTGGCATTTGTGGTGGATAACATGTCAGATCTAGGCTGTAAAACAGTTGAGCATCTACCATATTTTCACAACACTTATTTAGTTGTTGCTGCTTCTTTAAACGGAGGCAATGTGCTGGCCACGTTTGTTAAAATGCTCCAACAATGGATGCTTGAACTAGGATTTCCTACGCCACAGTCAAAGGTATGGGAAAAACTAATTGCTTTAGGTTTAGAAGCACAGATATCAAGCATGAGTATAATTCCACATTTATTAGGTGAAAGACATTCACCAACAGCTAAAGCTTCAGTACACAATATCGATCTTTCCAATATAAATTTGGGCAACGTATTTAAATCTCTCTGTGAAAGTTTAATACAAAATTTACATCACATGATGCCTAAAGAAATATTGCGAAGCGCCAATATTAAGAGAATCGTTGGAAATGGTTCGGGATTATCCAGGAATGCTGTATTACAAAGAGCTGTGGAACATTATTACAGTTTACCACTAGAATTTACGTCAGGGGGAGATGCAGCCAAAGGTGCTGCTATTGCAATTTTATAAGTTACAAATTATTTATTATTATTTTATTGACCTTCTCGTGTGTTATGATGTTATGAAATAATTAATCTATCTCATATTTATCTTTACTTTGCTAAGAAGCAAGGTCGCGTAGGTTTTGTCTTAGGTAGTAACTGTAGATCACAAGCACAATGTTAAGAATAGAAAATCATGATCACTTCCATTAATCTTGAATCACGATGTTTTACATGGCAATCCCCCATAGATCATGATATGATTAGGAATGTTTTCAATGTGTAATAACGTTTCTGTAGACGTTCATAGGGAATAATTTTCATATTTTATGAGATAGATCATTCCATTTGATTTATTATTATGGCACACATAGTATGTATCTATTTGTATTTTATGCAGGAATAAAGACTAAAGACACAGGAATTAATGCAACTATTGCTTCTATAGTTAAGTAAACTATCAAAGCTGTTATCAAGCGTTTTTTTTAAGTTTTGTAATATCATTGTGTTGTAATTATTATACGTATTTATGAAACGAATGCTGTGTTCGTCATTGAATTCCTAGACTTAGTTTTAGGTAATCATATGTCATTCGTAGATTCGTACTAGTTTATATGTATAGTAACTGAGAGAGCTAGATGTTTCTTCACATCAACACTGTATTTGCCTAACTAATTAGTTATAAATCCTTCCAACTAATATTATATTGTTTGTTACTATTTCACGCAAATCTATTCAACGGATTTGGATGAAATTTTGTCACACAGATGATTTATAACCAGAAATAACAAACGATTATTCTTTTTTATTCCGAGACCCACTCGGGGTCCAGACTTACGAGGGTGAAACAGTGGGGCGGAGCTAATAGATAGATATATGCCGCAAACGTAGCATTTTAGTTGAGTGGGTCCGTATTTGCAAATATAAGCATGACAAAAATATATTATGTATTTTGAAATTGGCGGGGATATAAATAAAATAGTATAGGTTATACCACTATAGTGAATCTATTTCGTATGACAATAAGTCCCAATGAATTATTCCTTATAATTATTAATAAAATGCAAAGTTATGAGTGCTACCTCAAAATAAACATCATTTTTTACCTTTTGAAGATATTCCTCGTTAGAGATTTTTTCTAATGTTTCAGTGAGTTCTTAATATATTTTCTTGTCACCATTAATACAATAACGTTTATAGCAAGAGTAGGAATTTATTATTTACCAACTAGTTTTAATTTAACCTCAAAACAAAATCAACATGTTATAAATATTTCACTAGAGGAAGTAACAACGAAATATGTAAAAACCGTATTTTATCACGAATCGACTAAAAAAACTCAAATAATAATAAACAAGCCTTTCATTTAACTCTTGTGTGTACGATCAGAGTCGAAAATTCTTTATATGAGCCTGTTTCATGATTATTATTATATTCTTTCACGCACAATGGTCCAGTTGGCGAAATCCTGTAAAATATAAAATTTTTGTACGTATATTATAAATTATATAATAAATAAAGTAGCTGTCTTTGTTTTAGTGTTCCTTTGTGTACAAATGCAATCGCTTGACCTAAATAGGCTGTATTTGGTATTATTAGTACATACTAATCAACATATTATAATAGGGTTTAATACTATTTCAATCTCTGCTTATGTGCTGTCATTACCTTATTATATGGTTAATTCTCGTTGTCAAGGGTTTAGCGAGAAAGTCAAGCTGAGTGTCACGCTCATTTTTCATTAGACTTTTAACACACTTTTAAAATTATTTATAGTGTTGTTTACTAAATAAAAGCGCGTGATTTATGTAGTAAAAAGTGCATTTAGTGAATAATTCATAAAGAACATTGAAATATTGTAGCATAGTGGTCCCATCATGTCTTTGCCCCAAACCCCTCCTGGTCGGCCTCACGTGGGAAATGAAAGGAGATAGGTTAAGTTAAGCTAGGATAAGGTAGGATAAATTAGGATATAAACTGAAGAAAAAAGTTACTTAAGATAGGCTGTATGGCGTACTATGCCTTTGCCGTTTCCGTTCCTCAGAACGGAAAGAAGTAAACCAAAAAAAATGTCAATTCTGTTTTGCTGGCTCACTGGCTGTCATGTCATGTCATCTATCATTCTAGCCAAATGTCATCGTTAGTGCACGTGCGGGTTTTATAAACAATTTAAATAATTACTGTAATAAAGCATTTTTATAAAATAGGTATATGTAATATGACAAGGTTTGCTAGGGCCAAAGGTTCGAAGTCTTCAAATGAAAGAACGCCCGAAGACAGTACGCCATGGGAGGTTATGAGAGAGCAGTTGTTGCAAGCCAAAAAAGATGTTGATGAATCCAAGAAAAGAAAAGAGGTTATTACTTATACTTATTATAGATCTAAATATGTTATATTTTTATAGGTTTCTTACAATCATTAATTGCCATGAACTATTCTACACACAGTGTGGTACTTAATAAAACTTCTTGTAAGTATTACTTTTATCATAAGTTTAGGCTTTATTTTTATCTAATTCCAGGCTGAGCAACAACGTATAGAGAATTATGAGAAATTTCTTAAAGAACGCAAAACTCAGAAAAGAAAAGCAACTTGGTGTGATTTTCCAGAAACTGAAAATAATAATAAAGCAACCAATTTGATTGAGGGAAATGCTTCACCTGCTAAAATTAAAAAGAAAAATAAGAAAAAGAATGCCCATGCATTAGAGTCCCCTGAAGCCACCAACAGTGAGACTAATGCACAAAACCATGGTATTCAAGGTACAACAGAGAAAAAGAAGCCTAAAAAGAAGAAAAATTCACAAAGTACAACAGAGCCACAGAATGAACAAAACTCTACAGAACTAACAGAGACAAGCAACAGCATTCCAAGTCCTAAAAAGAATAAAAAGAAGAAGAATAAACGAAATGCAATGTCTGCAGAATTGACTGAGGTTTCTAATAATGATGTTACCAGTTCATCAATGGAAAAGAATAATATTTTCTCTAACCCTAAGGACAATAATGAAGCAAAATCAAATAACAAAAAGCTAATAAATGGCAAACCTGCTCGAAGGAAGAAGATAAATGATAACAGTTTCCAACTTATTGTACATGGCAAGGAAATAGAGCTGATGAGATTTGATGGCTTTCCGGTCATGAAAAAAGATGCTGAGAGACTGCAGGAGTTGAAAAATAATATGATCAAGAAAGGAATACCAAAGAGTGAGGTGATGAGGACAATGAAATTGGAACGAAGGAGGGCAGAGAAAGCATTGGCAAGAATGAAACGAGAAGTATGCTATAACTGTAGGAAAGGAGGCCATGTCCTGTCTGACTGCCCAGAGTTGAAATCCAAGATACCAGGGGATACAGCAGACGGAGTTTGTTTCAAGTGTGGCTCTACGGAACACAGGCAGTTTGAGTGTAAAGTTCAAAGAGAAGAGAGTAAAGAGTTCAGATTTGCCTCATGCTTCATTTGTAGGGAACGTGTAAGTATACACATCATTCATCCACTAATTTCTAATACTGTTCTATTGCACGGCAAAAGAATCTGCCAATACAGACAAGGTATCGGTGTAATTTCTTTTTAATTAATTTTTTCAGGGCCATATAGCGAGGCAGTGTCCTGATAACCCCAAAGGCCTGTACCCCAATGGTGGTGCCTGCAAACTTTGTGGTGACGTCACACATTTAAGGAAAGATTGTCCTACTGTAAGTATCAACTATGCCTATCACATAGTTAGCAATAATATTTTAAGATTGGCTAAAGGAAAGAATATTTAACACTAGACTCTACCCACTTTTCATAGAACTCATACACCATGTAGCCACACATATTGAAAGTGGAGCCTCCAGGAGCCATTACGTTTGTGCTAATGTGAACCCTCCTGTTGAACCATAGTGTTGTTAGTATTAAGTTTAAAACACACTTGTTGTTATATTTAGTATCACTGGGGGTATTTACATGTGCTAAGACATGAAATAATTAAAAATACATTAACGTTTTCAAAACAATCATCCAAATATCATGTGTATTCAGGGTACGATTGGATTGAGATACGCATTGCGATTATAAATGTCCCTAAACAAAAGCAGAATAAAAACAAAGCAATCATGTGGTTTTTGGGCTCCCCATAGGGTGAAATTGAGAACCTATTACAAGACTCCACTGGTCTGTTACTAAGCTGTGATCCATGAACCGTGATACCTTGATAGTTAAAATTGTCACCGATGATGTATTTATGTTGGAAAATACTAAAAACAGAATATTTTTTGTAACTGTTTTGATATCTCATAAAAATCTATATCTATACTTTATGATACAGCTGAAGTGTTTGTTTGTTTGAACGTGCTAATCTCAGGAACCACTGGTCCAATTGGAAAAATTCTTTTTGCTTTGGATAGCCCATTAAACCAGGAGTGCTTTGGCTATATAACATCACGCTGCAACCAATGTGAGCACAACATAACAAAAATGTATGATGTACATTTTGGGGTAAAATAAAATGTTCAAATAACTAACTCCATCCGAACGAAGTTGCGGGCGGCGCTAGTGATATATATGCTTATAATAATCTGCCAAACTACACAAATGACTCCTAAAAACAAGTGCAGTCTGTTGAACATTTTGTGTAATTATTTTATTTTCTATCTAAATGTACAAGAATGAAGAATGTTCACAAATATTTTTTTTTTAGCTCCGCGTAAACTCGGTTGAAAATAAAAAATAAGAGTGAAAAAATTATTACGATACGTCGTTTAGTTTCCAAGATATTTAATTTCAAAATAAGTGCGCGATTCGGAATTCCACCAGGCCGGCGCTCGACGCGATGACGTCACAGCACAACACAACACTCGGTCAGTCCACTCGCGCGCTCCGGTAATGCCGCGTTGCCCGTACCTTTTACTATTAAAGTGTAAAAATGTCTGATCTACATGCTAGAAAATCATGTGTTGTGCCAAAATGTACAAATACAACCACCAAGACACCAGAAAAGTTGTTTTTTCACGTTCCAAAGGATGTTTTAAGGTGTTCCAATCACTGTTTAAAAAAATACCAGATCCCATTATTTTTAGACCTTTTATTTGAGACACCACACTTATAACATCTTTTTCTAAGATTTTTCCTCGCTTGATAGCAGCAGTTTCTTTAAATTTTAGGGCACCAAATATTTCTTCAACTACAGAGCCATTCTTTGTAGTACATTGCGCAACTTCATGCATTTTTGAAGCCGTTATGCGTCCATAGCGCATCTCAAACCACAAATTCGAATTGGATTACGCCATTGTATCCTTTTTTATTTGTAAACATCTTGATTCTGTCATTTCGTGCTTACAATATGTAATAAAACTATTGACATCACGTTCTACACAAGATTTTTTGAAATTATTAATTAGGTAATGAATCGAAATCTTTTCAACATCTTTTTTTTTCACATACATAATGTGAGAGCGAACATTTTATTTGAAGTTCTCTAAGATTATGTGTCACTTTGTCGAAAAAGTTACCTTTATCCTGTTCTACTTCATTATGTGTTGTGGAACTAAAGTCTTTAGCCTTAATCATTTTGAGTGTATTCCCGATCCCCGAGAGCTTTGATTTTTTCCAATAACACTTTATAGCAGTTGTTGAAGGCTCCTCGCTTCGGCGATGCAGCCACATTAAAAATGCTACGGCGTGCTTACAACCACCACTACTAGCGGCACAATCCTTACACATTTCATTTAAAATTTCATTGTCTTATTCATCGCATTCTAAACTGCAATGATATGGTGTTGCACGTACGCGATGTTCCGGTGTAATCCTACATTTGACCGTACAAATATTACCTACTCTTTTGACTTGAACGTAACCAATAGCATCATCACCGTAGTTGTCTCTTGCCGATCTGAAATAAAAAACAAATATGTATAAAAACACTTCACGTATTTGACAAATAATATGTACACATTAAAAAAGGTTTAGCACATCTGTTCAACTCACAGCAGTCTTAGCTATAGTCATCGACCATTGGTCGATGGCTATAGTTATGTATATAGGCACAGTTCTTGAAAAATACGAGCGCGCGTGGCCCTTCGTCGTGGTAAAAACGTTTCTGTTTATACTATAATACCTACATCAATTTATTTAGTTAAATAGATCAAAGCAAAATCGATTTTCAAATAGGTAGGTAGATTAATAAGATGATAGAAAAATTAACTCTTACCTCTGCATTTTTACTCCTCGCATTTCAGCGGCAACGAAATCACTATTCTTCGTTAAATAGTAAGCAACCATAAGTCCATCTATTTTAGGTAGGTTATCCGATTGCCCTTTTTCAAATCCGTCATCCATTATACCATATATACACTAATTAAACTGAATATTATTCAATGTACGGAAGAAGCAATATAAAACACTATAAGTAACTCGGCAGGCGCGGATTGCCAGCGAGCGGCTGGCGGTGGGGGGGGGCGCGTTGTGTTATGACGTCACACGCTTCACGCGCGCTTGCTACGGAACGCAAAATTTACGAGAATTTGAAATGTCTATAAATTCATTAATACTTGGTCTTTTTCAATGAAACAAAAACTAGTGTATTTGTAAAGATACAAGCCCTACTAGGACAATAGTTTTAAGCGATTTTGTATACCTATTAACATTCTTCATTATAAATGACATATTTATGTCATTTGCCGATTGTTTATGACTTGACTTATATTTTGTTGTTTTTGAAGGCATTTCCTGTACATAAATTCTTCACTAATACCCTTCCACATTCATTTTATCTTCTGATGAAGTTATACCTAAATGAGAGAACGTTTCAAGTCAAGCAACAGATCTTCCCTACATACTTGCCGCGCCGGGGTTCCGCAGGGTTTAGTCCTGGTCCAGTGTTGTACAACATTTTCACTCATGACTTACCTCAAGCTGCTAACGTAACTGTCGCAACCTTCGCGGATGATGCCGCATTTCTTGCATGCAGTAATGATCCAGACAAAGCTAGTCGTTATCTACAAAACCAGCTCAAGCAAACCAACGAGTGGTTGCAAAGATGGCGTGAAAAAGCGAGCGCCCCTAAATTGCACCACATTACATTCACGTTGAGAAAGAAGTTGTGTCCAACAGTCAAACTTGGCCAGGATCCTCTACCACCAAGGAAATGTGTTAAATACTTGGGATTTTACTTAGATTAACATATGACCTGGAAAGACCACATTAAGCACAAATGGAATGAAGTAAATAATCAATTCAAAAATCACTTGTGGATGCTTGGCAAGCAATCAACTCTGTCCCTAAGCAATAAACTTAGAGTCTATAGCTCAGTCATAAAACCAATTTGGACCTACGGAATTCAACTATGGTCCTCGGCCAGTAAATCAAACATACTCTGCCTCCAAAGAGCCCAAAACAACATTCTCAGGACCATAAGTGGTGCAGCTTGGTTCACACGCAACACCGAGATACATGAGTACCTAAATATGAAGACTGTCATTGAAGAAGCCAAACAATACTCAGATAACTAAGCTGAATGATTAAAGCTCCATCCCAACCCATTGACAAGCATGCTTCTAATGCGAAACAGAATCAATCGCCTGAAAAGAGCAAAAATGTGCTATATGGCTAAGGAGAGTTAAGGCAGTGGCTTTAACTCACTAAAATGTCCAACCACTGCAACACATCTGATTATAGTCCTGAAGACTGAATGCAGATTACTATAAAAAAAAAAAACAATGCTACTCATTTTATTTTTGTAGTTTATAATGTCATATACACTTGAAACCTACATCTACATTCTACAATAAGTGCTCCGCGAGGGTCCTCCGTGGGATTCGCATAAACCCTCTAGGGGGGCTCCGGACACAGATTGTCTTAAATACAGAAAAGATTTAAAAGGCCTTCTGCTGTCCACATGAAATTTCTTGTTGCCTCACTGAGTTGTACGACATCGTCCACTCGCGTTTTTACTTTGTTATTTTGTCCCTTAGAGTGCTTTGTGACTATTTCTTTTTGGTAATGTTGTAACCTTGTTTAAGAATAATTTGTTTTTAAATTGGTATCAACATAGCTTAGCAACGAATGTTTCTACTGTTGTTATCTGTCATATTCATTTTTACACGTATTTTATCTTTTAACTTCTTATTCATTAACTTCCAAGCTACTTTGCAAGATATCGTTACTATAAAACTTTTTGCTTAGCTTGTAAGTTTTGTAGAGTGATGTTAGCCTGTAACCGTGTTCCAGAGATTTATGAGCTCAAACAAAGAAACTTCAGCTTTATTATTAGTAGGTATAAAGATAATATTTTGAATACTAATGTTGTGTTTGCTTTTGTTTCTAGGTAATGGACAAAAAGGAAGAATCTTCAGTTAAACTTCACACATTAGCCAGTTCAGAAAATATTGAAGATGAATTAATACAAAGTAGCAAATTAACACCCGCTGAAGTCAGTAAAAAGCCCAAGAAAATAAGATTCTAGTGTAATAAATTATTATGAAATAATACCATTTATCATAGACTACATTTTATTAATTGAAAGAAATTCATAAATGTGAATTGTGAGAGATCATTTTTAATTTGTCTTTTCATAGCTTTTTAGAAGATTTTTTTTTAAGAATACACTACTATACAACTAAATACAAATACTTTCTACCAAATTCAAGGATAAATTATTACCTAACATTTATAATAAATACATTTACAAACTCCAAAATGGTTGTTGACTAGAATTTATAAGCACTCAAGGCTAGCTTTAAGTTGTTCCATGGACTGCTGAGCGATTTGTCCCGTGATTCCTTCGGGGCTATGCGGATCTTCTCTCATCAGTATACGCGCGGCTTCGGCTAAACATTGAATGGGCTCTTGTAGCCTTTCCTTCAGTTTTTCTTGAGTAATGAGACCGGAACTAAATTCACTTCTTGCTAAGAACATCAGAGGTGCATGTAGTTCGTATAACATCATACCTGGAAAATAAAAGTATATTAAAGTATATAAGACTGAAAATTTAAATCATTATGGTGTTACACTGGTTACACACATCATATTATGTTGCAGTTACAGCATATAACTATTCACAACAATTCTTGAGGCTTCTGGGTCGAAGAAATTACACAGTTTCTTTGTATGAACCTATTAGCTTAAACACCTACAGCAAATAACTAATTGTCGATTGAATAATTTATTTGGTTTAAACAGTCTAAAGTTATAGACAAATAATAATAATAATAATAATAATAATTTTTATTTCAAAAATATACATTTCAAGGTACACAAATAATATTTTAACTAAAAAATCAAAGAGTACAGAAAATAATGTGTCGTTGGTGCCTGTACTAATGAATTAAATCACTGTATCACAGCCACCAGAGAAATGAAATGCTTGTGAATCGTGATGCTTCTTAGGTACACATACGCCCTGACAATATTAGATAAGTACATATAGTAAACGACTACAGGCGCAAGCGCATGCATGTAATAATTCAATAGACTGGCTACTGTAGCACGTCAAGCTTCTACAACCTGTCATATTTATTTATTTTTAAACTTTAAGGCTCAAGATTGAATGGGAATATTTGACAGTTTACCCTAACGACCTACTTAGGTACATATTATTTTTGAATTGCCTGCCATGTGCATGCGAGGACTTGAGTTATAATTAATCACATTGCATTCAGTATTCTTTTTAGGTGTAAGTAGGTATCTTCTACTATGACAATATAAAATGAAATTATGAAATCGCTCACTTATAAATACAGCGTGGAATTTTAATGGTTGTTTTCCCGCAGCGAAACGGTTTTGTCTTAGTAATACAATCGTTTCATCAATAAATAAAATAGCAGATTTGACAGAGTGATAAAAAAAAAACTCGAAAGTGAGCAACAAATAATAGTAACCTCCTGATAATCTACAGCTGAATGGCGCGGGGCCACTGACCCGCGTGTTTCAACAATTATCCATTCTACTTTTACGGACTTAGGACTATCATAAATACTTTTTAGCTGCAATTTACTGCACAGGAAAATAAAATTATTATCTAAGATAATTGTTTGTAATTTTTGCGCGCAGGCAACTTTATGTCGTATCACTAGAGTTGTGAGCTTATTTTACTTTGAACATTTATAAAGCGGCCTTTCGCCTTTGAACGCTTAGCGGTAATTTATTGTAAGTTATTTTATACCGTATGACACGCACATGACAGATTTTTTGGTTTGATTTTATGTTGTATCTCTATGCGCGGGAGCTTATTATGGTTTGAACATTAAATGCATTGCTTTCTTTTGAAGCTATTTCATGTCCCTTCCGAGTAGTACCTATAAGTTGTATATAGCGCAACTAACTTTTCTCACTTTTTCGAGTTGATGATTTTTTTTTTCAATTATTTTTTATTATTTTATAACACTAACATTTTTATTTTTTACTCTATTCATCGAAAGTACTCCTTAAAGCATATCGTTCTGCCGCGGGGAAAACAACCATTAAAATTCCAGCGTGTATATCGGCGCATCTACGTATTTTAAAGACAAGGATCAAAGATCTTATAAATGTTTGAAATTAATTTTTATGAGTTAATTTTACGTATTTTACAGATTCATGGCTATGCTTATTAGTATAGATGTACAGGGTGTCCCAAAACTCAACGTCAAGCCAAAATGGGTTGACAAGATTGATTGTAATCATCATGAGAAAAATCAGAAAAAGAATTATCCCATGCAGTTTGAAAATTATGGGCATTTAAGAAAAACCTAGATATTGGGTCAAACTAACTATTTTTCGGTGACTGGTTATTTTCGTTAATTTTAAACTTTGGAACCGTAACCCTACATAACATTTCTAGAACTACAGTTAAAAATGATGACACAATTGCCTCAAGTTTTCTAGAATTTAGACTATTAGTTAAACTATGAATTACTAGTAGGTACCTATAGACGCTAATAAAATTAAGGATATAAGTATATATAATAAACTCAGTTTCACATTTTTTGCAGATGTGCCAATATATTACTAAGTAGGTAGGTGAGTGAAATGTAAATTAAATTCAGTGAAGGGTCAGAGACCTACTTAAGTACCGATCCAATTTTTAAAATATTTCTTGTTTAATTCAAAATTTGCAGACGTTAACTTCTTCTTTTTGACGACGACTTCCTTTAGGTAGGTACTGTTTGTTACATGCGTGAGACAATTCTAAATCAGATTGTCGTTATTACCTCTCATCCTGGTCTCTCCTGGCGTAATAACATCTAGTGTCTTGAGCACGAGCCGACAGTACTCTGCCTTCCTCTCCAGCATGAGATCAGGCAGTTCATCGATACCATACCCTTCCACTCGTCCATACAGCTGAGCTAACGAATGCTTCAAGGACAGTAGGAGTGCATGGCGAGGGTGGAACACTGATTTGTACTGGAACAGAAAAGTTATGTAAGTTTTATGGAAGTAACTGCTACGTCTAGTAGGATTATAACTGAAAATTCGGGACACTAACGCGGCTCAAACATCACTTTTTCTTTGTTTATGAGGTTCGACCATCGCTGAGTGTGGGCTTTAATCCTAAGCTTATTGAAATCCATACCGGGCTTAGAAAAAAACAGTCACAGAAAAATATTCCAGCCGGATACCCAGGATAACCAGCACCCGAATTGCGTAACACACTATTAGGTACTAGCAATTGGAATAATTTTGAAACCAATTCCTAATCCATTGCTCCATCTGTTCGAAAAATGTGTCTGCTCAACAACGTAAATAACGCAATGAAAGTTGTTGAACTGTCAAAACGATTGCTACTGCACTATCAGTAGCAACTAAGTACTTATCGTACCTTATTAATAGTGGCCTCTCTCTGCTCAATGGCCCCAGGGACGGGTTCCAGCAGTTCAAGCTGATCGATTTCTGCCTGTACCACCGCTAGCATTTTGCGCATTGCGGCGTTGGATGTCTTGAACCCACAATTTTTGTCCGAACACGACCATGGTGCGTCGTTGTCTGGAAATATATATCGAGAAGTCTTAACAATGTCAGATACACCGCCAGGGGAAAGTTTTCCACAAAATAGGTCGATTTCATTCCTACATACAAAACCACCTCTTGGTATCTACCACCTACTTACTTAGTCACTAAATAGGGACCATGACTTACACTATTGGATGGTCTGCTGATCTTACTGCTACTGACCCTGTGTTAATATTAGTATCTACGGTTCACATCCTTCAAATATTTGAAGATGAACGACTGACAGTTGCCTCATTAGTTAACTCGCCTTGCATGTCTCGGTATCGGCATTGCCAGCTGTGGTAACGACCTACTTTTGAAGACTGTTCGTCGTAATTAAATAATCAAGACAGTTTCCGCGCCCGTTTTAAAATAACAATTAGGCCACTCACGTCAACGTTGGTTGGCATCATTCATGTTTTTAAAAATACAATACAATCTGTAAATCAAGTCCATTAGACTTTTTGACAAGTTTCAGAACAGAATCGTTTACAAACCTGTCTCAAAGTAAAATTTATGATCGTCTTTTATATTATTAGTACGTTCATCCATGCAAACATTGGACATAGGGTGCCGGTGGAATCGGGTTTTCTAGCCCGACTATTGTTACAGATGCCTTCAGGTTGATCTTCGGAATGAAATAGTTATTTTAGTCATGTTTTTGTTGTATCGGCTCATAAGTTAACATTGGACTATTTAACTCGAATCGTAATCGTAATTCGTACCGTCTAATTGGTACCTACCGAGAAGTCACTTCATCAGTTCATCATGTCCCCATTACCCCTAGTTAATATGATGGTCGAAGTTTCCAAGTTTGAGATGAAGACCTACATCCTACATATTAACCTACCTAGAGGATTATTCGCCAGTATAACGCCGTTGTCACATTTACTGCACTTCAGTGTGCTAAGATGCGTGCCAAGTTCCGTAGGGTCAGCACAGCGCGCACAGTTACACTGGAAGAACTTGGACTCCGCCAGGAAATCCCGTCGAACCAGTGTGGGGGATAGAGAGTGTGTGTAGCATATGTACAGAGTGTCTCCCTCTTTTATTGGGATTGCAGCTCTAACTTGCACTCTGAAAAATAAATAATAGGTAGTAGGTATATAAACTAGTATTCATAGAGGTAATGCTTTAAAATTGGATTAGGTTCCTTTGTATTCCATTTTTAACCTTTTTAGATTAATCGGAATCATACAAACGAAGCAAGATAAAAAACTCAAAAGTTAAACAGAATTAAAACAAAAGAACGTTTTCTCTTACTCTTGTGTCTACCCTTACATTCAACCACATGATTAGTGGTAGCAATTAGCAATTGGACACTGTTAACGCCTTTATTGCGTAGCAATAAGAGATAATAATAAGAATAATAATTATTGTTGGTAATATCGAAATCATAAATACAGAAAACCCTGTTACTCACTTGTTATCAATCTGTAGTATGGTGTGAACAATGTTAGGGACACAGTTGTGTGCTGCAATGGCTAGTCGAGGATAGAGGGCTCGTATGCTGAAGCCACCTCGAGACGGGACCTCCACAGAATTCACCTATGCATAGAAAAAACCTTTACGATTACGCGGATTAGAAAAAGGAAGTGGGTTGGACTTAAAGATGGGCATCGGGTAAATGTATACAATAGCGTTGTGATTTCAAAATATTGGATTAAAAGAATTAATTAAATTAAAAAAATGAAACCCTCTAATCTCACCTCAAGAATACCACAAACTTTTTGCACCAGATCCTTATCAAACCTCTTGGCAAGTTTGCAGTGGTCTACAAGGAAGTCGGCGATGTTCACTTGGTCAGCGCCCCAGGTTGGTCTAATCTTCCGGTCCTCTGTGTGCGCTTCCATGACTTCCACCTCACGCTGCCATCTATCTGGATCTTTTTCTTTTGCCAAAAGTAATCTGTACAGATAATTAAAAAAATATATATAATAAAAAGGAGAGAATATCGACAAATCTGCATTTGTGGAGAAAAAATAAAGATTTGTCAATATTAGACTAGCTAGCTGGTATGTCTCTGATACCCCAAAACTATAGAGAGGCACCACTCTTGCTGACTCATCATCTGTCTAGCCTTTTCCCAACTATTTATGGTGTCAACTACCATTCTAGCCGGATGCTGATGAATGTCAGTATCTTACACGACTGCCTTTGCCTGCCGCGAGGCCAAAACCCAATTACTGGGTAACACAACAAAGATACACGAATCGACCCTTGAATTACTTATACACGCAATATTAAAAAAGTTTTGAACATAATATTAATGTTCATTCTCTACTTTTCGGCGAAAAGTATTCACCTTACCATTACTTATTGATGCAATCGTTGAAGGTAAAGCGCGCTAGTTTATTAAGAGCTTATTCAATAAAAAAAAACTGAATGAACAGGAGGGAAGACGGTAGTTGAGCGAGGTGACGCAATGTTGTGCAACGACCATCAATGATGCTGCGCCAGAGGGAGATTAACCTGGAGACCCTCCACGACCAAACTCCCGACACAACAACATTTGGCGCATCGTACCCGATACACATGGCAACACAACTGCTCAGACCCGTCCTCCGTACGGCTTCACCAGACATCATGTCGGAACAGGACGAATCGCTTAGCGGCAAGACTTTGTCTGGTGGGTGGCAACTTCTGCCGGCAGCCGATGTTATGGCCTACCACCGAGCAATGAAACCGATTTCTTAATGAAGAAACAGAAGGTGAATACTTTACTCTACTTTTCTTTGGATGAGGAAAATCTCGTCAGGGAAGTTTTGAATATGAATGGCGATGACTATAAAGAGTCGGGGAAGACCAAATAAATAATGAATGATAATGACTACATAGAGTATGGAATGACTGGTAGAGGTAGGGCAGATAACAACATACGTCGACTGTAAATAATTTGGGAAAAAGTAGGAGATTGATGAGTTCTAGGGTTTGCACGTTCAAATAAACTCTCCACCTTTATTAATTTAGAGTAGGTAGGTACCTTAGCGGTGTTATACAATCAAGTTGCGGTGCACTAGCAGTCCAGTCCTCAACTGGCTGGAACCTGACCCTGGCAGCAGAGAAGAGTTCACATTCACCGGAATGTATGGTGGACTTCCCGCATTCCTCGCTGCAAACCGGCCACCCACAAGACGAGCAGAAGGTATTCTCCACAGGACAGTAACAGCTCAGACAAAGAGGTGGAGTGTCTGTATAAAACAGAAAATAAGAGAGTAGAAATACTTATACTATATTTTATGTATTTGGAAAGCATAAATGTACACTTTTACATAGGATGAGAATATAATTTGATCCTGCCTCTGGCTAGGTACATCTGTCAGCGACAACCTTCTCCAAAATCTGTACTAAACGAAGGATGCCGCTTATCATATATGTAGGCACAGAACTTACTTATCTATTCCGTGTATGTAGGTACCTAGTCTTTTAGTTTTTAAGTACATATTTTATGCCTGGCTTTAATTTATTGAGGCACTCGCAGGCAAATCTTCGAGATAATTGCGTTACACACTATCAGCAGCAATCGCTTTTATTTTGATAGTTCAACAACATTCATTCCGTTAATTGCGTCATTGGGCTGAGGTTTTTTTCGAACATATGAAGCAATGGATTAGCAATATCCTTTAAAATGTAACAAATTGAGATCGATAGTGCGTTATATCATTAGGGTACTGGTGAAGCAAACAACAATTTAATATGCAATGTTGCAATGAGAGATAGAGATACCACTCCCAACCCAAAAATAAATTGTCCTTGAGGCAATGGGCGGTCTTACGTTATAGCTAAGCAATCTTTTAAACAGGAATCCTTAAATATATTTCTCATTTTCTTTAGGCATTATTTAATTATCACTACGTATTAAAAAACAAAGTCACTTTTATTTTCCCCGTGTCCCTTTGTATGATTCAATCTTTAAAACTAAGTACGCAACGGAATTTGATAGGGTTATTTTTCAAGAGAAGGGTTTATTTATATGTACATCCATTAAATTGTGGGGAAATACTATTATTTTAGAGGTTTTTAATTCTCCGTGTTTGCTTTGAAACGCTGGCTGAACCTTACGAGATTTATCAAAATAATGTACTAAATATTGTACACATTGAAAAGGTCTACAAAAAAGTTCGCGATGGTACCTATATTATGTCTATCTCTTATGGATATCCCACAATAACATTTTTTGTCTTTCTTTTACTTTTTACGACAAATACCAGCGATATATATAATTTTCGAAGCGATTTTAGCCAATACAGCATTAATCCTTATCCAATTTGATACCTTAAATAAATTTATAGATCTATATTGCCCTTTACAGTATGTGATTTAAATGAATATGTATTTTCGAACTTATTACAGATTTAAAAATTGGGGGCAGGAGCGGCCACCCGGGGCGGCAGGAGCGGCGCGGGCGGCGCGACGGTCCGCTGAGCTCCGTGGCGTAGCGGTAGTAAACGCGACCCCTGCGTAAGGAGGCGCGGGTTCGATCCCCGCGCAGTGCAAATATTTGTATACCTGAATTTGAATATTTGCATTGGTCTGGTCGTGCCTCGGAAAACACGTTAAGCCGTTGGTCCCGGTTGCCAAACGAACATTTAGTCAGTCGTTACGGCTTGTTGGAGCCCTCAAAAATCCAACAATTGATCTAACTGCAATGCTTCGTTATCGCCTTCGGATTGTGGAGGTCCGACGGCAGCCGCTTCATGGAAAATATCGAAGTTTAGCCAAAATCAGCAGTTAGACTGGTAAAGCGGACCTCAGACTCCTAAGCTGAAAAAGCTTCGGATACGACTGGGATTAACGCTGAGATGATGATGATGACCTATGCGACGGAAAACTGAAAAGCACTAGTTTACAAATAGTATATTGAAATACACTTGTTGGCCCGGCAGTAGGTAGCAGCTACCTACTACCTAGGTGCCCATAATAAATCATAAAGCAGTAGGTAATTTCTGTTTACTTAGCTTTCATCGACCAATGACAAAGAATTTCGAAATCAAAAAAAAGAAAATCTAGAATTTATGTAATGAATGATACACAGGCGTAGTACAATTTGTGGTATTCTGATGATTTTTACCACTGACTGTAGATACAATTCTTTGCCCATGCGGATGCGGGTGCTCTCATGATGATCCTATGAGTGCGAAATATTTAGAGGTTTCATTTAATATAGGTTGGTACGAAGTACTTATAATACTTACAATATATTTTCAATTAGGTCACACTCAGAAGCATAATTTCCCTAAGGTAGCTAAGTAAGTTCTAGATTATGATACTAAATCAATCACTTACCTGGTTTGGGTCCCGCAGCGAATGGCGTGTCCGTAAATATTATTTCGCCGCCCACTAAATCCTTTTTTGCAATTAAATATCGTCCATATTTATCGTTCCGTTGTATTTCGTAATAACGCAAGTCGTCACCCATTTCGTTTGTACACAAGTGCTCCTTGGATTGATCAGATAGAGATTGAGCGAAGAACTGTTTGCCGAAATGCCGACTGAATAAGATTAGCGTCTAAAATAAACTTCGGTCCATTCGAGAATTGGACCGCTCGAACTGTCGGAACGTTTCCATATGCTTCGATGTAAGATTACATTCAGTAATACCTATTGTCTTCTATAATTATATTTATAAATTGTCTGTACGTCTACTACTAAAAATATCTGGTGTCCAAGTCAATTCAATATCAAGCGGACGCGGTCGCTAGCCGGATATGCTAAAATTTTTCAGTGATGAAGCTTTCACATTAAAAACGAAATTTATTATTATATAGTGACAGTAATAAAGTATGTATTATATAATACTTAGGTATTACACTAAAATGGAAAGATAACAAATTGATCGAATTTGTTGGATCTACTTATTTCAGTTATTCGGAAGTGTAGATATTTAGCAGAGGTGTAGATCTGGATTGTGGAGCAATGCTAATAATATAGGTATTCTAGCTATAGACTAACAACACGCGGAAAGGTGATCCACGGCGCGGTCCGGTCATTCACACACGACGCGTATTTCTGCATCGGTTTTTCGTATACCAAAGGTTAACTTTCTGTTATCGATGATAACAAACTTGAAAGTTAACACCAGTTCCAATAGGTGTTACGTATATTCAAATGATACAACCGTTTAGGAGATTTTCAAAAACCTTTTCATTTCAGTTACGGTACCTACTATAGTTTGTTCGAAATTACAAACTTGTAGAACCGGATGTACCGAAAATAACAAGTAGGTACGAACGACAGCAGGTCAAGCTACCCGAAACTGTCATATATTCCCAATTAACCTTGAGCCCTTTCAACCCCGATAAAGTTGAAATACCAATAAAACAATTTGACAGATTGTAGTGTATTGATGCCCTGTCGTCTTCTGTACATAAACGCAATTCCGTAAAATATTTCTTTTTTGTAAATGAATTATACATTTTTTTTGTTTATTTAATGGGAAACCCGAAACTCCTGTCCAAAATTTTTAATTAAAGAATCTATGTACAAAATTTCAAAAAGATATCATGAAAAACCACAAAGTTATGAGATTGTTATCCTACTTGGCTTTCCCAACAATAATATGGTCCACGTTCCAGTGGCGTAGCTTGGGGGGGGCAGGGGGGGCCATGGCCCCGGGCGGCAGATGAAAGGGGGCGGCGGATAAGGAAAAAAACATTGCATGAACAAGAAAAATAAAGTTATTCCAAATCACATCGAATCCAGACTGTAAAAAAGAGCTTATGAAGTCCGGCTCTCTGGGACTAATAACATAAATTATTGACTCCAAACTTGAAGATGGCTTGCCAAACATTGCAATTATGTTGAGAATTTTTTTAACGTCTGCCGTCAGCAAAGCCAGTTGTGAGTGCTTTTCTAAACTAAAGCTGATAAAAAATATCTTAGGTCGACTATGTCTATTTATTTATTTATTTATTTATTTATTTATTCTTTATTGTACACCAATAAAACATCGAACAAAAAACATGGAATATGAAACATACAATGGGCGGCCTTATCGCTAATGCGATTTCTTCCAGGCAACCAAAGAATGGACAGATTCTCCTGAACCACATATGGGACTGTCGTTGGTGCCAAATATTTACTAAAATAGATACACAAATACATACATAAATACATAGATACTTTAATAGTGTAAATAGCCATTCATAACGACAAGTAGTGTTCCCTCACAAGTCTCTTGAATTCCAGTAACGATTGTGCGCGTTTAATTTCAATTGGCAATGCATTCCACAAACGAGGGGCCTGAACAGCGAAAGATTTATCTAGGAACGTTGTGGAATGCATAGGCAATTTGAGCTTTAAGTTATCTGATGACCTTAACGATTTAGTATGTGAGTTGCACAGAAATTGAAAACGATTCTTGAGATAAACAGGGGTGAAAGGAGAAAAAAGCACATTATATAGAAGGGAAAGAATATGAGCATTCCGACGAAGGCGAATTGGTAACCACTTGAGCTTCACACGAAATTCGGATACATGGTCATATTTGCGCAGACCGAATATGAACCTTATACAAACATTTTGAAGTCGCTCAAGCTTATCTAATTGGTCTTGGGTAAGATCAAGATAGCTGACATCAGCATAGTCAAGGATGGGTAGAAGAAGTGATTGTGCAAGTGCAATTTTGGTGGTAGTCGGTAGGAAATTGCGTAATCTCCTCAGAGACGCTGCGGATGCAAATAGCTTGCGACTAACTTCCTGCAGCTGGGAAGTCCAAGAGAAATTTTTGTCAATGTATATTCCCAAGTTTTTAACTTTGTTACTAAAGGGAATCACTGAGTTTTCAAAAGAAACTTGAGGTAGGCTCGTCCAATCGATTCTAGAGACCGTCCTAGAACTGCCCACGACTATAACCTGCGTCTTTATGGGGTTGACCAAAAGCCCATATCTTTTGCTCCAGTCACATATGCGGGTCAGATCACGATTGATCGCTAATATGGCCTCAGATAGATTTCCAAGAGGCGCTTGTGAGTAAATTTGTAAATCATCTGCATAAAGATGGTAGGAAGAAATTAGTTCGTCAGAGATAGAGTTAATAAAAACTGCGAAAAGTAAAGGGGATAGCACGCCACCCTGCGGTACACCAGCAGACGTATTACTCCAGGAAGACAAGGTCTCCCCGAAGCAAATACGCTGCCGGCGACCAAACAGGTAACTACGAAACCAGTCAATTACCGATGGAGATATGTTAAGAGAACAAAGTATGCCAAGCAGAACATCAAAATCAACAGTGTTAAAAGCATTACTAAAATCCAGCAAAGCTAAGACTGTCAGATTACCACTTTCCATGGCTGACCTTATATCATCCGTAATATTCAGAAGCGCTGTGGTGGTGCTATGACCAGGACGAAAGCCAGATTGGAAGGAGTTGAGGAGATTATTCTTGGAGAGATAAGCGCTCAATTGATTATGGATTAACCGTTCAAGGACTTTGGAAAGGAATGGTAAGACAGATATTGGACGATATTCAGAAAAGGATGTGGGATTAGACTTTTTAGGTAAAGGAATTATTTGGGCATCTTTCCACGAGCAAGGAAAAATCCCACTAGATGATGAAAAATTGAGAATATGACAAATTACGGGAAGAATAACATCCAACACAGGGAGCAACATCTTACGGCTGACACAGTCACTTCCAACTGCATTGGAAGTAATTGATAGTATGCTCTTCTTAACATCACAAGCGGAAAATTGACCAAAGACAAATGGAGAATAACTGGGAGTCGGAAGAGAAGAAAGATAATTTAATGTATTCAATTTTATTGTCCTATCAAAATTGGACGAAGCAGTAAAATGATTATTCATAGCATTTATGTCCATGTCTTTTGGGATAGTCTCTTGCCGGGTTTTACCGATCCCCAATGTTCTAAGAAATTTCCAAACTTTGGATGCGTCCCCATTTTGGACAGAAGCGTGAATGTAGTGGCGACGAGCATTCCTGCACACCTTGTTGCAGTGATTACGGATTGCAATGTATCTTTCTCTGTTAGCATCATTAGGCCTACGCTTAAATTTAGACTTTGCCGCAACTTTTCTGACCATCAACGTTTTAATCTCATCTGTGAGCCACGGCGCCGGCAAGTGCTTAACCTTAACTGCTCGAACAGGTGCGTGATGATCGTAGAGCTCAATAAGCTTCGTTGTAAAAATGTTAACTTGGTCATCAACTGATGCAGAAGCAAACAGAGCAGACCAATCTATATTGCTGGCATCTTTACAAAGATTGTCAACATTCATGCCACCAAAATTGCGTTGCATAAGAATTTTAGCTTTAGCCTTAGGCGGACGGATTTTATATGAAAGGAAAATCAGATCGTGATAGGAAAAGGCGTCAGCTGAAGATTGACCATGCTTGGCAACGTGATCAAGGGAAGAGACAAAAATTAAGTCGAGGAGTGAAGGAGTAGAGTTAGGAAAATGGTGGGTGGCACTTAATGGAAGAATGGAAAGATTATTGGAAGCCACAATATTAGTGAGAGAAGAAGATCGATAGTCTTTTTTCAACAAACAGGTATTAAAGTCACCCATGACTATGCTATGACTGTAAGAAGGCACAAGGATTTCTAGGAGGCTTTCAAAGGAAGAAAAGAAACTAACGCGTAAAGAGGGGCAATAATAGACGCCAAGAAGTAATTTCGAATGGTGAAGTTCGACTTCAATGAAGAGATGTTCACCGGCATTTGATGGTGGTGGCTGAGCCGATATATTGACAATAGAGTAGGGAATTTGTGTACGGAGATATATGGCAACACCACCACCGGCACCGACTGCGCGGTCGTTTCTTATAAGCTGGAAACCGGGCAGAGAATAACTTGATGACGGGAGGCAAGGTTTCAGCCATGATTCAGAAATAAGTATAGCATGTATGTTCTTACAGTCAAAGCTAGCCAGCATATCGTGGAAATGAGCCGGAATACTTTGAGCGTTAATATGTATGACATTAAAATTTTTAGGAACATCAGAAAACTGCGCTGCGACATCAGAAAACTGCGCTGCGCTGCTATGTCTACGTTGAGGCTAACAAATCTAGATATACTGGCAATTTAAAATGAGATACAATTTGATATTGACGATTGTGTAAAAGATTTTGCTTTGAAAAAAGCACGAAGAGTACATTTTTAATCTATTTTTTTAAAAGTAATAGTAACAAAAATATTTAATCTATTTTTTTTAAAGTAATAGTAACAAAAATATTTAAGGAGCTTACTTACCCCTCTAAAACTAGTGCCAGATAATCTTTCGTGATTTCTCTTGTTACAGACCGAAATAAAAAAAGTGGTTTGAAAATAGTTAAAGCCATAACTAAGATACTTTTGAAACAGTGTATATATTATATTCAGCAAGTTCGAAATTCAAAATTAGCTAAAAACGACAACTTTTAGCAGAAATTAAATCTGTAACTAGCTGCAAATATCAAACGAATTCAAACAAATCATTTCAAAAAATAGCTTCGATACATCTTATACATTTTTCAAACCACTTTTTTAATTTCGGTCTATAACAAGAGTAATCAAGAAAAAAATATGGTGGCGCTGGTTAGCTAGGGTACAGCCCTTAATAATATTAAGCACATATTTTATTCCTTCTAAGTTCAATGAGCACTATGTATAATTTAAGATATTATTTACACTTAATTGACAAATAAATACTTTAATACTTGTTATTATTATGCTCAGCTTTATTATGTAACGCTAACGTTACATAATAAAGCTGAGCCGTTTAAGAAAATCAAACTTCCTGTGGGTTTCTTGCGCAATTGCTTCTCTTAGATGTAGAGGGTTTTTCATTAAGAGCACTAGAACATTGAAATGAAATAAAACAATATGTTCAAGTGATATTACCACAATTTTTATTACATTTTAAAGAATATTCAATGACATTATGTGTGGAAAATAATATCAGCCAAATAGCCACCGCGACTCCGCTGTAGAAGGTTCTGGTGGACCAATTTTGAAGGACGTCTTCGCATAAATGGCGTTCAATTTCACGAAGAACGCAACTTATGTTGGCCTGTAGGGCAGCAATTGACTGTGGTTTATCTGTATATACTAGACAATTCAAGTAGCCCCACAGAAAATAATCAAGCGGTGTTAACTCACACGATCTCGGGGTCCAGTTGATGTCGCCACCACACGAGATGACGAAGCCCTCGAACTTCTCTTTCAATAAATTTAATGTTTCCCGTGCTGTATGGCAAGTGGCGCCGTCCTGTTGGAACCACATGTTTGTGAGATCTATACCATCTACCTTAGGCCACAAAAAAATTCTTATCATCGTCCGATATCGGTCGCCATTGACAGTGAGTGCGGCTCCTTGCGCATTTTCGAAGAAATAAGGGCCGAAAAAACCGCCTGACCAAAATCCACACCAAACAGTTACTTTTTCGGAGTGTAAAGGCATCTGATGAATCTCGCGCGGATTTTCATCGCACCAAATCCGGCAATTTTTTTGCAAAAGCAGGATTAGCTGCCAGATGCTCTAACGCCCAACCAGCGAAGACACGGCGCTGCCTGTGGTCATTGGGTTTTAGCACTTGAGTTAATTGGACTTTATATGGATAAAAACCCAAATCTCGGCGCAAAATTCGCCATGTTGATGTCGCAGAAAGACCCAGTTCTTGCGCACAACGCGGAATGGATTGTCTGGGGTTTTCTCGCACACTGTCTCGTATGGCAACAATATTCTCCAACGATCTTACGTTTCATCGATCACCGACCCGGTTGTCTCAAATTTTTTTACCAAACGACTGATTGTGGACTCTGCAGGACGGCCATAAACGCCATAAATTGGACGCAACGCACGGAACGTTAGGCGAATAGAGCACTGATTTTAATAATACATTTTAATCATTTCTACGCGTTGTTGAAGCATGTAGTGTTCCACGGTGAAATGTCGCGACTAACACTAAATATGTATTCATGCCAAATTTGACAGCTATCGTATTACCAAGATGGCCGCTATGAGCTGTCAAAGTTCGAGCGTCCCTATTGAAAAACCCTTTATTTTCCTTCTGAAGCAGTGCATGGTAGTTTATTTTGACTTGCAACAAATAAGGTGAATAATGGACATGAAGTCCATTCAATACAATATTAAAACTTTAAATTATTTATAATTAAAATAAAGGGCGGCGGATTTCCGGACGGCCCCGGGCGGCGAAAAGCCACGCTACGCCACTGCCACGTTCCGCCCAGGCGGGCGAGCGGGTCACCTAGGCTGTGTCGCGAGCTCGAAGTACTATGACCTACCGTGCGCGCTCGGTAACCACACTGCAACAATTTCTAAGCGTATTTGTGAAAAATTATAAGATGGTGTAAAAATGATTGGAATCGATTCAGTTGCTTATTCTGAACAAACTATATTCAGGCTTCGCATAAACAAAAAATAACGTTGTATATGGTATGTTAAATATAGTGACGACCAGTTGCGGTAAATTTCACGATTTCAAAATATAAGTATGTTTACCCGTTTTTACTTCTCCCGCTCTGGGCTAAGTGGAAGGGCGTTTCAGACTTTTACTGACTAAAATCCACCCGTGTTCCTTCACCTGCCTGTGCACCAGGGCCACGGTTTCTCTTTCAACCAACCTGCAAACCTGACCCAGGCATCGGTCTTCGTGGACCCCGTCACGATGTGCTGAAAACTCTTTGAGGCATACGTGTAACACAACGCGGTCGACCAGGGCCCAATTCTTCTTACCGGTCAACGGTGGCCGGGAGTTCGATATTGTCTTCCGACCAGGGCGTCTCCTGCGGCGGCTATAGACGTGAGGACGCTGAGATTCCCGCCTCCTCTTTTGCCCGCATCACGGTTTCGTAGAAGGAGGTGACGGCCTGCCAAGCACTCTCGCTTCGGACCATGGCCTGGACCAGGACCGGACGCGAGAGATAGCCGCCGATCACCGCCACGAAGACATGGCGGTGTTCCCCCCAAGCCGTGCAGACCTCCACCGTATGCTCTAACGTGTCCAGAGGCCGATCTCCACAGCGGTGACACCCTGGCGTTTCCAGGAGGATAAGGCAGGAGCCTAATCCGGAACAGGAACCTCCCGAAACTGACGTTGCTTCAGGCAGAAGGTGAGGAGCTGTAGCGCCTCTCTAGCCATTTCTCAAAGAGGGGATTTACCGCCGCTATTGAGGCGTGCCCAGCACTATGTGTGTATCTCCATGGCCTAACGACCCCTCGAAACACAACCTTACCTGTTGCGACCACCAATTACGTAGGTAACCAGGTAGATAAGTAATGGTTTGCTTTGTGGTCTATTTATGATGCTTGTATTTCAGCACATAATAGTTTTGATATGGCAACTACATAGGTAGGTACGGTTTGCGCTGTATCTATGCATAGTACAGCCTAATAGATTTATTTTATTTAAAATTCCAAAAAAACTATCTAGTCTTCCTCCCTTGTCATATATTTTTCGATACAATATTATAATAATTTTAATGTTTTTTTGTTAATTATGTCATATTTTGAACATTTGTTTGATGTCGCTAATGGTATCGTATTGGAGGACTGTTGGCGAAACTTGAAATTTCCAATAACAGTAAGCGCAGCAATTTTTCGAGAAACCACACCATGCATTTTAGATGTAAGTAGTTTCATCGTACAGTCTCTCGTTTTGCAACTTATTTTTGGATTAAACTTTTTGAGACTGAAGCATCCACCTTGTGATGGCAAAGGCCATCACATGAGCCCAGCGTGCGTCGTTCCACGTCCTCCATTATTTATTTATTCTTTCGCACATAAATTGTACAGTGGCGGACTTAATGCCTTAGGCATTCTCTACCAGTCAACCATAGGTGGTGAAGAGTAGACTTAGTAATTACCGATATTCTATTACTTGCAGGCCAACTCAAACCACTTTATGTTGTTAAAGTTAACTAGCGATTATTAATTGTTTAACTCACAGAAATGTGATTGCCTTATTATTAAGATTACTGTGGTTTAACCGTACATTTTGACGTTTCAACGTCACTTAACTATAATTATTATCGTTTATGAATAAACACCCATACTAACTGAGTCTTTCGATAAAAATGTGATATCGTAGAGCGTCCCGAGTGTGTAAATACTTATAATGAATAGCGTATGCATTCAAAAGAATTCTACACACAAAAAACAAGTTCCGTTATTTTTTTTAAAAGTGCCTTTTTTATTCATAGAATGGCTCCTTGGATACAAAGGAAACCTGTAAAGATGAAGACGGAAATACCGTGGATTGCCCAAAAGATACGGACGACCGTGAAGATAAAGACAGTTCCTGTGGATTTCTTTGCTTCGTTACAGAAGGGCTTGGACTTGGATCATCAGTAAGTTATTAAAAACAAAATACATAATCCTAATTACAAAATATACCTACGCAATATTTAACAATCAATATAAAAAATCATATTTAACAAGTGAAATAAATAATGTTCTACTTTATTAAATAACTCGGCAGTAGCCTTGAGACCGGGCTTCTTATTAAAATTTCTATATGATTCCTATCACAGAACATAATAATATTTATATTTTATTTTTCTTTTTAAAAATATATTACATATTTACCAAGACAGAATTATATGTCCATAAAAAGATATTATATCAGTGTAACGCAACTCTTTTCAAAATTCGCGCTGAAAGAAGCGATTTTTATGCACGACGCTACGCGAAAGTTTAATTATATTAGTATTACCCAAGACACTTAAAGTTGAATTCCAAGCACAAAGACAATTTACGCAATATTTTTTGTACATTGAAAATCAAGGAATTTACAAAATAAATAAAAAAACATATATATTAGGACATCAAATTACAAAGTGTTGTCGTCATAAAACGTCACTTAAAGCAAACAAAGTCAAAACTTTACTAATATAATTTTGACAACAAAATTATGGCGTAAATTATATTATTTAACCTTATTATAATATATTTAAAATAATAATCATATTAAAACACACATATATAACTCTTTATTATTTGCATACATAGTGAAATTATTATCAATAACGTTAGTTCCGGAAATCACGCCCTCTGTCGACGAATTGTCAAAATTGAAATTGTCTTGTGGTGTGGTAGAGTGTAGGAGGTCTTGTTCTCATCTTCTCGGTAAATTATCTGGAAATTACTATAAAATAGTTCCATCATGTCAGCAGTAAGTATTCTTCAAGCTTCTCATATTATTTTTAGTGTTCAATCACAGTAATAATACGACTTGCAAAGCTGTGGTTGGTTAATAATTTGCTGGATGAGCCGGTGATAACGGGGAACAATCGACGTCATTTTCCAATTTGATTTATTCTTCGCCTCCTTCATCAATTAGAAATCGAGTAAGAAACATTTGAAGAATTAAATCTTTACTGTTGTCAGGAAAATGTTTATATTGACTCTCTATGTTTTATTCCCTTGATTTCTGAAACGCCTCCGGGGTACAGACCAATTGACGCATGTGATTTTTGAGCTCAGCTTGGGCCCATTTCTCGAAGGTCAAGTTTACGGCCTCACTGATATATTCACTGTAGGTATTCATGGCCATGGTTTCTCACAGAGCAAAAACGTAAATTAGTACAGCTTCAGTCATAATGCATTGATGTTATGTAATACCTTTTGTAGAAGTGGCTTGTAAATAAGTCTTTAAGCCGACATCGACCCTGACACAGCTGGCACTGTTTGCATTCTGCGACTTTGCTAAACGTGTAAAGCTCCACCTTGGTTTGTGTGATAAGGGTCTGCAGCGGAGTTTTTATTAATGTTGGTACTATTTTGAGGTTAACGACCCCTTAGTCCCGTACAGTTTTTATACATAGGTACTCATAATAATGACTAATGTTAAATATAATGTTCTTTAGGAATCAAAACCTACCCCATACTATGCTGATCTTGGAAAGAAGGCCAATGATGTCTTCAGCAAAGGCTACCATTTTGGTGTGTTCAAACTTGACTTGAAGACCAAAAGTGAAACTGGTGTTGAATTCACCAGTGGAATCACCTCTAACCATGAGAGTGGGAAGGTAAGTAAGGTACAAACGTGAATATGAATGATCTGTAGCTAATCTCATTTAGAAATGTACTAATGAGGTAGCTATCATGTCAGAAGCATATTTCTACATATGTACCTACCAGTACCTAATTTAGTGACATTTGTTTCTAGCTTCTATTAATTTAATCTTTGTATTTTAATTTATATGGAATTCCATTTTCACAATTTAACCATGCAAAAAGTTAAACCAGCATCTCTTTAGGTATATGAGTATATTTCTTTAGGTTAGGCATATAAAATCAGTGTAGATAGATAGTTTCAAGGTGTAAAAATAAGGTCCATCATTATTATTATAATGAATCTCTTGGAACTCATAAATAAAAAAATGTAAATTGTCATAGTTGTCTTGATTGATAGCTCACTAGTTGGAGCTACTGTCTCATCATCATCATCTCAGCGTTATTCGCATCCGAAGCTTTTTTTTTTAAGGTTTTTATGTTCGGTCTTATTATTCTCTCTCTCTCGTGTTGTGTTGTACTGTTCTAAATATATTATGAATAAAACTCAGTATACCAATTTAATCCTTTATTTTCGCCCAATCCCAAAATAATCCAATAAAGATATATTGTCATTCTAGTATTCTACACAAACATGTAAAGGCTAATGTTGTAACTTTCAGGTGTTTGGTAGCCTTTCATCAAAATATTCAGTGAAAGATTATGGTCTTACATTCACTGAGAAGTGGAACACAGACAACACTCTTGCTACAGACATTACCATCGCAGATAAAATTGCTCAAGGTCTTAAACTTACCCTTGAAGGAACATTTGCACCACAAACAGGGTAAGAATTCCTGCAGAACAAAATAATAACAATTTCCCTTATTGTGAGCTGTTTTAAAAGTTTTATGTCTGAGTTTACTTGATCCAGTTTAGGCAAAGATTACCTTTCAATATTTCATTACAACTTAATTTACAGAACCAAAACTGGAAAACTGAAGACCTCTTTCACCAATGAAACTGTTGCTGTTAACACCATCTTGGATTTAGACCTTGCTGGTCCCATTGTGGATGTTGCTGCTGTCTTGGCCTACCAGGGCTGGCTTGCTGGTGTACATGGACAGTTTGACTCACAGAAGGCCAAGCTCTCCAAAAACAACTTTGCTCTTGGTTATCAGTCTAAGGACTTCAACTTGCATACCAATGTGTAAGTAATTTTACTTAATCTTTTTTTCTCCATAATTCTTGTGTATACATATTTACTCCAGCCATAGATCATCCTACTGTACGATATTAATGTTACGTGAAAATAATTGTTCAATTTCTTATTCAATCATTAGAATCTTTTTTGGCAGCATGTCTTTTAAGATAATTTTACACATTAAATCTGTTGGCAAAACCTGATAAGAAAAAACTATATTTTCATGAAGCTAATCTAGGTCTAGAACACTAAAAAGCTGCAGGCTGAGTCACTACTATTGATTTTATATGATTGCATAACACACGGCCTAGTTTGTTTTAGCTGGGTAGGTTTAGCAAAGGATGTCATCTCTCTTATTGTGCTAACCAGTTATTTAGCAGTAAGTTAAATTGTTCCTCATAAATTGAAAGGAGGTTTAGTAAAATCTAGCTCTTAGTTTTTGTGACAATGTTTTTTGAAATTCAATTGTTTCTTTCTAGCATAAGCATAATTAACCCATAAAATCCTCATTGCTGGGACAGAGGCCTCCTCTGTTTCATTATAATACAGTTGAAATGTTTTTATACTAATTTTTCAAACAATGATTAACTATAATGGTAGGTTTTAATAAAACATGATTTGTTTACATTGCTGTACAACATTGTCTTCTTATTGGATTTAGTGACAATGGAAAGGAATTTGGTGGTTCTATCTACCAGAAGGTATCTGAGAAGATCGAGTGTGGTATCAGCATGAAGTGGACCTCTGGCTCTTCTGAAACACTGTTTGGTGTTGGCACCAAGTTTGCGTTGGATGCTGATGCTTCACTGCACGCCAAGATCAACAACAAATCTCTCATTGGTCTTGGATATCAACAGAAACTGCGCCCTGGTAAGATTCAATCATGTACATAATATCTTTTTATACATACACTTAGTTATTTCATAAGCTTTATTATACATTCATATCAATAAATATTATTATTGTTCTAAAAGTTATTAACATTGCTGATCATGAATAATTTCATCATAGTATGATGATAATAATAATATTGCTACTTAAATTCAACATTATATCAGTTGTTTTATACATTTTCTGTCATGGTTTCTACTATTATTTACAAGGGAACTATTTATACACAGTTGTAAACATGCTGTTATATCAGATCATATGATCTGTAAATCTTTGTTCCTGTTTTCTTATGTATGTGATATGCGATATCTATATTATCAGCTATCACAGAAAGCCTAGTACAGTGGAGATTTTGTTATATAATGTTATCACTGTGTGCAGGAATCGTCTTGACGCTGTCGGCGGCTATCGACGGCCAGAACTTCAACGCTGGCGGACACAAAGTGGGTGTCGCCCTCGAGCTTGAGCCCTAAGTACTGGGAGTCCCTTCGGCTTTTAGTCTTGTAGATAATACATAATGCCACATTTACTGTTATTTAACGATAACAGAAAAGGAAGCGTAACTATCAATCAATTTATCAAACACTATCTTCAAGTGTCCTCTGTATAGTGTATTCAGCGTTCAAAACGCAACAATAAAATTGTCATACACCTAACTTCTCATTGTAAATGCAAGTTTGCGCCGTCAGTCAATATTATAATTTCTATTTCAAGGCGGCGGACGCTTTTTTCCTCTTAATGTTATTATTAGAGTTCTTAATGTATTATGCATTATTAGCACGCGGCGTATAATGCATCCTTGTTTTGCAAAATATCAATATGAACCGACATTACGTCACCGGTCTTGTAAATAAGCACCTATGGTGTATATCTTATTGATTGAATGGTAATAAAAATGAATAGTCTGTTGGAATCAGCGCACACTTGTTTTATTAGACCTTTATCTATTCTTTTGAATATGTTCCTTTCCCTAAGTAAGTCCACTGCAAGTCTTTACAATAAGTGAGCCTTTAGAAGTGGTTAGGAATTATATTTCTTTTTGTTTTTTTAATCTGTTACTATTTATAATAATTTCATTGAAGTTTTATAATAAAAATGCTTTTTTCATATCTTTCTGTTTAAATGTTTCCAATACATATTTTGACAGTAGGTACAGTAGTAATTATTAGTATTCAAATAAAGTCTTCAAGGTTTCACAAATTAATCAAAATATAAAAAAAAAAACAGTTTATATACATAATGAAAAGAATTATATTTGTAAGAACAGTTCTACTACAGAGTTCATTGGTATAGCAACACCTAGAGTGCTACTGTATCATTTCCTCCTCCATGAGCTTAGCCATCCACTCTGGCTCTGCGGCAGCTATTTTCTCTATCAGACTGTTCACCTGGTAACACAGACTTTGTATTTGTTTGTCCCACTGTGGCAAGATCTCGCGTGCTGAAAACATATTTTGGGTATGAGTAATAGAAAAGCAAGGATTACAACCGTTATGCGAATTACTAAGTACTAAATAATGATGCGGTATGCACAATTCATTACTGTTGTTAACAATGGGGGATCTTTAGATGGTTGGTGGTCTTTTCTTCTAAAATCTATGGATTAAAAAAAAGTTCCGCCAGGACAACGTTCAACAGCGGAATCAGTTTCTGGTGAATTTCTCCTCAATGGCTGCGTGCACAATTTTTTTTTACCATACACAATTATACGACGTCATACACTAAATATCTTTATAATTAACCCTTTAACCGCCAACGCCATAATATTACGTGTTGTAAGAACATTACATCAGGCGCCACGTCACAATATTGTGTAGAAAGTCCTGTCATTTAAAAAATTTACAATAAATGTTGAATTTGCTTACTGAATCTTAATATATTTCGTGTAATTACTTTATTTTTAACAGTATTAAATACATATTTTAGCTAATTGATTGAAATAATTACATGTTCTCAGTTCGTGATACGTCTAAATATCAACCTACTTCGCCGAACCCATAATTTCATGTAGACTAGTGTTGTACCGCATATGAAACTCCTGATAGTAAATTAATAAAAAACATCCTATTTTTTACAAAACTATCAAGTAAACATTAATCAAAATTTCATAGTTTATTAAACATTTATTTATTTATTCAAAATTCAATAAGCTTTAGTGAAGTAATATGTAGAAATCAACAAATAAGTATAGGTAAATATTAAGTACAAACTAACTCCAGAACGTCACTAGTACAGGCTATCCGCGAACGCCGTCGCCGTAATTTTATGTGCGGCTCAAGGTCAACTAGTCATATTTTGAATAAACGTCAGCGCCATCGCCATGATAACATGTGCTCACATTATTATTACATCTAAGCTAGTGTCGAGAAGTTATCGATGATGTTATACGACGACGAAGAACTATTAAATATATTGCAGCAAGCAAACAATGATATTTATAGTAGTAGCAGTTCAACGGATAGTGATAATAATTCGGTAAATAACTCTTGTTTTCAAGTCTGTTTATTTATCCTCAGTCAAAAGGACAGCTAAATAATAATATGTGTACTTATTTACCCATTTATTTTGTTTTAAAGAAAATACAGTTTATTTAGTTATTTTATTTGTTGTTATTTATTATTATTTGTATCCTAATATTTTAATTCTAATTTTTACGCGTATCATTTTTTTTACATAAATGTCATACCGTCTTTTTGTCCGCGGGATAGTAAACGGACTAAATAAGTTTACTGTTTTTTTAATTTGTTATCTATGTTTCATATAATACTAATCTCATTTTAAATTGCTACAGGAGAAGCTTTATCGCTCAGTGCAACTAGTGTTGTAGGCCTTTTTCGTGTTTCGTGAAGACGAAGAGTTATTAAATATTTTGTAATCATGAATTGCGAAGCGACGACAGTTCTCAACATAGAAGTGATGTTGATTTGATAAGTTTAATTTATTTTTTAAATCGATATTTTAATTTGACAAGTAATTGTGTTTGTAACATACCTACTAAGGTTCATCATGGATACTAACCAAAATTTAAATGATACATTCATAGGCTGGAATTATTTAATATTAAGAAGGTACATCGGTAGGTAGGGTAAGAACAGATTTTGTAGTGTTATTAAGTTTAGGTATATGCTTACCTATATTTTTATAATAATGCCTCTATATACAGTATGTTAAGAAAACCCTGTCCGACCCGTGAAGGTGTTGTTAGGTATCGATAACTGATTCTACTAATGCATACAAAACCGGGCTAAACTAAAAAAAAAAATCCCTCTAAAAAAAATAAATATTATTTCGCAAAAGGAGGTAACTTAATAAATGTGCGTTGACCACCCTTCGCCTGCCGCTCGCGGGGGCGGGCGGCAGGGCACGCGGCACGTGGTCGCATCGCTATTCGCTTATAACAATAACGGTGTTGTCACTTTTTAAAAATTACCAAATTTCGGGGAAATTGGAATTAATTCGCGGAAAAAAAAGATTATTTCAAAATTCATTTGTATTGGTACTATGATGAATACGTAAAATTTTATATTATATGTGTTTACCTAACCTTTATTATCCTTATGGGTCGGACAGGGTTTTCTTAACATACTGTATGTATGAGCAGTATAAAAGTAAATATTCTCGAAAGGTTAATATTGTGAATAAATAAATGCATCGATATTGAGTATTCGCAACACTGTTCCAACTTATACCTAAAGTGTCGTGGCGCTGGAGGTTCGTCAAAGGGATCAGTGCCGTGGCGGTTAAAGGGTTAAGATCTTTAAATTCCACAACATTCCCGCTGCGCGAACGCACACATTACTGATCGGGAAAACCATATGCATCGGAATTATTCAACAATTGCAGAATTGCTCGTTATATGTATTATTTACCGACGAAAGATTTCAGTATTATTGAAATTGAAAACAAGAAAAATCGAATAGAACATCACCCCTGCGTTCCCGGAAGGGTTAGGCAGAAGTGTACAGTTTAAATAACCACATGAACAGATCAAATTAACCCTTTAACCGCCACGGCACTGATCCCTTTGACGAACCTCCAGCGCCACGACACTTTAGGTATAAGTTGGAACAGTGTTGCGAATACTCAATATCGATGCATTTATTTATTCACAATATTAACCTTTCGAGAATATTTACTTTTATACTGCTCATACATACAGTATGTTAAGAAAACCCTGTCCGACCCATAAGGATAATAAAGGTTAGGTAAACACATATAATATAAAATTTTACGTATTCATCATAGTACCAATACAAATGAATTTTGAAATAATCTTTTTTTTCCGCGAATTAATTCCAATTTCCCCGAAATTTGGTAATTTTTAAAAAGTGACAACACCGGTATTGTTATAAGCGAATAGCGATGCGACCACGTGCCGCGTGCCCTGCCGCCCGCCCCCGCGAGCGGCAGGCGAAGGGTGGTCAACGCACATTTATTAAGTTACCTCCTTTTGCGAAATAATATTTATTTTTTTTAGACGGATTTTTTTTTTAGTTTAGCCCGGTTTTGTATGCATTAGTAGAATCAGTTATCGATACCTAACAACACCTTCACGGGTCGGACAGGGTTTTCTTAACATACTGTATATAGAGGCATTATTATAAAAATATAGGTAAGCATATACCTAAACTTAATAACACTACAAAATCTGTTCTTACCCTACCTACCGATGTACCTTCTTAATATTAAATAATTCCAGCCTATGAATGTATCATTTAAATTTTGGTTAGTATCCATGATGAACCTTAGTAGGTATGTTACAAACAAACACAATTACTTGTCAAATTAAAATATCGATTTAAAAAATAAATTAAACTTATCAAATCAACATCACTTCTATGTTGAGAACTGTCGTCGCTTCGCAATTCATGATTACAAAATATTTAATAACTCTTCGTCTTCACGAAACACGAAAAAGGCCTACAACACTAGTTGCACTGAGCGATAAAGCTTCTCCTGTAGCAATTTAAAATGAGATTAGTATTATATGAAACATAGATAACAAATTAAAAAAACAGTAAACTTATTTAGTCCGTTTACTATCCCGCGGACAAAAAGACGGTATGACATTTATGTAAAAAAAATGATACGCGTTTAAAATATTAGGATACAAATAATAATAAATAACAACAAATAAAATAACTAAATAAACTGTATTTTCTTTAAAACAAAATAAATGGGTAAATAAGTACACATATTATTATTTAGCTGTCCTTTTGACTGAGGATAAATAAACAGACTTGAAAACAAGAGTTATTTACCGAATTATTATCACTATCCGTTGAACTGCTACTACTATAAATATCATTGTTTGCTTGCTGCAATATATTTAATAGTTCTTCGTCGTCGTATAACATCATCGATAACTTCTCGACACTAGCTTAGATGTAATAATAATGTGAGCACATGTTATCATGGCGATGGCGCTGACGTTTATTCAAAATATGACTAGTTGACCTTGAGCCGCACATAAAATTACGGCGACGGCGTTCGCGGATAGCCTGTACTAGTGACGTTCTGAAATTAGTTTGTACTTAATATTTACCTATACTTATTTGTTGATTTCTACATATTACTTCGCTAAAGCTTATTGAATTTTGAATAAATAAATAAATGTTTAATAAACTATGAAATTTTGATTAATGTTTACTTGATAGTTTTGTAAAAAATAGGATGTTTTTTATTAATTTACTATCAGGAGTTTCATATGCGGTACAACACTAGTCTACATGAAATTATGGGTTCGGCGAAGTAGGTTGATATTTAGACGTATCACGAACTGAGAACATGTAATTATTTCAATCAATTAGCTAAAATATATATTTAATACTGTTAAAAATAAAGTAATTACACGAAATATATTAAGATTCAGTAAGCAAATTCAACATTTATTGTACATTTTTTAAATGACAGGACTTTCTGCACAATATTCTGACGTGGCGTCTGATGTAATGTTCTTACAACACGTAATATTATGGCGTTGGCGGTTAAAGGGTTAATATATCTAGATTATATCTCAAGTCTCAAGCGCATACTTAAATAAAATAACTACGTAAATAGTACCTACTTTGTCATAGTCAAATACATTTAAAAAAATAGGTGTACAAAAATAAATGACCTTTATATTATATCGAAACAATTGTGTTATCACCTATACCAATTCAATACCGGTATTATACTGTAAATTTTGGGATGTTAGCTAAATATATTGCACGGCCGCTTTTTTATAGCTATCCGAACTTGGTCGGGTTATGTAGGTTTTCGATGCTTCGTCAGTATTATAATTGTATTTCTTTAATTACTGAATTTAATGACATGAAATTTTGCATGTGAATAGTTGAATGAATACACTAATTATTGGCATACATTTTACCATGCATTTCCTTTAGAATGTCGTGATATTTGACTGCTTTGTAAACAGTGATTATGTCATGGTAAATTGTCCTATAACTCTTTAATTACTAAAAGAACATCATTGATACTTGGCAATATATTGCAGACACTTACAAGGTTTGTATAAACGTGAAAATCTAGACCCCAAAGTGCATACTTTAAGAACTAAGACCAAATAAGCGTATTTTACGTTTATATTTTTATCTTTTAAGCCTTACAATTTTTTTTTACCATACACAATTATACGACGTCATACACTAAATATCTGCATATCTAAAATCTTTAAATTCAACAACATTCCGCTGCGCGAACGCACACAATATAATATGCTACTTTGAGTTTTAATTAACTTCATTTAATTTTTTGTTCATTTGGAAATATGCCAATTTTCTTTACACAAACAGCGGTTTGTGTTTAATTTCACAATATTTTTTTTTTATGAAAAAATAACTGAATAGTGTTTTTTGTGTTTAAATAAAAAATCTCTCTCCTACCACCACTTCTGACCCTGCCTCCGCCTCCGGTTCAGACTCCGATTCCGGTTTCGATATAACTACCTTCGTTACATCCCTAGTACAGACATCCCCGTTTCATAAGATAGTCACGTTTCCGATTTGTATTGATAGTTGATACCTCTGATACATTGGCTTGATAATGATGACGCTATGAATAATTTGCAAGCTTACTTTTCTTAGTATTGACACGGTTAGTACGGTGAGGAAAATCTAACGATTTAAATCTTTGGGACTTTTGACTAATGTCAAAAGCGCTCTATTGGGAAAGAACGCCAACATATCGCATAAACGTTTCAGTGGCGCCATTCACCGGTAAATTGTTGTGGCTTTGTTTATTCTCTTCTAAGAAATCGTAGCTTCATCGCGACAATGTAGTCGCAGTATTACGTGGAATTTTGACAAGTAGGTATAATATGGAAAAATACTATGTATAATACATCAATTCTGATGATAAATGGGTTTGTTGTTTGTTATACAAAGTTGCTGACCTTGTAAGCCCTACGAATGCTGAAGCTTTGGTAGTCATTGATTGGCTAATAAAGATGTTGTTTTACTTCTGAGGAGGCCGGCAATTTATATTGGTCGATGACGCGCAAGATGACGACTCTAGTGTGAACCGTTGACACGTTCGGTGTCATTAGCCAAATATCTATTCTTAATAATAATGGCGAAGAGTTTGTTTGAACACGCTACTCAGGTACTACACCGTCTGATTCGAAAAAAAAATTTTGGCGTTTGATAGTCCAATTCTTGAGGAAGCTAATAACATCACGGTAAGACCCTTAGGAGTCCAGAAATAGAACAGAAAGAACACGAAAACAGTAATTGCGCGGTAGTAGGCTATGCGACCGGGTGGGTCTGCGAAGAAAGAACTATTACGCGAGCGGAAGATAGTTATTTATAGTTAATAATATCTTGAGATGTCTATTACAGCGCCTTACCTAAAGGGTAAAATGGGACCATAATATTACCAACACTGTCGGTCACCAGACCAGGCTGTATCCATGAACCGTGACAGCTAGACAATTGAAATTTTCACAGGTGACAACAACAAAACCTAAAAACTTTTTTTAATATAGAAACTGGCGCCGATTTCCTTGTTCTCTAAACTAAAGGAGATGTTTCAGGAATGTATGGAGCCTGGGCCAGCACTAGGTACACTTAATGTAAATATATATATACATTATAGTTAACTGTTTTTATGTTAATTTTATATACTTTGGCTTAGTTCTTCTACAAATTTAATTCAACTCGGCCAAGGAGTGCAACACAACTACTGATAAACATGGTGGTCAGCAATAAGCGAAATAAGATTTTGACAGTGACATTTGATTGACGTGTCATGTATCTAAGTCTATCGTATCTACCAGATGACTGCAAAACAAACACAAAACATTAATTCGGAACATATGGCACACAAAACAAAAACATTCACTAAAAACTTCGATGCACAATCAACTGAAATCAAGAAGCGTACATAGTGGTGGCCCAAAATGAAACATCTCTTTTAAGTTCAGTGCATCTTGTTCTTTCTGTTTCATTAAGAAAAGGACAGAAGATAAAATTTCAGTTTAGACTTGTCAAATTTGTCCGCGCCTGACGTAAATAGACGTATATTTGGTCGAGTTTATAATCGCGTCTAAACTGTCTATGGAGTATCTTAATTTGACAGGATTGATTTTTGGATTTGAAGATAACATTTTTGTTATCTTCTATCCTTACCTTAATGAAATAGAAAGAAAAATATGCAATTAACTTAATATTAGTTTAGTTGGAGTGAACAAGAGAATCAGTGCAAATATTAGCCTATATTCTTCCACCGCTAGGTAAAGGACTCTTTTCATACAGCGACAGAGAAGACATGAGTCACCACCTCGTCAGTCGTCTGCTTAAAGCGAATTAGTGAATACGGACTATAATTATTTCTGCGTTTTTTTATCTTATCAGAAATGTCAACATATGGCAGAATACCTATTTGTTTAGTGTTTACTATGTATCACGCGTTTTATCTTAAAGTTACAAGTATTTACGTTATGCCTATGCGTCGTACGATTTTGATCGATTATTCAATATGGTTTGTTTTTCTGTTCATTGTGTATCTTATCAAAATAAGAGAAAACTTTCGATGTGTTTACATTTGACCGATTAAACTTTTGAAATGCCTAAACACTTCACTGAATATAAATGGTGAATACTGTACTGCACGGTGATAATGAGGTAATATTTTCGAAGAGATTATTCTTCTTCCAGTCCTTCTTCAATTCGTTGGCAGTCAGCTTCTTGTAGTCGGTCTTGTCAACCGCGAATCGGAACAGTTTTTCGACAGAAGTAAAGTTCTCTCCCCAATGTTTCCCAGCCACAATTTTCTGTGTCGTCCAGCGCGACTCTTCCTTGCGCATCATAATCAGTTGGAGTAGCGCACATCTATAGCATCGGAGCACGTGGGCGAGATATTCTATTTTGCGTTTTTTATGCAACAACAAAACAACAACTTTCGCATTTGAACGCCCTGAAGGATGGTGTCATTTCTGACCTTTTGGGTCCAGCTTATGAGCAGCGTACGACGGTAGCACCACATTTCAAATGCCTGTGAGCGTCGTGTAGTGACTTCGTTGTCGTGTAGCGCATCAGTAACCTACCTTAGAGCTTTATGTGGAGTTTACGACAGCACAGAACTTTCTTCATTTTGTTAAAAGATGTTCGGGCAAGTTCTATCCGGGTCTTAATTTCTTGCTCGGAGTCCCACGCTTGTATTTACCCAAGCACCGAGATACTTGTAGGTTCTGACGTACCCGCTCAAGTGGTTTGCCTGCCACCGATATACCATTGAAACCAACCATAAATTTTGTCTTGCTGGTGTTCATCGACAGACGGCCTTCTCGCTGTTTTCGGTCTTACCCTGTTCTGTATGATGTTTAAGAACACTTTAAGGACGTGGCTCATTAGACTAATCAAACGATATTCCCCACATTTCCTGGCGTTTTGCATTTTGGATATTGTAGTAAAAATAAATTTTAACCAATTGATTTGGCTGTTACTGGTTTCGTAGATTTAGTTGAAGAGCTGTGTCAGTACGTCAAGTTGATCCTCCTCCAGTAACTTTTTTTTAATATAAAATTATAAACTAGTGCTTGACCGCAATCCCGCCTGATGGTAAGCAGTGACGCAATCGTTGATGGTAAAGCACATTAGTTTATTAAGAGCTTATTCGTTCTAACCTTGAAGAATTTAAATTTTAATAATTTAAACTTTAGAATTTCAATGGCTATGTTATAGGGTCCTGGCGATTTACCTGTTTTAGCCGATTTTAAGGCGCGTAAAACCTCAGATTTTAAAATAGGCGGGCCATCGTCTTCTATGGGCATAGAAATATTTCTTGAAATATCAGCAAACATCTCCGAGACATACCCACACCATTGTTGCTTCTTACCACCGAGATCCATAGTCAGATTCCCTCCGTCATCGGTCAAGGCACTATTTATTTTATTGAGAAGACATTATATTGATTGCCAAATCGCCAATTTTGCGAACCTTGGCGTTCAATTGGAACAAGATACAAGATGGAAAAAAGTACATAATAGCCCGTAATCCCTAACGAACTAAACTAAAAATAACAATGCATCTTTTTCTTTCTCTTTCATGCCCTGACAGATTAGAAAGCGCCCGACGTAAAAGGACGTTCTTATTATTTTTTTAATATTATAAACTAGTGCTTAACCGCAATACCGCCTGATGGTAAGCAGTGATGCAATAGTTGATGGTAAAGCGCGCTAGCTTGTTATAATTGTCGTGGATAACGATATATTTTTAATAAAAGTTGCTAATTTGATTTATGTTTGCCAGCGGCGGTCTTTCCGTCGGACTACAATTTGAGTGTCTTCAAGGCTAGAGTGAATAGGCTCTTAATAAACTAGTGCGCTTTACCATCAACGATTGTGTCACAGCTTACCATGAGGCGGGATTGCGGTCAAGCGCTAGTTTAGAATTTATAAAAAAAAAATAGTAGTGGGAGGGGCTTAACGCTGTGACGTAATTTTGTAGTGACGGCATGTGGACAGAGTCAGTTTGGAAAGTGGGGATTGCCAAAATGTTACTTCGCATTGAGATGCGGACCCTGGTACTTCTCCGGAGCGAAACTATTGGTTTGCCTGGCAAAGCGACAGTTTCGCTCCGAATTTAAATAGTTAAACTTTGCCTATTTAAATTGTTATCGTCAAGATTGGAGGGTATATTTACATTTTGTGCTTTGATTCAAAAAGCCACCTACGAAATGGAGCCCTTACCACCACACCTAGGTGGTGAAGACCGCGCTAATGCCATCTATACAATTTTTATAATGAAATCGACCTTTAATGTTTTCCGTGCTTTGAAAGAAGCCTCTTCCCTCTTTGGGAAGGAATGTGCTAAAAGCAGCCACGCGAGCCCAATGCGGGCTGATATAATTGAATGTAAAGGTAAAATAAAAACACTTACTTTCAAAATGCACAACAGAGCTGATCTGGTCAATATACCCGTTCATCCGCCCTTCGCTGATCATGTGGCTAGCAATCCTCTCCGCTTTAGCGGGCGGAGTCTCGAGTAACGCGCCAAGCTCTTCAAAAGTTATATTGTTATACAATTTACTAGCTGAAAGGAGGTTGTGTTCGAAAACTGCACGATCCAGAATCGTCGTTCCATCCGATGTAGTGGCCTGTTGCGAAAACAAAGAGACATTAATAGAGAGGTATTTAATTAATGCAATATATCACAATGTGGAGTTGCGTCATAAAGTACCAAGACAAAACTAGCTCAAAGCTATTGCAAATATGTGTGGGTGTTTTGATTACGGCGGGAGGACAAATAGAACGGTTAGTGATAAATGGTCTACGTAATACTGGCTACTGAGACATATGCAGTTAGAAAAAACAAAAGTCAATTAATACGAGGCATTCCATTAGCCACATATGGACGATAGCTTTTAACGCGACGTTGTTTTACCGCTTACTCGATTTTCAAAGCTGGGCTAGCGCGCTAGGAGTTTCCTCATATCATAACACTAGCGACCCGGCTTCGCACGGGTCCATGTATTATACATATAAACTTTCCTCTTGAATCACTCTATTTATCTATTTACAGAGAAAGCGACTTTGTTTTATACTATATAGCGGTCGCCCGCAGCTCTGCCCGCGTGGATGTCGGGTACCGCTGCAAAACGCCTCCCCAGGGAAGACACGGTCAGAAAAATGATTCCCAAGTCAATTCACAGACACCGACAGTGTAGTACATATAAAGGGTGTATCTGACATCGACGCACAAACGAGTACCATGGATCCAGTACATGATTCTGAACCCCCCAGTGGTGAAATTTTTCGTCGGCTTTTACATGATTTAAAAAAATAGATATGTAGTTTTTTTTCACTTTATACCTTTTATAATTGCTATACTTTTATAACCCAATAAGATTTTAAAGTAAAAATAATTAATTCGCTAATTACACAAAAAATCGCAATGAAAACAAACCTCGAAAAACTATCCTATCAGCTGATTTAATAGGGTTCACATCAGGGATCAACGTCATACCTACAAACCCGCACGCTTGCAACGTTCAAAGGCCGAGCCGACACTTTTTTATAAACACTGAGAATTCTGTAACCGTTCATTAACGACATGACTATCATAATTTTATTAGTGGCATGCGGTGTAGCCTTTTCGCGAAGTTTGAGTTACGATGTCAGATACACCCTGTATATGTTATATATACAGGTTGACAGACAAAGTCTTGCCGCCAAGCGATTTGTCGTGTTCCGGCATGATGTCTGGTGAATCCGTACGGAGGACGGGTCTGAGCAGTTGTGTTGCGATGTGTGCCGGGTACGATGCGCCTAATGTTGTTGTGTTGGGAGTTTGGTCATGGAAGGTCTTCAGATCAATCTCCCTTTGGCGCAGCATCGTTGGTCGTATTGTTGGGTTTAACATTGCATCACCTCGCTCAACTGCCGTCTTCCTTCCTATTCGCTCAGTTTTTCTGAGTGAATAGGCTCTTAATAAACTAGCGCGCTTTATCATCAGCGATCGCATCACTGCTTACCATCAGGCGGGATTGCGGTCAAGCGCTAGTTTATAAGTATTAAAATATATATATATATATATATATGTATTCGTAGTATATGAGCTAATTCACCAGCTGCAGGACCGGTGATAATCTTCGCTACTATTAAATTATCTTTTAGCTCCTTTATGAGAAGTCTCGTGCCATTACACATGTTGGGAGGGCTTAAATTTCTGAGAAGCGTTATCGGCGTGCCATCTTATAACGACAGTTCATGAGGTGGTAGCTCAGCGGGGTTCAGAGAATTTAAAAATTCCTGGGGGTAGTGCATTGCGTCCCTTGGTAACGCTCACTTCGCAACGGGCCGTGCAGCACAAATCGTAATATTTTAATTTCGCCATAACTTCAAAACCGAAAGTCCAATTTTAATCTTTCGCATACCAAATATAATATACATTAACTGTACTTAGTGATGAAAAAAATTATGTTGATAAGGATTAATAGCATGAGTAAAATAGATGCGTTTGAACATAGTCCGAAAAAAATTCAAGATTTTTAAATAAAAAAATGGTTGTTGTGCCTCTCTCGACATAGATAGGTATAGTGTGTCGCGGAATTTTTTTGTAGATATTTATCTACAATTAATTAAACATTTTATGTTTTTTTTTTTTTTTTTAGTTTAGGCAGCGTACGCAAAATAAGTAACTTTTCTGGTTGATTTTTTACACCTTGTATTCAAAAAACCCTAAAATCTATTTATCTATTTTTTTTTTTCAAAATAAAATTTAGCCTATGTTACTCAGTGATAATGTAGCTTTCTAATGATAAAAGAATGATTAAAATCGGTCCAGTACTTTTTGAGTTTATTCGTTACATACTATTAGTGTAGGTACAAGTTTTTTTTTTTTTTTTTAATTATTATAAACTAGCGCTTGACCGAAATCCCGCTTGATGGTAAGCACTAAGCAGTGATGCGATCGTTGAAGGTAAAGCGCGCTAGTTTATTAAGAGCCTATTCACTCAGAAAAACTGAGCGAATAGGAAGGAAGACGGCAGTTGAGCGAGGTGATGCAATGTTAAACCCAACAACACGACCAACGATGCTGCGCCAACGGGAGATTGATCTGAAGACCCTCCACGACCAAACTCCCAACACAACAACATTAGGCGCATCGTACCCGGCACACATCACAACACAACTGCTCAGACCCGTCCTCCGTACGGCTTCACCAGACATCATGCCGGAACAGGACAGATCGCTTGGCGGCAAGGCTTTGTCTGGTGGGTGGTAACTTCTGCCGGCGGCTGATGTTATGCCTACCACCGAGTAGATAATCAGCCTATATTGTTCCCACTATTGGGACACAGACCTTCCCTCGATGAGAGGGAGTGGGCCGTAAACTACCGCGCTGGCCCAGAGCGTGTCGGTAGATGTCACACGTCTTCGAGGTTTTTTTTTAACTCCAGGACATGCCGGTTTCCTTCACGATGTTTTCCTTCATCATTTTGAGAGCAGTGGTGATGAAATAATTTACACAAAGTAAAGCGCCTGATGGGATTCGAACATACGACCTACAATTTCTAGATCGCGGCTGATACCACTAAGCTACCACTGCTCTTCTCTCTTCTCCTCGAACAAATCAAATCACCCTCGGTTCAATGCAGAAACTCGAAAATTTTGAACGCGGTAACAAAACGCCCCTTTAAAAAAGCGATAGTGGATACATGGGTCTACAGGATACCTCTAAAAGAAATAATGTGAATAGGAAAGTGTTATGAGAGTGAGAATTTTAAAATCGAGATGCCGGTGACTCTTTAGTTGTAGCACAAACTCCATGAGCCGCACGTTCCTACTTAGCCTGTACCGAATGATAAATATGACAAGTTGCCTTCTGGTGCGTCTGCATCAGAGCTTCAAACTCTTGCAGTTCCGACCGCCTGATTATACGGTCTAGATACATTTTCTCTAAGATCGAGTATGCTGGTAACTGCTGACATCTTTCATCTTTGAACAGAGTTGCTAGCATTCTGGAACGCTGCTGACCTGCAAGGCAAAATAAGAAATAAAAATAACCCTACGATTTTGAAGACAGGGCTGGGCTGAGTCAGATTTTTAGAAATACATATGTAAATGACATAGGACTTCTTCATAGCTGAAAGCTCTAGAAAATGAGCGAGCGTTTTAGAGGACTGTCTTTTGTAATTTGAAGTTCAAAAAGCGCAGATTCTCAGCCTAATTTGAATAAATAACTTGATTTCACTGATAATTAAAAAAAAAATACCCACACACACACACTGCCCCACACTAGGAATTACTCCTGTATCGTGCGTTTTACAAATACATAAAATCAGATGTAACACAAACATCTAGACCCGGAACAACTACTTGTAGGTCATACAAATATACGTTCCGTGCGGGAATCGAACCCGCCAAACGCAGCACAGCAGTCAATAGCTTGACCACTGCGCTAACCGTTTTTACTTATGATAGACGATTTACGGTTACGTTATACGATACTTAGTAGATACTTACTTCCTGCGGACGCTAATACGGTACATATGAGAGCGTTCCTCAGACAGGTCATTCTTTCGTCTTCGTGTATAATGTTGCGATATGATAGTTCGTTGTATCTCTGTGCCGCTTCAATAAACTTCCTATAAGAATATTAATGTATATTAATATGTTGAAAAAAGTCTTACGCATAAGAATATACCTATAAAGACTTATTTACACGGTGCAATTGGACGTAGTTATGCAAAATGGATCCAACCCAAGAAACCGTTTTTTGATTTACTGTCATAAATGTCTAACTTTAGCATATACAAAAAATATCAAAGCCGCAAAAAAGTACAGCAAAATACCCATTATTTAAAAGGAAATTTAAATCTACTGTCATGTTATTTTAATAAGTATATGAATTTTACTTCAAACTCTCTTTTCTCAAAAGCAAGTTTGCTGGCTGGATCCTTTTTACATAACTACGTCCAATTTAATTGCCTATGGCTACAATTAAGTTGAAACAACAATAAAACTTGCATTGTCTAAGCATCATTTTTTGATGCAAGTCATTTGTTCCATCAATTTTATTGTATGCCATAGGCAATTAAATTGGACCGTATACATCAGCCTTTATTCTCGAAGGGTTAGGTATAGGCGGGTAATTGTGTAACACAGTATCCGTATTAGAGGTGGTTAATATAGCGCCTAGGGCTATTCAAAAGCACGCTATTTCCTCGTAGAGCATAGCGCACGCTAGATATGTGGACGTTACGACGCTATCACGCTATGACTCTATGAATGAAATTGATTGAATGTCATCGCGTTTGAGCGCTGTGGACTACTGAGGCCTATGTATGTTTGTTGTCGCAGCACGCTATTTTAATCGCGCGCGATCTTGCTTGTTAGTGTCTGTAAATATTAGTATAAAATTCTGTTGCGAAACGAAATAGTGACAATTAGTGTGTGCAAAGGTAACTCTATGTAAATATGTCTAATCGAAAAGGTTGTGGTTTGCCAATTTCGAACTTCTTTGAAAAGTCCGCAGACGGCAGCAAGACGACTGCTATTTGTAATTATTGTCGTAAACAGTTGTCCATTAAAACTACTATAACCAATTTAAAGGCTCACTTAAAGCAAAAACATATAACAAACATATTAAAATTGTTCTAATTTAGAAACAATTCTCCCTTAAGATCTGAAAATGTAAATTTGCTTTTATAGCACGCGGTTTGTGTAACGAAGAACGATATGTAATGTAACGTGCTACGAAATCTGGCATGTTGCAATAATTATCGCGCCTGCTGGACGCCCACGTGATTTCTTATTTATAGCGCGCTATAACATAGCGCATTTAATAGCGCGCTAGAAATTAATAGTTTATAGTCTGTAGCGCGCTATTGTTTTATAGCCGTTTTGAATAATTCTAATCCGTAGCAAAAGGTGTCATTTTGACAGCTCAACAACATTTATTACGTTATTTATGTTGTTGAGTAGACACATTTTTCGAACATACGGAGCAATGGACAATAGCATGCTTCAAAATGATTCTAATTAATGGATAGGATGCAACCACAATTCGCCAGTTATGTTCATCTCTTATGTAGGTACAAATCCAGGCTCTCGGCTGAAACTGGTACTGGGAAAACCCAAGAACACTTTGTTCGAATTCGGGATTGTACCTTCTGCTTATCAGTAGTGCTTTCCTACACAACATTGGATCGAAAACGACATACTAACTCATATAAAATAAAAATAAATCAGCTTATGTTGGCACTGCTGATACACAGCTAATATATTTGCTTTAAAATAGCTTTTAGAAAAGTAGGTAATGCAATTTTGTTGAAAGCAAAAGTGTTTTAAGCAACTTAAGGAATATTACAATACTTCAAGAGATCATAAGTGCAAGAAGATCTTTATTACACATAATTAAAAATAAGGGCAATACCTTCTATAATCCAAGACCCTGGCATAGCAAACTTTGTAGTAGATCTGTAGCTGTTCATTAGTTGTCTCAGCCTGTAACAGTGAAGCTCTGTTTACAAATGCCTCTGCCTGCACAGGGTCATCTACTTCCAAGTAGAGCCGAGCAATCTTCAGATATGTTTCTAGTTTATAATCTACAGAGTATTGCCTGAAACAATAAATTAGATACAATATACGGACGATAGCAGGTTTTTTTTTTATAAATTATAAACAAGTGCTTGACCGCAATCCCGCCTGATGGTAAGCAGTGATGTAATCGTTGATGGTAAAGTGTGCCAGTTTATTTAGAGCCTATTCACTCAAGCCTTGAAGACACTTAAATTGTAGTCCGACGGAAACACCAGTCCAGTCCTTCGATGTACGCGGTATAAAAGAAGAGGCGATACACTTCGTTCGGATCCTAGTGGTATCAACAACGTAAGGTTGGAAACTCGCCGTACGACGGGTCGTCCGATGATGGAACGGGGGATTCCCAATCAACATTCAGCCTCACTGCTTTAGTGATAAAGTTGAAAATCCTTTAAAGAAATTTGACAGATTGCAGTAACTCTGAAATTTACATTCAGAGTGGGTATATTTTCTCTTTTGGTGGAATGTTTCCTTTACTAAATCCCGCCTGATGGTAAGCAGTGATGCAATCGTTGATGGTAAAGCGAGTTAGTTTAGTATACTAATAGAGAAAAGGAAGGAGGAATGTTGCACCAACGAAAAATGAAAATGATGATCAGTTACTATACAGTAAAATTTACATACTTCTGTCCAGTTTCCAATGGGATTCCCACCAGCACATTGGCAGCCTCCTTCCAATTTTGGTTCCTTTCATAAATATCTGCTAAGTGTTGTCTGATACTAGCCACCTAGAAATAGCATTATTATATAATTAATAGTGTTGCTTTTTATCTTTCTCTTTAGATGCTGTTTAATGCAGAACAGTTTCAAACTAAGGCATGTTTATAACCAGACCAAGATTTTTGTTTGGGATGAGAAATCATCAAATGACCTCTTCTGCTCTGGGCGGAGTGGAAGGGCATTTGTGACTTTTCCTGACTAAAACCTAACATGTTCCTTCACTTGCTTGTAGGCCAGGGCCACGGTTTCTTTTTAAATAGAAGAGGTGACGGCCTGCCATGCGCTCTCGCTCCGGACCATGGCCTGGACCAGGGTCGGATGTGAGAGGTCGCCTCCGATCATGCTCTACCCAAGCCAGGCAGACTTCCACAGTGTACTCAGGGCAATCCACACAGTGGTGACACCTTAGCGTTAACTCCCGCCTTGTACGGAACAGGAACCTCGCGAAACAAAGACCTGCGTCAGACAGAACGTGAGGGCGCCGAGGCGCCTCTCTAGCCACTGCTCAAAGAGGAGACTTGCCGCCGCTATTGTGGCGTGCCCAGCACTGGGTTGCGACAATCACACTCTCCATGTCACCATGAGATCCCGCCGGAGCTCTGTCCGCCGTACCGCGATTTCCCGCGGCAGCGGGGTTATGCCCGGCGTTTTGCCTCCTCTCCCACATGTGGGCGAGCGCTTTCGCCTCCAGATCCCATGGCAGCAATCTGACAAGGAGGCTGGCCGCCTCAGCGGAGGCCGTGCGGTATCCCCGGATCAGCCGAACGGCCATGACCTTAAGGGGCGCGGTAAGGCATCGGGCTGGTCACTTCTTTAGCGAACGCGCCCACACCGGTGCCCCGTAAGGGCCTTTGACCGCACGGCCCCCATGTGGAGCCTCCAGCAGAAGGCTTTTGGTCCCTCTAGATTGGGGAGGTTTTTTTCCATCTATGTTAATATTAGGGTTACAATTACCTTCCCTGTGACAGAAAGAACACATGATCTGTTGTTGTCTACACATTTCATGTGTTTGTGTACACATTTTTGAACTAATATAGTAATTTGTGTTTACAACTAAATCCTGGTAAAGGTGAAAAGCATAGTTTCATTTAACTTGGACTAAATTACGACTGAATTAATTATGCCAAAGAAAGTATTAACATATTTAGACCAAATCCACTTATAAACTGAATAATGTAAATTTTTTCTTATGTCAGTACAAAATATATTGAGCTAAGAGGCTAGATCAATAAATATCATTAAGCAAATTATTTTAATGATACAATTTTGTCATGTCATTCTAATTTACCTGTTCTTCAAAAGAAATGACTCTAGGTTGTATGACATCCAGAGCAAAGTGTGACACCTCTTGTGACACGGGATCAGGCAGCAGGGCTAAGTGAGTGCTCACATCTGTTAACAGCTGCCGAGATATTACCAAACTCACGTTCTCATTAACAACTGGAAACAACATATAGCAATCAATATCATGAATTGAGTATAAGACTAATTATACTCCATTCATGAGAGCATTAGACAGAAGTTAAAAAAGAGTGTTTTTAATGGTGTGTTATTAAGATAAATGCTGAATTTATTATTATCAAATTAAACACCAACTGTCACAATTAAGTCTTCATTTAAACCATCTCTCTTATTAATTTATGAGGCTTTTAATTAAATAAATTATTTAGTTTTTGCATAAACTACTTGTCCATTGTAAAAACCTTTTAGAATTGTGGTGGTCATTACCTGGAAGGCTTTATATGTTACCACAAATTTACCTAATCTGAAATGTTGCCTAATCTTGTCATATACCCCCTTATTCATAAACACTGCTTAAAGTTAACTAGTGATTAGCGATTTTTTAAACATACATTTTAGATGTTTGCACATCACTTAACTTTAATCATTGTTTATGAATAAACCCCTTAACCTCTGTGGTCTCTATTCATGAAGGATGATTAAAGTTAAGTGACGTTAAAAGGTCAAAAATGTATGGTTATAGAATCATTAATCATTAGTTAACTTTAAGCAGCGTTTATGAATAAGGGGGATATTGTGGTAACAGGGCTTTTTAATTGATTATGCCATTTGATTATGTGAAACTAGTTTTAAGTAATTTTATATTATTTTGTAACAGCAAACAAACAGTAGTTCAAAAACAAATGAAAACAACTTAATAATAAACTTATTTCATAAGTATTGAATGAGGTATTGGTAATTCACAGCTTAATTATGCAATAGGCTGTGAACTACTATGGAATTAGAAGGTATTTGATACCACACTCATTTGGTTCTTTTGCGTTTTTTCAGAATATTTTTGAATTCTGTTGGCTAAAGATGAAACATAGTAAACTATGAACAACCTCTCTCAGACCAACAAATATAAAGACTACCAGTTGCTGTTGTTGTATCCTTATTGGATATAACAAATAATTAATGGCTGAATAACATCTAGAGTAAAATTAATAAATGAAAATACATACTTGCTTCTATAAAAGCTTTTAGACAATCTGCCAAATCTGTATTACCGGTTTTCATTAATTCCAAAAGAACATAGCGGTACCTAAGAAAGAAAATCAATTTAATAAGACTTACACGTAATGGTAAATTCAATATTACAAAGAAACTCGTCCTAACTAAAATTTATAAGGTAAGTACCCAACAAGTAACCGTTGTACTTACTTTTCAGCTTGATCTTTATGCAAGCCGCCAGAATTTCTCAATTCGCTTAGATACTGGCGTACGCCTTGTAAATTAATAGGCATATTGGTGATATTTATGATTTATTTATTTCTCTGTAATTCCTATGCACATGAAACTTTGACAATGACAGATTGAGACTGAAATTGGCTGAAATGTTTTTTTTTTTGGTTTACTTCTTTCTGTTCAGAGGAACGGAAAAGGCAAAAGCATAGTACGCTATACAGCCTAGTCTTAAGTAACTTTTTTTCTTCAGTTTATATCCTAATTTATCCTAGCTTAACTTATTTTAACCTATATCCTTTCGTTTCCCACGTGAGGCCGACCAGGAGGGGTTTGGGGTAAAGACATGATGTGACCACTACGCTACAATATTTCACTGTTCTTTATCAAGTATTCACTGAATGCACTTTTTACTACATAAATCACGCATTTTTATTTAGCAAACGGCACTATAAATACAATGAAAAATGAGCGTGGCACTCATTTTGGCTTTCCCGCCAAACTCTGGCTGAAATGATACCACAATACTGATTTTTTTTTAATAATATTTATTCATGACCATAGATTACTCAATACTGATGAACCCAGTGTGACCAACCTTAAATTAGAGATCTTGCCCTACTTAGACAAGAAAACTGACAAATCCTGCCAAAACCAAAAGCACAAAATGCCAACATAATCTAAAAGCTTAAAATAAATAAGCACATTATTTTTTGATGTTTTATTTAAAATAATTGATCTTAAAGTTTAAAAGTGAACTAAATTAAATTATGCATTCGTATTAGCATCGTATTCTTCTTGATCACTTTCTTTATACATCGCCTTTGTCATTTGTCTAATCATTTCTTTAGTTGGCTGGAATGAGACGCAGTCACCATGTACGCTAATGCCCTGTTTAACATGTACGAACGACAGCAGGACAAGCTACCCCTAACTGTCAGATATTCCCAATCAACATTGATCCTTAACGCTTTACAGATAAAGTGGAAAATCTAATAAGGAAATCTGACAGATTGTAGTAGCTTAATGTGCTGTCATCTGTACACTAAACAACATTCCAGATTATCGTTATTATTACTTTTTACTTTATTTGACATAATAATTTTGTTCTAGATACATTCTACATTATTTTCTTTTGACATTACTTTATAGGATTTTTATTATTTTATTTATTTGTATTGTTCCTAACAACAAATTGCTCTGTTCTCTGCATGTAACTGACGATTCGAAAGTGCTTGTATATAAGCCTACTTGAATAGAGTATTATTTGAATTTTAATTGGATACTGAATCCTACTCTTTTTGTGGGCTGTGCCCAATTCTACTGAAAAATACTGCCAAATTTGTCAGCTTATATTCTTAATACTGCCAAATCCTGCCAGATTTCTAAAACGTCAAGCGAAAGTGCCAGAGAGTAAAATAAAGGACCAAACCTGCCAAAAAGGCAGGATCCTGCCACATCTGGTCACACTGGTCACACTGGTCACAATGAACCTCAATGAGTTTTTGGCGGGAAGGCTAAGATGAGTGTCAGGCTCATTTTTCATTGATCTTTTAAATTATTTATAGTGTCGTTTACTAAATAAAAATGCGTGATTTATGTAGTAAAAAGTGCATTCAGTGAATAATTCATAAAGAACAGTGAAATGTTGTAGCATAGTGATCACATCATGGCTTTCTCCCAAATCTTCCTCCAAGTGTCCATTCAGGCGGGAAACGAAAGGAGATAGGTTTAGGTTAGGTTAAGCTAGGATAAGAGATATATTAGGTTAATTTAAGTTAGGGTAAGTTACTAAGTTAAAATCTATTTATGTATATGACTGAAGGACTTGTATCCATGGTCATGAATTAAAATTATATATAAAAAAAATGAACCTCAATTTTTTTTTAATTCTTCCCGTTTCTTTGGAAAGGCAAAGGAAGAGCCATGGAACCAATCAAAAATTATATAAAAATTCTAAGCTCCACCGGTTTCCAATAATATATTTTCAATTTGGAATTGCTAATGGTGGTTAGGCGAACCATTTAAGCCCTATATTAACCATGTTTCTGACATTTCATAGCCACAGTATGTATGGGCAGTGGCCAATGTCCTTTGAAACTTCTAGTATAGTCAGTCTATAAAGTCGTGAAAATAAATGAGGGTGCTGTGGTCGTGCATATAGCAAACCTGTTTATTTGTCTGAAATCATTTTGATACTAGCACATTATTTTGTACTAGAAGCAAAACTGGTTTAATGAAAACACACATCTATGGTCTCCGGCGTTTAAATAAAATGAGTAAAACAAGAACAAATATCATACATATTTATTATTAATATTTATAACGTGTTTTACCAATGAAAAGTATTCCAAAACATAATATTTGTTTTCATCATCTGATTCCAAATATTCTACGTTAAAAAGTATTTTCATTGTCAGCTGCGTCACTAACAACGGGTTCGCTACTGCTGTCATCAGCCTTTTTGTACCTTCGCTTAGGCGAATAACTGACTCATCTGTATCTTGATATAGGGTTCACTCTCACATTTTCTTGGAATTCTATAAATAATAATATCTAATTTCTATCAGAAGATGCATAGCACTAATTTTAATTCCGAACATGATATAACTCATTTTTAAAATCAGTGGTAAATTAAATCACCTAAAGTATCAACATTTACAAATCATACACAAACATATTTGCAATCTTACCTATAAATACGCAACGAAAACAATTCTCATTTTAGTCTTAAAATCGTTTACTTAGGTCCATATTCGAAAGGAAGCTCAAGCCTTGATCTCTGTTTAAGCATTACTTAAAACTAGTTTCAACCCAACAAAAGGCTTCAATTTTAAGACTAAAATGAGGATTGTTTTCGTTGCGCATATTTGTTTTTATCTACTAGAAGTTTCAAATTTACTAAGGTCCGTATTACAGAAGGAAACTCAAGCATTGATCTCTGTTTAACCATTACTTAAAACTTTCAACCAAACAAAAGGCTTCAAACGAAACTTAAGTAGAGCTTCAATTTTTAGTGAGGTTCTGTAATACGGACCTAAATGTCTAAGGTCCTTATTACAGAACGTTACTCAAGACTCAAGCATTACTTAAAACTAGTTTCAACCGATCAAAAGGCTTCAAACGAGACTCTAGTAGAGCTTGAGTTTTGAGTGACGTTCTGTAATACATACCTAAGTCTATTGATTGCCGAACATTACTAAATATGTAGTATTGTAGCGGGTTACCCTTTTTCGTATCAGTGACAATATTCTGAATCGAATTAAGAATCCCACTATAATTTATTTAGTAATATATAGAATCGATTTTTCAAGATATAAAATCGAACGAACGGTTACAGTCAAACCGATGAACAGAACATTCGCATTCTAAGGTTGGCAACTAGTGACATCAAAAATTGAAAGAAGCGCCATTAGAATTTATCTCGCTTTTGATGCATTTTACAAGTGAATTGTTTGTTTTGTTCACTTGGAATGCACCACAAACCGAAGAATAATTGATCTTTTTTGTTTATAAGTGATAGTTACTGAGTGCGTTGAAGACTTTTATCTAATAATATCGTTTTATGTTTGTGTCGATTTGTTTTCAACCGTGGCGACTTAAGAGACTTCGGAGGGCTTGTCGGAGGAATTTGACAACTTAAAATGGCGGCCTCTTTTGAACTCAAAAATGTTTTTGATTTTAACTTACTGTAAGGTGCTTTTTGTGTGTATAAATTATTGAGAGGAATCTTCACGATCAAAGCTTCATCATGGAACACAATTTGGACGACTCTCTTAACCTGGAAAGTGCTATGGGTGGTGTAAGTAGTGAATAAAGATTACCTTGATTACTTATTTTTAACCAGTAGTTTTTCTGATTTTTCTTTCTTACTTCAGTCGTTCTGAGTACAGTTTATGTTGATTATATATTGAAGTAGTTTTTTTTCTATCGAGTAATATTCTAGTGCTCTTTAGCTCCTAAACTGTCTTTGATTGCAAACTGTACATTGTCAACAGTTTCAATGTTTTAAAAAGAATAAACTATAGTTGTTAATACTGTCTCAAGTTTAATGTACAGACGACAGCACATCAAGCTACTACAACCTGTCAGATTTCTTTATCAGATTTTCAGCTTTCAATTTCTAAAATATTATGGGTCAAGATTGATTGGGAATTTCTGACAGTTGCCAAATTGCCAAATATTCCCATTCAACCTTGAGCCTTAATGCTTTAGAAATAAAGTTGAAAATCTAATAAAGAAATCTGACAGATTGCAGTAGCTTGATGAGCTGTTGTCTGTACCATTGAATTCAAATTTCATTATTTTTATAGTATAAGTCACCATCTCAGCATTAACCCCAGTCACATCCAAAGCTTTTCAGCTTTGGAGTCTGGGGTCCGCTTTACCAGTCTTAACTGCTGTCATTTTTATGAAGTAAATTGAATAATAGGGATGTATCCAAGGTATGAAAATCAAAAAAATAATTAGTCCCTCTTATAGATAATAAAAAAAATTAATATTAAAGTCACACTGGTATATTTTGCACCACACATTTCAAATCAAATATCTTCCTAACTATTTTAATGAAAGAAAAAAAAGAATATGTGTTCAATATTTTTTATACATCTGTCTGATGTACATTAAATTATTTTTTAGGATACAACCCAATTCCACTTACCAATTTTTTGCACTTGAACCATAATTCTTTAGCAATAAAGTTGAAAATCTTTTAAAGAAATCTTACAGATTGTAGTAGCTTGATGTGCGGCGACTGTACCTACGCGTTGACGTGATGCCAATAATTTGAATTCATTACGTTTTTATTAAAAGTGTACTAACTAATTTTTTCGATAAACGCCAATATAAAGACATAGTTTTTAAAATACATTGTAGTCTCTAATTTTGTATTCATAAAATTGTACCTTATGAGCTACACTTTAAGGAAAAAAAAAAAAAAAATTAGAATTGCGTAAATTGAGCTCTGAGTTGCTCAGCCGTTTTTTATCTGTTTTGCTTATTGTTAATCGAAGCTTTATTTTCTGCATTTCGATTGTCCTAAGCCCATAAAAATATAAAGGAAAAATTGGAATTACTCTGATGAAATAGCAATCTTTTGAATGCTTAATAAACTAGCGCGCTTTACCATCAACGATCGCATCACTGCTTACCATCAGCCGGGATTGCGGTCAAGTGCTAGTTTATAATTATTAAAAAAAAAAAACTATAAGTTGACAAAGTTGCACACTGGATAAAAAAAATCCTCTATACATATCTAGTTGCTCGAGTCCTGTGGTACCGCTTTGTTTTGGGGAATTTTAACTTCAGTTCATATTAATTTAGTTTTAAAAGTACAAAAACAGTGTATAAAGCCCTTGTGCACTGTTTTTGTCTTTCAAAAAATATTTTGGCGTCAAATAATTGAAACCTGTGTAATTTCCGAATTTATGAGATCACACATTTTGTTCAGTGTACACCAAACCAATACTGGTTCACTACATATTATAAGACAAAGTAATTTTTTCTTTCCCTATGTCCATTTGTATTTTGATGCGGTTATTTTTAATAGATAGAGTGATTAAAGAAGAAGGTTTATATGTATAATAACATATATTATTGTGGAGAAATACTATTATTTTTGAGGTTTCTAATGTGATGTCGTAAATAATTACATTTTTTCGCGCGTGCAGTGAAACGCAGGTTGAACCCTATGAGATTTATCAAAATAATGTAGTAAATATTGTACACATTGAAAAGGTATACAAAAAAGTCCGCGATGGTACATGTTCTCTCGCTTATGGATATCCCACAATAACATTTTTTGTCATTTACTTTTACGAAAATTACCGGAATTTTCGAAGCCATTTGATCCAATACAGCATTAATCCTTATCCAATTTAATACCTTAAATACATTATTGATTTATTATAAATATTAAAAGTCTAGCTCATTTTATTTGCCTTATGGTAGTAACTTGAAACTTGTAAATTTTTTACCTACATCTTTGACACATATTTTCTCCAAAATAAATCATTTGAATTTAACATTATTTTAAAGCTAATGTCCTGTACAGACAGATTCTAAGAATGTTTAGACACTTGTTCAACAATTTTAAAGGCTTAGAGATCCACACTTTATTTTGGAGACAGCATTTTTTTATAACAATAAAATTCACATTTAAACATTTTCAGATGGACTTTGATCATTCCGATGTTGTGGTGAATCAAGATGACATCTCCTTAGAGACAACTGGCCATGAACCTGACATACCTATGGAATTTGAGAGCATCGAGGAACAACAGATGCTCATGGATACTGGCAGTGAAGAAATTATAGGTATATAATTTTTATCCACATTTCTTAAGCAACTGATACATCTCCAATGTAACACACACACACGCGTGGATCAGGAAATGAAGGAGGGATTTCTTTAACATACTTGAGACGATATTTGATTTTGCTTGCCATAAAATGCTACTTTTAGTTAATTTTTATATATTTGGTTATGAATCTTAAGATATGTTAATTGTGAAAAGCCAAGGAAAAAGTGTTAATTTCATAAAATTTTGGTGCAATGGAGGTAGTTTTAATAACTCTATATTTGGTGGTAATTCAAATACTTTTTCACAAGCATGCAATGCACATTCCTGCATTCAAAAAGAAAATAAATATTCAACACATACCTAAGCATAATTCAGCAGTAAATCAGGCAGTTTTAATAGAAATCCGTAAGTTAAAAATCAAAAATTATTGGGATTTGAAATCATTATTATGATTTAATTCATTAGTACAGGCACTAACGACACATTATTTTCTGTACTTTTTGATTTTTTTTTAGTTAAAATATTATTTGTGTACCTTGAAATGTATATTTTTTTTAATAAATTTATTATTATTCATTATTATTATTATAATATCAGCATTTCTCATGCACTATGGTCCACTCGGAAGATTAAGTGTGGAAACCAAACTGATAACATATGTAGAACATATCAGCATTTCTACTTTTGAATTAAACTCGTACTGTTAAATAAAACCTATTTTATATTGTCTCCTTAGTTTCAGACTTCATGAACGACCAGTACACATTGCAAGAGTATTCTGTTCAAGATGATTCTGCACCAGAAACAAGTGTATTGGATGAGAGCCATGTATGTATAAAATCTGTACTGATAATATAAAGCTGAAGAGTTTGTCTGAACATGCTAATCTCTAGTACTTCGTCTTATTTGAAATAAATCCATTTGCATTTGATTGGCTTATTCTTGAGGAAGCTATGAAACGTCATACTAGGGCTATTAGGAGACTAGCAAGAAGTTTTTTTTTCTTTTTTATAAAGAAAGCTAACTAGAAATGAGGTAATAGCAAGGGGAAGTTTTACAAATATGTAGCTGCTATTTTTGCATAGTCATTGTGTATATGTATATTACGACTTCCCATGCGAAGCAAGACGTGAGCAGAAATTAGTAGTCCTGTAACATTACAAAAACTATTGTTGTCAGACAGATCACAGTTGTCAGCAATGCCTGAGCATTTTACGCACAACACAATCTAGCCATCTTTAGAATAACCATCACACACAGATATGACAAACTATGTATGAAACAAAACTCATTACTAATACTCTTTTCTGGCCGTAATTTTATCAGATACAAACAAATAATTTATCATTCACAGGGGCTAAATATTCAAGGAGAGTCAATGATAGACTTGCAGTTTGATTCAGACATACCTCATAGTGTGACTCAAGAGGTTTCTACGCAACCTAAATATATTTCTGTTAAGGTCAGTAAGGATAATAGAAATAATCAAGATACATGGAATAAACATTGCCACTATTTGTGGCAAGGTTGCAGGCCTTTGGGCACTTTTCCCGCTTTTTGATGCCTTTCGATTATTTTCCCTCTGTTTTTATATACATGTACGTACATATTATTATTTTGATACTGAACTTATATAAATAAATATACCCTAAATGCAAGTGAAGTAAAAATAAATTCATATTGCACATCTAATATACATTTTTAACAGTAATGAATGATAGACGGTTTGGTCTTATAGCTAAATATGATCTTCTTAACAGCTAAACCATTATAGATACCTTTTTTCTTTTCAAAAGCAATCTCTGTCTGTATGTAGTGTTGTCGCTATAGAACTGCTTATCCCATTTTAACTGCTTTTTTACTAACAAATAATTATCCTATACAAAACTGCAATACCAAATGAAACCTAACATGGAACGGCCCTTGGAGAAAGTATTTGTTTGATACTCTGTACTACACCTTTAAAATATTATTTATTTACACAAATCTTACCTATAACTGCTATTGTAGATCTGCGTTCTAATGCGATAGAGTGGCTTTATATGCTAAATCCTTGATCTACATCATATAAAATTACATACTAGGTATATTCTAAATCTTAGTGCTACATCATATACAGGGTGTAAGGAGAACGCTTCCGAAGCCAGAACGTAGATTATATACAACCTAAATGCAAACGGATACCAATCACCTTTCGCTTTAAATTGATTATTTTCAAGACTTCATATTTCGTAAACAAGCATTGGATAGCGTATGAAACGTGAGGTCACTGACACGCAAGGCGACGTCGCACTACCGCGCCCGTGCTTATCAGCCGCCGAAAAGAGCCGATTTATACGCAATTTACAAACATCACTTTCAAAATCGCAATTGTAGTCCATTGTAAAAATCTGACAGAGGCATTTTACGTACCTGTCTAAATCCTTTGCGACCTTATGAGGTTTGGCTCGAACTGAGTTCCATTCATTTCAATACAAAGCCGGGCCCGTCGCTGTGTCGATTCGTGAACACGAGGCATTAGTGTTGGATCCTCAACACATTCTTCACGTAGTTTATTAAAAACACTCACTATTCTGCCCCGCATTTCATCAGCACTGTCACATTCCCGATCAAACACTCTTTCTTTCACATACCCCCATAAAAAGAAGTCCAACGGCGTTAAGTCGGGTGAGCGAGCCGGCCAGGCGTGCGGCCCCAGCCTTCCGATCCAGCAGTCATTAAAAAGCTCAGTGAGACGCTCGCGGACGGGACGCGTAACATGCGGTGGAGCGCCATCGTGCTGGAACCATGCTCGACGAAATTCAGCCACAGACACATTGTCTAGCATATCATTAAAGTGTCCATTTATAAAATTAAGATATGCTGATCCATTGAGGCGCTGCGGTAGAAACACTGGTCCTAGAATTCGTCCATTAAAAATACCAGCCCATACGTTGACGGACCATCTGGTCTGATGGCCAGTTTCTTGAGTGGCGTACGGGTTCACGTCTGACCATACATGGGCATTCCTCCTGTTCCACATCCCGTTTCTCGTGAATGTGGACTCGTCCGTCCAGATAATGTGCTCAATGAAGCCAGGCGCACGTTGTTGTTGATCTAGTAGCCAACGACAGTACGCACGACGACGAACGTGATCATTGGGCAACAATGCTTGTACTTTGTGTATTTTGTAGGGCCGCATTCTGTTCCGGCGCAAAACTTTATGAACTGTCCAGTGAGAGACTGTTGGTACACCCCGGCGCCGCAATAATTTCGCCGCACTTCGTGTATCCAGGCGTGGATTTTGGCGAATCACATTTAAAATACGCTCCTCAGTCTGAACATTCACTTGTTGTCCACCACCTGCCGCCATCGGAGCAATCGGTCGATTTTCTAAGACTCGCTGAAAAGCTGCAGTTATCATGCGAGAATCAGATGGATGCCGGACGTTCGGAAATCTGTTTCGGTAAATTCTCAACGCTAGAGAAGCATTGCCAAGGGCTTCTCCTAAACACATCAACATGTTGCCGTATTCACGAGCACTGTACACGTATGCCTCAGGCATTGTTTAAAACAACAAAAAGTTATAACTAAAAAGAATAAAACAGCACTAAAAACGTAACAATAACTAAACACAAATTTAAAACTAACAAAACAATAATTAAATAATCTGTTAAAAACGTAGGTAACGCACAAGCTCACGAACCGAACAATGTTAGATTACTATTATTTACTAAAGAAGCAAACGCTTTGGGGACGTCCCCGTAGGCAAAAGCGGTGTGTTTACAGAGGCGAAAATGCTAAAAGAATAATTAAATAATTACGAGATCAGAAATCAATTCATTTTAATTGTTAGGAAATTGTACTTATGCTTTATTACAAACTGTTTTCATTTTCTAACTTTTAAATAAGATTTAACTGGTTTCTTAGATTCAATTAATTTAATTATTCACTTTATTGATTAGGTTTACTTACTAAATGAAGGATCCAGTTCTTGCAATAAACGAGCACGCATCGTGTGACTTTAATTACATTATTATAAAGTTCAAATTCAATTGATTCACGGGCGCAACTGTAAATGCGATGAAAATTTTTTAGTCAATTACAGCTGATGTCAGCGATCTTTTACTTTATTTCATTTACTATCGATTATCGACATAATACAAAACTGTTATTAAATTCACGACATGTCCATCAATTTAAAACTGTTGACGCCTCTGTAATGTTTATTTTTCTTTATTTTAGCGGCGCTTTACAAAGGATTTTTATGGCCTTACAGCCACGACACTGTAGGTATCTAAGTACCTTCGATATGGGCCTCAAGGTTAAGCAAAGTAAACTGGATTTTTCTGATTTGTAAATTTGAACATTCAGATCCTTGAAATTGTAACCCTGTTAAAGGGGAAAATCATTACGATCCTTGCACGAATGGAACTCGTAAGCAGATATCCCACAACTAGGTAGAAAGTGAACTGAAAAGACATTTGCTTCAAGCGATCGAGTGAAGGTTAGTAGTTTAGGAAGATTGGTGTACAATAAAGAATAAATAAATAAAATAGTCAGCCGGCGCATCGCACGTCGCGCGACGCGCGCTTCGGTTTCAGCCGTGAAACTGTCGCGATGTCGGTGACCGCACGCGGTCTTTGAACCTGAGCTTATGCGCGAAAGTCAGCTGATATTATTTACGAATGCATTGCTTGTTAGAGTTGTAAAGAAAAAAAAAATGTTTAATCGCAAATAATGGTTTCATTTAACTCATTTAACTGTTCCCACAGCATAGTATACGAAAAATGCTTAAGTAAAATTGTTAAAAAAAAATCCTCATTTTTTGATGGTATCGTATCGAGAATCACTAGCCTTATCACCTGTCTTCGTTTTCGGAAGCGTTTCCCTGACACCCTGTATAACACACGTATACGATACATAATATGATGCAGCTTTCCAAATTCATTCAAGTTGCACCAAAATTACTCACGAGGGCCTCTTGGAAATCTGTCTGAGGCTATATTAGCGATCAATCGTGATCTGACCCGCATATGTACTGGAGCAAAAGATATGGGCTTTTGGTCAACCCCATAAAGACGCAGGTTATTGTCGTGGGTAGTTCTAGGATGGTCTCTGGAATCGACTGGACGACCCTACCTCAAGTTTCTTTTGAAAACTCAGCAGTTCCCTTTAATGAAAAAGTTAAGAACTTGGGAATATACACCCTGGAATTTTAATGGTTGTTTTCCCGCGGCACAACGATTTGCTTTAAGGAGTACTTTCGATGAATAGAATAAAAGACAAAATTAAAAATATTTGTGTTATAAAATAATAAAATATCATCAACTGGAAAAAGTGAGAAAACATAGTTACGCTACCTACAAGCTGTAGGTACTACTCGGAATGGGTATGAAACCGCCTCAATGGAAAGCAATACATTTAGTGTTCAAACCATAATAAGTTCCCGCGCGCAGTGATAGGGCATAAAACAGCTTGTAGGCAACAATCCGAAAATTTAATGCCAGGCCGACAAAAGAAAAAAATGTTCAAACCAAAAAAATCTGTCATGTGCGTTAATAAGGTTTAAAATAACTTAAATGTACCAATACAAAAAATTACCGCTAAAACTAGCATTCAAAAAAACTACCGTTCAAAGGCATTGCCGCTTTATAAATGTCCAAAGTAAAATAAGCTCTCGATTCTAGTGTTACGACATAAAGTATTCTGCACGAAAAAATTACAAACAATTATCTTAGATAATTATTTTATTTACGTGTTCAGTAAATTGCAGCTAAAAAGTATTTATGAAAATCGTAAGCCCGTAAAAGTATGAATGGATAATAATTGAAACACACGGGTCAATGGCCCCGCGCCATTCAGCTGTAGGTTATCTGAAGTTTACTATTGGTTCGTGCTAACTTTCGAGTTCTTTTTAACACTATGTTAAATCTGCCATTTTATGTTTCTAATATTTTATTTATTGATGAAACGATTGTATTACGAAGACAAAACCGTTTCGCTGTGGGAAAACAATCATTAAAATTCCACGCTGTATATTGACAAAGCTTTCTCTTGGACTGTCCAGCTGCAGCCGCAAGCTATTTGCATCCGCTGCGTCTCTGAAGATATTACGTAATTTCCTACCGACTGCCACCAAGATTGCGCTTGCACAATACTTCTTCTACCCAGCCTTGACTATGCTGATGTCAGCTATCTTGATCTTACCCAAGACCAACTAGATAAGCTTGAGCGACTTCAAAATGTTTGTATAGGGTTTATATTCGGTCTGCGCAAATATGACCATGTATCCGAATTTCGTGTGAAGCTCAAGTGGTTACCCATTCGCCTTCGTCGGAATGCTCATATTCTTTCCCTTCTATATAATGTGCTTATTCCTCCTTTCACCCCTCTTTATCTCAAGAATCACTTTCAATTTCTGTGCAACTCACATACTAAATCTTTAAGGTCATCAGTTAAATTAATGCTCAAAATGCCTACGCATTTCACAACGTTCCTTGATAAATCTTTCACTGTTCAGGCCCCTCGTTTGTGAAATGCATTTCCAATTGAAATAAAATGTGCACAGTCGTTACAGGAATTCAAGAGACTTGTGAAGGAACACTACTTATCGTTAAAATGTCGTAAATTAGCGAAAAGTGTTTACTTGTTATGTTCAGTATCTATGTATTTATGTATATGTATGTATCTGCCTTAGTATATTGTAGTAATAATATTTGCACCAACGACAGTCCCATTTGTGGTTCGGGAGAATCTGTCCATTCTTTGGTTGCCTGGAAGAGATCGCATTAGCGATAAGGCCGCCCATTGTATGTTTTTTTTTTGTGTTGAATGCTTTTGCTCGATGTTTGATTGGTGTACAATAAAGAATATATAAATAAATATACTTAACTACAATGGGCAAGGTTGAACTAAAAGTAATTTAACTTTTCAGGCTGCACCAGCACGTAAAAAGAATGACACCATAGTGACCAGTAATCCGCTGCGCCAAGTAGCAATAGCTCCCAAACCACCGAAGTTGGTACCCGCCACGCCTACAACGTTCTCGTCGGGCAAACAGTATGCAATCGCTCCCAAACCTGCATTGGCCGGCAATAAGAATCCTAGTTTGGTCAAGAAGATGTCTCTAGCAACCGTCTTACAGAGTGGTATGAAATCTGGAAATACCATGCTTAGTGAGTCCACTTTTCTTTGGTTGAAAACTATTGTACTTGTTGGAAAGCAGGTCAGTTGGCCAGTGTTAATGTAAAGCGCTCTACACACTAAAGCCGCCGGGCGATACGCGCGCGCGAATTTTCAGACATGCTTCTTTCAACATAAGGTTGTGTCGGCGCACTGCGCCGCCGGGCTTTGGTGTGTAGAGCACTTAACCGTAGCATATTTAAATTCAATTGAAAGCATCAAACTATTTCTTCATTTACAAGAAACACGATTTTGTTGGTATGCTGTTCAGTACTCAACAATTATTTACAAAATGAAATCGGGTAGTGTTACATAGAACATCTCTTTCTTCCAAGATGATATGGACACAGGAACACGTTTTTTTTTAATTTCAGCTCAAATAGGGAAACAACTGGTGATGGTGCCAGCTGGTTCTGGTCAAAAACTCAAACTAGTTACATCAAATTCAGGTGTGCAATCAGTGCAATATGTGCGAGCTACTAATGAACAGGTATAACATCAAACATGCATAACTATCTGTATGTATAATTGTATAGGTACGGACGACAGCAGGCCAAGCTACCCGAAACTATCAAATCCCAATCAACCTTAACCCTTAATACTCTAGCGATAAAGTTACAAATTCAATAAAAAAATCTGGCAAATTGTAGTAGCTTGATGTTCTGTCGTCTGTACATCTCAATAAAAATTGGTTGGTAAAGAACAATTGTTTTTGTATTTGCAGGCTGAATTGGTAAAAAATGTTGGCGGCAATGCGCAGAAACCAGTACTGGCGAAAGTAATCGTACCAGGTATATGTACTTCTCTTGATAACATCATAAGTGCAATAATACACCATATTGTGACAGGAATTAATTGCAAAATTATAGACACTAGAAACTGCACGACAGAACTCTTTTGCTAAACGTTTATTCTATTTCGCCAGAAAAACTAATATCTTGTTTTGATTTTAGTGTGCACTGAGTCTTGGTATTTTAAGTTATTCTTTGATTTAAATTAATAACTTGTATGTTGTGTAATTTAACAGGGCAGCCTAACATAGATTCGCTCGGGCAACAAGCGGTAATAACTAAATTATTGCCTTCGTCGTCAGGTGCGACCACGCAAACGCGATACGTCATGCAACAAAAGACTGTGCCTATATCTTTAGGATTTAATAAGGTGAGCTGTTGTTGCTGAATTTTGATATCACTATGTGAACACACCTTAACATCTTGAATTGCTCAATATATACTTATTTGAAGTTTTACAGTTCGCATACGTTTCAGTAAATTGGCTGTACGCCACAGGATATTTTTGTAGTGTTCTGGGAATTTTATTAATGTCATTTTAATGTAATTTTGTTTGATATAATTATATTGCCAATGGTACTCTTGTTGCCAGAACAAGAGTACCATTGGCAGCTAAAAACATGACCTTTTTGATTTATATTAACATAAGTTTTTTCGACATTTTCGAGACAGATAGAACATGCCTGTCTAATCTAACTTACTATTTTATTACATGATGTGTAAAAATGATTACTATAATATCTTATTTACAGAGTAATCAATTTTATTAATAAGTGTGTGAATAAGTATTTACGATTACATTACAAGTACATGTAGGACGTAGGTACCTGATTCCGCATCACCAACCCGAACTTGGTGGTTCAGTTTCGTTCAGAAAATGCGCCTAATGTAATTTTTACTTCAGTAATGATAGCTTAAATTGCAGGTGCTAATGGGTTCCCCAGCCAAACACGGAGTGAGATTCGCCAAGAAACAAATAATAGCAATCAAATCACCGACACCTAAATTGATGCCGGTGACGTCACAAGGTGAGGACTTTTAACACCATTGAATATGATTGTTACCAGAAGGCCAATTAGTCATTGGATAGATGAAGTGGGCTAGGTAAGATAACTGAAATTCCACGATGTATATATACATCATTATTTTATGTATATGCGAAACCCGAAACATGTGTCTAGTATTTTTATGTAATGAATCTATGTACAATATTTCAAATACATATCATGAAAAACCACAAAGTTATGAGCTTGTTATCTTACCTGGTTGTCCCAACAAAAATATGGAATATGGCCTGGTACTATCTACCGTAAACTGAACTTGTGCACTCGGTAACCACACTACAACATTTTCTAAATGTATTTGGGAAAAAAATAACAGTGTGTAATAATTATTGGAATCGATTCAGTTGCTTATCCTGAACAAACTATATTCAGCCCCCTAATCGGCGAACACATTTTTGTCAAATGATTGCGACTAGTTGGGATCCCAACTGATTTGTATAAAGGCAGCCCCCTAATCGGCGAACACATTTTTGTCAAATGATTGTGACTAGTTCGGATCGTTTGGCCCGAACGATACCAACTGATCCCAACTAATCGCAATCATTTGACAAAAATGTGTTCGCCGATTAGGGGGCAGGTTTGTATAAAGTAAAAATAACGTTGTATTAGCAAGGGACGTTATAGAGGTACTCTATCCCTGATTTCGTCTGTAGACAAGAAATTTCATACAGACATAATCCCGGACAGAAACTACTTCGTTAATATTTTAATTATTAATTACCTCCTATAAAATAAGTTTTATTATTTTACAGGCGCCACTACTACCAAAAAGGTTGTTATTACAGCGAATTCAGGCCAAAACGCCATTTTGAAAACTACTGCGCCTCCTAAAACTGCACAGGTATGGGACAATTTTTTTTTCTTTATAATTATAGTAGTGATGCAATCGTCGATTGTAAAACGCGCTAGTTTATTAAGCCTATTCACTAAAAAAAAAAAAAAAAAATAAAACTGAGTGAGTAGGAAGGAAGGCGGTAGTTTGCAATGTTAAACCCAACAATATGACCAACGATGCTGTGCTAGAGGGAGGTTGTTATTGTCGCCCTCCGCGACCAATCTCCCGACACAACAACATTTCGCGCTTCGCATCCGGCACTCATCGCATCACAACTGCTCAGACCCGTCCTCCGTAAAGCTTCATCAGACATCAAACCGGAACACGACGAATCGCTTGGCGACATAACTGCCTGGTGGGTGGTAACTTCTGCCGGCAGCCGATTTTATGGCCTACCACCGAGCAAAACAAACAACCATGATCCTCTTACATTGATTCTGGCGCCTGGTGAAGATTTATAAATTTATAATACTTTTTATTCTGTTTCAGATTACCAAAGATAGCAATGTGGTTATACAGGGACAAAGGTCGCAGCTACATCAAATAAATGTACCTGGGAAAGGCGTAAGTAAAAATTATTATTAACTAGCGAGCCGCCCCGGTTTCGCACGGGTGCAATGCTGATACTAAATACACTACCGAAAACTGAACGTTGTATATAGCGGCCCGCCGTCCCGGCCTGCCAGTGCCGCCGCAAACGCTACGCCCCGTAATTTTAAATCTGTAATAACTTCGAAAATACGTATTTAAATCAGATGCTGTGAAGGACCATATACGTCTATATTAAATCAACAACGTATTTAAGGTATTTAACTGGGTAAGGATTAATGCTGTATTGGTTAAAATCGCTTCGAAAATTAGTCATTATTTGTCATACAAAGTAAATGACAAAAATTGTTTTTGTGGGATATCCATGAGAGATAGACATACAGGGTGTAAGGAGAACGCTTCCGAAGCCAGAACGTAGATTATATACAACCTAAATGCAAACGGATACCAATAACCTTTCGCTTTAAATTGATTATTTTCAAGACTTCATATTTCGTAAACAAGCATTGGATAGCGTACGAAACATGAGGTCACTGACAAGCAAGGCGACGTCGCACTACCGCGCCCGCGCTTAAAAGAGCCGCCGCTGAAAAGAGCCGATTTATACGCAATTTACAAACATCACTTTCAAAATCGCAATTGTAGTCCATTGTAAAAAGCTGACAGAGGCATTTTACGTACCTGTCTAAATCCTTTGCGACCTTATGAGGTTTGGCTCGAACTGAGTTCCATTCATTTCAATACAAAGCCGGGCCCGTCGCTGTGTCGATCCGTGAACACGGGGCATCAGTATTCCTCAACACATTCTTCACGTAGTTTATTAAAAACACTCACTATTCTGCCCCGCATTTCATCAGCACTGTCACATTCCCGATCAAACACTCTTTCTTTCACATACCCCCATAAAAAGAAGTCCAACGGCGTTAAGTCGGGTGAACGGCCAGGCGTGCGGCCCCAGCCTTCCGATCCATTAAAAAGCTCAGTGAGACGCTCGCGGACGGGACGCGTAACGAGCATGCTTCCATCGTGCTGGAACCATGCTCGACGAAATTCAGCCACAGACACATTCTAGCATATCATTTAAATGTCCATTTATAAAATTAAGATATGCTGATCCATTGAGACGCTGCGGTAGAAACACTGGTCCTAGAATTCTTCTCCTAAACACATCAACATGTTGCCGTATTCACGAGCACTGTACACGTATGCCTCAGGCATTGTCTAAAACAACAAAAAGTTATAACTAAAAAGAATAAAACAGCACTAAAAACGTAACAATACCTAATAACTAAACACAAATTTAAAACTAACAAAACAATAATTAAATAATCGATTAAAAACGTAACCGCTCACAAACCGAGTCGGGAATGAACTGATTAATTATTTACTAAAGAAGTACTATGAAGGTCAAACAAGCCCGCGCGGACGTCGACAAACGCATTGGGACATCCCCGCGTGAACGAAAGAATAATTACGAGATCAGAAATCAATTGATTTTAATTGTTAGGAAATTGTACTTATGCTTTATTACAAACTGTTTTCATTTTCTAACTTTTAAATAAGATTTAACTGGTTTCTTAGATTCAATTAATTTAATTATTCACTTTAAATTGATTAGGTTTACTTACTAAATGAAGGATCCAGTTCTTGCAATAAACGAGCACGCATCGTGTGACTTTAATTACATTATTATAAAGTTCAAATTCAATTGATTCACATGCGATGAAAAAATTTTAGTCAATTACAGCTGATGTCAGCGATCTTTTGCTTTATTTCATTTACTAGCGATTATCGACATAATACAAAACTGTTATTAAATTCACGATCAATCAATTAAAACTGTTGACGCCTCTGTAATGTTTATTTTTCTTTATTTTAGCGGCGCTTTACAAAGGATTTTTATGGCCTTACAGCCACACTGCCGGCTGTAGGTATCTAAGTACCTTCGATATGGGCCTCAAGGTTAAGCAAAGTAAACTGGATTTTTCTGATTTGTAAATTTGAACGTTCAGATCCTTGAAATTGTAACCCTGTTCAAGGGGAAAATCATTACGATCCTTGCACGAATGGAACCCGTAAGCAGATATCCCACAACTAGGTAGAAGTGAACTGAAAAGACATTTGCTTCAAGCGATCGAGTGAAGGTTAGTAGTTTAGGAAGATAGTCCGATCACATGGCCCCGCCGCACTAAGTTAGCCGGCGCATCGCCCGTCGCGCGTCGCGATGTCGGTGACCGCACGCGGTCGTTGAACTCGAGTGTATGCGCGAGCGTCAGCTGTCAGCTGATTATTTATTTACGAATACATTACTTGTTAGAGTTGTAAAGAAAAAAAAAATGTTTAATCGCAAATAATGGTTTCATTTAACTCATTTAACTGTTCCCACAGCATAGTGTACGAAAAATGCTTAAGTAAAATTGTAAAAAAAAATCCTCATTTTTTGATGGTATCGTATCGAGAATCACTAGCCTTATCACCTGTCTTCGTTTTCGGAAGCGTTTCCCTGGCACCCTGTATACCATCAATGTATACAATACTAAGTATCTTATTCTGATAAATCTTGTAGGGTTTAGCCTGCGTTTGCAATGTAAGCGGAAAAAATCTAATAGGGATGTTTCCTGGGTAAAAAAAAAATGATTCTATTTAGTCTGACATTCAGATTATAGAAAAATATTGGATACGTATATTTTGTTTTATCAAATCAATAAAAAATTACAAAAATAAAAGGCATCAAAAATCAGGAGTGTGACGTGTGGCTGGTGACGTCACTGCTTGCTAAAAAGTGTAGCATGCAGTGACGTCACACGAGTTTTCAACGCACTGTGTCGTCTTCATTTTTTGTTTATATGAAAAAGGAAAAAATATGTGTCTAGTATTTTTTGGAAATCTGACTGACGGACTTAGTTTTTTTTTTAGTCAACTACCCTATTATTTACGACATCACTTGAGGTTTCTAAATATCAAAAATAAAAGTATTTCCAAAAACCTCATCCAAATCCGTTAAATCATCTTAAAACTACGCGGTTTTAAATACACAAGGGATATAGGGACAGAGAAAGCGACTTTGTTTTATACTATATGTAGTGATATTTGCCAAAATATTACAGTGGCTAAAGTACAGCTACTGTTAAACACACTGTTAATTATGTACAGACGAGAGCACATCTATTACAATCTGCCTGATTTCTTTTTTAGATTTTCAACTTTATCTCTAAAGCATTAAGGCTAATAATCTCTAAGGTATCTAGGTTGGGAATATTTGACAGTTTCGGGGAGCTTGACCTCCTGTTGTCCGTACTACTACTTCATAGTTATAAACAGTACAAACATACTTTTGGTTCTATTGTATTTTGTGTTAATATTTGTTGTAATGCTACAAACAAAGGAGTTATCTGAAGGACGTATAGTTATTTATTTACCTATAAAAATGATTATGAACATGTATTTATTTTATTGTTTGTATTTTTCAGATTCAATATATTCGACTTATAACAAACCCCGCTCCCGCTCCGCAGAAGATAGCAGCTAAAGCGCAAACACCCACAGTGACAGTTCCTTCTAAAAATTTCGTTTTGACTGATAATATAGGTATGTCAGTTATTTACTAAGTTATTTACTAGCTGTCCCCGCGGTTTTACCCGCGTAAGTTACGATCCAGTGGGAATATCGGGATAAAAAGTATCCTATTTATTATTCCTGATTTCTATAAACCATCTGTCTGCTAAATTACATCCAAATCCGTTCAGTAGTTTAAGCGTGAAAGCAGAACAAACAAAGTCACTTTAACATTCATAATATTAATAAGGATATTTGATCACAGAATAAGTTTAATAAAAGAAAGATTTAGTACAAAGGTACTGCCAATGTTGAATGTTAAAATCATCAGTCCTGCAAACTGTAATTACTCTTTCCAACTCTTCACATCTTAACTTTTTCTATTTAGGTATCACTTTCTGAGATTTTTGTTTCAAAATGTTCCAGGTAATATAATACAGATGGCCGCAGAGAAAATGGTTGCTGGACAGCCTCCGCCCTTAGTTATTACTGGAAATACGAGTGCCAAAAGTAGGTTAACTATCATTTTCATACACCTGCTTCCTAATGTTAAATATATAATAATTATGTCACACAAGGCTAAAGCCAGTCATTAAACGCCTTAGGCTCTAGCCGGGCAATAATGCTGTACAGAATTTCATTATGAGCCTCTGGAGCGTAATAAGATTTTAATTTGGAACTTTAATTAGATATAAATATACGATGAAAGCTTTTACTATAGCGATTTTTTTTCCTAATGTGCAGTTCACCAAACAGTTCTTACTTCGTAGGATTTAGCTGCCGTATATATAAAATAGTGAAATATCGCAATTTATAGAGTTATGGTATAATGAAAAGTAAGATAAGATATTATCATTATTAATGAAATTGATTAAAGTAAAATAATATAATAAATTATTTTCTGCATATAGTTCAGAATTATTGATGTGATTTTGCATATTAGATATTTCAACAGCGGTAATGGTGGCATGTCTTCACAACAACTGATCATTTATTGTCTTGCAACAACACCCGCAGTAAAATGTTTAATTTGGGCGTCTGATCGACGACTATATTATTCATTGAATTTTTTGATCCAAACACAAAAGTGTATGTAAGTTAAAATGTTTGTAACACACCCACGATTACGATACAAGAGTCATTCTCAATGTGGGGGCAACATTGTACTCGGGAGCCAATGAATCTATCTTTACGTTCGGGATTCAAAACACCGCCTGTGACAATAGATACGGCTATATTTCCTTAGTGAATAGTCTAATATTTTAACTTCGTGTATTACAGTCAAATTCTGGACATAGACGTCTAAAAATTTATAATAAAAATATCAGGAAAAGGCAAAAAAAAAGTTCAAATAACTAAGCTTAACTTTTTCACTGTGTGACACTTGAATATTAGTTTTAGAAAATGGAAAACGAAAAATTCAAATAATGTTGACACCCAAGTCTAATTACGAAATGTTTCTCTATTTGAAACTCTCATTTGAAAATATTAAACATGGAACTAACTTTGGAATAATTTTAAATTATAAAAGTCAGTTGTCAGTATAGTTGGAAGCTCATGCTAGAGAGCTAACATAGAAATAATAAAATTATATTTTGTTGTGCAGTGACGACGAAGCCGCAGAAAAAGTTGGTTCGAATAGCGCCAGTGGCTATGAAACCTTCGCAACTTGCACAGGTATGTAAAGTACAGAAAATGAACGAAATAAATCTACATTTTTGAACCATGTCGTGAAAATGCTTTGATAGTAAATTTAATATTTTCCTTTCGCAACACCTCTATAATAAAATAAAGAGCACAAAAGCGCCCTCTAGTCAGGCTGTGTTTTAATATATTCTCGCAAATCTACATGTAAAAATGTCAATTTGACGTCAACAATATTACGACTGTATTCTAGCAGAGGTAGGCAGACGTGTTTCACCGATATTTATACATTTTTCTTTTTTAGCAACAGCAACCATCCCGGTCTTCACAAAGTTTACTTGCGCCGCTATCACCGGTAGCTGAACCCGACTTGGAAGACATGTCAGAGCTTATAGAAAGTCGCACTATGACTGAAGACGTGGATGTGACGCTCACTGAGCGAGACGCAGAGCAGGAAGCGGAGCGACGAGCAGAGCGGCGTGATGAGCGAGAATCGAAAGCGGCTTTGAGGGCTCTTATAGCGGACACCGTGGCCGATGAACCGCAAGATGGAATGCATGGCATGCATGAAGTTGAAGTGGACTATGAGAGAAGAGAGGTTAGTGAGATGTTGCATTTAAAGAGCAATTTTTTTACAGTCTTGATTTGTTTGTTTGCTTCCTTTTATTGCTTTCTTGGTGCTAGTTGTATATAAAATCTTCAAAATTATAATTATGTCCGTTATATTGTCTTGAAGCATTTGTTGTTTTTTTTTAGATATACAATATATTGTGATACTGTTCTGATGTTAATGTTTCGTTGTCAGACGCCTGTGGATGAAGACAGCAGCATGGATCACGACAGTAGTCACCGGTCTGACGAGCACCCGCTCATAGTGATACCTTCCACCTACGGGAAACAAAACAATCAGGTGGGGGTAGGTTAACACACACAAATTACTTTGATAGTGACAAAACACAATATTATAACATACTAGCGGCTGCCAGCGACTTCGTCTGCGTGAAGTTAGTTATGCTCCGCTCCTATTGGTCGCAGCGTGATTTATATAGCCTAAAGCGTTCCTGGATTAATGGGCTACCCAATGCAAAAAGATTTTTTAAAATCGAACCAGTAGTTCCTGTGATTAACGCGTTCAAACAAACAAACAAACTCTTCAGCTTTATATATTAATATAGATGGTTTTCCCCGGTTTTACAGGAGGTCGGAAAATAACCTTTTTTGACAATGCAATATACACATAATATGTATGTGTCAACTTTGTCGGAGTTTCCACTCCAATCTCATAAGTACCAACATCCATTATATTTGTTACCTAGTCATTGTGACTATTTGAAAATTCTGTTATTTTATTTATACATACGATAGTCAACAAGTTTAGTAGCGGAACAGAGTTTTACAGATTCAATATTTGTTTACAGGACGATAGGTCAAATTACTCTAACATGGAACAAGAAAACTTGCCATACCTCTCACCGCGTCATACGTCACAAGCTCTCTCTGACAGTGGTAAGTTATAATGATGGTGTCAACTTATTAATAAATGAGCTGACTTTGATATTCATAGATATATGTATGTAAATTTTCGTTCCCGGTACACCTGTATAATACTCATTTTGTGCGTATTCTCGATTACTTGGCATCCCTACATCCAATTCTACACATGTCGGCTATATCTACTTTTGTAATAAGAAATAATCAGCCTATAATTATACAGTATGTTAAGAAAACCCTGTCCGACCCGTGAAGGTGTTGTTAGGTATCGATAACTGATTCTACTAATGCATACAAAACCGGGCTAAATTAAAAAAAAAAAAAAACCTAAAAAAATAAATATTATTTCGCAAAAAGAGGTAACTTAATAAATCTGCGTTATCCACCCTTAAGCGCGCGACGGCGGAGGCGGCGGAGGTGGCGGGCGGCAGGGCACGCGGCACGTGGCCGCATCGCTATTCGCTCATAATAATACCGGTGTTGTCACTTTTTAAAAATTACCAAATTTCGGGGAAGTTGGAATTAATTCGCGGGAAAAAAAGATTCATTTGTATTGGTACTATGATGATTACGTAAAATTTTATATTATATTTGGTCATGTGTTTACCTAACCTTTATTATCCTTATCTTATGGGTCGGACAAGGTTTTCTTAACATACTGTATAATATTCCTCCAAATGGGACACAGTCAGTGACGGATTAAGACTACATGGTGCCCTAAGCGATCCACGCTTGTGGGCCCCCCTATCCGTATGTCAACTAGAATCGATCTTTAAACCTTTACCGCCTAAAACATTAGTTTTTTGTAAAATAAGATGATGAGACGTAACATACCTTAGAAGTGGAGTAGGTGCGACAACAAAAAAAAAAAAAACCAAAGCATTATTTATTTATTTACTGAAATGCGGCTTGCGGCTTTTTCGGGCATTGATGAATTCACGCAAGATAGTATTAACGTCTAATGTTTTTAACATATCGGACTTTACATATGTGTAATATCGATAAATTATCGAGCCTTTCTTGTATCATCTTTGTCCTTTTTTAATTTTTTAATATATTTAATTTTGAAAAAGAACGTTCCGCTGAGCAATTTGTAATCATAAGCGATAAAAATATACGCAGGGCTGTTTCCATTAGTATTATTTTATACAGTTGTGCGTGAATTTGATGTAAACTTGTACGACTTTTACTTATGACATATGAAAGAATAATAATGATAAAAAAATGAATATGAACATAAGCAAAAGTAATTACTTAAATGAAAAAAAAAATACTTTAGATATTTTGACTTTGGACATTATCAAAACAAAATAAAACTTTACGTACCTAAGCGAACACAATATATTATTAATTGACGATAAACACACTCACACAAATGTGCACCGTAGATTTTTATTTTACAGAGAATATTGACTTGCTTATTAATTATCCATTTAATTGTTTTACGTATGCATAGAAGCCGGTTGACACAATTAGTCAAAAAACAAAAGATTTGATTGACACGGATTTGCGGGGGCGCCAGACGGGGTGGCCGCGGGAAGGGGTTGTTTGTGATTAGCTGATCGCGATTCCGGTACATTCGAAATGCCGAATGCACTAGCGAGCAGCGAGTGGGCAAGCGGGAGCGGGGTTATGTTTCTAGGTCGGACTCTATGTCAACTTAAAACGCGCGAGTTTTCAAATTAGTCCTAGAAACTTTTTTTGATGTGGTTTATGGTGACGTGAGAGTGAGACGTGATTCGTGATGCCCTAAGGACGCACTTCTTTGTGCTTCTTCTGGTGCCGACCCCCAGTCATGAAGTGTGTATCTTTCTTTAAAATTAAAATCAAAAGTCATTTATTCAAATTAGGCTGAGAATCAGCACTTTTTGATCGTCAATATTATATAAGACAGTCCCCCAAAACGCCCACCCATCGACACTTCCTAGGCTTAGATGCTCTAGGCAATTGCTTAATTTGATTAAAGGTTAATTCGTCACTGGACACAGTCCTCCTCTCGATGGGATGAAGTCGGCCGTAATACCTACCACGCGGACCCTGTTCGGGTTGGTACGGTCGACAGCAGGAGGCCTAGTATGAGTTTTCATTACGAAACTGGTTCGTCGATATCGAGCGCGTTTGACTCAGCGATTGGCCCGCTTCAAGGTCGTAAGAACTCTCAGCCAATGAGAGCGCCAAGCGCGCTCGATATCGACGATCGAGTTTCGTATTGAAAACTCATACTAGGCCTACTGGTCATTTGACAGTTTCGGGTAGCTATCTGAAACTGTCAAAATATATTCCCAATCAACCTTGAGTATTAATCCTTTACAGATGAAGTTGAAAATCTAATGAGGAATTCTGACATGTTGTAGTAGCTTCATGTGCTGTTGTCTGTACATGTCACATGTCATCAAAATTTAGCATCTTCGACATGCTGGTTTCCTCCGAAATTTTCCTTCAACTTTTTGAGAGCAGTGAAGATGAAATAATTTACACAAAGTAAAGCGCCTGACGGGCTTCAAACCTGCGACCTACAACTTGAATGTCGCGGCCGATACAACTAGGCCACCGCTGCTCTCTTATAATAATAATAATAATAAGAATCATAAAATATGTTTTTTCTCCAGAACTAGTATCGGGCGACCTCGGTCTCAGGCCGCGCAAAGCTTGCAACTGCACTAAGTCACAATGTCTCAAGTTGTACTGCGACTGTTTCGCGAACGGAGAGTTCTGCAACCGCTGCAACTGTAACAACTGTCACAATAATCTGGAGAATGAGGAGTTGAGGCAGAAGGCTATTAGGGCGTGTCTCGATAGGAACCCTAATGCTTTCAGGTAAATTGTATTTGGAATTATTAATCTTTGTTATAAAAGTATGTGATGGACTTTCACCCAACAGCTAAGGCAATACAATAAGCAATGCATATCCAGTTTAAGCTGACCTCGCATTATACTGGTTATTATGGCTGATGTGTAGCCGTGCGAAAAGTAGGATTGCGACAAGAGGTGTAGGCCCACTGCGCTGCCATGTGGTACTCTACAGCATGTGTACTGTACAGCATGGGCCTCAGTTGACTCGCGCCTTTACACTTGGGAAAAAAAAGTTTTTATTGCATTTTTTTTTAAATAATTATTTTCAGCCTATATCGTTTTCCATTGGAACACAGTCCTCTGTGTGTTTGCGGGCTTAAATGGTAATTATACATACTGAATTTTATGTTTTTACAGGCCTAAGATAGGTAAAGCGAAAAGTGGTGGTCCGGACATTATTAGAAGGCACAATAAAGGATGTAACTGTAAAAGGAGTGGATGTCTCAAAAACTACTGTGAATGTTATGAGGCGAGTCTAAATATTATTAAAACTAATATATGGTTATCATTCATTGGTTGCCCCTTAAATAACTTAAAACATATATATACCTATATATTTTATTTAAAAAATTGTATTGTATAATACAACGTTATTTTTTGTTCAATCCAATCATTTTTACACCATGTTATATTTTTTGCTAAATACAAACATTTTGAAATTGTTACCGTGCGCACAATTTGCACACGCCGGCGCAACAGCTGATGCCAGAGGACAACGGCCCACTCGGCCGCCTGAGCGGAGCGTGGACCATATTTTTGTTGGGACAGCCAAGTAGGATAAGAAGCTCATAACTTTGTGGTTTTTCATGCTATCTTTTTGAAATTTTGTACATAGATTCTTTACTTGAAGATACTGGACATGTGTTTCGGGTTTCGCATAAACAAAAAATAATGTTGTATATTATTATCAAATTGGATTGTAATAAAACGGGCTTACTACGAGTCTGGCTATAAAGTCGTTAAAATAAATGAGGGCGCTGCGGTCGTGCATATAGCAACCCTGTTAATGTGATTGAAATCATTTTGATACTAGCACATTATTTTGTACTAGAAGCAAAACTGGTTTTAATGAAAACACAAATCTATGGTCTCTGGCGTTTAAATAAAATGGGTAAAACAAAAAATAAAATCATACATATTTATTACTAGCGGCCGCCAGCGACTTCGTTCGCGTGGAGTTAGTTATGCTCCGCTCCTATTGGTCGCAGCATGATGTTATATAGCCCAAAGCCTTCCTGGATTAATGGGCTATCCAACGCAAAAAGAATTTTTCAATTCGGACCAGTAGTTCCTGAGATTAGCGCGTTCAAACAAACTCTTCAGCTTTATATATTAGTATAGATTATGTTTTAACGTGTTGTACAGGGTTTACTCTCATTTTCCTGAAAGATTTAAAATAATAATATGTAATTTCTATCAGAAAATGTATAGCACTAATTTTAATTCCCAACATGATATAATTTATTTTTAAATTAAGCGGTAATTTAAATCACCTAAAGTATCAAAACGCTCTACAATATGGTTTACTTATATTTGCAATCTAACCTACAAATGCGCAATGCATACGATCCTCATTTTAGTCTTAAAATCGTTTACTTAGTTAATTTGAAACTTCTAGTAGATAAAAATAAAACAGTAACATGGTTACATGCCTGTTTTAGCAACTGTTCAAGCATAATAATATCATCCATATTTTATAAAATTTGTCCAGCTTCATTTTTTTAACAAACATCACCAATATACTTTAAAAATTATTTCCCGAGTTCCACTTTTATTTACTTTGTTTTGCTCATTTTTAATACGTTTCTTTTATCCATGTAGATTTGTAAAGTAATAATAAATGCAATAGATATCGATTTACAAAACAAATATACGACAGCCGATGACATTCGATGTACTGTGTTTAGTGTTACCCTACTTTTAAAATTTTTAGTTTTTAGAAATATTCGTTTTCACGACTTTATAGACCCGGTATAGTGAAATATTTTGGAAGCTGACTTGACCTAATTTTACAAAAATTAATTTACACATTAGGAACAAATATTTTAGATAGATATTTTTTGGCATTTAAAATTGTCACTTTATATTTACCAACAAAAACAAGGTGAACGTTCTTAACCTCATTCATTTCACTGAAATCTGTCGAAAGAAGCCTTGTATTTGAATAAAATAACTTATAGCTAAAAACTTATTCCTTATAAACCTCTTTTTTCCTCTCCAGGCTAAGATAGCCTGCACAGTGATGTGTAAATGCGTCGGTTGTCGTAACGTGGAGGAGACGTTAGAGCGACGTCGGGACGCCATGCGGCTCCGGGACAAACTCTCTGACCCCATGTTTAGACCACCGCCTATTGGACAAGTCAAGTAAGTATGAGCCTATGTATTGTGGATGTACATATAAAAGGGATTTGATATTTTTCTATTGATGTAATTATTAGTTTAAAAAACTAATGAAAATTTAGTATTTAATCTAGTATTCACTTTGACTTATACAATATGTAAAGAAAACCCCGTCCGACCCAAAAGGATAATAAATGTTAGGTATACACATGACCAAATAAAATATGACATTTTGCGTAATCATCATAGTGACAATAATAATTAATTTTTAAATAATCTTTTATAATAATCTTTTGTAACTTCCTTAAAATTGGTATTTTTTTAAAAAGTGACAACACCATTTGTGACGGAGCGAATAGCGATGCGACCACGTGCCGCGTGCCCTGCCTCCCTACACCCGCGCATGTCCCCCTAACGTGTTGCCTACCGCACATGCATTAACTCGATTTTTCGGAATATTTATTTTTTCAGGGGGATTTTGTTTAAGTTTAGCCCGGCTCTTTTGACATTATTAGAATCAGTTAACGATACCTAACAATACCTTCACGGATCGGACAGGGTTTTCTTTACATATTGTATAAAAGACCTACAGTATTTTCGCCCTTGATCAGTTTTCATACATAACATAATCAGCCTATAATGTTCCTACTTTTGGGTCACAGGCCTCCCTCTCGATAAGAGGGATTGGGCCGTATTTGACCACGCTGGCCCAATGCGGGTTGGTAGATGTCATATGTCCCCGAAGTCTTAGGCTCTAGGACAGGTTTCCTTACAATGTTTCCCTTCACCGTTTTGAGAGCAGTGGTAATGAAATAATCTACACAAAGTAATTCGCCTGACGGGTTTCCAACCTAAACTTGTAAGTTACAGCCGACATCATAGGGCCACCGCTGCTACATATACATATTTCCGTGTAATTTTGCCAATATGACATCAGTTTTGTTTGACAGACTTCATATAATCTGCCAGACAAAACTGAAGTCTCTGATGGTCTTTGTACAAATCTATGAATAATCACAGGTATGTGTTTCCAGTATGGGTATTTTTACCTCCGATTTTTCATTAATACAACTACTTTTTTAACAGGCAGCCATGTAGCTTCATGACCTCGGAAGTAATCGAGGCGGTGTGTCAGTGCCTGCTGGCGGCCGGCGTGGAGGGCGGCGAGGGCGGTGAGGGCGCCGGTGTAGAGCCGGAGCCGCGCGCGGAGCCCGACCCGCTGCGGCACGTCATCGAGGAGTTCGCGCGCTGTCTGCAGGACATCATCAGTGCCTCGCACCAGTCCACTTCGCTGTCTGTGCTTGATGATGTAAGTATGACAGCCTTTTTGCTGTTCGTCCCTGGGTAGTGAAACCCTCGTGATTGCAATAATAAGGGGAAGATAAAAAGCTTTCTGAAATAGTAGTCTTTGACCTTATAGGTGAATCAAATCGAAAAGACATCTGTACATGTTTATTCTAAATCTATATTTATATCTTAATAGACATGACGACTATTGAGACATTTTCTTTGCAACATAATAAATTAAAACAAATAATTTTCTTTGAAGTTTTAACTGCTTGGCAATGTGTTTAGGTAAATTTGCTATTAGGATCTTTTGAAACAGAAGGGTTACACTTCTATTCAAGTTTCTTTATCGCTGTGAATTGGTCAATACCTTTTTTTAGTTGAGTCAAAACGGGTTACTCTCTTTTTACGCTTTAATTAGTACAACGCGTCCAAGCACAAACATGGGGTAGAAAAATGGCCCTTTACAATTTTCTAGATTACAGGTTGATTTACTTATACTACATTATTAATATTAACTTCTTTTTTTTCTATTCCAGGGACCAGCGTAGCACAAAGTTAAATAAACAAACTACAATTAGACAAAAGTGATTTTAATTTTGTGATAAGTCATAGGATGGCAAATCTCAATAGTGACAGACAAGATGATGTAATAATTCCATATGTAATATATAATACATTCATGTGTGTAGAATTCAATACATAACTAGTTAATTATAATAGAAAGCATAGGACATCTCACCATTAATATAACCTTGTACCGCATTGACAAGACTGTTGTAATATAAAATTTGCGATGCATTCGCGACATGAAATATAATTATGCACTTATCCATTTCAAGAATGGAATAGACCTGTATAATAATTTAGCATTAATTCAGATTTTTATAAATTGTTTTTGATAGAAATGTACATAATGTTGTTGTAAATAAAATAGTTTACTAATTCTAAGATTACCTTAAAATAAGGTAGACATTAATGTAAATAAGTATAAATAATTAAATGCAAAAATTCTTTCTATGAACGCCTTTTATTTCTAGCAGCCGATAACATTATTCACTACATCTGCGGCCAATAAAACTCACTCAAATACGATACATTAAACACATACTTAAAACGTTATCGCTTAGACATAAGACAATACACAGTGTACGAAATCAAAGCATCGGCTGTCAGAATTTCGCGCTGTAGAAGAGTAACGGCCCTAAAAATAGCCTACCGGCTATAAATACGGCTGGTCTTCAGTTACTCGCGTTCGTGTGCGGTTACTGGTTGGTTTACCTGTGAGTACGTTGTGTGCCAAGTGCCAGGTGTAGCTACTGCAGAATGACCGCACGGTACGAGGTACAGACCTCTGAAAAACTCGGCAGGTGTGTTAAATCTTTAACAGGAGAATGAGACAATTCCTCGCATGCATATTTGTTGGTGTGGATGTTGACCTACCATTTAGTTTGGAATAAATAAAATGTTTTATAATTCGTCGCTTAAGTTCTAACACCGCGTAACTCAAAATAATGAACTTTTCAGGAGACTAAAAAAAGACAGTTCTTTTAGTTAAAAAGTTTCATTATTTTGAGTTACGCGGTGGAGACTAAAAAAACTGTCTAGGTTTGTATACCTAGACAGTTTTTTTAGTCTAAAAAAACTTCTAGGTTTGTATACCTAGACAGTTTTTTTAGTCTCCTAAAAAGTTCATTATTTTGAGTTACGCGGTGTTAGAACTTAAGCGACGAATTATAATTACTCGCCCGAATGGATAGGTACCCCGGAAGTCACAGCAGGTCGACGCTTTGTGATTTATTTAGCTCACACTCTTTGTTATAATGTAGTGTTTGCAAAATAATAAATTGTGGCTATTATTATAAACACTGTCATGTAATGAGGATAATGATTTATGAAACTATGGTATTATCTTGAAATTGGAACATACATTGATGGGATCTCATTTGATGATCATAAAATATGATATCCTTTTTTGTTTTACCATATTCCCGTTCAAAAACTAATTTATTTTCAAACAAGATAGAGAGACCTTATACTTGAATAAAAGAGTGGTATAATATTCCTGTTAACTCCAGCGATCTCTCGTTGCGCCAACCCATATTTTATCCTTTAGGCTTGTTCGCCATGTACACAACGTGCAAGTTGCATGTTTCACACATTTGATACCTAATGTTCACAAACCTTCAGTAAACTCGATGCTACAGTTTCCAATTTACAATATATTCTTCTGTCTTCAAGATACCTCGTTGCCACAAAAGACTTAAAGCCGGGCGAGATAATCTTATCAGATGAACCGTTCGTCCTGGGTCCAAACAGTGATACTTCGCTACTATGTTTCAACTGCTACCTGCCACTGCTGAGCAAGTTTATTGTGTGTAAGAAATGTTCCGTTGCCCCCATATGTCCTGGGGAAGGGTGCCCTGAACATCATAAGAGTAAGTATTAAAGCTAGGTATCATACATACGACATACCCACTTCTAATTTGAGGTCTAGGATGACTTCACTTAGCTTTAACTGCCTAAATCTGATATTTCTGTGTACAATCAGACCGCTAGCAATTAAATGGAAGTATCTTTAAAAATAAATTGGTAAAATAATTATTTATTTTATTATTTGAATCAGTTTTTTTTTATTAATAAAATATTTGTCTTTTCTTATCGATATCTTAATTCGCAAATCGGCTAACTCCACATTTAGATTTTTTTTCATGTTTAACTCCTATAAACACGAAGAAGATCACGATCGGTATGAAGGAACTTTATTTTTTTACATCCCTGCTTCGCAGAAGGATATGATATTTTCTTCAGACCATGGCCTGGACCGTGTGCGTTCGCGCAGCGGAATGTTGTTGAATTTAAAGATTTTAGATATGCAGATATTTAGTGTATGACGTCGTATAATTGTGTATGGTAAAAAAAAAATTGTGCTCGCAGCCATTGTGGAGAAATTCACCAAAAACTGATTCCGCTGGGCGAACTTTGTTCTGGCGGAACTATTTTTAATCCATTGACTTTCGAAAAAAGAAATGTGTCCAAAAATGAGTGTGTATTTGTGTGTAATTGTGTATGTATGAATAAAATTTGTGCATGCATAAACTTAGGAGATATTCAAGTTTCCGCTGCGCGAACGTTTGGCCATTAGCTAGTTTTCATATAAAGCGCTTACATAGAGAGCTGTAGATTTTTACATACTTTGTTTTGAATTTGTGTATATTTGTTTAAAAAACAGATTTAGAAAAAATCGTAAGGCTTAAAAGATAAAAATATAAACGTAAAATACGCTTATTTGGTCTTAATTCTTAAAGTATGCACTTTGGGGTCTAGATTTTCACGTTTATACAAACCTTGTAAGTGTCTGCAATATATTGCCAAGTATCAATGATGTTCCTTTAGTAATTAAAGAGTTATAGGACAATTTACCATGACAAAATCACTGTTTACAAAGCAGTCAAATATCACGACATTCTAAAGGAATTGCATGGTAAAATGTATGCCAATAATTAGTGTATTCATTCAACTATTCACATGCAAAATTTCATGTCATTAAATTCAGTAATTAAAGAAAAACAATTATAATACTGACGAAGCATCGAAAACCTACATAACCCGACCAAGTTCGGATAGCTATAAAAAAGCGGCCGTGCAATATATTTAGGTAACATCCCAAAATTTACAGTATAATACCGGTATTGTATTGGTATAGGTGATAACAAAATTGTTTCGATATAATATAAAGGTCATTTATTTTTGTACACCTATTTTTTTAAATGTATTTGACTATGACAGAGTAGGTACTATTTACGTAGTTATTTTATTTAAGTATGCGCTTGAGACTTGAGATATAATCTAGATATATTAATTTAGGCAAATAAAATTGATACAGCAAATTTCTATTGAAGATTTCACGCATCAGGATTCTTACTATAGACCCCTCAGGGATATTAAATAATTACCACAAGTAAGTACTACTGTTTAGGTACCTAAATATTTATCATATTGTAGCTTATAACACTTTTTAACCAATGCACTAGACGAGCGTTCCCCTTTGCAAATTTAGTGGATCAAACAATCTAATAACTTAAAAAAAAACTACTTCTTCAATCGATTTTTTAATTGATGGTCTATACTGTTGTAATGGTTGTGACTTATTTAAGTGAGCGTGTTCCCCCGCACCCCACCAAAATATGCAGAATTATTTTGATTGAAGCGGTACGCTTAAGGCTAGTACTTTGGTTAAATAGTCTAAGGTCCGTATTACAGAACGTTACTCAAAACTCAAGCTTTACTTACTAGTTTTAAGTAATACTTGAGCATTACTTAAAACTAGTTTTAACCTATCAAAAGGCTTCAAACGAGACTTAAGTAAAGCTGGAGTTTTGAGTGACGTTCTGTAATACGGACCTTACTATTGTAGTTATGAATTGATCAAAAATATTCTAGTGTGAAACAATAGACAACGCGCTGCGCGCAACGAGCGTTAGGCGGCTTCCCGCTTGAAACAGTACTTCCATCCTTGAAGAAAAGAGAGGGCAATATGTTTTCATTAGCCGCGGCCCGCGCGTATTCATTTGCTGTTGTACTTGAACCTGATTAATATATCTAGATTATATCTCAAGTCTCAAGCGCATACTTAAATAAAATAACTACGTAAATAGTACCTACTTTGTCATAGTCAAATACATTTAAAAAAATAGGTGTACAAAAATAAATGACCTTTATATTATATCGAAACAATTGTGTTATCACCTATACCAATTCAATACCGGTATTATACTGTAAATTTTGGGATGTTACCTAAATATATTGCACGACTGCATTTTTATAGCTATCCGAACTTGGTCGGGTTATGTAGGTTTTCGATGCTTCGTCAGTATTATAATTGTATTTCTTTAATTACTGAATTTAATGACATGAAATTTTGCATGTGAATAGTTGAATGAATACACTAATTATTGGCATACATTTTACCATGCAATTCCTTTAGAATGTCGTGATATTTGACTGCTTTGTAAACAGTGATTATGTCATGGTAAATTGTCCTATAACTCTTTAATTACTAAAAGAACATCATTGATACTTGGTAATATATTGCAGACACTTACAAGGTGTGTATAAACGTGAAAATCTAGACCCCAAAGTGCATACTTTAAGAACTAAGACCAAATAAGCGTATTTTACGTTTCTATTTTTATCTTTTAAGCCTTACGATTTTTTCTAAATCTGTTTTTTAAACAAATATACACAAATTCAAAACAAAGTATGTAAAAATCTACAGCTCTCTATGTAAGCGCTTTATATGAAAACTAGCTAATGGCCAAACGTTCGCGCAGCGGAAACTTGAATATCTCCGAAGTTTATGCATGCACAAATTTTATTCATACATACACAATTACACACAAATACACACTAATTTTTGGACACATCTCTTTTTTCGAAAGTCAATGGATTAAAAAAAGTTCCGCCAGGACAACGTTCGCCCAGCGGAATCAGTTTTTGGTGAATTTCTCCACAATGGCTGCGTGCACAATTTTTTTTTTATCATACACAATTATACGACGTCATACACTAAATATCTGCATATCTAAAATCATTAAATTCAACAACATTCCGCTGCGCGAACGCACACGCCTGGACCAGGGCCGGACGCGAGAGATCGCCTCCGATCGCTGCCACGAGGTCACGACGGTGCTCTACCTAAGCCGGGCAGACCTCCACCGTAGTGACCCACAGTGGCCACGGTTTCTCTTTTGACCAACCCGCAACCTTGACCCAGGCATCGGTCTTCTTGGACTCCGTCACGATGTAATGACATCTATTTGAGGCACGCGTCATACTCAATGCGCCGTCGACACGGTTCTGGTCCTTACTAAGCAAGCCCGAGCCTACGGTGGCCGGGAGTCCGATGTTGTCTCCTGATCAGGGCGCCTCCTGTGGCGGCTAGAGGCGTGGAGGCGCTGAGATTCCCGCTCCCTCACGCGTTCTGCCTCCTCCCTTCCCAGCATCCCTGCTTCGCAGAAGGATATGATATTTTCTTCAGACCATGGCCTGGACCAGGGCCGGACGCGAGAGATCGCCTCCGATCGCTGCCACGAGGACACGACGGTGCTCTACCTAAGCCGGGCAGACCTCCACCGTAGTGACCCACAGTGGTGACACCTTGGCGTCTCCTGCCGCTTTATCAGGAATCTCCCGAAACCGGGGACCTACGTCAGGCGGAAGGTGAGGGTGCCATAGCGCCTCTCTAGCCACTCCACTCTAGCCGCTATTGTGGCGTTGACAGAACTGGGTTGCAACAATCGTACTCTCCATGTCGCTATGAGATCCCACCGGAGCTCTGTCCACCGTACCTACTGCAATTTCTCGTGGGAGCGGCGTTATGCCCTGGCGTTTTGCCTCCTCTCGCCACTCCCACATGTGGACGAGTGCTTTGGCCTCCAGATCCCATGGCGGTAGTCGGGCAAGAAGCCTCGTCGCCGTGCAGTATAGCCGAACCAGCTGAACGATCATGACCCTCTGGGAAGCGATTTATATTCTAGACTTAGAAGGGCTTAATTCATAGATATATACAGTTTGTGAGATACTGAGATACGACCTAGAAACAGATAGAAAGACAGACGGACAGTGGTTTTAGTAATAGAGTCCCCTTTTTTTAATTATGTACCTACGGAACCCCAAAAAGATTGGTGAAATTGGTTATAATCGTTCTCGAGTTATGGTGTTACCAAAGGATTAATTTCTAATATTTTTACACATTCGTACCTATAGTTAATCAGAAATTATCATTAATATTTTCCACTAAGGGCTGCATTCCCATCTGTTGATACTCTATTCTTTTCCAGAATGGCACTCCGACTTGGAATGCGATTTTTTCAGAAGTGTTAAACTGGCCAATGGCTTACATCCGATGACGATGGTCCAAAATGTAGGATCACTTTTAATACTACGTGCTTTCATGAAAAGAACAGTTGACACTCAACCTTGGAAGGAGTTCATGCAATTGGAAACCCATTTCGAGGAAAGGAAAGGCACCAGTGTTTGGGAATTTTCAGAAAATACTGTAAAGGTGATAAATTACAAAGTTTATTTTGTTTCGATTCGACATAACAGCTATTTATTGGCAAAAGCGTAGTAGTTTTTTATTGATTCGTAATTATATAAATGATTCATTCCTATTCTGGGGTGTATTTGACCTATCTGGCTCGGCCCCGATTGCTACGCTAATGGCATTGGACTATTAACTATGCTTTGATCAAGTGTTAGTATTAAATTATGACCAAATTGAAATGGGAAAGCAGGAATAGGTACAAGGTTACATTCAAAATATATAGTATTTCACATAAATAAGGACACTTATACACAATGCAGAAACTAGGTGCACGGTTCCATCTAGTCGTTTCCTGTGGAGAAGAATCCATATGAATTATACGGAAGCGCTTTAAAAATTAAATTAACTAGCGAAATCACAGATGTGTTGTGTAAGTGCCGTACATCGCCCTAATTGCGTAATCACAATCTTAATCATTTTGAAGGCTATTGTTAATGCGTTGCTGCTTGCTGCTTATGATTGAAACATTTCTGTGAGCTAAAAATACTTATTCAGAGTGTATGTGAGTTTAAATGTTTCTAACTACTTACTACTGTTTACTAACTGGACTGCAGGTCAGTGAGTTTAACTAGTTAAATTAATTCAACCTTCTTTTTACATTATATTTCAGTTCATTCAGTCACTAAGCATCATGGACGACATACCAGACGGGGATTTGATTCAAAAGATATGCGGAGCTATTGACGTGAACAGTTTCGAAGTGCGTGGCCCGCCAGTTCCTGGCATCGGATGCGCAGAAGTTTTGCGTGGAGTATACTTGAAAGCCGCGCTATTGGCACATGATTGCGTGGGAAATACGCACATGTCTATCAATGATAATAATTTGTTGGTGTGCCGTGCTAGCACGAATATCAAGAAGGGAGAGCCTATTTTTTATAATTATACAGATCCTTTGAAGGTGAGATTAAGTTATGTCAAAGTTTAGTAGCTAACAAAGCTGTGTAGATAGTAATTAATTGCCAACTGTCCTGTGCCAAGTAATGGGTCTAGGTAAAAGCACAAGTTACGCAGTGGTCAACTAGTATCACCAAGTACAGCTAGTATCAACAAGTAGCACCATACCAAGTTACACCAAGGAGCAACAAAATATGTCCAAATACCGAGAGACGCTATTGAGACAGTCAGCTTTCCTAATCAGAAATTCAGATTCGGAAAACTAAATGTTCCGCTTACACACAAAATGTTCAATGTACACAGCAGGCAATGCCAATGTCAGGAATTTTCCAAACAGAAAATAACCTGACATTGGCTTCGATATTTTTCCCGTACGTTCTGATCATAAAAACTGAAAAAGTCTAATGACGTCATTCCGAAGCATCGTTCGCGAACCTATATTTTGGCTTGCTTTGCCACAAACAAACGGAAATTTTGATTCAGAACCGCAATAAGGCTGTGCCCAGTGGACGTTGATCATAGCTTGCTCCATCTGTGCTCTTACTTAGTATTTTATGTTAAAAATGTATGAGGCCGAAAATTTTATTATGTCTGTTTGAAGATATCTCTGCTATCCCTGCTATCATATTAATAACGCGGGCTATCAAATCAGAAGCTTAAAAGATTTGGCTTGGGAACATTTGGTTTTGTCAAGAGGTTTGATGAATGATTGTGTACGTACCCTATAGAGACGTTTCGTCTTTTTTGTTACGCTCCAATAAGCAATACCAATCGTTTAAATTCGTCCTCGTCGTCCATGATAACGAGTTTACACGAATGCAGGAGTATTGTTCCTATATATAATTACTATTATAAAAAGCCAAACGTTAGCGCTAATCACACGAATTCACACATTTCGAATCTGAATTCCTAATCAGGAAACCGGAAACCGTACGTTTGCGGCCAGCCTAAGTATTCTTACTGCATTGATCGCTGGTGCAAACTTAAATAACGTTTGAATAAGAGTGGCCGCGCGAGAATCATAAGATAAGCAAAATCGCAATGAAGGGCTAAGCTCATTTCATCTAAATTTTCACTGCGAGATTTTTACAGAATCGATTGGCAGATGTTGTTTTATGTACCTAGGTTTCAATTATTTTCTTTTCAGGGAACTTCTATACGGCAGCAGCATCTACTGGTCGGCAAGTACTTTAAATGCACTTGCGACAGATGTTCCGACATCACAGAGATAGGAACTCACATGAGTTCTGTCATTTGTCCTGAATGCAAGACTGGCTATGTTTCACTCACTACTCCCAAAGAATGGACATGTGACAGCTGTAGTAAAACTTTTGAGGATAATAACATCGGATTTAAAGTCAAATGTTGTATGGATAAGTTCGGGGCCATAAGTAAGTTTATGTTTGAGATACACACAAGTAGGTAATTAGGTACCATCTACCTCTAACCTCATTCTATTTTAACATTCATGCAATTTATTATTTTATAATCATCATTCTCTCGCAGTTATCCTAGTGATTTTCTTTCATACTTTTCCATTAGTACTTAATTATCGTGCAATTTACCATTCATTTCCACCAAAAGCCATTGTTTTTCCTCTCAGATGTAAGGCACAAATATTAAAACTTTCTATGCGTATTGATGTAAAAGGAAAATCTATTGAGGCGCCGATAATCTTATAAAATGTTTCTCATGATAATTACCTACCCACATGGCTCTCTTTCACAGATCAAAAAGATGAAAAGGAACTTGAAGAATACATCAGAAACGTATCACTGATTCTCACTCCAAACCATTACTTGCTTCTGGAAGCCAAACAACGTCTGGCGGGACTTTTGAGGGATATCATAAACAGGGAACCCCGACCCACGAAGAAATTATTGAGACGTAAAATGGAATTATGCATGGAATTACTCCCAGTCCTTGAAACACTATGTCCCGGAATATCTAGAACCAAAGGTATTGAAATTAAAAAGAATCGATCTTTTTTTTTCAAGATCTTTTTTATATCCTTAATTATATTTATATTTTTTTATATTACAGCAATCACATTATATGAACTGCATGCTGCAATGGTTCAGTTAGCGAAAAAGCTCTTTGATGGGCGAGAAATCACGGGCTCAGCGTATATGGTTAGAATGCAATAAAATAACATAAACTAGGCAAAGTTTAATTTTAGACCCAAGGTGTGAACTAAAAATACGCCTGTTTACAGGATGAATTAATATCTGCTGAGAAATATTTGAAAAGGTCTCTAGAAATGCTGTTCATCGAGCCAGGAAACTCTCCGGAAGGTGAATTATGCGCTAAAGCACTTGAAGAATATAAAGTGTTGAAGACCACGATGAGCAGTGTGCTAGACGCTATACATGCCGAAGGAAAATCTCATCTTAGTGCCGTGGAAGGCAATAAATCCGAACAGCAATAAATCTACCTATTTTTACAATTGAAGTTTTCTTTGTTTTTATTTTTGTCATATGGCCGCATTTTCTGCCTATCCTATTTCTTAGAACTGCGTTATGTAACAGAGATATTTTTTTTAATTTTGTGGCATGGCTCCTTGGCTTTTGTGCCATTAACAGAGATATTTAATATTCATCTATACATATTAAAACATTCGGGAATATTTTTGTTCTTCATCAATGAACAAAAACTTTTTTACTACCACAATTAAACATAAAAAGAATTATTAAAATCACTTGCTCAATAGGATAAAATTATGACTAATATAATACTAATATCAAAATAAAAACAGACAAGTACTCAAAATAACGTGATTGTGTAGCAAGTTTCTAAACTAAACATTAGTTGTCAAGTGAAATGTGTCAAATGTCATCGGATAATGCAAATGCAATTTGTGTGAAACAGTCGTCAATGTAAGAATAAACACTAAATTATCGGGTATATAGTGACCGGCCTGTGTTGAAACCTAATAAAAAGGTCTTTTAAATCTTGTGTTCACCATAAAATAATATTATTCATTCATCATACCGCTAATCGTCAGTGTGCATTTGGATTTGTGGAGGTGAATTGAATTGTTCGTAATTGTTTAGTAGTAGCGGCCACTACTTAATTAGGTACCTTAATAACTCGTGATATTTCCTCAGTCCGGTTATGGCGGATCAGTCGTCAGTTTTGGCTTTGGTAATACTGGCAGTTGGGGTCACTGTACACTTCTCCCTTCACAAGGTGGAAGAGGGACATGTAGGGGTGTACTACCGAGTAAGTAATATTCACAATTACAAACCCTTTAATTTGTAATATTACTGATTTTATCATTTGATTTAATTCTATAGGGTATTTTAGAAAATGTACTCGGCACAATGCCAGGGCCAATCCAGAAAGAACAAACAGACTTTCCTTAACAAACCAGCTTGCACGCTATCTCCCTTATTTGATTTTGACTGTTCTGTAAACTGCCTTTTAATATGAGTCAAACCAATTGCTATTTGCAAGGCATCAAAACTGAATAAAACTGGTTGTAACAAGGTATCAAACCAGCTTGGTAACATAATTTAATGATACATGTATTCATTAAAATACATTACATTAATGGCCTTTGTTAAAGGAAGGAAAAGCCAGTTTGTATTGTTTTGTTTTCAACTGGTCAACAATAGAATGTGGATAAGGAAAAGTCACAGATAAAAATAAGCTGTTATTTTTGTGGAACTAACACTGTATATTATGTACTGTGTGTGCCTGTATCAGTGTACTTCATACTAGTATAAATATAAACAGAAGTGGTAGAAATGTTTTTTATTTATGTTGATTCTTTTGAAAGAAGAAAGAAAGAAGTGATGAATAGTTTTTTTTTATATATAAAATAATAAACTAGCGCTTGACCACAATCCCACCTGATGGTAAGCAGTGACGCAAGAGCCTATTCATTCTAGCCTTGAAGACACTCAAATTATAGTCCGACGGCAACACCACCACTGGCAAATTGTTCCAGCCCCTCGATGTACGCAGTATAAAGGAGGAGGAAACACTTCGTCCGGATCATAGTGGTGTTAACAAAGTAGCTCAAATGAGCAGCCGTCGACAACGAATCGGAGGGACCATTCAGTCAGGAAATCTTTAACCCAGCCAGTCCTGACTGGCTAATTTCCAGCGAGCCATACCCGATCGAAGGCCTTTGAGACATCAAGGGAGACAGCAATCGCTTCCCCATTTCTGTCGAGGGCGTCACCACACAAGTGAGCGGCATACACTAGTAGATCCCCAGTTGACCGATTGGTCGTCGGTCACTGAGGAGACCGTTACCTTCCAGGTATGCCAAGAGGCGCGAGTTCAACATACGCTCTATATTTTTGCAAAGTATGTAGGTGACCAAAACCAAATATAAAAAAAAATTACAGTAAAGTAAACAATTACTGTTTACTATTGTACTGGCTTACTGTTTGACAATCATGTATTACAACCTGCTGTAAAGTCTTCATGTAGGTAGTATGCATTCATTAATTTTTTCTTTATGAATTGGAGGGTGTGTTTTACTATTTATATTCATATTAACATATACAAAAGCAAGAAAAATCAAATGCTTTAAAACTGTTGTTTATAAATGTTGCAAATATAGATATATTAAAAAAAGAATATTTTTCCTTAATTGCAGGGAGGCGCATTGCTACCGGTGACCAGCCAGCCCGGGTTCCATATGATGATACCACTATTAACATCATACAAATCTATACAGGTATTTTTTTTTTAATGATGCCCCACACTAGGTCTTTCTCCTGAATAGTGGGTGCACTTACAAACATATAAACTCACATACACAAACAGCCAGATGACACAATTGGACATGGCATCCATTCTTCAATAGTCAATTTATTAATGAGGTTTAAGTATTGTTAATTAAGTAATTGGCAATCATAGTCAAACTGTTACAGCAGACTGACTGACTCATTATCTCTCTAGCTTTTTGCCAAATATGTGGGCAGCTGTATACTAGTATCTTTTTTTTAAATCTACATTTTACGAGGCTTCGGTACACATGGAGTGACTATGCCAGCCTCATGGGAGACCTCCAATATTAAAAGGAATCATCTTTCCTTCATTGTCTCTCTCCACAAACGAAATACGGCGCTTGCCGCATGTGAACATGGAGTACCAGTATCTTATTTCGTGTTTCTTTTTTTTTTATAAGTTATAAACTAGTGCTTGACCTCAATCCCGCCTAATGGTAAGCAGTGATGCAATCATTGATGGTAAAGTGTGCTAGTTTATTAAACATTACGTGTTAACAATGTAAGATGGTGGAACGGAGATGGGGGAATCAAATCATGCAATTCCCTCGCACACTCACCAGAATGCATGCTATAGAAGACCGAAAGGCTGGCTACTCTACGTCTGTGCTCCAGGCTTTGGAGACCGTTTCGAGTTAAGTCTGGGTCGCCAATCAGCCTCTGCGCACGCCTCTCCACTGAATCCAAAGTAGCCAGGTGACATTTTGCAGCACCAGCCCAAATGTGGCTGCAGTACTCCACACACGAACGGACCTGTGCCTTGTACAACATTAGAAGCTGCCTTGGTGTGAAGTACCGCCGGGTACCTTTGCAATAATGCCAAGTTTCTTGGCAGCCACCTTGGCCTTGGACCCAATGAACCGCCCAAAATTTAAGTTCGAGGAAATCTCAACTCCCAAAAGCTGAAGGCGGTCGGTGCACTCCAAGGATACATTCCGTCGACAACAACTCTGAGGGACCGTTCAGTCAGGAAGTCTTTTATCCAGCCAGCCAGGCCAAGGGAAATGCCGTACGCTAGAAGCTTACTCAAAAGGCCAGCGTGCCATACAAGGCCTTCGAGACATCAAGGGAGACAGCAATTGCCTCCCCATTTTTCGATCTGCAATCCTGGAGTAAACCATAAATCTTATCATGACATGCATTTTCAGCCAATAATGTTTCCACTTCTCATATACAGGCCTATTCTCAGTGAGAGGGAGTGCAGACTTTAATCCTCCATGTGAGCCCAGTGTGGGTTGCTAGAGGCCATGTGACATCGAATGTTTAGTTCATGACATAACTACTGAATACAATAATTATATTTTACTAGTGGCCGTTAGCGACTTCGTTCGAGTGGAGTTAGTTATGCTCCGCTCCTATTGGTCGCAGCGTGATGTTATATAGCCTAAAGCCTTCCTGGATTAATGAGCTATCCAAGGCAAAAAGAATTTTTCTAATTGGACCAGGAGTTCCTGAGATTAGCGCATTCAAACAAACAAACTCTTCAGCTTTATACATATATTAGTAAAAATTAGTTTTATCTTTAAATAACTCAGATAAGAAAGTAGTTTATGTGTCGCATTCAGATAACAGTCAGCAATGTATGTTGACGTGACAACGTCTATTAAATTGGTACGGCGTGGAGTCATTCTCGAAAACACCGTAACGGCCGAATCTGACGCCACACGGAGTCCACGCCTACTTTACCCCCACCCCTAGAGCGTGTGTCACACTCGTGCGCGAGGTCTATTACCATGTAATAGACATTGTCACGTTCAAATATCGGCAGTAGACGGAGTTCTACAGACAACCAATTTTTATATATATTTTTTACTGTGATTGTAGACTACTCTTCAAACGGATGAGGTGAAGAATGTGCCGTGTGGTACTAGTGGTGGCGTCATGATATACTTCGAGCGGATTGAAGTGGTGAACAAACTGGAACCTGTTAGTGGTTAGTGTTACCTCCCTATTTAGTTTTCATTATTTGACGCAACGTAATATGACGCCTTATATTTGAAAGCGGGATAGGCACAGATGTGTCAAATTGTTATTTTGTAATCCAAGACCAAGCGGTCTAAAGTGGGGTTTTGTGTGACGCCTTTGAAAAAAAAATCTTTACGAACTGAATTTTTCGAGGTCATTATTTATTTATTTCTTCTTTATTGTACACTAATCAAACATCGAACAAAATACATTGAGCACAAAACATACAATGGGCGGCATTATATAAGATTCAAATTAAAGAGTTGGATTAAGTCTTAGATCCGGTCTTGAAATATCTAATTAAAACTGACACCATTTAAATTACTGATAAAAATAATTCTGCTGAAAAAATAATAATTTTAGTATACTTCTCATTTTCCAGTGCTAGACATGGTGCGTAACTTCACTGCGGACTACGACAAAACGCTGATTTTCAACAAGGTGCATCACGAGCTGAATCAGTTTTGCAGCGCGCACACGTTACACGAAGTTTATATCGATCTGTTCGATCAAATCGACGAAAATTTACGAACTGTAAGTGAATTAAAAAATCACGGATGGAGTTTTAAATTTCATTCTTCAGCGAAGCATTGAAAGTACAACGTTTCTCTCTCTCTCTCTCTTTAGGTGCTATCTGTTTTGTATTGGTATTTTGCAGAAGCCCTTTTTAATATTTTCGCAGGCACTGCAAAGAGATTTGCACGAAATGGCGCCAGGGCTGCAGGTGCAAGCAGTCAGAGTAACGAAACCAAAGATACCAGAGTCTATCCGCAAGAATTATGAGCTAATGGAAGCAGAGAAGTCAAAACTCCTTATTGCTGCACAACATCAAAAGGTATTTGACTAGGAACTTTGCAACCAAACATTTATACAAATCATAAGTTCTTCATTATGGAAAAATTGCCTTCCCCTTTCTGTTTAACTACGCCAATTAGCCTCACGAATTAAAGTTATCTACAAAAAAAATTGCAGCATTTATATTGCTCCTCTTTTATATCATAATTTAAAGGTTTTTCCTGTAGTCGTCACTAGGTTAAGCTACCGAAAACTGGCGTATTTTACCAATCAACCTTGAAATGTTTGTGTGTGAATAACATTAAAAAAGTTTGAACTTCAACATGACTTTTCTATCCATAGGTTGTTGAAAAAGAAGCGGAAACAGCAAGGCGAAAGGCCGTCATCGAAGCCGAAAAGGAGGCACAAGTCGCGAAAATACAATACGAACAGAAAATCATGGAAAAAGAATCTTTGCAGAAGATTGAACTCATTGAAGACAGCATACACAAAGCTAAACAGCAAACGAAAGCAGAGGCCGAATTTTACCATCTGAAGAAACAGGCGGAGGCTAACAAAATGCTGTTGACAAGAGAGTATTTAGAACTGAAGAGGTACGATGCTCTCGCAAGAAACAATAAGATCTATTTTGGCAATGATATCCCTAACATGTTCCTACAAGCTACCGTCGGTGACAGTGTTCCTCCTATACCAAATAGTGTTCATGTTGAATGAGTGTTAATTACCTTGAAACACCTGCTAGTCACAGAATAGCAGCAATGATCCTGCAGACTGCATATCAGTGACTATGAACTTTTTTTAGCCACAATGTTTTTAATAAATGTGGTTTAAGGATATTTATCCCTAGCAGGAGCTTCTTGCACCAACTTTTGCATCAGTTCCATGATGTTAAATTTGTATAGACTGCTAACTTTTCTGAAACACTTATCTATTTGAAAGCTTGAGGTAAACAACGATTCTCATAGCAATGGTTAATATAACTGTAATGGATTCATTGGCTGTCTAAATACTCAATTTAAATGCAATGCCAATTTTCAGTACCCTAATCTCAAAGTATTTTGTGGTTGTCTATAAGTGCATAATCATTTAAATGTTTTATGAATTATGATATTTTATTGATCAAAAGACACTAGTCTAGAGTGAACAAATTACGAATTTTGTAAATGTCAATAAAAGTGAAATATGTCACATTGTCTGCACAGTTTTATTTCACTGACTACTTTTTGTGTTGAATTGACTATGTACATAACTTTTAAAGATGTGTAATAAAAGTGGATATATGTGGAAAAATTTTGATTTTATTCAAAAGTAATCTTAAATTTAAATAGGCTCAACATTTTAGATCTTGTTGAATGCAGCGATATCAACAGACTGGACATAATCTTCATTATCCTGGATCTTTTCTGTTAGAAGGTCAACTGAGACCTTGTCGTCTTCAATGACACACATGATCTGCAGTTTCTTGATACCATACCCAACAGGGACTAATTTGGAAGCACCCCAGAGGAGACCGTCCATTTCAATGGAGCGGACCAGTTTCTCCATTTCTTTCATGTCAGTATCATCATCCCAAGGCTTGACGTCAAGGAGTATAGATGACTTGGCAATAAGGGCAGGTTTCTTTGATTTCTTAGCAGCATAGGCTTGGAGGCGTTCTTCACGAACCCTTGCTGCTTCTGCATCCTGTTAATCAAGAGAATATTTTTTTAACATCCCTGCATGCACAAAAATATTAAATCGTATTCTCAATTCAAATTGTTCTTTCGATAACAGTGCCAGTAAGCAGGTATTGAGATGAATAAAGATTTATGTTATTGATAAAAAAGATAATACTAATTTCAGATGAAAGGTTACTGACCTCTTCTTCATCACCAGAGCCGAATAGATCTACGTCGTCGTCGTCGTCGTCGTCGGCGGCGGGTTTAGCGGGTGCGGGGGCTGTAGTGGTCTTGCCACCAGCGGTCAAGGGGTTGGCTCCAGCAGGCCAAGCTTTGCGTTCGCCGGCATTGTAGGACGCGATCTGGTTGTACCACCGAAGGGCATGGGGCAAGCTAGCACTCGGGGCCTTGCCGACTTGTTCAAACACTTGCACATCGGCTTGAGTCGGTGTCCAACTAAAAATGACAAAGGTGACCAATGAATATGACGAATGAAAAATTCACAGCTGGTGGCTCAGGTCCTGATTTCGTTCAAGATACCAGTTGAAGACATGGAAAATTACAAGTTCTTATATACCGGCTTTAAGAATGGTAGAACAAATTTTATAATTTCCTTCATTTTCATGAATTTGAGGTTATACTAAGTTCGTACAATCTATGCCAGGTTGACGTGGATTTCAATTTTATTGTATAGAGCAACTTACCCGGACACATAACTCTTATCAGCCAAGTAGGTGTTCAGTTCGTTAAGGCCTTGTGCGGTTTTTACGTCTCCAATTGCCATTTTTATAGAAAAAATATCTTCCTTTCAAGCAACAACCACACGCCCCGGCACAATGTGAGCGAGAAGGAAAGAAAAGGGTTCAGTTGACAGTTTGACAGCCGCTGAACGAGTGTTTTTTTTTATAGGAGTTTTTGGCTTGGTTGCTAAGACCTTTGAGCAATTTCTTCGTTATTCTTGTTTTCTTTCGTAACTTATCTTAAACGTATCCTAACTTATCTTAAACAAACCTATCTCCTTTCGTTTCCCGCGTGAGCCGACTAGGAGGGGTTTGGGGTATAGTTATGATGTGGCCACTATGCTACAATATTTCAATGTTATTTATAAATTATTCATTGAATGCACTTTTTACTACATAAATCACGCGCTTTATTTAGTAAACAACACTATAAATAATTTTAAAAGTCCAATGAGCGTGACACTCAGCTTGACTTTCCCGCCAAAACCGCCTTGAACGATTGAATGAAGGAGTGACTCTATCCTTCAATTCTTACTATCGAGAAACCGGAAAATATAAATCGACTAGTTTCATAGCTTTCATTACTAAAAAAAATAAATAAGTAAGAGCAGTTTTTATTTATTTAATGACTGTTTACTAAGGTCCGTATTCTAGAACGAAACTCAAGCATTGATCTCTGTTTAAACATTACTTAAAACTAGTTTCAACCAATCAAATGACTTGAAACTAGTTTAAAAGTAATGCTTGAGTTTTCAGTGACCTTCTGGAATACGGACTTAAGACCTTTAGGCCCGTATTCCATACCATTTCTTAGCAGACAGGACATTTCACGTTTAACAAAGAAGTTATATTAAATACCTAGAATGTAAACGAGTCGGCAAAGGCGTTCCTAGAAAGAGAAACGCACGAACGACCTCCGTGTCCCTTTCTAGTAGAGTGTACACAGTTCATAAGAAAATTGGGACATTTAATACACTTCAAAATGGTTTTGAGTAAAAATCTAATAACAGTAAGAGGTAGCTACAAAATAAAACATGAATTATATTTTTATAGTAGGTATACTAGCGACCCGACCCGGCTTCGCTCGAATAAATGTATTATATTAGGTATTGTATAACATTTTCTTGAATCACTCTATCTATTAAAGAAAACCGCATCCCGTTACTTAGTTTTAAAGATCTGAACATATGTATATAGGAACAATTACAGGCTCGCGTTGCCCCTGCGCGTCGCAGCCTCTATGTCTCAGTAATATCTTCGAAAATATTTATTAAATTACATGCTATAAAAGGCAATATTAATATATATGAAATGCAAAATGAATTTAGTGAATAAGGTCTTCAGTACGTTCGAATTAATAGAAACGCTTGGAACGTAAGTCATACCCACTCGCCTCAATTCGGGTGCCCTCTCAATACTCCTGCTAGTAGTCACGCACGCACCGCCAAAGAGTATAATATAGGGTAAAAGAGAGCGCCCATCCGCGGGCGGCGGGCGGCAGGGCACGCGGCACGTGGTCGCATCGCTATTCGCTCATAAAAATACCGGTGTTGTCACTTTTTTAAAATTTACCAAATTTCGGGGAAGTTGGAATTAATTCGCGGGAAAAAAAGATTTTTTTTTAATTTTTTTTATTAAAATATAAACCAGCGCTTGACCGCAATCCCGCCTGATGGTAAGCAGTGACGCAATCGTTGATGGTAAAGCGCACTAGTTTATTAAGAGCCTATTCACTCTAGCCTTGAAGACACTCAAATTGTAGTCCGACGGAAACACCGCCGCCGGCAGATTGTTCCAGTCCCTCGATGTACGCGGTATAAAGGACGAGGCGAAACGCTTCGTCCGGATCGTTGAGGTGTTAACAACATAAGGGTGGAAACTCGCCGTACGACGGGTCGTCCGATGGTGGAACGGAGATGGGGGAATTAAATCGTGCAATTCCCACGAACACCGAAAGGCTGGCTACTCTACGCCTGTGCTCTAGGCTTTGGAGACCAACTCGAGTTAAATCAGGGTCACCAATCAGCCTCTTCGCACGCCTCTCCACTGAATCCAAAGTGGCCAGGTGACACTTAGCAGCACCAGCCCAAATGTGGCTGCAGTACTCCACACACGAACGGACCTGTGCTTTGTACAACATTAGAAGCTGCCCTGGTGTGAAGTACTGCCGGACCTTTGCGATTACACCAAGTTTTCTGGCAGCCACCTTGGCCTTGGACTCAACGAACCGCCCAAAGTTTAGGTTCGAGGAAATCTCAACACCCAAAAGCTGAAGGCGGTCGGTACACTCCAAGGATACATTCCGAAAAGTAGGAGCCAAGGTGAACGGGCTCCTTTTGGCGGTGAAGAGACACGCCTGCGTTTTGGCGGCATTGAATGCTACAAGATTGGCATTGCCCCATTCGGAGACTGCCTGAAGTGTAACACTCGTTCGCTCTACCATGGCCTCTCTTTCGGACCAGATTGATTCCCTACTAGCCCGAGCATCCGGCAGGTATCTCTCCACAACTGTGCTGTCATCTGCATACCCATAGATACCGGGCATCAGCAGATCGTTAATATGCAGCAAAAACAGAGTTGCAGAGAGAACAGACCCCTGAGGAACACCGGCATTAGTCGACATGGGCTCAGATGAGCATCCGTCGACAACAACTCGGAGGGACCGTTCAGTCAGGAAGTCTTTTACCCAGCCAGTCAGGCTAGGGGAAATGCCGTACGCTGGAAGCTTACTCAAAAGGCCAGCGTGCCATACCCGGTCGAAGGCCTTTGAGACATCAAGGGAGACAGCACTCGCTTCCCCATTTCTCTCGAGGGCCTCGCCCCACAAGTGAGTGGCATACACTAGTAGGTCCCCAGTTGACCGATTGCGGCGAAACCCGTACTGTCGGTCACTGAGGAGATCGTTACCTTCCAGGTATGCCAAGAGGCGCGAGTTCAATACACGCTCCATAATTTTACAAAGTATGGAGGTGATCGAAATCGGCCGATAGTTGGTAGGATCGGCACGACTACCCTTTTTGGGCACGGGCTGCACGTTGGCAAGCTTCCAGGACTTGGGCACTATACCAGTCCCAAATGAGAGGCGGTACAAGCGTGTCAATACAGGAGACAACTCGGGCGCACATGCTTTTAGAACAATCGCTGGTATACCATCCGGACCACTAGCCTTATTCACGTCCAGACGACACAGTGCTCTCAGAACCTCCTTGTTCCGAATGCGAACCTCAGGCATTGAAGTACCGCAATGGGGTAAAACAGGTGGTAAAGATTATTTCAAAATTCATTTGTATTGGTACTATGATGATTACGTAAAATTTTATATTATATTTGGTCATGTGTTTACCTAACCTTTATTATCCTTATGGGTCGGACAGGGTTTTCTTAACATACTGTATATATATTATACCTACACATACCATAGCTATAGACAGACATATTGTACAGGGTGTATCTGACATCGTAACGCAAACTTCGCGAGAAGGCTACACCGCATGCCTCTAATAAAATTATGATAGTCATTTATATCGATAATGAGCGGTTACAGAAATAACAGTGTTTAAAAAAATATGTCAGCTCGGCCTTTGAACGTTGCAAGCGTGCCGCCGCGCGTGTTTGTGGGTATGACGTAGATCCCTGATGTAAACTCTATTAAATCAGCTGATAAGATAGTTTTTTGAGTTTTGTTTTCATTGCGCTTTTTTGTGTAACTAGCGAATTAATTATTTTTTTACTTTAAAGTCTTATTGGGTTTTAAAAGTATAGCAATTATGAAAGGTTTAAAGTGAAAAAAACTGCATATATATTTTTTAAAATCAGGAAAAACCGACGAAAAATTCCATCACTGGGGGGTTCAGAATCATGTACTGGATCCATGGTACTCGTTTGTGCATCGATGTCAGATACACCCCTTATAGTCCTATTGATTAGAGGTTGTAGCAGATGCTACATATATTCTATCCCGCTGTGAAGGGTTCCTATAAATCACACTAGGGCCGCGGAAGTCATGGCGTGCGTCGCTGCGACCCTGACCCCCGGGGCGACGGTTCCCATAAATCTCACCCCGGAAGACATCTGTTGACCATCATCCATGTGCGTGAGAACCAAACCGTGAGTTGGCGCGTTTTCTACACTAACCAATCACACGCCGCGGCCTGCCTCGATCAACGAATCAACATCAAGAACGCACGCAACACCGCGTGGAGATCCGCAGGACAGCAAGCTGTTTTGCTATTGGTTACCCCACTATTGTTTAGAGATAGCTAGTATTTAAGTGAGCGCATAGCTTGTAGGAGACTCCCCATTCCCTCACATTGCATTCCATTCCATTCCATTATATTCTATTCCATCACATTCCATTATTAACAACATTACATTACAGCCCATTCCTGTTCACACTCTTGTGTTTAATTTATCTTACATCATGTTATTGTACACGTCATATACATTGTACCCTTTTACTTACGTGCCATACACAACGTTCGATTTATCCGAGTTTTAATTACGTAACACGACCTACGCGCTACATTGGTGACCCCGACGTGATCCTAACCGACGTGATTCTAACCGACGTGATTACAAGACATTCTAGTGGCTTCCCACAAGCGGGTCTCACCACTAGGATTTCAAGAGGCTATATTCACGGCATTGCTACGTGATACACCAGAAGAGTCTAATCAGGATGGCGACCAGCAACGCACCACAGGTAGGAGGACAAGTCGGCACGCTCACACTACAAGCACGGCTGTCTGACTTTTGGCCGGCGTATCCCAGACTATGGTTTACGCACTTCGAAACAGTAATGGCGCCACAAAAGCAAGGTGATGACGCGCGCTATCAAGCAGCTATCGCCCGACTAGGCTTGGACGCACTTCAGCAAGTAAGTGACATTGTAGCTAACCCGCCCACTCAAAAAAAGTACTAAACCCTGAAGACCAGACTCATCAGCGTCTACGAGGAATCCGAGAGCCGGAAGCTGCAGAAGCTGATGGATGAGATGGAACTCGGAGATCAAAAACCCTCACAGCTGTTACGGAAAATGCGGGAACTAGCTGGACAGAAAATACCAGACGGTACACTGCATCATGTGGATCAGGCTACTTCCACCCTCAGTACGCGCTGTTCTCACCGTGAGCGACGTTGTGGACTTAGAAAAGTTATCGCAAGTAGCAGACAGTGTAATGGACAGTATCGCGCAACCTAACCAGGTCGCACAGATCACACGCACGAGCGATATGGCTGTCCTACGTGAACAAATAAAGCAGTTATCTCTGGAGCTGGCACAACTCAAGAACAGGCAGGAATCCAGACCTAGATCACACCACTCGACAGACGGCGTTCAAGATCGCGTTCGAATAGCAACCGCAAGTATTCAGAACAATCACTTATCTGTTATTATCATCGTAAGTTCGGCACAGAGGCGTGGCCGTGAGGCCGTAAGTTAACATCGATGATTGATTCCGTTAATTGTTGTAATATTTTTTGTATATCATCATCAGCATTCAACATCGATGATCATCGAATATCGATATACATCAAACATCCCTATAACAGATTATTGACACTTCACACTGGTGACAGTTCTTATATCTGTCACTTAACTAAAGATTTTCAATACATAAATTTAGGTACGAATTTAACGAAAATACGACGTAAATTACAATAAGTAATAGTTTTTTTAAGTTTTTAACTTGAATTGATTATAAACCGAATAGAGAAAGTCTTAATATTCATTATATTTATTTAGGTTAGGTGTTGATTCTTATGTAATAATAACAGAAGATTTGATTGTATTTGGGGTGTTTTTAAGGTATTTCTCGTCGTGATAGTGTTTTATGGTTTACAAAATATTAGGAAAATATGCACTAAGTGCGAACATTAGTGGGAAGTTATCCAATTAGCGTGACGTTAGTTGTAAATTTATTGGCGTTTACAGCAGAAAATGCTGCGCCAGCCGCTAACCAGGGCGCTTACGCTGAGCTCGCCGGTGCGTGCTGCACCGCTGGCGGCTCGCTCTTATGCTGCCCAAGCGCAACCACCCCCAGAAAAAATTGAAGTCTTCATTGATGATAAACCAGTTCAAGTTTTGCCTGGCACTACTATCTTACAAGTAAGTAATTGATAAATACTAAATAGGACTTGGAGTTCTAATTTGAAATTTACTGATTCAGTGACTATTACTGTTTGAATGGCTTAATTATGTTGTTCTCTAAAAATGAAGATTATTTCATATTGTTCTGTAAATTATATCATAAATTAATCATTCATTAAAATTGTGTCTGAAAATATATGCATAATAATCAAAACTATTTCATATTAGTTAAAAGAATCTATTAATAATAATGTGTATTAAATCTTATAGATATAGGTAAGTTTTGGTCAATGGTAGTTATGCCAATCTGAAACTTATGAGGTTGTGTGCAGCGGCTTTGTCCAAATATGCAGAGCATTCTAACATCTCAGATTCCCAGATGATGTATTTGTGTTTTTTTTTTATGTAATTTTAACACTTGTTGTCTAATACATACATAGTTATGCTGTTTAGTATCTAAATTAACAAAGAGTGAATCCAGTGTGAGTATTAAACTGTATTGTCTACTATGTCTGCAAAACATTTTCTTGTTTCCTAATGTTAAATCTCTCTTGAATGGTTGATCTGGGGCCCTAGCCAATGTAACATTGCTTTATAAAGAAACATGAAGACTTGTGAAACTAGTCCTCTGCCCTTTTCTTTATGAAATATTTATTTGTTTATTTATTAACATATACAAAAAAAAATAAAGAAAAAGATGCACGGAACTTTAATTTAATTTAGTTTGTAAACTGTGAATAGGATTAATAAAGTAGACGATGATGAATTTCGATTTTGTTTTGTTATGAAGTGATTTTACATTGACTAGGGCCTGTAGTCACAACTGAAAAAGATTATCTGTATTAATGAAGCTAGAATGTAAATAGAGCATACTTTTATTGCTATAATTAACCTTTCATGCATCTATTGATAGATGCAGTTGATTGAGGATCAGAATCCTAATTGCTTTACTAGCTAGAAAAATGTATCTGCTCAACAATAAAAATAATGCAAAAAATGTTGAAAAATGTATTTGTGTGTACCAGGCAGCAGCCCAAGTGGGGGTAGAGATCCCCCGATTCTGCTATCATGAGCGTCTTGCCGTCGCTGGTAACTGCCGCATGTGTCTTGTGGAAATTGAGAAGTCCCCCAAACCTGCCGCTGCCTGCGCTATGCCTGTGATGAAGGGAATGAGGGTTAAGACTAACTCAGACCTGACCAGGAAAGCCCGTGAGGGTGTGATGGAGTTCCTTCTTGTTAACCACCCCCTAGATTGTCCCATCTGTGACCAGGGTGGTGAATGTGACTTACAAGACCAGTCCATGGCTTTTGGATCCGACAGGAGCCGATTTACTGATATTCATTTCTCTGGCAAACGGTGAGTAACTATTCATTAACTAGTAGTAGTTGTTTTCATATCTTTCTATTTTTTATGATGAGGTGTTCAGCATAGTAGTTGAGGGCAAAATGATCTTGTAAGACGGCCAACCTTCAATCCTGAAGGTTGGCCGTCAGCTTCTTGTCTTGTCAACCGCGAGTCGGAACAGTTTTTCGACGGAAGTAATGCCGGTCCACTCCCTGATGTTACGCAACCACGACTTTCTCTTTCGTCCAGCGCGCCTTTTTCCTTCTACCTTGCCCATCACAATGAGTTGGAGTAGCGTGTATCTACCGTGTCGGAGCACGTAGACGAGATAATCTATTTTGCGTTTCTTTATGATGGGCAACAACTTTCGAGGCATTTGAACACGCTGAAGGACGGTGTTTGACCTTTTGGGTCCAGCTTATGCGCAGCATACGACGGTAACACCACATTTCAAAAGCCTGCAAGTGTCGTGTAGTGTCCTCTTTCAGAGTCCATGCTTTGCAGCCGTACATGACGACAGGCCAATACATCAGTAACCTAACTCGGAGCTTTATGTGGTGTTTACGACAGTACAGACCTTTCTTCATTTTGTTAAAAGATGATCGGGCAAGTTTCTAGATACTTGTACTGTCGTACCCGCTCAAATTGTTTGCCTGCCACTGATATGCTAGGGCGTAAGTCTGGGTTTCTAGAGACCACCATAAATTTTGTCTGGCTGATGTCCATCGTCAGACCGGCCTTCTCGCTGCACTCATTAACTTTATCCACAACGGCTTGCAAGTCTTCCGCATAACGCAGGTTATTAACGATCTTGCCGTTGATCTTCACTCCGGCTTCCGGGACCGTCAAGTGCAACGGAGACTTAACACAGCCTTGCCGAACTCCACGACAGATCTTGATTTCCTCGGTCTCCTCAGCTTCAGCTCTGATTGAAGCTACTTGATTCTCGTACAGATTACGGATAATCCTGACGTCCTTGCGATCTAGTCCAATATCTGTTAATAGACCCAGGAGATGCTGGTGCATAACTCGGTCGAATGCCTTTTCATAATCTATGAAGCACAGCAGTACGTCAGTTTGCATATCTCTGCATTTTTGTACGAGAACGCTGAGGGCAAAAAGAGTTTCACGAGTACCGACACCAGAGCGAAATCCGAATTGACTGTCGCCCAGTTGTTCGTCACATTTCGGTCTTACCCTGTTCTGTTTTAAGAACACTGAGGACGTGGCTCATTAGACTAATCAAACGATACTCTTCACATTTCCTGGCGTTTTGCTTTTTGGGTATTGTGGTAAAAAAAGATTTTAACCAATCGACCAAATCGTGTCAGCACGTCAAGTTGATTCTCTTCCTGTAGTTTCAGAATTTCAATGGGCATGTTATCAGATCCCGGTGATTTACCTGTTTTAGCTGATTTCAAGACGCATAAAACCTCAGATTTTAAAATAGGCGGAACATCGTCTTCAATAGGCGTTGAAATAATTCTTGATGTATCAGCAAACATCTCAGAGACATACAAACACCATTGTTTCTTCTTTTCGTCGAGATCTAGAATCAGATTCCCTCTGTCATCGGTCAAGGCACTATTGATTTTACTTCTTTCACCCACCATTCACCCGCCCTTGTACAGACGCCGTTCTTCCATTAATTGTAGGATTGCGTCCGTCATCCAATCCTGTTTGTTAACCAGTAGCGGTGGTTGTAGATATTTGTTGCAGATATCATATATGTTTTCCTTAAGGCTGGTCCACGTGCTGAGATCGGGGCTAGCAGATGTTGTGCGATGGTCAGTGGCCCATTAGTTAATGGCATTGTACACCTTTACTCGCGTGTCGGGCTCAGCAAGTTTGCGCACATTTGGCCTTCTATCCAGTCTTTTTGGCTGTACCTTCTTCAGTCTGCATTTCACTTCCACCACCACTGGATTTTGGTCCGATCTAATGTCGGCTCAAAAAAGCACAAACTACCCTGTTTGTGCTTTTTTGACACGGTTGCGGTACCGTTTATTAATCATCACGTAATCGATTTGATTCCTCACAACGTGATTCAATCCACTGTGTGCATTGGTGATGTCCATGTATATAAACGGCGTGGTGAGAAGGTGTTCGCAATAACAAGCCCTATCTTGGCAATATTCCACCAACATGTCACCACGATCATTTCGGATGCCAAGTCCATAAGCACCAGCAACTCCAGGAACGATGGTCGAACCCACCTTCGCGTTCATATCGCCCATAACGATAACCACCTCGTGTTTTTCGTGGCTTTCAATAGTGTGTCAACATCTTTGTACAGATCCTCCATTTTAGTTACAGGCTGTTGGCTGGGCGCTTCCTGAGTAGTAGAGGACATTGTCGTCTGGTGTGAAGTGACCTAGCCATTTAGTATCACTGATACCAAGAATGTCCACCCGCAGTCGCCTCATTTCCTGTAAAACATTTGGGAGCTTTCCATCTTGTTTAAGACTTCTCACGTTTCAGGTTCCTATTCTTAGTGTTTTCCGCACGGGGATTCTTAGCACCCCTTTCTCAGTAAAGAGACGCCGGGCACTCGGGGCAATGGCTATATGTGACTTTTCCATTAAAGCTAACTTCTGGGGAATATAGTGTAGTAGTTTCCCATTGCCTTCTGCACCGTTTTAGAGGTTATACTTCGGGGCCCCTGTAACCCCTACCAAACAGTTTCCTGGCCCGGTGTGTGGTTATACCGCCATTGTTGGGTCGCCAGAGCCTCGTCTGTTGTCTAGCAGGAAGCACCACGGCGCGTTATATGCGACGCCACCGCCATCTGGCGCATGCAGGTGAGGTTGACAGTAGGGCCGGGCTAGATGTTAATGCCGTTCTCCCCTTACTCCCCCAATATACCCATATACCAAAGTTATGAAACAGCAATTTTTATTTCATAGATCATAAGTTAATTGAATATAGTATTGCACTTATAATCAGAGAAAAACGAAGAACAACACAATAAAAGAGAGAATCTATTTAGTCTTTCTCTTTTATTAGTAATTTCCTTCTGTTTGTGTGGAAAATAAACAATTTATTTTTTACTTTTTTTTCTTTCATCTCTAGTATGCGTACCATGTAAAGAGGACGACAATATTTTTATTTAATATTACTTTGACTATTTTTTATTACTTAACGAAACTCTTCAATTTTATCCGTATCTGTTCTATTTATTTTTTTCGTGTGTTTTTTAAAGCACACTTGCGTCACTTCTATTGTATGGAGCCCAATGAATGTCTTAATTATTATTTTTTTCCCTACGAAAGTGCCGTCGAAGACAAAGACGTGGGTCCCTTGATCAAGACCATAATGACCCGCTGTATCCACTGCACGCGATGCATCCGGTTCGCGTCCGAAGTGGCTGGCGTCGATGATTTCGGTACCACTGGCAGAGGCTCTGACATGCAGGTAAATTATTAAACGATTTGCTTGTAATGAATAGGTACCGGATGTACATGTATATGAAAACAACCTCATCAAATGTCGTAATTCTGACGTTAATTGACACTATTTTCTCAATTATTATTTGGTCAATATGCATGTTGTAATTTATTTGTCATTGTTTAGCAGTGAACTAAGGTGTACATAAAACTGCATTTCTATAAGTTAGGTTATTAATTCAATAACTAGCTCGTTGGTGATACCTGAACTATAGTTGAACCTCGTTTTATAATAAGTTGAAAGAGATACTATATCTATCAAGGTATCAGTAACGGAGCTGGTCATACTAAGGTCTGGAATAGAAAACTTTTTCTGAATCTCGATGTGCCATATTTGTGGCTGCCATATGATGTATTTCGTAATAAAAAAAAAGAACAAAATCTCTTGAGGAGCTTATTGTATCACTTCTATTAGTAAGTGCCTTCCTAATAGCTCAGAATTAGAATTGATTCCCAATATAATTTGAATGAATGTTGGTTGAATTTTGAACTGCTGTACCTCTTACTGTATAAATGATTTCATTCTATCATTCATTTGGTTATGTTATTATACAGTGGTGGGAATTTATGTAATTGTGTATGAATATCTTTCGTGCCTCCAGGTTGGAACATACGTGGAGAAGATGTTCTTATCTGAGCTGTCTGGCAACATCATAGACCTGTGCCCCGTGGGCGCGCTCACCTCCAAGCCCTACAGCTTTGCCGCACGACCCTGGGAAACGAGGAGGGTGAGCTATTTAATATACATTAATGTATGCAACAAGGGACTGTAAGTACCGATTAGATTATTACACTAGCCTTAGCATACTTAACTACAGGGTTCTAGAAGCCCTATTAAGTCTGATCAGTAAATCACACTTAAGTTCTTATGTTGTATATTGTCATTTGTTTTAGCGGACAACAGCCAACCAATGATAAAATATTAAAACGGGTAGTTGACTAAAAAAAAGTAATTAGTCCGTCAGTCAGATTTCCAAAAAATACTAGACACGTATTTTTTCTTTTTTTCATATAAACAAAAAATGAAGACGGACACAGTGCGTTGCAAACTCGCGTGACGTCATAGCACGCTACACTTTTTAGCGAACAGTGACGTCACCAGCCACTACTTCTGATCTTTGATGCCTTTTATATTTGTCATTTTTTATTGATATGATAAGACAAAATATACGTATCCAATCTTCTTCTTCTTCAGACTATAGATGTCCACTGCTGGACAAAGGCCTCCCCCAAGGCTTTCCACGCTGACCGGTCCTATGCTGCCCGCATCCATCGGGTTCCCGCGACCTTCACCAGGTCATCAGTCCACCTTGTTGGGGGCCTCCCTACGCTGCGTCTTCCAGTACGTGGCCGCCACTCCAGAACCTTACTGCCCCTTCGGCAATCGGTTCTACGAGCAATGTGCCCTGCCCACTGCCACTTAAGTTTAGCGGCTCGCAAAGTTATGTCGGTGACTTTGGTTCTTCTGCGTATCTCCTCATTTTTGATTCGATCACGCAGAGAAACTCCGAGCATAACTCTTTCCATTGCTCTTAGTGTGACTCCGAGCCTTCGTATGAGGCCCATTATGAGCGACCACGTTTCAGTTCCATAAGTCATCACTGGCAACACACACTGGTCTTGAGACACTGTGGTATCTTGGACGACGAGAAAATGTAGCGTAGCTTCTCGAACGCTGCCCAGCCGTGCTGGATTCGACGAGACACCTCTTTCTCGAAGTTTGACTTGCCTAGTTGGACTGTTTGTCCCAGGTATATATACTCGTCAACAACTTCGAGTGCAGAGCAACCAACTAGTATTGAAGTGGGTGTAAGATGAGAGTTCGACATGATCTTCGTCTTATTCATGTTCATCTTTAGACCTACTTGTTGGGAAGCTCTGCTGAGGTCATTGAGCATTTTGCCCAAGTCTTCCAGGGTCTCAGCCATGAAAACGATATCATCTGCAAAACGGAGTCTAGTGATGTACTCGCCGTTGATGTTGATGCCAAATCCTTTCCAGTCCAGGAGCTTGAAGACATCTTCCAACGTAGCAGTGAACAATTTAGGAGATATGACATCTCCTTGTCTCACTCCACGCTGGAGTTGGATCGGTTTCGAGTTCTGATCCTAGAGATGGACTGACATGGTGGCGTTTTTGTACAAACACTTTATCACCTCAATGTATCGATGGTCAATTTGGCACCGCTGGAGAGACTGTAGCACCGCCCAAGTCTCGATCGAATCGAAGGCCTTCTCATAGTCCACAAGCGCCAAGCATAGTGGTTTGTTATACTCCTCGGACTTCTGTATAACTTGCTGCAGCGTATGTATGTGGTCTATGGTGCTAAAGCCTTTTCGGAAGACTGGAAGTCGTCGAACCTGCGAGCGAGATGATTCGTGATGACCATAGAAAACAGCTAGGCTAGACATGGCTCAGGAGGGATATCGGTCTGTAGTTTTTCAGGAGGGTATTGTCACCTTTTTTGAAAAACAACACCACCACGCTCCTGTGCCACGCCTTAGGCGTTTCGCCCTTAAGAATGACTGAATTAAATAGCTTCTGAAGCGCTTTAAGAACCGGTTTGCCACCCGCTTTCAGAAGCTCAGCCGTAATTCCATCATCCCCAGCCGCCTTATCGTTCTTGAGCTGTTTCAGGGCCATACTAATCTCGTACAGGCTGACGTCCGGGATATCGTCGGTTGGGGTAGTGTCGGGTTAGTCTGGCTCTATGATCATTAGCCAGGCTTACAACAGGTGCGTGTGTTGATGTGTATAACTCTCCATAGAATTTCTCAATCTCACCCAAAAGCTCGGGCTTGGAAGTGACTATCCTACCATCCCCAGTCTTCAGCTTCGCAAGTAGGCTCTGTCCAACAGACAAATCTCGTGCGAACACTTTGGAGCCTTTGTTCCGCTCAATAGCCTCTTTAATACAATTTGTATTAAATTGGCGTCTATTGCGAGTCAGAGACTTTGAGATTTGTCTGTTAAGGCATCTGATACGCGAAGCGTCATCAGGGGATTTTAAGATCACCTCCCGTCTTTCATCCATTAGCCGACGGGTGGGACCGGAGATCTTCTTCTGTCCTTTTGAACGGAGGGTTTTGTAAAACTTGGACCCATCCGTTTGGAGAGTTTCCACAAACCTGTTGTTATAGTCGTCCACATGTACGCATTCACCGAGGCATTCGAAACGATTTTGCAGTTCTATCTGAAGCTTTAGAGGTTTTGGAGTTGGGTTGACGCTGGACGGAGCGTACGTATCCAATATTTTTCTATAATCTGAATGACGGACTAAATAGAATAATTTTTTTTTTACCTATGAAGCATCCCTATTGTGGTTAATTGTTTCTTTCTCTGGCATTAGTAAGCTGAAAACAGACAACTTTTTTTTTATGGTAACATTGCATGATATCTGATAATAATATTAATTTTAAGATTTATTGTTTTCCTTATTGACTACCTACTTTGAATCCAGGTCAGAATAAAATAAAAAAAATCTGATAATGATATGTGTGTTTTGTTACAGATTGACTCTGTAGATGTTTTAGATCCTCTGGGTAGCAATATTGTGGTTGCTACACGAACGAATGAAGTGTTGCGTATTCTCCCGAGAATCAATGAGGTAAGGTCTTAAATATTTATATTATTTACTCGCAACAAGCGTTTATATCACACGGATTGCCATTCTACAGAAAATCGAGATTTCCTGATTAAAATGCAGGTTAAGGGGTACTAAAATGCAGGTTAAGGGGTACTAAAATGCAGGTTAAGGGTTGCGAAGTTTATTGACAGCGATGATACAGTCGATAGTAGGCGATTACAAGTAGAACGTAGCTGATGTTGCACCGAACTCTTCCCTTACGTTCACGAAGTCCGTGTCGTACACACACAACAACACTACAGATGTTACTTCACATAGTCCTCAAAGTTCCCGTTGGGTTGTCGCTGTAGATCTTCTTAATTATCGATTGTTTCACTTCGATAGTCAAATGCAGGCTGACTGCGCGCTGGCGTCATGGCGCTTTATAGAGGTCAGCTGATCGAACATTCTAGATCTGTCTAGAAGTAATAATAATAGCGCATAACTTCGAGTACGTTCAGCAGGTACCTACAGGTACTTCACAGGAGACGAGTTTATAGTAATTTCGATGTCGACACTTGGTTGACAATATTGATGAAACCTGTACCATTCGATAGGCTATCCTAGGTCTAGCCATGCGTTTTTATATCGTATCTCTACAATGCCTAGGTCTCAAGATATAGGCCTTAAAAGTTACGTACGGCATTATGTATCAGTACTTTTTTTTATAACCAACAAAAATATTAACAGTCCCTACGTCGGGAAATTTGCGACTACCAAGCCGGTAGATAAGTTTCTTTATAGTACGAACGACAGCAGATTAAGCTACCCGAAACTGACAAATATTTCCAATCAAGCCTAAGCCTTAAAACTTTAGAAATAAAGTTGGAAATCTAATAAAGAAATCTGACAGATTGTGCTGTCGTCTGTACTCGATAATTGAAAAAAAATGTGCCTGAATTCAAAAAGCTTATCGCCAACAGGAGATCAACGAGGAATGGTTATCGGACAAGTCGCGCTTCGCGTGTGACGGGCTCAAGCGTCAGCGGTTGGTGACGCCCATGATGACCGACAGCCGCGGGAACCTCACGCCCGTGGAATGGGAGGAAGCTATGGTGGCAGCGGCGAGGGCGCTTAGGGACTGTCCGCCTGGCAAGGTAAGATGGCGTTAACTACATAGGAAACTATAGTATGTTCCAAAAGTTTCTGTTAAATGTGTAAACAACTGGATCGAAAACATACATTGGAAGGGTAGATGGCGCTACTGCTACATACAACTTCATCTGAGTATTTTTATTGCAAAAAATATTTACATGTCATTGAAACCAAAAATAAAATTTGTAACGTAAATGTGATAGTGTAAATGCTATGTACTACTGTTATCTGAGTGTTAAAAAAGTGAAAAAAAAAACTTTTGAATAAAGTGCCACAACCCATATTTAACTAAGTCTACGGACAAATAAACTTAAGTGAAACAATAACACTGTGTAATTTATTTACAAGATAAAGTGTACTTGTCAGAACAACAAAAAACTGTAGGTTGCGGTAAAATTGTCTACATAAATATTTAAACGACTTAACGGCTGTTTGATCTATTACTACGACTAAAAACAGACAATCTATTTTAAAAACAGACAATCTATTTTAACTCTCGTACTTAAGTACAGGTTGGCGCGATAGCTTTTTGTGTTTTATAAAGATTTCATTTATTAATTTATTCATAATGGATAACATTGAGCAGCAAAATATAACGTTCCGTCGCACGAGGCGATCTTTATCATGTCACGAAGTATCCAATACAACTATATTTGACTGAACAATGTTAAGTTTACCAAATACCTCCACTAATACGCACAAATCCTGTTGTGAAGACTTATGATATAAGGTTGAGACACTAACAGAAAATTTTGCAACTGCGACTAATGAAATATACAATCTACATGACGAAATAAGCTACCTAAAAAGTGAATTATTGTCAGTCAATTGAGCTGGAAACAGCAGGCTGAAGAAGTTTGCAAAAGATTAAATACGTCTGCGTATATTCTCTACAGTCTGCCCAAGAAAGTAAACGTTGATACATTAATGGTTGCGTATCACGGTTTGGTGATCTCTGTGTTAAGATTTGGTGTAGTGTTCTGGGGTAACTGTTCTGAAAGGGAGTGTGTGTTTAAAGCTCAAAACGGTGCATAAGAGCCATTTTTGGTTTGAAGGTTACAGATAGTTGTATTCCTTTTTTCAAGAAATACAAAATTCTAACTTTTCCTAGTATAAACATTCATGAAATGGCTGTGGAGAGATACCTGCCGGATGCTCGGGCTAGTAGGGAATCAATCCGGTCCGAAAGAGAGGCCATGGTAGAGCGAACGAGTGTTGCACTTCAGGCAGTCTCCGAATGGGGCAATTCCAATCTTGTAGCATTCAATGCGGCCAAAACGCAGGCGTGTCTTTTCACCGCCAAAAGGAGCCCGTTCACCTTTCCTACTTTTCGGAATGTATCCTTGGAGTGTACCGACCGCCTTCAGCTTTTGGGTGTTGAGATTTCCTCGAACCTAAACTTTGGGCGGTTCATTGAGTCCAAGGCCAAGGTGGCTGCCAGAAAACTTGGCGTTATTGCAAAGGTCCGGCAGTACTTCACACCAGGGCAGCTTCTAATGTTGTACAAAGCACAGGTCCGTTCGTGTGTGGAGTACTGCAGCCACATTTGGGCTGGTGCTGCTAAGTGTCACCTGGCCACTTTGGATTCAGTGGAGAGGCGTGCGAAGAGGCAGATTGGTGACCTTGATTTAACTCGAGTTGGTCTCCAAAGCCTAGAGCACAGGCGTAGAGTAGCCAGCCTTTCGGTGTTCTATAGGATACATTTTGGGGAGTGTGCGAGGGAATTGCACGATTTAATTCCCCCATCTCCGTTCCACCATCGGACGACCCGTCGTACGGCGAGTTTCCACCCTTATGTTGTTAACACCTCTACGATCCGGACGAAGCGTTTCGCCTCCTCCTTTATACCGCGTACATCGAGGGACTGGAACAATCTGCCGGCGGTGGTGTTTCCGTCGGACTACAATTTGAGTGTCTTCAAGGCTAGAGTGAATAGGCTCTTAATAAACTAGTGCGCTTTACCATCAACGATTGCGTCACTGCTTACCATCAGGCGGGATTGCGGTCAAGCGCTGGTTTATATTTTAATAATAAAAAAAAAACAAAAAACTAATATGCACCTATTTCCTGCATTGAATGATACGAGGATACGTACGACTGCCATGAGATCAAAATATCAGGGTATTTTATAGACTGGGAGATTTAACAGTGCTTTGCTTAAAAAAACATTATTGGTATGGCACCAATTATATTTAATAAATTACCAAATTGTATAAAGAATCAGCCCGTAATAAAATTTAAGAAACTCCTGTCGTTGTTGCTGACAGAAAAATGCTATTACACTGTTACTGACTTTATAAGTGATAAATTGTAATGTTTGCTTTATTTTATTCTAATTAGTAAATGTAAATGATTATTATTATGACTATGTAAATGATTTTAGACTTAGCATGATATCATTTTTAATTTGACTATCTGGTTTGTAAATTATCTATAAGTGAACCTCTATATTTTTGTATGCCAAAAGGCAGAATGTACTGGGACTATATCTGACGAAAACACCATTATTGTAACACCTGCATTCTAGACAAAAAAAGAAATTATTATTATTACATACTAAAATATATAAACTGCGGGTGCCAATTTATAGTGCTACATACATATTTGCAAATGAAGTGCTTTAATTTGATTACTTGAATACTTATCCCCGAAAAGATAATTAATCTCTCTGTTTTCATTTGACTCTCGAAGTTAATTTTACCACCTCAATTTTTGTTATTGTTTTTTCATTTTCAATTTAGTAATGTTATTGGGACAATAAATGTTGGAAAAAGTTGTGAGATATAATTTTTTTTTTTTATAAATTATAAACTAGCGCTTGACCGCAATCCGACGACGAACGATTGCGACGCAATCGTTGATGGTAAAGCGCACTAGTTTATTAAGAGCCTATTCAGTCTAGCCTTGAAGACACTCAAATTGTATTCCGACGGAAATACCGCCGCTGGCATATTGTTGAAACGCTTCGTCCGGATCGTAGTGGTGTTAACAACGTAAGGGTGGAAACTCTCCGTACGACGGGTCGTCAGATGGTGGAACGGAGATTGGGCAATTCCTTCGCACACTCACCAAAATGCATCCTATAGAACACCGAAAGGCTGACTACTCTACGCCTGTGCTTATAAATACCGATGAACATGTTTCTAATTCCCTTAAGGGAGTGATTGCGTTTGAGTTCAATGTGAACAGGGTTTGTTTGCACTTCCATTTAATTTTGATACTTTTCGGAACAGACTGTATGTTAACAATGTATTTGATTTCGAAAAACGAATTTTAACGTATACATATAAAGTTTGGTTTGCAACTTTAACATTATTATTTTTTCATTATCAACAGTTACTGGCTGTCGCCGGTGACTTAGCCGACGCAGAATCCTTGGTGGCTCTCAAAGATCTAGTGAATCGCCTGGGCTCAGAGAACACTTGCACGGAGCAATACTTCCCGCTAGAGGGCTCCGGTATCGACCTGCGCTCCTCATACCTCTGCAATACTAAAATCGCCAGTGAGTGACCTTGACTTTATAAATTCCATTTTTATCCATAGGGCAGATTTTTCCAACGCGACGAATTTATTTATTACTATCTTTCCGCCCGCGGCTTTGCCCGCGTAGAGTTCGGTTATATCGCGCTTTTTATATTTCCCTCGGCAATATCAATTTTTTCTGGGATAAAAAGTACCCTAATATTTAATCCGGACTTCTAACTTTAGTTCTGCAAAATTTAAAAGTAATCGGGTCAGTAGTTCAGATAGTAGTAGTTGATGATATGATTGTAGTATAGTATGTGTATGTGTGCACTTCTTCCGCGATGTCTGGTCTGAGTTTTCGCGTGTTATTGGAGACCTGTGAAGAACGAGGGATACGTTACTTAGTAGTTTTAAATATAATAACATGACGGTAATTTAATATTTTCATGTTAACTTACCCTATGTGTCTGGCCTACTTGCATCCATTATTGTATCCAAATTTGATATTGTTTATATATATATATTTATTTATGATCTATCACACAAACACAGTAATTAAATAATTATGCACTTACTATAAGGTTCAGTTGAAAACCAGCGTCAGGCAACTGCTACGTAGTTGTCTGACATTTATGCTGAACTGGACCTATTTGGCGCAACCGTTGGACTCACATTTGATGATTATTTATTTTTTATATGTTTCTCTCTTTTTTTTTTTTCTGTTTCCTTTGTTTCAAACTGTATGTATTTATAAGGGTGTGCGCCAAATAAATGGTTTCTTTCTTTCTTCTTTCTTTCTAGTTACGGCGTGAAAGCGGAACAAACAAACTCACTTTCCGCTTTATAATATTAGTAAGGATTTATTACACGAATCAAAATTATTAGTCGATTGAAAAGTCAGCCCTAAATAGAAGTGTTTGTGTGAGAAGAACGGATAAGAAACGTCTTACCCGTTTTTCTCCATAGACACCGAAACTTTGAAATGGGGGGCTAGCTTCATTTTAATGACTGACCAACCCATTGACAAGTCAAAAGCACATGTAATTGGTTAATTTGTAATAAATGCTATGATTTTGATTTTGAAGTGGGTTATGCATTTGGCGAGAATCTTTTTCCAAATCAAAAGTCATTTATTGAAAGTAGTCCGAGAATCAGCACTTTTCGAACGCCAATATTACATAAGACAGTCCCCCCAAAAGGCCCGTCCTTCGTGTTCCTTTTTGTGTGTAAACCATGTTCTCTAAAGCTTTGTTGATCATTATTATGATTATAATTCAGTTAACACATGTTTGTTACTGTCGTGAATCGTATTGTGATAAACACACAAACTGACATTAACCTGCAATTGGGTTGTATCCTAAAAAATAATTTAATATCCATCAGATAGATTTATAAAAAATACTGAACACGTATTTTTTTACCCACATGGCATGACGTCACGCCGTGGTAACCACGGCGTGATGTCATGCGTCATTTCAAATCAATATAAGGTATATTGATTTGAAATGACGCATGACATCACGCCTAAGCATTTGAATGAAAGAAAAAATAAAAAAATACATATACAATATTTTTTACTAATTATTTTCTTTGATTTTCATACCTTGGATACATCCCTATTTATATAGAACTTAAAAAAAGGAAAAAATTGCCGGTTATCTCTGTGCATCTTCTTTTAACGTTCTTCAGACGTGGAGGAAGCAGACTTCGTGCTTCTGATCGGCACGAACACTCGCTTCGAGGCGCCGCTTCTGAACGCCCGCATCCGCAAGGCCTTCATACATAAGGACACCGATGTCGCTCTCATCGGCCCTAAAGTAGACCTAACATATGAGTACATCGTAAGTAAATTGCACATTTTTTAAGTGAATTTCTTTAAAGCGGCCTGCGTTATGTGTGGTCATGATTAGTAGAAATCGTCACGAAAATGTATTTTGCCTCTGCCATGTGACTCTCTCTCTCTATTTATGTCTGTCTCACGATTGTGTATGTCTGTGCGTTCAAGTCTGGCATTACGTAATTCAATTTCTGACAGAGGTCCCCCGACCGAACACATTTTTTTTTTAATATTACGTTATTTTGTAGCTTAATCGAGTTTTTTAGGTTATATCATAGATAAACAAAAAAAAAAACAGTGTTTTCGTTTACATAGAAATTTGTACAAGTAGTAATTAAGTTAATCAGAACTTAACGTCCACTCCCACAGTCTCAACTCTTCATGATCGCACTATAATTGGCCTAAAAACTGGGCGTATTTATTTAGTCAGTCATTCTTAAAAGAAGTAGTTATTTCTAAAAGCATATAGCAGTAATGTTTTCTTTTTTAGCACGTTGGCGACTCAGCATCTGCCATTAAAGACCTGGCTAGTGGTTCATCATCGCATGAAGTCTTGAAGAGACTGGAATCTGCTCAGCGACCCGTCGTCATCTTAGGAGCTGACCAGCTTAAGACGCCTGAGGGTGCCGCCATACTTGCGTATACGCAAGAGTTAGCGCTGCGTTTGCAGGACAAGCTACAGGATAAGAGCTGGAAGGTAGGTTGTGAAGTAATTATGTTTAAGGCTGAACAATGCTTATACAACGATATTTTGTTGTTTATGCGTAACCCGAAACACGTATCCAGTATTTTTAAGTAAAGAATTTATGTACAAAATTTCAAAAAGATATCATGAAAAACCACCAAGTTATGAGCTTGTTATCTTACTTGGTTGTCCCAACAAAGCAGCTCTGGCGTCAGCTGTTGCGCGGACGTGCGGACGTGCGCACGCGACAAGCACTACGATCTACTATACGCTGCGTGGCGCGCTCGGTAACCACACTGCAACAATTTCTAAATGTATTTGGGAAAAAATATAACATGGTGTAAAAATGGTTGGAATCGATTCATTTGCTTATAATGAACAAACTATGTTCAGGTTTCTTATAAATAAAAATAACGTGGTATAGGAAAACCTAATATGTAACAACTAAGAAGGCACTAGATCGATACTGGATTATTGTGCTGGTGCTTGTCTCTCCTTGTGTTTCCAATAGAAGTTATTGGATGTTTAAAATAGCCCTAGTATTATTATTGTTATTATGGCCCACACATAATGCTTCACTGTGCACGTACGCACATTACTCAATACTAACTCACTCTTACTACTGATTCTTAGGTAATTACTGAATATTGCTTAAAATTACTTAAGACTGGTGTTTTTTTTTATACATTATAAGTTAATTTGCTTGACCGCAATCCCGCCTGATGGTAAACAGTGATGCGATCGTTGATGGTAAAGCGCGCTAGTTTCTTAAGAGCCTATTCACTCTAGCCTTGAAGACACTCAAATAGTTGCAGTCTCTCGATGTACGCGGTATAAAAGAGGAAGCGAAACGCTTCGTCCGGATCGTAGTGGTGTTAACAACCGAAGGGTGGAAAGTCGCCGTACGACGGGGCGTCCGATGGCGGAACGGAGATGGGGGAATTAAATCATGCCATTCCCTTGCACATTCACCAGAATGCATCCTATAGTAGAGGACCGAAAGACCAGGCTTTGGAGACCGTTTCGAGTTAAGTCTGGGTCGCCAATCAGCCTCTTCGCACGCCTCTCCACCGAATCCAAAGTAGCCAGATGACATTTCGCAACACCAGCCCAAATGTGGCTGCAGTACTCCACACACGAGCAGATCTGTGCTTTGTACAACATTAGAACCTCCCTTAGTGTGAAATACCGCCGGACCTTTGCGATGGCGCCAAGATTTCTGGCAGCCACCTTGTCCTTGGACTCAATCAACCGCCTAAAGTTTAGGTTCGAGGAAGTCTTAACTCCCAAAAGCTGAAGGCGGTCGGTGCACTCCAAGGATACATTGTGAAAAGTAGGAGCCTAGATGAACGGGCTCCTTTTGGCGGTGAAAAGACACGCCTGTGTTTTGGCGGCATTGATTGCTACAAAATTGACTTTGCCCCATTAAGGGACTGCCTGTAGTGCAACACTCGTACGCTCTCATAGCCTCCCTTTCGGACCGTATTGATTCGTTACTAGCCCGAGCTTCCGACAGGTATCTCTCCACAACTGTGCTGTCATCTGCATACCTATAGATACCGGGCATCAGCAGATCGTTAATATGCAGCAGGAACAGAGTTTTAATCAAATGGCTTTAAACGAGTTTTAAATACTGCTTGAGTTTTGTGTGATATTCTGTAATACGGGCCTAAGTATACCCATAAGCAGACCAATAGATATATTTAGTATTAAAAAATTTACACGTAACCATTATTTAGGAGGGAGGCCCCCAACAAGGTGGACCGCTGACCTAGTGAAGGTCGCGGGAAGCCGATGCATGCGGGCAGCACAAGACCGTTCGGCGTGGAAAGCCTTTGGGGAGGCCATTGTCCAGCAGTGGACATCCATAGGCCGAGGAAGAAGAAACAGAAGATTATGTAATAGAGCATTTATGCTCGTTTGGGTATTACAATTAATAATAATGATTTTCATCCCAGTTGCTATACAAACATCTAGTGGCAGTCGTTACGGGCAATGCTTCGGTATCGCCTTCGGGTTATGGAGGTCAGACGGCAGTCGCTTCACGGAAAATATCGAAGTTTAGCCAAAATCAACAGTTAGACTGGTAAAACGGACCCCAGACTCCAAAGCTGAAAAAGCTTCGGTTGCGTCTGAGATTAACGCTGAGATGATGATTAATAATGATTTTCTTCCAGGTGTTAAACGTCCTACAACGTACCGCATCTCAAGTGGCTGCTCTCGACATCGGCTACCAGCCCGGCGTGGGCAAGGTGCTGCAGGACGGGCCGCAGGTCGTGTACCTGCTGGGAGCCGACAGCGGGGTCGTGTCGAGGGACCAGCTGCCTAAGGGCGCTACTGTCATATACCAAGGTACGAGACGAACCTCCTAGACTAAAGAACTATATTCAGTTAAATTCTATAATAACTTTATTGTTGAATTTAACTGAATATAGACTAGGATTGTAACGGAGGCCTTGTTAGCGGAGGCGGACGCGAAGACGACGAGTTTCACCTGAGGTGAAAGTGGATATAGGAAAAATTAAAATTAATGCAAATTATAGCAGTACACTTAGTAAAAAAACACTACCTTCTAGTAAATAAAATTAAGGAGAGGCAAATTTTATTGGCCGCAAAAATTGTGCGGAGGCGAAGGTATGATTTCTTGCGGAACTTTCGTAGTAACAGAGGCGGAGAAGAAGCACCGTTACAACCCTGATATAGACCTTTTCGGATTACTTATTTGTTTTCTTTACAAAATGTACAACTGCCTAAGTCATTCCGCCTTTGTATTCTTAGCATACAATACTCCTGTATTGTATGCTAAGAGTTTGAATAAATTGCAAGTATTAACTTACATAATCAGTCTATATTGTTCCCACTGTTGGGACACCTCAGGCTTCCTCTCAGTCAGAGGGAATGGGCCGTAATCTACCACGCGGGCCCTGTGCGTGTTGGTAGATGTCACATGTCTTCGAAGTTTTTGACTCTCGGTTTCCTCACGATGTTTTAAATAAAATCAAAGTCTGGGTGAGAGGAAGTGTCAACACAGTTCTGTTCACAAAACAGGCAAGGTTACATTGAACATAAAAACACATAAGATAAAAAAAAAACATTATTATATTATTCATACAAAAAACTGTTAGTATTTGCTGTCATAGTGGCAACAGAAATAAATGACCTGTGGAAATTTCAACTGTCCAGCTATCACAGTTACTGAGATAAAGCCTCGTGACAGATAGTAAGATAGACAGTAGAAAGGGGGTACGAAACCCTATAAATTATGTGTACTGACGCCTGGGGGGTGATTTTTGGGGTATTTACTGCGCAGAGAGAGATACTGGATTTGTCCGCAACTACTTGTACAGTTTCCGGCATGTAACTTCGCAAGATTGTTAGATGCACAGAAATCGTTTTTTAGATTTGTTTTGTGGTGCGTGCTGGACGCGGGGTATGAGGTAGCGCCTCACCTCTCGCGCGATTGTTGCGTCAGTCGACCGCCGCCTCCCGCACCGGGTCCACGTCCCGTTCGCTCCGATTACTAGGGATGTCGGAAATGCAATAAAGTATCGATATATATTGTATCAATAATTTTTGAATATATCGATATTGATATTTTTATTTATATCGGTGTGATAGGAAAACAAAATATTTGGCCTAATCTACTTCAATCATCTTACATTACTAGATAAATACTAATCAATAGACATCATTTTTAAATTTTTTAAATCAAGGACAACAATAAAAAATATTAATTATTTATTAATCAAACCAATATTTATCTGATACAGACATAAGAAAAACTCTTTGATTTACATTATAAAAAAAGTATTCTTTTTTAGGATTTTTTAATTATAAAAAATATCGATTTTTATACCTTTTCAATACTTGTAATTTTATATCGATACCTCGATACATCGAAACATTAAATATCACTCAAAAATATCGATACATTGAAAAAATAATATCGATATATCGACGTATCGATATTTTTTCGACGAGCCTACCGATTACACTTGCGTTCATTCGTTCTCAAGTGCACCATGCGTGAATTTACCCCCACTACGTCAAAATCTTGTCAACATACGTGCCGGGTACTGTACACTCATTGAAAGCGGGACTTATAAAATAGGTTATTTGACAGTATGGATATTTTTGTGATTATTTGCTTTAAATGCATAAAATGAAATGAAAATAAATGCATAAATGGTTCTTTATGTCATTTACATGGGTTTTAATGAAAATAATAACAATTAATATATCCAAAAACACAAAAATATGTTTGGCATTTTGTTTCTCGCGCCAAATATTGTGAAACGATCCGGATTGGCTAATGTCTCGATGACGTCATACGTTCCTAAACACTCGTTGTCGTTGTATATGTTCTCAGGTGTTTTAGCGTTTTTAGAAGATTTTTAACGATATTTGGAGCGATTTGTGGCATTTTATTTTTGTTTTCTGACTGACAAATAACAGATAAACACGAAGACCACTGCGGAACCGAAAATCGTTTATAAGTTAGTGACGTCACTTTCAAAGCGCGACGCCATATTGCTGAATAAAGCGTTTCGGCGGCTTATTTGAATTTTTATTTGCATGTTTCTTACGAAATACGTACTTAAAATTAAAAAAAAAACTTGGTGAACTTCTTAACCGCAACCAAGTAATTCAAGATAGACATTATAAATCTGTCAAATAGCCTATTAGCGCATCTTATGCAAGTTAGTTAGGGGTGGTTGCCTACTCTCTTTTGTGGTCTACAAAACCTTTGCGTAAAAGCATGACCCTTGGTCTCCACTACCTACCAATTAACTTTAAGATTATAATTTTATTGTAAAGATGATTATAGTAACCAATAGAAGTGTTGTCGCAGGTCACCACGGCGACGCGGGAGCCGCGATAGCCGACATAGTCCTGCCAGGCGCGGCCTACACCGAGAAACGCGCGACGTACGTGAACGCCGAGGGCCGCGCGCAACAGACGCTCGTCGCCGTCACACCGCCCGGGAAGGCGCGCGAGGACTGGAAGATCATCAGGTGGATACTCATATTACTCGTCATTTTCCATTAAAAATTTAATACTAACTAATACTGGAACCCCGATCCCAAAATTCTTGGAAAGGCTAGGCAGATAATTAATGTAATATATACAGTATGTTAAGAAAACCCTGTCCGACCCGTGAAGGTGTTGTTAGGTATCGATAACTGATTCTACTAATGCATACAAAACCGGGCTAAACTTAAAAAAAAAAATCCCCCTAAAAAAATAAATATTATTTCGCAAAAAGAGGTAACTTAATAAATCCGCGTTAACTACCCTTCGCCTACCGCCCGCGGGGGGCGGGCGGCAGGGCGGGCGGCACGTGGTCGCAACGCTATTCGCTCATAATAATACCGGTGTTGTCACTTTTTAAAAATTACCAAATTTCGGGGAAATTGGAATTAATTCGCGGGAAAAAAAGATTATTTCAAAATTCATTTGTATTGATACTATGATGAATACGTAAAATTTTATATTATATTTGGTCATGTGTTTACCTAACCTTTATTATCCTATTGGGTCGGACAGGGTTTTCTTAACATACTGTATAATATGTAAAGAAAATCCTATCCAATAAGTGAAGGTAATATTAGGTATTGATAACTGATTCTACTAATGCTTACAAAGCCGGGCTAAAGTTAAAAAAGATCCCTCTAAAAGCTGAAGAAGAAGAAGAAAAGGAGGTAACTTAATATATGTGCGGTAGGCAGTACATGTGCGGACGAAAGGGGGTAGGGCACGCGGCACGCAGTCGCATCGCTATTCGCTCATAATAATACTAATAATAATAATAATAATTTATTTCAGACGTAGTCCATATAATGTTAGTCATACAAAAATTGAAATACAAATAAAACCTTATAAATCTATTGTTAGTAGGTACACAAAACAGAAATACAACACAATCAAATGGAACCGCACAGAAGTTCAAGTTATGCCAAGCCCAGGACGCGACTACCCGTAGTGTGTAGTCGCATCCAGTGCCGCCACATCGGCGAGTCCCAGCGGTCCACGAAAACATTCAGAAGACTGTTCGGGCTGGCGCGCATTCGCTTCAAGAGAGATGCACAGCGCTTTTGCATGATGGCATGGAAACCATCCACTCTTTTTTTCAGTAAACATAGCTGAAGCGCTGCAGCAGCGCCGTAGTCCGAACAGTATTCTGAACGCATTATTATATTGGACTCGCAGAGCGGTGCATGTACGCTGCGTGTACTTAGTCCACAGGCTGCAAGTGTAAAAGGACTGGCAGAAGGCCTTAAATAACGTCACCTTGACTTGCTCGGTACACCGTGAAAACCTGCGGGCCAGCATGTTACAGCGCACAGACAGCGCCCTGCGTTCCCTCTCCAAATCACAGTCATCACTCAGATCCTCAGAGACCCAGTGACCCAGATATTTGAAACTAGACACTCTGTTTAAGGTGGCACCGCAAAGATACAGAGGAGGCACACTAGCGAATGATTTGTTACCAGCCTTAAACACCATCACTTCGCTCTTCTTTACATTATATCTGAGTCCATGGGCTCGTGCATATCTTTCACAAACTTCTAGCAGTTTACGCATGGCACTAATCGACGGGCTCAGCAGCACCATGTCATCCGCGTAGCTTATATTATTGACGCACTGTCCATCTATATGGCACCCTATGCCTGCTCTGCTGAGCTCGCCGATCAGCTCATTCATGTACAAGTTAAAGAGACGAGGAGAGGTTAACCCCCCTTGCCTCACCCCGCACTCCAACCCATACATGTCCGAGTGTGTGCCTGCCCATCGCACAGTATTCCTTTGGCTCGAGTACCAATATCTCAACATAGCGATAACATTACCTGACACGTCCGTTTCATTTTTCAATTTGTGCCACAACACGTCATATGACACCAAATCAAATGCCCTGGATAAGTCCAGGTAACAGGCATAGACCGGCGTACTCCTGTCTGTATAATACTGTACAGTCTGCTTGAGGCACAGAATGGCACTTTCAGTCGAGAGACCAGGTCTGAAGCCAAATTGAGCATCATGAAGCTTTATGTGCCTATCCATGTGTTTGTCAAGCAGACTGTCCAGCACTTTTGCTATTACAGTAGCCAGCGAGATTGGTCTATAGTTAGCCAGGTCTGAGACATCCCCCGTTTTGTTTTTTATAACCGGAACAACCACGGTCCGCATAAGTTCGTCCGGTAGGTAACAATGACTCACACATAAGTTGAAAAACATAGCAAGCACTCGAGACAAATGGAAACCAGCATGCTTCAGATGCTCAATGCTAAGACCATCGTGACTAGGGGACCTACCTCGCACCATTTTACAAATTACGGAGGCAACTTCCTTGGCACTAAATCGAACATTAACGTCCCCTGCCACGATTTCAGCACCTCGCATCAGGTCAAAAGACCCCACAGTAGGAGGTTCCACCTTGAAATGACTCCGAAACAGGTTAGCTATATTACGAGGCTCATGCACGCCCGCAACGCTCACAGGTAGACTCGATTTTGGGTTCAATTTATTTGTCTTTTTCCAGAATTTACCAAATTGTTTATCTGAATGATGCTGTGCAATTATATCTAACTTGATTTGTTTCTCATTATCTTGACAAAATTTTACCCGCGATTTAAAAATTCTCCTCGTTTGGCACATGCTATCATAGATAGGTCCACTTTGTTTCCCATTCAATAACCAGTGTTGATAACATAATCGAGCCTCTCTGTGAGCAGCGCTAACGTGCCTGTTCCACCCCGGTATATATTTGTGTTTCTTGGACACAGGACCAGCATAACTGTCTACCGCCGCCTTACTAATTATTTGTACAATATCGTTATACATTTCCTTCAAAATACGCTTGTGATCCTTACTATAACAACAGTGATCAGCGCAGTACATAAACTCGACAGGAAAATGCATCTTTCTCAGTTGCGAGTGACAACATTCATAATACTTTCCAGTCTGTTCACTGTTTCTTTCTCCCCAGATCACTTTATTAAAAACGTTATCAGTCGCAACAAATTTCACAAAAATAATAATACCGCCAAAAAATAGTGTTGTAAATTATTAAAAAGTTACCAAATTTTGGGGAAGTTGGAATTAATTCACGAAAAAAAAAAAAGATTATTTCAAAATTATGTAAAATTTCATATTTTATTTGATCATGTGTTTGGCTAACCTTTATTATCCTTATGGATCAGATGGGTTTTTCTTTTACCTGCTTACCTTGGGGTAACCCGACACAATTTAAGAATTACTTCGATATATGGGCATGATAAACTTCTATCGTGACAGCATCCCAAACGCAGCCCACATTCAAGCACCCCTAAATGCGTTTCTTCATAACTCAAAAAAAACGAGTCAAAACCAAAGTAAAGTGGGTCACTCACTCGACAAGAGCTTTCGAGTTGTGCCGATGAGTTAAACGCGGTTTTCTCGACGATAAAGTCTCGTAATGAAAACACATGGTAACCACACTGATAGTGCGATACGCAGTTACACTGCGCGTATCATGGGTTCAGTATATTTTTCTGAACGTCAGATATTTTTTGGTAAAAAAAAAAAAAAATTTTACCTCCTAAGTATTCTACTTCTCTATAAAACAACAGTTTTTTTTGGTATTCATGGTTTTAGTTTGCTCTACTACTTTTAAAATACATGAAGCACGAGATAAGATTGTTTGAAAGACTATCAACGTTACGAGATGTTACGATTTGTAGTCTGTAGCTTTAAAAAATCAGCGTTGTAATACTGCTTTGGTAAAAAAGGGTGTTTTAGGAATGGCACCGCGCATCTACGACAAATTACCAGTTGGCATAAAAAAAAATATGTTATACAATTCAAGACAAAATTAAAACATTTATTAATTGAGAAATGTTATTATACAACTGATGAATAGGGTAATTGACTAAAAAAAAAACTAATTAGTCCGTCAGTCAGATTTACAAAAAATACTAGACACGTATTTTTTTCATATAAACATAAAATGAAGACGACACAGTGCGTTGAAAACTCGTGTGACGTCACTGCACGCTACACTTTTTAGCGAGCAGTGACGTCACCAGCTACCACTCCTGATCTTGATCTTTGATGCCTTTTATATTTGTCAATTTTTATTGATTTGATAAAACAAAATATACGTATCCAATATTTCCCGTATCCGTAATCTCAATGAGGGACTAAATATAATCATTTTTTTACCCAGGATACATCCCTATTCCTAAATGACAAATTAATGTAGACTTATTTATTTTGACTAGCGAAATTACTCCGTATTGTGACATTTGTAACTTTGTTTTTAATTATTTATCATTATTTAGTTTCACTTTGACATTATATAATTAATAATTTGTTTTATGTGTTTAAATTTTTTAAATGTTTTGCATGCAAGTATGTATATTTGTACGCTTCTTAGCATAACATAAATTTAAGAACTGTATTCACTACCTATGTTATACGAATAAAATTGATTTTGATTTTGAAAAGCATTTTGTAATTACATATTAAATTGTAGTAATTTACTCAATCGTCTGTCAACTTCAAACTTACTTTCCATTTTTTATGCTTATTTTATACAACATATTGTGTTGTCCACAGAGCTCTATCAGAAGTAGTGGGCCAGCGCCTTCCATACGATAACCTCGACGAGGTGCGTGACCGTCTCAGTCAGATTAGTCCCGCGCTAGTCACGTACGGTGATGTTCAGGACAACAACTACTTCGCGCAGGCCAGGTCCCTTGCACAGGTATGTGAGACGTTATTTTACTATTTAAGTAGATAGAACAGGTAATAAATAAATAATAATAATAAATAAATAAATTCGAACAAATCACACAGATTGAGCTTGCCCCAAAGTAAGTTCGAGACTTGTGTTATGGGATACTAACTCAACGATAATGTAATGTAATGTACAGTGACAGTAGAGTACAGACGACAGCACATCAAGCTACTAAAATCTGTCAGATTTCTTTATTCCATTTTCAACTTTATGTCCTAAGCATTAAGGTTCAAGGTTGATCAGTGGCGAAGGGTGAAATTTTGACAAAGGGAAGCCGGTCCAAAAAAATAAACACTTAAACACTTACCTACTGCAGGATATCTTGGAGGAGGTCTTCAGATAAGAATAATATGAAAAGCCCCACCTTCACCATACAAAAAAGGACTGATGATTTGATAACAGTGTCTTTCAAGTATGATAAAAGCGGCTTTGTGAAAAGCCTTTTTCGACGTGCATCTCTATACCACACATGCATACTTGTTAGTAAGTACTAAGTTAAGTACCTATTGTTAGGGAATAAGAGTCAAGAAAAAATAAAATAAAAAATTACAAAAATAATAAAGTGTTAAAAACCGAACCACACAAACACCGATCCAAAACCAACAAAAATATTAAGCAAAAATAAAGCAAATTATACACAATCACAACGTTATTTATATTCTAATGCAATGCGTCTGTTTTTTTTAACAAAATGAGCTAAAATGTTGTTATAAAAATTCGGATTACTTTTCATTTTATTAAGCAAATTTTTTTCAATTGACATGATAGCCAAATCGGACAATCTCTGCTCTTTTTGGCAGTTTCGCACATACGTGTGAGCTGTAAAAAAGCTCATAGGTATCCAATTTATTTAACGACGCTGACGTAAATAAGACTTTAAGTTCATTTTTCAACGCGGTAAAATCAAAAATTCCCGGAAAGTTCGCAGTCAAAGAGGAAACTTTTTTAGTTGGAAATGATTGGTTGTATTGAAGATACTTTGATTTATTAAATAAATCAATAAATACAAGCTGAGAAAAAGATCGGTACCTTTGAGTAATTTGAGCTTTGACTTTATCAATAATCGAGAAAAAAATACGCTTGTACGCCTTTTTGGGATCCGTGACAGTATTTATTCGGCGCCGTCGCCGCGGCGGCTCACAGATTTGTTCAATGCTGTGGAAAATGGTATCAAACGAATTAATAAACTCTTCCGAAATCCACCGTTCAAAAGAATCGATTTCGCGCTTTGCCACTTCAATGTCTACTTGCTTACTTTGAAGCAAAGCAAAAAGAACGTCTGTCTTTTCGAAAATGTCTGAGAAAATACGCAATAAGAAGCAAAATTGCATGTCTTCCAGTTTGTGTAACAAGCACTCGGACATTGAAATTGATTCGCTGTCCCATGATTCCGGTGAATCTAAAATACAATTCAAAGTTTCGATCATGTCGGTTCTGCAGTTGAAAATTACGTTAATTATGCGCGAGTGATAATGCCATCGTGTTTCTGCTACCCCCGGCATACGACGATGAGCAACTTCTTTCAGAAGATTCGATCTTTTATAAGATTTATTAAAAAAGCGTACGATACTGTTAATATGACCAAAAAAAGCTTTTAATTCGGGTACGAATTCAAGAGACCGACTAAAGACTAAGTTTAAAATGTGAGCATAGCATGGAATAAACATCGCCATGGGACAGTTTTCACGAACTTTAGTTTGTACACCACCGTGCTCTCCAGACATAACTGCCGCACCATCGTAAGACTGTCCAATTAATTTATCTTTACAACGAAAGTCATCGAGAATACCGAGTAACATGGTGGTCAAAATTTCGGCATTTCGACCACCACTTACGTCATACAAGCCCAGAAAACGCTCCTCAATTCCACTGCTGGACAAGTACCGCAATATAACAGTCAACTGTTCCTGTGACTGACGTCCGGCGTTTCGTCGATCATAACCGATACTAATGAAGCTGAATTTATTTCCGACTTTATCTCGTCACGCATAGAAGACGCGATACAATGAATTAAGTCATTTTGGATGTCACTTGAAAGTCCTGAAAATACAGAATTTTGGGTCGAGGAACATTGATCCAAATGAGAATCAAGGACTGTATCGTACTTGCACAAATAATTTAACGTTTCAATGTAATTTCCGCGATTGTCCGAATCTGCTCTTTCATTGTGACCGCGAAATGGTAATTCTTGCTTCCCCAAAAGAATGACCGTGTCAATAAAACGTTTCATTAACTCGCGATTACGGTCAACTTTTCTGTTATGTACATCAAAAGCGTTGGAAAAAAATGACTCGATTCTGCCATTATTTCCAAATTCGTAGAGTAACAAGCAGCTGCGGATGTGTTTTTCAGTCTGAATGTGTTTTTGGCTGAGTTAGACAAATTATTAATATCCGTAAAACCCGTACTGCTCCAAACAGATTTCGAATCAGAAAATAACAAACACGGAAAACAAAACATTTTGTTCAGTTTGCAACTGCCTGTCATCCATGTATATTTATCATATAACGACGCGTGAAAATGTTTAAAAAATCCATCTCGCCTTTTGCAATCAATAATCATGTGTGGGAGTGCTCGACCTAACTGAATAACATGCTTCTTGTATGCATAACTTAGTTTTGAAAATGAAGTTTCTTTTGTAAGCAGGTAATCTGTTGAACAGCACTCTATATGAATTAAAGCCATAATAACAAACAAAATCCACAGTATTTAACCAAATCTGCGATTAAATTACCTTACAGAATCCGTCACAGTTTAAATAACACAAATATTAAAAACAAACGAAAAACTCACGCACCAGTAGTAGGTAATAGGTATAGAGAAACACATACTGACGCTGAAACGCTTTCTCGTAGTGGCGTGGTTTCTTTGTCTCTTTCTAATAGAGGAGAGGAGAGAACTACAAGCCGCTTGCCAGTAGCCTATATTTATCAAGTTTTACCGACGGTTAGCGAGCATTAGAAAGAGATGGTCTGACACGCTCTGTCTCTTTTCGCCTCATAGTAAAACGTTGACCGAGGTAAGCTGAAATTCGTCGGCTTCCTTCAATGTAATGTACGAAAAATTGAAGCGCTGATTAATTTACGACTATAAAATGAAATGTGATACTTAGGGTATTGCTAAAAATTGCGATTGCTATTGTAAATCGCGCCGGCATTTGATTAATAATACTTTGTTAATGAAATAGAATGTAAATACTTTTGTATGAATATGGAACTGATTTTTGAAAGGTAACCCGGTGGGAATCGGCTTGTATGGACTCTTCGCCATTGAGGTTGATTGGAAATATCTGACAGTTTCGGGTGGATTGACCAGTAGGCCTAGTATAAGTTTTCATTACGAAACTTGTTCGTCGATATCGAGCGCGTTTGACTCAGCGATTCGCCCGCTACAAGGTCGTAAGAACTCTCAACCAATGAGAGCGCCAAACGCGCTCGTTATCAACGATCGAGTTTCGTATTGAAAACTCATACTAGGCCTACTGTAGACCTAGTATGAGTTTTCAATACGAAACTGTTGCGTTATTGTCATTTATTTTTCAAAATGACTGCCATGCAATTTACCTATGTGATTCGATAGCTGCGATCAATTCAAATTGAAAATATTATAATGCCAAATCCGTACAGTATTACGTTTCGGAGACAATTAACGTTCAAAGTTCATCACGTGAAACGGGTTTTAGTTTTGAACTTGTGCGTGTGCTTCCTAAAATTAATAAACCAATAAAAATGAATCCACAGAGCCTTCAAAAGCCAGTATCGGGTAAGGTGGAGGTGCAGCTGAAGAAATTAGAAGACTTCTTTATGACCGATCCTATCAGCCGCGCATCGCCCACAATGGCCAAATGTGTACAAGCCGTGATCAAGCAGAAGCAGTCCAAGTACTAAACCACAGACAAATTAGGAGTATGGCACACGAATCCTTGGATAAAAACTTTTTTTTAAATAATAGGTTAATATCTTGGCTATATACTTCCGGTAATCACCCTATTTGTATAAAATACGTACGTTTTTTGGATTTACAGGGATTTTGTGTGTTGTACAAATTATTTAAGAATATATTCCCAGCTTTTTTCGCTTGAGTTTTGTCTACTAATGTCGTTTCTGACACAGTTTGAAACTTTACATTTTGGGCGGCGGTCTGTGCAGAAAACTCAAGCGTTGAAAGTTGTTTTAGTATAATTATAAAATTTATATTTTGCCTTTCTGCAATCATTTTTACGAAGGAAATACTACAGAAATGCTGCTGCGTGGTCGGTAGTCGTGTTCGACGATCCGTACCTCAGAAATATTATTAATGGCAAGACTTTGGACCACGCATTTACATTGTGATTTCTAGCTATTTATTATATTATGTATTTAATAGATAAGCTTAACAGTGTTTCAACAAATTTAAAACTTCAACATTTAAAATTATTCATGGTACTCATTAGAAGGATTGAAGAAATGAAACAGCTCGTCTTGAATGTAAGGACAGATATTTTGTAAATAGTAATGTTTGTAGTATAAAATAAAATGTAGTATAATGATTGTCGAAATTGTTTTTTATTTCATTGAAAACCAATATTCCAAAAACATATTACAATTGTTCATTTGTAATTTGTTATAGAAAGGATAGTCTCATCCAATGCGTTGTGTTTTCTGTATTCCTGTAATAAGTAGTTACAAATTATTACTCAAATTATTACTAATAAGACAGACCATCGACACCATTACTATATGTCAAGTAATGTCAACACAAGAACGACTATGGTTGAGTAAATGAAAGCACAAAGGACTAGAAAATGATGGTCTTCATAATAGGTTCTAAATTATATCAGACGTCAGTTGCCAATCTTATTCGGTATAATTTCCTTGATTCGCCCTCATTGGGCGCAGTATATGAATGAACTTAAAAAGAGTGTTGTCATATTTAACTGCCGGCAACATTACAGAACACAAAAACAAACAAAACCTCCTTTTGTTCGAACAGTAAAAACAAATTTAATATAAAGACTGATTTACACGGTGCAATTTAATTGTTTGAGGAATACAATAAAATTGATGCAACAAATGACTTGCATCGTCTAAATGGTGTTTAGACAATGCAATTTTTATTGTTGCTTCAACTTAATTAAAGCCATAGGTAGGCTATTGAATTGCACTGTGTAAATCAATCTTAATGTTGTGATATGAATAAAACCAATCTACAATATACCTACATCGACAACTTTCCTTGCCGGCGTCTTGTACTTGCATTCGCTTAGCGTTTTGTCTGCGTTCCTCATGAACAGCACGTGCGTTTGTTCCACTCCGGTCCATGGCGACGGATCCTTCTCGCGACGTTTCAGCGCTGCCAACGACTTATTGCAAGGACCGAAATACGGTGGAGATGTTTCTGTTAAGATACAATATTTCATCCAAATTTAAAATATTTCTTTATCTACTCTCATATCAAAAAATTAAAAATATAAAACTAAAAAGGAGTTTATATTGACGTACTTTACCCATAGTATATCGAAAGGAAATTAAAAAATTAAATTATAACATTATTTCTCTAACAAAATAATGTTATAATAAATTTTTTCAGATTACGAACCATAGATAGCACTATTTCATTTTTTATCTGTGGCTGCGCGCGCTTTGATGCAGGGTGCAGAATTTTGGCGCCAAATACGTTTCTTATTCTTTGCATTGCGAGTCATTGTTGTGTTTCGCTGGACACATGATTATTATTGTTTCTTAAAAGGTATGAGATTAGATAAAGTAGTGTATGAAACTGTACATAATTAGGTATTACACAATCGTGTGATACTATTAAAAAACTCGCTTCGCTCGTTTTTTAAACTCACACTCGTGCATAATATCCCTCATTATTTAACAGTTTCATAAACTACTATTTCATATAAACTTGCTTGGGCTCTAATACATCGATTTATTTATTACAATTGCTTGTTGCGCTTACAGTGCACATCAAAGCGCGCAGCAAACCAAAACATTTAACTAAAAAACTTCAAACATTTAACATAGATGTTTTACTACATACTACATCATCATCATCTCTGCGTTAATCCCAATTGCATCCGAAGCTTTTCAGTTTTGGAGTCTGGGGTCCGCTTTACCAGACTAACTGCTGATTTTGGCTAAACTTCGATATTTTCCGTGAAGCGACTGCCGCCTGACCTCCACAACCCGAAGGCGATATCGAAGCATTGCAGTTAGACAATTGTTGGACTTTTGAGGGCTCCAACAACCCGTAACGACTGCCATTAGATGTTCATATGGCAACTGGGACCAACGGCTTAACGTGCTTTCCGAGGAACGAGCAGAAAAGTGCAAATATTCATATTTATGCGTACAAATATTTGCACAGCACGGCGATCGAACCCGTGCCTCCTTGCGCAGTGGCCGCGTTCGCATATACCTAACAACTTCAGAGCATTTAGAGCGTAAGCAGATTGCTCGTTATGCTTCCCAGTTAGCCATATACGTAATTAGATCTTGTCCAGATGTGCAATTTGCCAGCGGCGATGTTTCCGTTGGACTACAATTTATTTGAGTGTCTTCAAGGCTAGAGTGAATAGGCTCTTAATAAACAAGCGCGCTTAACCATCAACGATTGCATCACTGCTTACCTTCAGGCGGGATTGCGGTCAAGCACTATTTTATTGGATGGGAAATCATCAAATGATCTCTGCCACTCTGGGCGGAACGGAAGGGCGTGTTAGACTAAAATCTACCCGTGTTTCTTCACTTGCCTGTGCGCCAAGGCTACGGTTTCTTTTTTAGCCATGGCTTAAACCAGGGTCTAGTCCTTCGATGGCATAAAAAACGTCAATTAAACTTCGTCCGGATTGTAGGGATTCGATTTAATACCTGTGTTAATATGATAATAAATATAATATGATTGGGCCAGCCTCCATGGCGTAGCGGTAGCGAACGCGGCCGGTGTGCAAATATTTGTGTGCATGAATATGAATATTTGCACTGGTCTGGTCGTGCCTCGGATAGCACCTTAAGCCGTTGGTCCCGGTTGCCATACGAACATCTAATGGCAGTCGTTACGGGTTGTTGGAGCCTCTAAAATCCAATAATTAGTCTAAATGCAATGCTTCGATATCGCCTTCGGGTTGTGGAGTTCACACGGCAGTCGTTTCATGGAAAATATCGAAGTTTAGTCAAATTCAGCAGTTAGACTGGTAAAGCGGACACCAGACTCCAAAGCTGAAAAGCTTCGGATGCGACTGAGATTAACGCTGAGATGATGATGATGATCAAAGTCAAAGTCAAAGTCAATGATGATGACCTGTGTTAATATGATACCCACCTTTATTTTCAGGCTCAGTTTCATCTTGTGATTTCCTCACAATACGAGGTTTTTCAGACTTGGTTATAAGGCACTGGCGGTCACAAAAGCACTTGTTGCTGCATTGTCCTTGATTCACGTATTCAGCCATCGATTTGTTGACCTCTGCCATCGTGATTTCTTTATTCCGATTTTCTATTGCTTTCTCTTTAGCTTTTTGCTCTCTTTTGGCAGTTCTAGAAAACATTAAGAGTTGAATAGTAGATTGTTAACCGAGGGTGGAAAGAATCAATTCCCGAGGTATTTAGACGCCCGAGCGTAGCGAGGGCGGCTATAGTCCGAGTAGGAATTGATTCTTTTACCCGTGTTAAACACTCTACTTTTCATTTCGAATATGAGGAAAATAAAACTAGTTGTTTATCTGAACTTTTTATGAATAACACTATATATAATAATGTTAGTCCTAATTTGACTATTAATTTTAAATCGGTACTCTATTTAAAATTAATACTTAGTCAAATTTAGACAATTCGTGAAATTAAAAGTGTTTTACTATTTTTTTTTTTTTTTTGTGTGTTTTCCATAATACAATTATGACATTTATAGGTGAAGAAAAAGTTACATTTTTATTTGGAATGTTTATGCTATTTGATAAATTATGACAAATTTGGGTGTTCTGGATATCTGTAAAAGTAGGAAACTCTAGTATTTCATCAGGCGGATACTCCCTGGCGGTTGATGGCTGAGGCGAATTGTGGTGTATTTTTATAGTTTCAGTTAATTTGTTCGAAGTTTTTATTTTATTTTCGATTGAATCCTCATGTAGCCTTCGGCGACTGTGCTGGATATCCAGTCTCCGTGTCTTTTTAACGTCGTCATGTTTGCCCCAGAATCGGCTAAAAGAGTTGCTGACGTACGTCTATAACAATGTCCGGTATACTGCCCACAATTTGATAAATTCAAATATGTTGCTATCTGCTTCGGCATACCTGAGATTTTATTTTTCCCGATCACTTGTTTGTAGCGTTTCCCATTCTGGTAGTTGAAAAAAAAAACGGTCCGGGTCTCATTTTTTGGTATTTCTTTACTATTTGTGTAAACTCTTCTTGTACTACAAACGAGCGCTCAATATTTGTTTTTGTTTTAGTCAACTAGTAATAATTGGCCTTAACTTTCAATGTCCTTAATTGTCAAATTTGTGAGTTCACTGCTTCTGCATGCGCCGCTTATACCGAGTATCAATACCATCTGTGAAAACATATAATTTTTAAATTTGTGTAATAAATACATTCTTTTTTAGAATAAATCTAATAATACTTAGGTAAACTTACCTTCACTGCCAAATATATCTCGTCAGGAGCATCATTTAAAAACGTTTCCACTTCATGAGAGGTAAAAACCTTAGATTTTCTACTCTTGAACCCCTGAGACTGTCTTTTCAAAAAGAACGTTAAATTATGGCATTTTTTCAAATTTACATTGTGTTTTACACTAAGTGTACTCTGGTGCATTGAATATCGGCTCCATAGCGTAGAAGGTTGTAGTTTGCTAGACAATCCTTTAATATGTAAGAAATACACTTTCGGAAAATGATTTTATATTCTTCTCTGCTCGCCACTTCATAAAATGATTCAATCATCTTTCTTTTGAGATTTCTGGTAATAGATTGTTAATAACACAATTTGCCTTTAATTTGTCTTTAATTGAATCTGGTGTCAATATTTCAGAATCGCTTGAACTCATTTTTAAATTAAAATCTTAGCATAAAAGATTAGTTATTAACAACATAACTATTTTTTTAATTCCGTCACAGATACATAACAGATAATGTATCCCGCTAATTTATGTCGAATTTGTAAATTTTAAATATGGAACTCGCCACGTTATTGATGCGACCATAGAATTAATAAGTTGGTACTATCGTACTTCTTAATTCTATGGTTGCAATCTATTTCGCTCAATGAAGTTTGCGCTAAGTTTACACTGGCTGTTTAAAAACTCACATTGACGCTGCATTTTTTTTTATTAGTTTTTTTTTACACAAATTTCTTCACAGCTGACAGCAGTTCTATTTTTAAAGTTCATTCCGACCCTTGGGTGGGAAGTAATTTGTATGAGTTTTTCCCGCTCTAGGGAGGGAAATAGTACTTTCCACCCAATAATCAGATCAAGAAAATACTACTTTCCGAATATGAGAAATGAAAAATATTTTTCATTGTTAGTTTAATTATATCTTTTCTAACTACTGTCGAATATTAGCTTGTTAGGGGGTTTGAGTTTAGAATTTAGAAAATTAACTGAATAATGGATTGGTAAATCTGTTTGGGTTTGTAAATTTTTGATGTAATATTATGGTTTGGTTCCATTGTCTTTATTGCGGATATACAGTTTTTACGATAGGCAGCGAAATATTAAGAATAACATTTCTTACCTCTCTTCCCCTTTCTTACAATTTTTTTCAATAAATTCTTCATAGCGTTTCTTTTCTTTTTCTTGGCATTTCTTGACTATATCAAAGGTTGCTTTTGCTGAATTTGTGCTATCTCTGTAAAGCTACTCAATAGTACCCAGAAATTATTAATATATTCCATTGTGGAGGCTAAATGTTCATAAATGGATACAAATATGTGTATAATAAATCAACAACTCACCCGTAGGTGTACATTTCTAATTTTACAATTTAATTCATCTTGTTCTTTGCGACACTTTTCTATTTCCTCATAATACTTTGCTTTCCACTTAGCTCTCTCTTCTTTCGTCTTTTTGTGTTCAGCTGTGTATTGTTCTAGAGCTTGCTTTTCTAAGAGTTTTATATTGTCCTGGATGATGTATATATGAGTAAATAAGCGAAACTTCCCAACAGAGATTAGGATGGTGTGAAACAGTCTAACCGTAAGTTAGACCTCAATGTAGTTCCTATTCGTTTTCTTTCTAACGGCATGATTCGTAGACTGCATTTTACTTTTCTACTAAGCATTCCATAAAGATATGAAGTTTCTGATCATGGCCAGCCATAATATTCCTATTCATGTGAACAAACGTGATGCACGAATTCAAATGAATCTGAACATTAATGTCGTACAAATAAGGTACATAAACGTATTGGGGCCGTATGGGGTTGGTGGCCTTGAGTGTCTTACCTCTGCCTCCTGTTCACGGTCGAGAAGATACTTTATGAGCTGTGCATCTGTGAGCTCTGCTAACCTTACTTCTTCTTTTGCCTTAGCTGCTTCTTCTTTTTTCTTCTCATACCTTAAAAATTGGATTGTTAGGATTTCTTTGAATAGTCGCGTCATTTATTTTTAAGGATTTGTTCGGTTCAAGCGGGTATTCTGATATTCCAGCTTTTGTAATCCATTCGGAATTTTTTTATGAGGTTATTGTAGGTACTTGCATGTGTATATTTTTGGATTTAATTAATCAATTCAACCTATGGTATGCCCGTCTTGCTCGGAAGATATCTCAAATTACACACTACGAATATCTTTGGATTGTAAAGAAACAAAACCAAGGCCAGATAATTCAACAGGTTAAATATATTTTTCAAAATACTTACATTTCTTTATTTTGTCTTGCGTTTTGTATCTTTCTGCATTTCTGTAGGTCCACATTAGCGGTTTCATTTTTATCTAAGTCGAATGTACAGAAAATCACTGATTTTTTCTTTTTTCGTTCATCCTCACTTGCTTTCTGTTTTATTTCTTTTGAAAATTCTATTTGTGCATCTCTTTCTTCTAATGTTTTTGATTCATGAAGGGCACTAAAAATAAGTTTAGTGTGAGTAAATATGTGGTTGTTAATGTTTTCTTGGCTGCGTATTGTTCTTATGTAATAAAAAATATATATTAATATTTACCGTCACACAGACTGTACTGGGCAAGATTTAGAAATAAACCATTATTATATATATTATACGGTATATTATATTTTATTTATTTCTAAATCACTTATTGGGTTTCGTTTTGTGTTTTATTGTCCTATCGCGACATTTTATTGTTATTCATTTACTAGGTACCTTATAAGTTTTGTGCCGTAACAGCTTCTATCAAAGATCTTTTGTTTTGCTATTTGGATGGCTTCTGCATTGTTTATACGGACTTTCTTTTTCGCGAACGCCTCGACTGCAGCTTTATCATCAGCGCGTTGTTTTTCTCTTTGCTTTTCCTTAAGCGCTACACATCCCTGAATATTAAGATTGTTTAAAATTTGAAAGTCATGCTTGTCGCTAGTATATGAACTGACAACTATGTTTACCTAAAGTTATGATACGATCGGCTGATAACAGTAATTTACGTTTACCTTTCTATCAGGATTGAAGGACGCGAAGTAGACTATTGCGTGCTATTGCTTTTGGCAACAAGTAGGTAAGGTGAAATAGGTGGTAATTTTGAAATTTATGAAAGTATTAGGGTTTCTGCACATGACGCCACCACCGCGCGTCGCCGCGCCGCCCCCGCGTATTTAAACTGTAGGATACGAGTCGGGCGAAGCCCGCCACCACGCCACCGCCGCGCCACCACCGCGCCACCACCGCTTCCCCACCACGCCGCCACTGCGCCGCCGCCGCGCAAAATTACACTATACATACGAGTCGGGCGAAGCCTGCCACCCCGCTACCACCGCGCCGCCAACGCGCCGCCGCCGCGCCGTTGCCGCGCCGCCATCGCGCGGTATACCCTCCCTGTCTGCTTGATTCATTCCAATACCGGCCGCGTACGAACGTGATTGCGTCCAATATTATGTGACACAATCATGCTAATATAACAAAAAAAAAAAGAAGCTTTTTTTTAACTTCCTATAACTAGGTGGAGAAAATGGCAAAAAGAACGTCGAGTTAGAAAGTTGTGGGTTCATCCTATGCTGGCAGTACGGGAGCAATATGGTGAATTTCATACACTTTACGAAAATATCCGAAAAGATGAGGACGTGTTTTGTGGTCATTTTCGAATGAATTACAAGGCATAAATTATTAGATTTATTAAAGAAGAAACTGCAACATACAAATACAAATATGCGAGCAAGTAGGTATATCTGCTAAGGAGAGATTGGTTGTTACGTTCGTATGCGACCGGCAATGGAATGAAACAAACAGAGGTTACGCGGGCGGTGGCGACGCGGGGGCGGCTCGGTGGCGGCGCAGTGGCGGCGCGGTGGCGGCGCGGTGGCGTGGCGGTAGTGGCGCGGCAGTGGCGGTGAGGCGACGGCACCGTGTGCAGGAACCCTTAGGCTTCCTGTATACGACGCCGGAACCGCACCGGCGCCGGACCGCAATATTGTGTATTCGCATCATAACCATGCCGTAGCCGCATCGCAGCCGCACCGTCGCCGCGTAAAAACCGTATTGTATCAGTGTTTATTAATAAAGCAGCGATCACAGTTTAGTATAACATTGTCGGTGTAACTGTACAGACTTCACTGTTATTGAAGTGAAACTTCTTTACGCACGCTTGACTTGGGGAGTAAGCTGGCGAACGCGTGACGTAAGCGTTACGAAAAGTGATCGGGTAAGGCGAACGGAAGTTAAGTGGGGGATATAAGCACAGAGGCGCCCGTGGCGCGAGCTTGGTACTACAAGGTCTACGAGTTTCTTTTTTTTTCAATAAAGATAGAAGATCTATGCAAAATTTTTTTTTTTTTTTTTCAATAAAAATTGAAGATCTATGCAAAAATATTAATTTACCAATGAAACCATGAAATAAATTTAAATATTTATAGAAAATTAATATATGTAGGTATATGTGTATACATGTATATAATTTGTACACACACATATATATATAGTATATATACATACAGATGGAGCGAAAGAAGTTTCACTTCAGTCGTGTGGTCATAAGCACACTCGTTTTTTTTTTCGTATCTATATAATGTTAACATTAAGTAAAAAAAAGAAATTTCTCATTTAAAATTACACAAATCTCTTGCCATGCTTTTATATTTTTTCTTTTATCTTTATAAGATTTACTTGTCTTATCCCATAATACCTCCCTTTCCTGCACTAAATTAATCAGTAACTCATAATCAAACTCCACCATGTTAATAAAATGCCTGAAGACACACGTGTGGACATCTGCGCGGGCGACCTGTCACTGAGCGTCTTGTAATGTCTACAAAATGGCGGCGCTCTGGCGGTCCGGCGCCGACGCGGCCGCGGTGCGGCGGCTGCACGGCCCATGAGCAATTATCATTCGTATACATATAACTGCGGTACGGCACCGGTGCGGTTCCGGCGTCGTATACAGGCAGCCTTATGGTGCGCGTGCCGGTTAGGATAAGCTTGAATAAGCAAATTCTATAATAGTATGCACGCAAGTAGGTATGTGCGCAAAGTAGGTATTTAATTGATGTCAGTCACTAGCACTTGATGCACTTTTAGCATAATAATTGTGAACTTTAAGTAAGAACTTATAGGTATTATGAACTTAGTAAATACTTTGGTGTATAATATATGTACCTGTACAGTATCCGGCCAAGTTTTTATCCATTCCTGTGACTTCTCTATCATAGCTTGCAAGTATTCATTCTTCTGTTGGGAAGGTTTTTCTGGGGCAATTGGAGCACTGGCCTGCTTCTCCAGTCTGTTCCATTCGGTTCTATGAAAAATTACCGTACTTGGACCACCTTTGGGATTTTTATAAAAGTGTATATTAGATTGCGCCATGTTTAAAATGAAAGCTTTTGAAATCTATGTAGCTCCGACGCTAAGTACTTATTTCAATTTGAATGTTGTAGCTAGAAGTTCCATTACGAATACGAAATGGTAAGATCTTTGGTATGTTCCTATAGTATGGTTACCGTTTGTCACTTTAGTAAGATTTTGTACACTGTGGTAATAACGACTTCCGTAATTAGGTAGTACCTTAGTCATAGTATAGGTAATTTAATAATACTATTTAAAGTTATGTTTGTAGTTGCTACATATTTGACAAGGTCTATCCAGTGTACCGCATCAATCACTTGATTCATCATAAGCTGTGCGTATCCCTTTTTTAATTTATTTATTTGTTCTGGATGGGAAATCATCAAATGACCTCTCCTCGCTCTTGGGCGGAGCGGAAGGGCGTGTCAAACTTTTACTGACTAAAACCCACCCGTGTTTCTTCACTTGCCTGTGCATCAAGGCCACGGTTTCTTTTTTAACCAACCCGCAACCCTGACCCAGTAGGCATTTGTCATCACGATGTGCTGACTTCTCTTTGAGGCGAGCGAGTAACACAACACGCCGTCGAACCGTGTCTGGACCTTACCGGGCGGCGAGCTGCCTACTGCTCACCGCCCGCAAGCCCGCGCCTACGTTGGCCAGGAGTTCGATGTTGTCTTCCGATTAGGGCGTCTCCTGCGGCGGCTAGGGGCGTGAGGGTGCTGGGATTCCCGCTCCTACGCGCTCCGCCTCCTCCTTTGCCTCATCATTCATCCTTTGCATCATTGCTTCGCAGAATGAAGTGACGGCCTGCCATGCACTCTCGCTCCGGAATATGACCTGGACCAGGGCCGGACGCGAGAGATCGTTGCCGATGGCCGTCACGAGGACACGGCAGTGCTCTACCCAAGCAGGGTATTCGTTCACCGTGTGGTCTACCGTGTCCTCAGGGCAATCGTCACAGTGGTGACACCCTGGCGTTTCCTCCCGCCTAATCCGGAACAGGAACATCCCGAAACAGCCGTGTCCGGTAAGGACCTGCGTCAGGCGGAAGGTGAGGGCGCCGTGGCGCCTCTCTAGCCACTCCTCAAAAAGGAGACTTACCGCCGCTATTGTGACGTGCCCAACTGCACACGCCCTCACACAGAGAAGCCGAGCTGTGAGTACATTATAAGCTGATTTATGTTTACGCAAACTATGATTTTACGCATTTATCAAGTGATGCTTAAAATGAGGACATTTATGGCCTATTTAAATGAATTTAAATATGTTTGCTACAATATAATTTAGGTACTATTGTAAGCTACTTATCAGCTCGAAAGTTCCAGGAACTCGATTGTCTTGTTTAAGATAAGGTGAAATGGACACTGGATTGGATCGTATGAAGTCATTGACCCCCTATTCAGAGGAATTTTCTTCTCTGTAAAAAGGAGACATGCCATTACTTTTCATGGTTATCGAACGAGTCGAGACAATTTTTTTCAGTTTTTCGCGAATATTTGGTTCCATATTCATTGCTAACCCGATACTTGCGAAATAAAAATGGTAAGCCGTACAATGGGTCTGTAAAGATTACGTGTCTCTAGCACTTGATTCTATATTATAGACATTTTTTTTATAAATCTACGAAAGAAATAACAAACTCATCTTATTAATTAGATTCTAAGGGTACACCACGGGTATTTTCGGACAGAGTCACCACAGTACAGACAATCCACAGTTTCATTTAGGCCGACATCAAATACACATCAGTCCTTCATGTGGTTATTTCAGTAAACATTTAGCTCTTTGATATAAAGTTTTATTTCGCGCCAGATAGCGTTAATTAGGTTAAATAACAGCCATGCCATGGAGTGGGATAGGAAATTGAGCGGAGCGGTGGTTGGGCGCCATTTGAGCCGTGTTGGACTCATTCGTCAATGTCACCTCACGACGTTGTTTGCAGTATATTTTTGCATAAAAATAACTTATACAGCACTAGGAAATGTTGTAAAAATGATAAATTGTTTAGTCCCTGTGTGCGGGAAATGTGAATAAGATGTAAAATCTCACAGCTTACATATTAATATGATATCTATTTGGTTGTTCAGTTATTGGTAGTTAAGATTTAATGGGACCATAAATTACTTAAGCTAACGTTTATGGTTGCTTCACGGTATCTTACTTACAGGGGAAATTATATTCTAAGATTTATTTAATATTGGTTATTTTCCGGACACTGCTAAGAACAGCTTGAACATCATCATTTACATTATATCAATGATTTTGTTACAAATATTACTGTTTCTGTCGCCCCTGTAGCGTCGTAACGACCACGAAGCAACCTAAATCCCATTTATTCCGTATTCAAATTGTTTCTTAACGTCCGTGCAAGTCATAAAAACTGTACACGTGTCGATATCAGTAACACGATTGTGGAAACGCGTCGAGTCACTAGTGGGACAAATAGACGACAACTAAACAAAACGCTCGCTCCTCGCCATTCCAAGTTCCGACACATGTGAGCTTTGCCCGCTTTGTAACTGCCCTAACTTTTTATGCAAGCCTGGTACCACCCGGCCATCTATTTCAATTGCTTTGCTTGTATGTAGGTTTGAAAAGTGAGTAATGCGTTCATGTGTGGTCTTGGGTATGAATGGAAGCACCCCTTTGCTTACCTTGGATGATGTACAAAATAATAAAAAGAGGATATAACTTTGTAAAGGATGCGGAGCGGCATATTAAGCAGTCATCAATCTTCAATCACCCCTCTGCCTCAGTAAACGTGATTCTGGTTGAAAAGCTCGAATATATTTTCACCTAGTGGATATTTAAAACCAAATACCTATAACATAAATCAGGATACCTTTATTTCAGTAACTGATTTGCTAATATGACGATGACAATGCAAATCAGTTTAGAAATCGCTTTAAAGAGCAGATCTGCTCGTTGTACCTACCAATTAACATTTTCATAAAATAAACCTCCGCGTTTCCGTCAGGTTTACACACCTCCAATTTGAACGTCTAAGGAATCCATCGCTTTGAAATAGAAATACGAATAGCAGAGAAATACAAATTGAATTGAGCGCCAATTCCTTAGACTTGGGTATTGTGTGTATAGCTAGCCAGAGGAACCCTGAATTTAAGAGCTAACGTTGGTGACGATAACTACCTAATAATAATAAATTGTTGCTTATGATTACTTTTAAGGAACTCTAGCTGATGCTGTCGCAATTAAAGGAATGTTTTGGGAGAAGTTAGATAGTTTCAAACGAGTACATGTCAATGGTTTTTAAATTGTGATCAAGGTGAATATAATGATGGCTATTTAATTGTTTAGTTTTTATCTATTATTATCTATGACAGCTTATCTTCGAAAGTATTTAAATAGATGCTTTTGGAATAATAGAAAGCAATATATATGTGTATTAGTTATATTACACGTTTGTTAACACTTATTGTTAGGGCATATTAAACATTTATCATAATTATTTACTACTTCTTTTTTTGAAACATTGTCCCAAGCTTTGAATTACTGCTGTGTCGTAAGAGCAATTGAACCTAGATACACATCCATCTATGTATCGTGGTGGCCTAGTGGTTAAAACACCAGCCAGGTCAGGCAGGCAAGTACCAATGTAACTTTTCCAAGTTACATGTACTTTTTTTTTTATTAATTTATAAACCAGCGCTTGACCGCAATCCCGCCTGATGGTAAGCAGTGACGCAATCATTGATGGTAAAGCGCACTAGTTTATTAAGAGCCTATTCACTCTAGCCTTGAAGACACTCAAAGTCCGACGGAAACACTGCCGCTGGCAAATTGTTCCAGTCCCTCGATGTACGCGGTATAAAGGAAGAGGCGAAACGCTTCGTCCGGATCGTAGTGGTGTTAACAACATAAGGGTGGAAACTCGCCCTACGACGGGTCGTCCGTCCGTACTTTCTAAGTATATCTTCAAATTCAAATTCATTTATTAATCTTGTGAACACAGGGTACAGTTATGCAGATGTTATGTACAAATAATTTTTGTCCATGCTATGTCCCGCCAAAAGGCATACAAAATATCATAGGAAGCGAATGTAGGTGTTACAGTATCATGCAAAATAATATGTCAATAAATTAAGCCGGCACCTTAACTCAATAGGCAGCAACACAATACAGTCTAAGAAACAATAAAATAAAATAAATTCGACAGGCCTATAGAGATCCTTATTATTTTTAATAGAAATACAGGCCTCATAGATGTAGAGGGAAGGTACAGTCAATATTTTTAAGTTTTTAAAATGTGGCTTGCATGAATCGGTCCGTTTTATTTTGCATATAGCTCGAATGCATTTTTTGCAATCAGTACTTGCTCAATTTTAGTACCAATGCCCCAAAATGTCAAACCATATCGCAGGGTGGAGGCAACGTAACCATGATAAGCTGCTTCTTAGCAGCTTATCATGGTTATCGCACTCTTGTGCGGTCATGTTTGCAACTTTACCCAGCATCTGAAGAGCATAGGAGAACTTGCTAAGTTTCCCACACACATTGTCAATTTGCGTCCTCCAAGACATATCGTTGTCAATGTACTCGTATAGGCTAAGAAATCTTGTTACATTCGATTGTAGTATTGCATCTCCTTTGTAAGTGATTTTAATTTGTGATTGTCCTTTTTGTCCAATTTTGAAGCTCATAAATTTAGTTTTTGTCAGATTTATTTTAAGATTATTTGCATTTAGTCAGTCAATAATCGTAACCAAACTAGCGTTAATGTCATTCTCTATTTCCTTGTCACTACCACTATTATAGAGAACCGTACTGTCGTCCGCAAATAAAGACATCTGGGTGTGTAATTGCTTGGGGAATGTCATTTATATAACAAATGATCAACAAAGGTCCCAATATGGAACCCTGCGGAACACCGTAATGAAGAAATCTAGGATTAGACGAATATACTACTTCACTTTTTGTCTTAATTTGTTTCCTATCCTCCAAGTAGGATTGTATGAGATTGGCTACGTTACCTCTGATGCAAAATTTAATAGCTTAGCTAGCAGCACCATAATCAAAAGCTTGGACACCATTGACTGATTAAAAGGTGAAGGAAAACATTGAGGAAACCTGGACTTAAGTCTGAAATCTCTAACCCGCATTGAGCAAGCGTGGTGATTACGCTCAATCCTTCTCTGTATGAGAGGAGACCTGTGCCCAGCAGTGGGACGATAAACGGTTCATGATGATGATGATGATGATGATGGCACAAACATCCAGGCACTGAATAACTATGTATCTATATCATATATGCCATATAAATATTTGTTCCGTGCGTGAAGCGAACGCGTAACACGTAGCGCAGCAATCGAACGCTCAGCCACTGCGGCATTCGTGTCGTCATACTGTCAAAATTATGGTCCACGCTCCGCTCTGGCGGAGAATGGTGCGTTGACCTCTAGCGCCAGCTGTTGCGCGGGCGTGCGCAGTACTATGGTCTATCGCAACCTGCGTGGCGCGCTCGGTAACCACACTGCAACAATTTCTAAATGTATTTGAGAAAAAATATAACGTAGTGTGAAAATGATCGGAATCGATTTAGTTACTTATTCTGAACAAACAATTTTCAGGTTTCGCATAAACAATAAATAACGTTGTATAACACAAAATTACAATAATAGAGGAAGGTTCACTAACCATGGGATGTCCTCAGGGTTCAGTTGTCGGTCCTTATTTATGGAATTTGGGTTTTGATGACTTCCTCGCGATCCCGCTTCCTTGCGGCTGTTCACTTACTGGTTACGCGGACGATGGCCTACTGCTCATTCAGTCAAGTACCCGAGCTGGACTTGAGAACTTGGCCAATACTTGCCTAAATTTAATATCTCAGTGGGGTGATCGTAACCGCCTAGCGTTTGCGCCACATAAAACCTATCAACTTCTACTAAAAGGTAATCTTAAATCATTGCCTACTATTAAATTTAACAACGTTCCCATTAAAAAACAGCAATCCGTATGCTACCTTGGTATGATCTTAGAAAGGAATTTTTCATTTATAGAACATATAAAAATAGTTGGTGAAAAAGCTAAAAGGAACTTTTATGCCCTAACTAGAATATCCAAAGCAACTTGGGGTCTATCATTCCTAACTTTAAAAACTATATATGGAGCTACCTACTTAGGATGTATGTGCTACGGTGCACCTGTTTGGGCCGATAGGGCCAGCATAGGGGCGGCACGACGTAAACTGCTTCAAAGCCAACGTTTGGCATTGATATTTTTATGCAAGGCGTATAGAACGGTCAGTACTGAAGCCTTACCGGTACTGGCAGGTGTACTTCCAGTCGACCTTGAGGTACAGCGACGTGCTTCAATGTACTACTCCGCGAGGGGGGAGGCCATGGACACTAATTTTGTTACACAACGCGACTTTAATAAAATCTCTAGATTATTTAAACCCCAGACTGAAGTCTGGGAGGACCTCTTATCCGAATGGCAAAGTAGGTGGGATAATTCCATCAAGGGCCAAGGGGAGCTCCATCTATTCTTTCCATCCGTTGGCGATCGGCTGGCTAAGACATGGCTGGAGGTTGACCACTGCGTTGCCCAATTTCTCACAGGTCATGGCAACTTTAAAAGTAAACTGTATTCTTTTAAACTTGTTCCTTCCCCTTTGTGTCAGTGTTCTACATCGAACTGTGAATTTGAACAGTCCGCACATCACATCTTGTGGAAGTGTGTTCTTTGGCAGAATGAACGCAATATTATGTTGGATAGTGTACAAGTTCTCGGGGGTTAAGAGCCGAGATAGAGTGCACAGTGTTATTCGCGTTAGAAGGAAACAAATAGTTCAGATATTAACAGATATAATCATGGAGAGAAACAACATTACAAGAGAGCCGCAGAATAATATTGGACATATATTAGATTTTCTTGTCAACCACTTGACACGCTCTCCTTCATATTTCAAATATATAAAAATATACTTTTTACAGCCAGACTTTGTATATGAAACCTCAACACGCCTCCTCAAATACAAAGTCTTTTATAAACATTAAATAAAATCAAAATTAAAAACGCACAGAACTTAATTAATCAAGCAAACATATATCAACACATCATAAGAAATCTTAACAAGGTTTAAGACCTATAGCATCAATACATTTATAATGCTTAAGACAAGGTAGCGGTTTTGTCATTACATCCGCTATCATATCTGTAGTGGGGACATGTCCCAAACTTATGCCAGTATTATCTCTTAGGACACCCCGAATAAAATGATACTTGATGTCGATATGTTTGCTCCTAGCATGGAACACTGGATCCTGTGCAAGGAAAATCGCAGATCTACTATCGGCATTAAGGGATATAGAAGCATACCTTTCAAGTCCCAATTCCAGCAGCAGACTTTGAAGATACAATCCTTCCTTTATAGCTTCTGCAAGACTTACATACTCTGCCTCACAACTGGATGTTGCAACAGTACGCTGTTTGCGTGACATCCATGAAATACCAGCTCCACCTAGAATAAAAACTTATCCCGAAAATGACCGTCTATCTATTTGACAACCTCCCCAATCTGCATCACAGTATCCCTTCACGCAATTACCAGCTTTTGTATACACCAGTCCATAATTCACAGTTTCTTTTAAGTAACGTAAGATACGTTTGGCCGCTATCCAGTGTTCTTTCTCTGGATTCTTAGAAAATTGCGCCAATTTATTTACAGGATGTACTATGTCTGGTCTTGTTGCTACACTCAAGTACATTAAAGAACCAATCAACTCACGATATGGCCACTTTTTCTCCTCTTTATTTGATTGTATACATCCCGCCTTATTATTTCTGCTACTGGTTTCCATTGGCGTTTTTATTGTATTCGCATCCAACATATTATATTTTTCAAGTAATTCTTTTACATAATTCTCTTGTGACAACCTTATTTCGTTGACAGTCCGTCGGATGTCAATCCCTAAAAAGTATTTTGCTTGACCATAATCTTTTAATTCGAACTCTTTTCTCAGTTCATTTTTAAAACGAGCTATGCGATCTCCTTTTTCAGACGCCACTAGGATATCGTCCGTGAAGACTAAAACAAGTAAATGATCTTTTCCTTGGTTTCTGAAATATAAAGAGGGTTCGTTTAAACTTTGCGTTAATCCCATTTCCTTTAGCTTCTTCTCAAGTATAATATTCCATTGCCGACCCGCTTGCTTCAATCCGTATAAGGATTTTTTTAGCAAACATGCGTCGCCGCCAGCGTTCAAGCTTTTAAGCATTTCTTCAGCTCGTTTAACTACACAAGGATTCTCACCTTCTGTGTATTTCAACTTCATTAAAGATTCTTTCAGCAATTTGGGTATCCGCATATAAATTTTTTCGTCTAAATACCCATTTAAGTAGGCTGTATTGATGTCCAGCTGATGAACCTCCAGATTCATTTCTATAGCCAGAGCCATCAGTAGTCTAACGCTATCGAGTCTTGCCACGGGCGCAAACGTTTTATCATAGTCAACCCCGAATCTTTGACTAAATCCTTGAGCTACAAGTCTTGCCTTTTTCTTTGTTGACTTATCCACGTTTGTCTTAGTTGTCAAAACGTATCGACACCCTACAATATTTTTGTCTGGTGGCCTTTTGACGATCTCCCAAGTTCCTTTCTGTAGCAGACTCCTTATTTCTGATAAAATAGCTTCTTTCCAAGCTGATCGTTCATCCCCTTTAAGAGCCTCTTCCAGCGATTTTCAGCAGAACCGGCAAAATCAATACAGTCGCTAAAAGTTTCTTCTCCCGCTTCAGTTTCTATTGACTGTTCTGGTTCTTCTTGTATTGGCTCTTCCACAGTAATATCTGGATGCTCCATTTCCACCGATTGATAATTTTTTCTGGGATGACCTACTCGGCCTGTATGTAGCACTCTGGGTCTTCCAGGACTTCTAGATATTACTACTCCTCTTGACTGAGCACAACGCGTTCTCAAGAAATTTTCTCCTTCCGGTTCCAAAGTCCGCTCAGTTTCCATAGTCCGCTCTGGTTCCATAGTCCGCTCCGGTTCCCGGTGAAAACTGATATCGATGAACTTCTTCTCATTGTCATCCATATTTTCAGTATCATTGATAATGCCCTTACCATTATGAAGCATTTTATTTCCAATTTCTTCAGTTTCGTAGAATTTTATATCTCTAGAAATCACGAACTTCCTCTGTTCTGGTATCCACACCCTAAAACCTTTGGATGTTCTGGGGTACCCTACAAATATTCCTGGTATTCCACAAGCAGCGAACTTATCCTTGTTTGAATCCTTATTTAGTATAGATACTTTGGCACCAAACTTGCGTAGATAATGTATCTTTACTGATTTGTTGAACCATTTTTCATAAGGTATCTCTCCACCTAAACTTCTAGTAGGACAACGATTCCTTATATAGCATGCTGTGTCAACAGCTTCAGCCCAAAAACTCATAGGTAGATCACACTCCAATAGCATACATCTAGCCATCTCAACTAGAGTTCGGTTCATCCTTTCAGCAATTCCATTTTGCTGTGGAGTCCGAGCTACAGTTAATCTCCTCGTGATACCTTCTCTTCGAAGAAAATCTTCAAAATCAGCATTACAGTACTCACCGCCATTATCGGATTGAAAGTACTTGATTTTCGATCCTGTTATGTTTTCAGCATAACTCTTGTATAGTTTAAATGCTTCGAGAGCTTTATTTTTAGTTTTCAGCATATAAATTTCGCACCAACGAGTACTATCATCTATAAAAGTTATGAAATACTTACCACCGGTCCATGATTCACATCTCATTGGACCTACGATATCCGAATAAACAATCCGCAATTTCTCATTGCAGGGTCCATTTGACTCACTAAACGGTAAAGCAGTCATTTTACCTCTAGCACATACTTGACAGTCACGTACCAAACGGAAGTCGTTCGGGTTCACAGGCTCGCCCACCTTTTCCAAAAGTTTGACAACATCTTTTCCGTTCAGATGCCCTAAACGTTTATGCCAAGTTAGCACATTTAAATTACGATCAGTTACAGCATTTGCAGCTTCATATTCTTCAACGCAATATAAATTACCGCGACGGTATGCTGTTAACCTGACTTTATTACTTTTATCAAGAACCCACGCAAAATCACGCGTAAATTTGACATCGTAACCATTATCAGTAATTTTGGCCACTGAAATCAGATTTGTTCTTAAATCCGGAACATAAAGAGTATCTTTAAACTCTACTGTACCTATGGAATTATCACCTAATGCCGACAGTCTAACTACACCTTTACCTCGGACCTCAGCGCTCATGTTAGTAGCCAATTTTAGTTTACCTCTACTTTCTTCTAGGTTACCATAAAACTTTTGTACATCCTTGCATAAGTGGGACGTGCACCCAGAATCCAGTACCCATTGCTGGTTTGGACTATCAGCAATGTTATTGCCAAGATCTGAAACATTTAAAAAAGTTAGTTCCTCATCAACATCAACATTATAACTGAAATGTTGTAGTTTCGTTCGACATTCAGAAGCTTTATGTCCAGGACGATGACATCGATAACAGATTAGTGAAACTCTCCTTTCAATTCCAGATTCCTGCTTTGATTGTATCAATGCATGTTTGGTAGCAGGCATATTAGAACCATACTTCCCTACATTTGTTCCGTTACTTGTACTCGGTTTAACAAGTTTTTTATTCTTTTGAGTGTACATAGCGCTGTCTTGTATTCGGTTAGCATTTCTTGATTCGTATTCCTCCATTATCTTAACTTTTAGAATATCGGGCTTCGGTAAATAGTCTCTTGTTTCAATAGCACAACGAAAACTTGAAAAACTTGCTGGCAAACTATATAACAAGATAATTGACAATAGATCCTCATTTATTTTTACGTCCACATCCTCCAGTTTGTCAACCGCATCGAAAAATGTGCCCATCTCATCACGAATGTCTCCCGATTTGCTCATCTTGTGCAATAGTAGCCTTTTTAACAGTGTCGCCTTCTTGGCAGGTCCACGCGAGGCGTAAATTGATTCCAGTTTCAGCCATACCTCTCTAGACGTGGTGCAACCTCTTGTATGTCGCAATTCGGATGCGTTTATCGCTAGTATTATATCAGCCTTGGCCCTAGCATCCTCGGCTTCCCATTTCAAAATCTCAATATCGCCAGTTGGCTTAGTTTCCTTACCACAAACATATTTCCACCCGTCATTCTTTATTAAAATAGCTTGGGCTTGAATTTTCCAGCTGTCATAATTCTCTTTGCTTAGTGGTTCAATACGGGTTTGTGAAAACATTATTTATTCGTAGGTACTTACGTTTTAGTAATATTTTACGTGAACTCAAATTCCCTACTTCACTGGGCCCATAACCATTCTCGGGGGTTAAGAGCCGAGATAGAGTGCACAGTGTTATTCGCGTTAGAAGGAAACAAATAGTTCAGATATTAACAGATATAATCATGGAGAGAAACAACATTACAAGAGAGCCGCAGAATAATATTGGACATATATTAGATTTTCTTGTCAACCACTTGACACGCTCTCCTTCATATTTCAAATATATAAAAATATACTTTTTACAGCCAGACTTTGTATATGAAACCTCAACACAAGTTACATCCGGAGTCGTTTATTATACGGACCTTGTAGAAACTAGAACCAATTTCCGTGCGTTCAGGCGCTTTTGCCATACCTATTATTGGAATCAATTGTAACAGCTAATACCTACTTAGGACCCATTAACTTAATCAAATTTTATTCCGTTGGCAATCTGGGCTTCTCCCAGTTGTAATAATGTCCCTTTGTGCCGATTGGCCTAGTTCTGTTCTGTCTCCTGCTTGTTATGGAGGGAAGTGGAATGGAAAAAATATCTTTTTTCTTACTCCTCCGCTATTCTTTCTGATTAATTTCGTTGCGGGACCCAAGACAGTTGAATCGTTTCTCCGGGACTCGTCGAGCTTCATTGCTCGGCGTTTTCTGGCGGTCGCCACTGTTGAGTCTGGCTTTCAGGAGTTGCAGTGGTTGGGAAAAGTGTGGCGGGTTTTGTAAAATAGAGGAAGGTTCACTTACGTGTGCTCCTTCAATTATAGGAGACCACGGCATGCATATACAGAGTGGTGCCGAGAATACGACAATAAATTTAAACACAGACTATGCTGGTACACAGGAAAAATCCTAAACCATAGAAAAAAACCTAGCATCAAAGATAAAAAAAAAAAATTAAAATTTCAAACAAACTAAATCGCATAAAATTGCAAACGGAATAGAACATCTTTTAAAATATTGGTTCAATGACCTCCGATCAGCCGGCGACAGCGCGGTCCTGTATCGACTTGCTTTTTGGCGCCATTATTTTAGTACCGCAAGATGCGGCGGTCATTAACCTGTAAGCGCTTCCTTATCTACATGTACATCATGTAGACAATGTGAAAAATGAAAAATTATTTCCTGTGATTAAACTAATGGATATATTTATAGGATTTTTTAATGGGTAGATTGAAAATTTGTTGAGGTACACGATGTTTAATTTATTATCGTATTGTCAGCACCACTCTGTATAACTATGTAGGTGTAGTTCCCGAATTCGGGAGTCTTGCGTAGAGTTTTACGAAAATAGCTGATAGATGGTGATGCTGTGGAAATTGAGTAATCAGGTATCAGGATGTAGTATGGGCTCATCATCACTACATAGTATAAAACAAAGTTGGTTTCTCTGTCCCTATATCCCTATGTATGCTTAAATCTTTAAAGCTACGCAAAGGATTATGATGCGGGTTTTTTGAATAGATAGAGTGATTGAAGAGGAAGGTTTATATGTATAATAACATCCATTAAATAGTGGAGAAATACTGTTATTTTTGAGGTTTCTAATGTGATGTCGTAAATAAATACATTTTTGCCGCTTACAAACGCAGGCTGAAACCTACGAGATGTATCAAAAAAATGTAACAAGTATTTTACACATTGTAAAGGTCTACATATGTAAAACTCTGTGATGGTATATCTATCTCTTATGGATATCCCATAATTTTTTTTTTTGGTTCACTTCTTTCCGTTCAGAGGAACGGAAAAGGCAAAGGCATAGTACGCCATACAGCTTAGTCTTAAGTAACTTTTTTCTTCAGTTTATATCCTAACTTATCCTAATTTATCCTACCTTATCCTAGCTTAATTTAACTTAACCTATCTCCTTTCGTTTCCCACGTGAGGCCGACCAGGAGGGGTTTGGCGTAAAGACATGATGTGACCACTATGCTACAATATTTCACTGTTCTTTATGAATTATTCACTGAATGCACTTTTTACTACATAAATCACGCGTTTTTATTTTGTAAACGACACTATAAATAATTTAAAAGTCCAATGAAAAATGAGCGTGACACTCATCTTCGCTTTCCCGCCAAAACTCCTCGGATATCCCATAATATTTTTTTTGTCATTTACTTTTTGCGATATATAATGGCTAATTTTCGAATCGATTTTAACCAGTACAGTATTAAGCCTTATCCAGTTAAACACCTGAAATACATTGTTGATTTAATATACATAGATCTATATGGCCGTCACCGCTTACAGCATATGATTTTAATGAATATTTTCAGGACGTAGCGTTTGCGGCAGTACCGACCGGCCGGGGCGGCGGGAGCGAGGCGGGCCGCAGTTTTTCTGTACTGTATTTAGTATCAACATTGCACCCGTGCAAAGCCGAGGCGGGTCGCTAGTACAATATAAAGCATAACATCTTAGAGATGGTACCATAGACACGAAAATATGAGATTGAGTTTTATTTTGTAGAAGGTATTTCTTTAATAGAGTCCAATAATTATAATCAGTGATCGTAATAGGTAGAGTGATTTTTGGTACCTGTATCATAAATGTTCACAGAAAGAATAACGTGGATAAGCCATTTTCCCCGGAATGTAATTCCGGATCCAAGTAAATATTGTTAATGTTGGTAGTGACATTATTACTACTCAATTCATTTAAAGGAAGGTAACAAAACTAAACTAATTTATTATTTACTTGTTGAAAAATAAAAACAATCAAATTCCGATCGAAGCATTAATACATTTCAATATTTTATTTTTAGCCTCTAATGAAGGGTATGGCCAATTTAAACGGTATTACGACTTAATATAATTTATATGTACATATTTTTTTTTTAATAATTATAAATACATCAATTCTGTAAATCCGGAGGAATGTCCATATTAATATATAAGTTTCCGATCAATGACCCCAATTCACTCTACCTATTCCGACCTATGATTATAATACAGACTTCACGACACGCTGAAAAACTAAGTCTATGTTAATAGAATTTCTGATTTTAACAGCTAAAACGGGAACAGTAAATAATAAATAAACATTATTTGTTCTCTATATTTTTTATTAGAGTTAGGTTTGAAAATGCAGTAGATGGGACCTAAGCTTAGCTTACGTAGTCAGGACTCCCGTCACAGAGCTTTATCGGAAAGCCGTGAGATACGTCTGCGTGACTTGCATGGAAATTTATTCATGGAAATGTGTTTCTATGCATTGATACAGATCTTGGCAATAAAAAATGCCTTTGTGTGTCATGTAACATTAATATATGAATTTTGCCGAAGTTACAACGAAGTTCGCTAATTTGTATACTGTGTGCCTTATGGATTTTAGCAGATATCTAATCCCATACTAATGAGTATAGTGCTCTATATTTGTTAGAATTTGTCAAGCATCGAATCTTCCAAGTGTATAGAGTGTAAATTTTTCTGAGAACAAAGACATTTAAATCCCTTTGTCTGAGAACAATTTTAAAGTAATCTGCCACTTAAATATAATATAGTCAGGTTTGCTATCACACACAATTGCTATCTTTAGCTTACAAAGTTAGCGTTTAAAAATATTGTGGGTTAACTAGCCAACAATATTTTTTTTGGTTATAGACTCTCAAAATTAAATTATGTTAAAACTATCCACTGTACCTAGATGCGTGCATAACTAGTAGTAGATATAGTTTTAAACACTTATATATTACTGCGGTTTTAACATAATTTAATTTTGGATTTTTTTAATTTATTTTAAGAGAGTAGGGAGGCTTGTGCCCTGCAGGGGATACCAGTCTTTTAGTAATAATAACGCAACTAGAAAGAAAACACAAAAAGAACAAAGAAACTGCTCTTAAATTAATTTTAGTTTGAAGTAACAAGTGAAGCGGGTGTATTTGTATAATTACAGCCGTATTGCCTGGCGCCACTCCACATACTCGAGTGGAGTCATTCTGCTCCGTCCGCCTGTCCCACGCACGTAGCACTTGACTTTCATCAGGTAGCCGCCCGGTGTTAACAAGGATTCCAGCTATTCTTCTGATGCCGGTTTGGTTATTATTATTATTATTTATTTATTTAGGTTAACCAACAATTGTTTACACTGTACATTATTATGACTTAATGACTAAAGTAACACTTGCAAGTGCAACAATTAATTACAGGTTAACTCCACATGCACAAAAAAAAAACGGTTTACATTACATACTTAATTAAAACTTAATTGATATTAAAATTGAAAAGCATACATACAAAAAATAATTAAATAACGATTGGCGGGAAGTTGAACAATAAATAACAAATTTAAATTCTGATAAAATATTAATTAATTAACAATTAGGTATAATAATTATTGAGATTAATTACCGAATTATGATTTAAGAGGATTAAAATTAAATAGACATTGAATTATTGATAAAAAGTAGTTATAAATATTTTTTTTTGTTAAGATATACCAGAAGAAACAAGTGCCATATTATTGTTTTCAGTTTTGGTCATGGATGACTGATATTTTTAAATAGGTATGAGAAAATGCTTATCAGGCAGGTTCCCACTTATAATTAAAATAAGCCGGCCAAGTGTCAGTTGAGCTCTTGTTGTTAGTTTGTAAGTTACATGTATTTGATGTTACAGCGGTAACAGAAAAACATAATGTGTAAAAATTGCTATTTACTAGCTTAGCTATGAAAGTTAGATGATGACATGAGATGTGATACATAGACAAAGTCTTGGCAATACGCTTTCCCTTTTTACCCTTATGGGCATGGAACCCTAACAAGTAATACCTATAATATTTTAAGAAAAAAAAAAGAAGCTGAAATAAACCCCCTTATTCATAAACGCTGCTTAAAGTTAACTAGTGATTAGTGATTTTTTAAACATACATTTAGGACGTTTGCCCGTCACTTAACTTTAATTATCATTTATGAAAAAACCCCTTAAACTATGTGGTGTTTATTCATAAAGGATGATTAAAGTTAAGTGACGTTAAAAGGTCAAAAATGTATGGTTTAAAAATCGCTAATCACTAGTTAACTTTAAGCAGCGCTTATGAATAAGGGGGCCAGTCTTTTTGGACCTGTAGGGTAAATTTTGTTTTAAACTGACAACGCGATATTTAGTAGGCCCTACACAATGCGATAATTATTCTAAAAGGTATTAGGATGCTAGTAGTAGTAAACTGCTATGCACCAAATTAAAGTTAAATACAAAAGTATTTCTATTAAAGTATAATACATGATATCAAACAGCTATAAGTCATATAAACTAAGTAAAAAACTTTGAAACAGTTTATTACCAAAAGCTTTGTAACTAAACAAAATTGGTCACATCTGTGCACTGTTTAAATTAAAAGTAATTTTCTTATGCAGAATTAATTAATGACTAACGAGCTCAATAGGGTTCATCAGGCGGAAGCGTTAGAATGAGACAGCAATATACACATAGTCATATAAGGGACAAGGACGGAATGTGTAGAAGCTGGAGTTGAATGAATTTATGCTGGTCTATTTAGTAACGCGTCAATTTGGCGCGAGAAAGGTTGTGGGGTTGGTTACACTGAGGACCGAATGAAAAGCGCGCGAATTATATTATCGTGAAGTGTCTGTGGAAAAAAAGTGAATTAAAAAAATCTTACTTTTTTGTTTTCATTTTTATCTTTTATGGTTGATTTTGAACCGCAAAATTGGTGTTGTGTTGTGTGAGTTTTGAAGAATTTTATTTAAGCAACTAGCGATATGCAGAAGAAATATTAGCAACAAACAATACAATAAGACATGCCTGGGATTGAAGTTTGAAGAACGAGCGATGAAACGGAATATAAATAATCCAAATAAATTACAAAAACTACACTAGCCTATAAAATATACTGTTAATTGGTAAGTACCCATCTAAAATACTTTTTTTTTCTTTTTTTTAATTAATTATAAACTAGCGCTTGACCGCAATCCCGCCTGATGGTAAGCAGTGATGCGATCGTTGATGGTAAAGCGCGCTAGTTTATTAAGAGCCTATTCACTAAAAAAAACTAAGCGAATAGGATGGAAGACGGCAGTTGAGCGAGGTGATGCAATGTTAAACCCAACAACACGACCAACAATGCTGCGGCAAGGCAACTGGCAACTGCTCAAACCAGTCCTCCTATTAAAAACTAGATATTAAAAAAAAAAATTAAAATATTCACTATCACTTAAAAATATTAGATTTTGCAAAATATTAGAGTATTCTCGAGTAAGTACTACGGAAATCTCTGTGATCTAATTTTTCAAAGAAAATGTTCACTTTGATGTTTTTAATGGCAATATATTATGTACTTAAATAAATTGTAGTATAATTAGCAGCATGAATTCAGGAAATACTTATTGATTTTTATTTCTTATCATGTTAATACACTTGATGAAAAAAAAAAACTTCGTAGGTCATCATTTTTCATTATCAACCTTTTTTATCGTCCCACTGCTGGGCATAGGTCTCATACAGAGAAGGATTGAGCGTAATCACCATGCTTTAATCGCCTGCTCGAAATTGCCGCATTGAGCATGCGGGTTGGCGATTTCAGACTTAAAGTCCAGGTTTCCTCAAGATGTTTTCCTTCACCTTCAGTCATTGGTGTCCAAGATATATTTAGAAAGTATATATATCTTTAGAAAAGTTACATTGTTACTTGCCAGACCTGGCATACTTGAGAGGCTGGTGGTTTAACCACTAGGCCACCACGACTTCGTAGGTCTTCGTAGGACTTCGTAGGTATTGTAATGAATTTGCGACTGGAGATTTTTTTAGTTATGTAAAGAATAATGTTGATTAATTTTATCACCCTTATTACTATAATTATGTAGTTACAAAATGGTTTGACGTTTGTTGTTTTCTCTTTATGTAAATAGAGTGAAGAAAACAATGGATTCCTTTTCTTAATCTAATAATGTGAAGTCATTAATCAATGTCGCCTAGTATCTTAGCTCACTCACGTCACCGTTAAACACAGAATTTTACATTCGATTTTTTTACTAAATATTATTTCACACATATAGAAGATACTTATTTATTTCTTTTCTTTAGAGTGAATACTACTTCAACTCTTCAATGGCCCCTGTGGTTAGATACCACAATTTTGCCAATAACACGTGTAACAAATTATAGAATTAAAAAAAAAAAAATTCCGAAGATACTTATACTACATATAGAAAAGGAACTTTTAAAGTTTTTCATCGATTTTACTTTCCCCGACCTCCTGCGCAAGTGAAATTAATACCTGAGGAGCAATTCTCATAATTTTAAGAATGCTCACAGTTTGATCATACATAATATAATCAGCCTATAATATTCCCACTATTGGGACACATACCTATCTACCACGCTGATCCAGTACGGGTTGGTGGATGTCTCATATCTTCGAAGTAGCTACCCCCCTGGAAAGGTCGCAGATCATGTATAAACTCCCCTAATAATTACTAAATGACTAAACAAAGTATAAGCGCGGACTTTTGTGTAACAAAAAAACCGCACTTTGATTTACTACCCCCCGTAGGCCTGACTTATCCCCCCCCCCCGCCCTATATAGCCTAAGCCAGAAGCTGTTACGGCTATGTTTAAGAAACAATTAAAATAACTGTGATTTCCCCTCCTTCTCCTCTGCTCCATAGGTAACAAATAAATAAATAAATATTAGAAATATTGTAATGTAACCCAAAAGCTCCACCGAGGTAGGTTTTTCGTTCTCGGCTGAGATCAAGACCGAGACCGAGGATAAAATAATATCTCGGCCGAGACCGAGAACCTAGACGTACAAATAAAAAGCATGAAAAAAAAATTATGCTCAAAATTACATGTTTTAGGAATTGAAGTTAAATAACATTTTATTACCATATTATAACATAAAAAAGCAATTTTTCGGCATTTTCGCCCTTCAAAGAACGTCGCCTCTCGTCATATACAATTGTCCAGCTTTTCTAAACAGTTTTTCACTTGCTACGCTATTAGGCAGCGCGGATGAAAACTTATTTGTTGCAGGCCTAAGCACCTTATAAGGTGACGAAAACCAATACTCAAAAATATTAGAATTTCTTATAACCTCTCTAAGAAAGCTAGTTACAGTCTCAGTCATGACCGAGAATTTTTAACCGAAAATGCCGAGACGGAGACCGAGACCGAGGTCACGTGAGAGCCTTACAAAGAGTATAATAGCTTTTTTTTATAATTATAAACTAGTGCTTGACCGCAATCCCGCTTGATGGAAAGCAGTGATGCAATCTTTGATGTAAAGCTCACTAGTTTATTAAAGAGCTGTTCACTCAAAAAAACTGAGTGAATAGGAAGGAAGACGGTAGTTGAGTGACGTGATGCAATGTTAAACCCAACAACACGACCAACGATGCTGCGCCGGAGGGAGACTGATCTGGAGACCCTCTACGACCAAACTCCCGACACAACAACATTTGGCCCGTACTCCGTGCGGTTTCACCAGACATCAGCTGTAACATTTCTCTATATGATAGGCACGGATGTCCTACGAACCTACGTCAGCCTGTATTCCTCGGTGTTTACAATTTTTCTTTAACACTGTATTCATTAACATACTTACCTTTACGCTTATTTATTTTATGGAGCCAATCGTACTACTTAGTTGTGTCTTGGGGAGCAATAAAAAGCTAAGTTTCATCGTTAAAATGTGCCAAGTCGGATTCTTGGTACATTTTTCACCATCTATTGTGGCAATAAGCGTAAATATAATTTTATTACAAGAAGCTTATATGCTTATTGATACATAATCCTTTCTATCAAAATCTAAATAAAATACCATTCCATTTCCAAACAGGCACCGCCTTAAACTTTTTAATTTGCATTACGGAATTAAAAGTTTAAATTCCTTTTTAAATATTTACGGAGGTCGCTATAACATTCTCAAAGACAAACTTCTAGAGTTCTAGACAACACTTTACGACGTAAAAGCCCAAGTTTACTTGAAGTTGAGTCCGCCTGGAGTGATAAAGCATTTTTATTTTAGTTTGGTAGATTCACACGGTTCGCCAGTTTTGCTTTGATTTGTGCGAAAAGTTGGGACGAATGTGGACGCAAATGTTCCACGTACCATACATTAATGTTAGCACATGTTATTGTGGCCGCTTAGATACATGTGTTATTGTAGGTACCTACCTACTACATTTGTTACAGTCACACGACTGTTTGATATGCCGACTATTTAATTAACATTTGGAATAAAGGTCGCACTCGTCGACATAGCTGGCTTATTAATTGGAACACGATTTATAATAAAAAAAGAAAAAAAAAATACACGGCAGTTATTAACGCCCGTGTTCTTCTTTCAAAAGTTGACAACGCGGAACGCGGCGGGAAAATGAAAATATTTTTCTGTCGGTGTTCATTAATTTACTAATGATTTCGTTATCCGGTTTGGTCCTTGATGTCACGTTTGTTTCTTTCTTCCGCTCTTTTTTAACACCTAAGCTTACCTAGTCACTGAAATCTAATACAGGAAATTGTACAAGATTATTTCTGTACAAATTTAATTGATCGTTTTCTTTCAGTTTCCTAAAGTAAAATAATTTAATTAGACGCGATAATTACTCAAAGAACTCATAAAGTTGACATCACCTTACACAACGCTTACAGACTCATAAAATGTTCAATTACGCGTGCCGAGGTAAACTGCCGAATATCTCTGTTCTCTATTACATTTAATCAAGTGGTATGTATGAGTCTCGGCCGTGTCGTACTTGTAAACGAGAACGCGATCTAATTAGTCCCAACACGGCAATAAAGGCGGTAATGTGATAAATTAACGACTGTTCCTCTCACCGACTTTTGTATCAAAAGCTTACGTTACACTCTGGTAGGGCTCATAAAATACTATGTTTAGACACTAATATGATTTGTTTACGGCCTACTACTTACATATGAAGGCTTAATTATTTTTGATGTTGATATTGATTACGTAATGAAATGTTGACATATCCTTTTGTTGGCGACTGTGCCTATGTTTCGCAATTTTATTGTAGTGTTAAAAATAAAGTATTTCGCTAGTCCTAGTGGATGCGAGCGTACTTAATCGAGCATCAATCACGCAGGGATTGCTTGATTTATTGATGCTATTGATTTTATTGGTGATTCGATCGGCGATTACTAAATGTAGGTATAATGCGATTGTGCAGTACTTCAAGTAGTCTATTTAGTTGAAGTACTTCAAGTAGTCTGTCTACTTGAAGTACTGGACAATTGCATTATAAGCTTCTTATTTACTAGCTGTACTTAAAGAATATAATTAACCAAACCAAAGTAATGGTTATTTTATCGTTCTAGGTAGACATATATAAATAATGTAAGTATAGAATAGAGTGCCTACATAAAGAGAAAACCTTAGAAGGTGTGATTACCTAAATCAGAATCAAAATATGTGTAGAGTCCAAATGAAAATGTTTTTTTTTGTCTATGGCCGAAAACGACATTTGGTCGGACTTAACAAATAATTGTACAGACGACAGTTATAAATCAAGCTACTGCGATCTGTTAAATTTCTTTATTAGATATTTAACTTTATGGCTAAAGCATTAAGGCCCGAGGTGGATTGCAAATATTGGACAGTTTTGGGTAACTTGACTTGATGTCATCCGTACTTGTGGAGAAAAATAACTCAGCCATGTATTTTTTTACAGATGTAGAAGGATATTGTGACAAGGACAATGACAATGCAGACCATTAAAAGTTGCAGCGGATTTCGAAGAAGGCACGAAAATATGCTGAAATCCAGTCTTATATTCATCGTAGTTACACTGATTTGCGTAAACTCACAAGGTAAGGGATATGCTCTATTTCTGCCATTAAATATTCTTCATCTTTTAGGATAGGGCCCATACGACTATTTCAGAATATAGGCATTTCTATCATCTTTTTCTTTTTAAAAAAAAACGTTCACTCATACTAAGAATTACTTCTGTATCGTGCGTGCGTTTACATACACAAACAGCCAGACGCGGAACTAGCTGTGGGCCATACAAATATTTGTTACATGCAAGAATCGAACCGACGACACGCAGCGCAGCAGTCAAATTACAAGTCTCCGGTCTTCGTGGCGCAGCGGTTAACACGCCTACCTGCGACGTGGAGGCTCCGGGTTCGATCCCCGGCCAGGTCATGATGGAAAACGATCTTTTCCTGATTGGCCTGGGTCTTGGATGTTTATCTATATATGTATCTATTATAAAATATAGTATCGTTGAGTTAGTATCCCATAACACAAGTCTCGAACTTACTTTGGGGCTAGCTCAATCTGTGTGATTTGTCAAAAACAAACAAACAAACAAAAACAAATTATAGCATTCAGAGCATCTATCGTATTTTTTTTTTTTTTTTTTTTTTTTTTTTTTTTTTTTTTTTTTTTTTCTCGAGTGGAAATGCCTTTACGCACCATACCCGTCGCTAGCTAGGCGACGAGCGTGTGTGGGACTCGCCCGGCCGTAGCCGGGAATACCCACTAAAACCACCCGGTTACCGTCGGGCCCTGTGTTGAGAGTGTCACGGGGCCGACCCGAAGGCCAAGTACTCCGTGACACCCTCAGGGCTTGCCGGCCCTCCCCTGTAGGGCCGGTTTCCGCGCCAAAGGGGGATTACCCGGTAACGGAATAATCCCCAGACGTGGTGACCGTTGTGCAATGCACGTGCGGGAGCTACCCGCACGCGCTGGTCACACCCTGGGGCTAAAGGAGACGGGGGTTCGTCCCCCGCCTTCTTCGCCCCACCCGTCTACGCCGGAGGGGAGCGGCAAGTACGTCCTCTTCCCGCTCCCTCTCCGCAGCCTCCTTCTGCAAGAGGACGGTCTCGCAGAAGGAGGCGGCAGCCTCCCATGCCGTCTCACTTTCAACCATGGCTCGTACCATGGTTGCCAGTGAGAGGCGTCCGCCTCCGAGCGCCGCAACGAGATCGCGGCGCTCGTTCCGCCAGGCCGGGCACTCCACTAGGGTGTGCTCGGCCGTGTCGTCGGGGGAGTCGCAGTGATGACACCGCGGTGACTCCTCCCGACGGGCGACTCGGTGCAGGTAGTGACCGAAGCACCCATGTCCGGTCAGTACCTGCACTAGGCGGAAGGTAAGGCTGCCATGCCGGCGCCCAACCCATCCCTCCAACACCGGACGAATCGCTCCAATCGTCCGGTGGCCGGCAGCTGGGGAGCGGAGCGCCTCCCTCCACCGGATCTATCGTATTAGTCCAATTTAGGACTTTATCAGTATCTCTCTCGGTTGTAGACCATAGGTAATATCGGCCGCGGGGCATAAGTTACCAGCCACCAGACAAAGTCTTGCCGCCAAGCGATTTCTCGTGTTCCGGCATGATGTCTGGTGAAGCTGTACGGAGGACGGGTCTGAGCAGTTGTGTTGCAATATATGCCGGGTACCTACGATGCGCCAAATGTTGTTGTGTCGGAAGTTTGGTCGTGGAGGGTCTCCTGATCAATCTTCCTCTGGCGCGGCATCGTTGGTCGTGTTGTTGGGTTTACCATTGCATCAACTCACTCAACTGCCATCTTCCTTTCTATTCACTAAATTTTATAAGTGAATAGGCTTAATAAACTAGCGCGCTTTACCATCAACGATTGCATCACTGCTTACCATAAGGCGGGACTGCGTCAAGCACTAGTTTATAATTATTAAAAAAAAAAAAAAAAAAAAAAAGTTATAAGAAATCAGATGGAAAAGAGAATTTAAAATTTTGTAGGTAGTTAAAAGATTCTGTTAGTAAATGAAACAAGTTAATATTAATTTTTATATGTTATTCTGAAACAAGAAAGGGTAAATATTTTGTTAGAATTCTTGTAACTAAGTTTAGTAGAACAAGTCAATAAATATTTAAAAAAAAAAAAAAAGAAGAAAAATATATCATCACATCGCCATTTTATGGCTTTAAAATTGTTCAACAGCGTTTGCTATTTCACTTCAACACAGCAAAATTTATTTTAAAAATAAAAAGAAAGTCATGCATTCAAATTATGTCATATTGAATTTACATAGCATGGCGGAAAAGTGGTGCCAAACTGCACTATTCACTGCACTTTACTTCCAGTGCAGCGATCCAACTTTTCTCGTAATTTCAAAAAGCGTCTTACTTGGAATTCGATCAGTAAATATCCTTATCTCATTTCTGGTATGAAGAGGAAATTATTAATAGCCCTTTACAACTATATTTTGCGTTGAGTGGCACTAGGTACCTACCTACCAGTGTGTTATACGCTTGAAGTGGTGTAGCTTATAGTAAAGACATAGAGCTTTATAGAATATGATGCGATTATCCGGTTTAGCGACACCGTAATCATAGGTCTGAAGTGAATTATCCTTCCATAACGGTCTGTGTACACTATCGTCAAGTTTGATGTTGATAACGCTATGTTTTCAAAAGCGCCAGGAACACAGCCACTGGCCCCGTTTCTCTGGTTCACAAAATAAACTACTTAAATTTAAGTTCAGTGTACCTTTTTCTTTTTTATAATTAAGAAAAGGATAGAAGATAAAATCTTAGTTTAGACCTGCCAAATTTGTCCGCTCCTGACGTAAATTGACGTACTTTTGGTCGCCATGTTTATAATCGCGTCTAAACTGTAAGGAGAGTCTTAATTTGACAGGATTAAACTAAAATGTTATCTTCTATCCTTTCCTTAATGAAATAGAAAGAAAAAGATGCACTTAACTTAAGATTTAGTTTAACAAAGGTCTAGCTGTGCTGTCAAAACATGTATTATATTATACTAGCGGCCGCCAGCGACTTCGTTCGCGTGGTTTAGTAATGCTCCGCTCCTATTGGTTGCAGCGTGATTTTATATAGCCCAGAGCCTTCATGGATTAATGGGCTATCCAACGCAAAAAGAATTTTTCAAATCGGACCAGTAGTTCCTGAGATTAGCGCGTTCAAACAAACAAACAAACTCTTCAGCTTTATATATTAGTATAGATAGATTGCAGTTAGAGATCAATTTTAGCGTTTATATGAATTATTAGATGTAACTGCGGTTTCATCAGTTTTCTTTTAACTTTTCCAGTCTCCTGTAAACCCAGGGTGTTTGTTAATATCTCTTTGGCGAATTGTCAATTCAATTCATGGCGTGGTTATCAAAAGTTAAAACCCTTTGTTACTATTAGCCTGAATTATCTCATTACTGGGCAAAGGCTCCACATGGACCAGCTCTCGATCTACGGTTATATTGGATCACTGGTCATTTGTTCTCCAGCTCTCCTCGCCATCAGTAGTAACGCGGCGCCGCCTATGGTTATTTTGGCCCACGGCTCAAAACCCTCAAATCAATTTATCTCTAGTTACAAATCTTAAGAAAGCGTAGGGTTTTATTAATATTCGAGTCTGATACACATCGTTACAGAAGTCGGTTTCCAAACACATAAAGCAGAATAGAAACGTCCGAATCAAATTTGATTACGCTTCGTTCAAATATTTGTGTTTGGAGCTTTGAGATCCGAGAGCGCGATAGTGTAGACCCAGCCTAGTTATAGGTGGTTCTAGATAAGCTAGATCTAGTATACTTCCTATAATTTGGTTCTAACAAAATCGGGCTCTAGGGGATTGGCCCATTAAACTGGTTTGCCGACAACTTTGTAAACACCTATTGCTTTCACTCTGTTATTGAAAGTAATTACTTTCGTATTATGCAAATTATAGTCTGCTGCATTATTGTTTCGCATTTAATTAAAATTAAGTATATAGTTACTTTAGTAACCTAAGTACTTAGTTCTTTCTTGTGGATACTATGTTTAGTTTTCGTGTGATTTTACTTGTGCTAATAAATGTATTGAAAATTACGTAGGGAGTAAACGTAGATAATCTCAAATCTCTTTGAAATTTCTCAAAAAGAAATAAGCGTGTTATTTCATTTCCAAGATACAGGAGAAATTCCCAGTGTGGGGCAAAGTTTTTAAAAAAGAAAAAGAAAAGTATACATATACAGTATGTTAAGAAAACCCTGTCCGACCCATAAGGATAATAAAGGTTAGGTAAACACATGACCAAATATAATATAAAATTTTACGTAATCATCATAGTACCAATACAAATGAATTTTGAAATAATCTTTTTTTCCCGCGAATTAATTCCAACTTCCCCGAAATTTGGTAATTTTTAAAAAAGAGTCAACACCGGTATTATTATGAGCGAATAGCGATGCGACCACGTGCCGCGTGCCCTGCCGCCCGCCGCCCGCGGAAGGGTGCTTACGCACATTTATTAAGTTACCTCTTTTGCGAAATAATATTTATTTTTTAGGGGGATTTTTTTTTTAAGTTTAGCCCGGTTTTGTATCCATTAGTAGAATCAGTTATCGATACCTAATTACCTAACAACACCCTCACGGGTCGGACAGGGTTTTCTTAACATACTGTATATAAAAAGAAATACATACAATATTTCGCCTATCCTAATATCATAAATACATTCACTAAATTGCCTGAGAACCACAATTCCCAGGTCAAGAACGTCCATTACATAGTGCTTGGTATTCATCCCGATATCTAAATCGTGCAATAACCGAGAGTGATATGAATAAAAGCGGTCGTTAGAGGAAATAGATCAAAAGCTTTATACCGTCATCTGTAACTGTCACAGCTACTTTATTGTGGTCTGGCACCAGCTGTTGTGCTCCAGCCGACTGATCCCTCGCCTATACAAATAACTTGGGTGCTATAAAACATTCTGTATTCATGTTTCTAATTTTATTCCAGACATAACAGCTTGCTGTGACAAAGCTGAGGGGACGTGTCGCAGTGTTTGTGACAAGGTAAGTAATCTTCATCACTTGACCGTATTTTCCAGTGTCGTAGAGCTGCATGTTAAAGTTCCGATCTAATCGATCGCATTTTCCCATGTGCGCCGCTGACCGTGTCATATCAGGCACGTTTCGCTTAAGTATGTAGGAATCCTTCGTTAACACGAACACGGAATCTCGGATTCCACCAACTGCCTCTTTACTCTTCCTCTCCAACCGTTAAATCTTAATCGCAATCTACAAACATTTCCAATCGACGTTTTCAGTGGAAAGCTAAATTGACTAATTAAGTAGATTTATTGCTTCCCCCAAAACTTTTCGGCCGTCGTATATTTTTATCCTCGCCTGCCGAGGTCATTCAATATTTTTTTACAACATAATGGTATCGTACTGAAACCACAAAAGCAACGCGAGTTCCTTTTTCGTTGAGAAGCGGACGGACATAGTGTCCGTCTGCGTCTGAACTAATTTGTTTCAACGGATTCGACTTTGATGTAACGTTTCATCTAAAACAAATAAAGAATACGACGACACCAGTCATCTATGAAATCATCTATGATTTCCTTGGTAGTGTGTCTTCCTGCGTTATTGAAATATTATGCTAAGGAAATTATTTGAGCGGCCACGTCGATCCTAATCAAGAATCGCGTCACAGCGCGCCCGTTCTGAGAAAGCGCGTCGAGTGAATAAAAGTTAAATTATTAAAGCACGTAAGAAGAGACGAACGCCGTGCACTAATACATTCGTATTTAATTCCGTCTTGTTAGGGAACACCGCGTGACGGCCGCTTCCTCCCCCGCGACACTGTTTGAATAAGTTACGCGCCACCATCGATACTTTGTTACATTCTTATGTGTGCTCGATAAACTTTTATGATGGTATTTAATATAATAGTGTTAAAGATACTTAACATTACAATACTTTGTAGCAAAATATCATTTCTCTACTCCTAATTTTGATGATTAAAAAAACGGATGATATCTTAGTTGATAATCGATAGATAATGACGCCACAACCCTACTCACTCGGCGATTTCGTACGTCACAACCCAGCGGGGTCGACACGGAGACAATCTAAATAAAGTGGCTCCTCGTTAAACCAGCTATTAAACGCACTTAACCCCTTGTAAAGGGCTTTTGACAATTAATTAAGCATATACCTTAAGCTATTTATGAATAGAAAAATAATTACAAATAGATTAGTATTTAATTTGAGGTGAATAGAAATTATATTGTGTACCGCGTGTAGGAATGAATGTAATTGGTAGTGAATGACAAGGCAACGCTATCCAGTGTAATGGCTTAATAACAGCGTCAGACAATTTTGCTGTGGGGTGGACAGTACAGGGTAATGACATCAAAAAGTAGCCGGAATACAGCTATGCAGTATTTCACAGGGTTTTTCCCCAATTCCCTGAAACAGCATTATGAATGTTAATGTTATGACCTTATGAACATATAAAGTTTTATGTAAATACCGTGGTTATCTGGTAACAATTAAAGGGATTTTATTCGGTGCAAAGAATTTGACGGAATTTATAAAAGCGATCAATTAACTCTTGAAATAGTGTCAGTTTATTCTGTTTGTGTCAGTTTAAAATACTTACAGAATCTTCAGAAGTCTCTAAAATTAAGGAAAAGGGGTATTCTTGAAAAGTAGAGTTTTTTTGAAGTGAAACTTCTTTACGCACGCTTGACTTGGGGAGTAAGCTGGCGAACGCGTGACGTAAGGGTTACGAAAAGTGATCGGTGCAAGGCGAAAGGAAGTTAAGTGGGGGATATAAGCACAGAGGCGCCCGTCGCGCGAGCTTGGTACTACAAGGTCTACAATGAGTTTTTTTCTTTTCAATAAAAATAAAAGATCTATGCAAAAATATTAATTTACCAATGAAACCATGAAATAAATTTAAATATTTATAGAAAATTAATATATGTATACAGTATGTTACGAAAACCCTGTCCGACCCATAAGGATAATAGAGGTTAGGTAAACACATGACCAAATATAATATAAAATTTTACGTATTCATCATAGTACCAATACAAATGAATTTTGAAATAATCTTTTTTTCCAACGAATTAATTCCAATTTCCCCGAAATTTGGTAATTTTTAAAAAGTGACAACACCGGTATTATTATGAGCGAATAGCGATGCGGCCACGTGCCGTGTGTCCTGCCGCCCGCCCCCCGCGGTCGGCAGGCGAAGGGTGGTCAACGCACATTTAATAAGTTACCTCCTTTTGCGAAATAATATTTATTTTTTTTAGGGGGATTTTTTTTTTAAGTAAAGCCCGGTTTTGTATGCATTAGTAGAATCAGTTATCGATACCTAACAACACCTTCACGGGTCGGACAGGGTTTTCGTAACATACTGTATGTGTATACATGTATATATTGTACACATATATATATATATATACATACAGATGGAGCGAAAGAAGTTTCACGTCAGTCGTGTGGTCATAAGCACACTCGTTTTTTTTTTTTGGAGTCCTGACAATTATTTACAGAAACACCCTGTGTACATAGGGTTGCCATCTCTAAAATTTGGAAAACAGAACAAGACGTGTGAAAACCCCGGATTTTAGAGTCCGAAAGCCGGACATATCAACAAGATCTTTTAAACATGTTCAACGCAATTAAAAACATTTGAAAATGTCATAAATCACCTTTTTTATTCATTCATTTTTTTTTAAATTATTTTTATTTTTTTTATTAATCTCGTTCCACAAATGAAACCTTCCCCAGACGCTCCCCGGATGCCCTCTAAGCTAGGACAAATCGGCGAAACCCGGACGGATGGCAACCCTATGTGTACAGTATATCACAGCCAAGATAAATTATAATACAAATTATTCACACGAATATTATAAGGTACGTTTGATTGCTACTCCGTAACAACATCTGTGGGCTCTTAAATTGCTGTGGAATTCGTTGTGTGGCAGTGATGAATCTAGTGAGCATCAGGACTCTACCCGCGGCGCACAATGAGCTTAGCAAAACATACTGATGCTAAAATTAAGACAAATTCCTGTGATATTATCAATCCTGCGATGTATAGATACTAGCAGGGTAACTGCGCAATGCACTAACAGTAGCAATAGCTGTTATTTTGACATTTCAAAAGCATTTTGGGTTATCTATGTTATTGAGTAGACAATTTTTGGAACATAAGAAATATGGATTAGCAATATCCTTCCAAATCATTCAGATTATGATTTGGAAGGATATTTCTGACAGGTTGTTATTGTGGTGTAGTGTGTTAGGCAATTAGGGTGCAGAAAATGTATTTAAACAACTAATATAGTAGAATAAGATACAACAGTAGGTAATGATTTCTTATGAAAGTTGTGTGTTTTGTCTAAGTCTGTGGCTATCACAATAAGCGTTGTAATTTAAAGGTAAACAAGGGTTGTAACTATGTGCTTTTTGTTGGTGTGCGACAACCCTATCAGCGTAATAGTCTACTCGACCAGTGAACAAGCGAGTTTATTAGATACACGATGCGCAATCTTGTACTTGTTACTGTTAGTATTCATTGAAACTGATGTTATTTATTACACGACTTATACGTGGTCCATTTGTCGAATGAAAAATAAATTTTATTAATATTTTCAGCTGCAAATAGCTATGCGTAGAACAGTTTCGGGCGCCTACATCAAAGGCAGCGGCTTCTTTGATTCGCGCTACGAATGGGCCAGGTTGTCACGAGAGTTTTTAAATATGTTTGTACACCATAAATATTTTGACGACGACATGCGCGAAAATGAGAAAGGAATAGAAAAATAATTTATCACCGACTTAAAACTGTCATCGAGTTGTCGCTCCTGGATTGCGTCAATGTATATGGAATCTCATGGTGACATGGCAAGTGCGATTATCGCAACCCAGTACTGAGCACGTCACAATTGCGGCGAAAAGTCCTCTCTTTGATGATTGGCTAGAAAGGTACCACGGCGTCCTTACTTTCCGCTCAACACAGGTTATGGGTGCTTCGGGAAGTTCCTGATTAGGATATGTGTCTTCATGGCGGCGATCGGCAGCGGCGGTCCAAGTCATAGTACGGAGTAAGAGTGCATGGGAGGTTGTTCACGGTGACCTTCTGCGAAGCAGTAATGCTCGCAAAGGAGGTGGTGGAGCGCTTTAGCTCCAAGTAGCCACAGGAGACGCCCTGGGCGTCGGAATTTAGCAGGCCGGCTCACTGTAGGTGCGTGCTTGGGGGTTAGGAATAAGCCCTAGTCGTTGGCGCGTTGTATTCCACGCGTGCTTCAAAGAGATGTCATGACAATATGACGGGACCTGCTGAGACCAACGTCTGCCAGGGCCGCAGGCCCCTGGCATAGGCAAATGAAGAAACATAGGTGTGTTTTAGACAGTAATGGTGTGAAACGCTCTACCGCTCCGCCCGGAGTTGGTGAAATCAATTTTGATCTTTTATCAACCAAAAACAATTGGTTTCTACAACCTGGCAAATGTATTAAAAGGCCTTGTTTTCCCTATGATGTTATAGAATACGTCATCTTTATATTATCATGTAACTCATATATTAATTGCCTTTTCAACAATATTAACTGCCGGATTAACATAAATATTCAACAGTGTTGTGCTCGAATGTTCACGAGCACTCATGTCGAAGTCGGCTCGTCCACACATTTACATGGTGTATAGGGACCGCGATGCACGTGACGTTTCGTTATAGTGATCGTCAACTGCGACAATCACGCCGCGATCCCGTCGTATCGGGAATTTGTTAAGCGTGATCGGGATGCCGAGGCCCGGCTGAGGCCGACCATATTGGATGCCGGGCACGTATTCTCAACTTTAGTGGCGTTTACCCGACATTCACGTTGGATGTCCACTCGAATAATTTGTAACAGATGTCTAAAAAAAAGTAAGTACGATTCTTTGGAAAGTACGGTAGTAAAAGTCTCCCGAATTCTCTTTGATAACAGTATGGAAACTTAATAAAGTGCCTTGGGTCCTACACTAACTCAATATATTTTTAATAAAACAATTAACATGCCCGTATGAGTAATGAAATTTCCAGAATTAGTTACCGAGTATTCTCGTAAACTTGAACTCCCTAACTGTCAACCTAAAAATGGTAATGACACGCAATAAATTATGAAATAAAGTCCTAAAGTAATATCATAATCCGTCGCGCATTCCCCTTCAACTTGAAAGTTGCGAATACAAACAAACAAATACGTCCGATGGTTCAAAGCGGGTGAAAATAGACTCGTCTGAAATCCTTTCATGTCTGTCCGTCCGTCCCACGTCCGCGACACCGCGACTCTTGGAATAAGACACGTAATATCTTATTAAAATTGACAGCTAAGAACATTTGAGTTGCTAAGAGAGGTAATCCATCGGCACCAGCATTTAAATCCACATTTGCGCATCTTAACGAAAAATTTATTTCCCATTTTAATGAAATTTTCCTCGAACTCATAACTTCAAAGTTTCATGGTACCTGCAACCTGCAAATATATAATTTACTGAGTTCACAGTTTCGTAGTACGGCCAGCTTTCCAATTAAAACTATGAGAACTAGGCAAAATTATTTTCTGCGACAATTCCAGTTTAAAATTTATTAGTCGTCTAACACGAGAGTGGAATTGCGACAGGGAACAAATTCGTGCCATCAGTATCAAAAAATAAGTAGTTCATTATATCATTACGGAGAGCATTCGAGCGTCGAAGAGCTTTTTTGCTCTTGTAGATTTTATACTACGTGGAGTAAACTTACTCCTCACTCTTGTAAAACGGGATTGTCTGTGGAAATTGAACCTACCGCGTTATTGTTGTATCAGACAAGAACATCTCCGGGGGAGGCTGGGAGGGTAAGGGGAATGTCACCAGCTCGTTAATCACTGCTGTCACCGCTCTCGTGACGTCTCCAACGCTTTGGCCAAACTTTATTGCTTCTTCGACTAAAGACTTTAGTGAAAAAGGTAAATGTCCCCACTGTTTTAAAATAAAGAATTCACAAAAAAAAAAAAAACATCAACATTACTGTCTACATCTTCGCCTTGATTGGATATTTTAATAACAAACGAAATATTCTTCTGAAGTTCGAAAATTCTTCAGTTTGAATATTATGTTTACGAACTGTCTTGGTAGAAAACAAGTGATAGTTGGAGCGTTTGAAATACACGATTCAACGTCAGTTATTTCCACAGGAACCGTGTAGGCTGGTATGTAAATCAAGCAGCAATAGGAATGGCATCAGCACTTTACAAAGAAACATCAAAGCTGTGACGGTATCGCCGTTTTGATTCCGTCCTTTGATTACTGGCCGAGTTTGTCCCGGGTTTGCTATTTTGGTGCTGTTTGTTGTGGCATGACGCTGATAAATTGGAACAATACGAAATAAAAATGATCAGAATATTCTGAACGGTTTTGTTCATGTTGAACATGGTTGAGAAATTGAAACATATTACATATGTAGGTGTCGTGGCAATTGCACTCGTGACAGCCCTGAGCGCAGCAGTAGCTAGTTGCCACGCGCCATCGGCTTCCCCGTGGCAATAATTACAGGCTGGTAGTTGCTAAACTATTTAGGACGTCGTTCAGAATACACTCCGTGTGTCGTTTTATTATGTCAACTAAAAACCCTTTGTGTTTTAATTAGCACTGAGATGGTACTCGAGATCTTTATTGGGTGTTCATTAGCTGGCTCTTGATTTATTAGGATATTAAATCGATCTATTATTGAAGTGTTGACAAGTGATGATGAAGATTTTCTTTGATCTTTTATTATTTGTTTCCTGAACTGATGTCATGATGATGATTACAATTATCTTGTTTGCTCGCTTTGCCTTTAATTATATTCAGCATTGAATATTCAGCCCTGTGTACGTTTGCTTAAACAATCAAGGCTCAATCAGTGTAATGTATGTTTGACACCGTGTTTACCTACGATAGGCCGTAAAGTAATTCATACAGCACTTACCTATACAATATGTAAAGAAAACCCTGTCCGATCCGTAAAGTTATTGTTAGATATCAATAGCTGGATAATGGATACAAACCCGGGCTAAACTAAATAAAAAAAAAATCTCTAAAAAAATAAATATTATTTCGCAAAAAGTGAGACTTAATACATGTGCGGTAAGCAATCTTTCCGCGGGCGACGGGCGGCAGAGCACGCGGCACGTGGTCGCATCGCTATTCGCTCATAATAACACCGGTGTTGTCACTTTTTTAAAAATTACTAAATTTCGGGGAAGTTAGAATTAATTCGTGGGAAAAAAAAAGACGTGTGGCACTCGGGGACTGCCGCGGTAAAGCTATTGCATAGCATTTTGTATCAATTTATGCAATTATAATTATTTATTTATTTTATTTATGCAGTATTTCTTTTTCTTTGATATTAATTCAAGTTACACTTTTTGAGCGTGGTGACCGATAAGAAAACAAATTTTTCTTTTATTAAATAAATAAAAAGTACAGTTATCACTCGAGTCAGTAAGCATGTAAAATGAGAAAACTAACATAGAACGATCCGTGTGAGAACTAAACGATCACTATTACACAACAACACTGATACCTTTGAGAAAGCGGACTTCCTCTACAATAGGGCAATTCCTCCGTAAGGTCTGTCTATGCTATTACTTATAATCTCTGTCATTGTGTGCTGTTTCGGTGCGCTCGCAAGACCGGCCGGGCACTGAGGGGCAGGCAAGACAGCTATAGTATTCTTATGACTCCACCAACTGGTATTTCGTTGACTCGGAAACGGCGCACAGGGAGCACCACGAAATATACTCAAATACTCCGAGGTTCTTTTTCAATATACCCCACTGTTTTGTCGTGGTGGCCTAGTGGTAAAAACACCAGCCTCTCAAGTATGAGTGCGCGGGTTCGATTCCAGGTCAGGCAAGTACCAATGTAACTTTTCTAAAGTTATATGTACTTTCTAAGTATATCTTGGACACCAACGACTGAAGGCGAAGGAAAACATCTTGAGGAAACCTGGGCTTTATAAGTCTGAAATCGCCAACCCGCATTGAGCAGGCGTGGTGATTACGCTCAATCCTTCTCTGTATGAGAGGAGATCTGTGCCCAGCAGTGGGACGATAAAAAGGTTGTTGATGATGAACGGCGTCGGTGTCGAATTATTTGCTATCAATTTAATATTTTCGAGCTGATCTTTAGTAACATAATCACTTCTGATTGCGTTAACATCTGACCGTAGAATTAATAAATCCTTCATCAACTTCTTTACGTACGTTCTACGTAGTCAAAGCAAACTGGTGGCAATTTGTGAAGGTCATATGCCACAAAAACTGGGATTGTTCGGGATCCGTGATTTTAAACACCGTAATCGTATATTTTAGGTCTTTCTGCTTTTTGTTCTTACGCCTCGATACATGTTTTTATCTTGTCTTCGTAGAAACAAACAATAACTTTTTTGCCTCATCAATGTCTTCCTCAGAAAAAGCCGACGAGCATATTTTTATTAAACTTTCGTTGTTTCGTTTCGGAGATAACAATATTACAACTCGTACACTTAAATGTACTCGTATTAACATTGTTCACCGACATCTTTCTGTAATATTTTATTTAATAAAAACTTCACAACTTCAACTCTTGATCTGGTCCCTGTGGATAGATACCACAATTTTGCCAATAACACGTGTAACAAATTATAGAAATTCTTTAAAAAAATATTTCACAATAATGGCGGATATCGCCAATCACAGTTGAAAAAACGGCCGCGTGAGCACTTTTTACTCTATAAAATCACGCGCTTTTATTTAGTAAACAACACTATAAATAATTTAAAAGTCCAATGAAAAATTAGCGTGACATTCATCTTAGCTTTTCCGTTAAAAAAAAGCTATTTTATAAAAACACTACTAAATTAATTTGAATAAAAGTACTTAATAATTAATTATATGAAAAGTTTTTAAGGTATCCATGACAACGTCGATGACGTCTATGACATATCTCTATAGAAGACCTATTTCAGAGAGAAAATTACTCGCAAGTTTAGCACATCGCGACTATCAGTAACATGGCAAGTGTGTAGAACTGAGTTCGCGCCCTGCAATATGCATGCTCTTTTTGAAAATCTATAAATTGTTTTCAAAAGATGTAGTCGCACGCACACAAACATAAACATACCGTGCCGAAGACTGCCGAACTGAAACGACGTTAGACGATGTACGGCCTTCAAGCCACACCTCCGTGCCCGTCGGAGTGGGGAGCGTGAGGTTTTTTCGTTACGGAATTTCTGGATTCGGTCCCCGCGCTCAAGGCCCGCGATAGAAGCTATGCAATAGCTTAAAAATATTTCAAAACTCATTAGTATTGTTTCTATGATGATTACGTAAAATTTTATATTATATTTGGTCAAGTGTTTACCTAACCTTTATTATCCTTATGGGTCGGACAGGGTTTTCTTTACATATTGTATACTGTCGTTCTTAGGACATGCTTACCTACTTTCGATTATGAGTTTACTCCACTATACATGGTTCTCACGAAACTCCATACCTATTATTTTTAAATGCCTGAGTAATTCAGATATAAATTTTTCCTTCAGATCTAACTTATAAATAAATTAATAACATCGATAGGTACTCCGATAATACTCTGCCTTATATAAATTGCTTTGTTCTAAAGAAAGTTCCAGATTTATCTTGACATTAGACTGTGCTGAAGTGTCGCTTGTCTTCGTTTATCTCCAAAATATTTTTAGCTAAGTAATAAAACATTCGAGATATTTGTTTTCAGAGGACAATATAATTAGAAGAGAATAGCATGGAGCTAGAGTGAAACTGTTAATTAATAAAACTATGATTGAAGCATAGTTGAGGTCCTTTCATTAAATGCACGAAAAGAAAGTTTAGTTATAGTTAAACTAGACGCAAAATATACGGATAACAATTTACAAGTTCCACAATGTTAATGATCACATAAACTGCGAAGTAATCAACACTTACCAATCGACAACGAGCAGGGTAACGCTCTTGAATTCACCGCAAAATGCACTGAAGAGCAGTAAATTTTATTAGATCCATTAATATAACGTTGTACGTTGTTGTGAATGTAAACCTATATGCAGAATGGTGACCGTGTGTGCGTTCCGAATTCTAATAGATTCATTGTCTTCGCGGTTCCTTGAATGGTGCTATTTGTCACAAAACGTGGGTCAAGTACCTCACCGTTATCATCTCTTCATCAGCGATCATTTGGACCACGCTACCGGACTTAGTATGAATGTCGTTCGTCAGATATTTATGGAGAGTGAGCAAACTGGCAGCCTACAAAGCATGCAGGGAAGTGAAAGGTGACAACTTCTCCTGTTTACAAGATATTTCTTTGATTTATAGTCTGATGCAACGCTATCAAAGCCGCAAGATACCGATGAGTTGTGTTACTTTTAAGCTTTAGATACAACAGACAAACGTAATTGTTTTCGCACCGAGGTGACAGAAGATTTATGTTTACAATATAACCCTGCTTATGAACGATTACGGCTAGAATAATAGAAGTAGAGATAGATGATTGCATGATTATGTAAATAATTCATGAGTGTAAGATATCATAAAACTAAAAGAAATATATAGAAACAATACATAAAATAAAATTCAATGGATCAATTTCAGCTGCATATCAAATTAATCACGTCTAACTTTTATATTTGAAGTAAACATATCCAGGAAGTATAAGTGATTGAATACTTGCTTGAAACTAACATTCCAACCACGTATATCACAGGACGTGTCAACTGTCATGGCGTCAATTCCAACACAATGATGTCAACCACATCCGATTGTCTCCATGCTAATACCATGGGAGACCACCTTAGAAACACCGTGATATAAATGTGTTTTTGAAGTGAAACTTCTTTAGGCACGCTTGACTTGGGGAGTAAACTCGCGAAAGCGTTACGAAAAATATTACAAAAATGATCGGGCAAGGCGAACGGAAAGCAAAGTATAGTCCTATTTCGTCTGTAATACAACGAAGCAGTTGGCACATGTAAATATTGCATGACATGCCGTGTATAAAGTTGTGGGTTCGCATCTCGCCGAAGATAATGTATATTTTTTGGATCTTTTTAAGATTTGTTAACAATTGAGTCGAGTATGAAGTTGTGAGTTCGCATCTCGCCGAAGGCAATATATATTTTTTGGATCTTTTTAAGATTTGTTAACAATTGATTGCCTAAGAGCACAAATAATTTATAAATTTCGTTCTGTTCTGGCCTTTATATTGTTTTATATATTTTTGCTGAACATTTCTGATATAATTGAAAGTATAGAAGTTTGAAGATATCGTCACAATACGATAATTGGACACAAAGTACAAATTGCTTTCGAGCAGGCGCGTGCGCTCCTTAGAAGCAGATAAGCATTGCATACCCTAATAATTTTCTAAAAAAATATATAATAATTACATTAAAATAATTTATATACTACAAACTTAAAACTGAAAGACTGTTGATAACACTGCCATCTATTGGGGCTAATGCAAACTACTAACACACATTACAATGCTGTCCGCGCAACTCAACTTCGTCACGACGCTCGCGCCAGTTCGCGTAGCGACATAAGCAGTTACTAATGTGCCTCTTCCATACGCGTCTGTGAATAAAATTATTTGCTTGTGTGCATAATCTTTGCGTACGTGGGCGTGTAATTTCATTCAAATTTTTAGGCCGAACAAGCACAGCTTCTAATAATGCGGCGAATTTAAGAAGTTCACAAATATAGCATGATTGTTGATGAAATATAATATAAAATTTTACGTAATCATCATAGTAACAATATTAATGTATTTTGAAATAATCTTTTTTTCCCGCGAATTAATTCCAACTTTCCCGAAATTCGGTAATTTGTAAAAAGTGACAACACTATTTTGACGGTATTATTATAAGCGATGCGCCAACATGCCGCGTGCCCTGCCTCCCGCCGCCCGCGTCAGGGTTGCATACCGCACATGTATTACGTTAACTCTTTATGCGAAATAATATTAATTTTTTGAAGTGAAACTTCTTTGCGCACGCTTGACTTGCGGAGTAAGCTGGCGAACGCGTGACGTAAGCGTTACGAAAAGTGATCGGGCAAGGCGAACGGAAGTTAAGTGGGGGATATAAGCACAGAGGCGCCCGTGGCGCGAGCTTAGTACTACAAGGTCTACAACGAGTTATTTTTTTTTTTTCAATAAAAATAGAAGATCTATGCAAAAATATTAATTTACCAATGAAACCATGAAATAAATTTAAATATTTATAGAAAATTAATATATGTATATGTGTATACATGTATATATTGTACACACATATATATATATATATATATATATATATATATATATATATATATATATATATATATATATATATATATATATACATAATTACATACAGATGGAGCGAAAGAAGTTTCACTTCAGTCGTGTTTTAATTCTCTATCACCATTCACAAATTTTAATGTTCTATGCGGATTGAATATTAACGCATTTTTTTTAAGCGGTGTACCTTTATTTTATGATTATTTTTGTAGATCAGACGCTTATCTGTCATCTGTGTTTCCGCAAACATATTTTGGTGACCGTAATTCGGAAGTCTGCCATTTAATTACTGTTGTATGACGTCATTCCCCGATTAATTCTCTTAATTTGTACTGCTTTGCTCTTGGCATGCGAGTGGGAACTGTAATATTTCTGGCTTAGAATTACTTTCAAGAATTTGTCTTTGATCATTGGGATCGATCAAGTTCAATTGTAGCTGTAATTGAACGCATACTTAGTTAATTATTTGGCAAAATAAAAATAAATAATGTTCTATTACCTTCAATTGTACAAAAAAAAAAAAAAACATATCTAATATCATATAAAAAAGCATCTTTGCAACTAGGGTAACAGAGTGTTTTCGATGATTTCCGGAGCCCAATGTAAGATTTAAATCATGTTTAGTTTACCACCGTCCTCGAATAAGATTTGTACTGACGACATCAGGTCAAGCTATCCGAAACTGTCAAATATTCCCAATCAACCTTCAGCCTTAATGCTTTAGAGATAAAGATGAAAATCGAATAAAGAAATGTGATAGATTTTACAAGCTTGGTGTGCTGTCGTCTGTACATGTAGCAGTAGTTTCAAGACAAACATAGTAGCGTACGTCATCATTAAATTACCAGCTAATGCAAAATAATAAAATAAAGTAATTTTTTTCATCTTCACTGCCAGATACGACCTGTAAATTTGATATCTTTTCTGCTAGTTTTCAGAGTTTTGTTTTGTTTAGTAATCCCGTTCCTAGAAACTACTGGAATATTTTACATGTTGGTCCTGGTATTGTTAGAAATTAATACTAACTGAACGTTCCCGTAGGTATCTATTCTACGAGCGTTTAATTGTGTCTGTCGCATTAGGAAGTTATATCGGAGTACGGCGGTGAATGCTGCCAACACTCATAGTATGTCGGTTAGAGAAGTGGTTTACCGACAGTGGCGTGACTCACGTCAACTAAATTATACTACACTTAAAAATAACGTCACTATGGTACGTTTTAATTAATTAATTTTCACGCAAAATATAATGGCCATAAGGTATTGAAAGAAAAACTGGCATAAAACGAATATTTTTATGATTCAACACCATTTCTCATCACATTATTCGCCAAAATGAGAATGAACTCCTTCAAACGAATTCTAGGATGAACCTCAAAGAGCTTAAATTCTTAAGTGGGCGTTTAAATTATGAAATCGCTGACGCTGAGAAGGAAAGACACTTAATTTGAATTGGCATAGTAATGAGTTAGTACAGGAATTCATTAATAAAGCTATGCAATCCTTTCTGCTTATTTTACGAGAGCTACGCAGTTTGGGTACTGATGATATTTAAAATAAAATATGGCATTAAAATTCAAGTTGATGTTGAATGCCAATTTGCAGTTCGGCGATTGTCGGGATACAAACCGTGATTGCAGATTATGTGGGTTGAATTAGTCTTGTTGGCACCATCTGATTTGTATACAATGATCATTGTTCCGACACTTCAACGTGCGAGGCTTGGTGCCCGTAGTGTGCCCATAGGTTAATCGATGACATTATTCGATACCTCGGCGCTCTCAAGATGCTATAAAGGACTTTAACATTAATGCCATAAGACATTAACGTTATAGTCCGGTGTAGGGTGTATAAACGCCCTTTGAGTTCAAAGATAACATTATGTTTTAGTATCACAACTTAATATTGACTCTGTGATCCTATTGTGACAGCTTAATAGCTGAGAAAAGTTTGTATACCTTTTTTATGGTCGTGTATTCGTATTCCTATTTTTAAACACTCTCAGCTCTTGCCTTTCGTCACTTAGGAAAATATCGTAAATTACGCACTTGGATTTGTCAGTATAGACGATTAACTTCTAATTAATGATGACTGTTTCTTTTTTGCAGAACTGTGTCGCATAATAATTATTGTTATTTCGTTCCTAATGTTCTTTATTATATTGCGTTCTTAAAAATGTTGTGGTTTCTAACTAAATTGTTTTTATAGACTGCTGTCTTTAGAATATTTTCCGTTTAACAAATTCTGACAACATGAAACTTTCATTATTTTTCTTAATATCCAAAGTTTGCAGAACTTTTAACAATCCTCTCTCCTGAGTCTTCTGACTTATTATGAAGTGCCAGTACTTAGAAGTTGTTTTATTAGTGAAAAATAATTAAACACTCCTTATCAGCAGCCAGATATCGTGCGTGTTTATGCTTGTGTGCTCACCTCTAGAACAGCTACTGATAACCCTGTAGCGCCGTCCGAGAGATAAAGCGACGCACCAGATGCACATATCTTTTATTTATGCATATAACTGTGATTTCGTAAGATCCGTAGGGTTATCTAATAAATGTGATTCTTTCCATAAATTTTGACATAACATTTATATATGTTTTCTTCGAATTAAGTGGACGAATAGTGCTGTTTGTTGATGTGTCAAATTGAGAATTAATGGCATAACGGAATGGACATTATTTAAACCCACGTGTTGCATGTTTTACGAGGAGATTATTTATGAAAGCAACATTAATGTAACGTCTTACAACTAATCTTAAAAATGAATGCGAGTGAAAATAACTTTGATGTTTAACACAATCTAAACAGTTATTTGTCATAGTGACTTAACAAAAAACAAAAGTTATTTTAACAAAACCGAGAAATTATGTCAACACACTATAAGAACGCTAGAATTATTTACTCAACAACAATTAATTTTTAATTCAAAAGAAACATTTCTTTTTTTTTTTATAAATTATAAACTAGCGCTTGACCGCAATCCCTCCTGATGGTAAGCAGTGACGCGATCGTTGATGGTAAAGCGCGCTAGTTTATTAACGGTTATAGTAGCCTCAATGACCTTGTGCATGTGGGCGGAGCTAAACGCCGTACTCCCGAATTCGTAAAATGCGCGCGGTGGCGCGCTAAACTAAAACGACAATCAAAGAATATCCAGAGATGCAGACAAGCCGCGTGTAGGTCGCGATTTGTGCCTACGATTTCAGACGGGGGTATGGATGCAAGACGATAAATGTATATTTTGCATTAATAAATGGTAATATCGTACTATAATATATTTTTAGTATTCTTGATCAATGTTTAAATAAAATCAAGGAGTGCTCGTTACACAGTTTAATGGCCGATCGCAGACTGACAGACATTTGTAAAACAAGTACCCAAACATTATAATATATCATAACATTCACATAAAAAATAATGGTAGATGGTAATATCTACCGATTCAACATATTTGAATTTTTTTTTCACTACTTTTCAGTATATGAGTATCATGTCTTTGCAGTGTCCTTGAATTAATTACTAAAGCGAATAACATAAACGAGTTCATCGCGTTAACGTAAACCAAACGCGCACTAGGCACTTTGTGATATTTTTATTAAAAAAAAAAAAAGTTGAACCACACTAGAAATTACTTTTATCGTGGGTGCATTTTTAAACATATAAATTCACAGACACAAACAGCCAGACCCGGAACAACTACTTGTAGGACATGTTCTGAATATTTGTTCCGCGCGGGAATTGAACCCGCGACAAGCAGCGCAGCAGTCAATAGCTTAACCGCTGCGCTAACCGTGCTTTATATAGATGCCTTGAGATTACAAAGCGCGTAGTTTCGGCCGTTTTCCATAAAGAGATAGTACCCTATTTATACTGTGTCAGTGACGTCGGATTGAATGTACTTCGTCGTAATGAGGTTTCAAATAAAACACGAGTTATTTTAAAATCTGTAAATTTTAATTCTTCGATCCAATAAATAACATGCGAGATTATAGGCATATCTAAAGCTGCAGAAATTTCTTGCAGTTGAGAATGGCCACAGTCTATTTCTATTGTTCCTACAACTGCACAGCTGATATTGATTTCTGTAGGATGTGCAAAATGTTTCCATACACATACGGCATTTAAAAATAAATAGGGAATGTAGTCCCACTTGTCGTTCTCCAAAAATATCCACAGATCCTAAACCACAGTCTATAATTCTCCGTGCTTGGCAATTTTCTTTAGTTCTGAATAAAAGTAAGCAATATTAATTATGCGTCGCCCTTCGATGAAACAAGCTTGAGATTTGTTGAGGTTTTGGTGATATTTTGAGCTAAAAAAAGATATAACATACATTTTAATTAACCCTTGCAACACTGTTAGAGATTTTTGTCAAGGAATTAAGAATTTATCAAGAAAAAATAATTAAGAATTAACAAAAAAATAATTTTACAGGTATATGATATATTTGTAAACTAAAAATATAGGTTGTAGGACATGCAGGCATAATTTTACCTGAATGATGATGATGGAACTTGCGTCGTTTTTTTGTGCACATAGAGATATATAATATTATCATTTTCTTGACGACATTCTGTATGGATGTCTGACCTAGAATCAACTGCGTTAGTGTTCGACCTAAAAAGCAAATTAAACTTTTAAGTTCTGTCGATTGGTTTCTTTCTCTTCTTTTCTGTAAGTCGAAAAATGTTATTACAATATTATTTGTGAAAAACAGAATATATATATATATATATATATATCCTACAGTATGTTAAGAAAACCCTGTCCGACCCGTGAAGGTGTTGTTACGTATCGATAACTGATTCTACTAATGCATACAAAACCAGGCTAACTTAAAAAAAAACACCCTAAAAAAATAAATATTATTTCGCAAAAAGAGGTAACTTAATAAATATGCGTTAAGCACCCTTCCGCGGGCGGCGGGCGGCAGGGCACGCGGCACGTGGTCGCATCGCTGTCGCTATTCGCTCATAATAATACCGGTGTTGTCACTTTTTTAAAAATTACCAAATTTCGGGGAAGTTATTTCAAAATTCATTTGTATTGGTACTATGATGATTACGTAAAATTTTATATCATATTTGGTCATGTGTTTACTTAACTTTTATTATCCTTACGGGTCGGACAGGGTTTTCTTAACATACTGTATATATACGGACAAATCACACAGATTGAGCTAGCCCCAAAGTAAGTTCGAGACTTGTGTTATGGGATACTAACTCAACGATACTATATTTATAATAGATACATATATAGATAAACATCCAAGACCCAGGCCAATCAGGAAAAGATCGTTTTCCATCATGACCTGGCCGGGAATCGAACCCGCGGCCTCCACGTCGCAGGCAGGCGTGTTGACCGCTGCGCCACGGAGGACGTCAAAAAAATTTACTGATAACTGTGACATTCCAAGCCCGCCAGCCCGCGTCCATCGGCTTCGGCTACTTTAAACAATTACATATAGAAATAAAATATTTACAGGAAGAATCATTTAAAATAATCCAAGTAAGAGTTTTTATTACACATTTTTGCTAATATCGCAAAAACTAAAAGTCCTATCAACTCAAAACTTTTTGTAAAACTGTTTTTACACCAAAACCTTTAATTGAGTCCTAATTTTTGGTTTATATCACCATAAACAAAAAATCACATTTTCAAGTTACGTAAATTTCTAATAAGATTTTTATTTTTAAATCTCCTTACAAACCTATAAATTATAATCTAAGTGCGAGTGTTTACTTACCTGAATAGAGTCTTCTATATTATCAGCGGATGTAGTTAGTCGGATTATTGCCTTTCAAGTCTAAAGATTTCTTTCTAGATTTCCTGGAACAATTCGTAATTGTTTAACTTCAATTGTAAAAGAAAAATGGTTACAAAAGCTAATAGTAATTATAAAGAAAAATACAGTAATATGTAGGTATAAATACAAGAGTATAGGTAGATAGATACTTACGCCACCAGACGCATCTTCAATTCTCATTTGCGAGCTAATCTATGAACGTACACTGACACGATTCGCTCGTAAATATTTGCACTCACACAGACAACCACGCGTAGTCGGCGATAGCCGGAGCAGAGCAGCAAGCGACACAACCCTCCCGTCTGAATGCTAACGCACGACTGCCGCCCGCGCCCGCGCAGAGCACCTCTAAACCTATGTTTCAAAATAAGGATATTTTCTTGGCAAATGTTGATGGATTTAAATACGCTCTTGCATATTTGTAGTACTTCTAACCGCGAATTTTTCAGTGTAAAAATATTTCCACACATCAATGCCGTTTAGAAGTAATAACGAATATTAGCCAAAAATAGCGTTTTGGTAACTATTTTTTTAAGGCAAAAGGCAAAATCCTACGAAAAAATCATCTTTAGTAAATGTTGTACATGAATCAATAGACAAGATATATTTTTTTCAAATCTCAAAACCAAGCCGTTAATTAGAAATTAGCTTCCTAAAGTGACCATTTTACGCTACTAAATGAGACTAAGGCCCTTAAGAGCCTATTCACTCTAGCCTTGAAGACACTCAAATTGTAATGTGACGGAAACACCGACGCCGGCAAATCGTTCCAGTCCCTCGATGTACGACGACGACGATGTAAACATAGTCAATGAACTTCATCTTAACAAGATAAAATGCAATGCAACAAATCTATAGCCCGCTGCCCAAACTCGTAATTAATAAAAGCAGCGAGACACATCTAAATTGATAACGTCGTAACTGGATATTTTAAAAGGGACGTGGCACGACACGTATTCTCTTGAGCAATGTGTAGCGATGTCCGGACATCAATTAATATCATTAAGCGGGTGTAATGCGTGCTTTTATGAAACAAACATGATCAGAAAATCTATTTGGCACAAGACTAGACTGAAATCATTTGAAAAATCCATTTAGTCAATCACGTCATTACTTCTTTCCCTCTTACAAACTCTTAGGTTTGTGTCTATTTCTAGACACAAACCTAAGAGGATGAAAGAAGGGAAAGAATAAGATAACTATGTCCTTTTATGGTATATATAGTGTAAAATCTGAAGTAATCGTGACGAGAAAACCTCTCCTATTAGGCAAATTAAGCTTTGTGGTGCAAAAGCATAATTTGCCTAAAAGGACATAGTTTAGAACATTAATTATTTTTTAATAATTATAAACTAGTGCTTGACCGCAATCCCGCCTGATAGTAAGCAGAGATGCAATCGTTGATGGTAAAGCGCGAAGTGTGAAGGAAGACGGCAATTGACCGGAGTGATGCAATGTTAAACCCAACAACACGACCAACGATGCTGCACCAGAGGGTGATTGAGCTGGAGACCCTACACGACCAAACTCCTGACACAATAATATTTGGCGCATCATACCCGGCACACGCAACACAACTGCTCAGACCCGTACTCCGTACGGCCTTACCAGACATCACGCCGGAACACGACGAACCGCTTGGCGGCAAGACTTTGTCTGGTGGGTGGTAACTTCTGCCGGCATGCCGGCAGTCGATATTATGGCCTACCACCGAGAAATACACCTTTGCTGTTTAGTTACCTGTTTCAAATGTAATGATAAAACTGCATAATTTCACAGGGCAATCAGATTGAGCATTCTGCTCTTTTTTTCGTGCTGGTCCTACGTCCTAACCGTAGGGAACATGTGTTTACTCGTATTTACCACCAACATGCTCTCCGACTGATGCGCAACTTTTATTTCATCTTATTTGGTGTTACTATTGAATGTTGTAATTACAAATATGTGGAAAAGACATCACACAAAATATACCCACATTAGGGTATATTTTGTGTGATGTCTGTATGTTTATATGCAATTTGTGAGGGGAGTATATATACATACCTAATATACCTATGTATATTGCTAAATCTTGGCACTGTAGTGAACGCGAGACGATTAATAAAATATTAAATTTTTATTGCTTGCGTAATGTCATAAAATCAGAATTCATGAATCAAAATGACGTTGTTTGATGATCTTAGGACTCTCGGCATCCGTGTCCTTGAAAGATTGTTATTGTTAAATTTATTTGTAATTGCAATTGTGTTTGTTTCAGATGTCTTTGGTGGAGATAGCGTCGAATACATCTACGTTTGAACAATGGGTACCAAACATCTACAGATTTTGTACACCTCGTTTAGTAAGTATAAACGCCTTTTAATAAGTAGCATTTTTGTCTGATTCATTTGAATATGTATTGCAATACTGTTTTTACCTGCAGAAAATTCATTCTTTTTTTAGCCCCGAATTGGTATGTGCTCTGGAATTATCGACAAACCCCCGTTCTCGTGCAATTACTGCTTCCATATTTACTGCCATATTCAAATTCAAATTCAAATTCTTTATTTCAGGCAAGGCCCATATATTGTTAGTTAAAAAAGAAAAAACTAATCCTATGTTAGTAAAAACAGAAACAGAGTTCAACATCAGTTGGCGACATGAATGTATGCGCGCACATGTCTGTCCGCCCAGAGCCTAATAAAAGGTCCGTCAACCTTGTCCGCCAGTGTAGCTAGGATACTGTTCACACAAGCCCCTGTGCTATTTCTCCAGCAATTTCAAGATGACGCCAAACCACTTCAAAGCACTTACCAAAAACATTAGCCCTTGAATAAACGTTAGCATCAAGTGGGATCGTAGGCGTAAGGCGATACCATCCATTCAGACAATCACAGTTTGAGCCGCTCGCTGAGCCGCTCGATTGAACTCGCTGAAATAAATCTTCATTCATTTTTGTCAATAAACCGCCTATCAGTATTGTATTGTAATTGGGGTGGGTATAAAGTTTCCTGCCCTCACAATACAGTGCCCCATATATAGAGTTACTACAAACAATGGTGGATAAGAAAACAAAAGATAAAAGACGTAATTTGATTTACAAATGATAGATTGTGCCTATAGATATGAGGTATGTGATGTGATTTTTGTCTGATCAACTGTTTTCGTTCCAGATTGAGTTTTGGATATGCATGAACAAGACGATTCAAGGTAATATTTCTATCTTGAAATTATTATAGTGATACATTCCAACCATGCATTGCCTACACGACGATAGATAGCAGGTCATTCCACTGACTTAACGCAAAAACTTTTCAAAGCAAATACTTAGATAGTCATCCCATTGTAATTTCAAATTCCATTATCAAGCAGAAGTGGTGTCCGGCTCCGGTTGGTGGGGCCGCGCGTGTTGCTCGCTGGGCCGCCTGACGTCATGTCGTCACGCATGCGCGATGGCTGCCAACGAGAGCGCGCTGGTCGGCGCGGGCGCATGTCGCCGATCTGATGAGATTGCCTTCTTTGACTGTGTGCAAAGGCAGGAGGAGGCTCAGCATTGCTGTTGTGAGTAGTTAATTATATAACACTTCAGAAACTTCATCAGGATGAAACAGATCATGACGGTACGGTTGGCGCAGTGGCCAAGCAATTGATAGTCGCGGGTTCGATTCCCTCACATAAGAAATATTTGCATGACCTAAAAGTGGTTGTTTCCGGTCTGACTGTTTGCGTATGTGAGTTTAAATGTTTTTAAACGCATCCACGATACTGGAAAAAAACCTAATGTCTTTAAAAAAAAAGATTCGTTTTTTTATGAACCAAAGAGCTTGAGTGCAGTCATATAATATTTTCCTTTACAGAGATTTTCCAAATAATACATTATGTTATTCATCTTCCCGCAGCGCAGACGCAATCAATGACATGCCACGAAGAGTGTCAGAAAGCGCTATGGCGTCTTGGTCAGTCACGAGTGGACCTGCAGGCCAGAGCTAACGCGTTGCAGTCTTGCGAAGAGTCGCCTGATCTAATGAGGTGTCTGAGGGACCTCACAGATTCTGTCGTTTCTACGGACACTACTAAATGTAGGTAACATAGAGTCAAGTTTCAGATTGGTTTTATTGAGACCTACCGCCTAGGCCACAAGGTCTTCATTGTGTATACCACGACACGCACTTGGCTGGTTTTTAAGGTAAATCTTCTACAGATTTACCGGCTTAAAATAATCAATGGTTCCAAACATTTGGTGGTGGCCTGTGGCCTAGGCCTCATGCACTGACTTGTGGCCTAGGCCTCATGTCTTGGTTAACATAGAGTCAAGTTTCAGATTGCTCATTGATATCTTTTAATAAGTCTCTTAATAAATAAATGGCTAGCCCGTCGATCACTGTCTGACTCAAAGTACTTTAATTGATAAACAGCGCACTTTAATGTTCTATCAAAAAATCGAGTTTTGATTTTTCCTCTTTCTCAATAAACTCAAAGAATTTTATTTCAAATAAACTAATTTATTTCCTTCTCTGTATGAGAGGAGACCTGTGCCCAGCAGTGGAAAGATAAAAAGGTTGATGATGATGATGAAACTAATTTACAGGTATTTTTGTATAGTCCAGGGGTCAACTTGTCAGTCAGATCTATTGTCTACATATGAAACTATAAAATAAATTAGTTTATTGGGCGTTAAGCATTACATCAGTTTTACCATTATTCCTCTCAACCAAATCATCTGCCACCTCTTTACCACTCTTGGCTGACTGCTAGATTTTGCTTAAGGTATTAAGTTCGACTTAGTGCCTTTTTTGTGGGAAAAGTATAAATAAATCAAGCATTGTCACTACGACCAGTCTTGCTTATCTAGTACAACATCTACCCGACACCTCCATTAAATCGTTGGTGCACCCGTTGGAGGTCTTCCTACTTTGCGCTTATTATTTATAAATTTCTAGAACTTCAGTAGATTCATTATCTAACCTGAATGATCTTGTTGTTCCAACACGAGGAATATTTGACTTTGATAGATGTTAGTTTTTACATTTCTTAAAGTACGGCTTGCTTATTTTTATTCTGATCCAGATTTATCCTGCTGCCGCGAATCAAACAAACCAGAATGCCAGCCGACTTGCGAACGAGTCCTACGTAGTAAAGGTGTTTTGCAGGAAATAGTAGAAGCTCTAGAAGTGGACTGTGGAGCTCCCTTCATACTGGACGGCTTTTGGCAATGCTTCTTGAAGAAAGACGCGCCGCCTGAACCTAAAGATCTAATACCGCACGATATAGCTAAACTGCATTGCTGTCAAAAGGTGAGGCTTTGACGATTTTGATCAGATAGGATTTGCAGACAAGAAATTGGCAACACAATGCCAATTAGTAAATTGGCATTGTGTCGTTGTACATTGCTTCCTAGTGAGAGTTAAAATGACACGTAAAGCAAATCGTTCTACATGTCATTTTAACTCGCACTAAGCAGATTATACAGATGTAAATGAGTTTAAGTAATGTTCAAAGGTAAATTAATTATACTCTTGTGTTTGTGACTTATTCTAAAGTATTATTGTCAAAACAGTAGTCGTGGTGGCCTGGTGGTTAAGAAACCAGGCCTCTTAAGTATGAGTGTGCGGTTTCTATTCCAGGTCAGGCAAGTACCAATGTAACTTTTCTAAGTTATATGTACTTTCTTAATATGTCTTAGACACCAATGACTGATTACAAGGTGAAGGAAAACATCTTGAGGAAACCTGGACTTTAAGTCTGAAATTGCCTACCCGCATTGAGCAAGCGTGGTGATTACGTTCAATCCTTCTCTGTATGAGAAGAGACCTTTGCCCAGCAGTGGGTCAATACAAAAGGTTGATGATGATGATTGTCAAAGCTATGTCTTAGAAATAACTTTTAAAAGCATAAATATGCTTCTATTAAAATTTGCGGAGCTGATTTAGAGTCTTGGAGTCCATATTTTCTGGTGTATCGAACGTCACTTGTCCATGATCCTCTAGGGAATGAAACTTCGCTTTCGCGAAATTCTCCAACAAAGTTCGGTTTTCTTCACCAAACGAAGTGTATTATGTGTCAAAGAAGTATTACCGAAATTACGTACGAGGCAAACTTTGTTTCAGGCCGTGACAATAAACTGTCGAAGATTATGTTTCGAGACGTTCAATTCTGGGTGGCAAACTAACTGGCAGAAGTTTTATTCGGAATGTTTGGGTGATCCCCAGGAGATATCACTCTCCGAGTGTATGGACGATGGTATGTATTTTTTTCTGTCAATACGTTACTGAAAATAGTTTCATTTTTCAGCGCAGTGGTGCTAATTTTTAGGTCCTGTCTTGTTTACAAGTGGCGCTTTTAAATATTGTTTGTGTCCGGTACGAGTCTGGTAGAAATGACTTGTTCAGGGTCTTGAGGCTGAACAGACTTGAAATAGGCACATTCCATAAAATCCTTGCCCAACCAAATGGTGGAAGATGCGAAGAGTCTGTTTAGATTCATGGCCCAAATATGATAAATGTGTATTCAGGGTACGATGGGACTGACATACGCATTGCGATTATAAATGTCCCTAAACAAAAGTAGAATAAAAAAAATATATATTGTTTAAAATATTGGGATAGAAATGTCCTTTATCGAATTCAAGGAGATCTTGCAGAACATTTACGAACTCCCCTAATTACTAATCAATGTATAAATGAGGACTTATACAGGATCATTTCCTACATACTACAACTACAAATACTAAATGTTTCATGTAGATGTGTTTGTAAGACAAAAAGCCGGGGATGCTTTGACCCTAAAAATCTGACTTTCCCCCCTAGCCCTTACTTGCCCCCGCCTAAGCTAGAAGCAGGGTACGCCCATGCCTCAGTACCACAGGTTTCTATTCACTTCAAAAAAAATGCTTTTATTTAATAGTACCTAAGTGTGACACCAGACAAAGCCTTGCCGCCAAGCGATTTGTCGTGTTCCGGCATGATGTCTGGTGAAGCCGTACGGAGGACGGGTCTGAGCAGTTGTGTTGCGATGTGTGCCGGGTACGATGCGCCTAATGTTGTTGTGTTGGGAGTTTGGTCGTGGAAGGTCTTCAGATCAATCTCCCTTTGGCGCAGCGTCGTTGGTCGTGTTGTTGGGTTTAACATTGCATCACCTCGCTCAACTGCCGTCTTCCTTCCTATTCGCTCAGTTTTTCTGAGTGAATAGGCTCTTAATAAACTAGCGCGCTTTACCATCAACGATCGCATCGCTGCTTACCATCAGGCGGGAATGCGGTCAAGTGCTAGTTTATAACTATTAAAAAAAAAAAATGTTAGCCAACCACGCTAATACATCGGCTTTCGCTAAAAACCAGCGTAATGCATAATGCTAAGCCATAGATATTTTGCGTGAATATGTTTCTTATATCTTTTTTTTTGCATCATGTTTATCGTTAATTAAGGTATTTCAGTGCTCTCAAAACTGTCCTCGGTCAATGTCATAGAGCCAAAAACGGAACGTAGATTACGGCTCACTCGCTCTCAACCGAGAGAAGGCCTGTCCCAGAAGTGGGAACATTATTGGCTGAACATGTTATGTAAAAGTATTTCCTTATACCAATAAAGACCTACAAACGATCAAAGATTTTGCCGATCTATTCCGCAGTGTCCTCCATATTTTCTATTCAGACATATGCTGCAGCTAGAAAAACATGCTAAATCGCTCGCATCCATATTAATGTGACATTCCCACGCCTTGATGACAGGATGCGTCAACCATACTGATGCAGATTAGAACTAGGGATACATGTAACAGAGGTAGTTATAACGGAACCGGAACCGGAGTCGGAGTTTTTAAATTTTATTTATCGGAGTCTGAACTGGAGGCGGAGGCAGGGTCAGAAGTGTAGTGGTAGGAGAGAGATTATTTATTTAAACACAAACTTTTTTATATTTAAATTTTTAATTCTAAAATTAAACAGTGAAAAGAAAATAGGCATGTTTCCAAATGAACAACAATTAAAAGATAATTGAAGAAGAAAGATAAATGAAGTTAATTAAAAACCAAAGTAGCATATTATATTACATTAAATGGACAAAAGCTTTGAAACAAATTAAAATAAATGTGTTGACTCCAGAACTAGCGAAAAATTAAAACTTATCGTGTGCGTAACAAACTAATAACAAGTGAAAAAATAATTGATGATAGAGTGCACGTAGCAGGGAATTCCCCGCGTGATATGTATGAACCTGCACCCCAATCGCGTAACGCACTATTACTATCAATTGGAATCATTTTGAAGCATATTGCTAGTCCATTATAGGGTATTTGACTAAAAAAAATACTAATTAGTCCGTCAGTCAGATTTCCGAAAAATACTAGACACGTATTTTTTTATTTTTTCATATAAACAAAAAATGAAGACGACACAGTGCGTTGAAAACTCGTGTGACGTCACTGGACGCTACACTTTTTAGTGAGCAGTGACGTCACCCGCCACCACTCCTGATCTTTGATGCCTTTTATATTTGTAAATTTTTATTGATTTGGTAAAACAAAATATACGTATCCAATATTTTTCTATAATCTGAATGACGGACTAAATAGAATCATTTTTTTTTTTTTACCCAGGAAAAGTTCCCTATTATGTTCGATAAATGTGTGTGCTCAACAAGGTATATAACGCAATTAATGTTGTTGAACTGTCAAAATGAAACCCATTGTTACTGATAGTGTGTTATGTAGTATCGAGCTGTTCATAACAGTCGGCAGGCCACCGCCGCTATGGTATGCTTTAATAACCTCCGATTTAAAAGTATCGGAACCGAAGGAACGGTAATAATCGGAAGTTCCGACTTAACGGAGTCGGAGTCGAAGCTCCGTAACATCCCTGCTTAGAACATCTGCCTAGAATATGCATTTTCTACCTTAACTCTTTAGCGGCAGTGATTGTCGGCAGTTTTATTAAGAGATTCTTGGTATTTTAAATGGCGTGAGCTTTGCAACAATAGCATCATGGGGTCAGAAGTACATTGTGACCTTGGATTTCTAATGATTTGAGTTTTAATAGGATTTGAATCGTGCATCAAAGACGGTTTTAGTATACTTGACGATAAACTGTTTTAAATTAATATGTAGTAACACGAATAATGGTAGGTATGAACGACAGCAATTTTTTTTTAATTCTTAAAATTTACATTTATGTAAACTAGTGCTTGACCGCAAACCCGCCTGATGGTAAGCAGAGATGCAATAGTTGATGGTAAAGCGCGATAGTTTATTAAGCCTATTGACTCAAAAAAACTGAGTGAATAGGAAGAAAGACGGCAGTTGAGCGAGGTGATGCAATGTTAAACCCAACAACACGACCAACGATATTGTACCAGAGGGAAATTGATCTTGACACCTACCACGACCAAACTCCCGACACAACAACATTTCGCGCATCGTACCTGGCATACATCGCAGCCTTAATGCTTTAGAGATATAGTAGAAAATGTCATAAAGAAATCTGATATATTGTAGTAGCTTAATGTGCTGTCATCTGCACATCATGGACAACCAGCCCTGTTACTATCCCGATTTTGTTGTGATTTTATTAATGCTCATCAAATTGTGTTCCATAAAGATTATAGGCTAAGAAAAAAATAGGCTTTCATATAAATTGAGGCAACTTGGATGTAGCGGTTGCCCGCCATGCATAGTTGCTCACAGTTCTAACCTAACCTATTTGACCTGTCTTTTTAATTTAGGTATTGTAATACATATCTACCCGTTAATATGTTACTAAATATTTCAGAGAAGCAGGATTTAGTGAGCATTTTGGTAGGCAAAAATAATTATAATATAAATGCAACATGTACAGTTACATACTGATGAGTGTATATTTATTTTGGAACTACGGTTATTTTTAGGCACCTTGGTATAGAGTGAGCTATTATATTTTATTTGAAGCTAACATATTTTACTTGGTACTAAGCCTTACTGTTCAAAAAAATATTTTAGTGAGATTTAAAATTGTACCTGCTTTAAAGATTACTTACTTGTTTCTATCACCTCCGGGTGCATGCTGAAACTGTAAACCGGTTTGTATTTTTGGTTTTTAGAACGGAATCATTCAATCAAAATTCATTCACTTTAAGTGAATGAATTTTGAAGTTTGGTTCGAAGGACCAATAACATGTCAGTAAGGTATAGAATAAATCCAGGTCTTAAAATTGTTTGTAAACAATACTAAGGTTCACTAGCTCAACTGGTGAAGTATCGAGGTTCATTTCCTGTTTTTTTTAATTTCCAGTTGACGCACCATGTTCCCTTGGCTGTGCTGGTCTTACGTACTGTAGTCAACTGAACAGTCGGCCGACCACTCTGTTCAGATCATGTACAGCGCAGGCAGACCTCGAGGCACATCTAGCTGTCGCCGAGCAGAAGGGAAGTGGGTAAGATTCCCGTAATTTTATCAATTTAGGAAGTTTGACTCTGCTCAAGGAAAATGATGCAAAAGTTGGAACATCAGATTGTTACTGATGTTGCATTCAAAACCAGCCTACGTGTAATGTTTCCTGTTCATTTTAAAGACACAGGCGTTCTTTAGGTGAGAAGGAGTAGGCGGTAATAATTTTCAAACTTGTGACATCTACGTGGTGGAACGTAAATGTCACAAGTTTGAAAATTTTTGATATTTTTATTCATCGTACTGAGAGCAGTGGTAGTACATAATTTACTCAAACTAAGGTTAATGTAATAAAAAAATAGAAAGAATAAAATGCATTGAACATAAAAGTTTAGTTTGTCAACTAGAAGTTCGGGGCCATTTACATAAGACATGATTAAAAATATAGCGACTAAAATACATCAATTTACGTTAGGAGCTGATTACCTAATTTGAAAATAAATAAATAAATATATACGGACAAATCACACAGATTGAGCTAGCCCCAAAGTAAGTTCGAGACTTGTGGTATGGGATACTAACTCAACGATACTATATTTTATAATAGATACATATATAGATAAACATCCAAGACCCAGGCCAATCAGGAAAAGATCGTTTCCCATCATGACCTGGCCGGGGATCGAACCCGGGGCCTCCACGTCACAGGCAGGCGTGTTGACCGCTGCGCCACGGAGACCGACAGAAAAGAAAAGTTTGGTAAAAAAATAGAAAAATAAATAGAAACTTAATTTAATAAATATTGTTTAAAAAACTAAAAAAAAACATGCGTGAAGTGCTTAATATACAAAAATTATGGCACAAAGCGCCTCACGCTTTTTTCTCATTTTACTAGTATTGTTTATACATATACTATTGTCATAAATGAAATTTTAAGATTATTTTTAACTTTTCAGTTTGATATTCTTTTTTTAAATAATATACGGATAACACGAACGCTTAAGTAGTGCTCATTTGTTTTTACCAAACTTTTCTCGATCTCCAACAGACAGAATAGCAAGTGCAAAAATTCGCAATGATGCGTTACCCAAGTAACTAAATCTAAAGTAAAAAATACTTTGCCTGCACAAATTAATATAAGGTAAGGTTGAAAATAATTTGAGTTAGAGACGAACAAACAAACAAGCAAACATAAAAGTGAAGCTAATAAAAAGCATGTAAAACAGGAAGTAAAAAATGCACTCTTGTTTAGTTTGTGGGCCTGGGATCGGCTCCATTATTTTTAAAAATACTCGTTCCACACATGATAGTAACTTGTTTTAAAATTAAATTAAATTATTATTATGAATAATAATAATCAATCAAATATTTGTATCAATAGCTTGATAATTTAAAAGAGTGTCCATGGAGTTGCTTGCCCGTTCTTCTCCGTAGGTACTTATTCTTTGGAATGGTCGACTAGCTTCACCTTACTGACTGACCGACCTTCTGACAATTCAAAAGTGCCTGTAACTGGTTTATTTGAAATAAATGCTTTGATTTGATTTGACATATACGACGTGTAATGCTTCGGCTTCTTAAGATGATATCAAACAATATAACGGAAGGGTTGTTGTTTGATATCATCTCTACCTCTACATGTTCGGAGTTATGAGAAAGAATATCGCCGGCGGTACCTAGTCTACAAAGATATTATACTAGGCGCGCCGAATTACGGAAGAGATTTTTCAAGATATGTTTGTGGCAAGTAACGTCCTCTAATCTTTAAAACTTTTTTACAAAAAAAAAAAAAAAAACGACCGACTTCCAAAAAAACACTACAATGTGAGAAATAACTAATTTCGGAAGTCTAAGAGGTGACTTTGGTTTTTGTATATTAGTTTTTGACACCGACTTCCGAAATTAGTTATTTTTCACTTTGTAGTGTTTTTTGGAAGTCGGTTGTTTTTTTTTTGTATAAAAGTTTTTATTTTACACTTTTTAGTTGTGAAAAGTACTGTTCAGCTGAAAAGTGAAAGAAAGTTAGATAAAAAAATACTAACTCTGTTCTGTTTCGATGAATTTGTGTTACCCGTCTGGCTTTTCTATTTTTTTGAACTTTATTTTTAGTTACGACATTGACAAAGTTGTAATATGCAATGGCACACAGAGCCAAACCTGCTGCAGTTTCAGTTTCGATTGTCGTCTATACTGCATAGGAAACAGATCACGAATGAGAAAACATGAAGGCCCGGCGAGACTTCACGGCGAGATTTCTCGCCGTGAGTCTGGATGTAATATACACAAGTATCACGTTAGCCCTACATACATTCGATCGAACAATTGCAGTACTGCTCCCAACTCCTAACCGTTAAGGAGTACTGTAGCTTCATCATCAGCACAGCAGCATCAGATGTTGATTCAAGCATACCTCACAAGCAACATGTTAGCCCTACATACTACTAAATAGTTTCCATCGACCAATTGCAGTCACCATCATCAGGACAGCAGCATCAGATGTTGACACCCTGAAGCATATACCTGAGTAAGACATGATTACGTAACAAAAACACCATACGAGCATAAAATTTTCGGTGGTTGCCCTCGATTTCTCCTGGATTCCAACATCAGATCCTGGACTGGTGAAAATGGGACCACCTCAGAAGTGAACTCTATGCAACAATACAAAAAAAAAAAATATGAAAACCGTCTATAATTGACGAAAATATCGGTGAACATACATAATGTTTACACATTCATAATTGAACATGAACATTCATAATTTTGTCGGTCTCCGTGGCGTAGCGGTCAACACGCCTGCGACGTGGAGGCCCCGGGTTCGATCCCCGGCCAGGTCATGATAGAAAATGATCTTTTCCTGATTGGCCTGGATCTTGGATGTTTATCTATATATGTATCTATTATAAAATATAGTATCGTTGAGTTAGTATCCCATAACACAAGTCTCGAACTTACTTTGGGGCTAGCTCAATCTGTGTGATTTGCCCGTATTTATATATTTTATATATTATATATATAAAAACAAAATATTATACATGCAGACGAATTGAGAACCTCCTCCTTTTTTGAAGTCGGTTAAAAAGCATGTAAACCTATTTTTGAATACATTTCTGTTACAGAGTCCTGATCATATCCGGCATAGAGTTACCTTTGAAGAATTCCTCTCAATGTCCCATCGATATTTGGAAAAGCGTTGCTTGTGCCTTACACGTCAAACCCTGCACTGCCAAAGTAAGTGAATTTATTAGCTATAGGTACGAAGTATTACTTCTAAACTTTGTGAAGTGAACAAAGATTGGGGGCACGTCAGCATGGGTGTTGAGAACATCAACTTTCATTGAAACTTGGAATCTTCTTTTTGAGATTTCCGAATTTTTCTTTTCAAAAACTACATAGACAAAAAAATTAATTTTTTATCTCCCTCTTTATAATTATAATAATCCCTAGAATGTGTGTTTGCATATAAATGTATGGCTTTTTACTGACCTTACGGATGACCACATTTTCCAGAAATTGTTGAATTTACGTGATTCCAACCCTACAACAAACGATTTTTGACAAAAATCTCTGGTTTTAGCATAACTCATCATCTGCTTAGCCCTTTCCCAACTATATTGGGGTCAGCTTCCAGTCTAACCAGATGCAGCTGAATAGCAGTAATTCACATGGACCCACTGCCTATCTGACTTCTACAACCTTGTTATTACGATAGAAAAGAATACCAATTATTGAGGTTACGAGAACATAAATATGAGGTTTTTTTTTAAAATGTTGCTTCACTCAATCCCAGTAACATACATAGGTATCGCAATGCATATACTTTATTCTTGCCATGCAAGAAGAGAAGAAGACGGCATAAATAAGTAGAACTGACAAAGGTTTTTAAGAAAATTCCACATTTCTACTATGACGTGGGACTTCCGGTTTCAAATGTTTGTCCTGGCTTAAGAAAACACCTTTCTCTTAATTATACATAATCTGCATAATTATGTGCTGTCCCAGACCCTTTAATCTCTCAATTATTTTATTTAATTTGGCAGATCAAAAACTGAGATTCTTTCATAAACAAAGATTACAGTCAAGAAAGGAAAGTGACATTGAAACATCAAAAGGAATGGTAAATTTTGATATTTCAATGTAACTTACCTTTTTTTCTACTTTTCCACACTTTCAACAGTAAAACTGTTGAATGTGTAATAAACATAATATTTACATAATTCAGATAAATAAAACTGATTTCGGCAGAGCAAATCAACTCAAATAGAGGAAATAAAGTTTAGAGAGAATATTATAGAGGTGAAAACCAGCATCAGGTATTAGTTGTCTAGCTCGTTTGCTGAACTGTGTGTGAACCTTTTCGGCATAACCACGAGATAGACTTCCCTGGTAATTTCTTACACAGGACTTTTAACGTTTTATTTGATTTTTCTGATGTACAAATGTCTCTATTTTTATAATTGTAAGAACATTCACAGTTTGATCATGATCGGTCAGTCGAGTCACGCTCTTGAGTCACGTCTGTTGTTAACTGTTTTCGAGGGTGATCACCAATCGTCTTGCAAACAAGCTCGATGCTTTCCAGACTCCCGAACAAGTCGGGTTCCGTAAAGGCTATAGCACCATAGACCACATACACAAGCTGCGGCAGATTGTACAGAAGACCAGTAAGTATAATCGGTTACTCTGCTTGGCGTTTGTGGACTATGAGAAGGCCCTTGATTGCGTCGAAACTTGAGGTGTGCTCCAGTCTCTCCAGCGCTGCCGCATTGACCGTCCAAGTACAGGAGCAGAGTACGAAGGCTATTCTACTACAGAGAGGGGTGAGGTAGGGAGACGTTATATCTCCGAAACTGTTCGCCGCTGTACTATTGTGCACAATATCTATATCACAGACTTTCCGACCTCTAACCCGTGACGACTGTCAAAGGTCTACAAATCGTCGCTAGGACCATCGGCTTAACATGCTTTCCGAGGCACAGAGTGGTCTTGGTACGTAAAGGTCACTCATCCATATTTTTTTCACCCGTGGTGCAAAATCCTCATTGATTTCCGTCGCTCTGGGGTGAGCGGTGGGGTCTGCCAGTCTCTTATTAACTAAAAACCACCATCTCACACCTATACCGAGGGTTGCGAGAACGAACACTGCTTTCGCAACCCTCGATTAGTGCCGGCCCGCCATTGTGGGCCTCCTCGAGTCAATGGAATGAAGTGTTTGACTCCCCCGCGACATCTAGAGTGGCGGGCGTGGGACACTTCGCGCCATCACCTCGGGTAGTCGGGTCCTGATGTTTGGGGGGCGACAGACGTCCCCGAGTCTGTTCAGACTTGGATCCGAAAACATCTGGACCCATTTGCTTGACTGCACGGTGAGCGCAATGGTTAAGCTATTGACTGCTGTGCTGCTGCTGCTGCTGTGTGCTGTTCTATTCCCGCACGGAGCAAATATTTGTATGATCTACAAGTAGTTGTTCCGGGTCTGGATGTTTGTGTGTGTGAATATATATGTTTGTAATCGCATCCACAACACAGGAGAAATTTCTAGTGTGGGGCAACGTTTTTTTTAAAAAGAAAAAAATTGGGGTCCTGGAAGAGGGCGCCAACTACACAAGCATCATACTGTCATACTTATCCCCAAGGTCCTGATTTTAGCATAACAACATAACATAATATAACGCCAGTACTCGAGGGATTAGGCAGAGATGTACCTAGAAAACTCTTTTAGCCTTGCAGTACAATAGTTGTATGATGAATTTTCAAACCCTATTAATAACTTTCCAGGGTCACAGCAGCCTGTTATGTGCAGAAGAGTGCGCAAGCTTAGTGTCTTCCTGTGTGGAGTGGTCTCGAGCGCCTCCCACATTGACTGCGAGAGCGTTGTGCGCCAGACTGACCCCGACTGACACTAACGCGCCTTGTGTACCACTACATCAGTTCATGTCACCTAGTAAGTTGTGAAAAAACAATTTCTACTTTCTAGCTTAGCGACTGATAGTTCTAAACGGTACTGGAAAAAGAGAAAAGTCCTTAAAAGTTAAAAGAATAGTAGTTTTATCCATGTATGTGTAGCGCTGGTAGTGATGGCTTGTCACAGTAGGTAGGGGAGAGCGGGGCTGAAAGTGCCGATTTTGACAAATCCTTTCAAGATTCGGATAAAACAAGTACTATGTCTGAGAGTAGTGGTTCATCCTAAGCCAAATTTAATCTATTATACGAATTTAACTTCAGATTTTACACATTTTTAATAGTTTTTAAGAAAAAGTGATTTTTTTATACATAGGCGGCAAGGCACTACCAACCCCACTTTGGGGCAAATTGTGCCGTAGCTGAGGTCGGTTGTGCCGTTGATAATGCTAGGAGTTTTACATGAATGAAAATTAATTTAGAATTTAAAACACATCAATTTTATAATAATATATTTATTCGTTATACTTTTTACTATGAATCAACAGTTTTTAAAGTTTAATTGTATATAATACTAAGTATTATAATAAAAAACAAATAACCTTCACTTATGTAATTAAAATTATTATCTTATTGATCAGTCTCGAGTCTTTTAAAGAAATAAAAAAAAATATATCAAGACTAGTTATTCTCCAGATGATTGATCAGAATAGCAATTAGGACATACAAATGCTTGGTTTTCTTCATCTTCAATAGATTGCAAATGTGCCCAATTCTTACATTCTCTCCATTCAATCCATTTTTCTCTAGGAGCAGAGTTAGAATAGGCATCACAATATATGATACAGTACCATTCTTGTTCGTCATCAGAACTGGCTTCATCTGGCAAAACTCTTCTCTTTGCGGGCTTTTTAATCGGTTTTTTTTTTGTTTGTTTACCCTTTCCCTTGCCTTTTCCCTTAACCTTCTTTCTTTTGTAGTTTCACTTTCTTTCTTCTTCTTTTTATTAGCCTGTTCTTCTGCCAAAGCATTTTTCTCTGGAGTGTCCGTAAGAACAGCTGTCTTTCTTTTACGTGCTTTATTATGTCCAATTAATCGGGAAGGTGCTTTAGGCAGTGGTCTTAATAGCTCTGGTGAGAAAACTGCTGTATTTTTATTTCCTGTGTTGTTATTAGCTGATTGGGGAAGCTGGAAGCTGCAGCAAGGGATAGGTTCCGGAGAAATCTGACGTGTCTCTTGTTCTTGATTACCTGATAGTGCTTTTGTACAGTCAACGCTGCAGTCGCTTTGCCCAGGAATATGCTGTAGTATTGATGGACTAGTCTCAATCTCAACATTGCTGCCCACATAATTTGACTGATCAAGATATTTTACTCATCAATTTGTATAATGACATAATTTGACTCATCAATTTGTAATTCACGTGCAACAGTTTTTAATTTACGTCCATCCTTGATGACTGCATCAGTAGCCCTTTGTAAAAGATCCTGAGATGTAGTTCCCCTTTCAGTTTTTCGCTTGTATGCCCTCATTCTGTCAAAGAAAATAATGCAGTATAAAGTATCATGCCCAAAAGTACCTATTTTCTTTTTTTCATAAGTGCTCGCGTAAATATAAACAATATTGAAACAATATAGGTTGCTTAGGGGTTGGTTGTGCCGCGGCACAAGCAGCCCCACATGAACGGCACATTTTACCCCGTTTATGATAGTGTGATATTTTGTCTCACATATAAAAATCTCTTTGCTCAAAGCATTAAAATTACACTGCATAACAAACTAGGATAAATAACAAACATTTTACAAAAACTCTCATATTAAAAGCACGAAAAATGCTAGCTTGAGACCAAAAAGTATCGAAACGAAAATATTTACTTACGTGGCGCTGGAGGACCCTCACATGCACTGCCACTCGATCCGCGTCGCTGACGCAACTAAAATGGCAGCCGCGTGTGTCCGACTGTTAGGCATTACGCGACAGAATACGATCGTATATATATCTCTTTCTGTTTTCGAGATATTCGCGTCGGCACTATTTACCCCCGGCACTTTCAGCCCCGCTCTCCCCTACTTATGTCGTTATAGTCCACGTCGTCGTTTTTTATTTCACACTGTCCGGCCCTGATCCAGGCCATGGTCCGAAGCGAGAGTGCAAGGCCGGCCGTCACCTCCTTCTGTAAAGCAGTGATCTCAGCGCCTTTACGCCTCTGGCCCCCGCAAGAGACGCCCTCGTCGGGAGACAACATCGGACTTCCGGCCACGGTAGGCGCGGGCTTGCGGGTGAAGAGCAGCGGGCAGCTCGCCGTCCAGTAAGGACCGTCACGTCGTGTTTCACACACACCTCAAAGAGATGTCAGCACATCGTGACGGGGTCCACGATGCCTGCCAGGACCGTGGGTTGTTTGAATGAGATACCGGGTCCCTGGCGCACAGGCAAGTGGAAGGACACGAGTGGGTTTTAGTCAGTAAAAGTATGACACGCCCTTCCGCTCTGCCCAGAGAGGGACGGGTCATTTGATGATTTCCCATCCTGAAAAATAAGGGCACCACGCTTGTTACCTAGGTCTTTGTGACAGCAAACATCTTTTCTGCAGCTAGCGAAGAACAGCACATTCAACTTTTATCATCTTATTTTAGGTACAGAGGCACCTCTACTGTCAGCGAAGGAAGTAGTGACGTCACCATGCTCAGGGTCTCCGTGCCGTTCTCCACAGACGTGCGTCATTAACAGGAACTGTCTGCATGGCGGCGCCTGTCCGCGGTACTACTGCGTCGATGGCTGTCCGCTTGGTAAGAAAGGGACCTTGCTTCTATGTCCTTAAAATTTAGGATAATAGGTTCTGCTCTTTCTCTCACTATACCTTCGAAGATGATTCCAACATGGCTGCCCTCCTGATCGTGTGGAACACCTTAATTATCTCTTATACACGATGACGTAATATTTGACTGCCTTTGAAGAATGAGAACCAAAAATCCAGTGGTTCGAAGTTTCTGTTGAGATTTGAGTTAGAAACTTGATGACTTTGCTTCTACGTTGTACTTTTAAATATTTTTCAGAATTAAGTATCTACTTATACGTGATCTTTTTTATTTATTGGTAATCTAAACTTGTCTTCTTTAGGAGACAGCTCATCACAAATAGTCACAGTTGGTTCCTGGGTGAGGGTGCCAATGCCATCATCTCTTCATAAAGCGTGCTTTAAAATCTGTCGCTGTGGGCACAAGGGACTGACGGATTGTCAACCTCTACCTTGTGTTGAAATGGAGAACTGTAAGCTACATGACAGAGAAGTTATGCAAGGTAAGTTCAGTTAATACTGAGTAGATTATTTTACAGTTATACTTACAAAAATATTTTTTATAAAAATGTAGCAGTAACTACAAAGTGAACGTCGCGTCATCCTAACATCATACGGATATTGCATCTCGCAAGCAGAGTTCATATACAACCTCTCAACATCAACCGTCGTACAAATGTCTGCCATACACAACTCTGATGAATGAGTGAACTTTGCACCCCGTTTTTCATACTTTTAAACTGGTGATATTGAAAAGGAACTTTAGAACAGACTTTGTGCAAAAATTCAGCATGACTTCATCATTATCACATCCGCAAGCTTTGGTGACGAGTCATTCAGCCAGCCAGCACCTACGTCTTCATCAGGTATCCTGACCACCAGCATATAGCGACCGTGCATACCCGGTCATCATATTCAGCCTATCAGCAACCTTGGCACAGTCACACTCATAACAAGAAGAATCGTCCACTGGTTGATAAGCAGACAGCTTCAATCCGGCGCTGTGCGAGATCCGATGTCAATGCGTCGGATGACGTGCTCCAATGAGTATAATTCATTGTCCCCAGTGAGTTATACTCATTGGAGCACGTCATCTCCGTAGACAGCTCCAACTTACCGTGAACTATGCGGTAATTGGTTCCGACTCACTGGAACCTTAGTTGGGCTGGCAAGCAGTCTTGTATCTTGTGAGATACAAGATCCAGCACACTATCGACCTCCGGTCTTCGGAGGGGATTGATGTAGCGGTATCTACAATGCCGCGTGCGAACTATGTGTAATCATACTGATGTCAAAATTGCTGCTAATAAATGTCAACATTTTCATACTCTGCATAATAACCCTCTTAGGGGATGACTTTTCTAAAATCCTTCCTAAGTGCTCACTTTTTTGATGTATAGGTTTCTTACGGCCGAATACTGAAAAGCCACTCAAATATTGGAGACCCGCTTAAACTTTTGAGCAGCTCCTAACCTTCAATTTCGTATACACAAACGTCAATTTTAAGCGTCTGTTAAAAATAAATGCAACTTGAATTAAGTTGTGCTCAGAGACCACTCAGTGAAAAAGTCGTATACAGAAACGCTACTCAACGTTATTTAGCTGTCAAATCAAATGTCAAACTGATTTGAGCAGCCCTTAGATCTGAGAGTGGTCGCGAGGTCCCTCAAATCAAATAAAAGTTGTTAAAAAGTTTGTAAACAGTGGTAAAAATGTCTCTATCGTCATTGTCTTCACTTTCGGATCACGAAAGCCCAACCGTGAGGCGCAGAAATGAAAAGAAGCTGGATGCTTTTCTAAAGTACAACGACGTGGAATTTCGTTCACGGTTCCGCATCTCAAAAGATACCGTATTGTATTTGGATTCAGTTTTCGGTAACACAATCAAACCATTAACAAAAAGAAACCGAGCCATACAACCAGTGGACCAAATACTAATTACTCTACGGTATTATGCGACTGGTAGCTACCAACGCGTAATAGGAGATATTTTTGAGGTCGAACAACCCACGGTGCATCGAATAGTGCATAAAGTAACCGCCAAAATAGCGAGCCTAAAGTCTCATTATATAAATATGCCAACACAGGAAGAATATCCAGTTGTGGCAAATGAGTTTTTTGCTATAGCAGGATTCCCAAGAGTTGTGGGAGCTGTGGACTGTACACATATTAAAATAAATTCTCCAGGTGTGTATTTACGAAGTTTATTTATTATGTTCCCAAATTGTATGCTTGATTAATAGTTTTGTAATATTACCATTTATAATATAACCTAAAGTTGTGTAAATGTTTCTACTGAAATATAGGGCTCTAGTAAAGTAGGTAATTACTGTCTCACAGTAAAATAAATTATTATTATTTTTCAGGAGGTGCCCAATCTGAAATATATCGGAACAGAAAAGGATATTTCTCATTAAATGTTCAAATGGTATGCGATGCAAGATTGAAGATAAGGAATGTAATCGCAAGATGGCCAGGTTCTGTTCATGATAGTACAATATTTAATGACTCACCATTGTGTGCTCAATTAGAGCGTGGGGATTTTGGCACAGGTGTAATTCTTGGGGACAGTGGATACCCATGTCGACCTTATCTACTTACCCCATTATTGCACACAAGAACAGCTGCTGAAGAAGCTTACAATCGGGCTCAAATAAGCACCAGGAATCCTATAGAAAGACTCTTTGGTGTCCTTAAAAGGAGATTTCCTTGCCTACAAACTGGAATGGGGCTAAAAATAAAAAACATTCCACCAATCATAGTAGCGTGTGCAGTGCTACATAATATTGCCCTCTTGCAGTCGGATATATTTATGGAGGATGATGACCCTTTACCTTATTATGAGGAGGAATCCTTGGGTCAACAAATTGTAGGTCTTGAGACCAATCAGAACTTTTTAGTAAGGACTAATTTAATAAATACACATTTTACCTCTTAAATATAGTTATATTAGTGTAAATTATTATATAGATTTCACTATTTCAAGTTTTGCAGTCTTCGTTTCCAAAATTGCATTTTTGCTTTATATATATTATTTTCCATTTTGTTTTTATTTATCCAGTATTTTGTTTCTAATTTTGCATTTTTGAGTTTTGTCCGAAAATATTGTTGTTTTATTCCATTTTGTGATGGTTTTATTCGTCCTGAAAAATGGTTTTAGTACAATATTATTGAAAATCTCACATCACTAGCAAAAAGGACAATAATGTATATAATGTACATAATTACCAGCAGAGTATGATGTTGAAGGTTTGTTTTTTTCTCGGGGTATGGCTGTTGCAGCTCTCTGGTCATCTATCAAGGTAATTGTCAAGCAATTAAGATGCTGTTCATAGTAAAATTAATTGATTTAATAATTAGTACAATAAAAAATTATTACCAGCAATACTTTTTGATTCAATTGGTTTGCTATTGTCCATTATGGAAGCCATTGTTGCATCTTGGTTGTCTGGAAAAAAATCTGTATGTGAGTAAAGAATACACAACAATAAGTGTAAAATAAAAAAATGTACCAATGTTGTGAAATGGCAAGCAATTGAGATGCATTTTAATAGTAACATTAGTTTAATAATTAATACAATAATTAAAAACTTACCAGCAATACTATTTGATGTGACTGTGCAAGGTTTGGTATTATTTGTTATGTAAGCCACGGTTGCATCCTGGTCTTCTGGAAAAAAATCTGTATGTAAGTATAGAATACACAACAATAAGTATAAAATAAAGAAATGTAACAATGTTGTGAAATGGCAAGCAATTGAGATGCTTTTTAATAGTAACATTAGTTTAATAATTAATTCAATAATTAAAAACTTACCAGTAATACTATTTGATGTGACTATGCAAGGTTTGGTATTATTTGTTATGTAAGCCATGGTTGCATCCTGGTCTTCTGGAAAAAAAATCTGTATGTAGAATTTATAACAATAAATAAATTAACACAAAAATAAAAACAAAATGTACCAATGGTGTGAATATCTGGCTCTGCTGTGTAAACATCGGATTGTGTAAGGAGTTCTGGTTCTGTATCACCTATAAAATAAACAAGAATGTAATGGCTTGTTGATGTCAAATGTATTAGGATATAAATTATTACACAAACCAAAATATAATGCAGCATCATCATAGTAGTTAGCTAATGGTTGAATCTGAGGAGCAGCCATGGCTAATATTTGAGCATCTTGCTCAGAGAGTGTACTCTTGTAGGTTCCACCACCAGTGCGATTAATTTCTTTCTATAAAAAATAAAAGTTATAATTAGAAGATATCCTGAATTTTAGAAATATTTAATTTAAACAAAACAAACCTTATCAATTGATGCCTTCTTTTTAATATCTTTGGTGATCTCATAGTACTGCAACCGCTAAAAAAATAAAGTGAATAAAGAATCACTTGTGTAAATGATAATTTCAAGATATCACAAAAACAAACTTACATTTGCTGTGGCAATGTTTTTTTTAGATCTCTGTTTTATATTTTCATATAAGTGACGGAGCTGTTGCCAGGTTCTACAGCCACTCACAGAGACAGCATTATATTGCCGGCATATAGTGTTCCATACTTCTCGCTTCTTTAAAAGCATGTGAGCGTTTGTTTCCTTATTTTCAATAATATTTTGATTTCTGGAAGGAATTCAAAATAATAAATATTATATTCTTTCATTTAAATATTCTTTGTGTATTTCAAACTATTTTTAGTGAACTATAATTTAATCATTTGATGTATTAAGATAACTTTTTTTTTTACTATAGTTTAGATGATGGGATATTTAATTTTTATATTGTATCTTTATTATTTCTAAATTGTTATTTATAAAAAATGACTGTAAAACATGGAGCACTTTTATGAAAAAAAAAACTATCTATATACTAATTTAACCAAGTTTGCAAACAAATAAATGATTTGATTTAAATGTTTTTGTATATTATTTACAACATGACACAGTTTGAAATTACTTAAACTGAAGATCTGAGAATCACACAAAACTTCGATGGCACGTCGCAATTGGGACGAAGCAGTCTCTACTTTGCTTCGTCCCAATTGCGCCTCTGCGCTACGGCTTCCTTAGTTTCCGCCTGACGCAAGTCCTCAGCGGATCGGACGTAGATATTTCGGGAGGAAGACATGCACCAGGACGTTGCGGTTAAATGATTCTATTTTCATTCTTTATTTAGGTACTTACTTCTTTACGAGTTCTAACAGCATATCTTTTTCGGCAGGCGTATAATTACTTCCGCGTTTCTTCTTTTCCTCCATCGTCAATTAACTTATTAAATAAGGAATCACCAAAAGGTTGAAGATTTTTACTAAATTATAGTAATTAGAACTTGATTCAACATCAACATTCGCGCGTAAGATAATTGTAACGTTCCAATCAACGACAACAATATTAGCAAGTAAATATTATTTTCTGATGTCTTCTTTTGATATTTATCTCATTTCAATATAAATAATTTAGATCATAATGCAAATTATACTTCTAATAGCTGTTAAATTTCAACTAATTAATAAGTTTAGAAAATATTTATTCAAAGAACACTGCGTAAAAAGAATACAAGACGTAAGCCAAAATAAATTGTAACTGAGAACGTGCTGAGTATCATTTTTTTCGCAGAATGTTGCCATGACGTAAACATTTGAGCGCTGCTTGCTTGATCACGGCATCCAATTGCTTGAGTGACGTTTGTGTATACCACTTAAAATTTGAGGGATGCTTAAATTTAAGTAGCCTTTAGGTGAGAATGAGATTTGAGTGGCTTTTCAGTATTCGGGTGTTATTACTCATGTAAAATGTTGTAAGAAGTTGATTTCGCGTGTAGGAGAGAAGTACTACATGGAGTGCAACGCGTGCGCATGCCGCGGTGGCGAGCGTGTGTGTGGGCGGCGCGCATGCGCACGGGGAGCGGCGCTGCCGTGCTACTGCCCGCCGCACCACCTGCCCGTGCGGGCGCGCCACACGCCCTACCCGAACGCTTGTCTCGCCAAGTTAGTATTTCTTTATCTACATATATGAGCGGCGCTGCCGTGCTACTGCCCGCCGCACCACCTGCCCGTGCGGGCGCGCCACACGCCCTACCCGAACGCTTGTCTCGCCAAGTTAGTATTTCTTTATCTACATATATGAGCGGCGCTGCCGTGCTACTGCCCGCCGCACCACCTGCCCGTGCGGGCGCGCCACACGCCCTACCCGAACGCTTGTCTCGCCAAGTTAGTATTTCTTTATCTACATATATGAGCGGCGCTGCCGTGCTACTGCCCGCCGCACCACCTGCCCGTGCGGGCGCGCCACACGCCCTACCCGAACGCTTGTCTCGCCAAGTTAGTATTTCTTTATCTACATATATGAGCGGCGCTGCCGTGCTACTGCCCGCCGCACCACCTGCCCGTGCGGGCGCGCCACACGCCCTACCCGAACGCTTGTCTCGCCAAGTTAGTATTTCTTTATCTACATATATGAGCGGCGCTGCCGTGCTACTGCCCGCCGCACCACCTGCCCGTGCGGGCGCGCCACACGCCCTACCCGAACGCTTGTCTCGCCAAGTTAGTATTTCTTTATCTACATATATGAGCGGCGCTGCCGTGCTACTGCCCGCCGCACCACCTGCCCGTGCGGGCGCGCCACACGCCCTACCCGAACGCTTGTCTCGCCAAGTTAGTATTTCTTTATCTACATATATGAGCGGCGCTGCCGTGCTACTGCCCGCCGCACCACCTGCCCGTGCGGGCGCGCCACACGCCCTACCCGAACGCTTGTCTCGCCAAGTTAGTATTTCTTTATCTACATATATGAGCGGCGCTGCCGTGCTACTGCCCGCCGCACCACCTGCCCGTGCGGGCGCGCCACACGCCCTACCCGAACGCTTGTCTCGCCAAGTTAGTATTTCTTTATCTACATATATGAGCGGCGCTGCCGTGCTACTGCCCGCCGCACCACCTGCCCGTGCGGGCGCGCCAGACGCCCTACCCGAACGCTTGTCTCGCCAAGTTAGTATTTCTTTATCTACATATATGAGCGGCGCTGCCGTGCTACTGCCCGCCGCACCACCTGCCCGTGCGGGCGCGCCACACGCCCTACCCGAACGCTTGTCTCGCCAAGTTAGTATTTCTTTATCTACATATATGAGCGGCGCTGCCGTGCTACTGCCCGCCGCACCACCTGCCCGTGCGGGCGCGCCACACGCCCTACCCGAACGCTTGTCTCGCCAAGTTAGTATTTCTTTATCTACATATATGAGCGGCGCTGCCGTGCTACTGCCCGCCGCACCACCTGCCCGTGCGGGCGCGCCACACGCCCTACCCGAACGCTTGTCTCGCCAAGTTAGTATTTCTTTATCTACATATATGAGCGGCGCTGCCGTGCTACTGGCCGCCGCACCACCTGCCCGTGCGGGCGCGCCACACGCCCTACCCGAACGCTTGTCTCGCCAAGTTAGTATTTCTTTATCTACATATATGAGCGGCGCTGCCGTGCTACTGCCCGCCGCACCACCTGCCCGTGCGGGCGCGCCACACGCCCTACCCGAACGCTTGTCTCGCCAAGTTAGTATTTCTTTATCTACATATATGAGCGGCGCTGCCGTGCTACTGCCCGCCGCACCACCTGCCCGTGCGGGCGCGCCACACGCCCTACCCGAACGCTTGTCTCGCCAAGTTAGTATTTCTTTATCTACATATATGAGCGGCGCTGCCGTGCTACTGGCCGCCGCACCACCTGCCCGTGCGGGCGCGCCACACGCCCTACCCGAACGCTTGTCTCGCCAAGTTAGTATTTCTTTATCTACATATATGAGCGGCGCTGCCGTGCTACTGCCCGCCGCACCACCTGCCCGTGCGGGCGCGCCACACGCCCTACCCGAACGCTTGTCTCGCCAAGTTAGTATTTCTTTATCTACATATATGAGCGGCGCTGCCGTGCTACTGGCCGCCGCACCACCTGCCCGTGCGGGCGCGCCACACGCCCTACCCGAACGCTTGTCTCGCCAAGTTAGTATTTCTTTATCTACATATATGAGCGGCGCTGCCGTGCTACTGCCCGCCGCACCACCTGCCCGTGCGGGCGCGCCACACGCCCTACCCGAACGCTTGTCTCGCCAAGTTAGTATTTCTTTATCTACATATATGAGCGGCGCTGCCGTGCTACTGGCCGCCGCACCACCTGCCCGTGCGGGCGCGCCACACGCCCTACCCGAACGCTTGTCTCGCCAAGTTAGTATTTCTTTATCTACATATATGAGCGGCGCTGCCGTGCTACTGCCCGCCGCACCACCTGCCCGTGCGGGCGCGCCACACGCCCTACCCGAACGCTTGTCTCGCCAAGTTAGTATTTCTTTATCTACATATATGAGCGGCGCTGCCGTGCTACTGCCCGCCGCACCACCTGCCCGTGCGGGCGCGCCACACGCCCTACCCGAACGCTTGTCTCGCCAAGTTAGTATTTCTTTATCTACATATATGAGCGGCGCTGCCGTGCTACTGCCCGCCGCACCACCTGCCCGTGCGGGCGCGCCACACGCCCTACCCGAACGCTTGTCTCGCCAAGTTAGTATTTCTTTATCTACATATATGAGCGGCGCTGCCGTGCTACTGGCCGCCGCACCACCTGCCCGTGCGGGCGCGCCACACGCCCTACCCGAACGCTTGTCTCGCCAAGTTAGTATTTCTTTATCTACATATATGAGCGGCGCTGCCGTGCTACTGCCCGCCGCACCACCTGCCCGTGCGGGCGCGCCACACGCCCTACCCGAACGCTTGTCTCGCCAAGTTAGTATTTCTTTATCTACATATATGAGCGGCGCTGCCGTGCTACTGCCCGCCGCACCACCTGCCCGTGCGGGCGCGCCACACGCCCTACCCGAACGCTTGTCTCGCCAAGTTAGTATTTCTTTATCTACATATATGAGCGGCGCTGCCGTGCTACTGCCCGCCGCACCACCTGCCCGTGCGGGCGCGCCACACGCCCTACCCGAACGCTTGTCTCGCCAAGTTAGTATTTCTTTATCTACATATATGAGCGGCGCTGCCGTGCTACTGGCCGCCGCACCACCTGCCCGTGCGGGCGCGCCACACGCCCTACCCGAACGCTTGTCTCGCCAAGTTAGTATTTCTTTATCTACATATATGAGCGGCGCTGCCGTGCTACTGCCCGCCGCACCACCTGCCCGTGCGGGCGCGCCACACGCCCTACCCGAACGCTTGTCTCGCCAAGTTAGTATTTCTTTATCTACATATATGAGCGGCGCTGCCGTGCTACTGCCCGCCGCACCACCTGCCCGTGCGGGCGCGCCACACGCCCTACCCGAACGCTTGTCTCGCCAAGTTAGTATTTCTTTATCTACATATATGAGCGGCGCTGCCGTGCTACTGCCTGCCGCACCACCTGCCCGTGCGGGCGCGCCACACGCCCTACCCGAACGCTTGTCTCGCCAAGTTAGTATTTCTTTATCTACATATATGAGCGGCGCTGCCGTGCTACTGCCCGCCGCACCACCTGCCCGTGCGGGCGCGCCACACGCCCTACCCGAACGCTTGTCTCGCCAAGTTAGTATTTCTTTATCTACATATATGAGCGGCGCTGCCGTGCTACTGCCCGCCGCACCACCTGCCCGTGCGGGCGCGCCACACGCCCTACCCGAACGCTTGTCTCGCCAAGTTAGTATTTCTTTATCTACATATATGAGCGGCGCTGCCGTGCTACTGCCCGCCGCACCACCTGCCCGTGCGGGCGCGCCACACGCCCTACCCGAACGCTTGTCTCGCCAAGTTAGTATTTCTTTATCTACATATATGAGCGGCGCTGCCGTGCTACTGCCCGCCGCACCACCTGCCCGTGCGGGCGCGCCACACGCCCTACCCGAACGCTTGTCTCGCCAAGTTAGTATTTCTTTATCTACATATATGAGCGGCGCTGCCGTGCTACTGCCCGCCGCACCACCTGCCCGTGCGGGCGCGCCACACGCCCTACCCGAACGCTTGTCTCGCCAAGTTAGTATTTCTTTATCTACATATATGAGCGGCGCTGCCGTGCTACTGCCCGCCGCACCACCTGCCCGTGCGGGCGCGCCACACGCCCTACCCGAACGCTTGTCTCGCCAAGTTAGTATTTCTTTATCTACATATATGAGCGGCGCTGCCGTGCTACTGCCCGCCGCACCACCTGCCCGTGCGGGCGCGCCACACGCCCTACCCGAACGCTTGTCTCGCCAAGTTAGTATTTCTTTATCTACATATATGAGCGGCGCTGCCGTGCTACTGCCCGCCGCACCACCTGCCCGTGCGGGCGCGCCACACGCCCTACCCGAACGCTTGTCTCGCCAAGTTAGTATTTCTTTATCTACATATATGAGCGGCGCTGCCGTGCTACTGCCCGCCGCACCACCTGCCCGTGCGGGCGCGCCACACGCCCTACCCGAACGCTTGTCTCGCCAAGTTAGTATTTCTTTATCTACATATATGAGCGGCGCTGCCGTGCTACTGCCCGCCGCACCACCTGCCCGTGCGGGCGCGCCACACGCCCTACCCGAACGCTTGTCTCGCCAAGTTAGTATTTCTTTATCTACATATATGAGCGGCGCTGCCGTGCTACTGCCCGCCGCACCACCTGCCCGTGCGGGCGCGCCACACGCCCTACCCGAACGCTTGTCTCGCCAAGTTAGTATTTCTTTATCTACATATATGAGCGGCGCTGCCGTGCTACTGCCCGCCGCACCACCTGCCCGTGCGGGCGCGCCACACGCCCTACCCGAACGCTTGTCTCGCCAAGTTAGTATTTCTTTATCTACATATATGAGCGGCGCTGCCGTGCTACTGCCCGCCGCACCACCTGCCCGTGCGGGCGCGCCACACGCCCTACCCGAACGCTTGTCTCGCCAAGTTAGTATTTCTTTATCTACATATATGAGCGGCGCTGCCGTGCTACTGCCCGCCGCACCACCTGCCCGTGCGGGCGCGCCACACGCCCTACCCGAACGCTTGTCTCGCCAAGTTAGTATTTCTTTATCTACATATATGAGCGGCGCTGCCGTGCTACTGCCCGCCGCACCACCTGCCCGTGCGGGCGCGCCACACGCCCTACCCGAACGCTTGTCTCGCCAAGTTAGTATTTCTTTATCTACATATATGAGCGGCGCTGCCGTGCTACTGCCCGCCGCACCACCTGCCCGTGCGGGCGCGCCACACGCCCTACCCGAACGCTTGTCTCGCCAAGTTAGTATTTCTTTATCTACATATATGAGCGGCGCTGCCGTGCTACTGCCCGCCGCACCACCTGCCCGTGCGGGCGCGCCACACGCCCTACCCGAACGCTTGTCTCGCCAAGTTAGTATTTCTTTATCTACATATATGAGCGGCGCTGCCGTGCTACTGCCCGCCGCACCACCTGCCCGTGCGGGCGCGCCACACGCCCTACCCGAACGCTTGTCTCGCCAAGTTAGTATTTCTTTATCTACATATATGAGCGGCGCTGCCGTGCTACTGCCCGCCGCACCACCTGCCCGTGCGGGCGCGCCACACGCCCTACCCGAACGCTTGTCTCGCCAAGTTAGTATTTCTTTATCTACATATATGAGCGGCGCTGCCGTGCTACTGCCCGCCGCACCACCTGCCCGTGCGGGCGCGCCACACGCCCTACCCGAACGCTTGTCTCGCCAAGTTAGTATTTCTTTATCTACATATATGAGCGGCGCTGCCGTGCTACTGCCCGCCGCACCACCTGCCCGTGCGGGCGCGCCACACGCCCTACCCGAACGCTTGTCTCGCCAAGTTAGTATTTCTTTATCTACATATATGAGCGGCGCTGCCGTGCTACTGCCCGCCGCACCACCTGCCCGTGCGGGCGCGCCACACGCCCTACCCGAACGCTTGTCTCGCCAAGTTAGTATTTCTTTATCTACATATATGAGCGGCGCTGCCGTGCTACTGCCCGCCGCACCACCTGCCCGTGCGGGCGCGCCACACGCCCTACCCGAACGCTTGTCTCGCCAAGTTAGTATTTCTTTATCTACATATATGAGCGGCGCTGCCGTGCTACTGCCCGCCGCACCACCTGCCCGTGCGGGCGCGCCACACGCCCTACCCGAACGCTTGTCTCGCCAAGTTAGTATTTCTTTATCTACATATATGAGCGGCGCTGCCGTGCTACTGCCCGCCGCACCACCTGCCCGTGCGGGCGCGCCACACGCCCTACCCGAACGCTTGTCTCGCCAAGTTAGTATTTCTTTATCTACATATATGAGCGGCGCTGCCGTGCTACTGCCCGCCGCACCACCTGCCCGTGCGGGCGCGCCACACGCCCTACCCGAACGCTTGTCTCGCCAAGTTAGTATTTCTTTATCTACATATATGAGCGGCGCTGCCGTGCTACTGCCCGCCGCACCACCTGCCCGTGCGGGCGCGCCACACGCCCTACCCGAACGCTTGTCTCGCCAAGTTAGTATTTCTTTATCTACATATATGAGCGGCGCTGCCGTGCTACTGCCCGCCGCACCACCTGCCCGTGCGGGCGCGCCACACGCCCTACCCGAACGCTTGTCTCGCCAAGTTAGTATTTCTTTATCTACATATATGAGCGGCGCTGCCGTGCTACTGCCCGCCGCACCACCTGCCCGTGCGGGCGCGCCACACGCCCTACCCGAACGCTTGTCTCGCCAAGTTAGTATTTCTTTATCTACATATATGAGCGGCGCTGCCGTGCTACTGCCCGCCGCACCACCTGCCCGTGCGGGCGCGCCACACGCCCTACCCGAACGCTTGTCTCGCCAAGTTAGTATTTCTTTATCTACATATATGAGCGGCGCTGCCGTGCTACTGCCCGCCGCACCACCTGCCCGTGCGGGCGCGCCACACGCCCTACCCGAACGCTTGTCTCGCCAAGTTAGTATTTCTTTATCTACATATATGAGCGGCGCTGCCGTGCTACTGCCCGCCGCACCACCTGCCCGTGCGGGCGCGCCACACGCCCTACCCGAACGCTTGTCTCGCCAAGTTAGTATTTCTTTATCTACATATATGAGCGGCGCTGCCGTGCTACTGCCCGCCGCACCACCTGCCCGTGCGGGCGCGCCACACGCCCTACCCGAACGCTTGTCTCGCCAAGTTAGTATTTCTTTATCTACATATATGAGCGGCGCTGCCGTGCTACTGCCCGCCGCACCACCTGCCCGTGCGGGCGCGCCACACGCCCTACCCGAACGCTTGTCTCGCCAAGTTAGTATTTCTTTATCTACATATATGAGCGGCGCTGCCGTGCTACTGCCCGCCGCACCACCTGCCCGTGCGGGCGCGCCACACGCCCTACCCGAACGCTTGTCTCGCCAAGTTAGTATTTCTTTATCTACATATATGAGCGGCGCTGCCGTGCTACTGCCCGCCGCACCACCTGCCCGTGCGGGCGCGCCACACGCCCTACCCGAACGCTTGTCTCGCCAAGTTAGTATTTCTTTATCTACATATATGAGCGGCGCTGCCGTGCTACTGCCCGCCGCACCACCTGCCCGTGCGGGCGCGCCACACGCCCTACCCGAACGCTTGTCTCGCCAAGTTAGTATTTCTTTATCTACATATATGAGCGGCGCTGCCGTGCTACTGCCCGCCGCACCACCTGCCCGTGCGGGCGCGCCACACGCCCTACCCGAACGCTTGTCTCGCCAAGTTAGTATTTCTTTATCTACATATATGAGCGGCGCTGCCGTGCTACTGCCCGCCGCACCACCTGCCCGTGCGGGCGCGCCACACGCCCTACCCGAACGCTTGTCTCGCCAAGTTAGTATTTCTTTATCTACATATATGAGCGGCGCTGCCGTGCTACTGCCCGCCGCACCACCTGCCCGTGCGGGCGCGCCACACGCCCTACCCGAACGCTTGTCTCGCCAAGTTAGTATTTCTTTATCTACATATATGAGCGGCGCTGCCGTGCTACTGCCCGCCGCACCACCTGCCCGTGCGGGCGCGCCACACGCCCTACCCGAACGCTTGTCTCGCCAAGTTAGTATTTCTTTATCTACATATATGAGCGGCGCTGCCGTGCTACTGCCCGCCGCACCACCTGCCCGTGCGGGCGCGCCACACGCCCTACCCGAACGCTTGTCTCGCCAAGTTAGTATTTCTTTATCTACATATATGAGCGGCGCTGCCGTGCTACTGCCCGCCGCACCACCTGCCCGTGCGGGCGCGCCACACGCCCTACCCGAACGCTTGTCTCGCCAAGTTAGTATTTCTTTATCTACATATATGAGCGGCGCTGCCGTGCTACTGCCCGCCGCACCACCTGCCCGTGCGGGCGCGCCACACGCCCTACCCGAACGCTTGTCTCGCCAAGTTAGTATTTCTTTATCTACATATATGAGCGGCGCTGCCGTGCTACTGCCCGCCGCACCACCTGCCCGTGCGGGCGCGCCACACGCCCTACCCGAACGCTTGTCTCGCCAAGTTAGTATTTCTTTATCTACATATATGAGCGGCGCTGCCGTGCTACTGCCCGCCGCACCACCTGCCCGTGCGGGCGCGCCACACGCCCTACCCGAACGCTTGTCTCGCCAAGTTAGTATTTCTTTATCTACATATATGAGCGGCGCTGCCGTGCTACTGCCCGCCGCACCACCTGCCCGTGCGGGCGCGCCACACGCCCTACCCGAACGCTTGTCTCGCCAAGTTAGTATTTCTTTATCTACATATATGAGCGGCGCTGCCGTGCTACTGCCCGCCGCACCACCTGCCCGTGCGGGCGCGCCACACGCACTACCCGAACGCTTGTCTCGCCAAGTTAGTATTTCTTTATCTACATATATGAGGACCATTTGATGCCGGACCATTTTTTTTTTCTGGGGTGGAATCCTCATTGGATGCCCGCCGCCCTGGGGTGGGCGACGGGGTATGTCAGACTTTTACTGACTAAAACCACCCCGGTGTGTCTTCTATAAGGAGCGCGCGTGGGGCCGCGGGAGTCTAAATTCTTCCACGATCCCACACCCTCGTGCTGGCCCGGTCTGACCGGGCCTCGTCTCCTGCACGGGGTGTTAAACTACCCCGTGCATCGCCTCAAAGGCGCGCGCCGACACTCGCGCGCGCCTTCGCCTCGGGGTCCATTAATAGGGCGGGGCGGGGACTTCCCCATGTCCCTCGCCCCTGGACCCATTCATGGGGGGCGGAAGAGAGCGTTATCCGCCCTTCCTCGGCGCCCGGTGCGTCTTCTGCGGCCCGGGAAGGGAGTTGATATCTCCCTCTCCCGTTCCGCAGCTTCCTTCTGCGACATCACGTTCTCGCAGAAGGACACCACCGCGTCTCACGACTCTGAGCTGCCAACCATCCTCCGCACTACTGCTGGCAGCGTCAGGTCGCCTCCTACTTCATTTGTGAGGACACGGCGCTGCTCCTCCCAAGCTACTCACTCGGAGAGCGTGAGCTGCGCCGTGTCCTCCCCGCATTGGACGCAGTGGTGGCACCGAGCGTCCGGCTCCCTGCCTAAGCGACGCAGGTACTTGCCGAAGCAGCCGTGCCCCGACAGTACCTGCGTCACCCTGAACGACAGGGAGCCGTACCTCCTCCCGAGCCAGTCGTCGAGTACTGGCCGGATCGCCTCGACGGTAGCGACGCCGGCGGTAGGGCGCATAAGCCTCTGCCGCCAGTCCGCCATCAGGACCTGACGGAGATCCTCTCGGCGCAGCTCGATCTGCCGCTGCACCGGACTGGAGCCCCGTGTCCGCTATTCTTCGCGCCATCAGTACAATGACGCGAGTACTTTCGCCTCTAGGTCCCAGGGCGGGGATCAGGCCAGGACGCAAGCCGCCTCGTAGGATATCGTGCGATACCCGTGGACGACCCTGACGGCCATCGCCCTCTGCGGCTTGCGTAGAATGGCGAGTGTTCCGGCCATCAGGTCCATCGCCCACACAGGGGCCCCATACAGGGCCATGGACCGCACGATTCCTACGTACAACCGCCTACAGGCGGCGATCGGGCCCCCCATGTTGGGAAGCAACGTTGACAGCGCGCCTGCTGCACCCATCAGCTTGGGCGCCAGCCGCCGGAAGTGGGGTCCGAATTCCCACCGGCTGTCGAGCACCAATCCCAGGTACTTCATGGTGAACTCGACAGCTATCCGGGCCCCACTGACCACGATATGTGATCCCGGCGCCGGGGCACGCCGGGGGCCATGGAAAACCATGGCCTCCGACTTGTCAAGGGCCACCTCCAGGCCCAGGCGCCGGATGCGGTTCACCACCTGTGACACCGCAGCCGTGGCTATCAACGTCGCTTCCCTGTACGAGCTCCCCCGGGCAGTGACAAGCGTGTCGTCCGCATAACACGTCAGGTCGGCGCCCGACGGGAGCTCGCCTCTCAGCACCCAGTCGTAGCCGATGTTTCACAGCAGCGGTCCCAAGACCGATCCCTGTGGTACACCGCACGACATTTGGTGCCGACCGGCATCGTCACGTCCCCGATAGATGACGTATCTGTCCTCCAGATAAGCCCCCTACTATGCGGCCGCCGCACCACCTGCCTTATCTACATACAATATATAAAGTAAACCCTGTCCGATCCGTGAAGGTATTGTTAGGTATCGATAACTGATTCTACTAATGCCTATAGAGTCTGGTTAAAGTAAAAAATAAATCCCCTGTAGTAAAATAAATATTATTTCGCAAAATGAAATAACTTACATAGCAATACAGGAATACGCGGGCGACGGAGGCAGGGTACGTGGCATACGGTCGCATCGCTTATCCCTAGCGGTGCCGAAAGGTCAGACTACGTCTAAGACTTTACACACTTGCATATAGTTAGTGCCTACTCTCGTGCCACAGAACGAGTACTCAGAGTGGGGTCCTCGTTGAATACCCGGATCGTGGGTGCGCAGTCTCCTTAGATCAGCGCGATGCAAGCCACGACCACTGCCCCTTACGTAGACGCGATTGTATAGACGTTGGAACGCACGCTCAGACGGCAGCGGGGTATAAAACGGATCTCGTAATTTCTACGAGCTTCTGCATAATTTGCAGTCTCTCCTCCAAAACACACTACATTATAAAACGACATGATTACAATACATGGAAAGTCTACACATAAGCAATGTTTACTCGAAAAAATTAAATTTTTTGTTTAATTTAAACAAATAAAGATGTTTATTTCATAAAAAATAGGCAAACAGGTGCACGTTGCTTTGACTAGAGATGTGAAAGTCCTTAAAATATTGATGGTTTGCTCGATATCATTTACTCGTAACTATTTTTGGTATCGATTTAGTAGTATAGAATCTCACGCATAGATTCAACATCGCTTGGATTTGTTTAGAACTTACACAAGACTCAAATTAGGTACACAACTGTAATTGAACATCATGTTTTGCTGCAAAACAATAACATGTCAAAGTTTTAATTTCAATTTTGGTCTCAATGTCGATGGTATTGACCGTTAAAATGTTTTACATTATTTGTAATACTTTACTAAAATCGTACCTATTTCATAAGAGCTTCTCGTTTCTGTTTACTAATATTTCTGTTATATAATGTTATTAGTAATTAATCGATAATGAAACGGTAGTATGTACTTTCACCATTAGCTAATCAGTATTTTACAACAAATCATACAACCAGTATGACTACCATGAGTTTTCATTATGAAAACTCGGTCATCGATATCGATCGGGTTTGACTCATCGATTGGCCCGTTTCAAGGTTGTAAGAAATCTCTACCAATGAGAGCGTCAAACGTGGTTGATGCGTATGATCGACTCTCGCAATAAATACTCATGGTAGCCACGCAGGTACAAGTTTCGATTAATAGCGATAAAAACAAAACGTTATTTTGTAAAAAATAGTACATCTCTAATTATTCCTTTGACGTCGCCGAAAATACTCACCGTACGGCGGTGATTGGTCCGCGGACAGACTGACGCCGACATATTGTGAAAATGCGCGGCGCTGCAGTGCAGTGCAACCTGCTGAAATCCAAAATTTGGTAGATGTTATGATAAAAAATTTATGATTTTTACACTTAATTAAAAATCAAGTTTCAATTGATTAATTACTAACGATATGGCGACGCGTCATATTACTAACAGTGTCTTTAGGCTAATGTGATGAATAATAATAATAAGAAATTTCCTTTATTTTCCTAATTGTATTCTATTCTTCCAGATGTGCCGGCGCATCAGATGGCGAAATAGAGTTCGGCACTAACTCTCCATGCGCCGGCGCCACTTGCGGGCGACGCCATGTGTGCATGCCGGCACCCAACGTGTGTCTGTCGCGACTGCAGACCTCCTGCCCGCAGCACTACTGTGGTACGTAGCCTGACATGTAATGTGTAGCTCTCCGTCCGGTAAAGACCAGGTGTGGGTCAACGGCTTGTGATGTTCCATGTGCGCTTCAAAGAGATGTCAGCATATCGTGATATGGTTCAGTAGACTGATACATGCCAGGGCTGCGGGATGTTCGAATGAGACATCGTGGCTCCAGGCAAATGCACACAGAAACACGAGTTGATTTTTAGTCAGTAAAAGTCTGACACGCCCTTCCGTTCCGCCCAGAGATTATTTGACGATTTTCCGTCTAAAACGACAGCATCCGAACTACACAATTTGGTTTACCTAATTTAGTATAAGTTTTACAAGGATGCTAAGGCACTGGCAGTATTATGTTGTAACTAGCGATCCGCCCGGGCTTCGCACGTGGATAAATGATATAGGTACCTTTTTTTTTTTTTTTTGATGTCGCTGGGGAAAATGTCAATTACGTATCCCCGCCCGTCGGGGGACGGGAGGGGTCCCGGTATACCCACTAAAAACCCCAGCGGCACTTCGGTATTGCCATAGTGGCGGGAGAGTGGGAAACTAGCGGAGCCTGAGCTACCACTCCTCCGCCGGCGAAACCCGCCTAGCAAGGCGGGCCCTCATTTGCCCCTCCTAGGGAGGGGCCGTGGCTCCCACATGGTGAGCGGGCAAGGCGGGCGTGGGCACCCCCGTGCCTCACGCCCGCCGCTCACCTCAGGGAGGGAGAAAGCGGGCGAAGTCCCGCCTTCTTCTACCTCTACTCCGCCTGCGGAGCGCCGGAGCGAGGGGATCCTCCTCTCGCTCCCGCTCCGCGGCCTCCTTCTGCGACATCACGACCTCGCAGAAGGAGGCCATCGGCGCCCAGGCCTCCTCGCTCCCCACCATCGCTCTGACGATGACGGGCAGCGAGAGGTCCCCTCCTCGTCGCGACAAGATCGCGGCGCGGCACGGCCCGCGACGGGAATATGTGGAATATAATGTGTTCCGCCGTGTCCTCCGCCGCGAAATGATATAGGTACCTAAGCCTTCCTCAAGCAACGGTGGCCCTTCAATAAAAATAATGTCTACTGTGCCGCCTATCAGCCAATATCTGACTCTGCAAGATATATCGACCTTATTGTCCATGGATACCCAGTTCCACCACCTTCAAACAGAATGAAAGCCTACCGGGGTAGCAAGTTTGTTCGAAATAATGCTCCCCGCTCTGGCCCACTCCTTCCGTGGTTTAGGCAGAGAAACACTCAAGTAGCAGGCGGCCGGCAGGGGCGCGAGGGCACGCGGATTTTTTCTGGTGTTTAGTTTTTAATAAATCGTGATGTCTCCTGAATGAAACAACTAATTCCAATAATTCAAAAAGAGATCTACTGCAACTAAAGTTACTTTTGATATGACGTAATTTATTTGCGTAAGGATTAATAATAAGCAACAAATAGTGGACTCTGATTTCAACTGGTATTTTAATTAACTTTTCAAACATAAAAAAAGTAGTCATAATGAAGAAACTATAGTCGGTAGACATATGGTGTTGCAGACTTTTTGTAGGCATTTTTAAGGTCTACTCGTACAATACTGTAGTACATTATTTTGATCTATCTCATAGGGTTCAGCCAGCGTTTGCAATGTAAGCTCAAAAAATGGGTTTATTTTGCGCCATGTGTTAGAATCCTCAAAAATTATATCAGTGCTCCTCTTATATATTATGCATGTTATATACATAAAAACCTTCCTCTTGAATCACTCTATCTATTAAAAACCCTATCGAAATCCGTTGCGTAGTTTTAAAGATTGAATCATACAAAGCGACATAGGGAAAGTAAAAGTGACTTTGTTTTATAATCCCGTCATCAAACTTTTTATCCAGTTGTTAATGACCAATATTGTAAGATCTCTTTTTGTCGTGTCGTTCTTTCTTTCATTTATCTAAGCTATTACTTATACTATCATAAACCTAAATAACTTAATATCCTTTTTTTTCAGTAAGCACAGTGAACTGTAACTCCCAGCCGGGCATGCCCGTGTGTGACACAGATGCCCGCACTCACAACAACCCGTGTCACTTGGTCATGAGTGGCCGCAAGTTCGCCTACTGGGGCGTCTGTCTCGAGGGATGTTCTGCAGTAAGTATAGTAGCTAAGTCTCAAACTGAGATTACTGAAAAACTTCTTTCTTTTTATTTTTCGTCTTCATAAATGTCTATTCTTCATAATTTATTTTTTCATAATTCGTTCAGCTACTTTCGTATTCTATGTATGTTGCAAAAATTTAACTGCTGGCTAAGGGTCGCCATGTATTGAAGTGATGTAGGTAAAATTAAAGAGAACTGTTCAAGTCAACAATTCGTGTAATAATAATATAATGTAGTTTGTGCAATTACATATTTATATATGTAATTGCACAAACTCTTAATATAATAATAAATAATAATCTCTTAATATATCTTATGTAATTGCAAAAAATCTTTGCAATTGCAAATACAATATAAGATTTTTTGCAATGTGTGTTGTAAATAAACGGAAGCTAATCTAGAAGTGTGTTCAAGTATTCATAGTTTTACTTGGATTCGGATTTGTAGACTTCAACATTTTTATGATGGTGTCCTGGGCCTAAACAATAAAGGGGCTGGCCTACTAATTTACAACTGATACTATGTTCTCAGAATTTTCTTAATGTACACGCAAACTCTGTAATTCTGCTATAAACCTGTGAATCTAAATTAAAGTCATTTTCTGCGGTTACCAATGTCATTAATTCTTAGGGTGGTTTTATCATTGCCCTTAAAATATCGAAACAAACCTTTGCATTTTCTTTATAATTTCAGGCTGGTCCAGTATGTGGAGTGAATGGAGTCTCTTACATCTCAGAATGCGCTGCTTGGTCAGAATATGTGAGCGTAGACTACGCAGGCCCTTGCCTCGCCGTGGGCCCAATATCAGACCTTATGGAACCAAAGTGCGCTTTGATAGATAGGATCATCTGCCCTCCACTGAAGAAGCCAAACTGTCTTGGGTTCACTGCCCCTGGAGCCTGTTGTCCAAAATGTGGAGGAGCTCTCAGAATATTGTATTCGAAGAAACAAATCGACAGAGCGTTATACGGAACGAATATTTCTGCTACTGTTATAAATCTGAACAATATTTTAAAAGCACTAGAGAGACATGTCAAGATAGCCGAGTGTGCACTCAGAGGGTACCTCACTATCGAAATGGAAATATTCGTCACAGTCGAAACTATGTTGGACAGTCCAACTGATTTACAACTTAATGTGTGCATCTTAGAAGCTGAGAAGATAGCAGATATGATTAACAGAGAGAGTGTGTTGATTACTAGTGATTTAGGTTTAAGTTCATTATCGTACGCGTTGACTGTACATACGTATCCCACACAAGGTGCAAATACTATAAGTCTATCCATATGTACTTTATTAGCAAGCTTAAGTATCTACGTATTAAGGTAGACACTGTTTATAGCATTATTATGTAAATTTGTACAGTAGCTGTAAATATTGAATGTTATAAATAGTAACTTAGTGCCATAGTTAGAAACGTATACAAAGAATTCAGAGATTATGCTTTGGTTTGCTTTAAAATCAGGCGCAAATTATTTAGTCATGTTCATCACGTGAGTTCGTTGTGCCATCGTAGTTGTAATGAGATTAATGTCTTTGATGTATACATTTAATGCATGATAGACTGCAACAAGCATTTTTATAACATTTATACAAAAGACATTTTTATAAAGTATCTCGTAGTCCTTAAACCAAATATGTATATATTACTTTGTTATTAATTTTTAGATGTTTAGCTATTTTGAGAATGTGAATAGGTACTGTTTACAAATATAAAGATTATTGAAATAAAACATTATTATTATTATTTAAAGGTTTCATTTAGATACCCAAAGTATTACTCGAAACGGTATTCTCATTATATTTTAAGTTGTTGACTAGTGTATCACCGTGATCCCGCCTGATGGTAGGTAGTGAGGTAATCGTTGATGGTAAAGCGCGCTAGTTTATTAAGAGCTTATTCACTCTAGCTTTGATGACACTTAAATTGTAATCAGACGGAAACACCGTCGCAAGTAAATTGTTCCTGTCCTTCGATGTACGCGGCTTGGATCAGGTATTTATCAACACTTTTCATTACTATGTAAAGTAGATCGTAGTCAGTGGCGTAACTACAACGTTCGAGGCTCGTGGCAAAATTCATCGGATGGGCCCGGTACCCCCCTATTACAAAAATCTAAACTTTTTTCTATTTATTGTGTATGTGTTATATTTATGATAAATGTTGGGAATTGATATTTTCATCTGACCGGGGGCCCCTTCCGGCAGGGGGCCCGTGGCATTTTGCCGACTTGCCACCCTGTAGTTACGCCACTGATCGTAGTCGTCACGTAGTCTACTCCAACAGGTGGGTGTCTCAGTAGACATTGACCCGTTGAAGTAGACGTTTCCTAAATAATATAAACTGGAGCTTTCTCGTGTACCTACCGGTTGATGAAGACGATAGTGATTAGGTATTAAAATATTAATAATTTTGTTTGTTAGTACTGTGCTGTAAAATACTACATTAATTCTATTTAAGTTTAGCTAATGCCAGATATTTGGCTCGTTTCTTTAGAAAGAGTTGCTTATCATCTTTATAAGAGACTGCCCGCAGTTCGACCGCGTGGATGTCGGAAATTATCCCACAGAAACGTTCTACAGGAACAAAAGTAGCTTATGTCCTTTCCCAGCATGTCATGTATTTCCTTTTCTGTATCGAAATCCATTTACGTGGTTGAGGTGTGAAAGGGTAACCTTCGGACGGTATTAGCTAGTTTCGAATCTATCATATTAATATGAAAGTATGCCTCTTCCTTCAGGATCCAAGCGTGATATGCAATAATATAGATTTATATGTTTTTTGTACTAGTAAGTGAGACCAACCGTCTCACTTACTAGTATGTGGCCTAGTGGTAGCAACCGCGACTTACAAGGTATGTAGGTTTCGAACCCCATTAGGCGCTTTACTTTGTGTAAATTATTTTATAACCACTGCTCTCAAAACGGTATAGGATAAGATCGTGAGGAAACCGGCATGTTCTAGAACCAAAAAACTTCCAAGACATATGACATCTACCAACCCGCTCTGGGCCCTCGTGGTAGATTACGGCCCACACCCTCTCACCAAGAGGAGGCCTGTGTCTCAGGAGTGGGAACAGTTTATTCGGATTATGATTATGTTATACCAGTAATACAAAATAAAAATAGTGTTACGGGCTGGGGGTACTAAAACGCCGGTTAAGGGTTACGAAATTTATTGGCAACGACACAGTCGATTGTACGCAAGGACAAGTAGAATGTTGCTAACGTTGCACCGAAGTCTTCACTTACGTCCACGAAGTCCGTGTTGTAAACACACAACAACACTACAGATGTTTCTTCACGTAGTACTCAATGTTCTCGTTACAGTTGTCGCAGTAGGTATTCTCAAAGATCGCTTCTTAAATGTCGCTGTTTCGTCTCGGTAGTCAAATGCAGACTGACTCGCGTCGGCGTCACGGCGCTATATATAGTCCAGCTGATCGAACATTCCAGAATCGTCTAGACGTAATAATAATAGCGCATAACTTCGAGTACATTCACTAGGTACCTACGGTAATTCCCGGAAACGGGCTTCTAGAAATTTCGATGTCGTCACTTAGTTGACAAAATTGATAAAACCTGTACCATTCGATAGGCCACCTTGAGTCTAGGAATGCGTTTTTATATTACACCTAGACAATGTTTAGATCTCGAGTTATAAAGCTTAGAAGTTACGCACTGCATGTCACGCGATATTGAACCTTATGCCCTCGACATAAGGTACATTCGTAACATTGCCCCCTTCTTAGTCGTGCTCGTCCCGAGCATGATTTGAACCATAATAGCGGGCTAGACGGTCTACGTGTACGATCTTCAGCTTCCCTCTAGGTCCTTTCTTTATCCGGTAGGTGACATCGTTTATCCTCGTTACTATCGTGTACGGACCCTCCCATTTGGCTTGAAATTTCGGACTCTTTCCTTTTCTCCTAATGGGATTATGTAACCATACCAAAGTTCCCTCTTCAAATCCGGGCACGTTAGCTTTGCGGTCGTATCGGATCTTCATTCTCTCACTGGTTTTCAGACCATTCTCTCTCACTAGCTCATGTATTCCATCTAGTTTACGTCGGAGGTCGGCCACATAGTCGACGGCTAGGATAGGGGTATCGGGGGGTGTTCCGGTTAGTGCATCTATGGGTAATCTAATTTCTCGGCCGAAGTTGACTTTCGCCGGTGTACAATTTGTGCTATCATGTGTTGCAGAGCGGTATGACATTAAGAAGAGTGGAATGTATTGGTCCCAATCCCTCTGGTGTTCTTCAACTACTTTGGCCAAATGATTCTCTAGCGTCTGGTTGAATCTTTCGACCATTCCATCTGACTGAGGGTGATATGGTGTTGTACGAGTCTTATGTATCCCGAGTAGTTGGCAAACCTCTTGAAATAGTGAAGACTCGAAGTTTCTACCCTGGTCAGAGTGTAATTCCAAGGGAACGCCAAATCGACAGAACACCTCGTGAACTAGCTTTTTGGCGACGGTATGAGCTTCTTGGTTGGGTACTGCAAAAGCTTCTGGCCATTTGCTGAAATAGTCTTGCATGACGATGATATACCTATTCCCTTCTTCAGTAATAGGGAACGGCCCAGCTATATCGACAGCAACTCTTTCCCATGGTGCACCAACATTATACACTTTCAGCCGACCTTTGGCCCTCGTTTGCGGTCCCTTTACTGAGGAGCAGGCTACACATTTCCTACACCAGTCCTCTACGTCTTCGCGGCAATGCACCCAATAGAACCTTTCTCTCACCTTCTCCAGAGTTTTCTTTACTCCTAGATGTCCTCCGGATACTCCGTCGTGCACCTGTCTTAGCACCGACGCGACCTTCTCACAGGGGACAACTATCTGTAAGGCGACCTCCTGTCCACTAGGTGATTCCCATTTCCTCTTCAGAACTCCATTATCAATTATCAGGCTGTCCCATTGAGCCCAGTAACTTTTTGCTGTTGGGCTAAGCGCTGATATTTCACTCCAAGCGGGCCTCCGGCCACGTTTCTTCCATTCGATTACTGTCTTCAAGTCATTATCTTCCTTTTGTGCGTCTTCTAATGATCGATTATCCCAGTCTTCATCCAAAGCGTTCACCTGGATAATCCTCACGTTCTCTGTCTTTTCCTGTTTGCGTTCTTCACCTCGGTCCGTACTACCTGAAGTAATCTGGCGGCGGCGGACCTTTCGTTTTGCCTTTTTCTCGAGGCGCTTCTTCTTACGCGCCTCGTCCTCGACTTCCTTGTCCCGCCTTGCTTCCGCCGCACTCCACGACTTTCCGCGCGACCGCTCGCGCTCTTGTTCTCGCTTGCCGGAACGTTCGCGTTCCCGGTCCTTGACACGTACCCGCTCTCGTTCAGCGGGTCGCTCGCGGCGCCCACTCCGGTCGCTCCGCTCGCGCCAATCGACGCGCTCGCTCGGGCGCTCGGGCTCGACCTTGGCGTCGCGCTTGCGCCACAGCAACACATCTGCGTCTTTACGTGCCCAAAAAGCACTTCTTCCCTTAGCCTTCCTGGGACAATCAATTCGAATGTGCCCCTTTTCACCGCACTCATAACAAGTTGGTCCTCGTCGGGCTTTTATTTGTGCGGTCACTTTTCGAATACGGTCGTGTTGTCGGCCATCTTGACGTACAGCTTCCACTTCCAGAGCATGTGTCAAGCCTGCCTTCAAGGTCTGATGGTGACCCAGACGTACTGCAGCTCTGACTTCTGCATCTCGAATCCCATCAGTAAAGAATCGCAGAGTAGTAGCGTCAATCAGTCCCGGTGTTGATGCATACGCCTTCCGAACCAGACGTTCTATTTCCGTTGCCCACTGTTGCAGACTCTCATTGCTCTTCTGTGTGCGGTCGCGGAGTTGAGCCCTGTAGACATGTTCGAGGTGTTTCTCTCCATATCTAGTCTCCAATGCTTCTAACAGACAGGCTAGGGTATTGCAATCGCCGGAAACATTCTCGAGGATTTGTACCGCATCACCACGCAGAGCAAGCGTAAGAGCGGTTACCGCTTGATCGTCGTCCCAGTTGTTGCCTTTGGCGACCTTCTCAAACTGTAGACGGAAGGCCACCCATGACGTTGTTCCGTCAAAATGAGGTACCTTGAAAGTCGGCAAAGCACTGGGTACCGGTACCACACTTTTAATAACTCCTTTCTGCACAGCTTTATGGAGAAACTGTATTTCTTTCTCACACTCCACGATGGTACTGTTTAATTCCTCCATACGTTCATCTTGCTTGTCTATGCGCGTATCTTGCTGGTCCATACGCGCATCTTGTTTGTCTATGCGCGTATCTTGCTGGTCCATACGGGCATCTTGTTGAAATGTTTTTATTCTAAGTTCGTTGACTTCTTCTTTGGTTTTATCCCATTTTTCATTTAATTCTAATATCAGTTGCTGGGATTCCTTTATTTGTGACTGGGTTGATGCCTGGGATTGTGCTACACTTTTAATTTGTGCTTGGATTTCTGCCTGGGATTGTTTTATTTCTGCCTGGGATTCTGCTATGCTCAGCCGTATTTGCGCCGTCAAGTGAGCCAGTAACGCCGATAAATCGGATCCACTGCTTCCGAGAATAGTGGTGGTAGTAGGTGCACTCACATTCGTCGGTGTTACGTCGGCCGCACCTTCTACGGGTGCAGGGACACCAAGCGATTCTTCCTCTTGACGCGCCAAATCCATCGCTGCTTGTCGTCGCGTGCGAACTCTTTCGTCTTCCCTTGGCGTGACCGGCATCCCACTTCTGACACCAATTGTTACGGGCTAGGGGTACTAAAATACCGGTTAAGGGTTACGAAATTTATTGGCAACGAAGGTACAGTCGATTGTACGCAAGGACAAGTAGAATGTTGCTAACGTTGCACCGAAGTCTTCACTTACGTCCACGAAGTCCGTGTTGTAAACACACAACAACACTACAGATGTTTCTTCACGTAGTACTCAATGTTCTCGTTACAGTTGTCGCAGTAGGTATTCTCAAAGATCGCTTCTTAAATGTCGCTGTTTCGTCTCGGTAGTCAAATGCAGACTGACTCGCGTCGGCGTCACGGCGCTATATATAGTCCAGCTGATCGAACATTCCAGAATCGTCTAGACGTAATAATAATAGCGCATAACTTCGAGTACATTCACTAGGTACCTACGGTAATTCCCGGAAACGGGCTTCTAGAAATTTCGATGTCGTCACTTAGTTGACAAAATTGATAAAACCTGTACCATTCGATAGGCCACCTTGAGTCTAGGAATGCGTTTTTATATTACACCTAGACAATGTTTAGATCTCGAGTTATAAAGCTTAGAAGTTACGCACTGCATGTCACGCGATATTGAACCTTATGCCCTCGACATAAGGTACATTCGTAACAATAGGAAGGGGCTAAGAATTAAGCCTTGTAATACTCCGTTCGTTAAGATGGGATGGTTACTTTTTACTGTCTCCTTGAAAGGTAGAAAAGAACAAGACCAGCAGCTTGTCAACGAATTCCTTAATGAATGTATGTATATGATTTACAAATCAGTGTATTGTGTTCAAAGCAGTCAAACGCTTTTGAGAGGCACAAAAATTCCGATTGCATCCTGGGTTTTCTCGCAGGATCTCAAAATATGACTGATAGTTTTATCGGCGTCAGTCGTCGACATACCTTTTGTGAAACCAGACCGACGAATATATGAAATTACATTTGAGATAAAATGTGACATCTGGCCTAGCATGACAGCAACAATAAGTACATTTCGTCTTAAGAATTGATCGATTTTTATCAAAAAGCATTAACATGGACTTTGAGGTGAGAACCCTAATCGCCCAACTACCGCTGCGCACGCTACCTGAAAGTCCAGTACAGCTAGATATGGTGTACGGCTTGCTCCATAGGAGAATCCGGGAGAGGGTAACAAGGCGTGCCTTCACGTCATTCGACCAGCTGCCAGAACAGGCTCGGGTAGTGGGGGATATACTCGAAGAAGTTGGGACCGTTGCGCCGACTAAACCCTCACCTTTATCTGCCGCCCTGCCGATACCGCCATCGCATCTCACTAGACATGCTACATATCCACCAGCTGTGGTGAATAAAGAAAAAACACCCCTAAATAGGGTCAGACCTAGATGCACATTCTGCAAGATGTTTGGACATGTCAGAGATGATTGTCGTAAACTAGGAAGGAAAATTTTATGAGATATGGGTTTTCTCGTAGAGTTATCTCCGATAATGGAACACAATTCGTGTCAGCGGCGATGCAAAAAGCAATGCATGTTTTAGGCGTTCTTCAAAATCTAATCTTAGTGTATCATCCCGAGGCCAATCCCGCTGAACAGTAAAATCGCGAGATGAAACAAAATATGTTGGCGATCCTGATAGATCCAGAGCATCGTCGTTGGCCGGAAGTGTTGACTGCGGTATGATTCGCACTAAGTACGTCTCCGTACAAAGGCCCAGGACACCCTGCCGTTTTTTTAACGTGTGCGTGCGAATTCCAATCTCTGGTGAATGTAGTTCACGACTTACGAGCGGTCGTAGATCAAGAAAACTATGTACCTCAGATCACGCCATATTTACGAAACTTTGTACGCCGCCTGCAAGAGGTGCACCGGTCAAAAAACGCCGTCCTGGAACTAAGTTTCAGGAGGGTGACCTCGTACTCGTGGCTAACCATCAGCTTAGTCACGCCGCGAAAGGCTTATGAGATTACATAAAGAGAACGAACCTCGGGAAAAGTATCATGCCAGTCCTTAATACCTTATGTAGGCGATAAAGACGTCGTTGATGGCAGAGAGAAGAGCAGACCCCGTAAGTTATCGGTTGCCAAGCCAGCTCCAGAGTCTTCTGCTGGCTTGGAGGGGGAGGATATAGCGCGACCCCATTTAGAGACAACTCCCCGTACTTACAGAATACTTACGACCAAGCTACGGGACTAGTGGCGGTCGTGCACAACACTATGAGTGACGGAAATATGTCACTAATCTCCGATACGTGCGCGCCCACTCCGGGTATACGACTCTGGAGCCTCGCGACCCGGCCGTGTTAAAATCTAATATAATTGTTAAGTGCCACTGTTTTATGTACCTTATACTCAATATACAGTTTACATGCATATTATAGGCGTAGTTTATTTTTACGTTAAGCACCTCGACGCGCTACAAATTGGCGTCCCAACATACGGCCTATCATCATCATCAACCTTTATATCGTCCCACTGCTGGGCACAGGTCTCCTCTCATACAGAGAAGGATTGAGCGTAATCACCACGCTTGCTCAATGCGAGTTGGCGATTTCAGACTTATAAAATCCAGGTTTCCTCAAGATGTTTTCCTTCACCTTCAGTCACTGGTGTCCAAGATATACTTAGAAAGTACTTATAACTTTAGAAAAGTCACATTGGTACTTGCCTGACCTGGAATTGAACCCGCGCACTCATACGGCCTATAGAATAAAAAAAATATGTTTTAAAAGAATTGGTATATTTAATGAGAAACAAATATCAACAATAATTGCATGTTTCTGTTGACTATGAAATAAAACAACAAAACTGCCATTTTCGAAGTTTTGTGGGGAATGCAAGGCAGTTTTACTACCTATGCTTTATTTTGTCTACCGTGATGTCCATTGTGAGGTAGAACGATGGTGGCTAATACCAATAATAGTATCTCTACGTGGCGATTATAAAAATGAAAATAAAAAAAACGACTATTATAATATGATTGTATTTTTCACATAACACCGACAATCGAGGAATATAATATTAATATAATGTGAATTTTATAATATCACAATTAATTGATCACTTATAATTAAGTTCAGATAAGTCTTTTTTATCGAAAAATATATTGATTCTATCAAGTAGTTGTGGGTCAGTGACAGTTTTGGCGAGCTGCACGAACCCACTCTGCAGTACTGGGTGGATGAGTTGGAACCTCTCCAGCGAAAACGTCAGGACCAATTCCAGATATGCCATTAAAATATTTTGGAAACAATTACGTTGCACTTCAGTATCCTGAAAAAGACAAATAGTGTTAAAATTGGAAACAAACGATCTCTGTAAGGCTGATCACAAAAAATAAATGTAACTAGGTATTTATGTTATACTAGCTGTGTTCCACGGTTTCACCCACGTAGGTTTCCATATGTTTTTTTTTTATATATGCTCCGCTCCTATTGGTTACAGCGTGATGTCATATAGCATAAAGCCTTCCTGGATGAATGGGTTATCCAACGCAGAAAAGAATCTTTCAAATCGGACTAGTAGTTACTGAGATTAGCGCTTTCAAACTAACAAGCTCTTCCGCTTTATATATTAGTATAGATTAATCTTACGTTTTGCTGTTTTCGGGTAACAACAACACTAACAGCCAAAGAACATCTTCTTTGGCTGATATTGATACTGGATATGATATTAGGAAACGAAGTCACTTTAATTTCGAACTATAATCTGACATGTTTAAAGTGCTTATTACGAAAATTGGCGTTAAACGAGTCTATGTTGTTTTTTCTCTTTTATACGTTATGTTTGTAATAAAGCTCGAAATACAGTAACTGACTCGCAAGGTTTAGACAAAGTCTAAAGTTATAATATTTTTGTTTACGTTCTGTGTTCTCGTTCGATAAGACCGAATGTATGTTCAGAAATCGGGAGGAAGTTACTAAAGGCAAAGAGAATAAATACTCACCTTACTAATACTCAAAGCTCTTTGTTGTTCTATTTCTGGGGGCACGGGTTGCGGTGGTAATATCGGTTCAGCTACTCTAGTCTTTTCATACGAAGGTCCATCACAGATCGTAATATTCACTTTACGAGTATCTATGTTATGATTTTCTATTATATCTGGCACACTGCCTTTCTTTTCCTTTATTGGAGTCTCTTTGTTACTCTCCGTTTCTTGTGGCATATTACCATTTGCAAGTTTGTTATTATTAGCATTAGAGCTTTCGGCATTATCTATATCTGTTTCAGGAGCTTCTTCAATAGTGTCTTCCTTAATTTCCTTATTTAATGGTATGTTTTCGGTGTGAATCTCTACAGTGATAGATCCTTGACTATTAGCTTTGAAATCAGCGAATGTAAATGGTCTTGGTTTTTCATAACCCTTTTCTGGGGTAATATTAAATTTTTCGTTGATTGCCGGCGGTTCATCAGTGTTTCCATTAGGTTCCTGGGCATAATACTGGTCGTAGTGAGTTGACGAGTTATCACTTTCTACTGAACTGCATGACATCCTCTCTTTAATATCATGATCATCAAAGTCCGAGACGCTTATCAAATGTTTTACATAGTTGTGGCATAGCAACTCCCATGTATGTTTTAAGTCGAATATTTTAGTTATAAATCGATCATATTCCAGTGTCAAATTCAATGTAGCTGTGTAATTGTGCAATATTATGGATATATCAGTAGATTTTAGTTTAAATTTGTGAACGCCATTAAAGAATATCTCTGTCAAAGCAATGATTTTGATTAGCCATGAAGAGGTGGTTTGTTTGTAAAGGTTGGCTGCGTAATCCAAGTTGGATACTTTTTGAACAAGAAACTTTAAACCTGGCCTTGAATCAAATTGCATGGCCCTTGTGAATGATAGTTCCAAACTTCTTAGCAATAAGTCCGTGTTGTCACTGTTAAGGAAGAACTTGTAATTGCAAACGTTGGAGCCCGTTTTGAGACTATCTAGTAATATACTGTTAATACCTTGGAAGACATCGGACGATGCTTGGATGAGAACGGTGGCTATTATCTGAACCAGTATTTGATGCGCCAACAGTCCCACTATCAGTCCTCTATGAGGGATTCTTACGGTGTATAACTCTGGGTTCAAGGAGTTTACTGACTCTTGGAGATAAATTAGGAATATATAACTCCGATCATCAATCAACATCAAATTCTGGGATGAATTCTTAGGAGTTATTTTAGTATGTCCATCCCCTTTCATTTGTTCAGTTAGGAACACTTGCTGCGCCATTGCATGCAGTCTTACATTATCATTTACCGAACAGTCCCGCCTTGCAGCCACTTTTACTATAGCTAAATCTCCATAGAAACTATTTGAGTTCTCCTTGAAAGCATAGGTCAGTTGCTTAAGAGGCGTTAAGCTAACATTGCAAGCTCTGTGCAGACTTGTGCAAACGATTTCCCATTGATTGTCTGTTAGAAGATGTCCCGATGTTAAAATTATATGTCTTATGCATGACGCTCCTAGTCTAGCGATTGGTTCTTGAGGTTGAGCGATGCATTCAACTAGAATCAACATGATTTGCTTCAAAGCGAAAGTTGCTTCTACACTCTCAATGGGTTCTATCTCTCCCCCGTCACCTTTCTCATCGACGGTTGTTCGTTCAATGTTTATTTGCTGTAAATGATGCAAGTAAACCACAATAGTATCTGTCGTCATTCCACAACATTGTTTGAAGTTTGGCATCACGCTATCCCAGTGAGTATTAACATTGGCAATTTGCCGAAGCCAGTTTTGAACTGTTGGCAGAAGGAGGTGGTTTATGCAGTGCAAACCAAAATGAGTACCAGGTACTTCAACTGTGTTCCTTAACAGTTTGAACAAGGTTTCCATAGCAGCCGGTTGATTCTTCTTAGAACAAACGACAGTAGCTGAGATTAAACCCTCAATGAGGACGTACCATACTTTCAGTATGTTACTCTGTTTATCAAGTTTTAAAAGGCAGTTATTTGTAGTATTAGAAGGAGGAAGACTTGTTGATAATTTTCTGTATGATATGAGATCTTCTTCATAATGATCATTGGAAATGAATTTGGTGATATCAAGAGAAGCACTGGGTATTATAGGGTCCACGACACACAATGGCATGTCTCCTTTGATTCTATTACCTGTATTGAAAATCGGGCATTTCGGCATATTGTACATCATTGTTAAAATGTCTGCACAGCTTTCCAAGTGGTACAATGCCTCTCTACACATATCTATAATAACTTTTTCTGATTTCTCTTCACTGAGCGGTATGAATTTGCTATTCTTTGAGAATTTCAAACTAAGGCTAGGTTTAGGTTGAGTTGGTGTAGTAGCCTTCTTTGGCTTAACTTCAGTAGCCTGTATCTCTTCATAGTGCAGTCCTTTGATATGACTTAAAAGGCACAGTATACAGTCAAGAGCTGCGTTCGCAAAGACGAGTGTATTGTCTGTGCTGAGAAAGACTTTGAATATTTCCAAGATGGCGGAATATTGGTTGGAATTGTTGGCAGCTCGTAATGTATTGAAGAGTGGTCTCCAGCCTGATCTTATTTCCATTCTGTTTGTTTCCACAAACTCGCAGATGCAGGATATGATTTGTTCCTGTTAAAAAGAGATAATTAATCCATTTACCGATCATGTTTTGTCTATACATTATCTTAAGGCAGAAAATGCCTTAAAAGTATTCAAATTCTGCTTTGAGAAAGTAATCAGCTTATTTTTTATAGCTAGTATTAAATTTTTACCTGTATATCATCGTCACACAGTTCTAAGCAGAGAAGGTTCTCGAAGGGCTTCAGCAACGCCTCATTAAAGTGAAAGTGTGGTAATTCTACTTGTTGATTGAGTAGAGCAGTTGCACAGTCGTGAAGACACTGGATAGCTAGGCTTGCGATCTGAATGTCTTTGTGGCATGCCGCCTATGGGGTTTAATAAAATGATCGTAAGATAAGTTCAGTTATTGTAAATTATAGTATGATGTCTATTGTCTAGTTGTATAACTCATGTGTATTCCTAAATATAGTTAACTAGTACCGATTTGTGCATCCTAATAAAAGCCTGTATATTGGTTTGCTGTTTTATTGATACTTCAGACAGTAAGTGCACTACTTAACAATGTAAATATTGCGAATAGTGATGTTATAAATGAAGAGAATGTCAAATTTAGGTATGTACTATTTAGATTTCTTTACAGCCTCGACAGATGCAATAAAGTTGACGGTTAAGTGCATACGATGTACTTTACCTGCATAAAGTGCGGTCCCACGACGGTCCATATCGCCATCCGGTGTGCCAGCGGGCGAGCGGCGCGCAGACACCGCAGCGACACGTCCCCCGCGCGACACAAGGCACGCGCCGCCTCCCCCCCGCCCGACACCCGCGCCGCCGTCCCGCCGCGCCGCCACCACACGTTGTTGTTGCCTACGTCCGCCTCCCACGAACAGAACAACTAAGGAAACACATCGCAGGTTACATAATTACCGTAGAATTGGGAGGACCCGGTACCCCGGAAAGGCAGATGACATTCGCATAATTGGTTTTTTAGTCGATAAGAGTCCGGTACACCCCACCGCGCTCCCGAACGGAGGATAGTCCATGAGGATTTTCCACATTCGGAAAAAAGAGAAAAGAGAAAATCCCTCTGAGACCATGGGATAGCGTTTAGAATTTATGATAATATAATACAACTTTTTCGATTAGTTGTCGAAACTTCATAAACGATTATCGCGATAAAGAATTTTTTATAGCTATTAAATACTTAGTGATATCCATTTCAGAGCTGGAACGTACATACTTCAAAGTACTTAAACAACTTTAACCAAAAATATTGCCCACTTATCATCAACCTTTTTACCATTCCAATGCTGGGCATAGGTCTCCTCTCGCATCTACAGAGAAGGATTGAACGTAATCAACGCTTGCTCAATATGGATTGGCGATTTCAGACTTAAACTCCATTTCTCCTCAATACTGCAACATAACACGCACAAAATAATGTGCTTTTAGATACATACAATGATTCGGATTTTTCTTAAAAAAAGCCGAAATTTCGAACCGACCATACATTTTTAATCTTTTCACGTCACTTAACTTAAACCATCTTTTATGGATAAACACCACAGTGTTTAAGGGGTTTATTCATAATCGATTATCAAAGTTTAGTGACGTGCAAGCGTCTAAAATGTATGTTTAAAAAATCGTTAATCACTAGTTAACTTTAAGCAGCGTTTATGAATAAGGGGGAATATCCCCATAACTAACAAGTGACTCTTAATACCCTCGTTACAATCAATGTTATACATAATACAAAAGGAAACAACTTCTTACTAATCGATGTTGATGCGCCACCAGTCTTTGTAGAGCTGCCTTCAACGTAGGCAGTGTGGTAGTGGCTGCTAAACGTGTGAACAGAGTATCAGCTGCAGCAGTCAGTGCGCAGCACACTCGGGCCGCACCAGACCCGGAGATTACGTTGCCTCCCTAGATAGTGAGAAATAAAAAGTTATTAGAAGATTTATATACAGGGTGTATCTGACATCGTAACGCAAACTTTGCGAAAAGGTTAGACCGCATGCCACTAACAAAATTATGATAGTCATTTATGTCATTAATGAGCGGTTACAGAAATAACAGTGTTAAAAAAAGCGTCAGCTCGGCCTTTGAACGTTGCAAGTGTGCCGCCGTGTGTGTTTGTAGGTATGACGTTGACCCCTGATACGGACTCTATTAAATCAGCTGATAGGATCCTTTTTCTAGTATTGTTCACATTGTAGTTTGTGTAATTAAAAAATTAATTAATTTTTACTTTAAAACCTTTTAAAATCTTATTGGGTTATAAAAGTACAGCAATTATGAACGGTCTAAAGTGAAAAAACTGCATATTATTCTTTTAAATCGGGAAAAAGCCGACGCAAAATTCCACCACTGTGGGTTCCAGAATCATGTACTGGATCCATGGTACTCGCTTGTGCGTCGATGTCAAAAACATCCTTTACATAAAATCATGATATTATAGCGCAGTAGATTGAAATCAAGTAATTATTAAAATATAACAATTTAAAAGTAGATTTTCTATACTACCTCTTGTCTGCATGTTTCTACAATTTTTGACACTGACATGTCATTGGTTAAATTGTTTTCGAACACAGGCTGCAAGAAGTTGAACACGTCCACACTACGGAGAAACAAATGGTCAATATCAAAGTCGGTCTGATAGTCTGATGACTTTTGAAATGAGGTTTTTAATATCAATTGAATATCAATATGATTAATTTGATACTAGTTATAAAATGATTCTTCTAGCTTAAGTACCTATACATATAAAACTCACCACGTTTCATCGTCTTTACCATCCAACCCCAATTTAGCATCAGCTTGTAATATGGAAACAGTCTTATTCCTGCCAGTTTGCATGGTCACTATTGGAGTAGCATTGTTCCCTTGATGTCCGAATAAAGAATGCTCGAAACTTGACACATATTGACAGGCAGCAAAAATATGTTCCCAGCATTCTGGAGCTTTTGATCCGAGTTCTAAGCCACCTATGGAAATATGTTCAATTTATTATTTTGTATTGTAAAGTACTGATTCAAATTGAATTCAAAGCAGAAAAGCCTTACAATAACTAGTCCCACTTGGGCGCCAATACTGTAATGGAATGTTCTTAGAAAATTGGTACCCAACAAAATTTAGTTAAATTACCTGTAATTAATATGTCCAGAGACAAAGCATGTGTCGATAAGATCTTGCCGTTCGGTGGCTGTGAGATGGCGGAGTTAGCCAAGAGAGCCAGTATACTACTGCAACGATTTTGTAAGCTTAAAGTATTGCTTACTCTTGCAGCCTAAAATTGGTTATTAAAATTATGTTATAAGGTAGTTTCTCTTGTCTTGTCAGAAAATATACACGCTGAAATTTTAATGGTTGTTGTCCCGCGGCAGAACGATTTGATTTAAGGAGTACTTTCGACGAATAGAGTAAAAGACAAAAATAAAAATATTTGTGTTATAAAATAATAATAAATAATTTAAATAAAAATCATCAACTTCAAAAAGTGAGAAAAGTTAGTTACGCTAGATACAACTTGTAGGTACTACTCGGAATGGACATGAAACCGCCTGAAAGGAAAGCAATGCATTCAATGTTCAAACCATAACAAGCTCCCGCGTACTGATAGGGCATAAAACAGCTTGTAGGCAACAATCCAAAAATTTACCGCCATACCGACAAAAGAAAAAAAAATTCAAACCAAAAAAATCTGTCATGGGCGTTAATACGGTATAAAATAACCGTCCAAACTAGCATTTAAAAAAACTAGCGTTCAAAGGCGATGCCGATTTATAAATGTTCAAAGTAAAATAATATTATTTCTTGCTCACTTTCGAGTTTTTTTACCACTATGTCAAATCTGCTATTTCATGTTTCTAATATTTTATTTATTGATGAAACGATGTATTAGTAAGACAAAACCGTTTCGCTGTGGGAAAACAACCATTAAAATTCCACGCTGTATAGGTAATGTGTACAAAAAAATTAAATATCATAATTGTGGTCAATACCTTATGGAGTCCTTCAAGGCATTGAATCGTTAACCCCTCCCAGGCAATCCGCTTCCTTTTCCCGAAAGTATTTATTTTCTTTGATATCATGCCATGCAGTTTTTGTTTTTTGTTACCGTATCCCGATAGTGGCACACTTAATACTGTTACCATGGAATCCCATATACAGGTTAATATCCTGAAAGAACCTGGGTGTTAAAGATATCTGATAGAAAAAAGTTTTGTCAAAAACGTAGTTGTTTCTCTGTTCTTACCTTCTTGCCCAACGCAAACTAGCGTCATGCTGCGGGGAGTCAATTGAGTTATTATATAAACACGAGACTTCTTTCAGTTTCTGCCAATCTGACATAACTGGACTTTGATCTAAACCGCCAAGGTCTGTCGAAATATAAGTTTGATATTAAGATAATTATCCAGATAAAACCACTTTGGAAATTCAAGTTTATGATATTACAGGGATATTAATTTTTGATTTGTCAAATTAATCTGTATATTATATGTTTTCTGCAAACAACACACTCAAAACATATTTTAGCAAATTAATTATTAGGTTTGCAAAAAAATTAAATTATTCGACAATTTCAATCTGATGGAAACCATTGTTCAGATCCATGACACGGAAAATGCATAACTTTTTGAAAATACGTTTATTTTATGACCATTGTTTCCTTTATACCTTGGTTTGATTGACTATATCAGATTGTCCGTGCTTACCTGACAGTAAATGTACAAGAGGATGGTCAGTAGTAGGAACTTCTTTCAGTAGATCAGTGGCAAGTACTTGTTGATACAACTCCCTCAGCCATGTCGCCGATAGATACACTAGCACACCGCTGCCTTGCACTTCTTCTACAAATTCATCTTCTGTTAGAGAAACTTGGACCTTCTATGGAAAAAATAATTTTTTGATGATTATTGTGTACCTACGTGCAGTCAACCTAAGAACCAAGTTAACAATTGTCCTTGATCAGGGGTGATTTTCAAAGTTCTAATATTACTACTGAAGCGTAGTTGGCCATATCAAGAAAACGTTAAGGTTGCATTGACTTAAACTTTGACATATTTAAATTTTCATATTTTTTAATGATGTTTCTTAATGATTCTGTTTTTTTTAATCATGACGATAAAATTATCTCAGACGCCTTACGTCGAAATTCTCATGAAAAATTTATCAGTTAAAAATGAATGCAATGTAACCATTAGAAGTTACGCAAGATAGTGATTTTTAAAACGATCATTCTATACAGATACTCACACTGGGCTGGTTATAGTAATTAGTTTTCCGTTGTTTGAGAGTCAGCAGCAAGGCCGCGTAAGTAGCGAGGTATACTCCATCTGCATTCATGATACATGATGTAGCGGGCGGTTGAGCGGCGTTGTGTTGGCAGCATTTTGATGCGAACTCCTGCATTGCTTCGTCCACCTTAATGATAAAATCACATATTTTATTATAATTTTAATATTCTTTAGTAGAAATATCGGCATCAGCCTCTACTTGGAGAAGTCGAGTTAAATATATGAGTTGATATATAGGTAATTGGTATGATTTTACTTACCTCTATACAAGTTCGAAGATTCAGAAGTTTTGGGAGAAGAGAGTTTTGTAGAGTTTTTATAAATTGCCGAGCGTTGTGTCTTTCCAAATCTACGTTGCATTCTGTTATGGTGCATCTACAAACAAAGAGTATATTTACATTTAAACTTATGTTGAGATTCTTAGAGTTATAATGTTTCATCGTCATCATCATCATTTCAGCCGAAAGACGTCCACTGCTGGACATAGGCCTCCCCCAAGGATCTCCACGATGACCAGTGCTGTGCCTACCGCATCCAGCAGTTTCCCACGACCTTTACCAGGTCGTCGGCGGCCTACCCACGCTGCTTATAACGTTTGTTGAAACGAGAAAAAGCACATGTCTAGAGATATTATAGAACACAGTAACAATAGCAAAGACTTAAATTCTGATAGTTCAACAACATTCGCGTTAACGTTTAATATGTTGTTTAAATTTTGTTTTCGAATATACATATAAAAAGCAATAACCTTCATAATACTAGAGATTATGATTGAAGGTGTGTATTTTAGGGTGCTGAATTTCTTGTTTGCTCGGAACAATACCTACTTTTGTTGTACTCAGAATTATCCGATTCTTACCTACTACCTAATCTTACCTCCCCAGGTTTAAAGTCTTCGGCACAGCCCTAGGTTTGTCATGAACTGTATTCTTGTCACTGTCTTTTGATGTAGGGTTACTGTCTCTTGATGGTAGGAACACGTTGTCAGCATCAGAGTCCGCTTCTCCATCACTTCCAGAACTTGCGTTTTCTGGACCAGATGTATCTGTAAGATACAAAATAATTAGACTTTTTTAATTAGCCCTCACCCGCTTGCAGTAAACATGCTCTGCGATAAGTTACGCAAATTACAATAATTACGGGGTACAGGGACGCGGGGGTATGACGAAAACGGGGGCCAAGGGAGGTGCGGGCGGTAGGCCCACTTAGTGTGATACACAAGAGATGAAATTCATATTGGTTAGGTCTTAAGATTTTATTATGTAGTTAATTGACGGCTACAGATTTGTGTTTATTATTTACTAGCTAGTTTCCCGTGACTTTCTCCAGGCAAAAAAATTCCCTATGTCCTTTTTCATTTTAATTTTTCATTTTAATCGATACAGAAGTTTTAGTGTGAAGGTGCGACAGATTGTTAGATAGACAAACAGAGTTATTTCCGCGTTAAAAATATTAATTATTGTTTTATATTACCTCAGTACGAATGTAAAAAGCTTTCTCAGGAATAAAAGGAAGAAAAAGCAAACAAATCATAAAATACAGTAATGTTGTTTAATTTGACTACCTAATAGTGCCAGAATTACTTTAAACAAATAATAAGATTCCTTAGCTTTATTTTACTACAAAATAAAAGTATTATTTATGTCAATAAAGCAACAAAATAAAATATTATGTAATGTACTCTTGCACTATAAAAATTATAATAAATCAATCACTTATTTCCATATCAACATCACTAGAACTCGATTCTTCACTTTCGAGGCTACCATCATCAGAACCATCAGTATCTTCCTCCACATTTATAATAAAATCAACAACATCATCTACAATAACTGTCATGTTTGTTGTATTCGTCCTCAATTTTAATTACGAGGTTTAAACAGTGCTCCCATTTATCTATGGAATATTCAGCAAATAACCTCTCTATGATATTTTTTTCTGATCCAAATTAGAGTCGATGCTTTGTAGTGCTAATTGTCCTTTAATATCACCCCAGACTAACGCAATCGGGTTCAGCTCTGGGTGATATGGAGGCAAACGTAATAATACTTCATGTCCGTTTCTTTTTAGTAACTCATCGATTTTGTAAATTTCTTCTGTGAAATGTCTTTTTATTAATTTCTATAAGTCATCCTTTCTAAGTTTGTCATCAAAAGGCACATCATGACGTCATAACCAGTCTTGCATAGCTAATTTAGTAGAAACCATAATCGGCTTTTTCTCTTCTCGAACGGAATGATAAGCTGCGTTATTCATGACTATGAATGAATTTGATGGTATACTCGTATTAGGCATGAGTTTTTCATTTATCCATTTACTGAAATTCACGATGTTCATAGAATCGTGATAATCACCTGTTTTGCATTTGGATTTGAATATCACAAGTGCTCCATCGACAAATCCAGTTTGGCCTCCGCAATGTACAATGATCAAACGATCCTCTTTACCGATATGAGATAGCACGCCGTGTTCATCCTTTGACTGCCAACATTTTGAGACGTTATGTGATGCATTTACATACGTTTCGTCAAGATATAAAATATGTCTTCCTTCTCTACGATACTTTTAAATAGTTCTTAAATAATTCTACCGCCATGATTTTTATATTTGGGTGTTCGATGAGGAGTTTCCTTTTAGATCCGCATTTCTTAAATTTAAAACTCAGGTCATGTAACAATAATCGTAAATATTCCCTGGCGCAGTGTAATATATCCTCTGCTCTAAGTACTTACAGTATTTAAAGTTTTCAATGTGGGTATTTTTAAAAAAATTGTGTAAAACTGAGTAACTTTTCTCCTTACCACTCCTTTTGTGAAATCATCTATTTCAACTCTTTTTTTTGCGAATTTGTTTTGGCTTACGCGGTGATTTTAACTTTTCGTTGTCTTTTAATAGTTTCCCCTGTTGTACAATTCTAGATACAGACTTTTCCGATATTCCAGTAACCTCTGCTACAGTTTTGTTTAAATTTATATCTTGTTGATATTTAGCATAATTTGGATCCAGTTTCCTTTTTCTAAAATATTCGTATACATTAAAAACCACTTGCTTAACTCTCATCTTGAGAATGTAATCTCGTGTATAATTTGCACAGACTGTCCGCAACTGTCAACACATGCGCTCGCTAACCGCGTAGTGAACGCAAAGAACGAACACGGGAAAGCGCATGCCGCCCGCACCTCCCTCGGCCCCCGTTTTCGTCGTACCCCCGCGTCTCTGTATCCTGTGGGCGAAGACTCATTTAAGCGGTCCGTCTATAGTTAATTAAACCCATTCATTTAAAAAACTAAATGAATAGGAAGGAAGACGGCAGTTTAGCGAGGTGGTGCAATGTTAAACCCAACAACACGACCAACGATGCTGCGCCAGAGGGAGATTGATGTGGAGACCCTCCACGACCAAACAAATCACAACAACACTTGGCGCATCGTACCCGGCACACACCGCAACACAACTGCTCAGACCCCTCCTCCGTACGGCTTCACCAGACACATAAACCTGCCCCCTAATCGTCGAACACATTTTTGTCAAATGATTGCGACTAGTTGGGATCGTTTGTACCGCCCATCGATCTGTTCAGTCCAAACGATCCCAACTAGTCGCAATCATTTGACAAAAATGTGTTCGCCGATTAGGGGGCTGGTCAGTGTTTGGTTGTATCTATAGACGATAGCAGGCCAAGCTACCCGAACCTGTCAAATATTCTCAATCAAGTTTGAGCCTTAATGCTTTAGATAGATATAGGTAAAGAAATATAGATAAAGTTGAAATTCTAATAATAAAAAAATTAACAGATTGTATTCGCTTGGTGTACTATCGTATGTACAAATGTTCAACAAATAATGATTTGCGATTGTAACATGTATTAGAATAGTAGTTTATGAAACTGTTACATAATGAGGGATATTATGCACGATTGTGAGTTTAAAAAACGAGCGAAGCGAGTTTTTTAATAGTATCACACGAGTGTGTAATACCTAATTATGTATAGTTTCATACACTACTTTATCTAATCGCATACATTGTATTGAATATATGAAATAAAAGATAGAGATTGATGCAGTTTATTTATTGGTTTGCACCCTGCAGCACCGCGCACGCGCCAAAACGCGCGCAGCCACAGATAAAAAATGAAATAGTGCTGTCTATGGTTTGTAATCTGTACGGTAATGAATTTTTTTTTATTATAACATTATTTTGTTAGAGAAATAATGTTATAATTTAATTTTTTATTTTCCTTTCGATATACTATTGGTAAAGTACGTCAATATAAACTCCTTTTTAGTTTTATATTTTTAATTTTTTGATATGAGAGTAGATAAAATTTATTATAACATTATTTTGTTAGAGAAATAATGTTATAAGTAAATTTTTTAATTTCCTTGCGATATACTATTGGTAAAGTACGTCAATATAAACTCCTTTTTATTTTTTATTTTTTTAATATTTATAAACTAGCGCTTGACCGCAATCCCGCCTGATGGTAAGCAGTGATGCGATCGTTAATGGTAAAGCGCGCTAGTTTATTAAGAGCCTATTAACACACTAAAACTGAGCGGATAGGAAGGAAGACGGCAGTTGAGCGAGGTGATGCAATGTTAAACCCAACAACACGACCAACGATGCTGCGCCGAAGGGAGATGAATCTGTAGACCCTCCACGACCACACTCCCAACACCACAACATTAGGCGCGTCATCGCCGGCACACATCACAACACAACTGCTCAAACCCGTCTTCCGTACGGCTTCACTAGACATCATGCCGGAACACGACAAATCGCTTGGCGGCAAGGCTTTGTCTGGTGGGTGGTAACTGCTGCCGGTGGCCGAAGTTTTATATTTTTAATTTTTTGATATGAGAGTAGATAAATTTATTTGTAACTTAAGCGGGTACACTTACCTGATGAATCAGGTTCCTTTGTTTCACTACTTTGTAATACGGCGACCACATCCCTGAAACAAAATTAAATAGTCGTGAAAAAATAAAATGAAGAGCAAAGGAGAGCACAGGTGGGCTAGTGGTGCGACTTCAGGCACTTTACTCTGTGTAAAGTCGTAGGTTCGAACCACATCAGGCGAAATAAAATGAAATGAAATCGTTTATCAAGCAAGTAGGATCACTGATCACTTTCACACGTCATATGTTTTTTTTTTTTTAACTAGATGAAGCCGGCATTTCCTAACTGACTACCTCTGAGAAGAAATAGCCGAAACAAACTCAGGGATCATAGTCTTTTTTCAAGTCCAGACATTATAAATGAAAATGTTTACAATAATTTACGTTATAATTACGCATATTGCTTAATAACAATGCTTAACAGAGCGAGCAGCTCAGTCCCAAGCTTTTTTGTCTTCTAAATAATCTGTGATTTTATAATACCCCTTTTTGCAAAGTTTGACCTTTATATAGTTTTTATATCGTTTAATGGGTAAGTTTCGAATGTCCATGGGAAGTTTGTTGTAAAAGTTGACCCATGAACGAGTTGCCTACTCTGTGGAGACGAGTGTGATGTACAGCAAGATTGTGTTTGTTCCTGGTATTTATATTATGAATATCGCTTATTTTCTTAAAATTCGATATATTTTTATGTACCTATACATGAGATTTTCAAATATATATTGTGAAGCTACAGTCAGAATGTTCACCTCCCTGAATTTTTCTCTAAGAGAATCTCGCTAGAATATCGAGAGAATATCGCTTTACTTTGTGTAGGTACATAAATTATTTCATTACTACTGCTCTCAAAACGGTGAACGAATACATCGATGGAAACTGGCATCTAATAGAGGCAAAAATTTCGAAGACATGTAACATTTACCAACCCACACTCGGCCTGCTTAGTAGATTACGGCCCATTCTCTCTCACCGAGACAAGGCCTGTGTCCCACTAGTGGGAACATTATAGGCTAGTTATTGAAAAAAAAAAAAAACGTTAGGTTTATTTCTCAGCGTATATCTTTGGATCCTTAAACTACTGCTTCCAACCATACACTTCCGACTTGATCACTGCCTCGTTTGGTTCGAAGACTCGTTCAAAGTAGTTTTTTAAAGAGCAGTGACGTCACCAGCCACCACTCCTGATCTTTGATGCCTTTTATATTTCTCAATTTTTATTGATTTGATAAAACAAAATATACGTATGCAATATTTTTCTATAAACTGAATGACGGATTAAATAGAATCATTTTTTTTACCTAGGAAATATCCCTATTCAATTATTGTTCTTACATTTTCTACAATATACATAACCCTGCCCTCTAATCGGCGAACACATTTTTGTCAAATGATTGCGACTAGTTGGGATCGTTTGTACCACCCATTGGTCTGTTGGGTCCAAACGATCCCAAATAGTCGCAATTATTTGACAAAAATGTGTTCGCCGACTAGGGGGCTGGTCAGTGTTTGGTTGTATCTATAGACGACAGCAGGTCAAGCTACAAAAAATTGTTAAATACTCCCAATCTACATTGAGCCTTAATACTTTATAGATAAAGTTGAAAATCCAATAAAAAAACTCTGACAGTTTGTAGTAGGTTGATGTGCTGTCGCCTGTACCGTCTGTATGTCCTTACCTGTAAGGGCTAGGCAATCTAGCTAATGTCTGATAAGTCAAAGGTCCCGTATAGTCAGCATCATGTAACTTCGGCCAGTGCCTCAGTATCAGCGAGGCTATCTCTGGAGATATATATTCCGTGGAGCTGGAACATAGCTTCTCCAGTGCGTCCAGTAATGAGACCACACATTCCACTGCTGCAGCTACCACTTCAGGGTTACCGCTTCGTCCGCATTCTTCTATACCGTCCATTATTCTGTAATGGTAATGGAATTGACGTTAAATGCAAGTTATATTCATCATCATCATCATCATCATTTCAGCCGAAAGACGTCCACTGCTGGACATAGGCCTCCCCCAAGGTTCTCCACGACGACCGGTCCTGCGCCTCCCGCATCCAGCGGTTTCCCGCGACCTTCACCAGGTCGTCGGTCCACCTTGTCGGGGGCCTACCCACGCTACGTCTTCCGGTGCGTGGTCGCCACTCGAGAACCCGTCGGCCCCATCGGGCATCGGTCCTACGGGCAATGTGTCCAGCCCATTGCCACTTCAGTGTTGCAATTCTTCGGGCTATGTCGTCGAATCCAACTCGGCTGGGCTGCTTTCGGGAAGCTACGTAGAATCTTCTCGTCCGAAATACCGCAGTGTCTCAAGACAAAAGTCTTCGACCAGTGTGTGTTGCCAGTGATGACTTATGGAATTGAGACGTGGTCGCTAACAATGGGCCTTATAAGAAGGCTCAAAGTCGCTCAAAGGGCAATGGAGAGGGCTATGCTTGGGGTTTCACTGCGCGATCGAATCAGGAATGAGGAGATCCGCAGAAGAACGAGAGTAACCGACAAGTTATATTGGACGCACATTATTTAAAAAATCCAAAATTTGAAAGTATTATTTAGTGTGTTTTTTGATAGAGAAAAGACTTCTTCTTCAGCCTATAGAGGTCCACTGCTGGACAAAGGTCTTCCCCAAGGCTTTCCACGATGGCCGGTTTGTGTTGCTTGCATCCTTCATCAGGGCAGTGAAGGTCGCGGTCAAGGTTCAATGCGGGGCATATTGCTCGAAAAAAAGACTGCTATCAAGAAATTAATATTCAGTTTATACATAAACTGCCTGAAATATTTTCACTCCTGGAACATAGGCCTGCCCCCTAATCGGCGAACACATTTTTGTCAAATGATTGCGACTAGTTGGGATCAATTGGGATCGTTCGGACCGCCCATTGGTCCGTTCGGTCTAGTCGCAATCATTTGACAAAAATGTGTTCGCCGATTAGGGGGCAGCTCTCGGTGAGAGAGAGTAGACCGTAAATTACCACGTGGGCCCAGTGCGTCACGTCTTCGTCACGTCTTCCAAGTTTTGGCTCTAGGATATACCGGTTTCCTCACGATGTTTTCCTCCACCGTTTTGAGAGCAGTGGTGCTGAACTGATTCGCACAAAGTAAGTAATGCGCCTGATCCCTCTCACCAAGAGACAGCCTGTGTTCCAGGAGTGGGAACATTACAAGCTGGTTATGTATGTTATGTAAAGCGCCTGAAGGGGGTTCGAACTTATAATTATGGCAAAATACTCTATGAAAATTATTATTTTATTTATTAATTTAATTCAAGCCACTAGGGCCCATAGAAAATACAATACAAACTATAACATAAAAATACTTGTAAACTAATATATAAAAAAAATCACAACAAATACAATTCTATACTATTGAAACTTAAATATACTATAAATAATCATCATTTCAGCCGAAAGACGTCCACTGCTGGACATAGGCCTCCCCCAAGGTTCTCCACGACGACCGGTCCTGCGCCTCCCGCATCCAGCGGCTTCCCGCGACCTTCACCAGGTCGTCGGTCCACCTTGTCGGGGGCCTACCCACGCTACGTCTTCCGGTGCATGGTCGCCACTCAAGAACCCGTCGGCCCCATCGGGCATCGGTCCTACGGGCAATGTACATACAACATGACAACTAAAACTACTGTACACGGATCATCGGCGTCATGTTTCTCCGACTGGTGTCACGCAGCCGGCCACCAAACCGGCGGTACACAACGCCCTTCGGCCATAGCCAATTTTCTCGGTGGTAGGCCACAACATCGGCCGCCGGCGTAGTTACCACCCACCAGACAAAGTCATGCCGCCAAGCGATTCGTCGTGTTCCGGCATGATGTCTGGTGAAGCCGTATGGAGGACGGGTCTGAGCAGATGTGTTGCGATGTGTGCCGGGCTCAATGCGACAAATGCTGTTGTGTCGGGAGTATGGTCCTGGAGGGTAGCGGGATCCGAAGCACGGTGCTCCGCTGGCCGACCGCAGGTAGTTGGAGGCCCAAGTAGTGTGTCAGCCACACACGAAAGGCTGCCCCGCCAACTGCGAAAAATCCCAGGGTGGCCCCATCGTGCCGGTTGGCGACCGGACGAGAGGACCCGATGGCGATCCCTGGGGGGGTTCGGGCGTCCCCGCAGTCTCCAGATCAATCTCCCACTAGCGCAGCATCGTTGGTAGTGTTGTTGGGTTTATCATTGCATCACCTCGCTCAACTGCCGTCTTCCTTCCTATTCACTCAGTATATTAAAATGAAAAGTTTTAAAAAGAAAAGTAGGTGTGCACAGCGGGCGCACGTCCTCTCATTTAAAGTGCACCTCTCAAACATTCGAGGTCTGCACTCCAATATCGATGCAGTCCATCACCACCTTGAGACTGAAAAGCCCCACCTACTTTTCTTGACGGAGACCCAGATCAGATGTCCGTCTGATGCGGCATACCTCAACTACCCGGGATACTCTTTGGAGCATCATTTCCTGCAGCGTGCCGGGGTCTGTGTGTATGTACGCAATGACATCTGTTGCCGGCGTCTCCATCACCTCGAAGACTCTCATCTATCGTCCTTATGGCTGTTGGTCGACACTGGTGTGGACAAAATTGTCTACACCTGTGTCTACCGATCGCACAGCGGTGACCAGGAGACAACTCGGACTATTTGACCACCTCAGTGTGGCTGCTGACAATGCACTGCATCGGCACCCTGACGCACAGTTTGTCGCTCTGGGGGACTTTAATGCCTGCCACCAAGACTGGCTTTTCCCATACCAGAGGACCGACCACGCTGGGAGAGAAGCGCGAAACTTTGCGCTATCAATGGGCCTTTCCCAGCTGGTGGAAGAAGCGACTAGGGTGCCTGATATGGCTGGTCAAACTGTCTGGACCTTCTGCTGACCACTGATAGGGACAGATGTGTTGTTACAGTTTCCTCACCGTTAGGAACTTCAGACCAGGGGCGTGCACAAAGATTTTATTGGGGGTATGCATAAATATACCTACTATCCAAATCTCTGTGCTTATATATGGTAAAACTTAAAAAACGTAACTTAGACGTAGTTTCAATTTAACATAGTCGCGTACCTACTTTTTCGCATGTCAACATTGATTTGATGTTTGTGCGTGGCTACAATGAACATCTAAGTATGTGATTGATGATAAGAACAAGTCAAATAAATGATATACGTGGGGTATTAGGTATTTTTTATTTGCCCAAATGAATACAATGAAATCATCATCATCTCAGGGTTAATACCAGTCGCATCCAAAGCTTTGGAATCTGGGGTCCGCTTTTCCAGTCTAATTGCTGATTTTGGCGAAATTTCGACAATTTCCGTGAAGCGACTGCCGTCTGACCTCCACAACGCGAAGGCAATATCGAAGCATTGAAGTTAGACCAATTGTTGGACTTTTGTGGGCTCCAACAACCCGTAACGACTGCCACTAGATGTTCGCATGGCAACCGAAACCAACGGCTTAACGTGCTTTCCGAGATACGACCAGACCAGTGCAAATATTCATATTCATGCATACAAATACTTACACTGCGCGAGGATCGAACCCGCGCCTCCTTACGCAACGGCCGCGTTCGCTACCGCTACGCCATGTAGGCTGTCAAAATACAATGAAATGGTATTACTAACTCAACTGTAAATAAGTAATAATTTATTTCTCAAAAAACTAAAAAAAAATATTTCACTATCTATAAATTAAATCAACGCGCCTATCTATTTTTAAATAACTCTGTAAAATTCAAATATATATAAGATCGTTTTGAAATCGCTAAAAGTTCTTTTAAAATGGACAGATAGACAAATCTATGAGTCTGCTTTGGCTTTTCATAAATATGCGTAATGCACTACTCATTGGAATCATAACTATTAAATTTTGCTAATTTGTAAACTTCAGGAAAATTATTACAACATAAAGTATAGTATTGAAATTCAAAAGCAAGTAGGTTGAAAAACTTAAGGTCTTTTAAGTTTTTATAACGTCGAACTGTCAAAGCCGTGTTTTAAAATAATATACCTATACGAGAAACAAAACAATTTATTTGTACACACTACACAATCTGCTAACCACATATAATTATCATAATACTTTTTATAAAGACAACCTTTCTTTTGTGTTAAACCAAAAACTCTAAAATAAATGAATATTCAATTCCGCTTAAAACAATCAATACATATTTAACCCAAAAACACCAATAATGAAACAACATAAGCTACTAAAATAAAAAGGTATTTGAACGAACAACAATCATGCTATATTTCTGAACTTCTTAAATTCGTCGCATTATTAGAAGCTGTGCTTATCATGGGCTTTAAACCCAAAGAAATTTCACGCACACGTACACAACAGTTTAGGCACACAAGCAAATAATTTTATACACAGACAGATACGGAAGAGGCACATTTTGTTTATGCTTACGCCGTAAGAGGCGTGGGTGTCGCGCCTAAGGCAACTAATGTGTCTCGTTAGCACTAGCCACTAGGCCCAATAGATGGCAGTGTTATCAATAACTGATTAACAAAGTCTTTTAGTTTTAACTTTGTAGTATATAAATTATTTTACAGTATATTATAATTTTAGAAGACTATTAGGGTATGCAGAGCTTTTCTGCTTGTAAGGAGCGCACGCGCCTGCTTCAGACCACTGTCTGGTGAAGTCTGTAACGTCCTTCTCCCCACCTGATTGCGACTCGCGTGATGAGCGGCGAATATGGCGTTACAAGTCAGCAGTTTGGGATGAGATGCGCCACTTCTTTGCGTCTTATCCTTGGCAGCAGATCTGCTTCTCTTCTAGCAATCCATCGAGTTGTGCGGACGCTATAACCGACGTGGTGCGTCAAGCTATGGAGTATTTTATCCCCTTCAGTGACGTGCCCGTCGGTGGCTCGGCTCGCCCATGGTTTAACGCCGACTGTGTTCAAGCTGAACAGCGTAAGCACACGGCATTCCTCACCTGGGTTGACGCTCGTGACCGCAGAGCTCTGGATCTAAGCTCAAAGAAGAGAGCCTTTAACCGTGCTGCCAAGTCCTACAAAAAGGCGCTTAAGAAGGTTCGCTTCGACCGCATTACTAACATTGGTAACAAGCTCTCTGCGCACCCTTCCGTAGCAGATCTTTCTGGTCCCTAGCCAAATCGGTCGAGGCGAACTTCTGTCGGCCCACACTGCCTCCGCTGGTTAGGCCTGATGGAGCACTGGCTCATACGGCGAGAGAGAAAGCAGGTCTCTTTGCATCTCTCTTTGCCCATAGTTCGCGTCTTGACACTGGCAGTGCTACTCCACCTAATTTACCTCATTGCGGAACTTCAATGCCAGAGGTTCGCATTAGAAACAAGGAGGTTCTGAGAGTATTGTGTCGTCTGGACGTGAATAAGGCTAGTGGTCCAGATGGTATACCAGCGATTGTTCTTAAGGCTTGTGCGCCCGAGTTGTCTCCTGTATTGACGCGCCTGTATCGCCTCTCATTTAGGACTGGTATAGTGCCCAAGTCCTGGAAGCTTGCCAACGTGCAGCCCGTGCCCAAAAAGGGTAGTCGTGCGGATCCTACCAACTATCGGCCGATTTCAATAACCTCCATACTCTGCAAGATTATGGAGTGTGTATTGAACTCGCGCCTCTTGGCTTACCTGGAAAGTAACGATCTCCTCAGTGACCGACAGTACGGTTTTCGACGCAATCGGTCAACTGGGGACCTAGTAGTGTATGCCACTCACTTGTGGGGCGAGGCCCTCGAGAAAAATGGGGAAGCGATTGCCGTCTCCCTTGATGTCTCGAAGGCCTTCGACTGGGTATGGCATGCTGGCCTTTTGAGTAAGCTTCCAGCGCACGGCATTTCCGCTGGCCTGACTGGCTGGGTAAAAGACTTCCTGACTGAACGGTCCCTCCGAGTTGTTGTCGACGGATGTTCATCTGAGCCCATGTCGACCAATGCCGGTGTTCCTCAGGGGCTGTTCTCTCTGCAACTCTGTTCCTGCTGCATATTAACGATCTGCACAGATGACAGCACAGTTGTAGAGAGATACCTGCCGGAAGCTCGGGCTAGTAAGGAATCAATCCGGTCCGAAAGAGAGGCCATGGTAGAGCGTGTGAGTGCTGCACTGCAGGCAGTCTCCGAATGGGGCAATGCCAATCTTGTAGCATTCAATGCCGCCAAAACACAGGCGTGTCTTTTCACCGCCAAAAGGAGCCCGTTCACCTTGGCTCCTACTTTTCAGAATGTATCCTTGGAGTGTACCGACCGCCTTCAGCTTTTGGGAGTTGAGATTTCCTCGAACCTTAACTTTGGGCGGTTCATTGAGTCCAAGGCCAGGGTGGCTGCCAGAAAACTAGGCGTTATCGTGAAGGTCTGGCGGTACTTCACACCAAGGCAGCTTCTAATTTTATACAAAGCACAGGTCCGCTCGTGTGTGGAGTACTGCAGCCACATTTGGGCTGGTGCTGCGAAATGTCACCTTGCCACTTTGGATTCGGTGGAGAGGCGTGCGAAGAGGCTGATTGGCGACCCAGACTTAACTCGAAACGGTCTCCAAAGCCTGGAGCACAGGCGTAGAGTAGCCAGCCTTTCGGTCTTCTATAGGATGCATTCTGGTGAGTGTGCAAGGGAATTGCATGATTTAATTCCCCATCTCCGTTCCATCATCGGACGACCCGTCGTACGGCGAGTTTCCACCCTTACGTTGTTGACACCACTGCGATCCGGACGAAGCGTTTTGCTTCCTCCTTTATACCGCGTACATCGAGGGACTGGAACAGTTTGCCAGCGTCGGTGTTTCCGTCACAATACAATTTGAGTGTCTTCAAGGCTAGAGTGAATAGGCTCTTAATAAACTAGCGCGCTTTACCATCAACGATCGCATCACTGCTTACCATCAGGCGGGTTTGCGGTCAAGCGCTGGTTTATAATTTATAAAAAAAAAAAATATAGCTCTTCTTTCAGGAACACGTACCACGAACGACTTCAAGTACGTGCTGTGGCGCGGCTCTAACACCTCGACCTTCACAGTCCAGTTAGACTTGACTAGGGTCATCCTCCGTGGCGTAGCGGTAGCGAACGCGGCCGTTGCGCATTGAGGCCGGCTTCGATCCCCGCATAGTGCAAATATTTGTATCCATGAATATGAATATTTGCACTGATCTGGTCGTGCCTCGGAAAGTACGATAAGCCGTTGGTCCCGATTGCCATACGAATATCTAGTGGCAGTCGTTACGGGTTGTTGGATCTGCTGATGCCCGGTATTTATTTATTTATTTATTTATTCATTATGGCACTCCAACGATTAGTTCACATAAACATATATAGAAATTAGTCTTGAATACAAAGTTCTACAGTGAATTTATCAATTATAGGTGTGCACAGCACTTACACATGTAGTTAACCTAATTTAACCGATTAAAACAAATAATATTAATAATAATGAAATCAAATGAGTTATTCGAGAATTATTTTTTAAATGTACAGACAAATGAACAAAATAAATTAAATTAAAATTGTTTTAAATGTCAAATTTTGAAAACACAAACAAATGAGCAAAATAAATTAAAATAAATTAAATTAAAATAATAAACATTGATTAAAAAGTTGAGACAAGCGCAGAACTAACATAAGTGACGGAATTGAGACAAAAGTCAACCATCAGCAATTTGTATGTGTCGCAAAAGATGCTTGCGAAATTGAACCAGAAATTGTATCTATGGGTATGCAGATGACAGCACAGTTGTGGAGAGATACATGCCGGATGCTCGGGCTAGTAGGGAATCAATCCGGTCCGAAAGAGAGGCCATGGTAGAGCGAACGAGTGTTGCACTTCAGGCAGTCTCCGAATGGCGCAATGCCAATCTTGTAGCATTCAATGCCGCCAAAACGCAGGCGTGTCTTTTCACCGCCAAAAGGAGCCCGTTCACCTTGGCTCCTACTTTTCGGAATGTATCCTTGGAGTGTACCGACCGCCTTCAGCTTTTGGGTGTTGAGATTTCCTCGAACCTAAACTTTGGGCGGTTCATTGAGTCCAAGGCCAAGGTGGCTGCCAGAAAACTTGGCGTTATCGCAAAGGTCCGGCAGTACTTCACACCAGGGCAGCTTCTAATGTTGTACAAAGCACAGGTCCGTTCGTGTGTGGAGTACTGCAGCCACATTTGGGCTGGTGCTGCTAAGTGTCACCTGGCCACTTTGGATTCAGTGGAGAGGCGTGCGAAGAGGCTGATTGGTGACTCTGATTTAACTCGAGTTGGTCTCCAAAGCCTAGAGCACAGGCGTAGAGTAGCCAGCCTTTCGGTGTTCTATAGGATACATTTTGGGGAGTGTGCGAGGGAATTGCACGATTTAATTCCCCCATCTCCGTTCCACCATCGGACGACCCGTCGTACGGCGAGTTTCCCCCCTTATGTTGTTAACACCTCTACGATCCAGACGAAGCGTTTCGCCCCCTCCTTTATACCGCGTACATCGAGGGACTGGAACAATCTGCCGGCGGCGGTGTTTCCGTCAGACTACAATTTGACTGTCTTCAAGGCTAGAGTGAATAGGCTCTTAATAAACTAGTGCGATTTATCATCAACGATTGCGCCACTGCTTACCATCAGGCGGGATTGCGGTCAAGCGCTGGTTTATAAATTAATAATAATAATAATAACTGCAATGCTTCGATATCACCTTCGGGTCGTGGAGGTCAGACGGCAGTGGCTTCACGGAAAATATCAAAGTTTCGCCAAAATCAATAGTTAGACTGGTAAAGCGGACCCCAGACTCCAAAGCTGAAAAAGCTACGGATGCGACTGGGTTAACGCTGAGATGATGATGATGATGATGAAGACTAGGGTCATAACTTTTACGGGTTACGATGATAGAGGCGACGACTTCATTGTTCACAAATCAAATTTAAGTGCATCTCTTTTTTCTATTTCATTAAAAAAGGACAAAATATAAACATTAGTGTGTGTGTGTGTGTGTCCTTTACTTGATGAAGTAGAAAAATAATATGAGAGAATTCGCACGATTCTATTTTTGAGGTAATTTAAACATTCAAAATTACTTACAATCTCACAATTGCCATATCATCACTATGCCTCTCGTGATGGTCTACTTTCTTCAGCAGCACTAGCTGGCATAGTCTCTTGGGGTTCTGCAGCAGTTCCCGTGTGCTCCTCAGAGGTTCGACGCGGTGTGACACCGGCGGGTACAGGAGCATGCGGTGGTATAGGGCCTCTAGAACTGGGCGTAGGTTTGAGGTTGATCCAACTAGGCGAACCAACTGGTTTGCTATGCTGTAGTGAAAAAAAGTACTGGAGTACGATTCTGTACCATCTTACCGTGAAAGCTTAGGTGAAGTGAGCGTGGAGTGAGCTTTTTTTTGCAAATTGGTTAATATGGCAAACAGTTTTAATTTATATGCGTATGTTTTAAAGGCCGCTCCAGTTCCTTCCCCTTTTTTCGTTGTTAGGCTTTTATTATTTATTTATTTATTTAAGGTTCGCCAACAGTTGCTACAGATATTTTACACATTACAAATACATATGTACAAATTATTGACATAAATCTAACTGCACAACCAATTACAGGCAAACACCACATGCTAAGTGCTCTATGTAATTTTAGTTATGTAACTGCTTATATTCTAACCAGACTGGATTCTTAACAAAACTAACACACTAATGACGTCTGACAAATGTTAATATTGAGTCAGCGTGGACGTCAACCAGGTCGCTGCGTTCGTTTAACAGTTTGCACATGCAAGGTGCAGGTGAGTTAGCACTAGACACAGTATGGCGAAGAGGTGGAGTTAAGGGTGTTATGGGTTTACGAGGTGGTCTACGTGGTACTCGAAGTTGAACCTACATACCAAGTGTGGGCAGTCAATGGCGTTATTAAGCAGTTTATATGCGAATATCAAGCTTCGAGCTTCCAGGGTACTTATTTTGTAGCAGCCTAACTTGTCTTGTCTAGAATGCTTCATACAAGGCTATTGTAGAGAACTAATTTAGTATGTAGACGTTGAAATACCTTCCCATTACGAAAGGCAAATCCAAGCATTCGTTGGGATCGATTGATTATGTTCTCAATATGTGGTACAAATGTTAGGTTAGAATCCATGATAACTCCCAGATCTCGCACTACATCCACCTCGCATAAGTTCACTCCATTTATTTGATACACCAAATTCACTGTATCTACTTTCCTGGTGAATTTTATGTGCCTACATTTCGAACTGTTCAACAAGATTCTATTATGATAACACAATAATTTAAAGCAAATAGCTCATATATTCCTACTCCATTAGAAGATCGGACCATTAGTCATTGATGCTGGGTATGACCTTTCTCCATCACGTTTATTCTTGACATATGACCAAAACATTTTAGGACATCTAGCAATTGATTCTTCTGTACTGTGAATGTAACTTTTAATACTCTTTAGCGTAATTATCACACCGTTTGGAAATTAACCCGAGACAACTTGTCTAGGGGATTCTTATACGTTTTATATTTCATTCGTAGTTTATTTTTCTCTTTCAATAAATTAAGAAGTTTCTTATCAAACCATATTGGGATACTACTGTTATACCTTCGGATAATGGACACAAAATTATTAATAGCTGATGAAATAACGCTGTAGAAAACGTCCACCATTTCATCAACATTACTGAAACATCCCAAACATTCTTCCCAGTCTTTATCCTAGTTATGCTTGTTTATTGCTTCATAGTCGGCCTTACGAAAGTTTCTTTTTGCAATGCTATTACATTTTAGCTTTACAGACTCCGTCAATGTTACTTCTATATTCAATGGAGGATGGTGAGGGTCCACATTACTTCAAGGATCCGCTTCACTAACGCAACAACCTGGGACGTCGACCAATACAACATCCAGTAGACTGCTTTTCGGCACCAAAATAAAAAGTTTTGGTGGTGGAAAACACAAAAAATATTGCCTCTTAATAACTGTACCTGTAAATAGCTTTAGCTTGTTTACTGTTGAAGCTGGGTGCGGAGTTGAGAGCGCCGGATCCTCGGCCGGAGTCATCGACCAAATGACCGTCGTGCTCTCTGAAATGATGTAACAAATTAAGGCCGTTTTTATTAGTTAACTTAGATAATTAGGTAATTGTGTAACAGATTAACAGTAGTAATGAGTTTCATTTTGACAATTTAGTTTCAGTAGTTTTTGTGCATATTTTTCGAACATAATACATATTTACCAATGGATTACTTAGCAATACGCCCCGAAATGACTGAAAATGGTCGTCTTAGTCCACTTAAAAAAAAACGTTGTCCCACACTAGGCATTTCTACTGTATCGTGGGTGCGTTTACAAACTTATAAAGTCACATATATAGGCCATATAAATATTTGTTCCACGCGGGAATCGAACCCGCGACATCAGAATCGTGTTGTCGTTTATTACGCAATTAGGATGGTGTTCGAAGCTCTCTACTTCTAAACCTCGATGTGACATCAATAGTAATAGCTAAAAAACAAAATATCTGACCAAATTAGGTTACAAGTGAACAATTAATGTACCTTGATTTAATATTCTTGTCCACTCTAGGAGTTCCAAGGAAGGAGATGAGAGATGGACAGAACTTCTGCCAGAGGAACGTGGTGAAGTGCGAGTTGCAGCTCACTCGTTCTGATAGACTCGACATTAGAGTCAGCAAGCAATCTAGGAAAAATAACGCCAGCGGGTTCTGTTTTGGTGTCCTGTGGAATATTGAGGCCGATATTTTATTATGTAGATTAGGTAGGAACGGTAAGCTATTTATAAAGAGTGTATCTGACATCGACGCACAAACGAGTACCATGGATCTAGTACATGATTCTGAACACCCCAGTGGTGGAATTTTTCGTCGGCTTTATCATGATTAAAAAAAAAATATATATGTAGTTTTTTCACTTTAGACCGATCATAATTGCTATACTTTTTATAACCTAATAAGATTTTAAAGTAAAAATTAATTAATTCGCTAATTACAAAAAAAAAAAGCGCAATGAAAACAAATCTCGAAAAATTATCTTATCAGCTGATTTAATAGAGTTCACATCAGAGATCAACGTCATACCTACAAACCCGCTCGGGCGGCACGCTTGCAACGTTCAAAGGCCGAGCCGACACTTTTTTTTTAAACATTGTTATTTCTGTAACCGTTCATTAACAACATAAATGACTATCATAATTCTATTAGTGGCATGCGCTCTAGACTTTTCGCGAAGTTTGCGTTACAATGACACATACACCCTGTATAAGACCATTGCTGAAAACCAGTTCCACAAACAATTAACGTGCAGACTAGTTTAAATTATTTTGAATTATAATATAATCTCTTTGTCAATGTAGGCCATTAGACTGTACTATTATAACAGTTTTCCTCAAGCAATTTTAAGATTACTCCTTTAACTTTCAAGGCTCTCATATTCTTGATATAATACAATATATAGTTAGTTGATTTTGATGTTGAGTTAGATATAGTTCAATGGTTTAATGTTCACAATTATACAGAGTTCAATGACGTGGACACTAAAACCATGAAACCCTGCTCAGGATTATAGACCTTCCAGCATAGACATTTTATGCACCATTAAAACAAAGAAATATAAAAAATATAGCTGATTTTTTTATAATTAACCGATCATAAATTTGTGCTGTTGAGTCTGTATAAATATATTCATAAATATTTTGAAATAGAATGTTATACTTTTATGTGATGTCTTTATTATTATTATATTTTTTTATTTTCAATGTCCGTTTTGTTTGTGCGGTCCCTTTCTTTATGTATTTTTACTTACAGTTGCGTTTCAGACAGTCGACTGCATAGATACTGTATGACGGGTATCACTTCGCTGTAACATCCCACGGCCACGATGTGATTCCTGCCCAAGGGAGAACCTTCCGATAGGAGTTCTTGGCACTCTTCATCTGAACGAAATAATTGAGACCAAGATATTGATATGCTAACAGAGTGATAGTGTTAGTTAAAAATACATAAATATGTTGATTAGGGATGGCGATACTTACCGAAAAAGATCGATTTTTAAATCGATTCGAATCGTGACCTGTTGAATCTGAATTGGCCTGAAATACAGGCTTCGGTTTAGCTTAGGCACCAGTCTCCCACGATATTTTTCTACAAGCCCATAACTAGACCACATTGTTTTTATTTTGTTATTATTTTATATGGATATTGTGGTGAGAAAATAAATAAATATTATTATTATTATTGGGACAGTTCTTTTTCTCAGCTCTAATGCCGGTTTTTGCTGCATTTACGGGCCAAAGCCAAGTACCTAAATGTAGCAGTATGGTGTATTTTATTGTGTTGTATTTTCTTCTAACTGCACTTTCTTACTATTCTACAGGTGTTTAGGATGGCTGCTTTCTGCATGTTGATATAGGTGGATTCTTCTAGGTCTATTAGTTTTAGGCTACAGAGGAAATGGTTGGGGATAACACCTGTTGTGGAAAGGACGATAGGAACGACATAAACTTTTTCTGGGCTCCATATTCTTGTTATAATTATCTTCTTTAAATTCAGTGTATTTGCCAATTATTATTATTATTAATCGTTAAAACCCACAAAAAAGTCGAAGTCGAAAAGATCGATTCCCAAAAAATCGATCTTTTCTCAAATTAGTTTTTTACAATGTACCTAATTAACGATCTTTTAATCAGTAAAATGATAAAACCAATTGTATTTATTACCATATCAAATCACAGCACAGGTAGAAAATCACAGTAAAGATCCAAAAACTTAAAGATTATAAAAGTAATTTTTTATTGATGAGAAGTGTGGTGAATTAGACTAAACATACAGTCATCTCGCGAGTTTTTGAGTAATTAACCGGCAGCATTCTTGTAATACTGGCCTTCAACTAATTGTTTGGTTTACACCAAAAAAGAAACAATCGTATCTCGATTTTAGGATGGCTGAGATCGATTCACGGGATAGATTTAATGCATAGGATCGATTAAAAAGATCGATTATATGCTCCAAAAGATCGATTTTTCGATCAATCGATCTCACATCGCGATCCAACAATCAGCCGTTCTCACGTTTCAATGTCACTCACGCCGTACCCAACTATTATCTCACTTTAATATACATAATAGTAAATAGTAAAAATGTTAATACTACTTTCAAGCACGATTTCAGTATCGTTAATGTACTTGTTTGCACCAAAGCCTATACCAACTAAGAAGCGACTGACCCTGAGTTGTTTGGCATATTTTGCTGTATCAAGTTATACTTGATTTCTGCTAAAATCCGCTCACATAATTAGGCACAGTATGTCTTCAGAGCAGTGGTGGCCGAGTGGTATAAGCCGCGACTAACAAGTGGCAGGTAGTTTCGAACCCCGTCAGCCACTTCACTTTGTGTAAATAATTTCATGACCACTGCTCTCAAAACGGTAAGGATAACATTGTGAGGAAATCGACATGTCCTACGGGCAAAAATTTCGAAGACCTGTTACATCTACTAGTCCGCACTGGGTCCGCGTAAAAATTACCGTCCACTCCCTCTCCCCCCGGGGGGGCTGGTCTGTGTGTGAGTGGGAACATTATCGACTGATTATGTATGATTCGTGGAAGTTGACCGATGAGGTGGACAGACCAGTCGGCCAATCAAGTCGGCAGTGGGGGGACCTAATAATAAATGCTCCAGACTGTCGTCCAACAGGGATAGATGGAGAGGGATCTTGCGACGTGCGACATCAACGTCTCGAACTCAGTCATAGTGACCACGACCGGTCTGTCAAGAGAAGAAGAAGAAGTAGGTATGCTCTTCAGCGCTTGAGTGGTCATAGTTCGTGCAACTGGAGTCTAAAGCGGTGGCGGTAATGTGATCGTAGCCTTAGAGCTACTTGCATAGACGACCTGAATAGAGCCCATCGTACTCACCTGACTCCGATCCTTCGTATTTCAGACAATGATATTCTTGTAAGTTGTACAGTTTTAATACACTCACCCAACTGAGCGCAATACGCTCTCAAAGCCTGAGCAGCCGCAGCTCTTGCAGCGGCAGCTACATGCGGCGGAGCAGCCGCGGCCTCCCCGCAGCGTCCACAAGCCCACACGCACAAGCGACCGTTCAGGGTACGCCGTGGAGATAACGCCAGGGAAAGGTACATGCGGAAAATTTGGACCTGGCGAATTGGATAGGGCTTTAATTCTGTAAGAAGTATTTCTTTTAGTACAGGCGCAATGTGATGGGTAGATTTGATGTTACAAATCATGAAGATTTTTCGACGGCTTAATTATTATTATCAATCTCCCCAATGAATTAATAGTTATGGAGACTGATACCGAGAACATACTTTTTACGTTTACGCGTTAAATAACTAACGATAAGTTCATCTTAAACTTAAACTTTCACTCGACGAAGTTCGTGATAACATTTTAATTCTAAAATAAACTTAAACACCTATTTCAACTACAACTTTGCGACCGACTGAGGAAATTTTTATAAGTGTATACCTGTCATACTTCAACCTTATTTGTATTTTACCTTTTCATCTTATATTGCGATAATGCAAGCTTTTAATTAGAGATGTAACGGATAGCAGTTTGGCCGCAAATCGGATACCGGATATCCGGATATCCGGCGAAACTTAGCCGTTTGCGCAGGCGGCGATAACCTGTGAGCTGGATTTTTATCTCAAGTTAGTACAAATTGATCGCAATTGCGATCCTTATTCTTGGTGAGCAGCTAACGCCAAACAATACCCTAATTTAACAAAGTTTGCTAAAATGTACCTTTCTGCACCTTGCAGCAGTGTGTATAGCGAGACTTTTTTCTAAAGCTGGCATTATTTATGAAGAGATACGCAACCGCTTGCTACCTCCTAATGCAGAGAAATTAGTATTCACTCACCATAATTTGCCCTTAGTGCAGTATGAGTACTAATTCAGTCATTTTCTTGTATTACATTTACTATTGTGTGATTAAAAATATAAAACTTAAACTAATTTAATATTAAAGTGATACTAACTAAATAAAGCAAATAATTACTCAAAAATTTGTTTCTTTTATCCAGTTTTTTCTATTTATTCGGCCGGATATACATCCGGCCGAATATTAGCTATCCGGTATTCGGCCGGATAGTATTAGGACGGCCGGATAGGCCGAATACCGGATAGTTACCGGATATCCGTTGCATCTCTACTTTTAATGTTCATCGATCTCCTTTTTATGTTTTTGATGATAATTGTTATTTTGTCCTTTGAATTATAATAGCTTAATTTAAGCTTAGTATTTGGTACAGTAGTGCAGTTGTACAGTAGTTTTACCTGCGTGTCAGGTAGGTGGTACATAACGGAAGCAGTAGCGCAAAGCAGTTGAGAAGGCATCCATAGTGAGTCATCTTCAGGTTCAATCCCTCTGTGGAACCTGTCATCTCGGAGTATTTTCTGTAAGAGAGAAATATAACAAGAATACTCTTTCCTAAACGGACAAGGACTGAAGCTTTAGCAGATCCAGTCAGTCGTAGTTACCTAATTTTTCATTCGTCGATGAAATAGAATCGATATAAGAATTTACTCCCATTGACCGGCGGTGTGACTGACTCCATATGGTATAATCGAGAACATTATGCCCAAATAGTACCTACATCATCAACATTAGCGATTATATTACACATACGAGTACATATTCCATCAACACGACGGAAAGTCGAAATAAACGACAGCATTGAATTTTTTTTTTTTTTATTAGTTATAAACCAGCGCTTGACCGCAATCCCGCTTGATGGTAAGCAGTGATGCGATCGTTGATGGTAAAGCGCGCAAGTTTATTAAGACCCTATTCACTCTAGCCTTGAAGGGACTCAAATTGTAATGCGACGGAAACACGGACGCCGGCAAATTGTTCCAGTCCCTCGATGTACGCGGTATAAAGGAGGAAGCAAAACGCTTCGTCCGGATCGCAGTGGTGTCAACAACGTAAGGGTGGAAACTCGCCGTACGACGGGTCGTCCGATGATGGGACGGAGATGGGGGAATTAAATCATGCAATTCCCTTGCACACTCACCAGAATGCACCCTATAGAAGACCGAAAGGCTGGCTACTCTACGCCTGTGCTCCAGGCTTTGGAGATCGTTTCGAGTTAAGTCTGGGTCGCCAATCAGCCTCTTCGCACGCCTCTCCACCTAATCCAAAGTGGCAAGGTGACATTTCGCAGCACCAGCCCAAATGTGGCTGCAGTACTCCACACACGAGCGGACCTGTGCTTTGTATAAAATTAGAAGCTGCCCTGGTGTGAAGTACCGCCGGACCTTCGCGATGACGCCTAGTTTTCTGGCAGCCACCCTGACCTTCGACTCAATGAACCGCCCACAGTTAAGGCTCGAGGAAATCTCAACTCCCAAAAGCTGAAGGCGGTCGGTACACTCCAAGGATACATTCTGAAAAGTAGGAACCAAGGTGAACGGGCTCCTTTTGGCGGTGAAAAGACACGCCTGTGTTTTGGCGGCATTGAATGCTACAAGATTGGCATTGCCCCATTCGGAGACTGCCTGCAGTGTAGCACTCACACGCTCTACCATGGCCTCTCTTTCGGACCGGATTGTTTCCTTACTAGCCCGAGCTTCCGGCAGGTATCTCTCCACAACTGTGCTGTCATCTGCATACCCATAGATACCGGGCATCAGCAGATCGTTAATATGCAGCAGGAACAGAGTTGCAGAGAGAACAGACACCTGAGGAACACCGGCATTGGTCGACATGGGCTCAGATGAGCATCCGTCGACAACAACTCGGAGGGACCGTTCAGTCAGGAAGTCTTTTACCCAGCCAGTCAGGCCAGCGGAAATGCCGTACGCTGGAAGCTTATTCAAAAGGCCAGCGTGCCATACTCGGTCGAAGGCCTTCGAGACATCAAGAGAGACGGCAATCGCTTCCCCATTTTTCTCGAGGGCCTCGCCCCACAAGTGAGTGGAATACACTAGTAGGTCCCCAGTTGACCGATTGCGTCGAAAACCGTACTGTCGGTCACTGAGGAGATCGTTACCTTCCAGGTAAGCCAAGAGGCGCGAGTTCAATACACGCTCCATAATCTTGCAGAGTATGGAGGTCATTGAAATCGGCCGATAGGTAGTAGGATCGGCACGACTACCCTTTTTGGGCACGGGCTGCACGTTGGCAAGCTTCCAGGACTTGGGCACTATACCAGTCCTAAATGAGAGGCGATACAGGCGCGTCAATACAGGAGACAACTCGGGCGCACAAGCCTTAAGAACAATCGCCACAATCGATGCAAATTTTGGTTTATAGAAGCAAGCTGAACATGGGTCACAGTTGTAAACTATTTGACTATATCCTCGACCTCGGCCTTGGCCGACTCTCATCCAATCGCTACTTTGCATTGAACATCGCTTCGCCAAAGGCGCCCTATTTTATAATTTCCAATAAAAGGTAACTTACATGGAACCCCTGTAGAGCGTAGGTGACCAGGCGAGGGCGCTTGGTCTCCAGTGCAGTCTGGAGAGGTAAGAGGCACGCACGGCGGAGCTCGTATGACGCACGACGTGCATTGTTTTCTTGCATGCATAGTAATTCTAGACCAAAACAAATCGCCGTATGTAAATAACTAAGGATATGTATCTGTAATACCAGCCTGGAACCGTTCTTCTACAGGGTAGGTCTCTCCGCATACAGCGAAGAAACGAGAATGAATCGTCTACTTAGCCATTTAAGTTTTAAATCCCATTAAGGTTTACAATACTACGTTCTTTGACAATGAGTATTTTTTTCTTCACACGTTCGTGGTCGTAAGTATATGTAACAGTTCATTGATGCAGCTTAAGCATTTGATAAAGTTTTACTGTCCTTGTAAAACAACAAAAATTAAGAATTCCCTTTCACCAGTTGGTACATTTACCAAGAATAAATATTATCTGCGCCGAGAATACGTATTGTCTGTGTATCGAGTCAAATGTCAAGTATATGAGAAAGTAATGAATAATATAGAGTGGAGTACCTCAAAGGCGTGTCTTAAGCCCGGTACTGTAAATAGGTTCTCAGAGGAGAAGGTGGAGTTTTTAAAGTAGCCTGCTCTTATGCAAATAGCGAGATGTAGAAAACGATATGTAGGTACTGCTTAATGCAGTGTCTACGTCTACATTAATAAAAAGTGTCAACTAAAATTTTTTGCATATAAATTATTAATCGGATTGATAAAGGTAAACACTGATTTAAAATATAGAAGGTGTAGGTGAAGTAATATTGTAGCAACGATATACACAGCATTAATATAAAAAGGAATGGCAATTAATTTAATAACACACAAAAACTAACTACTTACCCCTTATTCATAAAAGATGTTTAAAGTTAACTAGTGATTAGCGATTTTTTAACCATACATTTTAGATGTTTACACGTCACTTAACTTTAATCATCGTTTATGAATAAACCCCTTAAACACTGTGGTGTATATTCATAAAGGATGATTTAAGTTAAGTGACGTTAAAAGGTCAAATTTGAATGGTTAAAGAATCTCTAATCACTAGTTAACTTTAAGCAGCGTTTATGAATAAGGGGGTTAATGTTTTGGTAGGTAGTAGTTTTATGACACCATATGGTAACAAAATAAACGTCAGTAGGTAGAAAGCCTCAAAGTAAAATTGAAAAGAGTATAAAAACTAAGAGGAGTGAAGCCGCATTTCCAATCACGGCGCAGTGACGGTCATTGTTGCAAGTATTGATTAGTGTCTCAACTGCACATTAGGCGAAGTATACACCTAACATTTTCTAAGCACTTGTAACTTAGCGACTTCAAAAATAAAACCTTGACATAACGCTAAAAAACATGTTTACCTACCTAGCGCATCCTGGCATGATTTCCTGAGAGCCGTAAATTTTACTCCCGATGCTTCCTTGAATATGTCCTGGAGAAGTTCCTCCATTTTAGTACAAACGAAACATATGACAGTGACTCACTTCTCTACATTTAGATACAAACACAATTGTTTGACATTCTTGCCAAACTAATTAAATTTCTCACAATATTGGAACTATACACAATACTGCAATGTTTAGTAAAACATGAATAACTGTGAAATAGCGTTGTTTGAGTGGGTGGAAGTGTGTCTTATCTGAGTTGTACGTAAGCATAGCGACGGAGCATGCTCAGTGCGGGAAATCAATACTTCCCGAACGACGTAATGTTTGCGAAAAAACTTTATCAACAGGTGGTTTGATTGGTATTTCACTATGTTCACGTATGTACGTATTCTTTCTTTTCTATGAAGCCAGATGATACACTATTATTCTTCTGAAAATCTGACTTTTCTCAACTACTTCGACCTATTTTTTATTAATGTCCAGGCTTAGAATAATATCTAAGTGCCCAGGCTAGTACCTACTTAACAAAAATGTAAAATATATTCAGCTCATGTTTAACCTTCAATGTCAACTTCGTTCATAGTCAGAAGAACATGTCAAACTCAGTTAACCTAAAAACTAGTTAGCCAGACACAATACACTTGCTAATATTCTGCAATTGATTATCTAGTTTTCATAATTATCTTAAAACTAGAAACATCTATTAGAAACATTTCTTCTACTTACTTTGATTTTTCTTGTTGGATAATGATCACCCAAATAACGCAGTAGATACTAAACATATAGGCAGGTAAGAAAAAAGGAACTTAGAAAAGTGATACGTAATAAAATACTACTAATAGACTGCCGAACAAAGGTATCTTAAGCACGTGTGATTTTATTGCAAATCTTTGTATAAGAGTGTATTTTTTTAAATTTTCGCGGGTTTTTTGACATTTATTGAATTGCCAGTTGACAGAAAACAACCAAAAAAAAGTATGGTGTTATTTACATCATGAACTTTTTATTTCATTTACTCCTATTTTATATGGGCTATAATTTTCATCCCTTACGCTTTTGATTTTATATCCATTTTTAAATGAAATTTACTTAATATTCTTACTATCTTACTTTATTAATAAAAGAAAAATATTACGTTGGGAATGAATCGTTCAAAAATCTTTTTTTTGTTTATGGCAGCATTTGACATTTTTCTTTGCTGTCAATCAAATTGTCAAAATAGTTTTGAAAAAATGGTGTCTTGGAGTGGTTTAGGCCGATCTTTCGGCATAAATTTGTTTAAAAACCACACCAAATCATTTAAAAATATCCAAAATGTAAACTTTTCAACAAGCAAAACTTTAATGGATGCCCATGGGCACAAAACTTTCGTGCTTCAGCCCTCCAGGTGATTATCGAGTGATTACCTAACCAATTTTTTGGCTTATTGTTTGTTATTTTCCTATTATTTTGTAACTCTCTAAATGTACATTTTCAGAAATGCCAAAATCGCAGTATTTTTTTTATGGTTGTAGTTTGTTTTATTACTTGTAATTACTCCTAACCTAAACTCTTGGTTGGCAGATGGCAATGGCACAAATTCAAGGATATGTTCCATTTCTACACCATGCTGGGCCTGATACCGGTTGGAGCCATCATATTCTACAGCAATGTGTTCATCGGACCTGCGCAGTTGACGCCAATCCCTGATGGTTATGAACCAAAACATTGGGAGTATTATCGCCACCCAATTACTAGGTTCATCGCCCGGTACATTCATCAAAGTCCACAACAGGTAACTGTCCCTTAAAATGTTATATTTAAACTTCTGTTGTATTATTAACACTTTAACAGTAACTATTTTTAAACGACTTCAAAAAGGAGGAGGTACTCAATTCGATTGTATATACCTAGGTTGTTTTTTTGTGTTGTTCGTGCATAACTTCGTCGTTTATGAACCGATTTTGTCAATTTTTTATTTGTTGGAAAGAAGACATTCCCAGGGTGGTCCCATGATGGTCCCAAGGACATCAGGGTTTGGTGGAGAAAGACCAGAGAAACAAAGGGGAACTTTCAAAAATTCTAGGAATGGCTAGTGCATTTGTAAATTTTTCATTAGGTATTTTATAGCACTACAATAAGGGTCTGGAGTAGATCTGATGATGGAGCCAGGAGACAGGCGAGGGAACTCCTCAATCATTCACAGCTTGTGTTTGTGCTTGATTAATTTGTAGATATTGATAAGAACCTTACATCTAGATGGGTTGTGATTGCCATTAGGGCTCCGATGACAGTCACAACTCATCTAGATGTGAGGTTGAAGAGTTCAGGAAACTCTTCAACAGTTTACAGTAGCTACTTTGTGTTTCAGCTTAATTCATTTATATTGACGAGAACGTTGTACCTATATGGGTTAAAATGATGGTCTGCAGTAAATCTGATGATGAACACCATAGAATGATGAATACTGCATTGAAGTTTAACATAGGACAACCACTACATACTCGTCATGCTTATGCAACAATCAATTAAAACCAAGAGACTGAATTTAAGTTGCGTAAAGTCTAGCTTTGCTCATACTTTCAGTTTGGTCCGATAGGAATTTTATCAAAATCGGTTCAGTGGTTTCGTTTATGAAACAAAATTATAGGTAAATATTAAAGTAAACAAAATGAAATTGTGTGTAAAATAAAAACGTTTTCCAAAAAAAAAAAAAAACTACAAATTGAAAAATAACTAATTTCGGAAGTTGGTGTCAAAAACAAATATACAAATTCCAAATACACGGACTTACGAAATTAGTTATTTTTCAATTTGTAGTGTTTTTGGAAGACTTGTTTTTTTTTTTTTTTTTTTGTAAAAAGTTTACATATGTACTTACTACACATAAACTTCTGAAACTCTAAATAAATCCTGAGTTTAGTTATCAATCCTGCCTGTGACTATCCAATCATTTGCTAGTATGACCTTTTAACGTCACTGAATTTAAATCATCCTTTATGAATAAACACCACAGTGTTTAAGGGGTTAATCCATAAGCGATGATTAAAGTTAAGTAACATTAAAAGTTCAAAAATGTAATTCGTATTTGAGACATGTTACCTTAGGTGTTGTTTTTCCCTTTATTCCTATTAATTTCTCCTGTATCGTGGGTGCGTTTACAAACATATAAATTCACACATAATACACAACTATTTGTTACGTGTGGGAACCGAAACTGCGACACGCAGCGTAGCAATAATTGCTCAGCCACTGCGCTAATCATGTTAGTTTTTTGAACTACTCAGATTCTGCTATCATATTAAATCCCTAAATTCACTAATACAAAAAGTATTTCAAGCGCTGCTTGCCTCTTTACGCAAAAAGTACAGAACGGCTTCCCAAATGCTATCCAGCCCAGCTGAATTCTACTAGCCTCTCTCTCAAAATTGTTCTTACCAAACTGCGGAATTTGCCCGAGGTAAATGTATTCTTGAACAACCTTGAGAGTACCTCCATTGAAAAAGATTCAGTCCGGGGGTAATGTGTTCATTGAACATAATCTGGGTTTTGCTCAAATAATATGCCCCAACAGCACCGCAGTGGGTTTTATAAATAATTTATTGTTATAGTAAAAATCTATTTGGAGATTTTAACCAAGACTATCTTAGTAACAGCAGTATTCGAATTACTCAATGGCATTGGATTTCATTCAATGTTACAACCCCTTCCCACTACTTGTGGTGGGACTCAAATAGACAAAAATTTTTCGAACTTTCCTCCTTGTAGGCCCATTTTTAGGGTTCTGAATTTAGTAGACCAACTTACTGTAACAAATAGTATTAAAAAAAATGACTCTTAATTGGGTACACTTATTGTGAAGGCCGGGAAACTGTGGTACCTTTTTTTTTTTTTTTTTTTGTTGGTATGGGAAATCATCAAATGACTTCTCCCGCTCTGGGCGGAGCGGAAGGGTGTGTCAGACTTTTACTGACTAAAACCCACCCGTGTTTCTTCACTTGCCTGTGCGACGGCCAGGGCCGCGGTTTCTTGTTTAACCAACCCGCAACCAACTGCGGTACCCTTATTTGAGCGTGGACCGACATGATCTTGGCCATTTATTTTTTCTGTTGAAAACGCGAAAATGCGTAACTTTAATACATCAATATACAACTAAATGTTATGTATGTGTTTTCAGCTCCTTAAAAATATTACCCCAAATAATATTGGCTGGATTTAAGTAAATGTTATTTATTGATTTATGTTTTCTCTGTTACAGGACTATGAAAAATTCATGCATTTCCTTGATGAAGAAAAACAGAAGCAGAAACTTCGTGCGTTGGAGAAGGAGATCATTAAGAAGATGGGTGAACGCCACGACTACAAAGCTTACTATTACAAACCCATGATCAACAAATATCTCCGCATCAACAAGAAGGTCGGTGAAGAAATGTACGACCGCGTTGGTGATGACTACAAAGATTAATAGCACTGCTTTGAATATTTTGTTGTTGACTCTAGAATATATTTAGTAATCAAGTGAATTATTACCATATTTCAGTGTAGATAAAATAAATTATTAATTGTTTGTTAAACAATTTTATTTGAACAATTCAACTTCTGGCAACCCAGTGATGCTACAATCTATGCTACTATTTACTAAGTGCTTTTGTTGTTTATATTTTATTTTTTTTGCACCCAAATCTGACCTTCTATTATTAGTTGAAGTGTAATGTACAAAAGATTTTGGGTATAAATAAAACAATAAGGCTTATGGTAACATTGTATTTATTTTACAGGAATTTTCTAACGATTGACAATAATAAATTCCGACTTGTGGAACCCTTACAAAATTAATGTCAACACTTACCTAGTAGTATGCTAAATGCCTGATATGATGCTACTTATGTCACTTTATTTAATGCAGTTAATATTGTATATTTATATTAGGTACTGTGGTCATATGTATTCTGTAGAATTAGGAAAGAATTATCTCTATTGAGGATAACTATTCTATGTATATGCAGAGATGGGATTAGTTATTTTGAATCATGAAGATTTAGAATCAATCGAGGGAGCATAGAATACTATGGGAAAATCATATCTTTATTAGCATATAATTATTACATTATTAGTTTCAGTGTTGAAAGAGTAACTTATTCTGAAATTAGTCATAATCAATTCTAATATAAGCTTTACTACGGACAAACGGAAACTACGTAATAAATAAATTCTTCGGCGGTGCTGTATGCACGAAGCTCTTAACTATACTGTTACACAATTAAATTACAAAACGATATGATTTCATTATCCCGTTCTTTCAGTCTTTGTAGAGTTCCAATTATGACCCAACAACTATGTACTTAGATTGCTTCTCATAATAACATTTTTTTTTTGACTTTAAAAATATTTACAACATTCCTAAGTTAAATAACAATTTCGATTTGAAATTGCAACTAAGCTAGATAATTATAACAAAATTGTAAAAATCAGTATCAAAGCGTAAACGCAATCATCATATCCGATCGAAGTAAAAAAATAAAATGTAAACTAACATTGGCGCCGGCTCCCTGATTTACAAACTAAGCTAAATTTCAAGTTCAGTGCATGTTTTCTTTTCTATTTCTGTGGACCTTAGAAGCCTTAGGTCGTATCTATAGCTCAACGTTAGAAGCAGTAGGTTGTCGGACCTATACATACGACCTAATGCTTTCGCTTCTAAGGTCGAGAATTGTCTACACCTGTGCCTACCGATCGCACAGCGGTGACCAGGAGACAATTCGACTGTTTGACCACCTCAGTGAGGCCGCTGACAATGCGCTGCATGTGACGTTCGTCGCTCTGGGGGACTTCAACGCCTGCCATCAAGACTTGCTTTTCCCATACCAGAGCACTGACCGCGTTGGGAGAGAAGCGCGAAACTTTGCGCTATCAATGTGCCTTTCTCAGTTGGTAAGACAGGCGACTAGGGTGTCTGATTTAATTGGTCATACCGCCAGTTGTCTGGATTTCCAGCTGAACACTGATTGGGACAGATTCGTGTGTAACAGTTTCCACACCGTTAGGAACTGGTCTTCCACACCAGATTGCGACTCACAGCAGATTGGGATAGGATGCGCCACTTCTTTACGTCTCTTAGCCTTGGCAGCAGGTCTGCTTCTCTTCTGACAATCCGTCGAACAGTGCGCACGCTATATCCAGCCAGCTGTAGCCAGCCTATCGGTGTTTTATGGGAAGCATTTTGGAGTGTGCGCGGGAATTGCATGACTTAATTCCCCCATCTCCGTTTCGACATGGGACGACCCTTTGTACGGCTAGTATCTTATCTACCCTTATGTTGTTGACACCACTACGATCCGGACGAAGCGTTTCGCCTCGTTTTTTATAAAGCGTATGTACAACGAGGGATTGGAACAACTTGTCAGCATTTGAACGTTTTCGTCTGACTACAATTTAAGCGTCGTCAAGGTTAGAGTGAATAGGCTCTTAATAAACTAGCGCGCTTTACCATCAACGATTGCATCACTGCTTACGCGGCGGGCGGGATTGCGGTCAAGCAATAGTTTAATATAAAAAAGAAAACTTAACTAAAATGTATCCTCATTTTAGTTAAATTCATGATAAATCAAGATGTTTTATAGACAGTTTAGAAAAAATTAAAAACACAGCGCCTAAAAATACTAAATTTACGACAGGCGCTGACTAAATTGACACGACTAAACAAATATTTAGCTGCCGTTCTTTTCATAATGAAATGGAAAGAAAAATAAGCACTGACATTGAATTTAGTTTGTAAACAAGGGAATCGGCGCCAGAATCTAATTTATCGTAAGTTAAGTATATGGACTACAATAGACTGTTAGATATACGCTATTTAAAATTGTTTTTTTACGATTTCTCAATGATAACAATTTTCAAATCTAAAATTTAAGACGGCTACGAGTTTCTACAATGTAAAATTTAAACGTTTTAATTCTATTTGCTTTTTTCTTTCTCAGCTTGCGCGGCGAGCTTTGCTTCCTTTTTGGCCTTTTTCTTTTCCTCCTTCGCTTTTAGTTTGGCTTGTTTCTCTTCTTCCTTAGCTAATAGTTTAGCCTGTCGTTCTTCTTCTTTAGCTTGAAGCTTAGCTTCCTTCTTCGCTTCCTTTTCCGCCTTAAGTCTCATCTTTTCTTCTTTCTTTTTCTCAGCTAGTTCGTTTTTTCTATTGTCAGTACTTTCATCCTTTTTGCTTTTGTCTTCCTGTTTTGTGTTTTCATCATCTTTTTTCTTTTTATCTTCTTTCTTTGATTTGGGGTTATCTTTTTTCCGTTCAGTCTCTTTACTGTGATCTCTGGAATTGGGCGGGTCGTCTTTATTCGAAGGTTTTAGTGGCCGGAAGAAGTGTTGTTTGCCTTTTTGTGGCGACGTTTCTAGTTGCGTTACAATTTTCTGGGCGCATCTGTAAAACACCAAATACTTCGTTTTATCTTTTGATTATGTTTACTATTTTTATATACGGGGCCAAATCAAATTTGCAAATGTGACGGATATCGATCTGAAATGACGAATATCCTCATTCTATTACATCATTTCTAATAACTAGTACTCAACTGGCGACCGTTGTCGGCAGAAAAACGCAACTAGTTTACATAGACATCATCAATTACTTAAAATTAAGGACTACTTAAACGGTTTTTTTGTTTCATCTTTATCGATACCTACCATGACTACGGAGTTTCACTAGTTAGTGCTAGTTTAAATTTGCCCTCTATATCGTATTTCTTGTACAGACGACAGCACATCAAGCTACTACAATCTGTCAGATTTCCTTATTAGTTATTACTTATATCAACGTTGATTGGGAAAATCTGACAGTTTGGGGTAGCTTGGCCTGCTGTCGTCCGTAACTTTGTCTATTGTATCTAGAAGTTTGGTTCAAAAATAAAAATAATATAAGTAATTCATTAATAACGCAATTAAAAGTCTCTTATTTAAATTAGATTGAGAATCAGCTTTTTTGAGCTTCAAAATTACTGACTCAAAACGCCTGCCCTTCATTTTATTGATTTACATCAAACAAAAAACTTTCAGTTTTACTTTTGAAGAGTTACCTTATTCTAGTAGAGGCGGAGGCAGCAGCGGCACTCTCTCTTCGTCCCTCGCGGAATTCTCTCTGGAACTCTCTGATAGGAGGTAGGCGACCCGAAGGCTCTCCTGCCGCAGGGCCTCCCGTATAGCTATGGACTTGATAATCTTGTAAACGGGCCTGTAAACAGATTTATTTAGGCATAAGATGAAAATGTGAAAAGACAATGCTGAGATATGTTTTGATTAAAATTTTACAGCGACGAATTCCTTACTTCCATACACAATTAGTAAAATAATCTGTAGGTATTCATAAAAAGCATAGATAGATGAGGGTAGGGTGTTGTAGATATTGACTTCTACTGAATTAATTTGTACAAATCTTGCGTAATTTTTAACTCGTGCTTGCGCCCTTGTGAAGCCCAATGAGTTATTAGTAGGTACCTACTGGTCAACAAGCACACTGACGGGCAGAGTACCTTTTTTGAGCTGAATATCGCAAGAAAACCCTTGCCTACTGGATTGAAAGAACCCTTGTTTTTCTTAATTAGTTTAGGTAACTAGTTTAGCAGTATTATAATATTTTCAGAGCTCATGAAGTAAATAGGTTTCGCCTCTATAAGCCTCAGAGGCTGTTTAGTTCGATGGTTACAGCGCTACCAGTCCTTTTTAATACCATGTCTTTGTTTGGCGCAGATGCTAGATGTTCTATTTTTATATTTTTAATAATCTAGTAGGTATACTCGGTATACATAGTATGTTATACCGTCGGTATCCACACTACCTTCATACTGTGATGCTGGGAGCGTCTCAGCGAATTGGAGGCAGGTTGCCTTGCACGTGGCGGCACTGACGCCCTGGGCACCGCGCCCAGGCATGCGCCTCCACACTTGGCGCCGCCACATAGCTTTGTCGAACAGCTGTTGGGAACATTGCCTCCGCTATTCGAAGACACTGAAGATATACCTGGAATGAAAGAATTTGGTGGTAAGTATCGTGTACGATATAATTCAAACGTTTTTGGAACTATTCTCGCCCGGCCAAAGAGCCCGAGTCGAAGCTTCTAGATTTTAGAAGCTAAAATATTTGATAAGCGCCTCTTTTGTTTTTGCAAGATACGTCTGACATCGGTCAACGGGGCTGTGCACCCAATAATAATGTGCATCATTTTGCAAATAAGGCTGAGACAGATATAATATTCTGGTGTAGGTACCTAATCACGTCAGTTAGGCGCTTTAACGAGTAACAAAAAATAAAGCCTGTCAAAGCTGTGACAAAAAAAAAAGCCGTAATAGACAGACTAGGCCGTGACGATATGTCGGCTATGTAGTCCTTGAAAAGTTATTTAGACTAAGATGTTTTGTTTTTTTTTTTAATTATAAACTTGCGCTTGACTGCAATCTCGCCTGATGGTAAGTAGTGCAATCGTTGATGGTAAAACACGCTAGTTTATTAAGCCTATTCACTTAAAAAACTTACTGAATAGGAAGGAAGACGGCAATTGAGCGAAGTGATGCAATGTTAAACCCAACAACACGAAATACGATGCTGCGCCAGAGGGAGACTGATCTGGAGACCCTCCACGACCAAACTACCGACACTACAACATTTGGTGCATCGTACCCGGCACACATCGCAACACAACTGCTCAGACCCGTTCTTTGTACGGCTTCACCAGGCATCATGCCGGAACATAACGAATCGCTTGGCGGCAAGACTTTGTATGGTGGGTGGTAAGTTCTGCTAGCAGCCGATATTATGGCCTACCACCGAGAAAAGATGTTGCAGCACTGCCATTACTATTCTCGATACAATAAAGTTTCTATCGAACTGCAAAATATCTGGAAAGGCTAGCACAGCAAAATTCGATAGGTGCAGAAGAGAATCTCATTCTATACTATAGTGGCTTATCCAGGTGGAGTAAATAATTAACATGCAGATTCAAAGGTGCGTACCAGAAAGGGAAGACTCGCCACTGGTAACAGAGTAGAGTGAGGCCGAGGCGGGTACGGAGCGAGCACCCACAGAGTAGCTGGACACAGAGCCTGGCACGCCCCACGATTTCGCACTACCGCTTGAGACCTGGAATGTAAAGGTAATTCGATAATAATGAAGTGGAACATTAGTCAGTCAGATAGGTTTGACGCAGAATAAAAGAAGTTTTAGAGTCATCACCGGACTTTTAGTAATTAAGAGATACATAGATATACACGAGTAGGTATCGTTACCTACACATGTCAACCTGTTGCTAAGGATTCTACTTTTAGACATTACAATATAGCATTACTTACATTACAATATTATAGGTACCTATGGGTTTCCGAAAATGGAGACATCATATAAATTATGAGCGTCTTTAATAACAGTTAGTGCCTATGTTAGACTTCAGCGTACTCGTATTTAGGGAGATACGTTAATTTTACTGATAATGAAATTGTCACAGTAGGCGTAGGTATGTATGTAGGTCGGAGGCGGACGCCTCTCCCTGGAAACCATGGTGCGAGCCATGGTTGAAAGCGAGAGTGCATGGGAGACTGCCGCCTCCTTCTGCGAGACCGTCCTCTTGCAGAAGGAGGCTGCGGAGAAGGAGCGAGAAGAGGATGCTCTTGCCGCTCCCCTCCGGCGTAGACGGGTGGGGCGAAGAAGGCGGGAGATGAACCCCCATCTCCTTTAGCCCCAGAGTGGGACCAGCGCGTGTGGGTAGCCCCCGCACGCGCATTGCACCGGTCACCACGTCTGAGGATTACTTCGGTACCCGGGTAATCCTCCCTTGGCGCGGAAATCGGCCCTAACAAGGCCGGTAAGCCCTGAGAGTGACACGATGATTAGGCCTCCGGGCCGATCCCGTGACACTCTCAACGCAGGGCTCGAGGGTAACCGAGTGGTTTTAGTGGGTATTCCCGGCTTCGGCCGGGCGAGTCCTACACACGCCCGTCGTCTAGCTAGCGGCCATTTCCACTCGTAAAAAAACAATAAAAAAGGTATGTATTTAAAGGTACCATTGTTAGGTAGGTAGCCATTTCATACATCTGGAAAGACAGATGTAATTTGGATACCTACTTTTAAGCAGGGATGTTACGGAGCTTCGACTCCGACTCTGTTATAAGTCGGAACTTCCGATTACTATCATACCTTCGGTTCCGATACTTTTAAATCGGAGGTTATTAAAGCATACATAGCGACGGCGACCTGTCGACTGTTATGAACAGCAGGGTAAGGCCTCTGCCTCGAATTTCGCGGGCAGCGGGGCGGCGGCGGCGGCGGCGAGTGAGCGGCAGGATCTTTTGCGTAAAATCAAACGGACCGGTTCTCGAAAACAGCGGCGCGGCAGCGGGACGGCGCGGCGGCGGCAGGCAGCGAGCGGTGTACTTCCCGCGCTCGAATCTTGCGGGCAGCGGGCGGGCAGCGAGCGGTGATCGAGGGTTAGGAATAAATTTGAAAAAGAATGTTGCCGCCATTGGTCAGACATTTCTTTCGCGAATAAAAACAAATATCTCGTCGACACAATCACGAACACAACACTACGCGGCTATAGTGACGCGCGATCTGCCCGCTAGTTTCGAGAACGGGTCTTCGATGCCCGCCCGGTTCCCGCGCCGCTGCCGCCGCCGCCCCGCTGCCCGCAAAATTCGAGGCAGCGGCCTAATTGCGTAACACACTATTAGTAGCAATGGGTTTAATTTTATTTTGAGAATTCCCTGACTCCTGCTACGTGCAGTCTAATCAATTACTTTGTTACGCACAAGGGTACACGACACGTTCATAGGTTATAAACATTTGTTTTGATTTTTCGCTAGTTTTGGAGTCAACACATTTGTTTCAAAGCTTTTGTTCATTTAATGTAATATAATATGCTACTTTGGGTTTTAATTAACTTCATTTAATTTCTTGTTCATTTAGAAATATGTAAATTTTCTTTTCACTGTTTGTGTTTAATTTTACAATAAAAAATTTCAATGAAAATATTTACTGAATAATGTTCTTTGTGTTTAAATAAAAAAATATCTCTCCTACCACCACTTCTGACCCTGCCTCCGCTTCCGGTTCCGACTCCGATAAATCAAATTTAAAAACTCCGACTCCGGTTCCGGTTTCCATATAACTACCTGCGTTACATCCCTACTTCTAAGTTCGCAATTTTAAATGATGGGTAGTCAGTGTGGTAAACAATTGAATGTCATGACTATACAGAAATTGTTAGAGGACGCAGCTTTTAAATTCTGTCGACCATCTTTATCGTATTGACAAAACCTGACTTATGTAGTTTAGGTAGGTACATAGATCATAAAATGTATATTTTGTTACCTGCCAACTCTTGCTGGTAACAAGTCGCGGTGCCTGTCGGAGTCGCAAGATCTTCGCTCGACAGATGACGCACCGCAATGGCAGCAGACGTTGGCTGACCGCCATCTGGATGGTCTTCACGAAGCAGCGCCGGCAAACCACTCTGTGGCCGCATGGCGACGTCTGCATCGTCGCCTTCGCGTTCACACATATTACACACTGAAAATGTAAATATAAATAAAGGGATTAGTTAAGATGTTATTGTAATGGGCTTCATTTATAAACGATGATTAGAATTAATTAAATCTATGGTTAAACAGTTGCTAATCATTAATTTAAACAACCTGTGGAGGAATGAGGAACAGGGAGTAAAGTTCACTCATCCTTCATAGAAAAGGGAGGATCCTCCGACCAGACTGGTTGTCTAGCGGGCCACTTTGCCCGCCGGTTTATGTGGTGAACTTGTATGCGTGCTAGTTGCACAGAAAACTATGATTGCGAGATGCAGGATTCGCGTGACGTCAGTATGACGCGTTGTTCCCATGTTGCGTTGTAGGCAACGCTACAAATATTTTTTTTTTTTTTTTAATGGGACAAAACCCGCCACACTTTTCCCAACCACTGCAACTCCTGAAAGCCAGAATCAACAGTGGCGACCGCCAGAAAAACGCCGAGCAATGAAGCTCGACGAGTCCCGGAGAAACGATTCAACTGTCTTGGGTCCCGCAACGAAATTAATCAGAAAAGAATAGCGGAGGAGTAAGAAAAAAGATATTTTTTCCACTTCCCTCCATAACAAGCAGGAGACAGAACAGAACTAGGCCAATCGGCACAAAGGGACATTATTGCAACTGGGAGAAGCCCAGATTGCCAAACACCACGGAATAAAATTTGATTAAGTTAATGGGTCCTAAGTAGGTATTAGCTGTTACAATTGATTCCAATAATAAGTATGGCAAAAGCGCCTGAACGCACGGAAATTGGTTCTAGTTTCTACAAGGTCCGTATAATAAACGACTCCGGATGTAACTTGTACACTATCCAACATAATATTGCGTTCATTCTGCCTACAAACCTTTATGAACAAAAAGGGGTTAGACATTGGTGACGGGTTTGCTAGAACCAATGCCTGCTAGGGCCACGGGTTGGTCGAAAGACATACCTACCACTGAGCCCTACCGTGGCTCCTGGCACAAGTAGGGATATAAACGAACCCAGATGAGTTTTCATCAGTAGGTAACAGATATCCGAAAGAAAGCATTTGATGATTATCCAAGCAAAAAGAAAAAAATAGATACCTGCCGACCTACATCATAAAACTATTGTGTACTAAGTGTAGTGGTAAAATATATGTGAGTTGTCTGTAGTAGGTAGATTCTTAATTGGTTGTGACCACATTGAGTTGTCTAAAAAGTTCTTAGTCAAACAAATTGCACCGTAAAATTAGTTTTGATATAAATTGGTATCTACCCTATCTGAATACTGCCCGATTCACTTAGTACTAACAGAAGATCGCTTGGTTCCTATTTAAGTTTCCTAGACCTTTCAATGTTTATACAGTAGGCCTAGTATGAGTTTTCAATACGAAACTCGATCGCAGATATCGAGCGCGTTTGGCGCTCTCATTGGTTGAGAGTTCTTACGACCTTGAAGCGGGCCAATCGCTGAGTCAAACGCGCTCGATATCGACGATCGAGTTTCCTAATGAAAACTCATACTAGGCCCACAGATATCATCATCATCATCTCAGCGTTAATCACAGTCGCATCCGAAGCTTTTTACAGCTTTGGAGTCTGGGTCCGCTTTACCAGTCCAACTGCTGATTTTGGCTAAATTTTGATATTTTCCGTGAAACGACTGCCATCTCACCTTCACAAACCCAAAGGCGATATCGAAGCATAATAGGGATGTATCCAAGGTATGAAAAAAAAAAAAAAAATTAGTCCGTCTTATAGATAATAAAAAAAATTAAGACCCGTATTTTTTATTTTGTCGTAATTACCAAAAACTACTGAGATATAGCGTATTAAAGTTGCGGAGTGGGGGCTAATTACGTTACGCCGTGCTATATTTTGTACCACGGCGTGACGTCATGCGACATTTCAAATCAATATATCTTCCTAAGTATTTGAATGAAAGAAAAAAAAAAATACGTGTTCAATATTTTTTATAAATCTATCTGATGGACATTAAATTATTTTTTAGGATACAAGTCAATTGTTGAACTTTTGAGGGCTCCAACAACGACAACGTAACGACTGCCATTAGATGTTCGTATGGCAACGGGGACCAACGGCTTAACGTGCTTTCCGAGGACCGACCAGACCAGGGCAAATATTCATATTCATGCATACAAATATTTGCATTGCACGGGGATCGAACCCGCGCCTCTTTGCGCAGCGACCGCGTTCGCTACCGCTACGCCACGGAGGCTGTCGTATTATACAGATTATACAGATATATTAAGGTACATAACTACCTAGTTTCGTAATTCTTGCCTTCAAAATAAGTATCACTCACTCATTAGGTTATAAATCGACCTTCTTACGTAGAACCTCTTTTATATTTATAATAATCTTAATCGTTAATCTTCACTGTCGAAATTAATTAGTTAAAATGTAATTACGCAATTAGACAAGTTAGTTGTGGTGCAGAAGCCTTGATAGGCGCCAAGGTCGATCGTCAGCTGTTCACGCCGGATCGGTATTGTTTACCGTTCTTATAGCTTTCACTTGTTTCCGATTAGATTGCCAGCCACAGATTGCAACTAATCTATAGATAAATATTTGTGGTTGGCCTTAAATTGACTCTTGTTTCTTTGAGATTCTGGTGACCTATTTGTAGGTAATGATAAAAAATATTTTCTGTTCTATATATTTTGATCACTTAGGTATTGCATTCTATAAAACAGTATTTTTTTATTTGTGATAACTGGTGAAAACAATCTGCTCTAGTTTAAGATCAGAAGGGTAATTGCGTAACATGCAGTGAAGTAACAAAACGTAGCAATAGGTTTCATTTTGACAGTTTAACCACATTCATTGTGTTATTTACGTTTTTGAGCAGACACATTTTACTAACATATGGAGCAGTGAACTGCATATAGTTCAAAATCATTCCAATTGATAGTAGTAGTACATTACGGAATTAGGGTGCTGTATGCAGCACGTAAGCAGTTACGTAATCAGAACTGATGTCCGCAATTCCACGACAATGCACGTATTTCCAATATGAATGTTTTGAATTCATGTTTTCTTATCAAAATCAAAGTCATTCATCCAAATTAGTCTGAGAATTAGCATTTTTTGAACGACAAAAGGCAGCCCCCTCCATAAACGCTCACCTTTCACCACTTCCTAGTGCTTTCGCTGGGAAGAAGTGACTCAACAAACTCCTCAGCAGCACAGCTGTTTGTTCATTTAAAAAAACACCAAAAGACTGTATTTGTATACAGTCAACAAGACACATACCATTAAATTCAATTATTTGGGTCCACCCTTTATAGCAGAACTTTTTACGTCATAATTTTATTTTGCATAGCAACGGATAGCATAATACTGTTTTCGCAGAAAATCGTTTGGCATACACTCATTTACCATACACCGAAACCCATAATTTTGTAAGTCAGAATCATCTTTAGGCATAAATTTCATATCCATAATAATCAACAAGGATAACCATCATATCGTAGAAAGTTCACAACCAGAATCATCTTTTGGAATATATTTTATATCCATTATACTCAAAACTAGAATCATCATATCGCAGAAAATTCATAGCCAGAATTATCTTTTGGCATGCATTTCATATCCATAATAAATTTAAAGAACACTATTTTTATTTTTTATTTTAACACAATTTTGACCTAAAATACGACCATACGATGTTTTTAAAGCATACAACTGGAAAGATAAATAACAATGGGATAAAAAATATTTTTAGAAACCTCCAATGTATTGTTCATACTATTTCTCCTGATATCCCGTCATATGATAATATTGTTTCAGACCCCGATATCAGTAATTTGTCAGATATCAATAACATAATTTCTCCCAATGTTGATAATATTTTTACCCCTAATATTGTAAATAATAACAATTTTTTTCTTGTATAAACACATACATGTATTACATCAAAACACTAATGGCCTAATAAGTAAATCAGATCTATTGAGCTTGCATCTACATGAACTTGCTTGTAACAATAAAATGATAGATGTCGTCTGTGTAACGGAACACAATATGAAAGAAGGCGATGAAATCCATTTACATATTCCAAATTACTCACTCGCAACTCACTATGTTAGAAACAATCGAAGAAGGGGTTCATGTATTCTGGTAAATAATAGACACAAATATAAAATACTCAGTTTAAAAGAATACTGCTGTCCTAATATTTTAGAATGTTGTGCTATTGAACTAATTGATCACCATATAACTGTTGTATGTATTTATAGATCACCCAAATTCCAAATTGATACCTTAAACTCCTTCTTCTACAAATTTGATGATATACTTAAGAAGATATGTTATAATAACAAAAAGAAAGCCTTGATTTGTGGAGACTTTAATATAGATATTTTAAGTAATACGAAATGTTCTGTCCAATTTGAAAATCTTCTTCATAACTACCGTATGAAACTGAGTATTCGTGAACCAACTCGATTAGGCAGTGGTACCTGTATCGACAACATAATACATAATATAAGAGGCTGCACCAGTGAGGTAATGGAATTAGCGATATCTGATCACACGGCTCAAATCTTAAGATGTCCAGTTAAAAAAACTTGTACCATTACACATTGGTATACCTTCAGTCGAGATTTTTGTAAAGAAAATATGCTCAAATTCAAAAATGCTCTTCAAAGCATTAGCTTCAGTAATGTTTACCAATGTGCAGACCCAGATGATGCATTCCGTGAATTTAATAGCTTGTTTAAGTTATTTTACGATCTTTGCTTCCCTATAGTTAGAATTAAAAATCAATGCTCTAAAACACCGAAATGGATAACTAAAGGTATAAAACTATGTTGTAAACGTAAGCGTGAAATGCTATGGCAATTAAGACGTCGACCAAATAAATCTAACAAAAAAATATTTAAAACCTACACTAAACGTCTAAAACTAATTATCAAATTGACTCAAAAAACACAAAACAGTTACTTAATTAATAATGCTGACAACAAGGTTAGAGCAACCTGGAGAGTAATAAACTCAACTAAACTAAATTATCCAAAAGAAAACATTTTCAAAATACTTACAGAAAATAATAAATGTACTACAGCACCAAACGAGATTGCCGAATTATTTAATAACTATTTCATTGATCAAGTTCAACCAATAAATAATTGTAAAAAAAACATCGATTATAAACCGACATTGATACATTCAAACCCTAATTCCATGTTCTTAGCACCCACTATTCCACATGACATACATAAAATTATTATTGGTTTGAAAAATACAAATAGTACTGGCTATGATGATATTGTTACACATGCAATCAAAAACGTAGTAACTGAAATCTCACCGGTTCTTAGTTATATAGTTAACCTTTGTATAGACACTGGTAAATTTCCTAATGACTTAAAACTATCTGTTATAAAACCACTCCATAAAAAGGAAGATCCACAAAATATAAAAAATTATAGGCCTATTGCACTTATACCAATATTTTCCAAAATCATCGAAAAAGTGATTTATAACAGTCTTTACTCATTCTTAGAGAAAAACAATATCTTAACTAAAGAACAGTACGGCTTTAGAAAGCATAAAAATATTAATATGGCGATCTATGATTTAATAAATGAAATTATTTCGAATATGGACAAAAAAATTCCAGTTACAGCATTTTTCATGGACATGACGAAGGCGTTTGATTGTGTAGATCACAGAATCCTTCTTATAAAATTAAGTAACCTGGGAATAAGGGGGAATGTCTTGGAGTTGATAAAGTCATACCTCGTTAGGAGAAAACAAATAACTAAAATTTTAAGAATATGTAATAGAACAAACACAGAACACACCTACCTTTCGAAAGAAAAATGCATAAAATACGGCGTACCACAGGGAAGTGTGCTAGGTCCGTTGTTATTTTTATGTTATATAAACGATATTCCAAGAACCATACAACACCCCATGACTCTATTTGCTGATGATTGTACCACACTATTTATAGGAAAAAACTTAGAAAAATACGAAAATGAAATAAATAATAGTTTAAACTTAATTATTCAATGGCTAACTAATAACAACCTAAAAATTAATTTTGGAAAAACCCACATAATAAACTTTAACCAACGATCAAACTGCATTGTTACGAATATTAAATATAAAGATAACAAAATTGCTATAGTAAACAACACAAAATTTCTAGGGATTTGGTTAGATCAGCAGATGACATGGAAAACACAGATTGATCATATAGTAAAAAAACTCAATCAATATTGCTATGCTTTGCACAATTTGAACAAGGTTGCCAATCGCAGCACTGTTCTTACTGCGTATCACGCATACGTTTCCACCACGCTGCGATACGGCATAATCTTTTGGGGTAATTCGACAGACAGGGAATTAGCCTTTAAGGCCCAAAAAAAGTGTCTTCGTGCAATATGCATAATTAAAAATACTGACAGTTGCAAACCATTTTTTATTAATCTAAAATTATTAACACTTCCGTCCATATATATTTTTGAAGTAGTCATGTTCATCAAACATAACCAAAACCTATTTCAAACTCTTTCCACAAAACGCCACCCAGGTGCTCTTAAATCTAAAACCCATCAAACCGCCCTATTTTCAAAAAGTTTCCTAGGTATGGCTCCAAAAATATATAATAAATTACCCAAATCCATAAAAGCTTCAAAAGACTTAAATACCTTCAAAAAAACACTACGTAGGTTTTTAATACAGAAAGCTTATTATACGATAAACGAATACCTTAGTGAAATATAGAATCTACACCATCTTTCTCAGATCTGTTTATTGCATTATTTTTTTACTTTAGTTCATAAGATTGTTTTATAATACTTGTTTAAACATTGTATATATATATATTGTTACTTAATTTTATAATTAGGTCTACAGCCATTAATGTACAGTGTACACCCACTACCAAATGGGTAAATATTTGTACGCCTTTCAAGGCGACACATAGTGCAACTTATTTTGTTTTTTAAATACCACCTTATAACACCTATGTGTACAAATAAATAAATTTGAATTTGAATTTGAATTTGAATTTATTCGCCACATTACGATGGAAATGTTAATCATGCAGCAAGCATGCAGCAAGCAAGCAAGCAGCATACAAGCATGCAACATGCAGCAGGCATGGCTTCTGTCACCCCTCGCCCCTCCGCGTCTTCAGGGGTTTATATTACACTCTAGGGGTAGGGTAGACAAGACTACGTGAAGTCGGTTTTGCAGCGATTCATTTATGTCACTAACTTTTGTAGCACACCATAGTGATTTTTTAAAACAATATTTTTTTTTAAATATGACTAATAAAATTATTTCTAATGAAGTTCTGTGATCTTCGTAGTATGCTAAGTCTAATTATGCCAAATAATCGACTCTCTAAATAAAATAAATTATGCAAAATTGTAACTCTGACAAAAGTAATTATGCCCAATACAATTCTGCCATCTTAAAAGTGTCCCATTTTAAATTCGGACATAGAAACATTAGGCCAAAAAACAACTATATTAAATATTTTTTATACCTTAATAATGTTCCTTTAAAAAAGTTTATGCCAAGTGAGTTATGCCAAATAGGTTACGGAGCAATAAGTTTCTGCCAGATAGAGGGCACCCAAATCATTTACCATATATGTCAGCTAGCCACGCCAATATAAAAACGAAGCCAAAAAATAAAACTAAAAATTTAAGTAAAAGCTTACTACAATACTCTGATATTCTTTAAATCAGATTCGATTGTTATCCTTTTTGTATATTGGCATTTACACATTTGTTCTTATTTATATGGCTTTCTACCCAAGCACAAGATCTAAAAACGAAATACGTCGTCAAATGCCAATCATCAGAATTCTCAACTCAGCCTCCCATCGTACTACTGGATATAGGCCTCTCCCAGGCTGCACCACAACACCCTTTTTTTGTTCTGGATGGGAAATTATCAAATGACCTCTCCCGCTTTGGCGGGGCGGAAAGGCGTGTCAGACTAAAACCCACCCGTGTTTCTTCATTTGCCTGTGCGCCAGGACCACGGTTTTTTTTTTAAACAACCCGCAACCATGACCCAGGAGGCATTGGTCTTCGTGCACCCCGTCACGGTGTGCTGAGAGCTCTTTGTGTCCTTACCGGGCCGCGAGCTGCACACTGCTACGCCCGCAAGCCCGAGCCTACGGTTCTCTGCTTTCCGCAACCAGTCTTTCATAGCCACCTTCGTTATAGCTTCGTTTCGGCCGATATAGCTGGGGTTCATCTTACACTATGTTTGCCGATACGCTTTCTTCACTTGGAAACGTCTCTGCTCTTATGTCTCCATTTTTTTTTTAATTTGCCTTTCTCTCCCTTCTTGCATGGCAAGAAATCTTTTTTGCCTTTTCTTTTTTTAGCAGTTATACTTTTTCCGCTTGCACTTTTTTGCGGCTTGTCCATCTTTACGGGTTGCTCTTTTCCCGTTGCGTCTTGTCATCTTTTTTATATCTATATATATATATATATATAGACAAAAAGATGATAAAAAGAATATATATATATATTCTTTTTATCATCTTTTTGTCAATTTTCTTTTGTCTTTCGCAGTGCTTGTCTGCCATTAGGTCAGCGATGGTTGTCTCATTAAGTATTCTTCCAGTACTTACTTCCAGGCCGTTTATGTCTCCATTAAAATCTCAAGTTATTCAATTCTCTTCATCTCTTTCACCCACCGTTCAATAGAGTCACAGTGTTTTTTAGATATAGCTAAGAAATGATCTTGCCACGGATCCATATTATTTAATTTGGTCACTGTAATCATTCTACAGGCACCTCCCTATAGCCATATAATACATTTTAACAAAAAAGTTCTCCTTTTTCTCAACACAATATATTTTACAATATGAAAATGGCTTATGTTAAAGCTAATGAAATATATGATAGCACACCCTATCCTGTAGTTTATTGTAAAAAAAAAACATTGCAAGTCGCAGTAATCCAGAGTGGCGCATTGCGATATACTAAGTAGGTACGTGTATCCGGGAAGTACTGGTAATACGTTACTTCCAAACAAAAATATGAAATACTGCAGAAAAGCTCACGGCTATGGAATTAAAAAGTTAATGAAACCTGAAATGTTGCTAATTCAAGTTTAATCTTGTTCCAACGGAATGAGAAAGTTGATTAAGAATTTCTTTTGTTAGGTAATGTTCCCTTTTGTTTATCGTCTAATCCCATAAACTTTATTGATGAAGTTGGTCATCTAATAATGGAGGGGGATGGGGGCTAACCACGATGGGTGCGCTAGTTTATATTATTATCAGATTATTTGTCATTCTAGACAAAGGGATATGAGAATGCAGAATATTATATATATTTATATTTCTCGGTGGTAGGTTACATCGGCTGCCCAAGTTACCACCCACCAGACAAAGTCTTGCCGCCAAGCGATTTGTCGTGTTGCGGCATGATGTCTGGTGAAGCCGTTCGGAGGACGGGTCTGAGCAGTTGTGTTGCGATGTGTGCCGGGTACGATGCGCCAATAAGTGTTGTTGTATCGGGAGTTTGGTCGTGGAGGGTCTCCACATCAATCTCCCTCTGGCGCAGCATCGTTGGTCGTGTTGTTGGGTTTAACATTGCACCACCTCGCTCAACTGCCGTCTTCCTTCCTATTCACTAAGTTTTTTAAGTGAATGGGTTTAATAAACTAGTGCGCTTTACCATCAACGATTACATCACTGCTTACAATCAGGCGGGATTGCAGTCTAGCTCTAGTGTATAATTATTAAAAAAAAAAAAAAAAATGTTATGTGTTGTTATCAGGTGGACACATTCGTCTATCGATTTATTCGATGTTTTAAGTTACTCTCACCGCCTATATTGAACGCTATCGAGTTTGATCTGCAGGCAATTAGGTAAGTCTTGTTTTGTTTATTTGTTGGGTCACAAACCTTCTTCTAAACGCGCGTACGCATGCGGTTCCTACACGTTGGCGTGGTAGCGCCAGTTTAAAAGATACAGGGTCATAAACAGTATGGTTTGGAGTGAAGATTGAGGTTAGTAAATTAAAAAAATACACTTTCAGTGCGCAGTTCAGTTGACGGACGCCAGACGACTCTTGCCAATAAAAATATGTTTTTAAGAAGCTTCTAGAAAGTTCTACAAGCTTCGAGTCGCCTACATTGGCTGGGCGGGAACGAGAGGCGTGCGCGAAAGGCGTGGGTGGCGGCGAGAGCATTTAATTTACAAAATAGGTTCGTTATATAATATATAATTAACACCGCCTATTGTGTCGACTGTCGCCTTAATGTAACAAGATTTCTACATTTATATGGTAATTTATAGGGCGTAGGGTACAGGCGACAGCACGTTAAGCTACTACACTCTGTCATATTCCTTTATTAAATAAGTATTCAACTTTATCGCTTAACCATTAAGGTTCAAGATTGATTGGGAATATTTAATAGTTGAGGGTAGTTTGACCTGCTGTCATAAGTACGGGGTGTGACTGCCTATCTGGCCTTCATAACCCAGTTACTGGGTTATACGATACCCCTTTCGTAAGACTGGTGGTCTGATGTTCGGATTTCTGACGTATCGTAACGATTGTCAAAAATTTATAAATATAGATAGCTGGGATTGAGGGTTCAACGTGCTCTCCCAGGCACGGAGGGGTCTCTGTTATGTAAAAATGGTCACCCATCCACAGCCCGACGGATGCAAGTGTAGGTTGACCTGATTAATCGACCTGTGCCGCTGTTATCATTTTAGCCACGAGCCCCTCCGGGAACCAATAAACAGTAAAGGGCTTCAAGTAAGATTTTTAGGGTTATCCCGGGCTATTTTGTCTTACAAACTACACAAGCACATCTAGTTACAGTAAGGGTCAAAAGTGGAGTACCACTTTTGACACTTATTGTACATGCAACATTAGGTATTTGTAGTGTAACTGTGTAGGGCAAATGACGATAGACGCATATGATCCTATTTATACTTTGATTTGTAATTAGGGGAGTTCATACTTGTTCAGCGGGATCTCGGGGGGTTGGGGTTTGATCCCCGCGCATTGCAAATATTTGTATTTACCTATGCATGATTATGAATATAGGCTCTGGTCTGGTCGTGCCTCATAAAGCACATTAAAGCCGTTGGTCCCGCTTGCCATACAAACATCCACCGGCAGTCGTTACGGGTTGTTGGAGCCCTCAAAAGTACAACGATTTGTCTAACTGCAATGCTTCGATATCTCCTTCGGGTTGTGGAAGTCAGACGACAGTCGTTTCACAGAAAATATCGAAGTTTAGCCAAAATCAGCAGTTAGATTGGTAAAGCGGACCCCAAACTCCAAAGCTGAAAAAGCTTCGGATAGGACTGGGATTAACGCTGAGATGATGATGATGATGATGACATTTTTCTACTATAATGGAGAAGCTTCGCAAAAAGAGGTAACTTAATAAATGTGCGTTATGCACCCTTCCGCGGGTGGCGGGCGGCAGGGCACGCGGCACGTGATCGCATCGCTATTCGCTCATAATAATACCGGTATTGTCACTTTTTTAAAAATTACCAAATTTCGGGGAAGTTGGCATTAATTCGCGGGAAAAAAACATTATTTCAAAATTCATTTGTATTGGTACTATGATGATTACGTAAAATTTTATATTATATTTGGTCATGTGTTTACCTAACCTTTATTATCCTTATGGGTCGGACAGGGTTTTCTTAACATACTGTATAGCTGAAGAGTTTGTTTGTTTGCTTGTCTGAACGCGCTAATCTCAGGAACTAATGGTCCGATTAGAAAAAAATCTTTTTGCGATGGATAACCCATTAATCCAGGAAGGTTTTAGGCTATGTAACATCACGCTGCGACTAATAGGAGCGGGTGAAACCGCGTGGCGCAGCTTGTTATAAATGAAACAAATTCAAATCATAATGAAGTCCTGTATCAAAACAGTGTTTTACTTCTCCTGACAAATTATCTTTGCTTGACTTATTGGGTTTCATCAATTTAAAAAAATCATTTTAACATCTTTTCGGGAATCCCATCAGTTTATTACGGGACCACTTAGGTACGTCTTATAACTTTGTAAAGAAAGGTACTTACTTCCTCATCTGGCGAAGAGGCGAGTTCCGGTTCATTTTCTTCCAGCTTATTGAGCAATTTGTCCTGTAACAAGAAAGATGGGCGTTTAGAAATTCGCCTCCGTCATGAAATATGCAAACCCGCCTTAAAACTTTTAACTTGGGTTGATGTTTTCTTTGAAACACAAAGAGCATAAAAAACAACTTTACACAGGTACTTATGGACTTGTTTATTATATAGGTCTACGTTTGTTTTGGTTTTGGTACGGTAGGTTGCGTGTCAGTGGGGAAAACAGTATTTGTGAGAGAAAATAAATGAATTTATTATTATTATTAATGTGGCTTCATCATCATCATCATCATCATTTCAGTCGAAAGACGTCCACTGCTGGACACAGGCCTCCTCCAAGGATCTCCAAGAAGACCAGTTATGCGCCACCCGCATCCAGCGGTTTTCCGCGACCTTCACCAGGTCAACCCGTCGGCTCCATCGGGCATCGGTCCTACGGGCACTGTGCCCGGCGTATTGCCACTTAAGTGTTGGAATTCTTCAGGCTATGTTGGTGGTGGCGGTGGCTTCTTTTTCTATTAAAACTCTGTGGTATGCTAGGTCCGAAGACTAATTTTAGTAATTTAAAGTGTTCAATGGCCCCGTTTCACTTATTCACAAACTAAGCTGAATTAAAGCGTTTTCTTTGTGTTTATTGTACTTATTATTATTTTTTTTATTTTAGTCCTTAAGGTGCTTCATATAATATAGCTTCGCGCGATCAGAAACATGGCTATTAATAATACGTCAATTTACGCCAGGCGCGAGGCGCCAATTTACAATTAAACAGGACTAAAATATATTTAAGTATCTCTTGTCCTTTTCTTATTGAAATAGAAAGAAACAGATGCAGTACTTAAATTTAAATTTAGTTTAGTTTGTGAAGCGGCACCATGTCTAGTCTTATTCTTCGTCATTTCGGCGACAGACAAATTTTTTTTTTTTTTTTTTTTTCAAAAACTCAAAAACTTGTCATAATTTTGCTACAGGCACCGGCCTCTCTAACCATTTACATTTTCCTTTTTTTTTTCAATAAAAGCTATTTTTCATAATGAAATTAGCTCATGTTAAAGTATCTAAACGAACAGCAGGTCAAGCTACCCGAAACTGTCAAATATTCACAATCAACCTTGACCCTTAATGCTTTAAAGATAAAGTTAAATCTAATAAGAATTTTTTGAGATTTTGGTTTAATAGGCGTTTAATTTAAGACAAGCTGTCAAGTTAACTTTGGATTTGTAGTACACAAATAAAATATATTCGTTTAGACTTTAGAACAATATACTCATTTAGAATATTAGCTACTAGGATATAAAGTTGTCAGTTTCCTGGTTCTGATTTGCTTAGGGCATATTTTAAAGGTTAGTTGCATAAAATGAACGGCACGTTCTCTAGTATCACACCTAAATAACAAGTAAAATAGGTCCATAAATATAGATCCTTTTTATATAGGAATCAACATTCCTAAATCCTGTCGTGACTCTACTATCACTTCTAGACGATCTAAACTTTTGTATTTATAGGCAAACATTAGAAGCAAAAAAGTTTTTTTTTACTTTTAAATCCAGTTATTTAACAATCTGTTTTTTACAAACAATCAAATCAAATCAAAGCATTTATTTCAAATAAACCAGTTACAGGCACTTTTGAATTGTCAGAAGGTCGGTCAGTCAGTAAGGTGAAGCTAGTCGCCCATTCCAAAGAGTAGGTACCTATGGAGAATCTAATTTGTTGGAAGATTTTTAAGGTTCTATAGTCAACTAGGAACCCTTATAGTTTCGCCAAGTTTGTCTGTCTCTCCGCGGTTAATCTCAGTGACCGTTAGCACCAGAAAGTTTAAATTTGGTACCAATATTTACATAATAAATTAATTACACCGACAAAAAAATAAAAAGTGAAGTATCCATACACGTAAAATGGGAAGTTATTTTTTTTCTGTGCCACCCTAATGTGTGATATATTGATGGATAGGTATTTTTTTTTTTTTTTTTAGTAATTATAAACTAGCGCTTGACTGCAATCCCGCCTGATGGTAAGCAGTGATGGGATCGTTGATGGTAAAGCGCGCTAGTTTATTAAGAGCCTATTCACTCAGAAAAAACTGAGCGAATAGAAAGGAAGACGGCAGTTGAGCGAGGTGATGCAATGTTAAATCCAACAACACGACCAACGATGCTGCGCCAAAGGGAGATTGATCTGGAGACCCTCCACGACCAAACTCCCGGCACAACAACATTTGGCGCATCGTACCCGGCACACATCGCAGCACAACTGCTCAGACCCGTCCTCCGTACGGCTTCACCAGACATCATGCCGGAACACGACAAATCGCTTGGCGGCAAGGCTTTGTCTGGTGGGTGGTAACTTCCGCCGGCGGCCGATGTTATGGCCTACTACCGAGAAATGTATTTCTCTAACACTCTCGAAAACTATGAAAACTCTATCGGTCTCCTACAAAAATGGCCCCTCAGTTGTAAATCAATCAGCAATAGAAGTGTATATTGTTTCTAAGTATTTCATGGACGTGGAGTTTTCAGCTTTCGTCTATTACGATGACGATATTCTTTTCAGTTTCAGCTGACCTCATAATATCTATCCTATTCTATTTTTGTTTATGGCAATGGTGCCGATGTAGACAATTCTGCCAACCTCATAATATCTAATATCGTACTTGTATCGCTTTTTGACAAAAGCGCCCAAAACTGTCAAACACCTATTCTCAATTAACCGTGAGCCTTAATACTTCAGCCGTAAAATTAAAAATCTGATAAAGAAGTAGGTAAGCGTATACTTAAAATTTATAACTTGATATTTTTGTTGTTTGTATGCTTTTTCAAATTAAAATACCTTTTAAACATACCGAACTAAATCATAAATATAGGACTGCTGTAAATGTGAGTGATTTATTTGGTTTGATTTCAAGAGTTATTTTTAATACAAAGGCACATTTTTTACATTTTACATTATTTTCATGGGAAGCTAATTAAATCATACTATATACAAACCGCAATCTTGTCGTAGTATTTCTCGATGACACCTTTATGTTCGTTTATAGTTTTACCTTTCAGCTAAAATGTTTTTCTTTCTACTAATTACATATGCATGTACATAAATGGGTTGTATCCTAAAAAATAATTTAATTTCCATCAGAGAGATTTATAAAAAATATTGAACACGTATTTTTTTTTTCGTTCAAATACTTAGGAAGATATAATGATTTGAAATGTCGCATGACGTCACGCCATGGTACAAAATATACCACGGCGTGACGTAATTAGCCCCCACTCCGTAACTTTAATACGCTAATCTCATTAGTTTTTGGTAATTTCGACAAAATAAAAAATATGGGTCTTAATTTTTATTATTAAGCTATAAGGTATGAAAATCAAAAAAAAAAATAATTACTCCGTCTCACTCCCCTTTAAACATATATCTTCGTGACGCCATCATAGGGATGTCCCTATGATGCCGTCACGAATGATATATGTTTAAAGGGGTGTGAGTCTGGAGATCTGTATTACAGGTTCCGAACCTACATAGTTCAGACCCAGCTCTCACAAAGGCTACTAGTATTCGGCAAAATTGTATCTACACTCGAATGTATCAATGTTCCTTAGTGAGGGAAATAAACAGTATTTACTATTATTATTTATAATTAAATTAATTTTCAGCCATTATCATCGCGATTATTAATATTATTATAATGGATCTATTACCTTCCTCTAAAAGTAAGTAATGGAGATGGGACACCAGTATAAAACTATGAGCAACATTGAAAAAGTTACGGTAAAAGCAATCTAATGAACCGTATTAAAAGCTCCCTTTGGCTTGTTCTAAAAGTTTAAAAATAATGATTTAATTCCTTGCCTGAACATTTGGCAGACTCAGGTGTCTACCAAATGTTCAGGCACGGAATGAAATGATGATTTAATGAAATGTTTACTTAATTCATATTTCCTCAAGATTGCTGTTTGTGTAAGTTCCTTTTCTTGAATTTTGTTCTAAAATTAATTTGATTTTAAATGTAGTTTCCACAAATCATATAGTTTGTTGTACATAACTAAAATAGATCGAACACTTGCTATTTGGAAAATATAAGACTACAAGATTTTAATAAAGTGGTCCAAATTCTAATTCTCAAGGGCGAGCTGGTACAATTTTTTACCGCTTTTGGTACACATGTTTACCAGCTCGTCTTAATAAGGCAGTAAAATAAACTTGGCTCCAGTTCAAAGCCATTAGAAGACACATTAAAATTAATATTCCTTTCGCGCTTAAGTTACTCTTTCTAGTTTTAATTGCACTGGCAATTTATTATTCGTCGTGCAACAGAAGCACGGTGAGACGACTTGACTGGCGGCCATTTTAATGTGAAGCACGTAAATGGAACCCATCTATTAGCGATATAAATAGTAGATAAATACTTCTGAGGGCAGCGATGGCTTAGTGGTATTGGCCGCGACTTAGAAACTGTAGGTCGTAGGTTCGAACCCCATCAGGCGCTTTTCCTTTGTGTGAACTATTTCATCACCGCTGCTCTGAAAACGGTGAAGGAAAACATCATGAGGAAACAGGCATGTCATAGAGTTAAAAAGAAAGTACTGGGTCAGCGTGGTAGATTAAGGCCCACTCCCTCTTACCGAGAGGAGGCCATAGTCCCAACAGTGGGAACATTATAGGCTAATTATTATAATGAAATAATTCTTGGTGATGAAACAATTAATGATAATCTATACTTAATATATAATCTATACTTATATATAAAGCTGAAGAGTTTGTTTGTTTGTTTGTTTAAACGCGCTAATCTCAGGAACTACTGGTCCGATTTGAAAAAATCTTTTTGCGTTTGATAGCCCATTAATCCAGGAAGGCTTTAGGTTAGGTTAGCATATAGCATCACGCTGCGACCAATAGAAGCGGAGCATAACTAAGCTACGCGAACGAAGTTGCTGGCGGCCGCTAGTGACATTATATGTAAAGTCTTTAATGAACTGCAAGTGTGTGTTGTGCAAAAGAGTTTGAATAGGTAGTTGTCGCGTTTCAGCTTCAACATACTGGTCATTAACATTTTCCTAATATCGCGCCGTAGGAACCTAAATTAAAATGTTTGGTTTGTCGTTACTAGAACATTTTGAAAATCAAAATAAATGACGATTATGGACTCGATAGCACTGTGTGAGTTAAGCTCTTTTCACGCGGTGGTAGGCCATAACATCGGCTGCCGGCAGAAGTTACCACCCACCAGACTTGCCGCCAAGCGATGCGTCGGGTTCTGGCATGAAGTTTGGTGTAGCCGTACGGACGACGGGTCTGAGCATTTGTGTTGCGATGTGTGCCGGGTACGATGCGCCTAATGTTGTTGTGTCAGGAGTTTGGTCGTGGATGGTCTTCAGAATAATCTCCCTCTGGCGCAGCATCGTTGGTCGTGTTGTTGGGTTTAACATTGCATCACCTCGCTCAACTGCAATCGTCCTTCCTATTCACTTAGTTTTTTTTTTAAACTAGCGCGCTTTACCATCAACGATTGCAACACTGCTCACCATCAGGCCGGATTGCGGAACTAGTACAGCCACCTTTTAGTGATTAAAGTAGTTCATTTTTACACAGAAAAGAGTGATTTGAGTGGGAGTTTAGGTCAGCCATGCTATAAAATATCACGTGTGCATGTGTGTGCGATACGTGTGACATAAAGATTGTTTATTATTAAAACAAGGCGGTTAGCTAATTTCGCGCCATGTAATAATGGACTACTACTCGTACAAATGTATCGTACTTCTGTACTTGTCGTAATATTTCAGTGTTGGAAATATAAAATAGATACTAGAAAAGGTAGGCGGGTAGAATACTCGGAGCGACTGTCTTATCTCTACAAATCAGTTATTGGGTAATAGGTATGATACATCTTGGCAAGACTGGTTTCCGACTACGAAGATCTCGCCTAATGTGCTTTCTATTCCTCATCTACTTCAGCCAATAGAGGACCACTGCTGTACAAAGACCTCCCCCAAGGCTTTCCACTATGATCGGCCTTGTGCTGCCCGCATCCATCTGCTTCCCGCGAACATCACCAGATCCTTTAGATCCTATTATCAATTTTTCTTAGAGAAACCCGCTAAAAGTCAAAAATAAAATCACGACAGCATTATATTTCCTTGCTGTATCCATTTAATATCTGCAACACAGTTTAACCAGGCAACCTTATTCCTTAATGAAGCCGACGTCAGCCGGTATGGACCTAACCGCGCGTTTTAATTAAGTCGGCGCGGTGGATCGCTTACGGGATACAGCTTAAATGGAACTACCAGTGTTGATTTTGTTAGAATGTTAAACAATAGACATGTTGATAGACACATATTATGGTATAATTGAATTTTCATAAGCTTTTTAACAAGAGAGAGAATAAAAAAACGCATCACGTAATTATACAAATTAGTTGCTGGACTCTGCTTAGAATTCAGCCTGAAATGTTTGGCGGCATACTAGTGATACGTTATTAAGTGTTTGGGGAACAGCACCACATTTAGACTCCAATGCGGATTTGTGAACAATGGACTAGAACCTAGGTCCAGAGTCTCGAAGAACCTAATGACCCTGCAAGTGCCTTTTTTTATGCTAAATCATCAAAATGACCTCTCTTGGCGGAGCGGAGGGGCGTGTCAGACTATTGCTGACTAAAACTGTAGCGGTACCTACGACGCTACATGCGAACAACGCGTCATACTGATGTCACGCATATCTTGCATCTCGCAAGCAGGGTTTACTGTGCAGTTATGCACGCATACAAGTTCACGACATCAACCGGTGGGTAAGTTTCTGCCAGACAATACCAGTCCGGTTGGAGGATCCTACCTTTTCTATGGAGGATGAGTGAACTGTACACGCTGTTCCTCATGCCTCCTTATTGGTGACCCTGACGCTATTTCTAATTGATCCCGACGAACAGTATCAATCCCGACGAAGCGAAAACGACACCGAACCGATCCTGACTAAAAACGAACAAAACCCTCAGCCAGAGGGAGTAATGTAGCGGTACCTACAACGCTACATGCGAACAACGCGTCATACTGACGTCACGCAAATCCTGCATCTCGCAAGCAGAGTTTACTGTGCAACTAGCACGCATACAAGATCACGACATCAACCGGCGGGCAAAGTGGCCCGCCAGACAATTCCAGTCTAGTCGGAGGATCCTCCCTTTTCTATGGAGGATGAGTACCTAAATGAAGTGTATGTGGTGTGAACGCTGTTCCTCATACTTCCACAAAACCAACCCGGTTTCCTTCATTTGCCTGTGCGCACGGCCACGGTATCACTTTCGAACAACCAGCTGCCTTGGTATACCCTTACTTGGGATTCGTCCCCAGAAACACGCTCAGAAGTAAAACAAAAAAGCGAGGCAGTTGTAATATTTCTGACATAGTTTAATCTTCTGTCATTAAATTAACAACTTGTTGGTTAGTTAATCAAGAAAATAACAGCTATATTAAGTTATATAAGTAAGCTGTAAATAGCTATGACATAAACTTCCTTTTCTAGGTAGTAATTAATTTATGTTAATATGTAAAACGTGATGTTAACACTTATTGTTGTTCATGTTTACATTTTTATTCTTGACATACCTATGTAGCTATAATGTTTCTTAATAAAAATAATTAAGAATAATACATAGTATACTTTTTATCCCAATATTCCCACGTAATCTAATCTTAATTATAAAAATATAGTGTATTTATATAAAAATGTAAGTATTAATATAAAATTGCCAAAAGAGATAATACCTAGGTAAGTAGGATCGTTCTGGACACTGCTTGCATTGTCAGGAGGTTCCTCTCTCTGGAGCCTTGACTAGTAGCTTGGAGCCTGTTCCCGATACTGGTGGGCTATTTTTAAGTTAAATGTAAATGTATTAAAATAAAGGATATCATTATCAATACTTACAAGGACTCATAGTGTTAGCAAACTTAAGAACTATATTATTTCATTTTTTTTTTTAATAATTATAAACTAGCGCTTGACCGCAATCCCGCCTGATGGTAAGCAGTGATGCGATCGTTGATGGTAAAGCGCGCGAGTTTATTAAGAGCCTATTCATTCAGAAAAACTGAGCGAATAGGAAGGAAGACGGCAGTTGAGCGAGGTGATGCAATGTTAAACCCAACAGCACGACCAAATTCCCAACAGAACAACATTAGGCGCATCGTACCCGGCACACATCGCAACAGAACTGCTCAGACCCGTCCTCCGTACGGCTTCACCAGACATCATGCCGGAACACGCCAAATCGCTTGGCGGCAAGGCTTTGTCTGGTGGGTGGTAACTTCTGCCGGCGGCCAATGTTATGGCCTACCACCGAGAAACTATGAAATGTAGAATTATACTTAAATTCATTTCATCCCATGGGAAATGACAAAGCAGTGATTGATGTACATACAACTGATACAATCGGGCCAGCTAACGATCATTTTCAGGATATTGTTGGAGCTGGCCCGTACTCAACGCACCAGGGATGCACATTTCATTCGCATCGTGGCATAAAAGCAATTAATATGGGTGTCCGCGAACATACCCATTGTGCTACAAAGACAGCCCTACCAACCCCCTGAAAGCATTGTTTCATTGGACACGAATGGGTATAGTTTGAGATTAGAAAGAAATCGATGAATGTTTTCGAATGAAATTTTACATTTAATAACTTTTTTTTTGCTGTCTTGCAAGCACACCATTTGGTGCGACTGTCCCTAATTTTCTGGGCGCGCATGCTTCCGGCATTTTTCAGGAAGACAAAACATCTTCTCGCTGCTTAAATTGCTGGCACGTGACGATACTTTAGTGTCTTTAAGATGTTTTTTTTTTGTACAAGCAGTTACCAATTTTCAACATTCCAGATTTAAATTACGATTTATAAAGAAACCGTAATATTCGATCACGTAACACCACAAGCTTATCAATTATCCCAATCTGAAACTTTTTGATTTGTTATAAATGTAATTGCTCTAGTCCTAACGAGCCAAAAAACTATTTCAAAATACATTATTACACGTCTGTTAACTTTTCTAGACCACATTTTATATAAAAAAGATTATCTATAATGCCCTAGTGAAATCAATTTGATCAACTACATTATTTCGTAGACTTTTTGTCTTACAGCACCGTTGCGTAATCATGGCTGCCATTGGTATCACCGCGGTCCAATTTAAGTATAACGAATAAACAGTTGGCAAATACTGTTCGGCGAAGACAGTCCGAATAACAACAAGTCCTTTACTTACCGCTGTAAAAAATATAGATTTAAATTTGAAAAAGGAACCGATCCGGCTGAACGCGCGTATGATCTTCGCATAGTTAAAAAATAACCGCGCATACATATATTATATGTGATCGTATTTCCGTGCATTACAACAGTAGCCAGCAAAACCTAATAAGCTCCGGGTCTGTACGGTTAATCGGGAAATTTCTCCGGTAAAAAGGTTTTTAACGAGTTGCAAAGCATTGTACGGGTTCTATTGTGCTGGGTTCCCGTCTCGGCTCTCGCAGCGGGAAAATGCTTCATTCTGGGATGACGGTTTTCAACGCTGAAGTGTGTTTTTAATCGTTATTGTTGTAAACTTATTGTGCCCGGAATATGGTGGTAAATGCTACGTCGTGTCATCTGGCTTCGTTTTTTATAGGTAAGTTTTCGTTTATGTGTGTCATGACCTTATTTAGGTAGTAAGGATGGCAGGGACGTCGACGAATAAATTTTACCACGTATTCAACACATGATTCAAAACCCTCTAGAATAGCGTATAGGATTAGGAAAAGTAATGCGGAATGCAGTGAGACGTTGAATCTAGCTATGTATTCAAAACAATTGTCATAATTTTGAACATTTAATCTAACATAAGAAAAATTTAAAAGTATTTTGTTAAAGATAATTTGATCCTTATTAGGGAAACTAAACGAACGGTGTTATAATAAAGTACATTGATAAAAAAATACATTATATGTTTATTTAAATAAAATTAACGGGTTCTATTTATGGCTAGAATTTTTGTTTTTTCGCAAATCTAAAGATACAATTTTAGCGTTCATTAAAATCAAGCCCAATACTCCTTTGAATAGTTTTCACTTTAGCTTCGGATTTCGGCATCTACTCCCACTTGAAAAGTTCACCCCTTATACTGATTGCAGGTTTCAGATATTTATAGGTAGTTCTCAAATAATAGAGGAAGAATCTATTGTCAGAGTTCTATAGTTCCTCAGGCTAGGTGGAGCCACTATCTTCGTACAGCTGGATGAGAGTAGCGGAAATTTTACTTCAATGGCGTGCAATATGAGAGGCTTATGTCCACCAGTGGCCTGCTATTAGTTGATGATGATGACGAGTACTAATCAGCACCCTAATTCTTCTTTCTTTATTTTTTTGGCTTCGCACGGTTTGTGCATTTAGCCAATGTCACGTAATTATGAATTATTCATGTCGAAAAAGACGGTCGCGTGACCCGTCTTACGAGTGAGGTTTGGGGAAAAGTCATAATGTGGCCACTATGCTGCGATATTTCACTGTTCTTTATAAACTATTTACTAAATGCACTTTTTACTACATAAACCATGCACTTTTATTTAGTAAACAACACTATAAATAATTTTAAAAGTCCAATGAAAAACGTGCGTGACACTCAGCTTGACTTTCCCGCCAAAAAGAGCACCCTAATTGCGTAACACATTACTATAGATTGGAATAATTTTGAAGCATATTGCGAATCCATTGCTGCAATATGTTCGAAAAATGTGACACTCAACAACGTAAATAACGCAATGAATGTTGTTGAACTGTCAAAATGAAACCCATTGCTACTAAATAGTATGTTACGTAATTAGCTGATCTCCAGGGTATTAAGGGTATTAAGTATCACGTAAAATTAACGGAAACCGAGTATTTTAACCGAATTTAAAACGAAAACAATAGAGGCAAATCCATTTGCCTAAATTAGGTAGTCTATTTTATTAGTTTTATTTAGTCAGCAGCCATTTAACATTTAATTACTTTTGAAAATCACGTAATTACTACATTCTCAATTTGAATGTAGGCCGTATTGATACATGATTGATGACGTAAGGTATTGTGTTAGATCTGATAAAATAGTATTTGACATGTCATAATAAGTATATTAAGGAAGTAAGTAGTTTTTGTATTAAGTATGTATAGATTACAACAAATCAAGTTACTACAGTCTGTCAATTTTTTTTTTATTAGATTTTCAACTTTATCGATAAAGAATTAAGGCTCAAGATTGATTGGGAATATTTGATCGTTTCGGGCATCTTGACTTACTGTCGTTCGTACGTCAGTGTGAATTATTTGTCCAAAATCTGATATTGTTGCTACGTATGCAAATTTATTTTAAAATTTTATTGAAACTTTTAGGTTCATAATTACTTACATATGTATTATTTTATTTTAGAGGTTCCGTACCTTAAAAAAAAACACGGTACCCTTATAAGGTCACTTTATTGTCCGTCCGCTATCTGTCTGTCAAGAAACTCTTTCTCAGAAATGCGTGGACGTATCCAGCTGGAAATTATATCAAGTACTTAGGTCTACTATACCTTGTAGGTGCGAAAAAAAATCATACTTTTAAAGCAAACGCAATCAAAAGATACAGCCGTTTATGTCACAAATTTTCGACACTTACAGGGAAATCAAAACCTATAGTATACTTCCCGTGAACTTAGAGTCTTTGAGTCTTAGAAAATTTGATACAAAGCAACATCTTATATCCGTGATCTCAGACCCGGGTGGTACCGGGCTTAGAATAGTACCAAACCATATCCTCCCGTGGGTGTCGTAAGAGGCGACTAAAGGAGCTCTCACCAGGGAAGCAGGCAGCTGCGCTTCGCCTGTGGAATATCAAATTACTGCGATCCTCAATCCGCCTGCCGAGCGTGGGGATTACGGCAAATACTTCCAATGCAATGAAAGCCAATGCAAATTTATCCAGCAGTGGACATCTAAAGGCTGAAGAAAAACGTCTTATAGCACAGATAAATAAAAAAAAATCGGCTTCGAAATTCACGCTTGTGAATTTATGGTGACATTCTTACTTTTTTACGTAACGCTCACGTACTTGACAGCATTTTATAATATACAGGATGGCCAAAAAGTGGTGGATCAAACGAAACAGGGAGATAAAGGAGGTAATTTCCTACAAAAAATCTTTCTCCAGCATCGCCATAACTTTATTTCACGAAAAATTATGAATTATTATGTTTTTTTTCAATGAAACTATTGAGTTATTTTACAATTTAATCAGTAAAAAAATTAATTGATTAAAAGCAATAAAACAAAAGGTGTTGTACTATGATTCGATAATGTACCAATACTACGAAAATTGTATTGCAGCTTTTGGTACCAAATTTAACGGCAATTAATTTTTTTCCGTAAATTTTGGAGTGTTACAAAAACTTTATATCCCTGTTTCGTTTGATCCACGACTTTTTGGCCATATATACATATATACAATATGTGAAGAAAACCCTGTCCGATCCGTAAAGGTATTGTTAGATATCGATAACCGATTCTACTAATGCCTACAAATACGGGCTTTTAAAAAAAAATCCACCTTACAAAAATAAATATTATTTCGCAAAAGGAGGTAAATTAATGCATGTGCAGTAGACAATTCATGCGCGGGCGAAGGGGGACAGGGCACGCGGCATGCGGTCGTATTGCTATTCGCTCATAATAATACCGTCGAAAATGGTCTTGTAATTAAAAAAAAAATAGTATTCCTATGATGTAAAATCTCATATTTTATTTGATTATGTGTTTACCTAACCTTTGTTATCCTTATGGGTCGGATGGGGTTTTCTTTACATATTGCATATATAGACATAAATATATATTTATTTACATTTACTTGTTAAGTACGACACAAGGTATGCTTCCTTTGCTAGTAAGTACATAACACATTAGTATTTGCACGTCGTGCTTAGTGCATCATTCACGATTATAAGCTAATTTATTTCTAATGTCATTTTATAGACGTCCATGTATTGTTTGTTATGACGTTGCGAAAATATTTGACAGTTATTACTAAAAGACGATTTATTTCTAGTAAGAACACGGTTACTAAGGAAACTTACTGTTCAAGTACTCGTAAATTAATATTGTTCCGCAGTCAAAGAGTCTTCAACTACTAAATCACTAGACAATGCAATGTAGGAGTTGATAAAATATTAATAAGTAGTAGTAAGGCACTGTTTTTACTGCTTGGATACGGAACCCAAAAAGAATTCTCTTCATACATTTTGACCGCGTAGGTCTAGCAGTTTTTTATGAAACAGTTTTTTTAGGTAACCGGAGAAAAATTTGAGAGTTAGAGGGTCTTCTAGTATTATTTGCTGCAGTGCGAATCTGCAACGATTTCGCCGCTTTGACAGCTCATTCCAAGCTCATTTCAACCAACTTTCCACGATGAGATTTTGGAGAGTTTACGCGGGATTAAACATGATATAATTTCTTCATCATAAGGACGACCCGTCGTGCGACGAGTATCCCAACTTTACTTTGTTGACACAGCTACGATCCGGACGAAGCATTTCGCCTCGTTTTTTACACTGTTTACACCGAAGAACTGGAACAATTTCCCTACGTCTTTCCGTCTGATTACAATTTAACTGTCTTCAAGGCTAGAGTGAATAGGCTCTTAATGAACTAGTGCGCCTTACCATCAATGACTGCATCACTGTTTACCATCAGACAGGATCGCGATCAAGCGCAGGCTTATAACGATAAAAAAGTTTTTTTATAGAATTGATTTGCTGTATCTTGATTACAGTTTGCGCGTGTCTCTAGCACCCTATGTATAAGTTATTTTATTGATGAAAAATTAACCTGCTCTAAATCAAGAAGCATTGTTTGTTACATTTGCGTCCCCCTCTCTGTGTCATGAGTGAAAATTAATTGCGGAAATTCTATTCTTTTTTTAAGTTTCGAAATGCACTCAAGCACTTTACCCAGAGCGTTCCAAATGTACGGTAATCGACGCATTATTGAAGGTATATGTCTGTACATAAAGGGTGTATCTGACATCGACGAACAAACGAGTATCATGGATCCAGTACATGATTCTGAACCCCCCAGTGGGGGCATTTTGCGTCGGCTTATTCCCGATTTAAAAAAAATAATATGCAGTTTTTCTCACTTTAGACCGTTCATAATTGCTATACTTTTGTAACCCCATAAGATTTTAAAGTAAAAATTAATTAATTCGTTAATTACACAAAAAAATCGTAATGTGAATAATACTAGAAAAACTATCCTATCAGCTGATTTAATAGAGTTCGCATCAGGGGTCAACGTTATACCTACAAACACGCACGGCGGCACGCTTGCAATGTTCAAAAGCCGAGCCGACACTTTTTTAAACACTGTTATTTATGTAACCGCTCAGTAACGGCATAAATGACCATCATAGTTTTATTAGTGGCATGCGGTCTAGCCTTTTTGCGTTAAGATGTCAGATACACCCTGTATACCTTCAATAATGCGTTTCAATATATATAATATATATCATAAGCGCTTTCATGAGTACCGATTACACATTGGTATTCAGAACACGGATTTTTGAACGCGAGAGAAAAAACGCGCGTCTGTTCACTATGCGGGCTTGCTGCATGCGGTAGGCGCTTGTTCGTTCGCCTACCCATTTTCTTTTTTTTTGTGAGGCTGTAAAATCATCAAATTATTGCTCTATACTGACTAAAGCCCAACCGCGTTCCTTCTCTTGCCTCATGCCTGTGCGCCACGTCAGGTATCTCTCTCGAATTACCCGCGGTTGTCATAGACTACCCTATTTTTATAAACATTGAGATTTACGATTGATTGATTGCGTCACTGCTTACCATCAGGCGGGATTGCGGTCAAGCGCTGGTTTATATTTAAATAAAAAAAAAAAAAAAACAACACCCTAATTCCGCAACAAACTAGTACTATCAATTTCAATCATTTTGAAGTATATTGCTAATCCATTGCTCTGTATTATATTCGAAAAAATGTGTTTGCTGAATAACTAAACAACGCAATTTATCTTGTTGAGCAGTCAAAATGAATCCAATCGGTACTGTTAGTATGGTACACAATAAGCTATTTGACAATATGATTTTTTTTTTTTGTGATTATTTGTTTTAAATGCATAAAATGAGGGTTCTTTATGTCACTTACACGAGTTTTAATAAAAAGAATAACAATTAATATATCCAAAAACACAAAAATATATTTGACTTTTTGTATCTCGCGCCACATATTGTGAAACGATCCGGATTGGCTAATGTCATGATGACGTCATACGCCCATCAGCACTTGTTGTTGTTCTATGTGTTCTCAGGTGTTTTATCGATGTATTTGTACAACCCGGTACAGCACACCACTTATTAGATACTTTATTAGATAAACAACAACTAATAAATACACACACCACTGCGGAACCGAAAATCGTTTATATTCTTGTGACGTCACTTACAAGGCGCGACGCCATATTGCTGAATAAAGCGTTTCGGCGGCTTATTTGAATTTTGAATTTTTATTTGCATGTTTCTTACGAAATACGTATTTAAAATAAAAACAAATAGTTTCGGTGAACTTCTTAACCGCAACCAAGTAATTCAAGATAGAAATTATAAATCTGTCAAATACCCTATTACCCTGCAGATCTTGTTGATTACCTAAACAAACTGCCCGTTTGAAAAATGTAAGACTATTATTGATAAAAGAGACGTGGTCATAAGTATTTTTTCCATCCTGCGTACAATCGCACTGACCAAAACAGCGATGATTTCAGCAAAATTAGTTATAACCAATAGTTTTGTTCGTCGCGGTCGGCCCGAAATTACCTACACTGGAAAAATAAAATTTCTCAATGAACGGCCAATACCTAGCACTGTACACCAGCGATTAGATGACATAATATTGTTATCTATAGGTCTTCGCTCTACTTTCAAGTTTACGAGTGTACGCCAACTGCAAGTCATTCACTAGTAGAGGCTAGTTTATTTATTTTGTATTGTTCACTTTTACTATGTAACGAAATTAGTTTTACTTTTTACAATAAAATTGCGAACATTTTTTTCGTTATTACCCTATTGTCTTTTTGTTATGAAGTGTTGCTTTTGTTCGTGTTCATGTAATGTTTTCAAAGCCAGTACAATAGGTAGGTGTAGATTGTGTTTAAAACATAATTTTAGTAGCTAATTTAAAGGCACACATCTCCGCTCCAACCTATTTTAGAATTAGGGTTTTCCCCTAATTTCAATAAAAAAAAGAAAAATAATTAAATAAAGAACAGAAAAATAAAAAGATAATAAAAAAATACATTCAATTTAAAGAGGAAATTTAATAATATTTATTCGATTTAATGTATGTTTGGGATTAACATGACTGCCTGCTATGCGCTTGCACGTCCAGGACGAAAATTAAAAGGCAGGGGCTCTGATTCACCTGTTCACACAAATTAGTAGTACTTTCTACTAAGTTGTGTATAATCTATAGTAGAGGCATTTATATTTTTTTTTACCAATTTCAAACTATGGATAATCTGATTTGAAATTGGTGAAAAAAATATATACATTTTTTAACAGAAATCATTTTTTTAATAATATGTTATCCTTCGTCTTCACTATTCAATCGGGCAATCCTGCGAATTGAGTACTCCCTTTGACAGCGAAGCAGATGATTTTTTTGATGCCCAGGATTTTTCTTTCTTTGTTAGAAATAAATAAATAATTTAAAATCTGGTAGATATAATTTATTACATAAATGATGTAATTGATCATATGGTGATTTAACCATTCTTAGATCAGACGAGGGAAGTATAAAATGATGGTGCAAATAAATAGTAACTATAATAGAAATTAAATCTAAATGTTAAAATATACGAAATCTATGTTTTATGCAGGGAATATGCAAAGATGTCGCCCGTGAAATACACGAAGAATTCATTTTCAGAGAACCGAAGAGCGGTGTCTCAGTGATTAAAGATATCCATTTTGTAGACACAGAACTCTGTTTCAAAAGTATCTGATGAAAATGTAAAAAATGAATTGCTTTGATTTGTTTTTTTTTTTTAATACTTAAAAACGAATTTCCGATTTTAAGTTACTGATATCACCCTAGATATTTTGCTTTGATGATTCAGGTTCAGCATACTTTTCTCAATATCTATTATCCAATAATATTATCCAAACAATATTTGTTAGATCAAGTGGTAAGATATAAAGTTGAAACATTCAAAATGCAGAGGCATGTTAAAAATTCCCTTTAGTGAGTCCTGGCGTACCTAAGTAGTAAACCTAAACAGAACCCTAGCGGCAGCATAGCTTAGATACACTACGAGCAGTGATCAGCTCGCCGCCCTGTAAAGACCAGGCCCTGGTTGACGACCCGTTGTGTTCCACGCGCGCCACAAGGAGATGTCGACACATCGTGACGGGGTCTTTGAAGGCCGATGCCTGCCAGGATTGCGTGTCGTTCGAAAGAGATATCGTGGCCCAGGTGGACAGGCAATTTAAGAAACATTGGTAGGGTTTAGTCAGTAAAAATCTGGCACACCCTTCCATTCCACCCGGAGCAGGAGTAGTTATTTGATGATTTCCCATACACAAAAAAAAGCTTAAATACTAGGATAGGATGTTGCATGCTTTCAAACTCATCGCTATCAATTCAGTTTGGTAGCGGGTAAACAAGCAGAATTATAAATCGACTTGAAACAACCTTACAAACTATTCTCTAACAGAAAAATCCTTGAAGCAATAATAAAATATGTATTCAAATTATTCAATTTGCCTGAACAATTTGCAAGAGCAATGAGCACCACAATAGAAAATTGTTGCAATTTGTGTGTTATCTGTTGTGTGATTTGTTGTTGCACGTGTGTGCGTGCTACTGATGTTGTTACATGACATTATGTAATTATGTTAACATAAACACAGGTTAACACAAAGCTGCACGGTTTTACACATATTATTTCTATTGCTGCAACGCATTACAGGATAACTTTACCTATATGTGAATTAGAATTGGTGTAGGTATCGTATAAGACGATTCTGTAAAAATAATATAACTAAGCGTATATAAGAGCATTATTATAATAAGCTAAGGGGTTAGGTACATTTTAAATGCACTGAAGGTACCTATTCTGCAGAAGTCCCATTAGTTACAAGTTATTAGGTACGGGCGAGGATGTTTTGAGAGGCTGTTTTATTTAGTTCTGACGTTTAAAAAATGCTGATTTTCAGTAAAGTTTCAATATATAACTTGATTTTGATATTGATCTGATTCTATACTATGTATTACAGAATAGTAATTTGACCCTGCAAAGCAGTTTCGGATAATTTCCAAACCGAAAAAAATCCAACATACCTACTTTCTCGACTTGGAAATAAATAACCTTGCGACATATTCAATATGGTGGTCCATTCAACGCAATTTGCAATCCGTTATAAGGCATTGAATTCTTACCAACAACGACCTTGGAGGTCAGGGGAACTTACGACTCATGATGACGGTGGCTTATATTGCCTTTTTTGTTAGGACACAAAAATCAATTGAAAGAGATTTTTTAATCAATGTTGTTGCGTGACTTAGCAAAAGTAAACAATTAGGGACCGAAAGTTTTTAAAAAAATAATACAATTTTTGTAAGCTAGCATCATCATCATAATTTCAGCCGAAAGACGTCCACTGTTGGATATAGGCCTCCCCCAAGGATCTTGCATTCAGCGGATTCCCCTCGATCTGCACCAGGTCGTCGGTCCAGCTTATCTGGGGCAGCTTACCTACGCTGCGTCTTCCGGTGCGACATAGCTCGAAGAATGGCACCACTTAAGTGGCAGTGGGCCGGGCACATTGCCCGTAGGACCAATGCCCGATGAGTCCGACGGGTCCTCTCTGTGATCCTCCACAAGCCTCCTCTATGTGTGAGGGAGTTGGCTGTTATCGACCACTCGGGTCCAGTGCGAATTGATACATGTCACATGTCTGTGTTGTCTTATGTCTCAAAACGGTGAACGAAAACATCGTGAGGAAACCATGTCTTCGAAGACGTGTGTCATATACCAATCCGCTTTTGGCCTGCGTGGTAGATTACCCAGGAGTGGGCACATTATAGACTGATTGTGTATGTATGTATACAGTGTACATGTCTTTGAATTTTTGGTTTTATGACCGCCGGTTTCGTCATTTTGTTTCCAATATTTCCTTGGTCTCCCTCGCTTGTTCCGGCCCAGGCCTAGGCGCCGTAGCAAAGACATTTGTTATCCACGTAACAAGTTTTCGCAAGACGTACTTACGTGAGCTTATAATTATGTTTGTAAACGCACCCACGACACAGGAGTAATGCCCAGTAAAAAAAAAAACAAATATTACAACAGCAGGGCAATTCTCGAAGTTTTAAGAAAGTTTATATTCTGATCTTAATCTGTCAAAAATACCTCTAAAATTACTAAATTTTTGATACTGATTGTCGATTGCGATGAGACTTCGACCAGATTTAGAATGTTTTAATTAAGAGAACTGACCTTCAGATGTTGTCTTTGGTTTTCATTACAGACAGATAATATCGCTAACGAAATAGTCTAGATTCGCACTGTATTACAGTTACAACCACGATCACAACTGATTCGTTCTCATTGATAAGCGTTTCAGACACTGTTTGTCAAGTTTATTGCAATATCTGTGAATAAATGATGTATTGTATTACAGAAATACATCCTACCAGACTTATAATACACGTAAAGATGAAAGCAAGTTTCTCTGGAATCCGTAACTAAAGGATTTTAATCTTTGAGGCATGGCTACAGAGGCGCAACGACGTCCTCACCTTTCGCCTGACGCAGGTCTTCATCGGACACGTCAGTTTCAGGAAGTTCCTGTTCCGGATAAGGCGGGAGGAGAAAAGTCAGGGTGTCACCACTGTGCGGATCGTCCTGAGGACACGGTGGAGGTCGACCTGGCTTGGGAAGAGCACCGCCGTGACCTCGTGACGGTGATCTCTCGCGTCGTCTCGAACTCCCGGCCACCATAGGCGCGAGCTTGCGAGTGACAAGCAGTGAGTAGCTCACCGCCCGGTAAGGACCAGGGCCGGGTCGACGGGTGTGTTTGACGCGCGCCTCAAAGTGATGTCAGCACATTGTGGCGGGGTCCACGAAGACCGATGTCTGAGTCAGGGTTGCAGGTTGATTAAAAGAGAAATCATGCCCCTGGCGCACAGGCAAGTGGAGGAACATGGGTGGGTTTTAGTTAGTAAAAGTCTGACTCGCCCTTCCGCTCCACACAGAGCAGGAGAAGTTTTTTGATGATGTCCCATCCACACATAACAAGCACCCTATAATAAAGCATTCGCTACCCCTCCGTCTGTCTGTCAGCAGGGTGTAGGTATCGCATGAACCATCATAAGTAGACAGTTGAAATTTCCACAAATGGGGATGTATCCTGGGTAAAAAAATGACTCTATTTAGTCCGTCATTCAGATTATAGAAAAATATTGCCATTCGTTTATTTTGTTTTATTAAATCAATAAACATTGACAAATATAAGAGGCATCAAAGATCAGGAGTGGTGGCTGGTGACGTCGCTCCTCGATAAAAAAGTGTAGCGTGCAGTGACTTCACACGAGTTTTCAACGCACTGTGTCGTCTTTATTTTTTGGTTATATGAAAAAAGAAAAAATACGTGTCTAGTATTTTTTGGAAATCTGACTGACGGACTTTTAGTCAAATACCCTATTGTGTACCTATTTCTATTGCCGCAACAACAAAAGATTAAAATTAAATAAAGTTAAACACCAAATAGTATATTCAAAAATTAAACTGTCTTGTGGCAAGGGTCCGCCCATTGTATGTGAATTCCAGTTATACTTGACCGGCCTTGAAATTTGACAGATAGATAGACTAGGGAGAAGGACAGATCACAATCCAAACTGGATATTTGTTAAAAAAAAAAAAAAAAAAAACTAAATACACCCAGACGAATTCGAAGCCAACAACTACTCCAAACACTTAAATGACCTTGAAAAGGTCGTTCAGTAGACTTTTTGATACCTTAGTAAGGAACTAAACTACTACATGATTCCGTGGTGGCACTTTCAATCAATCAACCCGGCTTAACAGTTCATTTCTGGACAAAGACCTCTCCGACAAAGGAGCTAGTACCTGAGTAACTTCGTTAGATAAACGGGTCGCTGACCGCTAAGCCAGACTTTTCCCAACGGTGACGTTTCTCTGTTAGGGATCTCCTGGTATTTGAAAAGGATTGTCAACTTTTCCTTTTATAAAACGAAGTTACACGCACTTAAATAACGCAATTAATGTTGTTGAACTGTCAAAGTTAAAGCAATCGCTACTTAAAACGTGTTACGCAGTTATTTTTCCATTGAAGAATGTAGGTAAAGGAATGTATTTAAGATAGTTGGACGTTTTAGTGTAAATCTAGACTAGAAAATGTTAAGTCTAGTCAGCATTATCATAATAAGACATTAAAGTAGCACGTGTAATTAATTTAAAAAGGGCAGTGCTTTGCGACCTTGTGTTAAACATGATTGTAGTGTAATTTATCACGGAAAGGTTGGAGTTCCTAGTTTAATTTTGTTTCTGGTTATTGTTTTTGGAAACCGCAACACTATCCCCCTTATTCATAAACTTTCATTTCAAATCATCGGTTATGAATAAACCCTTTAAACACTAAAATGGTCTAAAATGTATGGCTAAACTATGCTAATCACTAGTTAACTTAAGCAAGGTTTATGAAAGCGGGTTGTTTGTTAACACATTGATTGTTGCTGACTCCTGTAGGCAATAACATTGTTCCGGGTCTGACTGTATGTGTATGTGAATTTACATTTTTGCAAACGCACCTACGATACAGACGTATTCAACATACAAAATGTGCGTATGAAAAACTACTTATAGAGTCACCTTTCCTAAATATAATAATAATTCATTTAAGTTCCTGTGTAGATGGGGCAGAAGGTGTCCACAGAGCGCCGCAATCCCGTACGGCCTTCAGCTTCGAGTTTTGTTTCGTTCTAAATCTTCCTTCTCATCGCTTCTGCGATAACCGTACGCTGCCAGGTCTGCTTAGGGCGGCCACTTTTACTGTTTCCTTGGGGATTCCAGTGTAGGGCTTGTCTTGGTATATGTTCAGGATTCCTTCGGAGCGTGTAGTCGATCCAGTTCCAATTGCGGCGTTAGATCTGCTTTTCGATCGAAGTGTCACTGCAGGAGCGCTTCCACAAAAAGAAACACACGTAAAACAATCACTAACCAAAAATACGTAGAAAAAAAGTTGCCGGTGTTCAACAATACGGTTTTAGTCTTCTATGATATCCCAAGGCTGATTAATGTTGCAGCAGTTTATCTGAGTAAGTATGATAAAGCTATTTTTTCGCTATAATCAATCACTCTTGTTCCAGGTGTAGCAGAAATATGTTTTATGTCAGCTCCCGTTGGTCTGTGCAGTTACTGCTGCCCAAGAGATGAGGCTCTCGACATACAGTATAAGTTATTTACTAGGTATGTATGAATTTGTAGTTGAAAAGTGTGTACAAAATATTTTCTGAATCCAATTTGTATTTCAAACCTGTATACAAGCATTTTTATTATATCCTAGACGGACATACGTTTAAATAAAAAAAGAAAAACGCTTCAGGAAATCCAAAATTACCACCGAAAATATTAACTCTTAAGGGAGGACGCTTGCCTATTGTGATGGACGGGAAACTACGGGATCCTACACTTAGCCTAGCCAGACACGCTCTTGGTCGATTTTTTTTTTTAATTTTCCACACTAGTGCTTGACCGCGATCCCGCCTGATGGTAAGTAGTGATGCAATCGTTGATGGTAAAGCTCTCTAGTTTATTAAGAGCTAAGACAGTTTAACTTATTTTATTCTTTAAGGTTCGATATGAATCGTCTTTTATCCATAAAAAAATAAGAATCTATTTTAAAATGTGTACATATATTCGACAATGGCGCTGATTCCCTTGTTCATACGGTAAATTTAATTTACGTTTTTTATTTAATTTAGAAAAGGCCAGAAGATAATATTTATCTAAGCCTTGCCGCCAAGCGATTTGTCGTGTTCCGGCATGATGTCTGGTGAAGCCGTACGGAGGACGAGTCTGAGCAGTTGTGCTGCGATGTGTGCCGGGTACGATGCGCCAAATGTTGTTGTGTTGGGAGTTTGGTCGTGGAGGGTCTCCAGATCAATCTCCCTTTGGCGCAGCATCGTTGGTCGTGTTGTTGGGTTTAACATTGCATCACATCGTTCAACTGCCGTCTTCCTTTCTATTCGCTCAGTTTTTTCTGAGTGAATAGGCTCTTAATAAACTAGCGCGCTTTACCATCAACGATCGCATCTCTGCTTACCATCAGGCGGGATTGCGGTCAAGCGCTAGTTTATAATTATTAAAAAAAAAAACTTCTGTCGGTATAAAAAAGATAAATATTATCTTCTGTCCTTTTCTAAATTAATTAAAGATTAGTCCTGTCAAATTAGTCAGAGTTTGATATCATCAACAACCTTTTTATCGTCCCAAGGCATTCTCTCATACAGAGAAAGATTAAGCGTAATCACCACGCTTGCTCACTGCAGCTTGGCTATTTCAGACTTTCAAGTCCGGGTTTCCTCAATCAGTCACTGGTGTCCATGACATACTAAGAAAGTGCATATAACTTAGAAAAGTTACATTCGTACTTGCCTGAACTGGAATCGAACCCGACGAAGTTTTAACCACTAGTCCACCACGACATCTGATATAAATTGACATATTTTTAATAGACATATTTTTAACTAGGTGTGTCTAAGCTTTCTACGGAGAGTATTAATTTAACAGGATTAAACTTGTGCCCTTTTCTTAATGAAATAGATAGAAAAAGATTTAGTTAAGTTTTTGTTTTAAAGATAGAAATTTAGTTTAGTTTTTGGGGGAAACGGCGCCAATTTTGAAGTATAACTTTCATAGCTAAGCTTGGTGACACCTTTATGTTACTCATATATCTCTAGCCATTTTGAAGATTAGTTGGAACAAACAGCCAGATCGACAGATAGAGACTAAGTAAAAAATATGTGCCGTACTTTTTTACCTTGACAATTAAATTTTATTTACAAATGTATTTGTTCAGATAGATGTACTTTAGATTTGTCAGTGTAGGGTGGATGTATTACTCTCCGTAAAATAATGTGAGAAAATGAAAATAATGTGAAAAATAAATAATGTGTAATTGAGGAAAATATTGTGAGAAGATTTCTTCGTAGCGTAGCGGTAGCGAAAAGGGCTGCTGCGCAAGGAGGCGCGGGTTCGATCTCCGCGCAGCGCAAATATTTGTATGCATGAATATGAATATTTGCGCTGGCACGCCCGCGCCTACGGTGGCCGGGAGTTCGATGTTGTCTCCCGACCAGGGCATCTCCTGCGGCAGCTAGAAGCGTGAGGGTGCGGGGATTCCTGCTCCCTCACGCGCTCCACCTCCTCCTTTGCCAGCATCACTGCTTCGCAGAAGGAGGTGATGACCTGCCATGCACTCTTGCTCCGGACCATGGCTTAAACCAGGGTTCTAGTCCTTCGATGGCATAAAAAACGAGGAGAAACGCTTCGTCCGGATCGTAGGGATTCGATTTAGTACCTGTGTTAATATGATAATAAATATAATATGATTGGGACAGCCTCCATGGCGTAGCGGTAGTGAACGCGGCCGCTGTGCAAATATTTGTATGCATGAATATAAATATTTGCACTGATCTGGTCGTGCCTCGGAAAGCACTTTAAGCCGTTGGTCCCGGTTGCCATACGAACATCTAATGGCAGTCGTTACAGGTTGTTGGAGCCCTCAAAAATGCAATGTTTCGATATCTCCTTCGGGTTGTGGAGGTCAGACGGCAGTCGCTTTTCGGAAAATATCGAAGTTTAGCCAAAATTAGCAGTTACACTGGTAAAGCGGACCCCAGATTCCAAAGCTGAAAAAAGCTTTGGATGCGACTGGGATTAACGCTGAGATGAAGAAGATGAAGAATAAAAACAAATTTATTGGATCATCAAAATATTTATTCAAACATAAAATATTTTTTTATTGCTAGCAATTTTAAAACTTAATCCAAAGCATTTAGATTATTAAATAAACGACTCGAGGTACAGACTCGAACAGGCAACATAAAGTTAGCTATTTGAAAAACATGATTCCTCCAAATTCAGACTACAAACGTGAAATGTTTGCCCTTGGGCTTTGTAGATGGACATACCAGATGATAAACGTATAGGATATTGTAATCGTTTGAACTAAAATGGCATATCAGTTAGGATTATAAGGATACCCGGTATCAAACAAACTTCTCCTTTTGATTTACCAGTTAAGATTGTAGCTTCAATTAAATTTGGCAATAAGTTTTTCACTGCCAATCTGGTGCTATTACATAATTTTGGTGCATTATAAAATTACAAAAAGTTATTAAAAGAAAGTGACATTGATGTTTAAATATATAGAAGTTATATATATAGATGAGACGATGATCCACCGTTCATTGAATTCATTTCTTACAAAAAATGTGATAAACAAAGAACCACTCAACCGATTTTGTGCTAACTTCACATAAACCATCTACTAATTAGTCAAAACAAAGCCTAACCATTTGGTTTGGATAGGTGAGTACGTTCTTGAGTTATAAAATTACAAAGAAAGTAGCATTGATTTTTTTATATATATATAGATTTTCTTTCATATTTCTAGTAAAATTAAATATACCTGTATTATAAAATTTGCTAATCTGAAAATCAACCTACTAAAATTATGATAATGGTAAGCTTTGAATGCAGAAAAGTCTGTAAAGAAAAGTTACCGTTATTCCTAACGAAATGCCTCGAAACGGAATACATATTTGTATGAAAATCCGAAAACAGGGTGGTCTTATCGCGGACAGATAAGAAACTGGCCCAAACTCTGTAGTAGTAGCCCATTTGGCGACCAAAATGACGCAACAGTCCGCATTTTGAGCTCAGGGTCGCCGTCTCAATTTCCGGAGCGGGACTGAACTACATATAGCGTAGTAACTACATACACTAATATTTGCTACGGACTTAAACGATTGTACAGATTTGTTTCTACTGCGAATTTATTTATTTTAACAGCCTGTGTAGGAAATACAAAAATATGCAACATATTCGCCAAATATGAATTCAGTTTCCGCATCATCTTCATCATCATCATCATCATCAACCTTTATATCGCCCCACTGCTGGGCACAGGTATCCTCTCATACAGAGAAGGATTGGCATTGGTTTTTGTAAACAATTTACTACTTTGTACTATCAAATTCTTTGACTAGGTACTTAAAATATTTCGATGATAGGTTGATGTAAAGTACCTACCTATGTATACCTCTTGGTTAGAACCAGTCTTACTAGAAGTAGGTATCGTACTACCCAGTAACCAGGCTGTGGAAGTAAGTAACATAGTAACACAAAATAACATCTGCATTAGAATATCAGTGGCATGAACGTTTTATAGAAATACTTCCATCTCCAATCAACACTATCTGCGTCATTTCATAATCATATCTCATACAGAGAAGGATTGAGCGTAATCGCCACGCTTGCTCAATGCGGGTTGGCGATTTCAGACATAAAGTCCAGGTTTCCTCAAGATATTTTCCTTCACCTTGTAATCAGTTATTGGTGTCTAAGATATACTTAGAACTTCAAATATTTATATTCTCATAAACATTTACATTTATAGTCACTTTGAAGTAAACTTAATTGTAATTAGAATAAAGTTGATGCTTGTGTATCTTGAAATATTAAAGGGGTATGCACCACCAGGTCTCCTTTATTCGGGCGTACCTTAGGTATAGCACCTACGAGTAGGTACGATCCAGACGCTAGCATGTTCAGTATACATTGGTGCTGTGTATAAACGTAGCTAGCTTGAAATAATAACGATGGTTAAATAAAGTCATCATTAGTCTGTCGGAGATTTCTTAAACAGGTTCTAAGCGAAAAGTTTTCAGTCAAAGTCAAAGTTATTTTTTGCATTAAAACATGGTATTAAACTATGGTCAATAAATATTATACTGCGATGATACAAACAAAAGGTGTTAATAAAAAAGAAACCAATTATCTATAACCTAAGTAGAATTGAAGATGATAATTAACAAACAGGCAGCAACATTGTATATACAATAACATATTTTAATATATCTAATCTAAAGTCAAGTCAACTGCATGCGTTGCATATTACACTGTGTGCATTTTAATGACAAGACCGGCACAAAGTCCATCCGACAGACATATAGATAGAGATTGAGGCGAAGAGTAGTCAGTCTGCCGGTGTTCTATGGGATACATGTTGGAGAGTGTGCGAGGGAATTGCATGACTTAATTCTGTTATCGCCGTTCCATCATCGGACGACCCATCGTACGGCATCCTTACGTTGTTGCGCCTCATCTTTTATACTCCGTACATCGAGGGACAGAACAATTTGCCAGCGGCGGCATTTCCATCTGGCTACAATTTAAGTGTCTTCAAGGCTAGAGTCAAGCTCTTAATAAACTAGCGTGCTTTTTTACCATCAATGATTGCATCATTATTTAGCATCAGGCGGGATTGCGCTCAAGCAGTAGTTTATAATTATAAAAGAAAAAAAAAGTCTATTTACGCTCCGGGCCTAATAAAATATACCACATGGAAGAAACTGTACTTTACAAAAATGCCCATAATAATACTAACTGAATCCATAATAACCCCTTCGTGTTCATAAAAAAGTTGTAAAAACAGTTTACAAAGTATAAAATCTTACAATGACATTAGCGTAATGTACCAGGGCATCATATGACCGAGAAGGTTCAATCGCGAGGCAGCGCATGCAAGCATTTGTTCATTTGACGTGCAGCGTAATTGCTATAACCTTTGATTAGGCCAACATCACGGCTACGCTAGGCACGTTTCATGACCGTACCTCGTTGTTAGTAAATGGCCGGACTATACGGAATGGGGGTGTGATGTCATGTTCGTGATAGCGACCTTTCAAACATCCTTGTGCGAGAAGGGGGTATTATTTCGGAGCTAGTTTGAAATAAAATGGGGTTGCTTTTCAGTTTTATGGAAATTATTTCGCAGTTTTTTTATTGAGTGGTACATATCGTCACTATAAAGAAGAAGCGATATACCTTCTTTATACTATCTTCTCTCTCTCATCCTGTTATAATACGTGTGTGTGTGTGTGCGTGCGAGTATCGAATAAGAAAGTCGCTTCTAACACCAGTACAGTAATTGCGCACCTCACTATCAGTCGCAATGAGTTTCGTATTTATTATTAATTTATTTATTAAAACTTTATGCACAATGAAAAACATTGTACAATGGCGGACTTGATGCCTTAGGCATTTTCTACCAGTCTACCTTAAGGTGATGCAGAGACAAAACATGGTAGGTGCAACGATATGAAAGAGAAGTTAAAAGAGAAACACAAAAAATAAATATGATAAATACATAAATACAAAATATAAACAGTAGAGAGAGATAAAAAAAATAGTTAGAGAAAAAGAATAAATTATATATTTGATGAATTTGCCAATTTCTTGCGTAAGTACTCCGGAGCTTTAATTTTAAAAGTGTACCGACTGGTCAACGTCCTGATATTCTGAGGAAGATCATTCCAAAGGAAAACCGCCTGGACAACAAATGAAGACTTAAGAAAACTAGAGCGGTAAGAAGGACATCGTAGAAGACAATTATTGGAAGAACGAAGATTCCTATTATGCGCAGAGCATAAATATTGAAAATGAGAAGTAAGATAAGAAGGAGAACAGGGTTTGTGTAGGAGTGAAAACAAGGTCATCAAAGCTCTTAGAGCTCTGCGTTGCCTGATGGGTAGCCATTTCAAGATGGACCGGTGAGAAGATACATGATCGTATTTACGAAGATTAAATACGAATCGAATGCAGTTATTTAGAAGTCGGTATTGACACTTCTACAGTATTTATTGTGTTATTTATGTTACTGAGCAGAGCATTTTTCGAAAATATGTAGCAATCGATTAGCAATATACTTCAAAATTATTGTAATCAATAGTAATATAAACGCAATTACAGTTCAGGATAAGTTCTGTTTATTTCCGTGTGTGTAGTAAAGTAATTAGAGGGAAATAACAGCATGAAATAATAGGGATGTATCCAAGGTATGAAAATCAAAAAAATAATTAGTCCGTCTTACAGATAATAAAAAAAATTAAGACCCGTATTTTTTATTTTGTCGTAATTACCAAAAATTACTGAGATATAGCGTATTAAAGTTACAGAGTGGGGGCTAATTACGTCACGCCGTTCTATATTTTGCACCATGGCGTGACGTCATGCGACATTTCAAATCAATATATCTTCCTAAGTATTTGAATATAAAGCTATCTGACAGACATTAAATTATTTTTTAGGATACAAGCCAATACAAGCAACTTATGTACTACTGTTTTGTGTTACTGTCAACATTTTAACAAAAAAAAAAAAAAGAAGCCTTATATTATTATTGCGATATTATTATCTAATCTTCCATAAAACTATTAAGTAATTATTTAAAAAACAAGTTTGGTCAGCCGTCCTTTGACCTTTGAAACTTTTTACAACCTTTCCTTATAAGTTCCCTAATAAGTACTTCTTGTTGATGTTTGCAGATCAAATCCCACGACATTCCAGATAATACCACCGAATGACGTAAATGGATTGCGTGCCACGACGTTTGACTTCTCGAGTCCCACTGTGATATACCTGATGGGGTTTTCCGAGTCTACTGGGGGAGTTGGCACCTCTACTGTAAGAGATGGTAAGAAAATTCCTATTTCAAAATTTTTGGTCTCTTATATAATTATGAAAATTGTCAATTACATGTATAAAGGAGCTATACAAAAAGGTTGGTTGTCGTATTTATTTATGGTGCCTATTCTTCAGTACCACCCCCTGGACGCAATCTCATTTCTAGAACAACCGATCTGAAGAACTTGTCATATAGATAACGCTTTGATAGTATTCAGGCGAAAGATTAGAATATGTTATTGAATATGTTGATCCGTACTTTGATCATTGATAGTACTAGATGTCTTTGTGATCATCTGAATCTTGTCGTTTACACAACAGGTTGGCGCCCAACATGGGGCACGAACCCACAATTCTGAGATTATAACCCTACAGTGGATATGAAATTTTCAATAACATCTTTATTCCCCTGCATAATGGAGGCATATATATAGAAACACTCGCAAAGGAATGCAAAGGTTCAGTAAATACATGTTACATGTACAGACATTTTCATAAATAGCGGGTATTAACTCGTCGTTTGCAATGCTTCTTGGAATAATATTTCCATGAACTTTGAGTTGGCATGCATATGCATATCTTAATAATAAAATATGAATGATATATTACATTCATGATTTCTGTTTTGCGTAAATCTTATCAAAACTAGTTTCTTAAATTTCGTGTAAACCCGACATATATTATAATTTTATACTTTTTTGAAAAAAAAAGACTCCTAAGGACTTCCAATCTTCGATGCAAATAAATGTATTTTGAACTAAGTTTTATTTTCTATATTATTAGTTTTCATCAGTATTATTTATTTCACTTAAAACCAGATACCCAGTGCTAAATGTACAAAAAAGTGCTTCTAATTGTAAGACGAGCCTACAGTTTTCATATGAAACTATTTCATATTAAATAGTTTCGTAACATACATAAATTTTATGTATGTTACACCTGCGTACCGTGACCACTTGTCGTAGCGTTCGTAGGCTCGTAGACGATAATGAGGCGGCTACGGCGTAGCGCGTCTCATGTGTGAAGGGTTGCTAATAGCTTCTTGCTGCAATGTACACTATTATCGTAAGTGGTTACAGTAGTTATCTATAGGTGAAATGTGGGTGTAGGTTCTACCAGTAAAGACATTCGACACCTCTACCTAATCCTCCGAGGAAATAAGGAGTGGTGTAATCTTATGTTGAAAATCGAAATGTTTGACGGACATTACAATGGCGCCGTTCTGTTGTTCACAAACTGAACTAATTATAAGTTAAGTGCATCTTTTTCTTTCCATTTCTTTAAGAAAAGGATAGGAGATAACATTTTAGTTTAATACTGTCAAATTAAGATACTCCATAGACAGTTTAGAGGCGATTATAAACATGGCGACTAAAAATACGCCAGTTTACGTCTGAAGCGCATTAATTTGACAGGTCGAAACTGACATTTTATCTTCTGTCCTTTTCTTAATGAAATATAAAGATAAAGATGCATTGAACTTACATTTAATTTAGTTTGTCAACAAGAGAATCGTCTTGGGCCAACGTCCGTCAAGACATTTCAATTAATCATTTTGATCACAAGATTCAAGAGAACGATTTTGATAACGAAACGGACGACTAAAGAATTTTGAAAATTTATCCCCATTAGGGGTTAAAAATTGTATCTGTTCTGTCGTTTTCAATCAGTCATTTTTCCGATGAGAAATACCATCGGGTGCACAGCTTGTTCATTCATAATTTAGTGCATTCTGTCACATCTGCTAAGTCAAGATAACTAAATAACTATGTACGGTCGCCTAAGGAAATGTATATTTGTATGTGTGTGAATACAACATACAGAGATATCAAAGAAAAAAAAATTATGAGCCCGGCTATAGGCAATAACTTGGACGTTTGATTTGAGGGGTAATTGCGCAAAATACTATCACTAGCAATGGATTTTATTTTGACAGTTCAATAAAAATCATTGCGTATTTATGTTGTTCAAGAGACACATTTTTAGAACATATGAAGAAATTAGAGAGGGTCGTTTCAAACCATAAATAGTTTCAATAATTATGTATTGGTTCAATACCTAAAATACGGTATTCGATTCTACAATAACTATTTATTTAGAAAAACTATTTATTGGCGAATACGTTTTACTCGCCGCACCTACACTGCGAGTCGCGTCCGTCAGTACTATGTATATTCTTACTCGGTTACTCGGTTCTGTAATAACTATGTACCACCTAATAACTATTTATCGGGAAAAAACTATTTATTTTGCGAATACACGATATACGCTTTACTCGTCGCACCTACTGCGAGTCTTGTCACCTCGATGTAGATTGTGGACGTACCCGTTACCGAAACGAAATATTCCGACGGCGTACGACGAATGGCGATTACGATTTACGATGAGCGACGTGAGCGAGTCCTAAGAAAAAAAAGGAAGAAGGATCCGTATGCAATAGATGCAATTATCGAAAAAATGTATTTAGGTCACGGTTTAAAGTTGACCTTCAGGTTCACAGAAAGGGGCACTTGTTTGGGTGAAGAGTAAATTGCAAATTTTATCTATCTATTTTTATTTTAGTCGTGTAAGTTTTGTGTTCACGTTCTAATGCAAAACTTTCTACGCGCGTGCGATACTTTTTTTGTTCTTTGTGTTATGTATTTTATTATTATTTCTTTTTCTTATTGCTTTTATAGTATAACTTAGGTGTGTAAATATAGACACACCTAAGTTATACTTATGAATATGTAGTTATATGTTATATAACTAAATATTTTCACAAATATTGTAAAATTCATTCAAAACTAATACCGAAAAATACTGAAAACTTAGTTACTCCAGTTATCCACGCATTTCAATACGCGCCAAAGGTAAACACACCGCCACCAACCTCGGTATCGCCAATAAAAAGTTACTAAAATAAATAGTTTCAATACCCGTTATCGCGTTTCAAACCAATACATAGTTTCGGTATTGCAAAAACACGTACCGACCCACTTCTAGAAGAAATGAATTAGCAATATCCTTCAAAATGATAAAGATTGAGACTGATAGCGTTTAATTAGGATGCAGGGTGTTCGACGCTATACAACTCCCGGAGAAGTGAATAATGAAACTACATTTTTTTCCTAATCAAGTACAAAAATTTATTTTCCTTCAAGTCTTACGGCCGAGCATCATAATAGCGAGATTCAGAAATCGACACGAAACGTACAACGCCATCTATCGAGCGTGACTTATAACTTACGCTCAAACACAGGGTTAATTTAACGAAATAATGTATTTTTCTTTATAAGTTATAAACTAGTGCTTGAAAGCAATCCCGCCTGATGGTATGCAGTATGTAGTTTATTGTTTATTTATAAACTATGATTAAAGATAGCGACGATCAAACGTCAAAAATGTATTACTTTACATTTTTACTACTACTATTTTTTAAACACAGCAACGTTTATGAATAAAGAGGAATATTGTGTATTCAGTGATATTTAATGTGGCGATGGCGACAACATTGCATGCAATACAAGCGAACATTGATACGAGTCTATACATATGCAATTGTACATACCTAATTGATATATTGCGCAGTTCCAATCGATTCCACATACAAATGCAGCACTATCGACAAAGTCAATTAGAGCTGTATTTATATCGATAGTATGCTAATAGATTATGTCACGGACATTGAAAATATGTATTTCGATGATTCACTATGCGGAAATGGAAATAAATAGTGAAAATGAGTAACAAGGTACTTCTCTATATGTATATTAAAATCTAAAAAAAAAATTGAAAACATGTGGTAAAATCAAATTACTTCTTATTTCTCCTATATTTTTTATTAAAACTAGCTTCTGCCCACGTGCCACCGTGGTAAAATTTGTATGTGTCCAGGATTGAAACTGTCTGAGTAGCAAATTTCATCTTAATCCGTTCAGCCGTTTTTACGTGATTTAGTTACAAACATACTTACTTTTACATACAAAGTAATTTTTTGTTTATACGAAACCTGAATATAGTTTGTTCAGAATAAACAACTGAATCGATTCCAATCATTTTTACACCATGTTATATTTTTTCCCAAATACTTTACGATAGATCATAGAAATCGCGCGTGAAACAGCTGACGTCAGAGGTCAACGCACTGCGCGAATAGCAAACTTTGTGGTTTTTCATCGCATCTTTTTGAAATTTTGTACATAGATTCTTTACTTAAAAATAATGAACACGTGTTTCGGGTCTCGTATAAACAAAAAATAATGTTGTATAATCTCCGCCCGGTTTCACCCGATTGTGTCGATCCCGTGTTAATACTGGATAAAAAATTATTCTAGGGGTTATTTTAATGTATGAGATGAATTAATTACTAACTGTAAAGATTCGTTAAAAAATTTTCAATAGTTTTTACGTGAATAAGTAACTAACGTTCATCCATTATGTCTGGTCGTACGGCGGACGGGTCTGAGCAGTTGTGTTGCGATGTGTGCCGGGTACGATGCGACAAATGTTGTTGTGTCGGGAGTTTGGTCGTGGAGGGTCTTCAGATCAATCTCCCTCTGGCGCGGCATCATTGGTCGTACTGTTGGGTTTAACTTTGCATCACCTCGCTAGAATACCGTCTTCCTTCCTATTCCCTCAGTTTTTTTTGAGTGAATAGGCTCTTGATAAACTCGCTCGCTTTACCATCAACGATTGTAGATATCACTGCGCTCAAGCACGTTTATAATTATAAAAAAAAACGAGTGTGCTTATGACCACACGACTGAGGTGAAACTTCTTTCGCACCATCTGTATGTATATATATATATATATATATATGTGTGTACAATATATACATGTATACACATATACATATATTAATTTTCTATAAATATTTAAATTTATTTCATGCTTTCATTTATAAATTAATATTTTTCCATAGACCTCCAATTTAAAAAAAAAAAAAAAAGTTGATTCCCTCGGGGCCAAAAGGTCGGGCTCTTCCTCCTGAATCAGGGGACCCCAAACTCGGGTAGTCCACGACCTCTGGTTCCCGAAATAATCCACGGGGGGGTGAGGTAACTAAAGGGGGTCGGGGAGGGGGATAGGTTTCGTGGGGTTGCGGGGGGGAAGGGGAAGGGGAGAGTGTATTCCCTCAGGGCCAAAAGGTCGGGCTCCTCCTCCTGATTCAGGGGACCCCAAACTCGGGTAGTCCACGACCTCTGGTTCCCGAGATAATCCACGGGGGGGGTGAGGTAACTAAAGGGGGGGGGTCGATTTCGTGGGGTTGCGGGGGGTAGGGGAGGGGGAGAGGGGGGAGTGGATTCCCTCGGGGCCAAAAGGTCGGGCTCCTCCTCCTGATTCAGGGGACCCCAAACTCGGGTAGTCCACGACCTCTGGTCCCCGAGATAATCCACGGGGGGGTGAGGTAATCAATGAGGGGGGTCGGGGGGTGTTCGCAGCGTCATGTTCTCGAAGAAATTCATAGTTCTTAATCAATCAAGGTACTTAGCTTAATAATTGAGCTTATGAGGCTCGAAAGCAATTTGTACTTTGTGTCCAATTATCGTATTGTGACGATATCTTCAAGCTTCTATACTTTCAATTATATCAGAAATGTTCAGCAAAAATATATAAAACAATATAAAGGCCAGAACAGAATGAAATTTATAAATTTATTTGTGCTCTTAGGTAATCAATTGTTAACAAATCTTAAAAAGATCCAAAAAATATATATTGCCTTCGGCGAGATGCGAACTCACAACTTCATACTCGACTCAATTGTTAACAAATCTTAAAAAGATCCAAAAAATATATATTGCCTTCGGCGAGATGCGAACTCACAACTTCATACTCGACATGCCATGCAATATTTACATGAGCCAACTCCTTGTTTGTATTACAGACGAAATAGGACTATACTCTGCTTCCGTTCGCCTTCATCATTTTTTTTCCTATCATTTTTCGTAACGCTTTCGCCAGTTTACTCCCCAAGTCAAGCGTGCCTAAAGAAGTTTCACTTCAAAAACCACCTCCACCAACTTTTGCGTATATAGTATTAGTAGGATGTTTCATTGGGAGTCATCAAGTATATTCGTAGGTACATACATATATGCGATTCGTACTGGCACATTAGAATTACCTTGCACTAAATCAACCTTGATGCATACGGGTAGCTTCCTCGTTGACATTGCCCTTGGATTCATGAATATTAGAGTTACTTACGTGTCAGTAATCGCTCCGTATGGCTGTGGTCTGCCCAAGTCAGACCCTTGTTAGTTATTAGCAAGCCTTTTATGCAGATGTGGTTGACGTTTGAGATAAGGGATTCGAATATTTGACCTAAGGGGGAGATCCAACAGAAGTCATTCATAGACAGTGGTGAAGTCATTCATAGACAGTGGTGAATTTATCGCATCACTGTTTACCATCAGGCGGAATTGTGGTCAAGCGCTAGTTTATAATTATTAAAAATAAAATAAAATAAAAATGTAAAACATCAGAAAACAGAAAACCTTCATACAGAAATCCTTTTGATCTCTATGAGGTGTGTAGTTTAGTACAGGCCAAGTTTCTAATAATTAATGAAGATGGTATGATGAATAAGACTCATAGTCTCAATTACATTTAAAATTTGACGAGATCCGTGAGTTTGTTTCCAACAATTCTGAGAAGTAACACCAAAACAAAGCCAGATTTATCTTGATCATATCATGTGAGGACCATGCAGATTAATGTCTGAGGTAGTGCTTTGAGGAAGAAACTATTCAGCTTTGACTCGATCAGTACCCGCTACGTGTATCAATCAATCAATCATCATTAACCTTTTTATCGTCCCACTGCTGGGCACAGGTCTCCTCTCATACAGAGAAAGATTGAGCGTAATCACCACGCTTGCTCAATGCGGGTTGGCGATTTCAGACTTAATCCAGGTTTCCTCAAGATGTTTTCTTTCACCTTATAATCAGTCATTGGTGTCCAAGATATACCGCTACGTGCATATCCAGTACAAACTTGTCTCTCTAATAAAAGTTTTAATCAGAGCTAATGGCAATATAAATCCATTGATGCCTGATAATTTAATATTTATGGAAACCCAACATAGTGGCAGTGTCGTAATAAAAATGATTTTATCGTCATAGACAATAACGCTATCTTTATGGCGTGGTTTGTGTTAAAATAGTGAGTGGTCGTTCTGTTGAGTAATTGTATATTGTAATATTGTAAATAAGGAAGGCAAGATCAACCATAATAGTTGATGATTGGGGCTTCCAATCCAGAGTTTCAGAGTTTCGTAACTCCGGAATTTCGGAGCGATTTTAGGCATTTTTCAAATTCGGAGTTGAGAGAGTTACGAAAATCGATTTCAACTCCGGTGTTCTATTACACCGGAGTTGAAATCGATTTTCGTAAAGTAAAATAAACATTTAATGTTTATTTTTTTATGATTATTTTTGTTGATTTTTTAATATTTTATAATGCGTATTAATTGTCTAGCATAACGTCTGCCTGTCAGAAAGTAAATTTTTCAACAAAAATACTGATTCTTGTTAAACAAATGTTTATTTTTTATGATTGTTGATTGTTTTAACATTTGACAATGCGTATTAGTTGTCTATTATAACGTTTGTCTGTCAGATAGTAAATTTTTAAACAAAAAGACTGATTCTTGCTTAACAAATGTTTATTTTTTAGAATTGTTTTAATATTTTATAATGAGTATTAGTGGTCTTTTGTTGATTAAATTTAAGGGAATTTTTATTCATGTCTAAAAAAGATGTCGTCTCTGGAGCCAACTCCGGAGTTCCGGTTTTGATTGCTCAACATCGTAACTAACTCCGGAGTTGATAGGTATCCGAGTTTGGATGCCCCATTGCTGATTGTAAATAGACAATATTGAAAATGAGAAACGACTTCAAAATAAATTTCAAGTTGTCACTGGTATTGCTTATTTTGATTTGTAAGTTTAGAGTGCTAGTTGAGCCGAAGCAAAATGTTACAAACACTTCCTCAATTTAAATATACTATTTCAAATCAATTTAAATATAAAAGAAAACCCTGTCCGACCCATAAGGATAATAAAGGTTAGGTAAACACTTGACTTAATATAATATAAAATTTTATGTAATCATCATAGAAACAATACGAATCAATTTTGAAATAATCTTTTTTTCCCACGAATTAATTCCAACTTCCCCGAAATTTGGTAATATTTAAAAAAGTGACAACACCGGTATTATCATGAGCGAATAGCGATGCGACCACGTGCAGCGTGCCCTGCCGCCCGCCGCCCGCGAAAGGGTTGCTTACCGCACATGTATTAAGTTACCTCTTTTTGCGAAATAATATTTATTTTTTTAGGGTATTTTTTAAGTTTAGCCCGGTTTTGTATCCATTAGTAGAATCAGTTATTGATACCTAACAATACCTTTACGGATCGGACAGGGTTTTTTTTACATATTGTATGTAGTTAAAATCTTAGCAATAAGGATATGTACTAATTTGGAGGAAAGGGCACTCGTGTTCTAGCGTTATCATTATCAGATATTAGACAAAAGAGTGAAAGAATTTGGAGGAAAGGATACTCATATCCTATCGTTATCATTATCAGATGTTAGAGAAACGAGAGAAAGAGATAACTCAACATTCTCTTATTTAATTATTAGTCGCTTTATAAAACATCGCTGACTAGAACTCGGTGCTCGACAGCCATTGTTTATATCCGGATAGCATGAATGCGCTAGTGAAATTAAAGAATCATCTAATATATAAAATTCACCTGACACAGTGTTTGTCCTCGACTCGTCTAAAACGGCTCAACCGATTTTAATGAAATTTCGTATATACATTCGTTAGGCATGAAAATAGGCTTGCGTTTATTTTTTATATTACTACTACTGACGCAGGTGAAATCGCAGGGCGCAGCCAGTAATATTAAAATTGTGTATTTTATACTATAAAGTATGCTGTCCAAATCTAGTAATACATTATTTTTCTATATCAAAATTATAGCACGTATGTATAATAAAAATCGCCAGACAGACCCAGTCTGGTCGGAGGATCCTTTTCCTTTTCTATGAAGGATGAGTGAGCTTTATACGCTGCTCCTCATACCGCATATCAATATCACCTATACTAGTTCTAAAAATGACAGCCTCCGTGGCGTAGCGGTTGCGAGGAGCAAGGAGGCGCGGGTTCGATCCTCGCGCAGTGCAAATATTTGTATGCATAAATAGGAATATTTGCACTGGTTCGGTGGTGCAACGGCTTACCGTTGGTCCCGGTAGTCATACGAACATTTAATGGCAGTCGTTTCGGGTTATTGTCGAGCCCTCAAAACTCCAACAATTGGTATAACTGCAATGCTTCGATATCGCCTTCGGGTTGTGGAGGTCAGATGGCACTCGCTTCACGGAAAATATCGAAGTTTAGCCAAAATCAGCAGTTAGACTGGTAAAGCGGGCCCCAGACTACAAAGCTGAAAATGCTTCGAATGCCACTGGGATTAACGCTGAGATGATGATGATGTTGACGTATAATAAAAATCAAAAGCGATTTTTCGTTAAATATTATCAAAGTGTTGTACCTACCTATGTTTAAGAGAAAAAACTATTAATTGTTTTTTTAGAAAGAAAATCGCTTTTGATGTTTCGTATGGATAGCAGCAGGTCAAGCTACCCGAAACTGTCAAATATTCCCAATCAACCTGAAGCCTTAATGTTTTAGAGATAAAGTTGAAAATCTAATAAATAAATCTGACTAACTGTACTAGGTTGATATGCTGATGTCTATAAATAAGTGTAAGGTATTTAAGCTCTTAACAACGAGACTTCTTGTTTTTGTTTTCAGCTCACTTAAACGCAGGCAACTACAATTTCATCGCCGTTGATTGGTCGCGGCTCATCGTGTTTCCCTGGTATGTTCATGTTTATTGTATGATTGCCTTACAATTTAGTGATGATTGCCTTGCTACTGATATTATGATGATGATATGATTACCTATCAGCTGACATTATGATGATGCTATGATTACCTATCAGCTGACATTATGATGATGAAATGATTACCTATCAGCTGACATTATGATGATGATATGATTGCCTTGTAGTTGATATTATGATGGTGATAAGATTACCTAGTAGCTGACATTATGATTGCCTTGCAGGTGACATTAAGATGATGATATGATTACCTATCAGCTGACATTATGACGATGATATGATTAAATATAAATAAAATAAATAAATATATACATACACAGCAATCACACAGTTTGAGCTAGCCCCAAATTAATTTCGAGACTTGTGTCATGGGATACTAACTCAACGATACTGTATTTTATAATAGATACATATATAGAAAAACATCTAAGACGCAGGCCAATCAGGAAAAGAACGTTTTCCATCGTGACCTGCCCCCTAATCGGCGAACACATATTTGTCAAATGATTGCGACTAGTTGGGATCGTTTGGCCGAACGATCCCAACTGATACCAACTCAGTCGCAATCATTTGACAAAAATGTGTTCGCCGATTTGGGGCTGGCCGGGGATCGATATCGATATCGATCGATATGATTATCTATCAGCTGTCATTATGATGATGATATGATTGCCTTGCATCTGACATTAAGATGATTATATAATTGCCTTGCAGCTAACAGTTTATCATCAATCAAAATTATGTAAATGACAATAACTGTATGAACTAGGATCTTATTATTCTTGAAGTGATATATTGGCGTTGTATGATATTGAGTTAGTCATTCAAAGATCTTTTAACTTTATTGATGATGATTGATTGGCGTCACTTATTTTGATTTGAGCTTTTTAACAAGATAGACTTACTAGGTATTACCCAGGGTTTTACCCTCGTGGTGGTAGGAAACTTTTAATATGCTATAATAATAATCTTTATTTCAAAAATCCAATACAATTTTTTCCATCTCAATCAAACATAAAAAAGAAAGAAAGCAATTAAGTACAACGCTATGCATTTTGTGACAGAGTGACCGTCTGTGTCTGTGCTAATATAAACTGTGTTACAGATACAGGCGACTCCCTCATTACAATTAAGTACAACGCTATGCATTTTGGGACGGAGTGACCGTCTGTGTCTGTGCTAATATAAACTGTGTTACAGATACAGGCGACTCCCTCATTACAATTAAGTACAACGCTATGCATTTTGAGACAGAGTGACCGTCTGTGTCTGTGCTAGTATAAACTGTGTTACAGACACAGGCGACTCCCTCATTACAAATAAGTACAACGCTATGCATTTTGAGACAGAGTGACCGTCTGTGTCTGTGCTAGTATAAACTGTGTTACAGTGCTCATTAAAATTATTCATTCACAATTTGCTGCACCTGATAGTTTTGGTAGGTATAAGACTTAATTTAACATGACTACTTATTAAATATATAAGCAAGGACTGAGTGTGTGCGCTGTAGATGTAGGTGTGGGTAAACTATCCCACGGGAACGTTTTATTTAAAAATCTGCGAATCGAATCCCTCGACGTCTCTTGTTTATGGATAAAGTAAGTAGAAATAAGTAAACAGAGTAAGTAATATCTGTAGTACTTACTCTATTTACTACTAAACTGTTATAATCACATAAACATACTAGCACTCTGTACGCGCCCCAGTACAGCACGTACATTTACCGCGATCAGTCACGGCTTATACCACAAGGAATCTCAGACCACACTCCACAGCAAAACTAAGGAACTTACCTTAGGACACAGTGTATTCCGTCGTGGGAGGAGATACCGGAGAGTCAGCGCGCGCGCGCCGACTTACAATGCTGTCCGGATGGCTTCCAAAATACTGATTGTCCAATACCAGTAGACACATTAAAGTTCCTCCAGGAGGACAACCAAAGCTCACCAGCATAGAAAACCGTTAGTTAGCAGCGTCAATCCACGCCCGACAAACAATCATCAATGAAACCACGTTTCCGATTCAAATTCAACTCAATTTAAAGGCGGCACTGTTACGGTTTATAATCCAAGTAAGTACTTCAAACACACGGGCAACAAAACGCGAAAACTGTCCAAAACGTGGCCCGGCACTATATTTCTCGAAAATCCATCGTCAAAACACGCCCCACGCGCGCGATGATTTTGGCAAGACTTCTAGAAACGTTCTGGAAAAACGTTCAGGTCCGCGCGTCACCGACCCTCACAGATTATAATAATTCCGCTCGCCCGTACCGGTCGCGCCATCTATCAAACTCGACTAACTTACAATCGGACTCGACCGATAAACGAGCGTAAACACACTCCTATACTAAACTGTATTAAGGATCACAAAGCCTCATAATATTTAATGCTACTATAAGCAATGCGAAACAATTAATGACTGTAGTCCAATAAACCGCGTACTAAACGACATTCAGTTGTTACAGCGTTTAACATGTTACTAAAAAGTTATGATTCCGCATATGTGAGGACGAACGAGACCCAATATTCGCCCCTGAGGACAATGTATTAGCTTTAGGCAGGGTATACACCAAAGCGGAGATGAGCGGAAAAAAGAGGCAAAGTTTTGCTGATTGTTAATAGGCCGCGCAGAGTTCGTTTTTGTATTATCTTACCCCATCTTCACTGCGTGCCTTTCCTGTTTGCGTGATGCACGCATCACATTTTCTTATATTAAATCATCTACGCGTCAAATAATTCTGAGAAATATTATGCCTGCTAAGTAACTCTTCGTTTCGATCAACACTAAAAGTCCTTATCACAGCGACGTTAATCATAGCATTAGTGGCGATTTTATGTCATTTAAGCCAAGGGACACCTTGAACCTCTCTAAGTCTTGTAAAGCTAAACTAGATGAGTAGGCAAAGAACGAAATCCAGTTGCTTGTCTACAATCCTCCTACAGTCCTCTCTGGTTATCTCCGCTTTAGTGTATACCAGGCCTTATGGTCCCATATTTATGACGTAGCTCGCAGTGGCTAGTAGCCAACAGCGTTTCACTAGATTTATGTCCCTCCTCAAATTCGGGAACAAAGGCCCGTTCTCCTCTTCTTTGCCGTTTTTGTTGGGTAAGTAATTAACTTGAGGCATTTTGTTAATTACTGGCTCGATATGGGTTCAACGTTTTGGACTCAAATTGGAAGAATGGGTTTAGTAGATAAATTCGTAAGCAAAATATTGCCAAGATATAGATAAAGGCGTGCTTTGGGGTTCATCCCAAGTAACTAATCAAAAAATTTTTTATTGTAGGAGTTGCACCAATGGGACTAATGTGTAAATGTTGAAAATCTTCAGTTGCTGCAGTGCGATTCAGTAACCATCTCATCGTAAAAACTTAGGTGAAATGAGTGTGGAGTGACAGCTCTCTCTAAGCTCACTTCACCTAATCGCCGTGAGGTTTTCGCAGAATCGATCAGCAAGCATCTTGCTTTTTTAAACCAGAGTATGGATTTACCGTATGGAGTAGAAAATCCTCAGTATACATACATACCTTTTTTTTTTGTTTTCGCGGGTAATCCTTCTAAAGGTCCCTGGTCTTTGGAGATAGAACCAGGGAATATGGTATTTTAACCTCACTAAAACAATCCCGGTGATCACCATCTGCATATAGAAGGGGCACCGTTCCCCTCTGTGTAACGCCTGTTAGGGTACATCTCAGAGGAGACTGTAAAGGGGTCTCCCCGAACCTAACTATGCAAGGCAACACAAGACCACTGGGCGTCGCCTTTCCTGAGGTCATTCAGTGGGCCGACTCTAATCGCTTGCGACCTTCAATTCCGGCCTGTCTTAGATGATACAGGCGGGGTTTCAGCTTATTATTGGCTCTCTCACGATACCGTTAGGCAGTCTCCTTCTGGACCATCACAGTCTCATAGAAGGAGACGATCAGTATACATACCTAACTACCAACCAACACTACCATCTTATGTTGAAAAAAGGAGTTTCATTATAAAAATATCTCGACATTAAATAAACCATAACATTCCATTTTACAGGTACATATCAGCAGTCCGAAACACGCGCTACATGGGCAGAAAGTTAGCAGACTTTATCCAGTTCCTGGACTCTGTCGGAGTACCAGCCTCATCCATCCACGTGGTGGGCTTCTCTCTGGGCGCTGAGGCCGCAGGGTTTACAGGCAAGAATCTCCGGTCACGAGGCTTGCTGCTCGGCAGGATTACCGGTGAGCTATGGAGCTATTTAAATAAGTAATTGCTGTGATCGTTTGAATTTGTTGTCTTATTCTCTTGTTCACAAGCCAAACGGATTTTTAGGTCAGTACATCTTTAGACGGGCGGGAACGAACCCCCGTCTCCTTTAGCCCCGGAGTGTGGCCAGCGTGTGTGGGTAGCCCCATACGTGCATTGCACTGGTCACCACGTCTGAGGATTACCTCGTTATCCCCGGGTAATCCTCCCTTGGCGCGGAAACCGGCATGGCCGGAAAGCCCTGGGAGTGCCATGGGGACAATGCCTTCAGGCAGATCCTGTGGTACTCTCAACACAGGGCCCAAGGGGAACCGAGTGATTTTAGTGGGTATTCCCAGCTTCGGTTGGGCGAGTCCCACACACCCCTGGAATAATTTTCATACTTGAAATAATTTTAAAACCAACCCCGATTTTAGCCTTCGAGTACGGAACTGTAAAATGAAACAGTAAACAGTAGCGGCGTTGGAGAAGAATTCTTGGGGTATAATGGGCTGAGACTAGAACAAACGCTTCTATATTCCAAGAACTCGGCATCAAACAGCGTCACTCAGAATTAGTACAGTCTCGTATACTCGGATTTTTCGGTCACGCGTCAAAGCGTAATATTAACTACATAGAGTCCAAAGGCCGCCATGGCCCACGCACAATGGTCCACTGGAGGGACAGAGTGCGGAAACCAAACCAGTAGAACATAACTTCATAGACCGTTTGGTCATCCAGGGCAGAGTAGAAGGACACAGACCTCATGGAAGTTCACCGATAAGGTGGGTCAACTGAATCAAGTCGGCAGTGGGGGGGACCTGTAAATGAATGCTCCAGACTGTCGTCTAATAGAGATAGATGGTGAGAGATTGCGCGACAAGCTACATAAACGTCTCGAAATCAGTCATGGTGACCGTTCTGCCAAGAACGGAACGAAGAAGAGAAACGTTAGTTGCATTTAATGTTGTTTGTTCTCATTAATTTTGAATAAAGGTAAAGACGGCTGGTACAAACTTCATGAATAAGTGATTCATGTTGCATAAGGCAGTTCTAGTTAATAAATGATTAGTATAACCTATTACACCTACGTCAATATATGAACTGTCGATACATTGGGTGTTAGATAAAGACAAAGACATTTATTCCGTAGTAGTGATGAGACTGATAAGTTGTTCAAAATCTCCTTTTTCCGAGAAGTTTGAAATGGGAACATCTTTTTTATTTTGATTATTTTTTCTGTTCTTTGTAAAAGTTACGCTAGACTTTCGCAGCATAAGATAATGCCGATAAATCTTTGAACATTAGTCATCGAAGTGAGGCCACATAAATAGTTTTTAGAATTTTAGACTGTAATATTGATGCTTTATTATTCCAGGGCTTGATCCTGCCTACCCTGGCTACAGCCTCTCGAACAACGATGGGCACCTCGCTAAAGGCGATGCTGCTTTCGTGGACGTCTTACACACAAATCCCGGAGTATTCGGGTTTCTTCGGCCGATTGGTGACGTCGACTTTTACGCGAACCCTGGCGACTGGATCCAGCCGGGCTGTTGGTTTGACGAGCTGATTAGGAATCGGGAGTTTAGGTTTGTTTGTAAGTATGAGTTTTTTTGGGAATTGTCTGAAGGAAACAGCACCATAAAAATAGGCCACTCGAAGTGAGTATTTTTGTCTATACGGTCTTATCAATCGTACATTTACTTTACGACATTTAAGTACAATTATCACGTTTTTGGTAAGTATCACGTTGTTATTACTACGGGCACATATCTGGTAGAGCCGATGGCCGATGGGGCAGAAAGGCTCTTGAATGGCGACCACGTACCGGCAAGCACAGCGTAGGACATCCACCGACTAAGTGGTCGGATGACCTGAAAATCGCAGGGCAGCCCTGGATGCAGGCCGCGTCCAACCGTTCTTTTTGGAAATCCTTGGGGGAGGCCTATGTCCAGTAGTGGACTTCATGTGGCTGAGATGATGATGCCGTTGTTATTGTAACTTTTCACGTAAGGCGGATCGACTCTGACAATAACTGTGGTACTTAACATTTGTCTAGAGAAAGAACTATACCACTTTAACGTTTCAATCGTCTACATTAGCTTTAACATAACTTTTAAACTTGTTGTTCTTTCTGTGTACTTTACAACTAAACCAACTTCAACCCAGTGGTAGTGTACGGTGCCTACAACCGTTAGCTCCTACAGCCTCCAAATGGAACATCCTAACTTAAAGAAGTAGTTACTTATCATCTGTTTGTTTTTAAATGATTCGAAATACTATACGTCTAACTACAAAAATTTAAACATTTGTTACAGGCATGTATAGTGTCAAAGTTCATGGAATGTTGTTGCGTTTAAAAGGTGTTTAGCTTAAATAACTTTTAAACACAGTTTTGTGGTACATAATAAAATACAAGTCTAAACTGTTGTTAGTTACTTATAAACTAAATAAACCCTGTTATTTAAAAAAAAGTGCTTAAATTTAAGAAAGGTTTATTTTTTATTATTACTTTTATACTTATCACATTCATATTTTTTTCTACTTATTCATACACATGATTGTCTACATTTCTGATTTATTTCTACTTTCGCAGGTCTGCTGGAAGAAATTTCTTAAGAAATAAGCAGTACCATAAGTACTTAGATCTTAATTTTGACATATCCTTGTGTAAATTATGGTTTAAAAGTATGTAAAGAAGTTACTAATTATCATTTCACTTTAACGCAACGTTTATAAATAATGGAGAAAATACAGGATGAGTTTTTAAGAACCGTCCAAAATTCGATATATTAATCTTTGGCGAAAATCATTGAATACGTGTTTTTTTCTTTTAGCATCACCCAATACAAAAATATTGAGATATCACATCACAAAGTTATCAAAATTTGATAAAAAAATATAAAAAGTTGATGTTTGTTGACATCGCGCCGTGCCATCGGCCAGCCCGCCCCACGCTCCGCCAAAGTTCATTGAACACAATCGTTTTAAATTGGTGGCTACGCAGAGCGGATAAGTCTTTTTTTTTTAAATGGAATTAGTGAATGTTACCTAATGTCTAGAAAAAATTTGGATGGTGACTAAAAAATCTTACTGTATTAAGTGCGGACACCAGCCAGATATACTCATAATCATCTCAGCGTATAATCCCGATTGCATCCGCGGCTTCCGCGTTGGAGCTTGGGGTCCGCTTTCCTACATATACGCCTACATTTCGCACGATCTCTGGCATCCCGTGGTGTGAGATTTTTAACACGCATGTCACATCTTACAACGACAAGCCAGCCTTCTTTGATCTACCTCGCTTGTTCCGGCCCGGCGGAGGCGCCATAGCAGCCAGATATACTATGAAATTACAAATAGTCAGCCCTTTTACTATAATTAACGATACTATGTCCAGAAAGATATTCCGCAAAAAAGTAACTGAATATCAGAGTTCTCATCGTACAGCATAGGTGGACGAGGGCTCTAGTGAATTAGTAAAGGAGAGATGTGAGCACGTAAGTTCGTTCAAAAGAAAAAAGTTTCCAACTCTGCATAACTTTTATTTTTACGGAATATTTTGCGCGCTGCAAAAGGAATTTATTAGTTCACCTGGGAAAGCGTTCGAATATGTACCATGAAGTTTTTTCAGTACAGAAAACTACATACGAGTATATTACTTAGTTATGATTACCACCATCTTTGAATAATAAATAGAATTACATAAGGATATTTTCTCGGTGGTAGGCCTTAACATCGGCTGCTGGCAAAAGTTACCACCCACCAGACAAAGTCTTGCCGCCAAGCGATTCGTCGTGTTCCGGCATGATGTCTGGTGAAACCGTGCGGAGGACGAGTACGACTTTAGATACTACGAAAAAATTTAGGTGAAATACAACAATTTTAACTCCTTTAAATTCCTCCACAGGCTTGGTTGATTTGCTTGTCAAGTCAAATTATGACAGTCGCTCATTTTCGTGTTTAAATTATTGTTTCAATAAAAATGAAGGATTCTTGTGTCAATTTACGAAACGAGCAACGAATTTCGTTTCGATAGTTTACGATTTGCTCCTTGACATTCGATAGACTGATTGCAACTCGATTGAATAAATTATCTGTGAGAAAAAGATTCGATTCGAAATTTGAAATAAAAAGGCGCGTTTGCTTCATGAATTCTCAACTCAAAGCTCGTTTACTATAGAAACATAACTTTCATTACATAACCTTTTTACTTAGAAGGAATTTTTCGACATTGACCTCTATAGGGTTGACATTTTTTTTTTGCTATTAACTCTGCTAGCCCACCAGATGTGTACATGATACCTAAAGAATTTTAACAAATTCCCTACTTTGTCAAATTTCTATTTATTGGACAATTTGCGTGCTATAACGAACAATACATACGACATCAGATACAGATAGACTGGGATTAAACGAAGCCGCAATAAACAATTTACTCTGCACTAAACCAATTTTCCGTCGAATTTGGCGCGTTAGCTGATCTTAGCTGTGATGCTGCAACCCTAACATCGCACATTTCGGCGGGAGGGTGCCGATCGATGCTCTGACGTCACACGCGGATGCTGCGGGGAGGGGGCGACGAAGGACGAGGTAATGGGAGGGGTACGTTACTAGTACGCCAAACCGATTATTTGCCTTTCAAAAAGCTATTATTAGCGTTCGTGTTTTCAGCTGAAATTAAATTAAATTAGGATTTTTTTTTTGGTAAATTTTATCTACATTGCCTAAGCCTAGCATTAGCCGCACTTTCTAAATTCAATAATTTTATCTCAGATAAATTATCCATTCATTCCATTGACTGTTCAACAATTCCTCCTTTTTCTACGGTTTGATTTTTATGAACCTTCTACACTATGGTAGAGGTTACTGATTATGTTATAATTAGTAAAATATTTTGCTCTTTAAAAATGTTCCTTTTTTAAATAAAAGAACCGGTCCGATTTTCTGTTCTAAATAATTTTTTTACAAATCTTAATATTAGCATTATAGAGACAGACACAAAAAAGGTCTATTTATTTATTTCTTTCTTCTTTGGCTTCGCATGGTTTGTGCATTTAGGCTATGTCACGTAATGAATTTTCATTCATTTTGAAAAAGATGGCTGCGTGAACCGTCTACGAGGGAGGTTTGGGGTAAAGTCATGATGAGGCCACTATGCTGCGAATTCTCAAGGTTCTTCATAAATTATTTACTGAATGCACTGTTTACTACATACATCACGCACTTTTATTTAGTAAATAACACTATAAATAATTTAAAAGTCCAATGAAAAATGACCGTGGCATTCAGCTTAACTTTCCCGCCAAAACTCCAAAAGAGGCCTATACCACAGAGTAAATAGTACACTATATTCAATGTATGAAGTCGGGCTGTGGGTCAAGATAATGATGAATACTTGTAAATAAAAAATCAATTAATAAATTATTTCATATGCTTATGAAACGTCAGAGCACGTTGTAATTGAGAAGAACGGGAAAGAAAACTTACAGATACTTCTTTTAAAAATAATTGTTTTTTTTTTACAAAGTTTTTTAATCGCTGTAAGTAGGTATGGGAGAACAGCATAGGCCTGTCAACAAGTATCAGGTACTAAATTAAATTAAAAAAATACAAAATTACATAAAAAGTTATATACATATGTAGGTATACCAAAAATTCCATTCTGAATCATCCAAGTCTCGCATTTCTAGCTAAAGCTGCAAGAATTCACCAGCATAAAGAGTTAGTCATACGAGCTAGCCCTAGGTAGTTACTCGAGGCGTGCTTGTACTCCGCACTTTAGTCGTTGAGTTACTCCCAAGCGGAGGTTTTATTTCAATGAGATTTTACGGGACTAAAACTGTGTCAATGCACCTGAATGGTGCTTATAGCGATGCTATAAAATTGTTTTCTGGGAAATAAATTACTGTTTGATTATGACTCTGGTTAATAATAACGATGAATTATGGAACAGAGACGTCGCTAACAATGGGCCTTATAAGAAAGCTCAAGGTCCCTCAAGGGGAAATGCAGAGGTTGAGGTTTCATTGCGTGATGAAATCAGAAGACAAACAAAAAAATGGCCATGTAATAATAAACGCTTAAAACAAAACTGTCTTATTATATATGATAACATTACGGATTTTAAATCTCATTCTTTATAGTCTGAACGATTTGCATATAGCTACGCTCATGACTGAGATATAACTATGTCAAACCACATTTACAAGTACTGTTTGTAATAAAAAATCTTAGTACCCCCGTACAATGGAATGCTTCATATACTTAGCGTCCATACGAGCGAATACTACCTTTATGTCCCTCTATAAAAGAACTTTAATTAAGGGTGATAATACGATGTTATATGGGCCACTCGTAAAGCTCTACTTTCGACATGAAATGACTCGTATAATGAGGTAAATTATGTGGAAGTGGGCCTCTTCGCGATGAAGTATCCGAGTTCTCCGTCAATCATTAATTGAATTGCGGAATTTTCTCAACAAAAACGGAACGAACAGACCACCGATTCTGCAAATATCTCATTTTTTTTGAAAAGGCAGGTGAAGTGAGTTTAGTATGATCCAAAGCATTAGTTAGACTAACAGCTCACTCCACCTTCACTTCACGCAAGTTTTTGCGGTTTTTTTTTGTCCGATTGATGGTTAAGCGCGCTAGTTTGCTAAGAGCCTATTCACTCAAAAAAAACCTTAGTGAATAGGAAGAAAGACAGCACTTAAGTGAGGTGATGCAATGCTAAACCTAACAACACGACACGTCAGATTGGAGATTGATCTGGAGACCCTACACGACCAAACTCCCGACACAACAAAATTTGGCGCATCCTACCCGGCAGCTGCAGCAGACCCGTCCTCCGTACTTCACCAGACATCATGCCGGATCGACGAATCACTTGGCGGCAAGACTGTCTGGTGGGTGGTAACTTATGCCGGCAGCCGATGTTATGGCCTACCACCGAGAAAATATCCTTGTATAATCCTTATATAATTGTATTTATTAATCAAAGATGGTGGTAATCATAACTAAGTAATCACTTGGCAGCAAGACTGAGTTTGGAGGGTGGTAACTGCCGGCATCCGATGTTATGGCCTACCACCGAGAGAAACGGTAAAATGGTCACAGAATCACACTGCTGAGGTATTTCAACATGTATCGTGACCTATTTCTAACTATGAACCTTTTTACATATCCAGGGGCCACTTAACCAGTTTATTTTAGATATGTAAAAAGCTTCATATTTTTTCTAACAAACTTAAAACTACAAACCATTTATTATGTCCCCCGTTCTGATATAAATAGCGTTGGTGAGGAGAAAAAAACACAATTTCGTGGAGATTTATCAAGTTACTCTGTGTTCTTATGGTGTAGGGTTCAGTTTGCTTTGTAAGGGTGTGGAGTAACTTAAAAGAGGTGTTGCTTCTAACGAATTTATTTTGATACTACTTGGTTACTTGTAATGACACAGTTTAAAAGATAGAATTTTACACACATACATACACATACGTACACACATGCATACCGCTAATTACATTATTGAAATGGTTCGAACATGCCGCCCACCAAAGGGCTCATAAAGACCTTTACATTTACAAACATAAACATAACAAGATAGGTAAATAATTAATTTAGGTTTCATCATGAAGCATCTAAGCACAAGTCATAAATACTGCGAGAAAATTCAAATAATTTACATAAACAATGTTATGAATTTACATAGCTTCATTACATATTAGAACATTAATCATAAATTTTAATTATCAATATCTATTGGCAAAGGACAGAGCTTATTAAAACTTCGCTTAACTATACTGTCGCCACTCTTAACACTATACACTCTAGTGAGTCCATCGTCACCTGGGTGCTTCGCCATAATGCGGCCTAACGCCCATTTGCCTGGTGGGAGCTGATCATTTTTGATGAGAACGATTTTGCCAACATCAAGCTCGTTGCATTGTTTAAGCCATTTGGGTCTTTGTTGGAGGCTGGTTAGGTATTCTGATTGCCATTTACGCCAGAAATCTCCCATCAACTTCTGCATGTGCTTCCAGCGTGACAGGTGACTGATTGGAATGTCTCGAATATCAGGTTGTGGTGTAGTTATTGGTGATTCACCAATCAAAAAATGACCTGGTGTTAAGGGTGTCAGGTTATCTGTATCTTCGTCATCTATTGGGCTTAGCGGCCTAGAGTTTAGGCACGCTTCGATTTGACAAAGCAGGGTACTCATTTCTTCATATGTTAGATGATGCGTGAGAATCCTTTTCATGTGGTGTTTCATGGACTTCACGCCCGCCTCCCACAAGCCACCGACATGAGGGCTATAGGCAGGGATGAAGTGCCACTGAGTTCCATCCTGTGCAAGAGACTCTGCTATTGAACCATCAAGTTCAAAGTTTGCCTCCTTCCAAGCTGCTGCCAGCTCTTTATTAGCACCCACAAAATTGCGCCCTTGGTCACTCCATATCTGTGAGCATCTTCCACGTCTGGCGACGAACCTTTTGAAGGCACCAATAAATGATTCGGTTGTGAGATCGCCGACCAATTCGAGGTGAACGGCTTTAGTGGACATGCAAACAAATACTGCGACGTAAGCCTTGTTTGTTCTTACTCCTCGACCTTTGGATGCTAAAACTTGATAGGGTCCGGCAAAATCCACCCCACTGTTCAGAAAAGGTTTAGCTGGAGTTACCCTTACCTTAGGCAAGTCGCCCATGAGTTGGTTTTGGTTGCAGCGCTGTGTTTCGAACATATCAAACATTTGCGGATTCTTAACTTGATCATACCTTTTGCTTTGATCAACCAAAATTTTGTTCTTATGTAGGCCATCATCATTTGTACCCCTCCATGTAATGACTTCAGGTGAGCATCTTTAACGATGAGTATTGACAAGTTGCTGTGATTGTTCAATATAATCGGATTTTTAGTTTCTTCAGAGATATTTGCGTGGCGCAACCTGCCGCCCACCCTGAGAATATTTTCATTGTCTAGGTATGGTTTTAATAATTTCAATTTACTATTTCCCTTGACTTCCTTTTCTTTGCTTAAACTCAAGATTTCTTCATAAAATGCATCTCTTTGTGAAATTTTAATGCAGGCTTTCAGTGATTCTTCTAGTTCTTCAGTGGTTATGACTGTATCCTTGTTTTCTAACTTCTTCCCTTTGAGAAATCTTCTGCAATAACTTATTGATTTCAAAAGTTCTTCTAAGCGATTAAATTGATCAAATTGTTTGTCTAGGCTTTCTTCCTTTTCTTCTAGTTTAACGTTTGTTTGTATTACTTCTCTTCTTTCTAAACTTGACATTAGGTTATTTGGTCTATTGAATGTTATTGTTTTCTGTCTTAGCCATTCTGGGCCCTTCCACCATTGCTCATCTTTCTTCAATTCTAGAATATGTTCTCCTCGTGACGCAACATCAGCAGGATTATCGTTTGTTTGTACATGAAACCAATTGGATCCTGTATTATCCAATATTTCAACAACCCGGTTTCTCACGAAGGTTTGCCATCTTGTTGGGTCTCCCAGTAGCCAAGAAAGCACTATTGTGGAGTCACTCCATGCGAATATTTTGTTATCTGGAATTCTTAATGCTGTTTTAATTTGTTTGAGTAGTCTAGACAAGAGAAGGGCACCGCATAACTCTAATCTTGGAAGAGACAGTGGTTTAACAGGTGCTACTCGCGTCTTTGCAGCTATTATTTGAGTTTGGGTATCTTCATTTTCTTCTTGCACTCGAATATATGCAACAGCTGCGTATGCTTTGGTAGAAGCATCACAAAAACCGTGAACTTCTATGGTAGTTGCCTTATGGTTGGTGATTCCCAGCCATCTCTGTACTTCAACTTCATTAACATCTTGAAGACTATATCTTAGTGCAGTCCATTCTTGTTTGATGTCAGCGTCTACTTCTTCATCCCAACTTATTCCTTGCAACCACAGCTTCTGTATCAATAGCTTTGTTGGTAGCATAGCTGGAGCTAACCAACCCAATGGATTAAATAGCCGTTGCACGTCAGCTAGGATCGTGCGTTTGGTAATCTGGTTACTCATAGGTGGCAAGGTTAGACTGTACTGAAGCATGTCTTTACCCATGTTCCAGCGTAGGCCCAAAGCGGTGATGGTGCCATGGATGGAGATGTCTAGACTGGCGTGCGTTGTTCGTTTTGCTGGATCAAATTGTCTCAAAAAGTCAATGTCGTTTGAGCACCACTTCTGTAGTGTGAACCCTCCCTTCTGTAGTATAGCTTCTACGTTCTTTGCTATGTGTATTGCATTTTCTACATCGTCATTCGAAGCCATCAAGTCGTCGACGTAGAAGTCTTCTTTGATCATTTTAGCAGCATCAGGGTATACGGTTCCTTCATCATCAGAGATTTGATGTAAAGTTCGGACAGCCAAGTATGGAGCGGATGCTGTGCCGAACGTGACGCGTGTGAGTCTGTAGTCTTTGACTGGTTGCTTAGGGTCACTCCTCCATACTATTCTTTGCAGGTCCCTGTCTTCTTTCGTCACTAAGACCATTCGATACATGCGTTGTATGTCCGCCACAAAACAAATCTTCTTCATACGCCATCTCATGATGAGGCTTCTCATATCAGTTTGAAGCTGGGGTCCAACTAGAAGTTCATCATTTAAACAAACATCATTGTTTCCCTTTTGCGATGCGTTGAAAACTATTCTGACCTTTGTAGTTTCTTTATTTTCTTTTACTACTGCATGATGTGGCAGGTAGACACTTTCGTTGTTTATTTCCTCTTGTGGGACTTCTTCCATATGATTCATGTTAATATATTCATCCATGATCTTTGCATATTCTGTTTTTAGTATAGGATTCTCCTCTAGTCTTTTCTCTAATTGATTAAGTCTCTTCATAGCTATTTCTCTTGTTCCTCCTTGTGTTGATAACAGCTTGTCGGTTTTTGTTGGTAGTTTGACGATGTATCGTCCGTCTTCTGTTCTTGTGTGAGTGGATTGGTAGATTTGTTCACATCTTCTTTCTTCTTGTGTTAGAGTAGTCGTGGCTTCAGTATCCAACTCCCACATTGATTTTAACATCTTATCTAAGTCAAGGCTATGGTGCATCACAATGACTTCATTGGTAGTTCCGTGTTCATTTATGTTTCCAAACAAGATCCACCCTAGGCTGGTATTTTGAGCACATGGAGAGCCTGGAGGACCTCTGATTATATCGCTTCTTAGTATTTGGGCACATACTTCTACACCTAGTAGCAGATCTACTCTTCCTTGTTTATTAAAGCCTGGGTCGGCTAATAATAAAGAACCCTCCAAATGAGACCAGGTGTTGGTTGGAATGGTTTGTGATGGTAATTGCGTGGTTATGCGTGTTGACATGATATAAGCCTTCACTCTTAACTTGAAACTGTTGTCGTATCTTGATTGCAGCTCGATATAGGCAGCTTGTTTGATAGCAGTTGTGGTCGAGCCAAATCCGTTGACTGTTGCGTGTGCAGGTATTCTCTTGAGTCGCAACAGTTGAGCAGCTCTCTCGCTAATGAATGTGGCCTGTGAGCCCTGGTCAATGAGCGCACGCAGTACTGTCACTCGCCCTGATTCGTCACAAACTGCCACAAGTGCTGTGGCCAATAGTGCTGTACATTTGCTGGCGGTGAAGTGCGATGCAAGCTCAACTTCTTCATTAGCTTCCTTTGGTTTGCTTTGTCCTTCATTTTGTTGTTGCTTGTTATCTGATTGATTGTTGATACTTGTTTGTGCATGTTGATGAACAAGAGAATGATGGCGCTTGTGGCATATGCGGCAGGACATGTTTAACCGACACTTCTTAGCTGAATGTCCTGGCGCCAAACAATTGAAACATAGCTGGTATTTCTTCACATATTCACACCTCTCAGTTGGTTCCATTTTGTTAAAATCTTTACAATGGCATAACGTATGATTATCCTTACAAAGTAGGCAACTTCTTTGTTTAGTGATAGAAGGTACTGTAGAAGAATGGACTGTATATTCTTTACCTCTTGATGGTTTCTCTCTTGACGGCGTAGCAATCAGTTCTAATGTGCGAAATGTGGTTTGTAGGAACCTCACAAGTTCTTCCCATTTCGGTAATTCTTCTAAATTATCTTTGTACGCAAACTGTTCCCATTCTCGATGTGAATCAGGGTCCAGCTTTTGCACTGTCACAAATATAATGAACGGATCCCAAGAATCAGTTGACACGTTGAGGTTTCTTAGACTATTAATACATTCACTTGTTGTGTCTAACAATGCCTTTATATTGTTAGCAGATTGACTGGTAATCTTCTTCTGCATCACCAATTTTCGAATGAGTGAATTCACTATAATCCGTCGATTACCGTACCTATCTCGTAATAAGTTCCAAGCTTGCTCGTAATTACTTTCCGTTATTTGTATGTGCTTTAATAATGTTTCTGCTTCTCCTGTAATGCTACTTTTCAAGTAATGAAGCTTTTGAACCTTAGAGAACGTGGAGTTGTTATGCACTAACGATGTGAAAAGATCCCGGAACGTGGTCCAGTCTTCATAATTTCCCGAAAAGGTAGGTAACTGTATTTGCGGCAGTTTGAGATTTCCTTCATAATGCGTGCCGGTATTGTTCGCAACGTCACTTAATCTCGGGTTTTGGTTAACCGATAAAAGGTCCTTCAAATCACCTTGCAAACATAGGTACAAATCTTCAACAACAAAGTAGTCTTCATTTGCGAAATACGGAACGTCTTTCTTCTTTTCCTTAGGTATCACTTTTAATAAGTTATGATGCGCCGTGCTAAACTTTTTCCAATATTCTTCAATGGATTGTAAACGTGTTTCGATGTATCCTTTTGTAAGTCTTTGTTTCGGACATTTCTTGAGGTTAGTTTGCGCCTTTTGCAGTAATAACGCAATATCTTCCAACTCTGTCAGCAATTGTTCTGCTGCAGTGGTCATTTTTCCAAAAAAAGATGCAATATAGGTCACGTATTTACTGAGATAATCCAAGCGTAATATTCCGTAACAGTCGTGTCAATTACTTTGTTCTTATATTGGCACAAATCACTCATAGAGAACCAGTTCCTTATCTAAGGAATGCGCTTTGTTTGTATTCGCACTATTCACTAGCCCGCCCAAGTAGATTATTTATCCGGTTCGAAATTCGACCATGTTCTTATGGTGTAGGGTTCAGTTTGCTTTGTAAGGATGTGGAGTAACTTAAAAGAGATGTTGCTTCTAACGAATTTATTTTGATACTACTTGGTTACTTGTAATGACACAGTTTAAAAGATAGAATTTTACACACATACATACACATACGTACACACATGCATACCGCTAATTACATTATTGAAATGGTTCGAACACTCTGCATTTTGATAGGAGCTCAGCATATTTTGTTGGTATGAAGAATTTATGAAGAACTCCCATATTTCAGATAAGACTTATCATATTTTTCTTAAAGATTATTTATTGGCAATGCATATCGTTGGGTATTCGGGAGTGAACAGTAATCATAGATCTACTGCCCCAAAGAGCCGAAGATTGCCAAAAGACTTAGCAGTGTTTTTTTCTCGGTATTAAATAAATCGTTTTCGTATAAACACCTGCTTCACGTTGGTACAGGTTGATACAGATTAAACTCTTTAGTAAAGTCAAGATAGTTTCGGTAACTGTAACGTATAACTTTTGGTATAATCCTGTAAATTTATGTTTTAATCTGAATCGTCTCGTCTTACCTAGTATAGTTACTGAGTAAGTACAGATTCAAACGGATCAAATGCCTATCTGACCTCCACAACGTAGTGGTTAGATAAGGATTTGCTCCATGTAAAATTCTGGGATTCAGCCCAATCTCGTGATATTGGAAGATGACCCAAACATATGTAGTTTGGAAAAGGTTAGGGAGGAGATGATTCGTCTGAGGCCAACCACGATCCTATTCGGTTTATTAACGTGCTGAACGCTGGTGCTAAGTCTCTGTATTGGTTTGTAACTAAAACCCAGACGTAAACATTTTAACAATGTAAATATTACCTGTTTATTGTAAAAAAAAATGTACTCAATCTCTAATGGCTTTTAACTTACAGGCTGACTACTTTCCTTTCAAATCAAAATCTTCGTCCGAAATAATTAATATTTCTTTTGCTGTAGTTAATTACAATATTTTATATAATTTATAGTATTTTTGTATATACATATTTTATATGGACTTCGATGCCTAAAATAAATGGATAGATAAATTAAATGAAATAAATAAATAGCGAAAACTTCCAATTATCGAATAGTTTATCAATTTAGTTCGTTCAACCCTGGAATGCGATAACCTCATATTTTATCAAAATGTCATAGGTACGCCACCACTTGGCTTTCGGCCAAAGATTGGTCGTTAGTGCAAATGTCAATAGCAGACTAGTTATAGGCACAGTATAACCTTCCCATTCCCGGTAAGAAGTATACAAAGGAATTAAATGCTACTAGGTTGCGAGCGGAATAATGTAGGTTAATCCATGAGTGTGTGTTTAGGGGTGTTATATAACAATAACGGGGCCTTATAGGTACTTTGAACAAAATATATGACATTTTACGGCTCAATGATCCTCTGCCGCGGCTGTTGAGGCTTAAATCCTGAGGTTTTGATCCCTAGCCTATTGGATTTTGTGTCCGGAAATCATTGGAAAACTGTTGATCAAAAATTTCGTTGAAGTCAGAGCTTACAGAAGAGCACATCCTTTCAAACGTAATCTGAAGAATTTTGAAAGAAATATCCTAATCTATTGCTTCGTTGGTTTGAAAATTCGTCTACTCAACAACGGTACGTTGTTAAACACCACTAATAATTTTACAAAACTGTCAAAGTGAAAACAGAACCTATTAATAAAGCGAAACGAGATAGACAAATCGGAAGTACTCGAAACAAAAAAAAAGCTTATTTAAAGGGGCTTACTTACTCTCTTCTACTCCAATACAGGAGCACAAACGTATATGAAAACTTATCTCGATGTAATCCAAGTGGGAAAACAAGAAAAAATTATGTGTCCTTTTTCTCCCTGCTGATCTTGCGAACAAAAACAAAAGGGAAAAGATAAAAAATAAGTGCGTTACATCTTTTGTTGGTTGTTCTTCTTGTTGTGTGGGACTTAAGAATTAAATAGCGGTGTGGGTGTTTACGGTACCTCCTTGGAAACAACTTGGAGACATGTTCTTTATTTAGATATCTTCTGTTGTTTAAGAGTTGTTTTGCAATTTTAGCTTCTTTTAAGATTTGGGCAAAGAACAGAGCAATGGTAGCCTATTGACATCAGCCGCGTCTTACAAGTCGTAAGTTTGAACCCCATCAGGCGCTTTCATCATCATAATCATCATTTCAGCCGAAAGACGTCCACTGCTGGACATAGACCTCCCCCAAGGCTCTCCACGATGACCGGTCCTGCGCCTCCCGCATCCATCCGCGAACTTCACCAGGTCGTCGGTCCACCTTGCCGGGGGCCTACCCACGCTACGTCTTCCGGTGCGTGGTCGCCACTCGAGAACCCGACGGCCCCATCGGGCATCGGTCCTACGGGTGTCCAGCCCACTGCCACTTTAGTGTTGCAATTCTTCGGGCTATGTCGGCTACTCTCGTTCTTCTGCGGATCTTCTCATTCCTGATTCGATAGCGCAGTGAAACCCCAAGCATAGCCCTCTCCATTGCCCTTTGAGTGACTTTTAGCCGCGCTCAGGCGTTTTACTTTGTGTAAATTATTTCATCACCACTGCTCTCTAAACGGTGAAGGAAAACATAGTGAGGAAACCGGCAGGTCCTAGAGCCAAACACTTGGATGACATGTGTCATCTAGCAACCCACACTGGGCCAGCGCAGCAAAATTACAGCCCACTCCCTCTAATTGAGAGGAGGATTGTGTCCCAACAGTGGGAACAATGTAGGCTGATCATATTATGTAATGTTATAGACAAAGAACTACGCGTTTTATAACTGGAGATTTGAAAGTCGAAGTAGGTTTGAACACAGATAGTTGCTTTATGTAAATTACATAATAAACATTGCTTTTAGAACGGCGAATGAAAACATTGTGAAGCTGACTGATAAAAAGTTACGATGCATTAATTATAAACTTTTTCAGAAGAAATCATGACTTGCCTTATTTGGTATTCCTCACAAATCAACTAATTTAGAACCGAATAAGCAAAAATAATAGAAAAGGGGGGGAACACACTCTATAATTCATACTTAAAGTCGGTTCGAAAGACCATCCCCAAGGAATGTTAAATTCGGTTAGTACCCAAAACTCATGTTTCTTTGTACCGAATGATTGAAACAAACATGTTCTTTTTCACTTTTTCTCCAGATGGTTGCAGCCATGTCCGAGCATGGAGGCTGTACTCCGAGTCATTGGGAAATCCTCGTGGGTTTCCAGCAACCTTGTGTGCAGACTGGACCTCCGCGACAAGAACGTGCAGCTTCCAGGTCCATGGGTATATGGGCATTGCTGCCGCTCCACCGTAAGTTACTTTTTAAAGACCTTATTTATAATCAAAGAATTTTATAAGATCCGTGGAGTAGTGGTAGCAAACGCAGCCGCAAAGAGGTTGGCCGTTGATTCGATGCCCGCGCAGTGCAAATATTTGTATGCATTAATATGAATAGGGTTATTTCCCCCAAATTGTTCTCCAATGCCCTCGAGGATACGTTTAAGACGCTGGATTGGCAGGGTTGGGGCATTAACATCAATAGTGAGTACATCTCACACTTGCGATTTGCGGACGATATCGTCATATGGCGGAAACGCAGCAAGAGCTGGAAGAAATGCTGACCAACTTAGCTGAATCCTCCCAGTGCATCGGTCTCCGGTTGAACTTAGACAAGACCAAAATTATGTTCAATGAACGGGTCACTCCGGGACCGGTAGCCGTAAACGAAGTGCTCTCGAAGTTGTTTCAGAATAAGTATACATCGGCAAACGTTGCAATTAGGGAAAAACAACTTCGAGAAGTTAGTCGCGAGATGGAGCGACGACATCAAAAAGGTGGCCGTTAGTAGCTGGTCCAGCAGTGGACGAGTAGAGGATGATGATGATGATATTTACACTGATATATTTGCACTGGTCTGTTCATGCCTTGAAAAGCACGTTAAGCCGTTGGTCCCGGTAGCCATACGAACATCTAGTGGCAGTTGTTACGGGTTGTTAGAGCCCTCAAAATTCCAACAATTGGTCTAACTGCAATGCTTCAATATCACCTTCGGGTTGTGGAGGTCAGATGGCAGTCCCTCCACGGAAAATATCGCTAAGTTAAGTTATAAGTTTAGCCAAAATCAGCAGATAGACTGGTAAACCGGACCCCAGACTCCAAAGCTGAAAAAGCTTCGGAGGCGACTGGGATTAGATCTGAGACGACGATGACGATGAATTTTATAAGATCGCTCACTAAGCATGTTTACACTACATTCTGTTCAGTTATTGTAGGATTGACTTACTGTGGCACTTAAAAGCAACTTTGTAATAATGAGAATAAAGATCACAATAATTTTGACAGACTTGTCGGTAGCAGCAACTCAATAGCAACCTTAATAGAATAAGACTAAAGGTCACTGTGATTTGGATAATGATGCAAAATTGGATTAAGGACTGTAGTTTCAATGCTGTTCGAGTAGGAATGAATGATAATATAAGTATTTTCTGCATGAGTACACTAATCAGGTATTATCGACACAATGTAAAGGGTTTTTCAATAGGGACGCTCGAACTTTGACAGCGCATAGCGGTCATCTTGGTAATGCGATAGCTGTCAAATTTGGCATGAATACATATTTAGTCGTGACATTTCACCATGAAACGCTACACGATTCATCAAAGCGTAGAAATTATTAAAATTTATTATAAAAATCAGTGCTCTATTCGCCTAACGTTCCGTACGTTGCGATGGCGACCGATATCGGACGATGATAACAAATTTTTTGTGGCCTAGGGTAGATGGTATGGATCTTACAAACATGTGGTTCCAACAGGACGGCGCCACTTGCTATACAGCACGGGAAACATTAAATTTATTGAAAGAGAAGTTCGAGGGCTTCGTCATCTCGCGGGGTGGCGACATCAACTGGCCCCCGAGATCGTGTGACTTAACACCGCTCGATTATTTTCTGTGGGGCTAACTGAAATCTGTAGTGTATGCAGATAAACCACAGTCAACTGCTGCCCTAAAGGCTAACGTAACTCGCGTTCTTCGCGAAATAGCCCCATTTATGCGAAGACGTCCTTCAAAATTGGTCCTCCAGAATACACCATTGACAGCAGAGTCGCGGTTGCCATTTGGCTGATATTATTTTCTAACATAATGTCATTGAATATTCTTTAAAATGTAATAAAAATTGTGGTAATATCACTTAAACAGATTGTTTTATTTCATTTCAATGTTCGAGCGCTCTTAATGAAAAACCCTGTATTTTTTTAATTTTTTTTCTTTTAATTAAAATATAAACCAGCGCTTGACCGCAATCCCGCCTGATGGTAAGCAGTGACGCAATCGTTGATGGTAAAGCGCACTAGTTTATTAAGAGCCTATTCACTCTAGCCTTGAAGACACTCAAATTGTAGTCCGACGGAAACACCGCCGCCGGCAGATTGTTCCAGTCCCTCGATGTACGCGGTATAAAGGACGAGGCGAAACGCTTCGTCCGGATCGTTGAGGTGTTAACAACATAAGGGTGGAAACTCGCCGTACGACGGGTCGTCCGATGGTGGAACGGAGATGGGGGAATTAAATCGTGCAATTCCCTCGCACACTCCCCAGAATGTATCCCATAGAACACCGAAAGGCTGGCTACTCTACGCCTGTGCTCTAGGCTTTGGAGACCAACTCGAGTTAAATCAGGGTCACCAATCAGCCTCTTCGCACGCCTCTCTACTGAATCCAAAGTGGCCAGGTGACACTTAGCAGCACCAGCCCAAATGTGGCTGCAGTACTCCACACACGAACGGACCTGTGCTTTGTACAACATTAGAAGCTGCCCTGGTGTGAAGTACTGCCGGACCTTTGCGATTACACCAAGTTTTCTGGCAGCCACCTTGGCCTTGGACTCAATGAACCGCCCAAAGTTTAGGTTCGAGGAAATCTCAACACCCAAAAGCTGAAGGCGGTCGGTACACTCCAAGGATACATTCCGAAAAGTAGGAGCCAAGGTGAACGGGCTCCTTTTGGCGGTGAAGAGACACGCCTGCGTTTTGGCGGCATTGAATGCTACAAGATTGGCATTGCCCCATTCGGAGACTGCCTGAAGTGCAACACTCGTTCGCTCTACCATGGCCTCTCTTTCGGACCGGATTGATTCCCTACTAGCCCGAGCATCCGGCAGGTATCTCACCACAACTGTGCTGTCATCTGCATACCCATAGATACCGGGCATCAGCAGATCGTTAATATGCAGCAAAAACAGAGTTGCAGAGAGAACAGACCCCTGAGGAACACCGGCATTAGTCGACATGGGCTCAGATGAGCATCCGTCGACAACAACTCGGAGGGACCGTTCAGTCAGGAAGTCTTTTACCCAGCCAGTCAGGCTAGGGGAAATGCCGTACGCTGGAAGCTTACTCAAAAGGCCAGCGTGCCATACCCGGTCGAAGGCCTTCGAGACATCAAGGGAGACAGCAATCGCTTCCCCATTTCTCTCGAGGGCCTCGCCCCACAAGTGAGTGGCATACACTAGTAGGTCCCCAGTTGACCGATTGCGGCGAAACCCGTACTGTCGGTCACTGAGGAGATCGTTACCTTCCAGGTATGCCAAGAGGCGCGAGTTCAATACACGCTCCATAATTTTACAAAGTATGGAGGTGAGGTGGTGTGTATAACAAAAAATAATAAAATTTTGACTTTTCTTCCACACAAACAGACAGGAGATTGTGATCACGAAGAAAAATTCTATGTTTTGTGAAATCGTAAAAACCGTGAGATGCAGGGGCGGCTCGCTAGTTGTTTGAATAGAAATGGCAGGGATACTGGAATGTTTTCCTTCAGTACAAATACAACCATAATAATACTATTTGTTTGTTTGTTATTTGATTTATTACGGTTATGGCAGTACTCAGCTATCCCAGAAACAACTGTTTTGAACGTTTGGAAGATCCTATATCCACCAATCGACATTTATGCCTATGATTGGGACAGATAACAACCACCTCATTAACCTCATAAAGTGACCTGTTTGTGTCTTTACAACATTAACGGAATAAAATTTTTAACATTAACGGAAAGCATATGTACATATCAAGGGCACGGCTTCTTTGGATATCATCCAATATCGTTTCAAATATCAAACGATATTGGAAGAGTTTGAGCTGAAAATACTCTCCAGAATTGATACCAAATTTTCCCAGTTTTAAGTATATAAAAGTTCAAATAGTTATATATAGTAATAGTAATAGTTAATATTTTTCCAGTTTTTAAAGTTCAAATTGAAACAAACTTGTGGCCGCACTACGGCGGTCAATAAATACACTTTACTTGTCGATATCACGATAAATATATTCCAAAATTCTGCGCGCCAAGCATCGCAGCCTACCGCCGACGGTGTTGTTTCTCATAACTGCCGAACATGAGATAGTATAAAAAAACCTTCCAATATCGTTTAATATCACCCAAAGAAGCCGTTTCCTTGGCATGTATACGTATATACCCTTTTGATTTCTCATACTCGGAAAGTAGTGTTGTTTTGAACTGATTATTGGGTAGAAAGTGCTGCTTCCCTCCCTTCTTCTTCTTCAGCCTATAGAGTTCCACTGCTGGAAATAGTCTTTCCACAATGACCAGTCTTGTGCTGCCTGCATCCATCGCCTTCCCGCGACCTTCACCAGGTCATAGGTCCATTAGCGAGAAGTTAATTCAATTAAATTAAATTAATACCCCATCCTTCCCATCTAGGAGCAATGAAATTTAAAAATAGAATTGCTAACAACAGACTGAACAGTTTTATGTAAAAAAAAAAACTAATTAAAAAATGCTGCAGCCACGTGAGTTTCTAAAAAGCCTGTGTGAACTTAAGGCAAACTTCTTTGAAAAGCAATTACGCCGCGAGTTCCATATTTAAAATTTAAAAAGTCGACATCCCGCCAATTTGGCGGGATACTATACTGTTAGGTATGCATCTATGACGAAAACAAAAAAAAAATAGTTTAAATAAACAGCTAGTTTTATTTCCCTCTAATTTGAAATTAAAAGTAGACTACACGGGTAAAAGTATCAATTCCTACTCGGACTATAGCCTAAATACCTCGGGAATTGATTCTTTCGACCTTAGGTTAACAATCTACTATTGCGCTACACATAATGTCTTACTGAACACTACACCATTACCTATGTGTTATTTTGTTATGGATTTTAAATTTTTCTTCTGCTTTGGCTTCGCCTCTTCCCGTACGCGGGGTTAGCTTTCCAAATCATACGACGCCATTTATTTTTTAGGTCTTGTGAATGACAGAACTAAATTAATATTTATATGTCGTTTTCATAATGAAAAAGAAAAAAAATACGATGCACTGTAAATTGAACAAGAAAATCGGGGCCAATACCTGTTCTAGAAGATAACACAATATACATCTTTACGGACGACAGCAGGCCAAGCTACCCGAAACTACCAAGTATTCTCAAACAACTTTGAGCCTTAATTCTTTATCGATAAAGTTGAAAATCTATTAAAGAAATTTGACAGATTGTAGTAGCTTGATGTGCTGTCGTGTGTACAATTTACACCGTTTATCGACGACTTTACCTTATTTTAAGTACCACATAAACAGGCTTGACCGAACTTGACCTTTAAGGTCTGAACATCCATTTTACAAAGACCTGTGACCTTGATTAAGTTTTTTGGTTACGATTGACTGGTCCCTGTGAAAAGGTCGAAGGGTCTTTTAATACTGGCTGAGTCAATATTTACGGCTCTTTTACGACTGTAGTGTGCAACGCGAGTCTATAGTTTGAACTTTTGTATGTATAGACTAGCCGATCACGGCCTCGATAATAGGATTTCTGTTCGTATAAGTCTCGAGCATAACTATTCTATATTATGCACACTTTGCTTAAATCCACAGGTTTACAAATATATTTTATAGGTTTTAGTTATTTCACGCAAAAATCGCCATTCAAAGTTTCAAAGTATAAAGTGAGTGTTATGTGCTTTTGACTGTACAGATATCGTGGCATTTAAGACCCCTTTTCATGTCGCTGAATTAGCATAGTATTGTATTCTTTGCGGCTTGCGCCGAGCAAAAGTCTTGTTTTCTCTGTGCCTTTTCCGACTTAATTGTAAGCTTATTTATTGATCTAGATGAGGTTTTTCTTTTTAACAATGAAGAATATTTTACCTCTTTTCAGGATGGCCGGCAAAATGTACTTCAAAACGAAAGGGAGTCCACCGTTCGCAAAAAATGGACCCTAAATCTAGTATTAAGTGTTACCAGAGATAAAAGTGATAAATTAAAAACATTTTTTTTATATACTTCCACTTTTACTGTTATTATACTATATTTTTATTTTTTTACAGTTATATATAAGACTTGGGTTAGTTACAACTTTTCACAGACAGCAACAACAAACTTGTATAAAATATAATTTATTTTTTGTCTTCGTTGAGTTCTATCTACCGTTTAGTCGTATAGTATCGTAGTCGCAATTTTAAAAGAATTTCATGAACGAATAATCAGGTGTGGCGTAAAGTATGGTACTCCGTTTGAACCAACCTTAATGATTCTCCAAATTTAAATTTTTCCTTTTTTAATTCAAACTTTTCGAACAAGAAAGTATTCGGTCATAGTTTTTCGGTAAATTGAAATTGTTCACCTTTTGCGACTTACATATTCCCGTAGTACTGTCGAGATTTTGCTTGTACCATTCCTGTGCCATATCATAACTACAGGCCACTTTACTAAAAGCCCAATCCAGTGCATGTAGTTCGTAAGCGTTCAGGTTGGGGGGAAAAAGAAATCTTTTGCAAATGCCTTGATGGTTCAGAAGTAAGTCCGTTGCCATATACCTGCGCCGTAAAAGAAAAAATATGTAATGAAATGCTTAGAAGATTCGAGTTTCATTTACTAATTGATAACACCGCGCTTATAAGTCAAGAACAGAAATATAGTACTTCGAGGGGTTTTGACGGGAAAGTCAAGCTGAGTGTCACGCTCATTTTTCATTGGACTTTTAAAATTATTTTTAGTTTTGTTTACTAAATAAAAGTGCGTGATTTATGTAGTAAAAAGTGCATTCAGTAAATAATTCATAAAGAACAGTGAAATATCGCAGCATGGTGGCCACATCATGACTTTGTCTCAAACCTCCATCGTAAGACGGGTCACGCGGCCGTCTTTTTCGACATTGAACACTTCATTACGTGACATTGGCTAAATGCACAAACCGTGCCAAGCCATAAATGATAGAAAGGAAAGAATAGTACTTCGAGAGCATCGACATGTTACTAATGGACATGCCTTAGAAATGAGAATTATGGCACTCCGAAAGAAAGAGAGGAAATGAAGTTTCGTCTATTTCTTTCAAAATTATCAATCATCTATGAGGAAAGAGATAGTACTAGACCGAAAGCATAGGACATCTCTCTCACTCTTTTCAAAACAAAAAAAATACTGTAGATTATACGCGTACGGCTTGTCCATTAGTATACGTCTATGGTCCAGAGAATGCGTGCCTGACAGATGTCACACTGCACTGACAGATGTCAGTGCAGTGTGACAATTATTCTATGCTTCATCGGTTTAGATAGTTAACTAAAGGTAAACAAAAAAACCACATGAGTGAATAGACTAAACGACTAAACTAGCCACTTCAGTTGTTATACGACGTCACATTTTTACTTTTCAATTTTACAACGACAATTTAGCAACTATGTAAAAACAGAATAATCTTTTGTTGTGTAGATAATGATACGCAACTCTTCGAGCGCGTCTCGGATTTGCACCTTGCCATTTTTTGCAAATATTGTTAACGGCCGTTTAATATTTTTATACAACCGCGAGAGACAGAACGCGAGACAATAAGCGGGACTTATTGTCACGATGAGGTCAAGGTACAGCTTTGCTCAAATTGGGCACTATTCCAACGTGAGCTGCGGTGTTTGTTCCCGACCTTTACGACGTTACTTCCCACAGCAAGCCGGAAGCTGGAGGTTCCATGCCGCTTCTCGATCTACGCCTCCATGACGGGTCTTACCCCCGATAAATGAAAATCATAAAAAGGAGCCCAACATTTATTTGACAAAAAAAAATATAATAATAATAAACACACACTTTTGTCAAATAGACTGATTACAATAGTATCAAAACGTTAACAAAAATTTAATAAGACACCCAAAACTATTTCGCTATAAAAATCACATATTTGCGTACGCACAGTCGTTAAATCTATCATAACTCTTAGGGTGGAAGAACTCAAACTGGCAGGTGTCGAGTCTGGGTGATGAGCAGTGGAATTTACAATACCAGTCGTACACCAGCCTTTGTTTGTAGCATAGATCGCTTAAAGCCTTATCCACGTAAAGAGTCTCGCAATCGTTCATCTTCGGCAGCCCGAGGTTCTTTCTGATGCCCTTCCCGTCTATTTCCACAGTGCTGGCGATGAACCTGGAGGCAGAAGACGGCGTGGTGTATTCCTCCATTATAATTCCAATACTGTTAGCACGTAACACTCACATTCTAGCTGCTAAATGGTCGTGTTTTGGAAGTCACGAAATGTAGTATTTAGATATTGTAATAAAATTTTATGGTGAACGTAATATAAAGTAGGAGAGGTAGGATGTAAAATTTTTACGGGTTTTCTGGATTTATTTATACAATGCGAGTTGAGCATGTAACCGAATGCAGTTCTAGATCTAGAAATAGACTACCATTTCTACTAATCATTAAATACTGTACTATACTATACTATACAGTATGTTACGAAAACCCTGTCCGACCCATAAGGATAATAGAGGTTAGGTAAACACATGACCAAATATAATATAAAATTTTACGTATTCATCATAGTACCAATACAAATGAATTTTGAAATAATCTTTTTTTCCAACGAATTAATTCCAATTTCCCCGAAATTTGGTAATTTTTAAAAAGTGACAACACCGGTATTATTATGAGCGAATAGCGATGCGACCACGTGTCGCGTGTCCTGCCGCCCGCCCCCCGCGGTCGGCAGGCGAAGGGTGGTCAACGCACATTTAATAAGTTACCTCCTTTTGCGAAATAATATTTATTTTTTTTAGGGGGATTTTTTTTTTTAAGTAAAGCCCGGTTTTGTATGCATTAGTAGAATCAGTTATCGATACCTAACAACACCTTCACGGGTCGGACAGGGTTTTCGTAACATACTGTATATTGTATTCTTCCCGTTCTCTATCGATTTGTTCAGCGGGGTAATTGCTGAGCACTAACAGCAGGAATGGCTTTTTTATAATTATAAACTAGTGCTTGACTGCAATCCCGCCTGATGGTAAGCAGTGATGCAATCGTTGATGGTAAAACGCGTTTGTTTATTAAGAGCCTATTCACACAAAAAAGCTGAGGAAATAGGAAGGAAGACGATAGTTGTGCGAGGTGATGCAATGTTAAACCCAACAACAGGACCAACGATGCTGTGCCAGAAGATTAATTGGCGCATCGTACCCGGCACACAAAACACAATTGCTCAGACCAGTCCTCCGTACGGCTTCACTAGACATCAGGCCGGAACACGACAAATTGCTTGGCGGCAAGACAGTCTGGTGGGTGGTAACTTCTGCCAGCAGCAGATATTATTGCCTACCAGCGGCTTTCAGTTTGATGGTTAAACAATATTTCTTGGATTACTTGTTAGGAAAAATTGCCTATTTAGCAATGTAAAGCAGAATAAGCAATTTTTCAAAACAGAAAGCAATGATTTAGACGTCTCCTTCAAGAACATTTAATTGTTATTAATAGTGTGTTACCCAATTAGGATGCTAAACCGATAATGTAGAGTAGAGATAACAAGCACTACATGAAATCGTCTTTTTTTTCGCCATACTATTTTGGTTTAGCGTTGATAAATGAGTCTATCAATCAAGTCTCCATTACCCTTACGGCCTTACTATTTAAGTAAGTATGGCGTTCATATAGTTACGTAATTTGACTTGTGTGTGTTGCGAAAACACTAACTTATTTTTTTACAACCTCAACCAAAATATTGGTAACGACCATATCAAGGTCATAGATAAAAGGATGTAAAGGTCATATCAGCAACTTTTCCTTTACAAAGGTAAATGCTTTTTTATTAAATATATGTTGAAATTGAGCCTTTTGGGGCGAATTTTTTTATATCATAAGATCTTCACTGAAGAAAACAACGTAGGAAGACTACATGGCTCAAGATTACAGGATATATGGGTAATATTATTCCACACAATGAAGATTGACAATCTTTGTTTGGACTGGTCGTGCCTCGGAAAGCACGTTAAGCCGTTGGTCACGGTTGCCATACGAACATCTAATGGCAGTTGTTAAGGGCCTTAGTCTCATTTAGTAGCGTAAAATGGTCACTTTAGGAAGCTAATTTCTAATTAACGGCTTGGTTTTGAGATTTGAAAAAAATATATCTTGTCTATTGATTCATGTACAACATTTACTATGATTGATGATGATTGATTGATTTTTTCGTAGGATTTTGCCTGTTGCCTTAAAAAAATATTTACCAAAACGCTATTTTTGGCTAATATTCGTTATTACTTCTAAACGGCATTGATGTGTGGAAATTTTTTTACACTGAAAAATTCGTGGTTAGAAGTACTACAGATATGCAAGAGCGTATTTAAATCCATCAACATTTGCCAAGAAAATATCCTTATTTTGAAACATAGGTTTAGAGGTGCTCTGCGCGGGCGCGGGCGGCAGTCGTGCGTTAGCATTCACTATTCAGACGGGAGGGTTCTGTCGCTTGCTGCTCTGCTCCGGCTATCGCCGACTACGCGTGGTTGTCTGTGTGAGTGCAAATATTTACGAGCGAATCGTGTCAGTGTACGTTCATAGATTAGCTCGCAAATGAGAATTGAAGATGCGTCTGGTGGCGTAAGTATCTATCTACCTATACTCTTGTATTTATACCTACATATTACTGTATTTTTCTTTGTAACCATTTTTCTTTTACAATTGAAGTTAAACAATTACGAATTGTTCCAGGAAATCTAGAAAGAAATCTTTAGACTTGAAAGGCAATAATCCGACTAACTACATCCGCTGATAATATAGAAGACTCTATTCAGGTAAGTAAACACTCGCACTTAGATTATAATTTATAGGTTTGTAAGGAGATTTAAAAATAAAAATTTTATTAGAAATTTACGTAACTTGAAAATGTGATTTTTTGTTTATGGTGATATAAACCAAAAATTAGGACTCAATTAAAGGTTTTGGTGTAAAAACAGTTTTACAAAAAGTTTTGAGTTGATAGGACTTTTAGTTTTTGCGATATTAGCAAAAATGTGTAATAAAAACTCTTACTTGGATTATTTTAAATGATTCTTCCTGTAAATATTTTATTTCTATATGTAATTGTTTAAAGTAGCCGAAGCCGATGGACGCGGGCTGGCGGGCTTGGAATGTCACAGTTATCAGTAAATTTTTTTGACGTCCTCCGTGGCGCAGCGGTCAACACGACTGCCTGCGACGTGGAGGCCGCGGGTTCGATTCCCGGCCAGGTCATGATGGAAAACGATCTTTTCCTGATTGGCCTGGGTCTTGGATGTTTATCTATATATGTATCTATTATAAATATAGTATCGTTGAGTTAGTATCCCATAACACAAGTCTCGAACTTACTTTGGGGCTAGCTCAATCTGTGTGATTTTTCCGTATATACATATACAGTATATTAAGAAAACCCTGTCCGACCCGTAAGGATAATAAAGGTTAAGTAAACACATGACCAAATATGATATAAAATTTTACGTAATCATCATAGTACCAATACAAATGAATTTTGAAATAACTTCCCCGAAATTTGGTAATTTTTAAAAAAGTGACAACACCGGTATTATTATGAGCGAATAGCGACAGCGATGCGACAACGTGCCGCGTGCGCTGCCGCCCGCCGCCCGCGGAAGGGTGCTTAACGCATATTTATTAAGTTACCTCTTTTTGCGAAATAATATTTATTTTTTTAGGGGGATTTTTTTTTAAGTTAGCCTGGTTTTGTATGCATTAGTAGAATCAGTTATCGATACCTAACAACACCTTCACGGGTCGGACAGGGTTTTCTTAACATACTGTAGGATATATATATATATTTTCTGTTTTTCACAAATAATATTGTAATAACATTTTTCGACTTACAGAAAAGAAGAGAAAGAAACCAATCGACAGAACTTAAAAGTTTAATTTGCTTTTTAGGTCGAACACTAACGCAGTTGATTCTAGGTCAGACATCCATAGAGAATGTCGGCAAGAAAATGATAATATTATATATCTCTATGTGCACAAAAAAACGACGCAAGTTCCATCATCATCATTCAGGTAAAATTATGCCTGCATGTCCTACAACCTATATTTTTAGTTTACAAATATATCATATACCTGTAAAATTATTTTTTTGTTAATTCTTAATTAATTTTTCTTGATAAATTCTTAATTCCTTGACAAAAATCTCTAACAGTGTTGCCAGGGTTAATTAAAATGTATGTTATATCTTTTTTTAGCTCAAAATATCACCAAAACCTCAACAAATCTCAAGCTTGTTTCATCGAAGGGCGACGCATAATTAATATTGCTTACTTTTATTCAGAACTAAAGAAAATTGCCAAGCACGGAGAATTATAGACTGTGGTTTAGGATCTGTGGATATTGTTGGAGAACGACAAGTGGGACTACATTCCCTATTTATTTTTAAATGCCGTATGTGTATGGAAACATTTTGCACATCCTACAGAAATCAATATCAGCTGTGCAGTTGTAGGAACTATAGAAATAGACTGTGGCCATTCTCAACTGCAAGAAATTTCTGCAGCTTTAGATATGCCTATAATCTCGCATGTTATTTATTGGATCGAAGAATTAAAATTTACAGATTTTAAAATAACTCGTGTTTTATTTGAAATCTCATTACGACGAAGTACATTCAATCCGACGTCACTGACACAGTATAAATAGGGTACTATCTCTTTATGGAAAACGGCCGAAACTACGCGCTTTGTAATCTCAAGGCATCTATATAAAGCACGGTTAGCGCAGCGGTTAAGCTATTGACTGCTGCGCTGCGTGTCGCGGGTTCGATTCCCGCGCGGAACAAATGTTCAGAACATGTCCTACAAGTAGTTGTTCCGGGTCTGGCTGTTTGTGTCTGTGAATTTATATGTTTAAAAATGCACCCACGATAAAAGTAATTTCTAGTGTGGTTCAACGTTTTTTTTTTAATAAAAATATCACAAAGTGCCTAGTGCGCGTTTGTTTTACGTTAACGCGATGAACTCGTTTATGTTATTCGCATTAGTAATTAATTCAAGGACACTGCAAAGACACGATACTCATATACTGAAAAGTAGTGAAAAAAAAAATTCAAATATGTTGAATCGATAGATATTACCATCTACCATTATTTTTATGTTAATGTTATGATATATTATAATGTGTGGGTACTTGTTTTAAAAATGTCTGTCAGTCTGCGATCGGCCATTAAACTGTATAACGAGCACTCCTTGATTTTATTTAAATATTGATCAAGAATACTAAAAATATATTATAGTACGATATTACCATTTATCAATGCAAAATATACATTTATCGTCTTGCATCCATACCCCCGTCTGAAATCGTAGGCACAAATCGCGCCCTACACGCGGCTTGTCTGCATCTCTGGATATTCATTGATTGTCGTTTTAGTTTAGCGCGCCACCGCGCGCATTTTACGAATTCGGGAGTACGGCGTTTAGCTCCGCCCACATGCACAAGGTCATTGAGGCTACTATAGCCGTTAAGGGTTGCTGGAGACCTCAAAAGTCCTACAATTGGTCTAACTGTAACGCTTCGATATCGCCTTCGGGTGTGGAGGTCAGACGGCAGTCGCTTCATGGAAAATATCGAAGTTTAGGCAAAATGAGCAGTTCGACTGGTAAAGCGGACCCTAGACTCCAAAGCAGAAAGCTTCGGATACGACTGGGATTAACGCTGAGATGAAGAATGAAGATTGACAATATAGTCAATGCTTATTGGTTCTCTTATTGTTGTTGTAGTTTTGGGCCAATCACGTGTGTCCTAACCGAGCTGGCACAAGATATTATACAAGTATTTTTTATTATTTTTTTATTAATTTATAAACCAGCGCTTGACCACAATCCCGCCTGATGGTAAGCAGTGACGCAATCGTTGATGGTAAAGCGCACTAGTTTATTAAGAGCCTATTCACTCTAGCCTTGAAGACACTCAAATTGTAGTTCGACGGAAACACCGCCGCCGGCAGATTGTTCCAGTCCCTCGATGTACGCGGTATAAAGGAGGAGGCGAAACGCTTCGTCCGGATCGTAGAGGTGTTAACAACATAAGGGTGGAAACTCGCCGTACGACGGGTCATCCGATGGTGGAACGAAGATGGGGGAATTAAATCGTGCAATTCCCTCGCACACTCCCCAAAATGTATCCTATAGAACACCGACAGGCTGGCTACTCTACGCCTGTGCTCTAGGCTTTGGAGACCAACTCGAGTTAAATCAGAGTCACCAATCAGCCTCTTCGCACGCCTCTCCACTGAATCCAAAGTGGCCAGGTGACACTTAGCAGCTCCAGCCCAAATGTGGCTGCAGTACTCCACACACGAACGGACCTGTGCTTTGTACAACATTAGAAGCTGCCCTGGTGTGAAGTACTGCCGGACCTTTGCGATAACGCCAAGTTTTCTGGCAGCCACCTTGGCCTTGGACTCAATGAACAACAACAAACCAAAAAAAATAATCTTGTTCGTTTCGGGACGCCCGACCGAAGTGATAAGTTAACTATTCACTATTCATTTCTTTATAATTAACCCCAACACACACATACTAACACTATATAGATCTATTAGTCTGATATAAAAAAGTGTGATAATCACATAAAAAAATCACTCATGTTTTAGGTTATATGCTTGCTGTCAACTTTATTTCGTTACATCCTGTATGGCGCCGTTACGTAACGGAGCGACGTACTCTCCCATTAGATGTTATGAATTTAAAAAAAAAAATAATAGTGTTAAGAGGTTTTTTTTTCTTTCTTTACATTTTTTTTTCAAACGAAAGCACCTACCATCTTATCTCTTCACCACATGTGATTGACTGGTAGAGAATGCCTAAGGCATTAAGTTCGCCTCTGTACATTTCATGTGCGAAAGAATAAATAAATAAAAACTAAAATGAAAGTAGGTACAAGACACGATCTTGTCGATTTGGCGACGCAACGCTTGGGAGAGGGTCAACAGTACAACAGTTAACGTTTTTCAGTTTAAATCATTATGATGATCACAAAAAAAAAAAATGAAAAGTAATAATAACCTGGCAGGGGAAATGACATGTCCAAGATCAGTTTCAACAAAACCCGAGACTCTTGGGATATCGTGGCACAAGAGTCCGTGGGCGACTGCAATTACCAAGCCAGCGAGGGCGTGAGCTTCACTAAGGTCTCCGACCCTGGTGCAAATCCCATCGTTCCTCGATACCGCCATTGGAGCAAGCCTCACTGCTTCCGTCATCATTGTAGCATTATGCTGTGAAAGGCAAGGGACTTAGGATTAAGAGTTTAACTAAGAATTAACTGGATTTAATTACGTCAAGATATAAGTTGTGTTGATCGATGCTGTAGGGATTCTCGCTGACTTTTAAATCGGATTTAGTATTACAGAAAGTAAATAAGTACATTTGATTGGAAAAAAGATTATTTTGAAGTAACATTTTGGTTCTAATTTTGTACAGGTTGACGTCAGAGACTATTAAAATATAGAAAAGTATTTACTATTAATTAGGTACTGCTCTCAAAATTGACGAAGAAAAGCATCGTGATGAAACCGGCATGACATAAAAAGTCGAAGTTCGAAGGCATTGACTAACTTGTACTGTGTCCGCATGACAGATTACAGACAACTTTTTCTCAAAAGGGAGGTCTGTATCGTAGTAACATTCTTCTTCTGCCTTTAGATGTCCACTGCTGGACAAAGGCCTCCCCAAGGCTTTCCACGCTGACCAGTCTTGTGCTGCCCGCATCCATCGGCTTCCCACGACCGTAACTAGGTCATCGGTCCACCTTGTTAGGGGCCTCTCTACTAACTACTAATAGGAATATTATATGCTTATTATGAAAGTGCTTAATTAAGTTATAATTGTGGAGTTTTAAAACGAGTCTGCTACACGTACAAGAATGTCTAGTCGACACCTTACGAAACCAAATTTTAATAAGATTTTTGCTAAAGTACCTCAGCGAAATCGAAGTACTCAACAGCTTTTGAAAACAAAGGTACGAGTGATTCGCCCTCCGTGCCGCCGACGCATGGTACCCGACAATATCGGGGTTCGAGGCACAAGGCACGCGCGGCTAGCGTGCTCGCGCGCATCTCTGGCACCGCCATCGAACCCAGCAGCTTGTTGGGATCGTACCAGCCTGTTTCTTTTAAAGTCTGGGGAAAAAGGAAAGGATAGAAAGGTAAAGCTCTGGCCGCAACCAGTACGGGATCGGGAAGTAATTTGCTTGCATAGATTGTGTCAAATAATTTGTTATAGATTGTGTTAATTTAATAATTTGCAAGCTGGCACAAATATGTAATGTGATTCGACATACACAATGACATTCCTCAACCCACACGGGGACCGCCTTAGTATGGCTAGAGCCAAGTTATGAGGGTTGATAGATTTTAATTTTGAAGAAATATAAGTATGTCGTCAAAATACTGCTGATATAAATACATGAAGGTACTACATGTTTTAAACAAGAAACCGTGGCCGTCGCATAGGCAAGTGAAGAAACATGGGTGGGTTTTAGTCAGTAAAAGTCTGACACGCCCTTCCGCTCCGCCCAGAGCGGGAGAAGTCATTTGATGATTACCCATCCCAACAAAAAAAGGGTACATGTTTTAATATATTACACACATCAAAAGTGTCTAGGGATCAAGCATTTTTATGCGGATTTCTTGAGATTGAGATGTGGCTTTGTAATAAATTTATGATTTTATAAATTTATATGGATCCTTTTTGGTGCATTTCATAATTTGAATCAGGAACTGTGAATCAAATTCGAGTAAAAGATGAAAATCAGCTGTCAATATTTTCTCTATAAAACATACAACGCATTGAAGACATTATTAGTGCTACTGTTTCCCTACTACTGATTAAAATCAACGTTATTATGGAGCGGCGACGTCATTTAAGCAGGGAAGAAATGCTCAGAGCCGTGGGAATGATAGAAGCTGGTTCCCGGCAACGTACTGTGGCTTTAGCTCTGAATACAAGTCAGAGTGTTATCAGTCGACTTTGGACACGTTACCGAAGCACTGGTACCGTGGCTGAGCGCCATGGAGGACGGTATCGCTGCACCACACGGAGACAAGACCGATACATTCAAATCTTAACTCGAAGAGCTCCAACAATAACCGCCATGATGTTAGCCGTGAGGCTTCATCACTCTTCAGGGAACTTAATTAGCGACCAAACAGTCAGAAACCGCTTGCATGAAGTGAACCTTCATTCCCGAAGACCGCTACGGGTACCACCTATAGCAATGCACAATCGTAGGATTCGATATCAATGGGCTCTTGAACACAGAAATTGGGCAGAAGAACAATGGCGTTTCGTGTGCTTTTCTGATGAGTCTCGTTTTGGTATGAGACCGGATACAAGACGTATACGACACTGGAGAACCCCTGGACGCCAACAGCGCTTAAAATCCTGCCAGGAAGTCCATCCTTATAGTGGTGGAACCATCATGGTATGGGCGGGTATTTGGATCGGCGGACGAACTGAGTTGATTTGGATCAGAGGCAACCTCAACGCTCAAATTTATGCTGAGACGATTGTATCAGACGTCATCGTTCCTCTACAAGTGCAAATCGGTCCCTTATTTCAGTTAATGCATGATAATGCACGACCGCACACCGCAAGAGTTGTAAGACAGACTCTCGCCGCAGCTAACATCAATGTCCTGCCCTGGCTTGCTCAGTCGCCAGACTTGAACCCGATTGAGCATGCATGGGATATGCTACAGAGAAGAGCTCTGCCGAATATGGAGGGTATCCAGTCGCAAGAAGACCTTTTTTTGTTGTTGCAACGAACATGGGCGGCCATTCCACAGCGTGATTTGGATGAACTCATTTTGAGTATGCCAAACCGATGTTCTTGTGTTGTTAGTGTTCGCGGTAGAAACACGGATTATTAATTGTTTAAGTTACCCAATAAAATTTTAGAGAAAACTGTTATTTCAGTCTTTTTTTCGAACTTTTGTGTTAGTGGTTCAAATGTCAAATATCCCTTTATTAGGAAAATGGCAAATTTCTTTATTAATGCAAAGGTGACTTGGTTTATCGTTACTGTGACAAACGAAAACACTTTATTTGATGAATCCTTAAAGAAAATTTTAATTAATATCAATCAGGAGAAAAGTTATTGCAAAAATATATGTTGATCCCTAGACACTTTTGATGTGTGTATTTAGGACGGTCTTAAGGTCAACTATTTCAGCGATGATAAGGTGTTGGGTGTTTAAACCGCACTATGGAGTTAGTATTAAGATCCTAACTTGTTTTTCTTCTTCTATTTCTGATTGTGTATTTCATTACTGAATTTCATTGTCCTGAAAAGCCGTTAGGACTTAATGTATGATCTTTCATTTCGTTCGATTCTTGGCTACTCACAGAGCGGTTGTAACAGGGAGTTCAGTGATGGCGGGTATTTAGTCTGGCCAGCGGCAGGTCGGTCACAAGTCTTCCCCATCAATATTTTCAAGGTTATCTGGTTTCCGACTAGAATGACCAATGTAGTCTACTTGGTGTTCTGTGGCATAACAATTTTCCATATCGCGCTCAACAATATTTTCAGTTCAGTAAACAGAATAAATCTAATGAAATTTGGGTAACATATTAAATAACATTTTGCTTTGTTAATAGATTTCACAAAATCAATATTGTTTGACTCCAAAAACCGTACGCTACCTAACTGAAGATAAGCTAAAATTTAGGTTTACGATAAAATATATAAAGTTGCGTGTCAAAACCATGCTTACTTATTGTATAATTTATATATTATTAAGTAAGCCACTCACGACTATTTTCACAAAAAAAAAAAACGCTGAGATGTTGTGGGAAAATAAAACTAAAAGAATTCTCGTAGAATGTTCCAATATCCGAAAGCGTTTTTTCGGTTCGCAGTGTTGCCGTTTAGGAAAATAAAAAGTCCCTAGACCTCGAAGCAAAAGTCCCTAGATTTTGAAAAAAAGACGAATAAAAAAACCGCTAGAAGTCGCTAAATATTTCCAAATATTTCATGGTTACAAAATATGTTGTAAATAAAAGGAAATTTGTATTATAAAGTATTTAACCATAGTAATCAAATTAATAGGTTTAAACAAGCAAAAAAATTCGGTATTTATTGCGTCATTTTGATACGACCATTGAACAAGCCACTATTCGTCCTTTCACATACAAACAAGTTTATTGTGTGAAAAAGTAAAACCTGTTTATTCCCTTCTTTCTATGAACGTTGTTAATGAATTAATGAAATGAAAAGAAAGAAATAGTAAACAGTGATGAACTTAAAGATTCAACGTCATTCTGGGAGGGGATTTCCAGAAAATCCAATAGCAGTATTCGTAGTGTAGCTAGTAACCACAGTTAAACTTGAACTAAAATATATCTATGTTTTCTTCTAATTTCATTACCACTACTGGGAATTGGTGGTAATCAACGTTGCATACAAAAAGTCACTAGAAGTCGCTAAATTTATTTTAGTCGCTAGTACGAAAAAAGAAGTCGCTAAGCACATCCAAAATCCGCCAGATCTAGCGACAAAGTCGCTAAAACGGCAACACTGTCGGTTCGAGAGCAAACGATTCGGGCCCAAGAAGGCAAAAAACCGTTGCTTTTTGCTACAAAGAGGCCCAGTTACGTCAGCTTTGGAAGAACCAAAACAACAGTTAATTTCTTAGGAGGGTGCGCCCTTGGAGTTTATTGGCTTGTAGAAGAGAGATGTAAACAAAAAACCAATCTGCTAATATCGAAGTTTCAGTTTTATTAAGAGTTTAGTATTAAATTTTGTTTTCTTAAATAAGACTTGAATTTAGTTATGAGAAAGCACTTATGATAATGCAAACAGTAATCATTCTTATCGCCACCCGCATTGTGCCCGCATGGTGATTACGGCTAATCCTTCTCTGATTGAGAGTAGACCTGTGCCCAGCAGTGGGACGATAAAAATGTTGATGATGATGATGATGAATCATTTCAAACATTGCGTAAGCTACGCTCTAATTTGAATAGAAACAGTTAAACTAACAGATTGTTATCCAAATATCGCAAACGATGCAAATGTTAGTGTAATCATTCGAACGGGAAACAAATACGGATAAGGTTAACATTGATTTGAAAGCTTTAGTAAAGCGTATTAAACACAAATACAACACCGTATTTGGCCAAACAATTACCGCGTTCAGTAAATATTTACTTGCCAGGATTACCTACGCAGATAAACAGGAATATGGTAGTGACGTTGATGGAGAAACGATTAGGTTTATTAGTACAATTGTTCATTTATCGTCAAAGGATTCACTCCTTCCAAGACCCAAATTAGTGGAAAGATTCGGTTGAAGTTGGCTTATCTAACAAATGTCGAAATCATCTTTAGAAGCTGGCTATGATCAGTCTTGATATTCTTTTTTTTATAAATTATATATTAGTGCTTGACCCTCTAGCCTTGAAGACACTCAAATTGTAATCCGACGGAAATACCGTCGCCGTGTTAACAACGTAAGGGGAAACTCGCCGTATGACGGGTCGTCCGATCGTGGAATTAAATCATGCAATTCCCTCGCACACTCACCAAAATGCAACCCACAGAACACCGAAAGGGTAATTCAGTATTTATAGATTAGGTATATTTCACTTATGGGTTTTAGGACAGTCATTTCGTTAGTAAAACATAGCGACCAATTTTTCTAAACCAACTTGTCGATGATTCTGAAGAAGGTTGGATAAAAAACAGATAAATTAATACCATCAAATAAAATAAATATACGTAAGCAGAACGCAGAACATCCAGTCAGCCTTTTTAAAACTTTACCGCAGTTTATAGAGATCACAAAATAACGGTTGCAATGTGCCCCTTGACAAGTTCCTTTTCAGTTATAAATGGGACTTGTAACAACAACGCAATCAAACTCGAGATTGAGAATGTTCCTTCTCAGGGGAGGACGTGCAATATTTATCACTCGCCTGCTTGTGATTGTGCGAATTTATTTTGAAGCTAAACGAACAACAGTTAATTTTTAAGGAGAGTTGCTCAATATTTATTTCCCGGTCAAACTTGCCTTTTGAATACTGAAAAATAGGTAAAGGAAAACTGGATTGTTTTGAACGATATATATTTTATAATTTACACTTTTTTAAGAAAGGTTTTGTTACTGAATTCTAAAATGTCCCAGTTTTTACGTGTCTAAACTTTACGTAACCTTGGGTTTGTCTCGTTCTTTGGTCACAGAATTAGCATTGCCTTTCCACGTGGCAATGCTGCCAGTCTTCTGGTCATGTTTCCAGATGACAGTGATGCGGACGACTACGCCTATGGTCTGTCCATTAGTTTAACCGTTTTTTGACAGCTGTCTTAGAACGCACATCTGCATAACATTAATGAAATCTGTCTAAACATGGTTTACCTAACGGACGGGGTATAAAAATAACAATAAATTAAAAAAAAAAACAAAAACTTGACAACTTGAGTTTTCATGTTATTGACTCATATAACACATAATTTTGCATTTTTGTCAGAGGGAGCATATAATTGAATACAACACGGAATTAAATAATGTCTTTATCTGGAATATCTTAGTTGGTTGTGTAGCCAATTGTCGATGTCTAACATTATTAGTCCAAGAAACTTTAACCCCCTTATTACAAAACAAGGATCTTGTTTAGACCAGGCTTAAACCACTTAGATAGTTATTGAATTATGAACCCAACAGTTATAGAAACGCAGTTCTTTATCCAAAAAACCAGCTTATTTCGGGGCTAAATTATCACTTTCATATTTAAAACTATAACGAAATTTAAATAAAGTTCGATACACAAATTCTGACTCAAAGATTAAAGACTGATTTACACGGCGCAATTTAGTTGCCTATGGCTTCAATTAAGTTAAAGCAACAATAAAAGTTGCATTGTCTAAACACCATTTAGACGATGCAATTCATTTGTTGCATCAATTTTATTGTATGCTATAGGCAATTAAATTGCACCGTGTAAATCAGCCTTTAGGCTAGAACCAAAGTTAAGACTTCCTTTTGTAATAATACAGAAAATCAGCCTTTAGGCTAGAACCAAAGTTAAGACTTCGTTTTGAAATAATACAGAAAACGTATTTTTCGAAAACTGCAACACGGTGGATGTCTAAGACATAATTATTTTGACCCGTGCTAGGTCTTATCTTAACACAGCGTATTCAAAGATGAGAGAAATACATAACTGCCTTTTTAATTGAGGTGACATGGAAAAATGTGACGCAGGATAATTAAACCTGCGAAAGTGGTTAAGAACCTAATTACCAGCTTATTGGTTATAGACCGTCTGATCGGAGCTAAAATATAAATCCGCGAATTCTGCGATATCAATTGGACATGTGGATTTTAGTTCAAGGCTTCAAAAAAAGCTATATCAAAACATAAAAAGTTTTACTAATCATGATTTTAGCAAAATATTCTCTGAAAAAAAATATGCGTTTGCTATTCTAAACTTGCCTAGTAGGAAAAATAATACACACTTCTTTAAGAAGCGTAGAGGAAAAGGTCGACAGAGAAAAGGAATATTGATTTCACATTTGACCGACAACAGCTCTATCTGTTGCTTAAACATGCGCGATTTTTATCTGTTGGTTCTTCAAGTGTTAATATATCAAAAATATGATCCAATTTGAGTTGATTTAAGTATCTTCTTCTTCTTCTCTAGAAATACTTATATAGATAACGTATCATGCTACATAAAATATATTTTTACAAATTTATTTTTTGCCCTTTTTGCTTAAAATAGAACATGTTTTTTCTCTTTGCCGTTTATATAAGCTTGTATCTATTCGTAGCAGCTCATCAGTAAATTTGGGACAAACATTTGGCAAGGAATAATAAAGATGGTTCAATTCATCTATTTTTATAAGTTCCATTTATTTATTTAATATGAGAATATTTGCCAAGTATTTAATGTAAAACATTGCGATAGTCCCAAGTGTTGGGAAAGGGTTAAATAAAGGGTGTATCTGACATCGACGCACAAACGAGTACCTACTATGGATCCAGTACATGATTCTGAACCCCCCCAGTGGTAGAATTTTTCGTCGGCCTTTTCATGATTACAAAAAAAAAAATATGTACTCTTTTTCACTTTAGACCGTTCATGATTGCTATAGTTTTATAACCCAAAAAGATTTTAAAGTAAAAATTAATTAATTCGCTAATTACACTAAAAAGCGCAAAGAAAACAAAACTCGAAAAACTATATTATCAGCTGATTTAATAGATTTCACATCAGGGAACAACATCATACCTACAAACCAGCACGGCGGCACGCTTGCAATGTTCAAAGGTCGTGCCGACACATTTTTTTAAACACTGTGAATTCTGTAACCGTTCATTAACGACATAAATGACTATCATAATTTTGTTAGTGGCATGCGGTCTAGCCTTTTCGCGAAGTTTGCGTTACGATGTCAGATACAGCCTGTATAATATGTCATAATGAATTGAAAGACTTTTATTTATCTTATGTTGGTATTAAAAAGTAGATACATTTGAAATGAAAATTAAACATTCACATTCGTCTTTATTCTAATATTAGTGAATATTAGAATGAAGACGGATATGATTGTTTGTGTTCTGTGAATTATGCGCTTCATTATGTAATACCAGAGACGCCACACAAAGCAGAAATATTAATTAATCTTTTCCAGAAATAAACCGTATTATATAGAAAGCAGGCTATTCTTGCCTAATGGATAGGGTTATATACATTTTGGAACTTTTTAGGTAATGTATATTGTGTTCCTGCATTATTTTGTGATTAAACCTATTTTATTATTATTTTCGCGGTGCTGAAATAAATATTACGGCGAACAAGATTAATTAACAAGAAAGAAGAAGAATTAACGCAATTCTTGGAAATAATTTGTTCAGAATCGTTTATTGAATCGATTTATATCATTTTTAATAGGTAGGAAAACTACGAAATTTTTTTTGTTGTCATATTAACCCTGTTGTTTGGATAGACTTTTAAAATCGCAGTTTTACTTGTATTCAGACAAATTTAATCATTCAATACAAAATAAAGAAAAAATACCTTATTCCAAGAACATTAAGGTCTTCGTTCTCCAAGTATTGGTACAACTAATTAAATAAATAATAATGCATATACATGTTCAATAAAAAAATCAGTGTACACATTATGATTATAACATAATATTCTAATCGGGGTGTTTGAGGGTGTGCGTTAAAGAGGGTCGGAGCAGAAGGGCGTGTCAGACTTTTACTGCCTAAAACCCACCAGTGTTTGCCGAGCAGGCAGGCACTTGCTTGTAGGCCAGGGCCACGGATTCTATTAAGGATATCCTCAGCATACTTAATAAATACTTAGTTTTTCTTACAAATCCTTTCAGAAATACAAAATTAAATGGAAAATTTATCAGGTAAATAAATTTTTTATAGAGAATTTTTTTTCTATACCTCGGCGATCAAAGGCACCATGCAGTCGATAGGCGTAGCACACACTATGATGAATGCCTTCGGGCACTCGGTGGCGATGGCATCCGCATAGCACTTTACTATGGGAGCCTGGTATTCGAACCTCTTCTCAAAGGGCATGTCCACGTTGATGTACCCGCTTTCAAGTATTAGCACTATGTCGGAGTTCTGTAGGAGGAGAAGGGAGAGAGGGCTCTTTAAGCGATCTTAAAATCGCCGACGAAGGCAAACAAAATTATATATAATGCATCAATTACTTATACAAATATAAATAATAGGGTAATTGACTAAAAAATCTAATTAGTCCGTCAGTAAGATTTCCAAAAAATACTAGACAGGTATTTTTACTTTTTTCATATAAACAAAAAATTAAGAAGACTCAGTGCGTTGAAAACTCTTGTGACGTCACTGCACGCTACACTTTTTAGCGACCTGTGACGTCACCAGACACCACTCCTGATGCCTTTTATATTTGATGCCTTTTATATTTGTCATCTTTTATTGTTTCACTCTTTGATGCCTTTTATATTTGTCATCTTTTATTGATTTGATAAAACAAAATATACGTATATAATATTTTTCTATAATCTGAATGATGGACTAAATAGAATCAATTTTTTTTTACCCAGGAAATATCCCTATTGTATTTATATGTCTTTTGCTGGCGTAGGTGCGGATTAGCTTGTAAAGCTACCCAAAACTGTCAAATATTTCCCACTCAACTTTCAGCCTTAATGCTGTAGCGATAGAGTTGAAAATCTAATAAAGAAATTTGTTAGATTGTAGTAGCTTGATGTGTTGTCGTCTGTACCTAGTTATTCCATTTATTCACCACAAAAAACATCTAAATAATCGTAACATCGATGATATCGACACTTACCATTCAAACGATTACATCACTAAATCATAGACAATTTCGAGCGGACATTGCAGACTTTGAAACGGAAAAATGTAGGTATAGAGGGCTATTTTATGTTTTCTAATGTACTCAAAACTACTAATATTCTACTGCTAAATAATAAATACTCAGAACTAAGAATTTAATATATGATTACTTACTTTAATCTAGTTACTATCTACGGCTAGATTACCTAGTTCATTTTTCTCAAATATCAAACATTCATTCAGGGCTCAAATTTTGTATAGAATATTTCTTGTAAGTTCTAAATAAACTTAAAATAATACTTAGATTTAAAAGATACTTTGCGCAACGCTTAAGCAGCCAGCAGATAAGCAACGCTTGCCGAGGTTGGTCCTTAGATGGATGACCATACGTGTAGATGTTGAGTATGCACTAAGTGTTGTGTGTGGTTGAATATATAAGTGTTATAAATGATAATTAAGTAATTTCAATAAGACACATTATTCAGTGATGTCACCAGCATTCAGTGATGTGGGTTGAAGTCTCGCAAATTATTGAAATGAAATGAAATCGTTTATTAAGCAAGTAGGATCACCGATCACTTTTACACTCATGTTTTTTTTTTCTTTTATTTTTTTTTAAGCTAGATGAAGCCGGCATTTCCTAACTGACTACCTCTGAGAAGAAATAGCCGAAACAAACTCAGGGATCATCGTCTTTTTTCAAGTCCAGACATTAAAAATGAAAATGTTTACAATAATTTACGTTATAATTACGCATATTGCTTAATAACAATGCTTAACAGAGCGAGCAGCTCAGCCCCAAGCCTCTCTGTCCTCTAAATAATCTGAGATTTTATAATACCCCTTTTTGCAAAGTTTGGCTTTTATATAGGTTTTATATCGTTTAATGGATAAGTTTCGAATCTATTATAAGCCTTGCTATTTTATACAATTACTAGAAGACCGACCAAACGTTGTTTTGCTTTGAACATTATATCTAGGAAATATGTTTTTCAGAATCGTGATTATAAATAGGGATTGGTAAGTATGAACTCAGCAAATGATTCTAGATGTAGCGTAGAAATATTTTAGTGGGTTAAAAAATAAAAATCAGTAATTTCATATACGGAGCAGAGGTTTTTGTTAATAATAACTAATAAGCTGTATTGAAGCTAGTATAGTTGTCAATTTGCCTTTAATCCATACTAATATCATAAATGCGAAGTAACTCTGTCTGTCTGTCTGTATGTATGTCTGTTACGCTTTCCCGCTTAAACCTCTAAACCGATTTTGATTAAATTTGGCACAGGAAATCTTTTGACCCTGAGAAAGGACGTAGGCTATCTTTTATAGAAAAAAATGATATTCGCGAGGGAAATCTAAAAAGAACGATACAAACGAATTTCACGCGGGCGAAAATTAATATAAAAAAACCGGCCAAGTGCGTGTTGAACTGACGCACAAAGGGATCCGTACCATTGATTTATGAAATTAAAGGATTTAAGTTATTTGTATCAAAGATTACGCGGTAATAAGCGGTTTATGATTTACGAGGTATTAAAAAAAACTACTTACTAGATCTCGTTCAAAATAATTTTCGTTAGTAGTTTTTATAGTAATGTATATCATGTTTTTATTTTTTTGATTTTTGATTTTCTTATTTTAGAAGTTAGAGGGGGAGGGACCAACTTTTTTCCAATTTGGAAGCGTCTGTCACGCAAACTTTTCGCATAATATTGCTTAATATTATTTTTAAAGACCTGTCCATAGATACACGTATGTGTTTGATGAAAAAAAAAAAAATTGAGTTTCAGTGCTAAGTATGGGGAGCCCCCAATATTTATTATATTTTTTTTTTATTTTTGCATCAAAATCTTAATGCGGTTCATAGAATACATCTACCTACCAGGTTTCAACAGTATAGCTCCTATAGTTTCGGATAAAAATGGCTGTGACATACGGACGGACAGACAGACATGACGAATCTGTAAGGGTTCCGTTTTTTGCCATTTGGCTACGGAACTAAAAATGGAACTCAATCCTTTTCTCAATTACTTTTAATTTCATAAAAGCATTTTTATATAGATTAGGTAATTAGATTTTATTCTACAAGTCCCTTTGCTGAACATCTGCTTTTTATCAATCTCATCTGTTACGTAAAATTGTCTGAGTAAATCAATGGAACAGTAGAACTTTACTGTCTTAGATCGCAACACGATTTTACTACGTGGATGGAGGCAGTCATAATACATACCATTTCGTACCCTTTTGCGGGAAACAAGTTACGGAATAACGTGAAAAAATAAACATATTTACATTGCTTGTCGAGTGTCGTCTTAACGTACAATATGTGTTTGGAATACGTGTTCGCAATGTAAATTCATTTCACACGAGTGTACAGAGGCAATGAAATAACGGATCCTCTTTTATTTTGAAATCAGAACGTCGCGTCGATTGGATTGGTTTGGCGGTTGGTTGATGCAGTTGATTAATTATGGATTCGGAAACCGTATGTAATTATGTAGCGATGCATTCATTTGAATACTGATATTTATTCAGTAAATAAAGATATTTATTCAGTAAATTTTATTTTACTTGATCGTCAATATGATGGTTTAGCAGACTGAACTATTAACGAGTACTGACGTAAATATGGCAAAAAAATTAATGTCTTCTAACTAAACAGTCAGCTGTACTGGTGGGGGAGTTTGTTGTACCACTCTTCCCAGCGAAGGCACTAGGAATTGGTTAAATGTGGATATGTTTTGGGGAGCTGTCTTATACGATACTAGCTTTCCGCCCGCGGTTTCGCCCGCGTGGAGTTCGGTTATATTGCGCTTTTTAGATTTCCCTCGGGAATATCTTTCAATAAAAGGTAGCCTATGTCCTTTCTCAGGGTTTAAAGATTGTCTGTGCCACATTTCATCATAATCGGTTGAGAGGTTAAAGCGGGAAACCGTAACAGACAGACAGACAGAGTTACTTTCGCATTTGTAATATTAGTATGGATGTAAAGAAAACCCTGTCCGATCCGTGAAGGGATGTTTAGGTATCGATAACTGATACTACTAATGCCTACAAAGCCTGGCTAAACTTAAAAAAAATACCCCTTTAAATAAAAAATAAATTTTATTTCGCAAAAGGAGTTAACTTACATGTCAACACATGCGCGTGCGATGGGGGGCAGGGCACGCGGTCAAAATGCCGTCAGCATTGTACATTCATTCATACAAGGTATCTACCAATAATGCCGTCGAAAATGGTGTGGTCACTTTTTAAAAATTTACCAAATTTTGGGGCGGTGGAATTATTCGCCGAAAAAAAGAAAGATTATTTCAAAATTCTTTAGTATTGTTATTATGGTGATTATGTAATGTTTCAAATTTTATTTGGTCATGTGATTACCTAACCTTTATTATCCTTATCGATCGGATAGTGTTTTCTTTACATATTGTATAATTTTGACGTTCAAAAAGTGTTGATTCTCAGCATAGATAGGATGACTTTTGCAAAATCAAAAGTGAATTTGATTTTGGTTTTGATTTTTATAGACAATTTTTTTATAGAACAAAGTTTTACATAAGTGTTTAACTAAACTCATCCTAGTTTTTACAATACCACTTTACCCCTTAACAGTAACTGTACCTTTTAACAGGAATGAAATAGCAGACATTCAGAAATATTCAGTCCCCATTGCAAAATAAAAAGTGAATTTGATTTTGGTTTTGATTTTTATTGACTTTTTATAGAACAAAGTTTTAAATAAGTGTTTAAATAAACTCGTGTGGTTTTTACAATACCACTTTACTGCTTAACAGTAACTATATACCTTTTAACAGAAATGAAATAGTAGAAATTCAGACATATTCAGTCCCCATTTCGTATAAAAATCTACGAACCATTCCAAAGAATAATATAATCGGTGTAGTGGGTCGAATGATATTGATTAGCAAGGTGAGGTCAACGCCACCCGGGGCCACTCGCGAATACCATGCATGGCTAGCTAAAGAAATAGAGTAAACAAGTCCCTTTCAACCATTGATTCGACCGCTATTATTGCAGCAGATTGGTTCGTTTATTTTTACACTGTGGTTCGGATGGTTTCTTTAATTGCTTGCGTTTTATAGATGTGAGTTTTTACTTTAACTGCGGTTTTTTATTAGAAAAATACACATGCATGAAATTATTTCAACATTTGATTATAAAATGGAAAATCGACTATAAAAGAAAAGGAAAAAAGGGGTTAACATAATTGTTTGGAGCTATTACAGTTCTTCACATATAAGAAGTGCAATTTGACGTTTCATACTTTTCAGGACGACACAACTTTGTACATGCGTAACTCAAAAATTTACATTTATTTCTTCCGCAAAACCTCGCAATTTTAAAGTTATTTTTATTTTGCTAACTGCACAGTTCTTAATCACTTAATTTACATTATTTTTTTAAAAAACAAAGCGATATAATCAATGTAGACAATAAATAGTATTTTTATCGACGTCGTGTCAAAGTCACGTAGTTAAAAATGACCGAATAATCCAACTTCCTAATAATGATCGTTTTCAATGAAAGCGTCCTTTGTTATTTAATTACTTTTTTTCATTTAGCTCCACACACTTATATATCCGAACAAAGAACAATTTTAATATATTTTCAACTCTGTTAAAATTACGAAACTCAAAATTAATAATGTATAAAGCAAAATTTATAATAAGTATTTAACACTGTAGGTATGTAATACAATGTTGCTTAGGTTTGGATGGATAAAAAGTCATAAAATAAATAAATCTGTAACTTTAATCGATTAGAAATTACAAAGAAATGAAATCAATATCTCGTATAAATCGGATATTGTAGTAATCGATTTTTTAACCCAATCCCTATTCTTTAGTAAGTTAGAAGTGTCAAATTGCACTTCTTATATTTGAAGAACTGTAATTATTTATTCCCACTCATTTTCATAATTCAGATATTATATTAATTTTAAAAAACTTCAAATATTGTAGTTCTAGCCCCTCTATCATTTCGTAATTTGGCTCAAAACCATTGTAACACCCTTAAATATTGGAATGTGCTAAAAGATATGAAAATAACGAAATCGGTCTCAAAATCATATCCTAAAAATTAAAATTAAGTTATGTATTTTAACGCTTAGTTATATCATGTTTCTGCTCCTTTAGGTAAAACTTATAATAAAGACAAAAGTTTATTCGCCCGTCTCGTTGCGGCGAATAGGTGAGGTGGCGACGAGTGGAGGCCCCTTCAGGCCAAATGCGGTAGAACTTGCGCCTAGTATGACAACGAGAAACTAAACTGTAACTAAAAGTTCAGTTTCAATACTTTCCATTACTAGTTGACATTGTTTATTTTGTTGATCGAATTATATAAGTTCTTTTTTTTTAATTATAACCTAGTGCTGTGATGCAATCGTTGATGGTAAACGCGCTAGTTTATTAAGAGCTCTAGCTTTGAAGGCACTTAAAGTGTAGTAGTAAGATTTAATTCCCCCATCTCCGTTCCACCATCGGACGACCCGTCGTACGGCGAGTTTCCACCCTTATGTTGTTAACACCTCTAAGATCCGGACGAAGCGTTTCGCCTCCTGCTTTATACCGCGTACATCGAGGGACTGGAACAATCTGCCGGCGGCGGTGTTTCCGTCGGACTACAATTTGAGTGTCTTCAAGGCTAGAGTGAATAGGCTCTTAATAAACTAGTGAGCTTTACCATCAATGATTGCGTCACTGCTTACCATCAGGCGGGATTGCGGTCAAGCGCTGGTTTATAAATTAATAATAAAAAAAAAGTCCGAAAGAAACACCGCCGCTGGTAAATTGTTCCAGTCCCTCGATGTACGCGGTATTAAAGACGAGGCGGAACTCTTCATTCGGATCGTTGTAATAGGGATGTTTCCTGGGTAAAAAAAAATTGATTCTATTTTGTCCGACATTTAGATTATAAAAAAATATTGGTACGTATATTGGTGCGTGCTGCCCGCATCCATCGGCTTCCCGCGACTTTCACCAGGTCATCGGTCCACCTTGTTGGGGGTCTCCCTACTCTGCGTCTTCCAGTACGTGGCCGCCACTCCAGAACCTTACTGCCCCATCGGCCATCGGTTCTACGAGCAATGTGCCCTGCCCACTGCCACTAAGTTTAGCGACTCGCAGAGCTATGCCGGTGGCTTTGGTTCTTCTGCGGATCTCCTCATTTCCGATTCGATCACGCAGAGAAACTCCGAGCATAGCTCTTTCATGGATGCGGGCAGCACAAGACCGGTCAGCGTGGACAACCTTGGGGGAGGCCTTTGTCCAGCAGTGGACATCCATAGGCTGAAGAAGAAGAAGATATTGGTACGTATGTCACTCGTTGCTAAAAAGTGTAGTAAGCAGTGACGTCACACGAGTTTTCAACTCACTGTATCGTCTTCATTTTATGTTTATATGAAAAAAGAAAAAATACGTGTTTAGTTTTTTTTTTGGAAACCTGACTGACGGACTAATTAGTTTTTTTTTAGTCAACTACCCTATTACCTATTTTTTACAATACAAAAATATGTAAGTTGTGTGATGCGTAAAGAGCGTTAGAGAGCTCATTAATCCATAACATCACGCTGCGACCAATAGGAGTGGAGCATAACTAACTCCACGCGAAAGAAGTCGCTGGCGGCCACTAGTTATCTATAAGACGGCCTAATTATTTTTTTGATTTTAATACCTTGGATACATCTCCATTCGTTCGCGTGGAGTTAGTTATTTGAACATTATATTTTAACCCAAAATATACAGCATACATTTTAAATTTTTGTAATGCTCCGCTACTATTGGTCCCAGCTTTAAGATGTTATATAGCCTAAAACCTTCCCGGATTAATAGGCTATCCAAAACAGATTTTTTCAAATCGGGCCAGTAGTTCTTGAGATTACCGCGTTCAAACAAAGAAATAAACTCTTCAGCTTAATATATTAGTATAGATTGATAATCAAAAAGTGCTGATTCTCAGTCTAATTTGGATAAATGACTTTTAATTTTGATGTATGCAAAGGTTTCAGTTGTCCTCAGTGGAAAGATCTTATTTATGTACTTTGTAAAACACTTAGATTAGGTTACTTGGAATGGATCGCAGAAAGCGACCATTCTATGTTTTAAATTGACTATCGTTGGTGTTTGTACCCAAGCATAAATGTTTTTTTTTAGTGCCTATAAAGTGGTATTGAATATTCCAGACCACTGAAACTAGGTTATTTAACGTGTTTAAAATCATATTAAGTATAAAGAAAGTAGGATCGAGCATTAGAACGTGATATTTTAAGCTCAAAAAAGGCTTCCGTGAAAATATACACAATTTTGCATGATCATTTTAATTAGGCTTTGTGGCCACGATGTGGTAGGCGCGCCTTTTCAACAACACGAATCACTACTTACGTCTAAATGAAAAATTCTACTAGCGTATTATTACTTTGTATTATATTTTAGTCAGTAGTCATTTTATGTTTATTTTCAGGAAGTAAGTAGTTATTTATTTAAGAACCCTTTTTAATAAACACTAGCTGCATCTCGCGGTTTCATCACTCGAATAAGTCCCGAACCCTTAGGAATATCGGTATAAAAGTATGGACATAAAATCAAAGTCATGGCCTACCCGTGCGTCACATTTTATTCAAATCCGTACAGTCATTTTAGTATAACAGCGCAACAAATAACCATCTTTACAAAAAATGTAATCTTTTCTCTTTATAACATTAGTTTTGATATCATCATGCCTGCAATCACAGAAGTGGTAGGCAGAGAGCACCATTCGTCAGTAAACTTTTATATTATAACATGGATCGACCCATTCAGCGGGTACAAATCAAATACCCTGGCCATTTCATATTTTTTTTTTTTATGTTAAATAAGATGTTTCAAAGATAAACATTTGAAGTCGTTATCGATGTCTTGTAGACTCCACTACAGAAGTTAATACACTGAATTGGAAACAGAAACTTAATAGCAACTAGGAGTAGGAAAACAAGCCAAGTTCTCCCCGAGTTTGACATCAGCACTGAAGCTGCCTGCGCCGCCATCCGATATGCTAATGCCAGCCTTACTGGCAGAACTAGTCGCCAACTGGATTATGTTACTCTGTGACCTATTGCACCCGCGTTTGAAGTGATAAATGGGTTATGTTCGTGAATGCATTTTGTACGTCTGGTTCTTGGCTGAGATATAGGATAGCTACATGAAGGAAAGGAAATGAATTGTCTATACCTAAGTACTCAAATTATCCATTTATGATAATCATATTAGAAAAAAAATTATGACAACTTTAAAAGTGTGTAAAATAGTAGGAACTTCTCATGAATTTTGGGAACTCAAAATATCTAGGATAGTAGCGTGCATTATACCGTTTAATTTGTCAGTAATGACATTAAATAAAATTATTACATATCAGGGATATAACGCCTGATGAAATTGTAATATTAAAATTTTTTCTCGGTGGTAGGCCATAACATCGGCCGCCGGCAGAAGTTACCACCCACCAGACAAAGCCATGTCGCCAAGCGATTTGTCGTGTTCCGGCATAATGTCTGGTGAAGCCGTACGGAGGACGGGTCTGAGCAGTTGTGTTGCGATGTGTGCCGGGTACGATGCGCCAAATGTTGTTGTGTTGGGAGTTTGGTCGTGGAGGGTCTTCAGATCAATCTCCCTTTGGCGCAGCATCGTTCGTCGTGTTGTTGGGTTTAACATTGCATCACCTCGCTCAACTGCCGTCTTCCTTCCTATTCGCTCAGTTTTTCTGAGTGAATAGGCTCTTAATAAACTAGCGCGCTTTACCATCAACGATCGCATCACTGCTTACAATCAGGGGGATTGCGGTCAAGCGCTAGTTTATAATTATTAAAAAAAAAAATCTTATAAATTTACATTAGCTCTTAATGAACTTGAGAAGTCTAGTTGTGCACAATGATTATGCATTTAAGTCATCATCATCATCATCTCAGCGTTAATCCCAGTCGCATCCGAAGCTTTTACATCTTTGGAGTCTGGGGTCCGCTATCCCAGTATAACTGCTGATCTTGGCTAAACTTCGATAGGTATTTCCCGTGAAACAACTGCCGTCTGACCTCCACAACCCGAAGGCGATAGCGAAGCATTGCAGTTAGACCAATTGTTGGACTTTTGAGGGCTCCAATAAGCCGGAGCGACTGATATTAGATGTTCGTATGGCAACCGGGACCAACGGTTTAACGTGCTTTCCGAGGCACGACCACAACAGTGCAAATATGTATATATATTTGCACTGCGCGGGAATCGAACCCGCGCCTCCTCACGCAGCGACTACGTTCGCTACCGCTACGCCACGAAGGCAGTCAAGAATCAGCTTTAAAATGTGTCACTTTAATGCATAATCAACTCAAAAACCGGAGTTTCAACACGTACCTAATAAAAGCTCAACAACAGCTGACGTTATTTGACGCTTGAATGAAATCACGAATTTCTCTTACGTAGGCAGGTACCGTGTCTTTCGTCTGAACACATATGTACTCTTAATTCTGATCTAGACTAATAAATAAGTAATTAAACTCGTAACTACAGTACAAATTATCTACTGACTAAGTAAACGTTACTTAAGACGCAATAACTCCTATCTGCCCAGCCTACAAAATTATTCAATAAAGAGTTCTATAACAACTGTACCCCGAATTAACTAAGATTCGGCACCTGTAAACATCGTTCCAGCTCAAAACAAGCACAACTGAACGCTTGCACTAGACAGTTCGTGTTAATGTGCTGGAGATCCTGCGCTACAGAGCACAGGTCCCGGTTGCAGCCGTGATTGTCCTTCGCTTCGTACAATCGTAACCTGAAATCCGATTAAGAACTGTAAGACTTCTACTGCTCAGCCTTTAGAGGTCCACTGCTGGAAAAAGACCTCACCCGAGGCTTTCCACAATGACCGGTATTGTGCTGCCCGCATCCATCGACTTCCTGCGACCTTCACCAGGTCATTGGTCCACCTTGAACTGTAGTACTAGATGATGCGTTTATTGGAAGCGAAAGTACCGAGCCGAAGATTCAGAGGCTGATTCGATTCTCGTTTTATAACGAATCTATTATATTTGCGGTTGGTTGTTATGGGTGGATTCTTGTGACTGTGTGTTATCTAAATGCCTGACAAGTGACAATCATTCTTCATCATCATCATCAACAGCCCTTTTATAGTCCCACTGCTGGGCACAGGCCTCTCATACAGAGAAGGATTGAGCGTAATCACCACGCTTGCTCAATGCGGGTTGGCAATTTCAGATATTTTCCTTCACCTTATAATCAGTCATTGGTGTCTAAGATATACTTATAAATTACATATAACTTACAAAAGTTACATTGGTACTTGCCTGACCTCTAAAACGACTCATACTTGAGAGGCTGGTGTTTTAACCACTAGGCCACTACGACAATCATTCTTACTAAGGAGTATACTGATCACTATCCAGTTCTTCCTACAGTTGCTTCATTGCTTCGTAAAATACTGATTAAATCCTAACATAGTTGCGAAAAGGCTTAGCAGATGATTATGATATTTATGCTGTGTATTCTTGTATGTGAGTGATTGTTTTTTCGCATCGCCTATTTACACAAAAATAACATTTATTTTAAAGTGTTGATTCGCCTGTTATGGGCAAGTAAATCATATCCGTGTCATCATAACATTCGTGCGAATCATACAATAAGCTGAGTTTTTATGGCAAGTAAATGAATGCGAATCAACTAATAAGCCTAGTATTTATTTAATATACCAACGTTTGCATACACGACAGAACATAACAATACATTTTTATTAAAAAACATCGAGAGTAATTCTTGTATCGGGCAAACCCTGTAAATGTTAGCTGTTGATCGTAAAACTTGTCTATTTTGTGGTCAGCGCCGAAAGTTAGCAAACACCAAGTCGTGGCTGGTTTACTTTTCACCAAAGGAATGACCTCAATCTTGTCATCTCTTTAAAATTGCAGTCTGAAGAACACTCATGTAGCTAAGTGACCAATGTTTTAATTTAGAGCTTGAAAAACAGTCCTTCTGAAATGGTTTTGCAGTCGTTTTGTATTTGTTTAGAATGACGTGTTGAACTTAAGAGTTGCTTATTTTGCCCTAGGAACTATATAAAAAAAAAAAAACTTGCCCGCATGTTCTTTCCTACATCATAAGATTTAGAACTTGACACTGTTTTGCTTTACTTTTTTTAGGAAAGAAAAAAAGTGTCCTTAAGAGGGAACTCTAGTGGTGCTTTCTTTATACAAACTTAAAAATATTCCGCTGTTTTCTTCGTGGATAATGCTTTTAGAGCAATTATTTATTTCTGCAATTTTATACCGTGATTATACGTGCCTCTATCATTTGATTTTTTCCGAAACTTAATTAATAAAAGAAATACGATACTGCGAAATCGTGAAAAATAACCCATTTTTACCGTGATATTCAGATTACTATTAGACGAACGTGATAAGTTTTTGAGTAAAAAGAAAATAATCGAAGCATAGGTATATTTTCCTCTAAATTTTGATATAAAAATAATTGAGATCTGTCGTGTTTTGAAAGAGAAAACAGCGGAATATGAAACGTCTTTTGATCAACGTTTTTGTAGGTAAAATCAGCCTGAGCTGCGACTGTACTTTTCGTACTTTAGCGGGAGAAGTTGGAAGCAGCGCGACGGCAATAGTTTCTTCAAATACCTAACTTCCAAATTTCTCGGCACTAGAGACTTGGAATCATTTAATTAGGTTCTTAAATCATTTAATGAAGTTAATAGATTGAGTTTTAATTTTTCGGTCAGCAAATAGCTATTATCTTTAGAATAAATTACACATCCGAAGATTGTAATTGTTGCCTCTTAAATATACCGGACTGTACTTAACAATAAAAGTATCATTTCTCGGTGGTAGGCCACATCGGCTGGCGGCAGAAGTTACCACCCACCAGACAAAGTTTTGCCGCCAAGCGATTCGTCGTGTTCCGGCATGATGTCTGGTGAAGCCGTACGGAGGACGGGTCTGAGCAGTTGTGTTGCGATGTGTGCCGGGTACGATGCCCCAAGTGTTGTTGTGTAGGGAGTTTGGTCGTGGAGGGTCTCCACATCAATCTCCCTCTGGCGTAGCATCGTTCGTCGTGTTGTTGGGTTTAACATTGTACCACCTTGCTCAACTGCCGTCTTCCTTCCTATTCACTAAGTTTTTTAAGTGAATGGGTTTAATAAACTAGTGCGCTTTACCATCAACGATTGCATCACTACTTAACATCAGGCGAGATTGCAGTCAAGCACTAGTTTATAATTATTAAAAAAAAAATCATATTAAAATCTAAATTTTACAAAAAATATACAAGGGATTCTTTTGTAAAAATATGGTAAATATTCTTATATATCTGTATTTTATATAAACAAATCCATATTTCCCATCAGTAATACGATATGGTTTATGTATTGCTTGTACCATTCTCAGACAAGATTGGATCAGAGACAAAAGCTTTTACATTTCGTTTTCGATAGAGATTAGATTATGTTACGGTTTTCGTTAAGAAAAGGAAACCAATTTCTGATGGATCCCAAAAAAAAATATAATGAAAATGTATCTTGTGGTGAGTTTGATGCTTTTTGCTGATTACTCTGAAGTTAGATTAGTTTCTTTTGTTTAAGAATTGTTGTCAGCAGAGTGATAATTTTAAATATATACATACATACTTCTTACTATGTATTTCGTATTGGGAATTTGAAACTTTTCATTCATTTTTTAACACTGTGAAGTGATTAGGGATTGTAATATTCCGCGGGTTATTCTCAGCCAAGCATGACACGGGTGAGTTTTAGTCAATAACAGTTTGACACGCCTTTCCACTCAGCCCAGAGCGGGAGAAGTCATTTGATGATTTCGCATACGAAAACAGGAGTATTTTTTACGCAGTACCTGGGTTGTAGAGGTCAAGTAAGTCGCTCCTTGTAAAATACTGGTACCTACTCATCTACACTCTTATACGAATGGATGATAAAGACAGTCAAATGTTTATACAAAGTCTCTGAATAAGATTTTTCAATTATAATTCAGTGAGTGCCAGTTTTATTGTATTTGTAACAGTTAATGTAATCAACTTAATACAAAGTCTATTAAAGCGGAAATAAACGTATACACACACAGTTTCCTAGCAATAAAAATTGCAATAAAGATTTCTTACCGCGGTAGTCACGACCAAACGACGAATGATCCATATAATAGCTACGGTCATATTAAAACAATACTGTAATTACCTACAATGGTTCAAAGCTTTTTCACTGAGCCATCGTGCAGAGGGTCAGGGGGTAAATAGGTGGAGGTTTTGTCCCGAATTGCCATACTGTAGTTTGGGAAATTTAATGTATTATTCAGAAATTCATCATCATCATCATCAACAACCCTTTTATCGTCCCACTGCTGGGCACAGGCCTCCTCTCATACAGAGAAGGATTGAGCGTAATCTCCATTCTTGCTCAATGCGGGTTGGCAATTTCAGATTTAAAGTCCAGGTTTCCTCAAGATGTTTTCTTTCACCTTCAGTCATGGGTGCCCAAGATATACTTAGAAAGTACATATAACTTTATAAAAGTTACATTGGTACTTGCCTGACCTGGAATCGAACCCGCGCACTCGTACTTGAGAGGCTGGTGTTTAAACCACTAGGCCACCATGACTATGATTCAGAAATTAATTAAAAATAATTGCCGAGTTCCTGTCAATTAATGCATGGGCGATAACCCACTGTAATATTAGTTACAGTGTGTAGTTGAGCTAAAACTGAATTGTATACATTTTCTGGATGCCTCGCATAATCCTAACTAGTTCCTTTTGATATATAGGTACCTACTACATATATTCTACAATTAAATTGTTAAGTGTATATTTTAAAGTATTGTAGAATATATTACATTAGCGGCCGCCAGCGACTTCGTTCGCGTTAAGTTGGTTATGCTCCGCTCCTATTGGTCGCAGCGTGATGTTATATAGCCTAAAGCCTTCGTGAATTAATGGGCATTCAAAGCAAAAAGAATTTTCCAAATCGGACCAGTAGTTCCTGAGATTAGCGCGTTCAAACAAACAAACAAACTCTTCAGCTTTATATATTATTAGTATAGATTGGGTTTATGGAATTATACTGGGTTTATCGCTCATGTATTAATTGGCAGCAACTCTGAACTTTTATTACCCGACTACGGCAAAGCAAAAAGAGGGTTATGTTTTTGACAGGCTATGTATGTATATATGTATGTTCATCTGTTCCCTCGTAATTTCTAAACTACTGATTAGAATTCGACAAATGACATATCATTAGTAGCGTCTTAATTGGCCGCTGGTTATAGGCTATATGGGGTTTCACAAAATCTAATGTGGCGTAAATTGACAATAATGTCTTACAATAATATTCTGAAGTATGCTATATTCACTATGTAGAGATAAATTTTCATGTTTGGATAGGCGTAGTCACACTTTACATATACCTACCTACCGTAGCACTTTGACAACGTGCGACTGCGGTTTTCCAAACATGAAAATTTATCTCTACTTAGTGAATATTGCATACTTCAGAATAGTGATGTATAATGTATGTATTATTAATTTATAATGAAGGCATCCTGGTAGAGTCTACTGTGTCCATTTACTTGCAACTACATTAGCAACTTTGTTCAGTTCAGTATTCTGAAAATCTTGTTTTATACTTTTTCAGCGTCGTTTTTTGTCGTAGTTGGAGTCAAAACAGTTAACTCTATATTTTTAAGGATTTTAGGGCGTTTATTGCACTTAGTTATGGCCAATGGGCAGCATGTTTTCTGTGTGAGTATTTTATTCATAAAATTATGTCTTTTTGCCTGTAGCTAGAATTACTTTTCGTGGAAAACCACCAAAAGCTTGTGGAATATTCGTGGAATTTTGGACTTGTTTAATATTCTAGTTAATATTGCACGAAGACTACAAATAAAACACTTATGTAAAGCAAGAAGATTTTAAGGACGCATGTTTCCAGTCCTTTCGTCATCCGATTTAGCAGAAACAATAATTTATTCAAGTACCCTCATACATTTAGTGTCATCAAAGCTGTGTCTGAACAGTTTAGGTAATAAAACGGATGGCGAGGCATCGAGACTCCCGCAGGAGCGGATTCATGAGCCGTACCCTTATGGTCAGTGTCCGTTATTCCTTATTTTACGGTTTTACGAGACAAGAAAAAAATAGTGCGAAGTTTTGTTTACATTAAACATTATGAAAAACAAGAGTTGCATAGTTTGATAATTGATTCAGTGCTGTATAGTGCTATAGAATAAGATTTCAAACCCGATTTGTATTCAATTATGTTACAAAAAGTCTTTATAAACGTTAGCTTAATCGTGATCCCGCCTGATGGTAAGCAGTGATGCAACCGTTTATGGTAAAAAGTCAATTTTCCACAGCTCGCTAGTCACAGAATGCAAAACTCGCCCAACTAATTCGGTCATCAGTCAATCAAAACGCTGGTTATCTCAAACAGAATTAAATCAAAGCTCGAGTTCTCAGCCAAAATGCCTTCACCTATACTCTGTAGACACAAAACCGTTTACGAGAGAACCGCAGTCCAGCTATCTATGACGTCAGTAACCCTCAAGACATTTGCCACTAAAGATATAGATACAGAAGTCCCTAGGAAGTTGACAAAAACAAAAACTCACGAAGCAAATTGGCTGTACTTGAAGATACTACCTTTTTTTGGATCATCAAATGGCCTCTCCCGCTCTGGACGGAGCGGAAGGGCGTGTCAGACTTTTACTGACTAAAATCCATCTGTGTTTTTTAACCAACCCGCGGCCCTGGTCCAGGAGGCATCGCCATCGGTCCTCGTAGATGGGGGGATGAGGGAGACGGAACGTGACGGGGTCGTCACGATGTGCTGACATCTGGCGAGCGATAACCAGCTCGCCGCCTACGGTGGCCCAGAGATCGATGTTGTCTCCCGATCAGGTATGCAAATATTACCTTCAGTTCTGATTTCAGAATAAAGCACTTGTCCTTCTACGTTATTCCTTCTTCATGGCTCTACATGGCTCATGAAATCCTCCACCCTTAGGGACCATTCGTCTCGCCGATGTCACAACACGACTGCGTGCGTAGCCGTTTACTTGTTCAGTTTGAATTTATCGCTCGACGTCAGAATGGGGGTTTGGCGTTAATGTGAAGATGTAGATAAGTTTCCAATCCCGAATTGATGAGGACATGAGAAGTTAGTTTTGGATTGACGTGTTTTTTGGGACTTTTTCCAGATCGTACGTTTAAAAGCCGTGCATACACGGCAAGACAATGGTATGGTGGAGATGATGTTAACTAAAACTGACATCAATGGAGTCATGGGCATTTTTTGACAAACTGACATTGATATCAAGACTGTGAATGTCCTTTAAATTACAAGATTTATTGAAAGTTATTTGTGTGATTTCAATAAAACCTAAAATGAAAAAGGCTTGCGTACCATTGAGTTATGAAATTAAAGGATTTAAGTTATTTGTACGAAGGATTACCTACGCGGTAATAAGCGGTTTACGATTTGCGAGGTATTAAAGAAAACTACTTACTAGATCTCTTTCAAAACAATTTTCTTTGATAGTTTTTATAGTAATGTACATCATATGTTTTTTGTTAGAGCGGGGGGGGGGGGGGGGGGGGGGACCAACTTTTTCCACTTTGGAAGCGTCTGTCACGCAAACTATTCAGTTTAGAAAATTTTAGAAACCTCGATATCATTTTTGGAGACCTATCTATAGGTACCCCACACGTACCTATGTGTTTGATAAAAAAAAAAATAGAGTTTCAGTTCTAAGTATGGGGAGCCCCAATATTTATTATTAATATTTTATTTTTGCATCAAAATCTTAATGCGGTTAACCCTAGAAACAGGGACTTGTTCTTTTAGTTTTAAATACTTAAACAATGACTTTATATCAGTCTATACCACAGACTGGGTTCTGGCTGTTTTAAGGTCAAATAAGGCGTTAAGTAGGTGGCCTAAAACACTATTATACATGATAATAAAATTGCGGTAACAAAACTAGAGCAGCAATAAACAGGGTTAAAGAAAATTGACCCAAAAAACCTTAATTAGGCATCCCTTTTTACAAAACATTAACAAAATAGAATCAAAAGGTCATCTGCTCAAGCGGGAACGTTTGTGGGTTATGTCCAATTAGGTCAAACGGAACAGGGAAGTAATGGACTTTCCATTTATGTGTTTTAAATGAAGACTGTATGGAGGATGTGGAAATAATAAAGTTTTGCACAATTAAGTTTTTAAATTAATGACGAAATGTTTGGTAAAGGTATGTTGTAAAAATAAAAAGACGATTTATTTTTACCTGAACTTGTTAAATATAATGTTTACAATCCTTATTAATATTATAAATGGGAAAGTGTGTGTGTGTGTGTGTCTGTTTTTTGTACGTATTTCAGCCAAAACGGAGCGACGAACAGACGTGATTTTTTCAAGTGGCGATAGTTGAAGCCTGAAGGGATGGAAAGTGATATAGGCTACTTTTCATCTCTTTCTAACCCCCCCCAACTTCCTTAAAATGGGAGGTGGAAGTTTGTATGGAGCATTCGGCAATTTAAAGGTAGAAAGTTAAAAATTGTTATGAAGACTATTTTTAACTAACAAAAATACCCATTTTTACAGTAGAATATCTACAGTAGCGTATTAAAGTAATTTTCTGTTCAGAGTTATCTTCTGTGTTCTAAAATGAGGAAAGGGGAACCGTCTCCATGTTACTCCGAATTTAAGGCGAGCGAAGCCGCGGGCAAAAGGTAGTAATACATAAAATGCCATGTAATGCCATGCCTCATTAACACTTTTATTCTGATAGTTTCTTTATGTAATTACACTGAAACGCAGCAACACTGTCACCGTTTGTGATTTTGGGACATTGCAATTGTATTTATGCAATCTTAAGTAAAATTAGTGTAGTAAATAGTTTCTATATAAAGAAAATGCATATACGATTTTTAAATTATCCGTACTCAAAAATACTAAGAATATATGAGTCTGGATGAAAATGTTCGCCCTCGGACCAACGGTTACGTTTTTCGCGAAATGGACTTACCCTTCACAACTTTTAAAATTATTACAATACTCGTCAAAATTATGAAGAAAGGCACGTCCTCTCCAGTGTTTAAAACAATAGAACTCACTTTTTAATGCAAGAGCATTGTTTCAGAAGCAGGGCGACGTACTGCCCGATGGCTGTGTCGGCGCCAAGAACTGATACCTGGACACCAGGCCGAGGCGCCGGCATCGGAGGCAGTTCCTTTTCCGGTGGTGGCGGCAACGCAATTTGTTTAGGCTCCTTCGGGACACATACTTCTTGTTTGCACTGGAGCCGACGAAATGGAGCTGTTTGTTTTTAATGTTAATTGTTAATTAGTTCTTATACAATAAGCTAAAACCTGATATTAGGAGGGAGCATCAAATTATGTTATTCTGTAAGCGATACACGTTACGATCCAAAGAAAAGGTCTACATAACAGCTTGTTGCGTATAACACCGCTTTCAATTACAATCCTAAGGATTTTGGCTTAAACATTGCTTTATATTTTTTCTTGGTCCACCCAAAGTCTTGCCACCAAACGATTCGTCGTGTTCCGGCACGTTGTCTGGTGAGGCCGTACGGAGTACGAGTCTAAGCAGTTGTATTGTAATGTGTGCCGGGTACAATGCACCAAATGTTGTTGTGTCGGAAGTTTGGTCATGGAGAGTCTCTAGATCAATCTTCCTCTGGCATCGTTGGTCGTGTTGTTGGGTTTAACATTGCATCATCTCAACCAACTGTCGTCTTCCTTCCTAGCCACTCAGTTTTTTTTTTTTTATTGAATATTTTTATTTAATAAACTAGCGAGCTTTACCATCAACAATTGCATCACTGCTTACAATTAGGCTGGATTGCGGTCAACCACTACTTTATAATTATTAAAATGTATATGTATATATTTTTAATTTTTTATATTATATTTTACTTTATATTTTTAGTCGAATCCTCAAAAAATTATCGACTCAAAAATGTATATAATAATGCCATAACAATAATTGTCAAAATTACGGGCATTGAAATGGTATGTGTTACGCAGTGATTCTGCAGGCCTGCCTCCGTAGGCCAAGCACGTGTTGAATGTTATAAGAACTAAACAACAGGGTAATTGCGTAACCCACTGAAGTAGCAATGGATATCATTTTGACAGTTGAACAATATTCATTGCGTTATTTACATTGTTGAGCAGACATTTTTCGAACACATGCAGCAATGGTTTAGCAATAGACTTCAAAATTATTCCAATTGATAGTAATAGCGTGTTACGAAATTAGGGTGCAGGTGTATTCCGAGACGAGCTCAAATGCACCATCGTAGACACCTGTTTGAGTAGACCTCTTCAGTGGATTGTAGCGTGAATGGCTGCCATAAGCTGACAAGTAAGATCAGTAACTTACTTCCAAAGTTCGTTCCACCCTCAATCACCTTCAGTTTAATCTTATGTAGGATACCTCCCTTCTTTTTTTTTCTTCTCTCACATTCTGGTTCAGATGGGATGTCTGCTATAGCTCTACTGCAGTCTTTTGAATTTGCATAAGATCTACGAAGAATCCACTCTGATCGTTTGTTCGATGATTTTGAGGATCTTACGATACACGACCAGATTCCCCGAGTCATGGACATCATTTCAGTGGGATTGTGGTTTGGTTTTTTTGTTAATTTAATAAATATTGTTTAAACATACGGGTGCCTTTTGTTGCTGTCGTGAAATATAATGAATTTTGACGTGTTTCGTTTCTTTTTTATTCTTTTGTTGAAATGTGACAGAATATTATATTAAACGTTTTGTAAATCTAAGAAGGTGCATTATGTGCTTTGGTAGGTTATGAACTAGATTTTTTTTAAATGTTATAAACTAGAACTTTACTCGGTGGTAGGCCATAATATCGGCCGCCGGCAGAAGTTACCACCCATCAGACAAAGTCTCGCCGCTAAGCGATTCGTCGTGTTCCGGCATGATGTCTGCTGAAGCCGTAAGGAGGATGGGTCTGAGTAATTGTGTTGCGATGTGTGCCGGGGACGATGCACCAAAAGTTATTGTGTCGGGAGTTTGGTCGTGGAGTGTCTCCAGGTCAGTCTCATTCTGGCGCAGCATCGTTGGTCGTGCTGTTGGGTTTAACATTGCATCACCTCGCTCAACTGCCGTCTTCCTTCCTATTCACTAAGTTTTTTTAAGTGAATAGGCTTAATTAACTAGCGCGCTTTACCATCAACGATTGCATTACTGCTTACTATCAGGCGGAATTGCAGTCAAGCACTAGGTTATAATGATTAAAAAGCTTGACCGCGCTCCCGTCTGATGGTAAGCACTGATGCAATCGTCGATTTTAAGGCGCACAGCGCACTAGTTTAAGAGCCTAACCACTCTAGCCTTGAAGACACAGGTCTGTATTACAGAACCTCACTCAAAACTCAAACTTTACTTAAATCTCGATTGAACCCTTTTGATTGGTTGAAACTAGTTTTAAGTAATGCTTGAGTCTTGAGTAAGGTAATACGGTCCTTAAATTGAAATCAAACGGGAAATTGTTACAGTCCTTTGATGTACGCGGTACCTATAAAAGACGAGGCTGGACTAGGTTCGTTTTGAAGGAGGTTTTTTTAGTGGATAAGGAACTTAGGCTAAGCTAAGACCACTGCTCACGTGATTTGCGACTAATGTATTGATGCTGTGTTGAGCCAGAAATCCAGCTGTACGTATATCGTAGCTCCTAATAAAATAAAAAAACTGTAAACCGCGATCCCAGCCAAGTTTCTCATAAAACTTAAGTCTGATAATAAAATTAAGTCAATCATTCATCCAAACATCAGATCCATTAAACCAACATCGCCCAATAAAAAGCCTGCATCTTATTTATAGTCCAGCTCGTTGAGAGGGAAAGCGGGCGTCAACGGTCTGCCTTGACACTGCAGTATTTATAGTCTACTCTCAATTGTTATTGGCCTATTTCCTCACTAGCGTTTCTAAAATAGGCTCATTCAATCAGTGGACTTTTGTTTACTTTGCTTTGTTTTGGCTGAGTTGAGGCCGTTTTTAATACAAAGACGTGCAACCGCTGCTAAAACCATACCAAGGTGGTTTTTGATTAGCAGCGATAGTTGGTATCGATGTCTTCTTGCAGCTAGGAACAAATGCTTTATCTATTTTTGACTTCTGTAGATGCCAAACTCTGGGCTGACTCTGTATACAAAGGTTGCCATTCTTCTTAATCTTAGTGTCGCTGGCACGACAGTTATTTATATTTCGTAAGGCCAAAACTTTGACATTTAGACAGCGTTATCGGTGCTCAGGTAATTTTGGATATCTGTTTTGGTGCAAGAAGGGCGGGATAGAAGATAGATAGATTGCCACCGATATGCTAAGAAGAAGTGTTCTGAGCAACTTGGGAGAAGTCTATTTCAAGCAAACGACACTTGCTTCTCTGATTTGCTTCAGTTAAATCAGGTACTGATCTGTTTTAACTGAAGCAAATCAGAGAAGCAAGTGTCGTTTATGGCGTAGTAGTATTCGATATTCTATGTAACTGTACGCTTTTCTATGTAGATATTAAATCTCAGTAGATTTAATATCTACATAGAAAAGCTTACAACACTAACCAACACTACTATATTATGAAGCAATACAAGTAATTAAATTCAATAAAACCATCTTACAAGCCTTGCACCCTTTTTCTTGGTGGTAGACCATAACATCGGCTGCCGGTAGAAGTTACCACCCACCAGACAAAGTCGTGCCCTGCCGCCCGCCGCCCGCGGAAGGGTGCTTAGCGGAAATTTATTAAGTTACCTTTTTTTACGAAATAATATTTATTTTTTTAGGGGGATTTTTTTTTAAGCCCGGTTTTGTATGCATTAGTAGAATCAGTTATCGATACCTAACAACACCTTCACGGGTCGGACAGGGTTTTCTTAACATACTGTATAGACACAATAAACACTAGGATATGTAATAAATTAAGGTTCACATTTTTGCAGATGTGCCAATATATTACTAGAGGAATGATAATATCATTCCATCAGCATATTATGCTGACTATATTACGCAGTCCCCGTCGTTCAAGATTCAAAGCACAAGATGTGATTTATACCCAGCTTATTTTGCAAGAAATTCAAAATCAATATAATACAACACTGGCGCGGCCATATTTCAATTATTAAAATTCCGAAACCAATAAATTAATTCCCAAACACCGACAAGAGTCGTTTCTACAGAGAATTAAAAAGTTGTGCCAGTAGAAAAATACAGCTGACTAAGACGAAGTTTGTTCGGCGTAATGGAGGGAGCAATTATAGAATTTAGCTGAGCTGGCAACACCGAGCGAGTTCGAATAATCTGATAAACATGGAGTTTGTACTGCATTCTGAAGTGGTTCCTTGTAATTGAGCCATTAATTTGCTGTGGGATATTGTTCCTTGGAGTTAGATTTTGTACTAGTTGCCCAATTACACACTAATGTTCATATATTATTTATTTATTTATTTATTCAGAAAGTTATAAATAAAATTTTATAAAAAGAAATGTAATGAAATAAAAACAATAAACTAAAAAGAAATGTAATGAAATAAAAACAATAAACTAAAATAAAAACTGTAACTAATAATAACACACCGTCAGTAGCAATGGGTACGTATGTTAGGCCGTATGACTCCCAAGACGAGTGTTACAAGAGGTGTTTATTTCAATTAGTTAGAGGATGGATAACACAGGACACAATGACTGATGTTAGGGATCGAGATCAGCAAGAAATGAGTTGGTTTCGATTTCGATTTCAATTTTGTTTAAATTCTATTTAAATAGTTAATTTTTTAAGATTTTATATTGTATCCTCAACTTTTTTTTCTACTTTCAAAGTTTTCATTGCTTTGTAGAGAGGAGGGTTGCCATAATCCCTTCGCTCGTCCGTTAAAGAGAAGAGAGAAGGGCTTCTGCCCGCTTCCCTGGTGAGAGTTCCCTTATAGACTACAGGCCCATGTCCAAAAATGGATGGGTCATATGAACCACCAGGTGACGTATATAGGACGATATAAGAGCATAAAATAAGAAGATTCAGCTCTATGCCGTCACTTGTGAGTTGTCCAACTGAGTGCCGGTGAAAATTCCAAAGCGCATGTAGAGTGAGTATCTTTTGGGTCACATATTTTTGTACGGCATTTTTATCATCGGTAAATCCATGAAAAATAATAAGAAAGCGCGCAGTGCCGTAAAAAATGATGCGCCACAAAGTCGATATTTTTTTTTTATTTTCTGTCAATTTCCAGGGTAAATTTGTTCATTTTATTCTGTACGGCATCAGTTTCATTCTGTTTCAATATAGCTTCTAATCCATTATTCCGCAATGCCGTACAAAAATATATGACCCAAAAGGTACTCACTCTACCTGCGCTTTTGAATTCTCACCAGCACTCAGTTGGACAGCTTACAAGTGACGGCATAGAGCTGAATCTTATTATTTTATGCTTTTATATCGTCCTATATACGTCACCTGGTGGTTCATATGACCCATCCATTTTTGGACATGGGCCTGTAGTCTATTAGTCACCTCTTACGACACCCACGGGAGGATATGGGTTGGTACTATTCTAAGCCCATCGTCATCAATGCGTACTCTTTTCCCTTTGTTGTGGTTGGCTTCCCGTCTAACCGGATGCGTATGACTACCAGTATTTAATATGAAACGTCTGCCTATTAGGCCTCCATAACCCAGTTATTTCGTAATACGATACTCCATGGTCTTCAGGCTTCTGACAACCCTTAACTTCTTCTTTTATCAAGGTGAGATTCAACCTCAACTCTTGATCAATGGCCTTTGTGGAATAGATACCACAATTTTGCCAACAACACGTGTAACAAATTATAGAAATTCTTTGAAAATTTTATTTTACAATAATGGTGGATATGACAGTTGAAAAAGACGGCCGCGTGAACCGTCTATGAGGGAGGTTTGAGGCAAAGTCAGGATGCGGCCACTATACTGCGATATTTCAATGTTCTTTATGAAATATTTACTGAATGCACTTTTTACTACATAAATCACGCGCTTTTATTTAGTAAACGAACTATAAATAATTTTAAAAGTCCAATGCAAAATGGGCGTGACACTCATCTTAGCTTTCCCGTCAAAAAAAACATTCCAAATCGACCCTTAACTTATCATTTTAATGACTTTGCCTTGAACTGATGACAGACGTGACCAACAGCTTAAAAGTTGAAACTAACAAAAAAAAGAAATTATGTGATTTCGCTTAATAATTTTAATGCACTGCGTTAAAGAAAAGGACATCGAGAAGGCTACGCTCTTCACGATGTGGACAAACCATCATCAACAATCAGCCATCATCACGAATATTAAATGAAAGTAACTTTACTAAACCATTAACTATGCTAAAACGACTGAAAGTGTTATCAAATATTTCTTGCAAAAATGTATCTAAAGAAGACTACCTCATGATTCAGTAACGTGAATAAAACCACTGAAAAAATGGAGCCCATAATTGATGTAACTGCCTGGTTAGCCTTGTGATCAGTAAGCTCGATAGCTGGGCTTGGAGCCCTTGATTTACTTCTTAAGACAAGCACAATGTTTTTGGGTCGTTCATTAGGAAATTCTTTAAAGCAACGTGCATCCTGATGGAATTAAATAACTCACTTTCAATGAATGTTAGAAAAAACAAAAATTATTTATTGTTATGTTATTTGTTCATTCCATACATGTTTCATAGATGATATTACAAGATAATATTAATAGGCCAGGCATAGCAAAACTAAGGAGAGAGGGAGAGGGCTAAATGTGTTACGCAATTATCCTTATGGAGTCTGGATTTGTGTTCTATTATAGCGTGTGGTGTCCTTCTGCGAGGACGTGATGTCGCAGAAGGAAGCTGCGGAACGGGAGAGAGATCTCAACTCCCTTCCCGGGCCGCAGAAGACGCACCGGGCGCCGAGGAAGAGCGGATGACGCCCTCTTCCGGCCCCCATGAATGGGTCCAGGGGCAAGGGACATGGGGAAGTCCCCGCCCCCTATTCGTTGGACCCCGAGGCGGAGGCGCGCGCGAGTGTCGGCGCACGCCTCAGAGCCGATGCACGGGGTAGTTTAACACCTCACTACCCCGTGCAGGAAGCGAGGCGCACGTGACCGGAGAGATACCGGGGTGGTTTTTAGTCAGTAGAAGTCTGATAGACCCCGTCGCCCACCCCAGGGCGGCGGACATCCATTGAGGATTTTCCACCCCGGTACAAAAAAAAAGGGTTAGGTTAGGTTAGGTTTCCGTGCGCAGTTTCTGGCCTGCCATCGGACGCGTCCCCAGGTGGCGGATAGGGGAACGGCCCCCAGATATGGGGGTTACCGGTTTACCGGCGTGGACCAAAACCAGAAGTGGGGACCGCTTCGGCGGTCACACGCGCGGCGGGTCGGCCACCACTCCAGGTGGCTGACGTGACCCGAAGTCCGGGTCACCGTCGGGCAACCCGGTCTCCTCATTGAGAGGAGCTGGGGGCCCCGTTTGCCTTCGGGCAAACGAGTGGGGCTAAGAGGAAGGACACCTCGCTAAAAAACCCTTGGCTGCTGCGTCTTCTTGCACACGAAGACGTATCCAGCCGGGCTCCTCCCTATGGAGGACCCACTGTGGGCCTGCCTTCGGGCGGGAATCGCTGGCGGGGGATTGGTAGGCAGGCATGCTATTTCCCATGACCCCGCCACTAAGGCGATGTCGGTGTGCCGCTGTTCGGTTTTAGTGGGTATTCCCGGCTTCGGCTGGGCGAGTCCCACACACGCCCTTCGGGGTATGGTGCGTAAATGTCATTTCCACAGCGTCAAAAAAAAAAAAAAAAAAAAAAAAAAAAAAAAAAAAAAAAAAAAAAAAAAAAAAAAAAAAAAAAAAAGGTTAGGTTAGGTTGCGTCATCTATCGGGGACGTGACGGTGCCGGTCGGCACCAAATGTCGTGCGGTGTTCCACAGGGATCGGTCTTGGGACCGCTCCTGTGGAACATCGGCTACGACTGGGTGCTGAGAGGCGAGCTCCCGTCGGGCGCCGACTTGACGTGTTATGCGGACGACACGCTTGTCACTGCCCGGGGGAGCTCGTACAGGGAAGCGACGTTGATAGCCACGGCTGCGGTGTCACAGGTGGTGAACCGCATCCAGCGCCTGGGCCTGGAGGTGGCCCTTGACAAGTCGGAGGCCATGGTTTTCCATGGCCCCCGGCGTGCGCCGGCGCCGGGATCACATATCGTGGTCAGTGGGGCCCGGATAGATGTCGAGTTCACCATGAAGTACCTGGGATTGGTGCTCGACAGCCGGTGGGATTTCGGACCCCACTTCCGGCGGCTGGCGCCCAAGCTGATGGGTGCAGCAGGCGCGCTATCAACGCTGCTTCCCAACATGGGGGGCCCGAGCGCCGCCTGTAGGCGGTTATACGTAGGAATCGTGCGGTCCATGGCCCTATATGGGGCCCCTGTGTGGGCGATGGACCTGACGGCCGGAACACTCGCCATTCTGCGCAAGCCGCAGAGGGCGATGGCCGTCAGGGTCGTCCGCGGGTATCGCACGATATCCTACGAGGCGGCTTGCGTCCTGGCCGGATCCCCGCCCTGGGACCTAGAGGCGAAAGTACTCGCGTCATTGTACCGATGGCGCGAGGAAGAACGGACACGGGGCTCCAGTCCGGTGCAGCGGCAGATAGAGCTGCGCCGAGAGGAGCTCCGTCAGGTCCTGGTGGCGGACTGGCGGCAGAGGCTTATGCGCCCTACCGCCGGCCTCGCTACCGTCGAGGCGATCCGGCCAGTACTCGACAACTGGCTCGGGAGGAGGCACGGCTCCCTGTCGTTCAGGGTGACGCAGGTACTGTCGGGGCATGGCTGCTTCGGCAAGTACCTGCGTCGCTTAGGCAGGGAGCCGGACGCTCGGTGCCACCACTGCGTCCAATGCGGGGAGGACACGGCGCAGCACACGCTCTCCGAGTGTGTAGCTTGGGAGGAGCAGCGCCGTGTCCTCACAAATGAAGTAGGAGGCGACCTGACGCTGCCGGCAGTAGTGCGGAGGATGGTCGGCAGCTCAGAGTCGTGGGACGCGGTGGTGTCCTTCTGCGAGGACGTGATGTCGCAGAAGGAAGCTGCGGAACGGGAAAGGGAGATATCAACTCCCTTCCCGGGCCGCAGAAGACGCACCGGGCGCCGAGGAAGGGCGGATAACGCCCTCTTCCGCCCCCCATGATTGGGTCCAGGGGCGAGGGACATGGGGAAGTCCCCGCCCCCCATTGATGGACCCCGAGGCGGAGGCGCGCGCGAGTGTCGGCGCGCGCCTTTGAGGCGATGCACGGGGTAGTTTAACACCCCACTACCCCGTGCAGGAGACGAGGCCCGGACAGACCGGGCCAGCACGAGGATGTGGGGCCGTGGAAGAATTTAGACTCCCGCGGCCCCACGCGCGCTCGTGATAGAAGACACACCGGGGTGGTTTTAGTCAGTAAAAGTCTGACATACCCCGACGCCCACCCCAGGGCGGCGGGCATCCTATGAGGATTTCCACCCCGGCAAAAAAAAAAAAAAAAAAAAAAAAAAAAAAAAAAAAAAAAAAAAAAAAAAAAAAAAAAAAAAAAAAAAAGGTGTCCGTGTGCGGGGTACGCCCCACAGTGCTGACTTCCTCGCAGTGTACCCCGGGCAACGCCGTGTCTGACCACCGTAACGGAGTGGCAGACCGGTGGCTAACAAGCACTGTGACCTACGCGATCTGCGAAATTTTATTTTACTTTGAGGGCGATTGCGTCTTGTGGTTTTTAATATTGTTTTTATCGTGGGTTTTTATTACTGTGGGTTTGGTTTTATTGAGGATTTTTAGCTATGCCGAAACCAATGCGAGATGCTTCCGGGCGTTTCGTCGCAAAAGGCCCTTCTCAGGGCCAACCAAAAGGCCCTTCTCAGGGCCAACCCAAAGGCCCTTCTCAGGGCCACCCCGACGAAATGTCGGCGTCGGAGGCGAGTCGCGCACCTTCTGCGACGGGCTTCTGCGGAGAGGACGAGTTCTCCGACTCGGACATGGGGTCCGTTGTCGGGGACTCGTCCTCTGTGTGTGGAGTGGCTGCGGAGCGCAGCCTGAAGAGGGCCTACCTGAGGCTCGGGTCCGAGGGCTCCTCGGGCTCGGCCAAGGGTAAGCCCAACAAGAAGAAGTCGAAGGCGAAGAATGCTTCGCCATCGACTTCTTCTCAGGCTGGCACCCACGATGTGGGTTTGGCAGACGCCCAGCGCCAGCTCGGCTTGGCCAGACGGGCCGAGGCCGAGCTGGAACTGGAGGAGTTGGTTGCCGCCAAGGAGAGGCAGGCGCGCGCAACCAAGGCGAGGGCCGGTTATGGTTCGGCCCTCGTCAGCTTCGATGGCCTTTCCGTGGCTGAGTTGGTCCGCTTGGCGGAGGAGGACAAGGAGGAGATCGTCGAGGTCGCCTCCAGGTCCTCCAACCTCAAGGGGACCTTCCAGAAGGCCCTCAAATGCCGTGCAACCAGCCTGCACGGGATAATAGTGGAGCTGACGCAGCGCACTGCGTCAGAAGAGACGAGGCAGCTGCAGGCGAGGGTGGATCGCCTGCAAGCGGAGGTCAGCCAGCTTCACAAGAAGCTGGCTGAGGCTACGGCCCCGCCCCCGTCTGCTGCGGCCCCGTCGGCAGCGGTTCCCGCCCCCTCCTCCTCCAACCTTGAGGAATTGTTCCGCAAGGTGGTCATGGAGGAGAGGGCGTTTACTCGGGCCTGCTTTGCGGGCATCGAGGATAGGCTCCTGCCCGAAAAACGTCTTCGCCCGCCACTTACGGCAGACAAGACGCCTACAGTGGCTCCCCAGCCCGCGAAGCCCTCCAAGGGCAAGGGCAAGGGGAAAAAGTCCCCGGGGGCTCTGCCTCCCCCCGGTACGAGTGCAGGCGCCCAGACGAAGCCGGTTGCCACCACGGCACCCCCCCAGGTGCAGGAGGGAGACGCCCTCCTCCCTTCCACTACCCCAGCCAACCAGTCGTGGTCAGAGGTGGTTAGGAAGGGAAAGGGGAAGGGTAAAAAGGCGACCAAGGCCACGGCTGCCCCGGCGGCTGCCTCGGCGGCTGCCTCGGCGGCTGCCCCGGCAGCTGCCGCGACAGCCGCAAAGGCTCCGAGGCTGGTTGCCCCCAAAACCGCGGCGGTCACGGTGACGATCGTCCCCGAAGCCGCGGAGAAGGGGGTAACGTACGAGTCCGTCCTGAGACGGGCTCGTACCGTCGCCAACCCCGCCGAGTTGGGGATTGGCGCTTGCCGCCGGACCCAAACCGGAGCTCGTCTATTCGAGTTTCCGGGGAAGGACGGCGGCAAAAACGCCGACCTGTTCGCCGGCAAGTTGAGGGAGGTGCTTGCCGACGTGGCGAAGGTCGCCAGGCCGACCAAAACCACCTCCATTGAGGTGACCGGTCTTGATGACTCGGTCACCAAAGAGGAGGTGGTGGAGGCGGTCGCAAATGCCGGTGGCTGCGAACCCGCAGCGGTGCAGGCTCGGGCTATTAGGCCCGGCCGCGGTGGACTGGGCACTATCCGGCTGGTGTGCCCAGTCGCCGCAGTGTTGGCCGTCCGGGCAAAATGCCAAGGACGGCTCTTCGTAGGCTTTAGCCGGGCCGTGATCCGGGTGCTTGAGGCAGCGCCGATGCGCTGCTTCAAGTGCTTCGGCATCGGCCACACCCGAGCCATGTGTCCGTCCAGCGTGGATAGGGCGGACACATGCTTCCGCTGCGGGAAGCAAGGGCATATGGCGGCCTCGTGCGATGCCGCCAAGCCGCACTGCGCTGCGTGCGCCGACAGTGGTCGCCCCGCCGACCACGTCATGGGGGGGACGTCATGCCGTCCTCCCTCCAAGAAGGGCAAGCCGCAGGCGGCTATAAGCCGTCCTGCCGCTGCTGCCACTACCCCCGCTGATATCCCATCAGCAGCGGTGGCCGAGGGTGATGCGATGGTCGAGTAATGGGTGCCGACCATCGCATCCTCCAGGCCAACACCAACCACTGCCGGGCTGCCCAGGACCTGCTGGTGCAGTCAATGGCCGAGTGGTTGGTGGATGTGGCAGTGGTGGCCGAGCCGTACTATACTCCCAGCAATTGGCTGGGAGATAGTGACGGCTCGGTGGCAATCGTGGCGCGGTCTTCCTCGGACTCCCCTCCCCTCTCGCTCTTAGAGAGGGGACCGGGATACGTGGCCGCCGCGTGGGGAGGGTTGGCCCTTGTGGGGGTCTACTTCTCCCCAAACCGCCCTCTCCAGGACTTCGAGGATTTCCTCGGGGTCCTGACGGCGGTCATCGGAAGGACGGCGCCACGACAGGTCTCCGTGTTGGGAGACCTGAATGCCAAGTCGGTGGTCTGGGGAAACCCGGCCACCGACGCCCGCGGTCGGGCGGTCGAATTGTGGGCGGCCTCGTCTGGTCTCTCCCTCTTGAATAGGGGGAGCGTCCAGACGTGCGTGCGGCGGCAGGGCGGGTCCATTGTGGACCTCACCTTTGCCACGCCCGCACTGGCCGCCCGCATTCGAAATTGGAGGGTGGAACTGGGGGAGACGATCTCGGATCACCGCTACGTGCGTTGCGAGATCTCCCCCCAGAATCCACGGGGGCGCCGCAGCACCCCCTCATCGTCGGGCCGTTCCCCGTTTCCAAGGTGGGCTCTGACCCACCTTGACCGGGAGGCGGCACGGGAGGCCGCGTTCGTCCAGGACTGGCTTTGGCCAGGTCCCGGCGTGGACGTCCTGGACGTGGACGCGGCGGCGGCCCGACTGAGGGGGTCATTGACCGAGGTATGCAACGCCAGCATGCCTCGGTCGAGACGTCCACCTCCCCGACGCGCCGTGTACTGGTGGTCGGAGGAGTTGGCGGAGCTGCGGGCCACCTGCGTGGCGGCACGGCGAACCTACACCCGATCGCGTCGGCGGCGCCGACGGGACGAGGCCGAAGAGGACCGCCTCTACTCCACATACGTGGGGGCGAGGGCGGCCTTTAAGTCGGCCATCGGCGCCGCCAAGGACGCGGCGAGGGCTGAGCTGCTGGAGGGTCTCGACAACGACCCATTCGGGAGACCATATAAGGCGGCGCGGAACAAACTGCGTCGCATTGGTCCCCCGGTTGCCGAGACCCTGGAACCAGCGCTCCTGGATGGGGTGGTGCGGTCCCTGTTTCCGCGCAGGGATCCGCACTTCACCCCACCAGTGATGGGCCCGCCAAGGGAAGAACCGGAGGAGGAAGCTCCTCCTCCTCCGGTCTCAGAGGAGGAATTTGGCGCGGCGACTCTCCGTCTCCGCGCCAAAAAGACGGCTCCTGGCCCGGACGGCGTTCCCGCCAGGGTGGTGGCCATCGCGGTCACCGAGATGGAGGGAAGGTTTCGGGACCTCTTTGACGCGTGCTTCGCGTCGGGGAGGTTCCCGAAACCTTGGCGGGAAGGCCAACTGTGCCTCCTCCGGAAGGAAGGGCGGCCGGCGGACTCCCCCTCGGCTTACCGGCCCATCGTCTTGCTTGACGAGGCCGGTAAGATGTTCGAGGGGATTATCGCCGCCCGCCTGAAGCGCCATCTGCGGAACGTGGGACCGGACCTGTCGGACGCCCAGTTCGGTTTTCGAGCTGGGCGTTCGACAGTGGACGCCCTGGCCCTTCTCAAGGGCCAGGTGACAGAGGCGGTAGGAGTGGGGGATGGAGTGTTGGCTGTGTCATTCGACATTGCCAACGCCTTCAACTCCATCCCCCACTCCACCATCCTGGAGGCGCTCCGGTTCCACGGTGTGCCCCTTTACTTGCGGGGCCTCCTGGCCAGCTACTTGGAGGACCGTGCCGTCCTCCTCGTGGACGGGGCTGGCCAGGTCCGGCGGTATGGCGTGGAAACCGGCGTTCCACAGGGGTCCGTCCTAGGGCCTCTTCTGTGGAACGTCGGTTATGACTGGCTCCTGCGGGGAACTCTCCTACGAGGCACGAGTGTCATCTGCTACGCGGATGACACTCTCCTCACTTCCCGCGGGAGCACCTTCCGGGAGGCGGCCAGTTTGGCGTCGGCGGGCGGATCCTTAGTGGCGGGAAGGATCCGCCGCCTGGGCTTGAGGGTGGCGCTGCACAAAACGGAGGCCGTGTTCTTTCACGGCCCCCGGCAGCGCCCCCCACCCGACGCCCACATTTATGTGGAGGGGGTGAGGGTCGGGGTTGAGGCCCAGATGAAGTATCTGGGCCTCATGCTGGACAGCAGGCTGCGCTTCGGCCCGCACTTTAGCGGGCTGTCGACGCGCCTGCTGAAAGCCGCGGACGCCCTCTCATGGCTCATGCCGAACATGGGAGGGCCGAGCACTCGGTGCCGGCGGTTATACGCCGGCATACTGAGGAGCATGGCCCTTTACGGGGCCCCAATTTGGGCGGACTCCCTCCACAGGAGGGAGAACCTCACCACCCTTCGGGCGCCCCAAAGGGCCATCGCCCAGCGGGTAGCGCGGGCCTACCGCACGGTAGGTTTCGCTTCGGCATGCGCTCTGGCGAGCACCCCGCCTTGGGAGCTCGAGGCCTGGGTGCTCGCCAGAGTGTACGAGTGGACGGCGGGGCGCAGGGCGCTGGGCGAGCGTCCGGCCCCGGAGTTGAGGGAGGCCGTCCGCCGGGAGGCGAGGGACGCCATCGTCCAACATTGGACGCGCGACCTCGCCTCCGCGGTGTTCGGCCGTCGCACCCTCGACGCCATCGGGCCAGTCCTGAAGGACTGGCTCGACAGGCGTCACGGGTTCCTCTCCTTCCGTCTGGTGCAGGTACTCTCCGGTCACGGCTGCTTCGGCAGGTACCTGCACCGGATAGGACGAGAGGAAACGCCGTCGTGCCACGGTTGCGGCGCGGCGGAGGACACGGCGGACCACACCCTCGCGGTGTGCCCGTCGTGGGCCGTGCCGCGCCGCGATCTTGTCGCGGCGGTAGGAGGGGACCTCTCGCTGCCCGCCGTCGTCAGAGCGATGGTGGGGAGCGAGGGGGCCTGGGCGGCGATGGCCTCCTTCTGCGAGCTCGTGACGTCGCAGAAGGAGGCCGCGGAGCGCGAGAGGGAGGAGGATCCCCTCGCTCCGGCGCTCCGTAGGCGGCGTAGGGGCAGGAGAAGGCGGGATTTCGCCCGCTTTCTCCCGCCCTGAGGTGAGCGGCGGGCGTGAGGCACGGGGGTGCCCGCGCCCGCCTTGCAGGGCTCACCACGTGTGGGAGCTTCGGTCCCCCTCCTAGGAGGGGCAAATGAGGGCCCGCCTTACTAGGCGGGTTTCGCCGGCGGGGGAGAGGAAGCCCAGGCTGTGCTAGTTTCCCACTCCCCCGCCACTATGGCGATGCCGGAGCGCCGCTGGGGTTTTTAGTGGGTATACCGGGAGGCTCTCTCCCGGGGAGTCCCACATACCCTTCCCGTCCCCCGACGGGAGGGGATGCGTAATTGACATTTTCCCCAGCGACAACAAAAAAAAAAAAAAAAAAAAAAAGGTTAGGTTATGTTTTAGCCGGGCCGTGATCCGGGTGCTTGAGGCAGCGCCGATGCGCTGCTTCAAGTGCCTGGGGATTGGCCACACCCGAGCCATGTGTCCGTCCACAGTGGATAGGGCGGACACATGCTTCCGCTGCGGGAAGGAGGGGCATATGGCGGCCTCGTGCGATGCCGCCAAGCCGCATTGCGCGGCGTGCGCCGACAGTGGCCGCCCCGCCGACCACGTTATGGGGGGGAGCGCATGTCGTCCTCCCACAAAGAAGGGCAAGCCGCAGGCGGCTATAAGCCGTCCTGCCGCTACTGCCACCACTCCCGCTGATGTCCCATCAGCGGCGGTGGCCGAGGGTGATGCGATGGTCGAATAATGGGTATCGACCATCGCATCCTGCAGGCAAACACCAACCACTGCCGGGCTGCCCAGGACTTACTGGTGCAGTCAATGGCCGAGTGGTTGGTGGATGTGGCAGTGGTGGCCGAGCCGTACTATACTCCCAGCAATTGGCTGGGAGATAGTGACGGCTCGGTGGCAATCGTGGCGCGGTCTTCCTCGGACACCCCTCCCCTCTCGCTCTTAGAGAGGGGACCGGGATACGTGGCCGCCGCGTGGGGAGGGTTGGCCCTTGTGGGGGTCTACTTCTCCCCAAACCGCCCTCTCCAGGACTTCGAGGATTTCCTCGGGGTCCTGACGGCGGTCATCGGGAGGACGGCGCCACGACAGGTCTCCGTGTTGGGAGACCTGAATGCCAAGTCGGTGGTCTGGGGAAACCCGGCCACCGACGCCCGCGGTCGGGCGGTCGAATTGTGGGCGGCCTCGTCTGGTCTCTCCCTCTTGAATAGGGGGAGCGTCCAGACGTGCGTGCGGCGGCAGGGCGGGTCCATTGTGGACCTCACCTTTGCCACGCCCGCACTGGCCGCCCGCATTCGAAATTGGAGGGTGGAACTGGGGGAGACGATCTCGGATCACCGCTACGTGCGATTCGAGATCTCCCCCCAGAATCCACGGGGGGCGCCGCAGCACCCCCTCATCGTCGGGCCGTTCCCCGTTTCCAAGGTGGGCTCTGACCCACCTGGATCGGGAGGCGGCACGGGAGGCCGCGTTCGTCCAGGACTGGCTTTGGCCAGGTCCCGGCGGGGACGTCCTGGACGTGGACGCGGCGGCGGCCCGACTGAGGGGGTCATTGACCGAGGTGTGCAACGCCAGCATGCCTCGGTCGAGACGTCCACCTCCCCGACGCGCCGTGTACTGGTGGTCGGAGGAGTTGGCGGAGCTGCGGGCCACCTGCGTGGCGGCACGGCGGGCTTACACCCGCTCGCGTCGGCGGCGCCGACGGGACGAGGCCGAAGAGGACCGCCTCTACTCCACATACGTGGAGGCGAGGGCGGCCTTCAAGTCGGCCATCGGCGCCGCCAAGGACGCGGCGAGGGCTGAGCTGCTTGAGGGTCTCGACAACGACCCATTCGGGAGGCCATATAAGGCGGCGCGGAACAAACTGCGTCGCATTGGTCCCCCGGTTGCCGAGACCCTGGAACCAGCGCTCCTGGATGGGGTGGTGCGGTCCCTGTTTCCGCGCAGGGATCCGCACTTCACCCCACCAGCGATGGGCCCGCCAAGGGAAGGACCGGAGGAGGAAGCTCCTCCTCCTCCGGTTTCAGAGGAGGAATTTGGCGCGGCGACGCTCCGTCTCCGCGCCAAAAAGACGGCTCCTGGCCCCGACGGCGTTCCCGCCAGGGTGGTGGCCATCGCGGCCACGGAGATGGAGGGAAGGTTTCGGGACCTCTTCGACGCGTGCTTCGCTTCGGGGAGGTTCCCGAAACCTTGGCGGGAAGGCCAATTGTGCCTCCTCCACAAGGAGGGACGGCCGGCGGACTCCCCCTCGGCATACCGGCCCATCGTTCTGCTCGATGAGGTCGGTAAAATGTTCGAGGGGATCATCGCCGGCCGCCTGAAGTGTCATCTTCGGAGCGTGGGACCGGACCTGTCGGACGCCCAGTTCGGTTTTCGAGCTGGCCGTTCGACAGTGGACGCCCTGGCCCGTCTCAAGGGCCAGGTGACAGAGGCGGTAGGAGTGGGGGATGGAGTGTTGGCTGTGTCATTCGACATTGCCAACGCCTTCAACTCCATCCCCCACTCCACCATCCTGGAGGCGCTCCGGTTCCACGGTGTGCCCCTTTATTTGCGGGGCCTCCTGGCCAGCTACTTGGAGGACCGTGCCGTCCTCCTCGTGGACGGGGCTGGCCAGGTCCGGCGGTATGGCGTAGAAACCGGCGTTCCACAGGGGTCCGTTCTAGGGCCTCTTCTGTGGAACGTCGGTTATGACTGGCTCCTGCGGGGAATCCTCCTACGAGGTACGAGTGTCATCTGCTACGCAGATGACACTCTCCTCACTTCCCGCGGGAGCACCTTCCGGGAGGCGGCCAGTTTGGCGTCGGCGGGCGGATCCTTAGTGGCGGGAAGGATCCGCCGCCTGGGCTTGAGGGTGGCGCTGCACAAAACGGAGGCCGTGTTCTTTCACGGCCCCCGGCAGCGCCCCCCAACCGACGCCCACATTTATGTGGAGGGGGTGAGGGTCGGGGTTGAGGCCCAGATGAAGTATCTGGGCCTCATGCTGGACAGCAGGCTGCGCTTCGGCCCGCACTTTAGCGGGCTGTCGACGCGCCTGCTGAAAGCCGCGGACGCCCTCTCATGGCTCATGCCGAACATGGGAGGGCCGAGCACTCGGTGCCGGCGGTTATACGCCGGCATGCTGAGGAGCATGGCCCTTTACGGGGCCCCAATTTGGGCGGACTCCCTCCACAGGAGGGAGAACCTCACCACCCTTCGGGCGCCCCAAAGGGCCATCGCCCAGCGGGTAGCGCGGGCCTACCGCACGGTAGGTTTCGCTTCGGCATGCGCTCTGGCGAGCACCCCGCCTTGGGAGCTCGAGGCCTGGGTGCTCGCCAGAGTGTACGAGTGGACGGCGGGGCGCAGGGCGCTGGGCGAGCGTCCGGCCCCGGAGTTGAGGGAGGCCGTCCGCCGGGAGGCGAGGGACGCCATCGTCCAACATTGGACGCGCGACCTCGCCTCCGCGGTGTTCGGCCGTCGCACCCTCGACGCCATCGGGCCAGTCCTGAAGGACTGGCTCGACAGGCGTCACGGGTTCCTCTCCTTCCGTCTGGTGCAGGTACTCTCCGGTCACGGCTGCTTCGGCAGGTACCTGCACCGGATAGGACGAGAGGAAACGCCGTCGTGCCACGGTTGCGGCGCGGCGGAGGACACGGCGGACCACACCCTCGCGGTGTGCCCGTCGTGGGCCGTGCCGCGCCGCGATCTTGTCGCGGCGGTAGGAGGGGACCTCTCGCTGCCCGCCGTCGTCAGAGCGATGGTGGGGAGCGAGGGGGCCTGGGCGGCGATGGCCTCCTTCTGCGAGCTCGTGATGTCGCAGAAGGAGGCCGCGGAGCGCGAGCGGGAGGAGGATCCCCTCGCTCCGGCGCTCCGTAGGCGGCGTAGGGGCAGGAGAAGGCGGGATTTCGCCCGCTTTCTCCCGCCCTGAGGTGAGCGGCGGGCGTGAGGCACGGGGGTGCCCGCGCCCGCCCTGCACCGCTCACCACGCGGGAGCCACGGCCCCTCTTTAAGAGGGGCAAATGAGGGCCCGCCTTCTTAGGCGGGTTTCGCCGGCGGGGGAGAGGTAGCTGAGGCTGAGCTAGTTTCCCACTCCCCCGCCACTATGGCGATGCCGGAGTTGCGCTGGGGTTTTTAGTGGGTATACCGGGAGGCTCTCTCCCGGGGAGTCCCACATACCCTGCCCGTCCCCCGACGGGTGGGGATGCGTAATTGACATTTTCCCCAGCGACATCAAAAAAAAAAAAAAAAAAAAAAAAAAGGTTTCCGTGCGCAGTTTCTGGCCTGCCATCGGACGCGTCCCCAGGTGGCGGATAGGGGAACGGCCCCCAGATATGGGGGTTACCGGTTTACCGGCGCGGACCAAAACCAGAAGTGGGGACCGCTTCGGCGGTCACGCGCGGCGGGTCGGCCACCACTCCAGGTGGCTGACGTGACCCGAACTCCGGGTCACCGTCGGGCAACCCGGTCTCCTCATTGAGAGGAGCTGGGGGCCCCGTTTGCCTTCGGGCAAACGAGTGGGGCTAAGAGGAAGGACACCTCGCTAAAAAACCCTTGGCTGCTGCGTCTTCTGCACACGAAGACGTACCCAGCCGGGCCCCTCCCTATGGAGGGCCCACTGTGGGCCTGCCTTCGGGCGGGAATCGCCGGCGGGGGATTGGTAGGCAGGCATGCTATTTCCCATGACCCCGCCACTAAGGCGATGTCGGTGTGCCGCTGTTCGGTTTAGTGGGTATTCCCGGCTTCGGCTGGGCGAGTCCCACACACGCCCTTCGGGGTATGGTGCGTAAATGTCATTTCCACAGCGTCAAAAAAAAAAAAAAAAAAAAAAAAGGTTAGGTTAGATCAACCGCTCTTCGGGCGCCCCAAAGGGCCATCGCCCAGTGGGCAGCGCGGGCCTACCGCACGGTAGGCTTCGCTTCGGCATGCGCTCTGGCGAGCACCCCGCCTTGGGAGCTCGAGGCCTGGGTGCTCGCCAGAGTGTACGAGTGGACGGCGGGGCGCAGGGCGCTGGGCGAGCGTCCGGCCCCGGAGTTGAGGGAGGCCGTCCGCCGGGAGGCGAGGGACGCCATCGTCCAGCATTGGACGCGCGACCTCGCCTCCGCGGTGTTCGGCCGTCGCACCCTCGACGCCATCGGGCCAGTCCTGAGGGATTGGCTCGACAGGCGTCACGGGTTCCTCTCCTTCCGTCTGGTGCAGGTACTCTCCGGTCACGGCTGCTTCGGCAGGTACCTGCACCGGATAGGACGAGAGGAGACACCGTCGTGCCACGGTTGCGGCGCGGCGGAGGACACGGCGGACCATACCCTCGCGGTGTGCCCGTCGTGGGCCGTGCCGCGCCGCGATCTTGTCGCGGCGGTAGGAGGGGACCTCTCGCTGCCCGCCGTCGTCAGAGCGATGGTGGGGAGCGAGGGGGCCTGGGCGGCGATGGCCTCCTTCTGCGAGGTCGTGATGTCGCAGAAGGAGGCCGCGGAGCGCGAGCGGGAGGAGGATCCCCTCGCTCCGGCACTCCGCAGGCGGCGTAGGGGCAGGAGAAGGCGGGATTTCGCCCGCTTTCTCCCGCCCTGAGGTGAGCGGCGGGCGTGAGGCACGGGGGTGCCCGCGCCCGCCTTGCACCGCTCACCACGCGGGAGCCACGGCCCCTCTTTAAGAGGGGCAAATGAGGGCCCGCCTTTCTAGGCGGGTTTCGCCGGCGGGGGAGAGGTAGCTTAGGCTGTGCTAGTTTCCCACTCCCCCGCCACTATGGCGATGCCGGAGTTGCGCTGGGGTTTTTAGTGGGTATACCGGGAGGCTCTCTCCCGGGGAGTCCCACATACCCTGCCCGTCCCCCGACGGGTGGGGATGCGTAATTGTCATTTTCCCCAGCGAGAACAAAAAAAAAAAAAAAAAAAGGTTAGGTTAGATCAAGAAACCCAGATTTATTAGTCGATGAATCTGGGTATAAGTACTTATTATAGGTTTTTATCTAAATTCCAGAAAGGTCTCCTTTCTCATCTCGCCTTTACCCCTCTGGTAAAGGCGTGTGATTATGTTTTCATAATCGAAACGAAACGTTGGTGATCAGTCAAGATGTCTGATTCAGGAAATTGCGTGACAAACCAAGCTTATGGTCACCATGTTCGTGATATGAAGTATTAGAAGCCAACTGGCCGCCAGTAAAAAGCTCGTAAACTAGGCCTCGTTAAGGTTATTGACCTTTTAAAAAAAATGTTAACCAAATGTGGGTAGTTTAGGTCATCACAACCTGCCTAGGCCTGGCTAAGGTCCTTCTCAACTTTTTTTTATATATCACAAACTAATGCTTGACCGCAATCCCGCCTGATGGTCAGCAGTGATGCCATCGTTGATGGTAAAGCATGCTAGTTTATTAACAGCCTATTCACTCAAAAAAATCTGAGTGAATAGGAAGAAAGACGGCAGTCGAGCGAGGTGATGCAATTTTATAAACCCAACAACACGACCAACGATGCCACGCCATAGGGAGACATCCTATTCCTCATGCTTCTAAAATTAGTAAAGATGGTACAGTAGGCCTTAGTATGAAAATATGGTCACTAACTCATAGAATAACTGCGGTAAGGAATCGACCAGCGCGGTTAAGTAATACTTAGTCATGGGCCTCGCACCCTAATTATGTAACACACTATTACATCATCATCAGCCTCTGCTCGTCCACTGCTGGACATAGGCCTCTTTCATGGCACGCCAACAAGCTCGATCCTGAGCAGTTCTCCGCCAGCCACTACCAGCCACCTTTTTGATGTCGTCGCTCCATCTCGCCTAAGGGCGTCCTACGCTTCGTTTGCCGAGACGCGGTTTCCACTCGCGGACTCGTTTACCCCAACGGTTGTCGGCCCGGCGGCATATATGACCAGCCCATTGCCACTTCAGCTTGCTAATCCTCTCAGCTATGTCGGTGACTTTGGTTCTCTGTCGGATCACTCATATCTGATGCGGTCCTTCAGAGAGACGCCCAAAATAGCCCGCTCCATAGCTCGCTGAGCGGCTTTAAACTTATGGACTAGTCTGACCGTTAGTGTCCACGTCTCGGCTCCGTAAGTCATGACGGGTAGGATGCACTGGTTGAAGATTCTATTACTATCAGTTGGAATCATTTCGAAGCATATTGCTAGTCCATTGTTTCATAACTTGGAAAAATTAGTTTGCCCAACAACGTAAATTACGCAATGAATGTTGTTGAACTGTCAAATGAAACCCATTGCTAGTAGTAGTGTGTTAAACAATTAACCTGCCTATACCTACCTATTTTTTTTTTTTTTTTTTTTTTTTTATAAAAACACAGATTGAGCTAGCCCCAAAGTAAGTTCGAGACTTGTGTTATGGGATACTAACTCAACAATACTATATTTTATAATAGATACATATATAGATAAACACCCAATACCCAGGCCAATCAGGAAAAGACCGTTTTCCATCATGACCTGGCCGGGGATCGACCCCGGGGCTTCCACGTCGCAGGCAGGCGTGTTGACCGCTGCGCCACAGAGACCGACAGACCGACCTATAGAATACCTATAGAATTATTTTATTTGCTGCCCTATTCTTTGTGAAGGCTGGTTTGTTTAGGTAATTACTACGACAGACGATTCTTTATACAATGTTTAACAGAAATCCAATAGGGTAGCTAAAAAAAACTAATTAGTCAGTCAGTCAGATCTCCAAAAAATACTAGACACGTATTTTTTCTTTTTTCATATAAACAAAAAATGAAGACGACACAGTGCGTTGAAAACTCGTGTGACGTCACTGCACGCTACACTTTTTAGCGAGCAGTGACGTCACCAGCCACCACTCCTGATCTTTGATGCCTTTTATATTTGTCAATTTTTATTGATTTGATAAAACAAAATATACGTATTCAATATTCTTCTATAATCTGAATAACGGACTAAATAGAATCAATTTTTTTTACCCAGAAAACATCCCTATTATTTTATTTGCTGCCCTATTCTTTGTGAAGGCTGGTTTGTTTGGATAGTTACTACGACAAACGATTCCTTATACAATGTGTAACAGAAATCAAATTGCAATAAATAAGCACGATCGATTCTATAATAATATTATCGTGAAAAATTAGATGAAAAACTAGTGGACCTCTATCGGCTGAAGAAGATGAAATTCAGTTTCTGGTATCAATCTATTAAAGATAACTTCCGAAAATTGATTAAAAAGCCCTTTCAATATCGTTTGATATCATTTAAAGAAGCGATAACTGATTCTACTAATGCAAACAAAGCCGGACTAAACTTAAAAGAAACCCTAAAAAAATAAATATTATTTCGCAAAAAGAGGTAACTTAATACATGAGCGGCTGAAAGGGGGCAGGGCACGCGGTACGCGGTCACATCGCTATTCGCTCATAATAATACCGTAAAAAATGGTATTGTCAGTTTTTAAAAAAATACCATTTTTTGGGGAAGTTTTATTTGCAGAAAAAATAGATTAGTATTATTACTTTGATGGTTAGGTACGTGGATAGTTTATTTGGTCATGTATTTGCCTAACCTTTATTATCCTTATGGGTCGGACGGGGTTTTATTTACATAATGTATACATTCGTTAGGCATGAGAATAGGTGTTTACATATTTTTTTACATTACCAATAATCTATATACGAGTATATTTTTAATTTCTCAACTTAAATCAATGTTTTAAATCTCTTAAGCAAGCATAGTCATAAAATCTTGTGAATTTTCTGAATTAGAATAGGCCTTTGCCGTGCTACTGGCGTCCCCATAAGCTCATTATCTTTGCCGAGAATAAATATTGTTGATTCAAAATGCCGACCACAGCATATTATTCCACTCGTACTTTTGTCATAAAGCTTTACATTTTACAACGAAACATTGAAATGAATACCAAAAAGCACTGGCTACAACAATGCGTAAAAATAGCCAGTCCGACTGTTCACTATAAAATCCCATATTTGTGGTCATTATGTCGTTGACAGGTATTTTGGCATTTTATCTTTTGAGCTGTGATTTTTTTTATCTGCAGTAAAATACCAGTAAAAAGAATTATTGATTCAGCCAGTTTATTGTTCGTTATAAGGCATGTATCAAAAAGGTGTGGTCCTATTTAATTTTAAGAGTGTGGTAAAAATCACTATACTGAACAACTTACTTTAACCAAAATCAAAATGAAAAGACATTTATTCAAATTAGGCTGAGAATCAGCATTTTTTGAACGTCGATATTACATAAGACAGTTCCCCAAAACGCCCACCCTTCAATCTAGCCTTTTCTCAACTAAGATCATTCACTGGACGCAATTGTACTGTACACCAGTATGTTACACGGACTGATTGCCTACCTGACTTCTACAGCTCAGTTGCTGAGTGATACGATACCCCTCGCTAAGTCTGGTTGTCAGAATCTCGGGGTACTGACGACCCCTAATCATCATAAACTTTTTTATCGTCCCAAAGTTGTGCACAGGTCTCCTCTCATACAGAGAAGGATTGAGCGTAATCACCACACTTGCTCAAACGGGTTGGCGATTTCAGACTTAAAGCCCAGGTTTCCTCAAGATGTTTTCCTTCACCTTGTAAGCAGTCATTGGTGTCCAAGATATACTTAGAAAGTACATAGGTATAACTTAGAAAAGTTACATTGATACAACCCGCACACTCATATTAGAGAGGCTGGTGTTTTAACCATCACGATCGTTTAACGACCCCTAACGTGTTCCTTAAAATCACCAAAGATAGAGGAGTTTTGAATAGTTTAGAAGAGTAAAGATGGTCACCCATCCACGCACCAACCGTGGCAAGCGAACTGAACTTGATCTATCAGACGGGTGATACTACTTTGCCACGAGACCTCGACAGCAGTCTCAGTTCAGAGTCGACACCCTACACACTACGTGATCAAATCAGAAATGAGGAGCACCGCAGAAGAACGAGAGTAACCGACATACCGACATAACATCGGCTGCCGGCAGAAGTTACCACCCACCAGACAATGTCTTGCCGCCAAGCGATTCGTCGTGTTCCGGTATGATGTCTGGTGAAGCCGTACGGAGGACAGGTCTGAGCAGTTGTGTTGCGATGTGTGCCGGTTATGATGCGCCAAATGTTGTTGTGTCGGGAGTTTGATCGTGGAGGATCTCCAGATCAATCTCCCTGTGGCGCAGCATTGTTGGTCGTGTTGTTGAGTTTAACAAAAAGAAAAGAATCGTTACACTTAAGTGGCAGTGGGCCAAGCACATTACAGATTTGAGTATTGTTTGTTCAGTACAACATCATAAATATAACCACAAATATCTGATACACGCTGATTAAAACTGCAGTGTTATAGGATTGAATCTATATTTATACTTATACTTGTATACCTATATTTATACTTATACTTATAATATATAAAGCTGAAGAGTTTGTTTGTTTGTTTGAACGCGCTAATCTCTGGAACTACTGGTCCGATTTGAAAAATTCTTTTTGGGTTGGATAGTCCATTAACCCAGGAAGGCTTTAGGCTATATAACATCACGCTGGGACCAATAGGAGCGGTGCATAACTAACTCCACGCGAACGAAGTCGCTGACGGCCGCTAGTATACTATATGTAAAGAAAACCCAGTCCGACCCAAAAGAATATAGAGAAAAAAAAAATATAGAAATAATAGAAAAAAATAATAGAAATAGAGGTTAGGTATACACATGACTAAATAAAATATGAAATTTTACATAATCATCATAGTAAAATAATAATGAATTTTGAAATAGTTTTTTTTTCCGCGAATTAATTTCCCCAAAACTTGGTATTTTTTAAAATAGTGAGAACACCATTTTAGACAGTACATTGTTTTATTATGAGTGACGCGACCACGCGCCGTTAGCCCAGCCCCCCTTCGCCCGCGCATGTATGCCTACCGTGTTTCCTACCGCACCTGTATTAAGTTACCTACCTCGCTTTTTCGAAATGATATTTATTTTTAGGGGGATTTTTTTTAAGTTTAGCCCGGCTTTGTAGGTATTAGTAGAATCAGTTATCGATACCTGACAATACCTCCACGGATTTAACAGGATTTTCTTTACACATTGTATAAGTACCTTCGTATCTATGCAAATTGTATTATGTATTATAGGTTCAAGGATAAATACTCGTAGATATGCGTAGAGATATATGCTCATTAAAATTTCAAAACCCTGTTCTGTACATTTGGCGATGGAACGAGTAGATACCGGTGGTGACATCCTTTGAATTGTTTTCCTATTTAAATTCTATGTAGCATGAAGATAATTTGTATTAGATACTCCATAATGTAATATAATGAATAAGGCCATGGTGTATAATTCATGTTCTCAGTCCTTAATAATAGTAAGAAAACGAACTGCTTCTCACATGGATGTCGCTAGCTCCCGCGTCTTCAGTCCTAACTGTCTTATTCGTATTTTAGCTGTTGTTCGTATTTTATCTGCCTGCTTTAGACCATAACTACAAACGTAGCCAGGAAGGTTTTATAAAATTTTGACGTAAATTATCAGCAGCGTTAATTATCTTCTTCATCTCAGCGTTAATCCCAGTCGTATCCGAAGCTTTTCAGCTTTGGAGTCCAGGGTCCACTTTACCAGTCTAACTGCTCATTTTGGCTAAACTTCGATATTTTCCATGAAGCGACTGCCGTCTGACCTCCACAACCCCAAGGCGATATCAAAGCATTGTAGTTAGACCAATTGTAGGACTATTGAGGGCTCCAATAACCCGTAACGACTGCCATTAGATGTTCGTATGGCAACCGGGACCAACGGCTTAACGTGCTTTCTGAGGCATGACCTGACCAGTGCAAATATTCAGATTCATGCATACAAATATTTGCACTGCGCGGGGTTCGAACCCGCGCCTTCTTGGCCGCGTTCGCTACCGCCTCGGAGGCTGTCGTATCTTACGAATACTACGCGGGCGAAATCAGAAAATAGTTAGTAAGAAAATGAATATAACAGTCGAGAGGTGTCAATAACAAGTCGTAACACCTGGTTGAACAGTGTAGCTACCATGTGTTTTCATTAAGAGACTCGATCGTCGTTATCGAGCGCGTTTGGCGCTCTCATTGGTTGAGAGTTCTTACAACCTTGAAGCGGGCCAATCGATGAGTCAAACGCGCTCGATATCGTACTAGGCCCATTGGTTTTTTTGTAAAAAAGTTTTTATTTTACACTTTTTAGTTGTGAAAAGTACTATGTATTCAGTGCATCCGGTTAGACAGCAAGCTGACGCAAATATAGTTAGGAAACGACGTAATTTTTATTTACCTACTTTAATTTTTAGCCGTAATTTTGAAGAATTAGTTCTTCGGCTGCCCATGGTCTTCATCATCAGATTTACTGCAGACCATTATTTTAAACCAATGGGTGCAAAGTTCTCATCAATATAAATTAATCAAGCCCAAACACAAGGTAGCTGCTGTGAACTGTTGAGGAGTTCCTTCGACTGTCTCCCGGCTCCATCATCGGATCTACTCCAGACCTCTATTAAATTGTAGTGCTTTAAAATACTTAATGAAAATACTAAGAAGAAATGCACTAGTCGCCTCCTACGATTTTTGAAAGTTCCCCTTGATTTCTCTGGTCTTCCATCATCAGATCCTGATGTCCTTATCATGGGATCACCTTGGAAATATCTTCTTTCCAAAAAAAAAAGAAATGTCAAAATCGGTTCATAAACCTAATTATTATTGAGTAACGCAGTATCAATCACAATCTGAATTATTTTGAACGGTAATGGCAATGTAAACATTGCTTCGGGTGTTCGAAAATGTTTTCTGCTCAGCAGAGTAAATAGCGCAATGTATATTGTTGAACAGTCAAATTAGAATGCATGCTATTTTAATGTGTTACGCAATCGAAACTAATATTTAACTTCTGTCCCTTTCTTTATGAAAGGAAGTACAAATGAATGATTGTAGTAGAAACACCGAATATCACCTATGAAATCCTTTGAATTTGTTGCTTTGTATTAATAGCTGATTGTGATCACAGATACTATATTTGCTTATTAATGTCAGTGAACCATGAAGCGTATTATACTCTTTTTTTTAAATATCTTTAAACTAGGGATGTAACGGAGGTAGTTATATCGGAACCGTAACCGGAGTCGGAGTTTTTAAATTTGATTTTTCGGAGTCGGAACCGGAGGCGGAGGCAGGTTCAGAAATGGTGATAGGAGAGAGATTTTTTATTTAAACACAAAAAAACATTACTAAAAAAATAAAACAAGTAAAATTAAACACTAACAGTGAAATGAAAATCGGCTTATTTCTAAATTAACAAGAAACTAAATGAATTTAATTAAAACCCACAGTAGCATATTATATGACATTAAATGAACAAAAGCTTTGAAACAAATTAAATCAAATATGTTGACTCCAAAACTAGCGAAAAATGCACGATAGAGTACATGTAGCAGGAGTCAGGGAATTCCCCGCGTGATATGTATGAACCGATAGTGCATTACGGAATTATCCTGCTTTTGATAACAGTCAGCTGGCCGCCGCCGCTATGGTATACTTTAATAACCTTCGATTAAAACCTCCAATTTAAAAGTATCGGAACCGAAGGTACGATAATAATCGGAAGTACCGACTTAACGGAGTCGGAGTCGAAGCTCAGCAACATCCCTGATTTAAAGCGAAATAGAATGAAAAAGATGTATTGAACTTGAATGTGGGTTAGTTTACGAGCAAGGAAATCGAGCTCATTTTAGATTAAATTAAGTTGCTGCCTAATAAAAGTGATCTAACTAGTGATATCGATAACTAAAATGAAATATTAAGCAACGCTGCAAAAAATCTATAAAAACACGATTGAAAGGCACTAAGAACTGCAAATTACTATCGTACAAACAACTATATTTGAGCCAAATTCGATAAAGAATAGAGGTAACCAAACCTTTGCTCGACAACGATTAGTTTACGTCTAAAAGACAGATTTTTACAACCTTTTCTACATAGATGATTTTCATAAAAATAATAATCCTACTTCCTACTGATGTAAACAGTTTATTTATGTTTAGATATTCATAAATTGCATAGAACGCTTAACCGACTTGAATGAAATATGACACACATGTAAACTAATTTCCTAATAGGTTAAATTTTTTGATACATATATATTATACTTAGTCCATACTTGAAAGTATTGCAATGCTTATGTTATGCAGTTGATTTGAAAGTAACTAAAATACCCAAAATTGTATTGACAAATTCGTCAACTATATTCGTTGGTTGAATTCCACAAAATGTGGTTAATACCTGGATTTCATCCATCTTTCTTTTTTTATAGGGCTATCACGTAAAATGAATGTCGACTTTTTAATGGTTTTTCGAAATATCATGTTATTTTAGTGATTCTATTGAAATATGCTGCAATAGGAATTGTTAATAAATAAAAGTCGATAATCATGTAAATAACAGGAGATTTGTAAAATGTGAGTTATGATAACCCTAAATTGGTTTGTGTACCTCTATTCTTTATGGATCTTGGCGTTGGTATAGTCAACTTTAATACTACGAATTTCTCGGGAATTGTTGACTCATGGGAAAGTCATTGTGGTCGCGGCCATCGCATGTGGGGTTACCACACCCAGTCTTTATGTTCGTCGTCAACAGACGTTTTGCCTTTTTTGTACAACTGACCTTTGGCAAAACGACTTGATTTATATACCAAGTTGATGTATTTCGTCCGCTTGACAGGCGTTTTCAGGGGCCGAGTTCGGTAGTTTTGTTAACACCAATGGTTGAGTTATTAGGGCGAACTAATTTCCTTTTATGTTTTGTATTACTTATTAGTTTAGGGCCTGTATTTTTGTATATCATGTGGAGAAACAATACATTAGTAAATAAAAGCAATACGGATTATTATGGAACAATCAAATGTATTTTAGAATCGAAATTGGTTAAATGGTTTTTAGCTGTGGTTGGCTATTGGTTATGGCCATGAATTTTTAGTTATAGGTTTTAGTTCGGGCACTTTACTCTTTTTATAACTGTTTCATAATACTATTATTATAAAATAGATAACTTGAAATAATGTCAATTGTAAACATAGATTGCAGTCAGTTTTTTTTTTATATTTATAAACTAGCGCTTGACCGCAATCCCGCTTGATGGTAAGCAGTGATGCGATCGTTGATGGTAAAGCGCGCTAATTTATTAAGAGCCTATTCACTCAGAAAAACTGAGCGAATAGGAAGGAAGACGGTATTTGAGCGAGGTGATGCAATGTTAAACCCAACAACACGACCAACGATACTGCGCCAAAGGGATATTGATCTGAAGACCCTCCACGACCAAACTCCCAATACAACAACATTAGGCGCATTGTACCCGGCACACATCGCAACACAACTGCTCAGACCCGTCCTCCGTACGGCTTCATGAGACATCATGCCGGAACACGACAAATCGCTTGGCGGCAAGGCTTTGTCTGGTGGGTGGTAACTTCTGCCCGCGGCTGGTGTTATGGCCTACCACCGAGGAAAACTCTGATTGGGACATGTAGAATTCGTGTGACGTTAGTATATATGACGCGTTGTTCCATGTGGCGTTCTGCAATGCTGTAACTTTGGAACTTCGGATTTTGGAACAATCAAATGTATTTTAGAATCGAAATTGGTTAAATGTTTTTTAGCTGTGGTTGGCTATTGGTAACGGCCATGAATGTTTAGTTTTAGATCGTAGGTTGAAACGTAAGCAGGCACTTTACTTTTTTTGTGACTGTTTCAATATTATCACTCACTATGAAACCAACCTAAATACTATTATTATAAAATAGATATTTGTTTAACATGAAAACATAGATTGCAGTCAGTTTAAGTTATAGTATTTTTCGTAATCACACAGTTCCTCAACTGATAAGCGGCATTTCTTGACGAAGAGGCCTCTTTTAAGTAGAGTGCAAAGTGCTTTAATGTTCCCACATTTAACTGGTGTGTTTTTAAGAGAAGCGGCTGCCTTTTTATTGGTACCCAAGATACAGGCTTGCCTAGTTTAGGGCCAATGCAAAATCTCTTTAATCTTTTTAGCAATAAAGTTTATTATTATATTATTATTATTTAAGAGCTTTACCCTGCAAGCTTGAAGCCCCTAGCATAAAAAGGGGATTATACACTAAGGTAACAAATGAAATTAAAATTGATTAACTTTTTTATAATTTATAGGTAAAGGTAAAGGTATAGGCTGTAGGTATGCCAGGTTGCATGCTGATTCTAATGAATATTCTTGTTAACCGACTTCAAAAAGGAAGAGGTTACTCATTTCGACCGTATATATATGCTTTTTTATGTTTGTTCGCGGATAACTTCGTCGTTTATGAACCGATTTTGATCATTATTTTTCTGTTGTAAAGTAGACATTCCCAAGGTGGTCCCATGATAAAGACATCAGGGTTTGATGGTGGAAGACCAGAGAAAACAAGGGGAACTTTCAAAAATCGTAGGGGCAACCAGTGCGTTTGTAAGTTTTTTCATTAAGTATTTTAGCGTCAGCATCCAGTCTAACCGGATGCAGCTGAACAGTACTTTTCACAACTAAAAAGTGTAAAATAAAAACTTTTTTTTCAAAAAGAAAAAAAAAAATAACCGCCTTCCAGAAAACACTACAAAGTGAAAAATAACTAATTTCGGAAGTCCACTTTGTAGTGTTTTTGGAAGTCGGTTATATTTTTTGTAAAAAAAAGGTTTTTATTTTGTAACGCCATGTTTGTTACGGTTGCGAATCATATTTAGATAAAAACACAACCGCGGCGCGATTCTGGAACAAACATCTCACTGTGAAAACTTATGTGAAATGAGCGTCGAGTGAGCAATAATTCCAGCCAACACTAATGATACAGATAGGTTGAGAAATACGGTCATTACGAAACACACTATCAGTAGTAAAGGGTTTCATTTTGGCAGTTCTACAACATTCATTGTATTATTTACATTGTTGAGCAGACACATCTTTGGAACAGACGGAGTAATGGATTAACAATATGCTTCAAAATGATTAAAATTGATAGTAATAGTTGGTTACGCAGTTAGGGTGCTGGCATTACGCTGTGCTGTCACGCTAAGAGGTTGACACTAATGACAGATCATTCTATGAGCTGATTATACAGAAGTACATTTATACAGAATCGATCGGCTGATACTGGCGCCGATTCCGTTTTTACAAACTAAACTAATTTTAAGTTATGTGCATCTGTTTCTTTCCATTTCGTTAAGAAAAGGACGGAAGATAAAATGTCAGTTTAGAGCTGTCAAATTAGTGCGCTCCTTTCGTAAACTGGCGTATTTTTAGTCGCCATGTCGCCATCGCGTCTAAAATGTCTATGGAGTATCTTAATTTGACAGGTTTAAATTAAAATGTTATCTTTCATCCTTTTCTTAATGAAATGAAAAGAAAAAGATGCACATAACTTAAAATTAGTTTAGTTTGTGAACCACAGCATCGGCGCCATTGACCCACAAATTACAGAGAAATGTAAGCTTTGAATTTTGGAGGCTATCCTTTCCGAACTTAGTACTTCCTTCTCCCCAATTATTTTCTATCGATTAAACAATAATTGTTTAAATAATAAGTAATAATTAATAATAGGTTAATTATTAACCTTTAGTACTTATTTAACTTTTTAGTACTTTCTAAGTATATCTTGGAAACCAATGACTGAAGGTGAAGGAAAACATATTGAGGAAACCTGGACTATAAGTTTGAAATCGCCAACCCGCATTGAGCAAGCGTCGTGATTATGCTCAATCCTTCTCTGTATGAGAGGAGACCTGTGCCCAGCAGTGGGACGATAAAAAGGTTGATAATGATGAAACAATTAACCAAAGTGTTTTAAGAAGAGCCGAGTATTGATGTTGAATTAACTTTGACCACAATATCCAATGGTTCCTGCCAAATAAAGGCTAATTGCGTACCCACTATCAATAGCAATGGATTTCATGTTGTCAGTTAAACAATTTTCATAGGATTATACAATATGTAAAGAAAACCCTGTCCGACCCGATTAGGTAAACACATGACCAAATATAATATAAAATTTTACGTAATCACCACAGTAACAATACTAATGAATTTTGAAATAATCTTTTTTCCCGCGAATTAATTCCAACGTCCCCTAAAATTGGTAATTTTTAAAAAAGTGACAACACCATTCTGACGGTATTATTACAAGCGATTTGACCACATGACGCGTGCCCAGACCCCCGTCGCCCGCGGATGGATTGTCTACCGCACATGCATTAAGTTACCTCTTTTTGCAATATAATTTGGGTGATTTTTTTTTAAGTTTAGTCCGGCTTTGTGGGCATTAGTAGAATCAGTTATCGATACCTAACAATACCTTCACGGATCGGACAGGGTTTTCTTTACATATTGTATACGTTGTTGAGCACACACATTTTTCGAACATGTGAAGCAATGCATTAGCAATATCCATCAAAATGAATGAGATTGATAACGCGTTAAGCTATGGTGTTGCTTGAAGCTCTCTTCTATTATACCTCCACGAACTTCGAATCTCCAATTCAAAGGAGAACGTTTTTTTTAAGAAAAAGTGTATATTTTAGAATTAATTTATTTTAATTTTACTACCAAATCGTCTGTATGTGGAAAGTAAATAAAGTATGGGTTTATAACTCAGTTAACATATTATTTTCCGTCATTCTTCTCGACCATTCTTCTTCTTCGCGTGTGCTTAAAAGAAGAATGAAATTTCTCTCGGTGGTAGGCTATAACATCGTCCGCCGGCAGAAGTTACCACCCACCAAACAAAGCCTTGCCGCCAAGTTATTTGTCGTGTTCATGTCTGTCGTGTCGTGCATGATGTCTGGTGAAGCCGTACGGAGGACGGGTCTGAGCAGTTGTGTTGTGCGGTGCGATGTGTGCCGGGTATGATGCACCAAATGTTGTTGTGTTGGGAGTTTGGTCGTGGAGGGTCTTCAGATCAATCTCCCTTTGGCGCAGCATCGTTGGTCGTGTTGTTGGGTTTAACATTGCATCACCTCGCTCAACTGCCGTCTTCCTTCCTATTCGCTCAATCTGAGTGGATAGGTTCTTAATAAACTAGCGCGCTTTACCATCAACGATCGCATCACTGCTTACCATCAGACGGGATTGTGGTCAAGCACTAGTTTATAATTATTAAAAAAAATAAAATAAAAAGAATTCGTCGTTAGCAATCTAAATGGACCTTGGCCCTGATCTTGAGCATTTGTTATCTAGCGATGGACGCTAGATAACAAATGTTAGTTTCTCTAACGTGTTGTTTCGGCCAAACTGGGTACGGACTCTAGATTACTCAAAGTAACCCACATCTGGGTGGGAGTTAATTTATACCATGAAAAAGGAATGCCATCAACATCACAATACACTTTAACTTAGTCTACACAATAACGTAATTATAACGTGAATAAATAGTATAATTAATGAAGTCGCTATAACCGAAATATGGCCGCAAAAACTTCACGATAATACTAACTAAAAAGTAGACCAAAAAACTAGTACAGTCGTTGACACAATTCTCAAAATGAAACATACGATAATAGGTAATTTTACATTCGACGACATGCATTTTTTAATTAATTTGTAAAAAATTGTCATAAGTAATGTAGGTAATAGACATGTTTCAAGCTTTGGTGAAAGAATTTTTACGAAAGCCAAAAAAATTGTACGTATTTTGTTATACTTTGCGATAAAACAACACTTTTATCCAGAAAACAGTGCATTTCACACCCTATACGATAGCTACCTGTTATTTTATGTTTTTTTATTATCCTCACGCCTCTTCACGGCGGAGCCATAAAAATACATCACGTACCAACGTTTGGTATAGTATGGTTTTCGTCGCCCTTGCTGGACTGATTTAGTGACCGACATTTATTAACAGCATGACTAAAATATGCTGCTATTTATGTTAGAAAGAAAGAAGGAAAATACACTTATTCAGCACAGTCTTAAAGACACACAATACATCTAATATAAACACATATCAGGTGGCAACAAATCAAAATGAAATAAAAGTAAAAACCCCGATGTAAAAAATAGCAGTAAAGTGTGCCTCACGGCTGCACCAAAATGGCCCAGTTCAGCAAAAATGCCAGACAACTTGTGCCTGACGCTGGTTATAATCAATTAGTATTTCAGCCTTTTTAAAACTGTGTTTTTATGGTAACTTTAATTGGGAAAACCTTCCTTAAGATGGGCGGCATAGAAAGCCAGTCTTCACCTTTTAGTATATTGTTATAGCTTATAGTCGTTTTCTTCCTGAAGTATAAGTTTCAAGTTATGCTCGCAATAAAAAGCTAGAAAAATAAAAAAGAAACTATGATAAAAGTACTTACGATTTTGGTGTTAAGGTGCATAAGCTCGCGCTCGGTGACACGCCGCCGCGCGGTCTCCATTTGCTGCTGACGGTACTGGTTGTACTTGTACAGCAAATACATTCCGGGCAGGGCCAATACGACGAATGGTCGCATCAAGTTTGATGACGTAGGCGCGCGCTGCGGCATTTTCTTTTTAACATTATTTAATTTACCACAAAGCTATGCACTTCTGCCTTCGACTGTACGTTGCGAAGCGATAAGGCATGAAAACTCTTGTTGTAATTGAAACTTTATGACTTTAGTATTAAAGATCATTTTGATTGTTATATTAACAGTTACAGTCACGCCACATTTTATATACTAAAGTTTAATTTATAATATTTATGGAAGATTTAATTTTATTAGTAGGTAACACTAAAACTATTGCTTATAAGCACTTTATATAGCGTCACTATGGGGTTTCTACGTTTTTTAAACTGATTATTGCTTTAGTAATAGACCTATTTATTTACACTGCGATGTGTTAGGACGTTACTGACATGGTATCTGAAACAAACAAACAAACAAAATTTTAACCAATGATTTAGGTTTCTAAGATTGTTCGGGTTTAATAAATTGCCTCTGAAAGTAATGATCAGCACATTAATTACATACTTAATACAGTTCAATCACAATTTAAATAATTTTGAACGATATTCCAAAACTATTGCTTCATGTTCATCAGTCATCATGTTTTCTCTTTTAATTTCGAGTCGTGGTTAAATAATAACTTCGATAGAACAGATTAAAAATCAAATCCCCCAAAACGCCCACCCATCGACACCTTCTAGTGCTTTCGCTGGGAAGAAGAAGTGGCGGCAGAAACTCCCCAGCAGCACAGCTGTTTGTTCATTTAAAAAACACATGACTTTATACAATACTATGTATAGTGATGAACACAAAAATATATAAACACAATGAAATTATTGAAAATATGCCAGCTACCACGCCAGAATACCAGCAAAGCAAAACAATATATACTTCAATAAAAGTCCCAGGCATAAAGGGCGCGACAGCTTACATATTTATGTATTGAAAAAATAAAGTGAATTATATGAACTCAAAAAACTAAACTACGCTTGTCACGGTTGCTCTGTGGATGGTAGCCATCTTTATATACCGAGACCCTTGTGTACCTCAGAAAATTCTTTATGCCTGTGGAGGCATGAGGAACAGGGAGTAAAGTTCACTCATCCTCCATAGAAAAGGGAGGATCCTCCGACCAGACGGGTCTAATGTCTGGCGGGCACTTGCCCAATGCTTGAAATTGGGAAGTTGTGTATGCTAATTTCACGGCAAACTCTTTTTTTTTTTTAATAATTATAAACTAGTGCTTGACCGCAATCCCGCCTGATGGTAAGCAGTGGATGCGATCGTTGATGGTAAAGCGCGCTAGTTTATTGAGAACCTATTCACTCAGATTGAGCGAATAGAAGGAAGACAGCAGTTGAGCGAGGTGATGCAATGTTAAACCCAACAACACGACTAACGATGCTGCGCCAAAGGGAGAGTGATCTGAAGACCCTTCACGACCAAACTCCCAACACAGCAACATTTGGCGCATCGTACCCGGCACACATCGCAACACAACTGCTTAGACCCGTCCTCCGTACGGCTTCACCAGACATCATGCCGGAACACGACAAATTGCTTGGCGGCAAGGCTTTGTCTGGTGGGTGGTAACTTCTGCCCGCGGCTGGTGTTATGGCCTACCACCGAGGAAAACTCTGATTGCGAGATGTAGAATTCGTGTGACGTCAGTATATATGACACGTTGTTCCATGTGGCGTTCTGCAATGCCGCTGATCTTGACTATCATTTGTAGATCTTTGACTTTTGTCGTTGCGTGTCATCAGAAGTTCGAAAGTCTGACTACTAGTCTTTCTTACTAAGGGGTATCGTATTACCCAGTAATTGGGTTGTGGAGGTCAGATAGGCAGCTCCATGTAAAATACGGGTATTCAGCTTAAACCGTGGTCTTGGTGGCCTAGTGGTTAAGACACCTTTCAAGTATGATAGTGCGGGTTCGATTTCAGGTCATGCAAGTACCAACGTAACTTTTCTAAAAGTTATATGTACTTACTAAGTATGTCTTGGATACCGATGACTGTTTACAAGGTGAAGGAAAACATCTTGAGGAATCCTGGACTTTAAAGTTTGAAATCGACAACCCGCATTGAAATCAAATCATTTATTCAAATTAGGCTGAGAATCAGCACTTTTTGAACGTCAATATTACATAAGACAGTCCCCCAAAACGGCCACCCATCGACACTTTCTAGTGCTTTCGCAGGGAAGAAGAAGTGGCGGAACAAACTCCTCAGTAACACAGCTGTTTGTTCATTAAAAACAAAAAAACACACGATTTTATACAATACTATGTAGGCACAGTAATGAACACAAAATAAAACAACAATAATGAAATTATTTATGTTATGCCAGCTAGCCACGCCAAAATACCAGCAAAGCAAAAATGTGGTGAGTACACTCAATCCTTCTCTGTATGAGAGCAGCAGTGGGACGAAAAAAAACTTGCTGATGATTCACCTGAAACTGGTTAGTCGACCCCAACACAGTTTGAAAAAAGACTACGCAGATGATGTGTTTTATTTAATGATTTTCCTGTACGAGCCATAATAAATATTTTTTCTTTCTTCTTTTAAACACAGGAATTTAACAAAGACTTATTTCTTTAACAAAAACCTAAGCTCCATGTTATGTAAACATCGTCATCACATATTTCAGGGCACGTAAAAAGAACGGTGGTACAAACTTATGTGCATACATTAGAGACTCGGCCTTCCGCATGCCTGCATACTGTCTCACTAATTAAAACTTATTATAACTACACGAATATTAGTGAGTTGAAATAAAATTCCGAATCATGTATACACTGCCTTTAAAATTCTTTGGAAATCTTTCGCAAGAATGGTATGGTTACTGTAACCTTCAAGTATTAATTCCTTTAGTGGCGAAGGGCAGGCGTTTTGGCAGTTCTAGAACATTCATTGTATTATTTACGATGTTGAGCAGACACATTTTTGGAACAGACGGAGTAATGGATTAACAGTATGCTTCAAAATGATTCAAATTGATAGTAATAGCGACTGTCTTGTACAACGTTATTTTTGTTTATGCGAAACCTGAATATAGTTTGTTTGAAATAAGCAACTGAATCGATTCCAATCATTTTTACACCATGTTATATTTTTTCACAAATACATTTTGGAATTATTAGAATATGGTTACTGAGCGCGCTACGCTGTTTACGCGTGCGCATGCCCACGCTCAGATGACGCCACCCGGCTCCCCGTCTAAACGAAGCGTGAACCATATTTTTGTTGGGACAACCAAGTAGGATAACAAGCTCATAACTTTGTGGCTTTTCATGATAACACCGGCCGCCGGCAGAAGTTACCACCCACCAGACAAAGCCTTGCCGCCAAGCGATTTGTCGTGTTCCGGCATGATGTCTGGTGAAGCCGTACGGAGGACGGGTCTGAGCAGTTGTGTTGCGATGTGTGCCGGGTACGATGCGCCTAATGTTGTTGTGTTGAGAGTTTGGTCGTGGAGGCTCTTCAGATCAATCTCCCTTTGGCGCAGCATCGTTGGTCGTGTTGTTGGGTTTAACATTGCATCACTTCGCTCAACCGCCGTCTTCCTTCCTATTCGCTCAGTTTTTCTAAGTGAATAGGCTCATAATAAACTAGCGCGCTTTAGCATCAACGATCGCATCACTGCTTACCATCAGGCGGGATTGAGGTCAAGCGCTAGTTTATAATTATTAAAAAAAAAAGATTCTTTACTTAAAAATACTGGACACGTGTATCAGGTTTCGCATAAACAAAAAATAGTCATCATCATCTCAGCGTTAATCCCAGTCGTATCCGAAGTTCTTTCAGTTTTGGAGTCTGGGGTCTACCAGGTACCATAAACAAAAAATAATGTTGTACTTATATTACTAGCGACCGGCCGCAACTTCGTTCGCGCGGAGTTATTTATTTTAACATTTTATTTTAACCCCAAAAGAGTCAATGTATATTTATTTATTTTATTTATCCATCAATTTCAGGCATTAAAGCCCATACAAACACAAACTATACAATAATAAAATAAAATCCAGAAATACAAATATATAAAACATAATCAACTACAATCTACAAATATATACCTAATGCAAAATTTGAAACATTAAAAATAAAGAAATAAAAGAGAAAATATTCAGTAGTACTCCTGCGTCTGAGTCATTTGTTTGTTTATCAGTACATTGACCATATAACAATGGTCAATATACTGACAATTAAACCTATTCGCAAATACGCTCAGGATAGATGCATTACTACACTTCTAGATCATAATACGTATGCAGCATACATTTTAAATTTTTGTTATGCGTGATGTTGTATAGCCTAAAGCCTTTCTGGATTAATGGGCTATCCAAAGCAAAAATAATTTTACAAATCGGGCCAGTAGTTCCTGAGATTAGCGCGTTCAAACAAACAAACAGACTCTTTAGCTTTATATATTAGTATAGATTGACGTTCAAAAAGTGATGATTCTCAGGCTGGTTTAAATAAATGACTTTTGATTTTAATTTACCGTGTACCGCCGCAAACGCGACACCCTGCAATTTTTAATGTCTATATTAAATCGATAATGTATTTAAGGTATAAAATTGGATAAGGATTAATGCTGTATTGTTTAAAATCGCTTCGAAAATTAGCCGGTATATGCACTTGCGTCCACTGCGTAAGGAGCCCGGCCGCCGCCGGCATGTATTTTTATTTTAATTTCATGACATCTTTTGAATGGAATGTCCGATTTCAATAATTCAAAAAGTAATCATCAGGTATTTATTAAGACAGACTTGAATGTTAAATTATTTATTTGGATAAAAATTTGTAAATGGTATGAATAACACGGTCTGACTTTGATAGGCATTTCTATTAATTTGTTACATGTAAAAAAGTTGTTATAGTGACGTAACTACAATAGTTGGACATATGGTCTCGCAAAGTTTTTTGTAGATATTGATATATTCTACAATATTATCGAACATTTTTTGTCCTATCATTAATACTCTTCGCAGCGAAAAGACATTTTATGCCTAATTTTTTTATACCTTCGGTTGGTTTGAATAAGAATTTCTAAACATTTCTATAGTAATCTAGTACTAAATATAGCCTATGTTACTCAGTGATAATGTAACTTTCTAATGAAAAAAGAATTATTAAAATCGGTCTAGTACTTTTTGAGTTTATTCGCTACATACAAAAATACAAATCTTTCCTCTTTATAATATTAGTGTTGACTACTACATTAAACCTAACTATAGGTAAACACCAAATTACGTGATTTTGTTAGGTAACCGATTACGTAATACCTGGGGCCCTAGTCTGCTATTACAATAGTGTCAGAATGGTCAACCAGTTATCGCACAACGATCGATTTTGACAAGTTTCGTAATCTACTAACAAAATGACGTCATTATGTCGTTCCAGTGGTCAATCACTGACACCACTCGATATTAATAAATGTTCAAATTAAGTAGTAGTTTTAAGAAAATCATTTCTATTAACAGGTTTTATAATATTGGCAATACGGCAATGTCATTCTATTACCATTCTATTACGAGGTGACTGACCAAATTGATCGATTTATTAGAATTAATTTGATTAGAAGAAATTCGATTGCCATTTTATATCAGCGTTGCTATATTAAAGGCAACATAAAAAATTAAGGCAACATAAAAAACCACATGACTTACTTATTAAGTAATTCATGTGGTTTTTTATGTTGCCTAAATCAATGGAAATATCATTTCAGCCGAAAAACGTCAACTGCCGGACATAGGCCTTCTCCAAGGATCTATACGATGACTGGTCCTGCGCCATCCGCATCTAGCGGTTTCCCGCTACCTTCATCAAGTCGTCGGTCCACGTCGTGGTCGCCACTCGAGAAGCCGTCGACCCCATCGGGCACATCGGTCCTAAGGGTAATGTGCCCTGCCACTGCCACTTAAGTGTGGCAATTCTTCGGGCTATGTCGGTTACTATCGTTCTTCTGCTCCTCATTTCTGATTTGATTACGCAGTGTGTTGTGTGTCGGCTCTGAACTGAACAACTTTTTACATAGGAATCAGCCGTCTTAATGATACAACGTAAATTTTACATGCTTTTTATTAACTTCACTTGTATGTTTGCTTGCTTGCTTGTTTGTTTGTTTGTCTGTCTCTAAGTCTTTGGACTACGAGTGAGTGGCTCATTACTGTAAAATGTCCAACCGTTTTAAATACGTTCGTTGGCCGAGCGGTCTAAGGCGCGCATCTTCAGTGGCATCAGCGTTCGGATTCAGCGATTGTGGGTTCTACACCCGGCTACACCGTTCTACGCCGAAAAAAAAAATGGTCTATTTCGGCAAATGCTAAGATTTTATTCGTACATCTAACTGTAAGTGTTTCTGAAAAAACGTCGGTAACTCGTTTCCCTATGATAAGTAGGAATGTTAATTTCTGAGTCGTGCATGGTTTAATGTTTGAGAGAAACTAAATCTTAGCGACAGGGTAGTCCGCGAAACTAGTATCTACGATAAATGACGTGAAAATAACGGGCGGCTAAAAACTGTAACATGAATCTACCTGAAAAGCTTAGTAATCTCATTTATGAAATTATATTGATTTAGTATAGAACTGTTGTTTTGGGATCACCAAGATGCAGGCTGCGCCTAGTTTGGGACCCACTGTTATTTCGAACTAAATGAAAAGCTGTTCTGCTGTTTTAACTGCTATCTCTTCTAATTGTAACCAAATGTAACCCTAATAAATATTTTTTTTATATTTTTTTAAATGTATACATATAAAGGCTGTATCTGACATCGACGCACAAACGAGTACCATGGATCCAGTACATGTTTCTAAACCCCCCCCCCCCCCAGGTGGAATATTTCGTCGTTTTTTTCATAATTTCAAAAAAATAATATGCAGTTTTTTTCACTTTAAACTGTTCATAATTGCTATAATTTTATAACCCAATAAGATTTTAAAGTAAAAAATAATTAATCAGCTAAATACACAAAAAAGCGTAATGTGAACAAAACTCGAAAAACTATCCTATCAGCTGATTTAATAGAGTTCACATCAGGGGTCAATGTCATACCCACAAACACGCGCGGCGGCACGCTTGCAATGTTCAAAGGCCGAGCCGACACATTTTTTTAAACACTGTTATTTCTGTAACCGCTCATTAACGATAAAAATGACTATCATAATTTTATTAGTGGCATACGGTGTAGCCTTCTCGCAAAGTTTGCGTTAGGATGTCAGATACACCCTATATAATGTCTCCGAAGTAATAAATTTCTGTTTTAATAAAGTGACTTGAAAGATTTTTATTAAAAACCCTATCAGCTGGAAGAGGACGTTTTCAAGCTGAAAATAATGTCTGATTTTCCAAAAAGCTTTTACTCCATAAATAAAGGTTAAAAATAACGTCCCGTTATTAACTTTCCAAAGCACCACAAAGTACTAAACATTTTCCAATTTCAGCTTGCAATGTACTGTAAGGCTATCATAAATTAGTGAGAAAATTCACTAATATTAAAGCGAAGCGATGCTTCCTCGAAACACTGCTAATAAGCGTGGGACGCCAATGACCCGATTGATATCTTCCTCTAGGGAGTAATGTGGCCAGTGTAATAGGTTATTTTCCTCGTATCGACAGCTATAAATGTTCGTAATACGCTCTTTAATAACTTATCAGTTTAATCGGAGAAAAATGGCCGGTATTATGAAGCGTTGATGGTGGTTGGCACACGGAGGCGAAAAGACTCAAATTTATTGAAACTAATATTGCTTTTTGAGTTTTCCATCTGGGGTTTCTCAGGAACCTGGAGTCTGGATATGTCCCACATTGGAGAAATGTGGTAGGCCATAACAACGGCTGTCGGCAGAAGTTATCATCCGCCAGACAAAGTCTTGCCGCCAAGCTATTCGTCGTGTTCGGGCATGATGTCCGGTGAAGCTGTACGGAGGGTCGGAGCAGTTGTGTTCCAATGTGTGCAGTGTACGATGAACCAAATGTTGTTGTGTCGAGAGTTTGGTCGTGCAGGGTCTCCAGATCAATCTCCCTCTAGCGCAGCATCGTTGGCCGTATTGTTGGATTTAACATTGCATCACTTCGCTCAACTGCCGTCTTCCTTCCTATTCCCTCAGTTTTTTGAGTGATTTAGGAGCTCTTAATAAACTAGCCCACTATACCATCAATGATTGCATTACTGCTTACCATCATGCGGGATTCCGGTCAAGCACTTGTTTAGAATTACAACAAAAAAAAAAAAAATACAGAAATATCTCTGCCTAAGCCAGCAAATACATGCCTGATTTTAAGTTATGGTTTAGTAGACTTTATTGGAATATATATAAATCCATCATATTCATGTGCACCGCGTCTTATACTTGAAGGTGTAAGGAGAGATGTAAGCAATAGCTAGGAGTTTTGGCGGGAAAGTCAAGCTGAGTGTCACGCTCGGTTTTCATTGGGCTTTTAAAATTATTTATAGTGTTGTTTACTAAATAAAAGTGCGTGATTTATGTAGTAAAAAGTGTATTTAGTAAATAGTTCATAAAGAACAGTGAAATATTGAAGCATAGTGGCCACATCATGACTTTGCCCCAAACCTCACTCGTAAGACGGGTCACGCGGCCGTCTTTTTCGACATGAATAATTCATAATTAGGTGACATTGGCTAAATGCAAAAACCGTGCGAAGCCAAAAAAAAAACGTGTGTGCTTATGACCACACGACTGAAGTGAAACTTCTTTCGCTCCATCTGTATGTATATATATATATATGTGTGTACAATATATACATGTATACACTATACACATATACATATATTAATTTTCTATAAATATTTAAATTTATTTCATGGTTTCATTGGTAAATTAATATTTTTGCATAAATCTTCTATTTTTACTGAAAAAAAAAAAAAAACTCGCTTGTAGAACCAATCTCGCGCCACGGGTGCCTCTGTGCTTATATCCCCCATTTAACTTCCGTTCGCCTTGCCCGATCACTTTTCGTAACGCTTACGTCACGCGTTCGCCAGCTTACTCCCCAAGTCAAGCGTGCGTAAAGAAATTTCACTTCAATAAAGAAAGAAGAAGAAGCAATAGCTACAGCATGGCATACATAACATAATCAGCCTGTAATGTTCTCATTCTTGGGAAAACAGGCCTCCTCCCTGTGAGAGCCCATAATCTACCAAGCGGGCCCAGAGTGGGTGGGTAGAAGTCAAATGTCTTCGCAGTTTTGCTTCTAGAACATGCCGGTTTCCTTACGATTTCCTTCATCGTTTGGAGAGCAAAAGTGATGAAATAATTTACAGAAAGTAAAACGTCTGCCGAGGTTCGAACCTATGACCTACATCTTGTGAGTCGCGACCGATACCATTAGGCCACTACTGCAGCATGGCTAATAAATACACTATTCCGAAATAATATCCGTGATTTTAGATAAGGTAGCTCAATAAGCCTCTTTTCAAATTAAACAACCTGCTTCGATTTTAGGTAACTTTATTTAACACGCCTGCCTGCGACGTGGAGGCCCCGGGTTCGATCCCCAGCCAGGTAATGATGGAAAACGATCTTTTCCTGATTGGCCTGGGTCTTGGATGTTTATCTATTTATGTATCTATTATAAATATAGTATCGTTGAGTTAGTATCCCATAACACAAGTCTCGAGCTTACTTTGGGGCTAGCTCAATCTGTGTGATTTGTCCGTATATATTTTATTTTTATTATTTCTCCTATAACCTTTACATAAATGTTACCTCTATACCATTTTGTCTGTTTTGTTTTTTTTGTCTATATATAAAGATCGCTCTCAGCGATAAGAAACTGTTGCGTCAACAGGGTTGACGCCATTGTCTCCCAAAAACAAGACTCAGATGTAGCAAAAATTAATACCACTAATTGTTTTTACGTACATTTTTATTGTTCTCGCTCAACAGCGATCACAAACACAATAAAATAAATCTCAAATAATTACGGACTTAATTACGGAATTAAGAACGGACTAGGATTGGAACTTGGCGGAACTTGGGAACCTATCCAACGATATAACACACCCAGCTATTGGAAGGTGGGGCCAGATTTCATAGAAACGCTGGTATCATCCTTTTTGGTCATCCCGCATGTTTAAACATAATAAAAACAATTCTACTAAAATGGAACAAATGGCTTTAGTGAAGAGAATGTATCAAAAAATAAAACTTTTTTATTTCCCGTGTCAATATTTAAAATACTTCTGTATTTTCAGAGTGAATATTCACACTCGTATAGGGACGTACTCAAATACAGGTGCTACACTATTTTGATGCGGTGTCGCCCATTTTAATCAAATATGGTTGGATAAACAATGCTGTGAGTATTTAAATTGCTTTTTCTGCAGTTATAAATAGAAAACAGCTATCCAGTAACAACAACAACAGAAATTTTAATCAGAAAGCATATGCTTTATTATATTTTGCTTAAAGATAAATCCCTTGTTCATAAACGCTGCTTAAAGTTAACTAGTGATTAGCGATTGTTTAAACATACATTTTAGACGTTTGCACGTCACTTAACTTTAATAATCGTTTATGAATAAACCCCTTAAACTCTGTGGTGTTTACTCATAAAGGATAATTAAAGTTAAGTGACGTTAAAAGGTCAAAAATGTGTGGTTAAAGAATCGCTAATCACTAGTTTACTTTAAGCAGTGTTTATGAATAATGTAACCTAACTTGACCCGCGAGGTTGTCGATATGTGGGATGGGAGATTGGGCTTAATAGCCAAGAGCCTTGACTAATACCTCAGGAGGCTCTCGATAGGTAGCTGGATCAAGGACTTGATTCTGAAAGGAGTACTTGGTACATATGTAAAAAAGCCCACCCATCCACGAGCCAACAGCGGCAAGAGTAACCTGCTGACCTCATCAATTTAAAATATGTTTGTCATTTTTTTTTCTATAGATATAAATTACTAGGGGCCGCCAGCGACTTCGTTCGCGTTGAGATTGTTGTGCTCCGCTCCTATTGGTCGCAGCGTGATGTTATATAGCCTAAAGCCTTCCTGGCATAATGGATTATCCAACGCCAAAAGAATTTTTCAAATCGGACCCGTAGTTCCTGAGATTAGCGCGTTTAAACAAACAAACAAACATACAAACAAATTCTTCAGCTTTATATATTAGTATAGAGTATAGATAACCTACTGATTGACCGCAATCCCGCCTGATGGTAAGCAGTGACGCAATGGTTGATGGTAAAGCGCGCTAGTTTATTAAGAGCCTATTCACTCTAGCCTTGAAGACACTTAAATTGCAGTCCGACAGAAACACCACCGCTGGCAAATTGTTCTAGTTATAGTTCTTGCAATTTACGAGCGCGCGTGACTCTTGCTTGTGGTGTGTTGTGTACATGCACAATGCGTTAGTGTGTGTGCCTGACGGAGCGTTCAGTAGCGAGCGGTCGGCCGCTCAGGTCACTTGTGCTTATTGTTTTCGCGTCGCTATCCGCCACGAAGTACCGTCAGCATGTGAAATACCGATAAAAAGCGAAAAATTATTCGTAGTGAGGTGAGTTATTTAAATATGCATTTATAGCGTTAATTTAATATTGTATGGTATGGATCAACGATCATGAACATTGTATTATCTTTATTATTTGTAGGGTCGTGCAATTATCGCCAGAGTTTTTCATTTTCTTCAAGAAGAATATAATTTCATGAAGGCGAATAATAATGATAATTGTGATTTGAGTCCTTTGGCTAACGTAAGAAAACGAACCGCCGAAGCAACAGGGGTCAGTGAACGTACTGTAACTTCTATTTTGAAAGAAGAAAAAGAGATGCCCTCTACATCTGCCAAGTTTCTATCACCAATGAAAAAACGTCGTAAAAGAAGTAGCAAATTTGATTTTGATAATTTTGACACTAATTTGATTCGAAGTACAATTCAAAATTATCACATCGAACACAAGGAAATTCCAACTTTAAACAAAATTCGGTCAGTTCTCAGAGAAAAGATAGACTTTGACGGGTGTCTAAGCACTTTACGTTCATTGCTCATAAAAATTGGTTATAAATGGCGAAAGATTAGCAGTAACCGACGAGTATTACAAGAAAGGCATGATTTACAACTATGGCGTTTAAAATATTTGAAAAAGATTTCTCAGTGCCGTGCAGAAGGACGTCCTATTGTTTACACTGACGAAACATATGTTTTAACGTCACACGTTCGACAAAATACATGGGGCATAAAGGATAAAGATACTCCATTTATGAAGAAATTAGGCACTGGGAGCCGGTTTATTATAGTGCACGCAGGTACTAAAGATGGATTCATTGCAAATGCCTCATTGGTGTATAAAGCATCCTCCACAACTGGAGATTATCACTCAAATATGAGTTTTGAAAATTATAAGAAGTGGCTAGAAGAGAAACTTATGCCAAATTTGCCAGAAAGGGCAGTTATTGTGATGGATAACGCGTCCTATCATAACGCCCGCAGCAGTAAAATTCCTACGTCCAGTTCAAGGAAGAGCGATATGATAAAATGGCTAACTGATAACGGAATTTTATGTGACGATCGATTAAAAAAAATCGAACTCTATGATTTAATAAAAAATAATAAACATAGTTTCATAACATTCAAAATCGACGAAATAGTTAAAAGCAATAATTTTGAAATATTACGTTTACCGCCCTATCACCCTGAGTTGAACTGTATCGAAAATATCTGGGGAATTTTAAAAAATAAAATTGCAACTAAAAATATCGGACAAAATATGACTATTTTACAAAATTTAATAAATGAGTGTATGAACGATATCGACAATGATACCTGGCGTAAAACTTGCAAGCATGTCGAAAAACTTGAAGAAGAATATAGAAAATATTTCGATTTGGACTTCGAGTTAAGGATTAATGTAGAATCAACTGATAGCGACACTGAAGAGTTTGAAGATAGTGACACTTCTGACGATGAATAATAATTAATTTTAATAAAACTTACTATTAAAATATTTGTTTTATTATCATTGTTGGTTTCAAAGAAAAAATAATTTTAACATTGATTATTTGTATGCTAACCGTAGCGCGTCTACGCTCACGCACACATTTACACGTATACAGATACGACTTGAACACAACTAAGAGCCATGCGCGTTCGTGAATTGCAAGAACTATACCTCGATGTACGCGGTATGAAAGCCGAGACGAAACGCCTCGTTCGGATCGTTGTGGTGTGAATAACGTAAGGGTGGAAACTTGCCGTACGATGGGTCGTCCGGTGATGGAACGGAGATGGGGGAATTAAACCATGCAATACAGTACAAACTTTAAAAATCCATACTAATATTATAAATGCGTAAGTATCTCTGTCTGTCTGTCTGTCTGTCTGTCCGGCTTTCACGCCAAAACTACTGAACCGATTGTAATGAAATTTGGTACACAGTCTAGAGCTTGAGAAAGGACATAGGCTATATAACATCCCGCTATGACTAATAGGAGCAGAGCAGTAACAAAAAATGTTGCGAAAACGGGGGCAAACACGGACGTACATATTGCTCCCATTATTTTAACAGGCGCTTATTTTATATCAACACGCTGACGGAGTCGCGGCCAACAGCTAGTAGTCTATATATCGTCTATCATCTAACTCTTTGTAATATAAACATTACGTAGTACATAGTGTACTACTTTCGTGACGAGCCATGCAAATTTTTTGTCTATGGCTTCTTCTGTGTCGCCTCAGGAATTGGACATAAACGTTTATGGCTTGTCCTCTTTATGTTACAAGTAGGTACTTCAAGTCCAGCACTAGACAGTATTTTATTTAAATAGGATAGCCTGAATATTTTCTGGAAGAATAAAAGAATATTGGAGATTTTTGCTATGGTATTCATATGGGTAGTCAGCGTTACGATGATTATGCTGGTAAGTGTCGTTGGGTGGGCGTTTTGGGGGACTGTCTTATGTACTCGTAATATCAGTAATATTGACGTTCAAAAAGTGCTGATTCTCAACCTAATTTGAATAAATGACTTTTGATGACTGGTAGCATACAAAATTATAAACCTCTAACCTCTCCTGTCTGTTTACTTACCTCTTTGGATTCATTCTTGAAAACTATTTTATTCAATAAGAAACTAAAGGAAGGCGGTCTACAAGAATCTTGTCGGGGTTTCAGATTGGAATATTTATACCGTTTCATCGAAAATCTAGGTAAACATAGACGGATGGAAATCGAATAACTCCCGAAGTTCACGATTGAGTAGTTTGAATACGCAAGAACATTCCCGTTTCCATTGTTCAGACTGGTTGCTATTGGTGGGCTTTGTGTTGAAGTTGTACGAAATAATCTAGTCAGGGTGAATGATTCATTTGTATGTTTGAAGGAAATAGTATTAGAAAGAATGGGGTTGAGTTTTATGCCGATACGTAGGTTAGTAGATCCACCCTATTACGTATCCTAATCAAAGACATACCTTATGCCGATGCCTTATGATGGCTACTCTATACCTCAATCTGGGCAATAGGGATGTATCCAAGGTATGAAAATAAAAAAAAAAACAATTCGTCTTATAGATAATAAAAAAAATTAAGACCCGTATTTTTTATTGTGTCGAAATTACCAAAAACTACTGAGATATAGCGTATTAAAGTTGTATGATTGTTCGGTTGGTAAATATCAAAGACTTTAGATAATTAGACTGGTTTATTTCACTTGTAGAATTATTATATTGGAAACGACCTCTTCTAGGTCAGATCCTAAGTTACAATGACAAGACAATAGACTATATTCATAGACACTAATACATAGAGATGGTATTAGTTACTCGACTACAGAGTAGTGATGTATGATACAACATCCCCCCTGTTTAAGTTTAAATTAACCCTTGACAAACAATGTTATAGAAACCTGACTTAGTTACACTTTAGACAATGACTTAAGACTATGGTTAGGTCTTAATCTAGGATACAATGTTCTACTTAATCTATTTCATCAATTAGCCTTCTGGTTGGCTTTACAACTCTTCCAGAACGAGTTACATGTTGACTGACTGAGGATTGAGATGAGAGCTCTTGAGGTCTAGACTCCTGCCTGTTACCTTCCTCTCTCCCCTGCGACGAATTGGATAGCATAGGAGAATATTTGTGTCTTAAATGAACCCTATTCCTCCTATACCTAACTCCATTGACATCCTCAACGACATATGACCTATTATTAGCCAACCTTAGCTTGACAATGGCTTGTTCCCAATTGCTATCAGGCTTTCTTTTAAAGTATACATGATCATTGGGATACAGTAATGACAATGACTTTGTATTTCTATTATAATATTTAGACTTATTTTTATTATTTTGCTTGACACATTCTTCATAATTTTTGAATGTAACCACTTTAGGTTTTAATTTCTTATAAGACATAGGAATGTTATTTCTTAAATTCCTGGACATTAACAATTGAGCTGGAGATGGTAAATTATTCTTAGGTGTGTTTCTATACTGTAATAAAGCTATGTATGGATCAGATGAGTTTCTTTTACATTTTTTTAACATATTTTTGATAATTTTGACTGAACTCTCTGCTTGACCATTTGACTGTGGATGATATGGGCTAGTTACAATGTGTTCTATGTCCCATTCATGCATAAAATTCTTAAATTCTAATGACTGAAAAGGAGGACCACCATCAGACACTAAAGATAAAGGTATTCCATGACGAGCAAAAATGGACTTTAAATGTGTTATTACATTCTTTGCTGTACTGTTTTTATTTAACAAAGCTATTTCTATAAATTTAGAATAATAATCTGTGACAATTAAATAAGTAAGGTTATCAAAATACATCAAATCAACACCTACTTGTTGCCATGGATATTTATTTATTTCAAAATTTTTTAGTGGTTCCTTTGGATTATTAGGTTTAAATTGTGCACATACATAACATTGTTCTACCAAGTTTTTAATATCAGCTGACATGCTTGGCCAGTACAAAGACTCTCTAGCCAGTTTTAAGCATTTATTTGTACCTTGGTGACCTTCATGAATTTTACCTAACATTTCCTTATACATTGACTGTGGTACTATTAATTTTGACCCTTTGAACAACAAATCTTTGACTACATGAATTTCAGCTTGTATGTTCCAAAATGGTTTTATTGACAGACTGACATTATTTTTATTTTTTGGCCAACCTTCATAATAATACTTTTTTAACAATTGCAAAGTATCATCTTTCTTAGTGTGCTGTAACAATTTTGTACAGTACTCCTTTGTGACTGCTAGACTTGAATGCATTAAATTGACATGACAAGATATTTCTGACTCATTCTCAGGTATATAATGTTCTTTCAATGCTGCTCTAGACAGAGTGTCAGATATAAACATTTCTTTACCTGGAACATGTATAACTTCCAAATCATATTTTTGTAAAGTTAACATCATACGTTGCAATCTTGCTGGTACATCATGTAATGGCTTTTTAAAAAGATAGACTAAAGGTTTATGATCAGTATGAACAGTTACTTTATGACCGTACACATACTGGTGAAATTTTTCACAACCAAACTGAATGGCTAACAATTCTTTCTCAATTTGAGCATACCTTGACTGAGTTTGAGTTAATGTTTTTGAACTATAAGCAATAGGTTTATTATTCTGCATAATGACTGCTCCTAATGCTGACTTTGACGAATCGACTGACAAGACTAATGGTACATTGGGATTATAATGAGCTAAAACTGGTGAATTTGTAATTTCATCGATTAAACTCTTAAGACATTGACTATGATTTTCATCCCAAGTCCAGACTGAATCTTTCTTCAAAAGATTTCTTAAAATTTGAGTTTTTTGAGACAAATTGCTAATAAAGGGACCTAAATAATTGATCATACCTAATATTCTTTGCAATTCTTTGACATTTTTTGGTGTGGGCATATTGACAATTGCTTTTACTTTCTCTTCATCAACCCTAGCACCATCTTTACTAAAAACATACCCTAAAAAACAGACTTCTGATACTAAAAATTCACATTTAGACTTATTGAACTTTAAATTGACTTCACGTGCTCGTTGCATGACTTTATGTACTCTCTCATTATGTACTGACTCGTTTGGTCCATATACCAAAATATCATCGATGAATATTAGAACTCCTTCTAAATCACCGAACAAATTCATCATGACTCTTTGAAAAATTTCAGACGATGCATTAATACCAAAAGGTAACCTTAAATATTTATATCTACCGAAAGGTGTTTGAAATGTACATAAATCAGAACTATATTCATCTAGTTTAAGCATCCAGAATCCTGAAAATGCATCTAAATGAGAAAAACAAACAGCTCCTGCTAGTTGAGATCTGATCTCATCTATTGACTTTAGTGGATAAATTTCCCTTATAATATTCTTATTCAAATTTCTAGGATCTAAACAAATTCGTAACTGACCCGTGCTTTTGACTGTTATCACTATACTGTTCACCCATTCTGTAGGTTTAAAAACCTTTTCAATGACCTGCATTTTCTCCATGCGATCCAATTCATCGCGCAGTTTGTTCAGTAAAGCGAAGGGTACTCTTCTCGGAGCATCCACGCATGGCACTGCTTCAGGTTTGAGTTTCAGGCGACAGACTTGAGGTAGACATCCAAGACCCTGAAATACATCATTGTATTGTGTAAGAATTTGTTCACTAAAATTTTGTTGAGACACAGAGAAAACTCTTTGAATTATACCTAATTTTTCACAAGTTGGTAGACCTAAAACATTCGGACAAACTAAATCTGTGACTATAAACACTATATTTACACTAATAGTGCTATTATTTAAAGATAAACTACATTTTACATTGACTTTGCCCATAATGGGTATTGATATACCACCAAACCCACTAACGTTTATTTGACATTTCTCAAGTGACATTTGACTTTGACATTTCAAAGATTGAAAAGTTTTCTTTGACATAATATTGATATCAGCTCCTGAATCAACAATGCAATTAATTTGTGTATGACCAACTAAAACGTTTATGTTCCATGACTGTTTAGAATAGTATTTGTTTTCTTTTGACTCGACTGTATTGACCTGTTTACTATGTGTTGACTTTGCTGTAATAATTCTACAAGTGTTTGTTGTGTGAGATTCCTCAGACTTGTGTCTGTACTCATCATTAAGATATGAATCTCGGCTAAGACTTTTTGACTTTTTTGACTTGACTGTGAATCTCTCAGACTGTTTAGTGTTTTCATCATTGAGATATGACATATGACAAGAGTCTTCATTGGATCTCTCAGACCTATCAGTCACCAGCCTTTTTTCATCACTGAGGCATTTTTTATTAGACCTCTCAGATATGGCATTATCACCACTTTCATCACAGAAATATGACACAGGATATTTTTTATGACTAGATGAGTCTTCATGAGATCTCTTAGACATTGACTGCGACTGGCCTATGTGCGACCTGACCGTTGATTGTAACTTAGGATGTGACTGGGTGTATGACAACCTGCTATGTCTGTAATTATTTTGATTGTGATGACTTTGTGACTCTAAATGACAATTATATTGACTATACTTATGACTATGACTGCAGTTATGACAATTTAAAATTCCAACAAAATTATCTTGACTACCAGTTGAACTAAAAGACTCTAAATGACTGACTTTTTTATTATTGGAGTAACAAAATTTTGCAAAATGACCATAAGAGTTACATGACCTGCATTTAGCTCCCTGCGCTGGACATTTGTAGCGGTGGTGTTGTCCACAGCGGCTACACGTCTTCGAGCGCTTCTCAGGACTGGGACTTGACTTTGACCTCCCTGCGCTGGATCCCTGCTGACTGACTGGTGAAGCTCGCCGTCGCTGACGCTCCGCTCGACCACGGCTCCTCCGACGCAGATGCATGACTTTTTCAGACTCTTCACTAGTGGACCTCTTGACAATTTGGTCTGCATCCTGCTGTGCGACGATGAGTGTCCTAGCTAGCTCTCGCATCCTCTGATATGTCAGATCAGGTTCCTGCAGCAGTCTCTGACGTACATGTGCTAAGTCCAAACTCAAGTTGGCGATAAAAATATCTCTGATAAGAGATTCTCTGAGCGTTCCAAATTCGCAATCTTGGCTCTTATTTTCGAGATCGGTTAAGAAATCCTCGATGCTTTCCGATTTCTGTTGACGTGTGGTAAAAAACATGTAACGATACATGGTAATATTTTTTCTGGGTTGAAAAAATTCGTCGAATTTGGCTTTGACGTCATGTAATGTACTTTCTCCCATATTTATGTTGAATGTGTTGAAAATATTTACGCATTTTTCACCAATGTGATGTAATAAAATGGCGATCTTGCGTTTCTCACCGGACTTGTCCAAACCCGTTGCCAACAAGTATAATTCGAACTGTTGCCACCAGCGCTTCCAGGTTTCGTAATTGTTGTTTGTTGCATCTGACGATATTTTAAGCGCCTTCAAGCCACTGTTCATTGCAGCTCCGGTGTCATGGCCGCCACCGACGCCATCCGACTTTTGCATTTTATGAATTTTCTTTCTTCGTATTGGGTTTTTTCACTCTTCTGACACCATGTATGATTGTTCGGTTGGTAAATATCAAAGACTTTAGATAATTAGACTGGTTTATTTCACTTGTAGAATTATTATATTGGAAACGACCTCTTCTAGGTCAGATCCTAAGTTACAATGACAAGACAATAGACTATATTCATAGACACTAATACATAGAGATGGTATTAGTTACTCGACTACAGAGTAGTGATGTATGATACAACAAAAGTTACGGAGTGAGGGCTAATTACATCACGCCGTGCTATATTTTATACCACGGCGTGACGTCATGGGTCCTACAGTACCTTTTTTTTTTGTTTTAGCGGTGAAACCTTCAAAATGCACATGACCTCTGGGGACTGAAATTGGTTAGTGCGGGATTTTCACCTCACTAAAACCACGCGGTCGATCACCATAGGGGGTGATCCAGGTTCCTCTTAAAAGACTAATTCTGAAACCGACCCCGCGGAACGTCTGCAAAGGTACATCACTGGGGAGACTGTAAAGGGGCCTCCCCTAGGCCTCGCTGGCCAGTAAAACTCCTACAGTACCGATGCCTTTTATTACACACAATATTAAATTCAACTGAACTCTTCATAGTTATAGACTTGTTCACAGATACTTGCTTGTCATACCAACACCTAATAATAGAAATTCCACCTTCCTCACAAAAAAAAAAGTAAAAACATACTCCCAAAAATTGTACTACTCTGTAAAAAGTTATGCGTGGTCAAACATAGAATAAAAAGTAAGTGTCTACTTGAGAACCTCCCCTCTTTTTCGTTGGTTGAAAAACGTTGGCAAAGCTACCACCTCAACCATCCTTTTAAGGTTTTCAAGATTCATTTCGACGTCAATTCTTACATAGGTAAGCAGCACACTCAAGCATCGTCATGATAAGATTAGAATTGTAAAGTCTATTTTGATAAGCTGACTGCACGGTGGGCACAGTGGACAAGATACTGCTGTGCTGCGTGTCGCGAACCAAATATTTAAGTGTTTTGTAAACGCACCCACGATACAGGACAAATCCCTAGTGTGGAGCAATTTTTTTTTTAATAACGTAGATGGTGTTGTTGACGGATATTGGCTTTGTTTCCCTTGTTTACAAGCTAAACTAAACTCAAGTTCAGAGCGTTTTATACTTTTCATCTTCTCAAATAAGACAGCGCCTGGTGTAAATTGACATATTTTTTGTTGACAAATTTCGATTTTGATAGGACTAAACTGATCTTTTGTTTTCCGTCATTGAATTTCGTTCAGTTTGTGAAAAGGGAATCAATGCCATTGGGTTACCATAACAATATAAAAGAATATAAAGTAGGTAACTTTATATTACTTTATTTTATTACGGTATCCTTATCATACCTATAGAAAATATTGGCAAAGTTACAACTACTGTCATCCCTTTCAGCGATCTTCAAGTGCAATAAAAATGGCGAGATCCCATTAGCTACTAGCACTGATCAGGCTTTTTTAAATGTTGTAAGTTAGTGCTTAACCACGATAATCTGATAGTAAGCACTGATGGAATCGTTGATGGTAAAGCGCACTAGTTTATTATGAGCGCTTATTCATGCACATAGAGCAGACAATTTAAACTATCCATAAAATACGGACGTCTCTTCTTCGAGTACCTACTTAGCTTATAATTGCAAAAGGCTTTTTACTTCGAAGCATTAAGGTCTAAGGTTGATTGAGAAAATTTTAGTTTCCGTTAGCTTGACCTGCTGGTGTACATCCATCCTTTTCTTTTTTTTAAATAAAACGTTGCCCCACACTAGGAATTTCTCCTGTATTGTGGGGGCATTCACAAACATTTAAACACACATACACAAAGAGCTAAAACTCATGCGAAATAAAATGGCGATGTCCCTTTGTCCTAACATTGATTAGTTACGTCACAACGCACAATTGAAAGTATCGAGCGGCTCTTAAGATTCATAGTATTGGTATAAGTCGGTACCACGTTCAGTACGTGGCACCGACTTCGAATTGACGGGGTCGTGAACGAACGACGAGGAGGCGACGGCACGAATCAGTTTGATCGACAACCAAGATGTGCGACGGTTTCGTGCCGTTGGCTTTGTACTCAATGGAGGTACTTAGGTGATTTTATAGAGGCGTTTGTGGGGTATGTTGTTTACACTTAACATTTTAAATTAAAGGGTGTATCTGACATCGATGCACAAAGGAGTACCTTGGATCCAGTACATGATTCTGAACCCCCCAGTGGCGAAATTTTTCGTAGACTTTTTCATGATTTAAACATATTATATGTAGTTTTTTTTCACTTTAGACGGTATTGCTAAACTTTTATAACCCAATAAGATTTTAAAGTAAAAATTAATTATACAAAAAAGCGCAATAAAAACAAAACTCGAAAAACTATCGTATCAGCTGATTTAATAGAGTTCACATCAGGGATCAACGTCATACCTACAAACCCGCACGGCGGCACGCTTGCAACGTTCAAAGGCCGAGCCGACACTTTTTTTAAACATTGTTATTTCTGTAACCGTTCATTAACGACATAAATGAATATCATAATTTTATTAGTGGCATGCGGTCTAGCCTTTTCGCGAAGTTTGTGTTACGATGTCAGATACACCCTGTATATGGTAGGTACACAATAGTGTACAAAAAAAACCAATCAATGAAAAATAAGACAGCATTTTGTTTTTTTTATTGCGTTTAATAGATACTGCACCGACTGTCGATTATTGTTTTGTGGAAATACCATCCAATACAAATCGCAGATCTAAAAAGGTACATTTAAAACAACCTAATACGTAACGTAACTATAACTTATCTGAATCAATTTATCAATTTGCTGAATCGGCCTCCAGTTTCACCCGATGCATCTGTATTCTGCATGGAGTGATTACCTATTTGAACACCCTAACCCTGGATACTGGATATGACGATAACACACACAACAGAGATGAAAATAATAACGGTGACGCCAAAACAAAACATGAACGTATCCATAACGACTTGTCAAAAGTAATTTGCAATTATTACTTAAAATAAAATAGTTTCTAACACACTTAGTTTTTAGCATAGTTTACTTTAGTCTATTTTATTTTGCTTTTTCTTTTATGGGCATAAAGCTGTTCTCGTTCTTTATATTTGCTCCAAGTCCTCGTTAGCTTAATTTCTTACGATATTAACTTACTGAGAATTTGGCGCAGCTCGCCGTGATACAGGTGTTACCTAGTTCGGTTGGAGATGCTCCTATTTTGCAGCGTATGTATTATACAGAGTGGTATTGACAATACGACTATAAATGAAAACAGGAACAATTCTGGTTCATAGGAATAATCCTAAACCATAGAAAAAAAACCCAGCATCTAAAATAAAAAAAAAAATGAAAATTTCAAACAAACTAAATCGAATAAAATTGTAAACGGAATAGAACATCCTTTAAAAATATTGTTTCACTGACCTCCGATTGGCGACAGTGCGATCCTGTATCGACTTGCTTTTCTCGCATTATTATTATTAAAGTTTGATACCGCAGGATGCGGCGGTCATTAACCTGTAAGCGCTTCCTTAACAACATGTACATCATGTAGAAAATATGAAAAATGAAAAATAATTTCCTGTGACTAAACTAATGGACATATTTATATGATTTTTATGGGTAGACTGAGAACGTATTGAGGTACACGATGTTTAATTTATTGTCGTATTGTCAGCACCAAGCTCTGTATGGTTACTATGTTTTATGTTATTTTGTATATTTATTCGTGAATAAGAAGTAAACTTAAGGTGAGCTATCAATTGGGTAGTATTAGTTGGAATAACACTATCCAGACTCATTTCGGTTACAGAATCGCACTGATAGTTTAGATGTAGATAATGATAGGAAATTGATAATGGTTGACCATACAGTAGTTTATGAGTTTAAAACAGATGAAGAAAGAAAAAATAGAGTAGACATTCGCAGAAAAGTTCTACTTGCTAGTTATTTAGTCAATCACTCGTCATGCATGCCGTCGGTTAATCTGCTTAACAAATTACCAGCAGAATTAAAGAATGTTCAAAAAACTTTTTTTACACCAAAAATAACTGACTTCCAAAAAACACTACAAAGTGAAAAATAACTAATTTTGGAAGTCGGTGTCAAAAACTAATATACAAAAACCAAAGACACCGACTTCCGAAATTAGTTATTTTTGACTTTGTAGTGTTTTTTGGAAGTCGGTTGTTTTTTTTTTTGTAAAAGTTTTATTTTACACTTTTTAGTTATGAAAAGTACTGTTCAGCTGCATCCAGTTAAACTAGATGCTGACACTAAAATACTTAATGAAAAAACTTACAAACGCACTGGTTGCCCCTACGATTTTTGAAAGTTCCCCTTGATTTCTCTGGTCTTCCACCATCAAACCCTGATGTCCTTATCATGGGATCACCTTGGGAATGTCTTCTTTCCAACAGAAAAATAATTATCAAAATCGGTTCATAAACGACGAAGTTATACGTGAACAAACATAAAAAAAGCATATACATATACGGTCGAATTGAGTAACCTCCTCCTTTTTGAAGTCGGTTAAAAATAAACTCAGGGATTCGTTAATCAAAAGCCTATTATAGCATTGACGAATTTTGTAATGATAAAAGCTTAAAATTAGTATTATATTGACTTTAAACTATATTTGTGTGTACCCATTGATTGACTTTTGTTTGACATTGTCTTTAAATGTCGTTTTTTTTACCTTGATATTGTATTGTCTTGCTAAGAGCTCTGCTATGTATAAATTGGAAAATTAATGTTTAGTAAGGTTAGTTTCTTTTACGAGGGTTAAACTGAAAGTTCTTAGAAAATCAAAAACTGATAACATTAGCCAGTTATTAGTTTTATTATATCTTTTCAAAATATTGTCCATTCACGTCAATACACCGTTGCATGCGATGGAACCACTGGGAAAAGCACTTTGCCCACTCGTCCTTAGGGGTCTCTTCAATGGCATCGCGATACGCAGCCACCGCTTCTTCAGCTTTCATAAACCGCTTTCCTTTAAGTTTTTCTTAAATTTTTGGAAATAAATAAAAATCACAAGGCGCGAGGTCGGGACTATACGGCGGGTGACCCAGTAATTCAACGTTTAATGTCGCCAAATAGTCGATCGTTCGCTTGGCGGTGTGCGACGAGTCGTTGTCGTGGTGAAGGAGGATCCTACTGCGAGGTCGTTTCTCTCGAACTTTTTCCAAGACAAGTGGCAAACAATTGGTAGTGTACCATTCTGCAGAAACTGTTTTTGATCCTCTAACACAATTGTTGCGAAATGACCTATCCTTCCAAAGAACGAGGCCACCATTTTTTTTCCCGCACTTCGATCTCTCATCACTTTAGTTGGCAACTCCTCGAAAGGAAACACCCACTGAGCAGATTGTCTTTTGGTTTCAGGATCATAACAGTAAATCCAGCTTTCGTCACCTGTTAGTATGTCGAATACAGCATTTGAGTTACCTCCGTTAAATCTTTCAATCATTTTACGGCACCAATCCACACGATGGAGTTTTTGAGCCTCAGTCAAATTATGAGGTATCCACCGGGCGCAAAGCTTCCTGACCGCTAAATGTTCGTGGAGGATTTTGTGCACTTGACTCATACCGATGCCTAAGCTTGTCCGAATCTGCTGATAGGTCACTCTTTTGTCAGTCTCTATCATAAGTCGTCGTCGTAGAAGGCCGTCCCTCACGTAAATCATCAGTGAGATTAGTGCGACCACGTTTAAACTCATTAAACCAGTTGTAAACAGTCGCACGAGATGGGGCTTCATCGTGAAAGGCCAATCGTAGTCTATCATAACTTTCTTGTTGACTTAAATGACATCGAACGTCATAAAAAATCATTGCACGAAAATTTTCTCGTGTTAAATTCATGTTGACGTGACACAGACAATTTTCAATTTGCCGCCAAATCGTATAACTAATGACAAATGAATGAAATATATACTCAGTAATATTGCCAAAGAGTTCTGTTTTCAAATTTTAGAATTATTTTTTTATTATATTTTTTATTAGTGGCCAGTTCTAAGAACTTTCAGTTTGACCCTCGTATTTTATTTTTTTAATTGGTGGCTGCTTATATTTAATAACTACGTTGCTTCTGTTTATGTACTCACCTACTGTAAATATTTCAACACAAATGTATTTTTGTTATGAAATAAATTACTTGAACTTAAACGATCGAATCGATCAAGCAACAATAGAACCTGAGACAGACATTTAACATTTTGCCGAAACGACCTTGGACAAACAATCACGTAATTTGTATTCCGGGAAACCGTTTCTGTGGTTAACGTAATTACAATAAATACGTAAACCGTAGATTTGTAAGGAAATGTGGTAAATCGCGATATTGTATTACGTTTACCTTATCTATCTACCTACGTGGTGTGGTCGTAAAAATGACGCATAAATTTCAGCAGGTTCATTAGGTTTATGAGGAGCTTTAGTGGCGCTTTCTCTGTACAAACGTATTCCGCTATTTTTTCTACAAATAGACACCTTGATTATACCTGCCTCTATCATTTGATTTTATCCAAAACAGAATTTTAAAAAAATGTGATGGTTCTAAATCCCGAAAAATAACTCATTTTTATCGCGATGTTCAGAGGAGTGTCCATTAGACAAAGGTGATAAGTTTTTGACAAGTTTCCACCCTTACGTTGTTGACACCACAACGATCCGAACGAAGCGTTTCACCTCGTCTTTTATACCGCCTACATTGAGGGACAGGAACAATTTGCCAGCCGCGATGTTTCCGTCGGAGTAAAATTTAAGTGTCTTCAAGGCTAGAGTAAATAGGCTTTTAATAAACTAACGCGCTTTACCATTAACGATTGCATCACTGCTTACTATCAGGAGGCCTTGCGGTCAAGCACTAGTTTATCTATACTAATATATAAAGCTGAAGAGTTTGTTTGTTTGAACGCGCTAAACTCAGGGATTACTTTTGCGTTGGATAGCCCATTAATCCAGAAAGGCTATAGGCTATATAACATCACGCTACGACCAGGAACAGGGCATATTAAAAAAATGCGCGTAAAACCGCGTGGCGCACCTAGTATTTCATAAAAAAAAAAAATATGTGATCATCTTCCATTGCTAAGTGATCTGCCAGTGTTTTGAATTCTGCACATTCATGTGAAGTTTTTGGTCGAATAATTTCTCTTGACTTGTTCAGGCGTAGAGCTCTTGAAGTCTTGCATTAGTTTAAAGTGTAAGTATGCTTCTGCATTAGAAATTACATGTGCGTTCATAACTTATTTTATTGAAACTATTAATGGATATAATTATTGATTATAAAATGACTGAACTGCAGTGATTGATTACGTCACTGATTAATTCATTCAAAATTCAATTCATTAGTTCATTCGTTTCAAATTTTATTCTACTTAGTTCATAAGAACGTGCGAACTTTTGCATTCCCAGTTCAATCTCTTCAATATTAAAACCCAATTCTCTTTCGCTGTAAATTCATATTTCTATGAAATACCTACACTGAAAAATTACGAAGCCACTCCTTCATAGATCTGTGGCCCTAGTAGTGTTTAAGCAACTAGGAAGTTTTAGTGTGAACGTTAAACGATCCGACGAGATGTCGCTAGTCGCTATGGCTTTCGGTTGATTGAGCCTGGGATAATAGGCGTGTAACAAACTTAAAGTTCAGAACATCGCCGCCGAATGTTATACTCAGCCTGTACTGTGTTATCGTGTGAAATAGCCCTTAATTCTTGTTCAGAATTGTTTTGGAAATCCAATTTGCGAGGGTTTTTGCTGTCATTGTTTTGTAGATTTTATTTGTTGATTACAATCTATGTTTGTGGGTGTTTTTTTTTGCCTGAATTATAAAAAGCACTTTTCTTATTATGAAGGAAATAAAAGTATGCGATATTTAGAAACAATAATATATTTTTTATAAAATAAATAAACAAAACATCTTTTTATTATTGTTATTATAAGTGATGGTAAGCAGTGATGCAATCGCTGATGATAAAGCGCTCTAGTTTATCAAGAGCCTATTAACTCAATAAAACTGAGTCAATAGGAAGGAAGACGCCAGTAGAGCGAGGTGATGCAATGTTAAACCCAACAACACAACCAACGATGCTGCGTCAGAGGGAGATTGATCTGGAGACCCTTCACGGTCAAACTCCCGACACAACAACATTTGGCGCATCGTACTCGGCACACATTGCAATACCACTGCTCAGACCCGTCCGAGTACGGCTTCACCAGATATTATGTCGGAACACGACGAATTGTGCTGATTCTCAGCCTAATTTGAATAAATGACTTTTGATTTTGATTGCTTGGCGGCAAGACTGTATGGTGAGTGGTAACTTCTACCGGCAGCCGATTTTATGATCTACGACCGATAAAAAAATCATTCCTATTATATACATTGAAACTACTGAATACAAACATAAAATATGTGTGTCAGAAAAAAAAAAAAACGGAAGACTTCAAATCACAAATATAAAATTCATGTAGCCAAATTCTTCAGTGAAACCATATAGACAGTAGGTACCTTACTTAATATTCAAGTCCAGATAGATACATCTACTTGACTTATCTAACTCAAAGGCGAACGCCTTAATTCCCAAATGAGATACAATTTCGAGAAGTTGGGAAATATGTAGGTTGCGAGGTACGTACTTTAAATGAATATAAAGTTTGAGGAAGACGTCAAATTTACCTTTCAGTTAATTTACTCACAGTAACTGAAATACATAAAAATGGGAGAAAAGATGAAACGATTTCGAGAAGATATGTGGGTATGTGAATATTAAATATTGAAGATAACGTCTTCAAAGTTACAGAATGACTGAAAGGAGTATGCATTTTCTTAGATATATTATAGGCTACAATTGCGCCCGCGTTTTCGTTCCTATGGATCCCGTACATTAACCTATTTTTGTTTAAATCTTCCACACGTTTTACATATATGGTAGTGTTTTCTAATTGACTTTAATTTTTTGGTCGGTCCTTAAGGATTGTAGAGTGATGTTACAGAGCTTAAAATATACCTCAGAAAAGTGCTATCAAATACAATTTTTAGATTCAATTGACAGTTCCAAAGATTAAAGCTGACAAAAAAAAAAAAAACAATCTCATCCAATTTATTATGATAGAGGATTGGTATTATTTTTAGAGTTGTCATTGTTCAAAAGAAAACGAAAAGAACAGAAAAATTGAGACAACAACAAAAATGACACAAGTAATATACCATAATGCGACCTCAAACCAAATAAATACTACCCTGATGAAAGGGTAGCGGCCTGAAACTCAGAACAAAAAGTACGAGAATTCTTCTAAAGGCTAATCAGCTTAAAAGCAACTCCAGCCTTTGACAGCAAACCTGAATGGGAGCCAAATTACATTAGTCCGTACTTGTTTTTGTACATACGTCCAACGTAGTTCCAAAGAAAATACTGTATGGTGACGTAATCGTAACTCCTTGTGTATTCTACAAATGGAACGTAGTAAGAAGAAAGCGGAGTGGAGGGGAACAAAGATTTTGTGATTATCTGGAGAACATGGTAAACATATGTCTGGACTAGAAGAGACCTACGTGCTTTAGACTTTTGTGTATCAGTGTAAAGTCTAAGCAGGGTAGAAAACTTACGTAAAGATTACTTTTTTTTAACATTTATATAACGTTAATCTTAAGAATGAAGAATTATCTAAGAGATGTTTTTATAGATTCAAACTTATTACCTACTTCTTTTTGGTTTTGCGGTGGAAATCCTCATGAACTTCCACTCTTATGCGGAGGACAGAGACTCTTGCAAGAAAAGACTCTTCCCGACTAAAACCAGCGCGTTATTTCACCTCTACCTATGGCCGGGAGTGCGGAATTCCGACTTATTAATCTTCTTTCTTTGTCCTAGCCACTTCCCATTATTTGGGATCGGCTCTCCTCGTTCTTTTGCGTCAGGATGATCTGTCCTGGGTTGTCGAGATGTTTAGTTGGGCAGCACGCTCTAAGTCTTTGGCCACTGTGGACCACCAGGTGGTTAGTGGGCTTCCTCTACCTTTTTTGTTATCTGGCAGTGCTAGGGCCCGTTTCACGACATGATCTTCGGGGCGTCTCATGATATGACCGAACCATCGTAGGCGGCTTTCGGCGAGATTTTCTGCTATGGGCGCAACCTTGTAACTTCCTCTGATGTGCTCGTTTCCCCCTTTATCGAGTTATTATATTACTAATATTCACGAATCATTCCTAATCACAAAGGCATAATCCTGTCCACAAGGGCCAGAAATTTGATTGATTTTCTAATACAGGATATTACAAGAACCAATAGTAATTTGTGTTTTGAAATTAAAATGGATAAGTTACATTACCACACCTATCCAAACGGTAAGAAAGTTAGTGGCGAAGGGTGGGCGTTTTGGGGGAACTATCTTATATAATATTGACGTTCAAAAAGTGCTGATCTTCAGCCTAATTTGAATAAATGACTTTTGATTTTAATTTGATTCGCTTTAAATTCCAAAAAGCGCATAATAAAGATATGATCAATCAGATTAATGGTTTGTTGTTAACTACAAGGAACAACTCTTTTCTACATTTCATAATTAAGAAGAATATAAACGATAGCCATATCGCTAAGAACAAATTCTTTTAGATGATCAATGGTTCACGCTTTCAATTCTTCTTGAGTAAGTAAGTAAGTAAGTATCACTTTTCAGATTGGATATACGGCCTTCACTATTCCGGCGGTCTCAAATACTGATATAACACCGGGTCATCGGTCCACCTTTTGGGGGCCTCCCTACGCTGCGTCTTCCAGTACGTGGCCGCCACTCCAGAACCTTACTGCCCCATCGGCCATCGCTTCTACGAGTAATGTGCCCTGTCCACTGCCACTTAAGTTTAGCGACTCGCAGAGCTATGTCGGTGACTTTGGTTCTTCTGCGGATCTCCTCATTTCTGATTCGATCACGCAGAGCAACTCCGAGCATAGCTCTTTCCATTACCCTTTGTGTGACGACTCTGAGCCTTCGTATGAGACCCATTGTGAGCGAAGACGTTTCAGTTCCGTAAGTCATCACTTGCAACACACACTAGTCAAAGACTTTAGCCTTGAGACACTGTGGTATCTTGGACGACGAGAAGATTGCACATTAACGCACACTATTTCAACAATTGTATTATTAAATTCACATTCGGAATGTTTTCAACATATTACATTGAGTAGAATGGACCACTCTTTGTGTGGTGCTTTCTGCTAAAGAACATTTCAAACAACAATACATGTTATGACTAAAATTATGTCTAGACTTTAAAGTCCGTGTGACTTCTGAGACTCCTTTGAGACTTTTTTATTCATCCTTTATTCTGAAAATCAAAAAACTTTATTCAAATTAGGCCAAGAATCAGCACTTTTTAAACGTCAAAATTACTTAGGACAGTCTCCTAAACATCCCTCTTCATCACCTAGCCTAGAGCTTTCGCTGGAGAAATAGTAGTAAGTTAGGAAACGTCGATCGACTAGATATAATTCACTATAACTTATTTGGTTTTTCCAGCAAAAAAGCGATTTCATTTAGTACCAACACCGACCTTGGTTCTCGAGTCAAACTACACAATACTTGGCTACTACAGTAAGTACTACGCCTTTACTTTCCATTTATTTTCTGGATCGTTCCCACATTCATAGCTCAAACGTGGAATGGATATCACAAAGAAACGTGACGTGGTTTCCTCAAAGTAGTGGAGCTGCTAGTGGCGCCCTCATGCGGAAAATGAGTAGCAGACTGCAAGCCCGGCTACCATCGCATCGCTAACTTTTAATAATCTACCTTCCTTTTAGAAGATTTCTGTTTTTTTTTTCTTATTTCAAACGGCCTTCGTTTATGTCGGTGAGAACGATCGTTTATTGTTGTTTTTTTTTGTAGATTGCAGAACGCTTTAATAATCTTGGATCTACTGGCTCTTTGTTTCTGATAATCACACTGCACAGCTTTAAATCAGATTTTATCAACGTAAAAGTTGTAATAGTGGCCCTGATTGTCTTGTTCACAAACTAAATTAATTTTAAGTTCAGTACACCTTTTTCTTTCTATTCCATTAAGAAAAGGACAGAAGATAAAATGTCAGTTTAGACCTGTCAAAATAGTGCGCTCCTGACATAAACTGGGAGAATTTGTATCGGTTTTTTGACAGGAAAGCCAAGATGAGTGTCACGCGCATTTTTCATTGGACTTTAAAAATTATTTATAGTGTCGTTTACTAAATAAAAACGTGTAATTTATATAGTAAAAAGTGCATTCAGTGAATAATTCATAATGAACATTGAAATATCGCAGCATAGTGGCCACATCATGGCTTCGCATCAAATCTCCTAGTAGGCGGCTCACGCGGCCGTTTTTTTTTCAACTGTCATTGGCGATATCCGCCACTATTGTGAAATATTTTTTTTAAAGAATTTCTATAATTTGTTACGCGTGTTATTGGCAAAATTGTGGTATCTAACCACAGAGGCCATTGAAGAGTTGAAGTAGTATTCATTCTAAAGAAAAGAAAAAGAAAGACATAAACTGGAGTATATTTGCTTTTAGTCGCCATGTTTATAATCGCGTCTAAACTGTTTAGGGAGTATATTAATTTGACAGGATTAAATTGAAATGTTATCTTCTATCCTTTTCTTAACGAATCGGAAAGAAAAAGATACACATAACTTAAAATTAGTTTAGATTGTGAACAACAGAATTAGCGTCGGTGTCTACCGGCGACATCGTCCAGACAAGTCCCTAAAGGATTTCATCCAACTATCACTGCTTTGAGATTACCCCAAACAAAAAATATTAATAATAATAACTGTTTTTATGTATTGTTTAAGTAGAAATATTTAAAAATGTAATTTATATACATACAATGAAATAAAGGAATAATAATAATTACTTTATCTACTCTCATATCAAAAAATTAAAAATATAAAACTAAAGAGGAGTTTATATTGACGTACTTTACCCATAGTATATCGAAAGGAATATTATAACATTATTTCTCTAACAAAATAATGTTATAATATTTTTTTTTTTCATTACCGTACAGATTACAAACCATAGATAGCACTATTTCATTTTTTTATCTGTGGCTGCGCGCGCTTTGGCGCGTGCGTTTTGATGCAGGGTGCAGAATTTTGGTGCCAAATACGTTTCTTTGCATTGCGAGTCGTTGTTGTGTTTCGCTGGACACATGATTATAATTGTTTCTTAAAATGTATGAGATTAGATAAAGTAGTCTATGAAACTGTACATAATTAGGTATTACACACTCGTGTGATACTATTGAAAAACGAGCGAAGCGAGTTTTTTAAACTCACACTCGTGCATAATATCCCTCATTATGTAACAGTTTCATAAACTACTATTATTGACCAAAAACATAGATAGGATAAAATTTGCAATTGAACCCCCAACACGCAGCAGTCGATCGCGCAGCCACAGCATCCATCATCTCGTGTTATCTCGCAACTGCATCGTCGACTAAAGAGGAGAAGAGTAGTATTACTCTATGGTTTTTATGTAAAAACCTAACAGTAGTAACCCAGTGCAATTCGAAAACATGTGACATCTATCAACCCAGACTGGGCCCGTATAGCAGATAACGGCCCACTTATTCTCATCGGGAGATCTGTCTCCAGCTCTAGGAATATTATAGATTTGTCATTATATAGACGAATACACTTTATAAAGAAAAATATATAAAACTAGCGGCCGCCAGCGACTTCGTTCGCGTGGTTTAGTTATGCTCCGCTCCTATTAATCGCAGCGTGATGTTATATAGCCCAAAGTCTTCCTGGATTAAGGGGCTATCCAAAGTAAAAAGATTTTTTCAAATCGGACCAGTAGTTCCTGAGATTAGAGCGTTCAAACAAACAAAGAAACAAACTCTTCAGCTTTATATATTAGTATAGAAGATAAAAGAGCACAAAGGGAATGTTTGTTTCAGTCTTCCAGCAGACCTGCGACAGAAGAATGGGATGAGACATGTATTTGGCGTCTACTTCCTCAAATGCGAATTACGCACACAAAATTCTGCACCGCGCGAATAGAGGTTTTTTTTTTTAAAAAAAATTGCTCCACACTAGGAATTTCTCCTGTATTGTGAATGCCTTTACAAACATATAAACTCACATACACAAAAAACCGGAAAACAAATTGTAGGCCATACAAATATTTGTTCCGTGCGGAAATTGAACCCGCAACACGCGGCGCAGCAGTCCATCGCGCAGCCACAGCATCCATCGTCTCTTGTTATCTCGCAACTGCATATATACAACGGTCTGGCATGAATCGTCGGGAAGTAGCCACAGCGGGTAGATACGACAACGTCTCCATTATATTTTTTAATTTACGAGACGATTCTCATGCCTATACATATACAATGTGTAAAGAAAACCCTCTCCGATCCGTGAAGGTATTGTTAGGTATCGATAACTGATTCTACAAAGCCGGGCTAAAGTTTAAAAAATCCACCTAAAAATAAATATTATTTCGCAAAAGGAGTTAAATTAATACATATGCGGTAGGCAAAACATGCGCGGGCGAAAGGAGGCAGGGCACGCGGCATTTCATATTTTATTTAGTCACGTGTTTACCTAACCTTTATTATCTTTATGGGTCGGACGGGATTTCCTTTATATATTATATATGTATCACGGATTCTATTAAACTTAAAACGACTTCGTAAATAATACGAAAATCTTTCTAATACGAGCTATAAGCAGCTACACGTATATACTTCGTAGCGGTGTATATCTACTTGTAAACCACCCCACTCGTCCATTATCTAATAATGTTATCCCCATTATTGGTAGACAAGATATTGAAAGGGAAACCTGATACTGTTACTAGTACGTAAACATGTTATTGTTTGAGGTAGGAGTAGGATAATTATGTGGAGACAAATAAGATCGTAAGCATAATTTGCCATGCCTCTTTATTAGAAACTAGCGGCCGCCAGCGACTTCGTTCGCGTGGAGTTAGTTGTGCTCCGCACCTATTGGTCACAGCGAGATGTATACAACGTGTAACATAAAGGGTATATACATACCAAGGGCATGGCATCTTTACATGATATCAAATGATATCGGAAGGTTTTCAACTCAAAATAAAATACTCAAAAAATTTATACTAAATTTTCGGTTCCGTGTGTTTCTTAAATTCAAATCATAACAAACGTGCACCACACTACATACGTTAATAACCACTCGTTACACGTCACATTACTTGGCAAAATCACGATAAATGTCTTCAAAAATTCTGTGCGCCTAGTATGGTAGTAGCCTATCACAGGCGGTGCTTTTTCTCGTAACTTCCTAACATAAAGAGATAGGATTAAAAAACCATTCCAATATCGATTGATATCATGTAAAGATGCCATGCCCTTGGTATGTATATACCCTTTATGTTACACGTTGTATATAGCCTAAAGCCTTCCTGCATTAATGGGCTATCCAACGCAAAAAGAATTTTTGAAATCGGTTCAGTAGTTCCTGAGATTAGCGCGTTCAAACAAACAAACAAACAAACTCTTCAGCTTTATATATTAAGTAGTATAGATTGGGACATGATAGAAAAAAGGATGTCGGTTTTATGAAGTAAACAACGTTATTTTTTGTATATGGAAAACCTGAAACATGGGTCTAATATTTTTAAGTAAACAATCTATGTACAAAACTTCAAAAAGATGTCATAAAGAACCACAAAGTTATGGGCTTGCTATCTTACCTGGTTGTCCCAACAAAAATATGGTCAACGCACTGCTCGTCCGCTCGCGCTAACAGCGGCACGGCGCGGGGGGCCCTGTCTCACGCGCCTCGTACTATGATCTACCGTCAGATGTTTTGTGCGTTCGGTAACCAAACGACAACATTTTCTAAATGTATTTGGGAAAAACATAAAACGGTGTAAAAATTATTAGAATCGATTCAGTTGCTTATTCTGGGCGAACTACAAATATTCAGGTTTTGTATAATGAAAAAATAACGTTTTATAAATCTGCCGTGGAAGGTTGATAACCATATCTTTAATCATTCTGATTATATTATCAGGGAAAGGGATGGTATTTCAATATGACGGTTCGTCACTGTACATTTGGTTACCACGTTTTACTTGTGGTAACCAAGTGTACACACACATAAATACATGAGAGTGAATACGCAAAGACCAATAGCGTTAACGTGTGACACACACACAGACATAAAACTTGGCCATTGTCACGGACCAAGAACTCCTTTGCTCACTCACGTTCTAGGGTGTTAATACCTCTATACTCGTACTTGTGTGTTAGCAGTGTACCATAAGATCAGCGTGCGTTACTTAGGACAGATTTTACCATGCTATCTTTTATACATAAAATAAAATTGACGTCAGACGGTTCCAGTATAGAAAGTCTAATAATAATAAACGGCTTCGGTTACTTAATTCACCAGAGCTAATTCACCTAGGTGAACCAAACACGCTTTAGTAAACTTTAATCACCTAGATGCATTAAAATTACCCCTTCCTTTACTTAATCCACCTGATTATTTGTATTCATCAATATGAATATTTGCACTGCGCCTCGAAAAGCACGTTGAGCCGTTGGTCCCGGTTGCCCTACGAACATCTAAGGCAGTCGTTACAGGTTGTTAGAGCCCTCAAAATTCCAGCAATTGGTCTAACTGCAATATTTCGATATCGCCTTCGGGTTATGGAGGTCAGTTGGCAGTTGCTTCATGGAAAATATCGAAGTTTAGCCAAAATCAGAAGTTACACTGGTAAAGCGGACTCCAGACTCCAAAGCTGAAAAGCTTCGGATGTGACTGGGACAAACGCTGAGATGATGATGATGACTTAAAGGTAAATTTAATGCACCCATGTAAGTGAAGTAAATAAAGTTTTTTTAAAGTAATTTTAATACACCCAGGTGAATAAATTTTTACTAAAAGTGTGTTTAGTTCACCTAGGTGAAGTAGCTCAGGTGAATTAAGTAAACGAAGCCTAATAAACGGTTATTCTATCTATATATATAAAAATCAATTGCTGTTCGTTAGTCTCGCTAAAACTCGAGAATGGCTGAACGGATTTATCTTATCTTGGTCTTGAATTATTCGTGGAGGTCTAGGGAAGGTTTAAAAGGTGAGAAAAATTCGAATAATTGCCGGGAAAATCCTCAAAACAGTATTTTTCTATAAACGTTTTCTAAATAAAATGGAGACTCAATTTGTAATTTATTACCGCTGTATAAAGTTCAAATTCGCATGCGCGTTGGAGGATCTAATATCGCGTTCCGAAACTCAACAAAAGTGAAAGTGAATCGCGAACGCGACAAAATTGCATAGTCTCACAGCTTCATATAGCTTCGAGAAAATTAATTTTAGCTAACTTCAGTTGTTAATCTGTCCGATTATTTTTTTAATAAGACTATATAGAAATTGAAAGATAAATCTTAAGTTTTGTCACAAACGTTAAATTATAAATCTTAAGTTAAATTTCTGAACGCAATCATAATATTTGACATTAGATTTGACAACCAACTAATATGTCAATACATCCTGTCTGTCGCTTTTCAGTCAGAGCACGGAAAAAAGTATTACGATATTATATTGTGTTACGAGTTACGATATCTATGAGTGCATCCTTCTATCTTTGTGGCTACGTGCGCGAGAACTTTCTTTACTTTGGTGATCCTTTGTGATAGTGACATTCCAAGTAATGTGCTCTTTTTTGTGATAGTGACACTTTACTGCTAAATAACCGGGAAATTTTCTCAATTACAATTTACGATGCCGAGGAGAAGACGACCTAACGTAGGTCGTAGTAATCAATCAAATGTGCGAAGAGCTACCTCACGTGCTAACCGCACTGATGACCAGAGACAGAGAGATCAAGAAAATAGTCGTATTGCTATGTCAGAATTGCGTTCTTTAGTGAGTGACAATGTAGGAGATAGGCTTAGAATGCAACGAGTTCGTGCACATCAAACACAACAACAGCAAGCTAGACATAATGAAATTGAGCGAATCCGCAGACGCAGTGCTCCTGTGATTCTTGAACGAGCTGCATTCCACTATGATCCGGCAATTGATTATTGTGCCGACAAATCAGTAACAATTGGGGAAATGAAAACAATTTGTAAATATTGTAAGGCGTTAAAATACACTGGTGAATCTACTGGATTATGTTGTGCTGAAGGCAAAGTAAAATTGCCACAATTGGTCCCACCACCAGATCTTTTACGCTCTTTAGTTTCTGGGATTGGAAATGATTCTAAGCACTTTTTGACCAACATTCAGAAATATAACAACTGTTTCCAGATGACATCATTTGGTGCTACACATATTATACAAGACAATTTCATGCCCACTTTCAAGGTATTATATAAGAATATTTTTTTATATTATTCAAGTTTGTACTAAAATAAATATATATCGGAAATAATTAATGGACAAATTTTTAAAAATTACAGATACAAGGACAAATTTATCACTTACTGGGAACTCTGTTACCACTACCTGATGCAGATCATCAATTTTTACAAATTTATTTTATGGGCAATTCAGATGCGGAAATTAATAATCGTTGTGCTCACAATCCAACAGTGAAGAGAACCATTGTCCAACAATTACAAATGTTTCTTCATGAGAATAACAATTTAGTAAACATGTTCAAAATAGCATTGGATCGGATGCCATCTGATAGCCATAACATTATTATTCGAGCTGACAAAACACCTGCCGGTGAACACACAAGGAGGTTCAATTCACCTACCATTGATGAAGTGGCTGTTGTCATTGTGGGAGAAAATTTACAATCTAGAGATATTGTGCTTCATCGTCGGAATAGTGATTTAAAACGTGTATCTGAAACACACAGGAGTTATGATGCACTACAATATCCTTTATCTTCTGGCAGGGGGAAGATGGATACCATTTTAATATCAAAATGGTAAATCAAGTAACAGGTAAATGAATTGAACAAGATTAAATAATATTTTTAAATTCAATTCATCGAAGTAACAATTTAAACATTTATCATTTTTGATTGCAGGTGCTGAAACCAACAAAAAAGTTAGTGCTATGAATTTCTATTCATACAGACTCATGATCCGTCAAGGTGAAGTAAATCATATTTTGATGTGTCAACGACTTTTTCATCAGTTTGCAGTTGATATGTATGTCAAAATTGAGACTGAACGATTGACATACATCCGTTTGAACCAACGACGGCTACGGTCAGAGGAATACATTCATCTCCGCGATGCTATAAATGCTGATGGCAATGTGAATAATGTAGGAAGAATGACAATTTTGCCAGCTACTTATATAGGAAGCCCACGACACATGCATGAATATGCTCAGGATGCTATGTCATATGTTAGGCATTATGGCCGCCCAGACTTATTTGTTACATTCACATGTAACCCAAAATGGTCCGAAATAAAGAAGGAATTACTACATAGCCAAACACCAGTTGATAGACATGACATAACCGCCAGAGTTTTTAAACAAAAATTAAAATCTCTCATGAATTTTTTAATAAAGCATTGTGTGTATGGCCGAGTCCGTTGTTGGATGTACTCTGTAGAATGGCAAAAGCGTGGATTGCCACATGCGCACATTTTAGTCTGGTTAGTGGACAAAATAAGGCCAGATGAGATTGATTCCATAATTTCAGCTGAAATTCCAGATGAAATAGTTGACCCAAAATTGCATGCAGTAGTTACCAAACACATGATACATGGACCTTGCGGACATTTCAACTACAATTCACAATGTATGGTCGACGGTAGGTGTTCCAAGCGATACCCAAGAGACCTGCTTGCTGAAACCATAACGGGAAATGATGGATACCCATTGTATCGTCGGCGATCAGTTGCGGACAGTGGGCGATCGGTAGTTGTGAAGGTAAGAGGACAAAATGTTGATGTAGATAATCGTTGGATTGTGCCATACTCGCCAATATTGTCCAAAGCTTTTGAGACTCACATCAATGTGGAATATTGTAATTCTGTGAAGTCGATAAAGTACATATGTAAATATGTTAATAAAGGTAGTGATATGGCTGTCTTCGGTGTAACCAATGCAAATGATGAAATATCACAGTACCAGATGGGTCGCTATGTAAGTAGCAATGAAGCTATTTGGCGAATCTTTTCATTTGCGATCCATGAAAGACACCCTACAGTAGTCCATTTGGCAGTCCATTTAGAAAATGGTCAACGAGTTTATTTTAATGCATCTAACGCGGCAGACAGGGCGGCACATCCACCGTCGACAACATTAACAAGTTTCTTCACAGTCTGTCAAACTGATGATTTTGCTCGCACTTTGCTGTATGCTGACATGCGACGCTATTACACATGGAACGCATCATCGAAATCGTTTCAGCGTCGAAAACAAGGAACACCAGTTGAAGGACATCCAAATGTATTTGCTTCAGATGCTCTGGGTCGCATCTACACAGTACATCCAAATAACGATGAATGTTATTATTTGCGGTTGTTGTTGGTGAATGTTCGTGGTCCGACATCGTTTCAACAACTGAGAACAGTTAATGGACAGCTGTGTGCGACTTACCGTGAGGCATGTCAACTATTACATTTACTTGAGAATGATTCGCACTGGGATGATACGCTCAAGGATTCCGTAATATCTTCATCGCCGCATCAAATTCGTACATTGTTTGCGATTATCATATCGACATGTTTCCCCTCGAATCCAAAAGATTTGTGGGTTAAGTATAGAGATGACATGTCTGAGGATGTTTTGCATCGTGTGCGCCGTCAAACTTTGAATCATACACTACAAATGACTGAAGAAATTTACAATGACACATTGATCATGATAGAAGATATGTGTTTATTGGTGGCAAATAAAGTATTGTCGTGTTTGGGAATGACAGCACCCAATCGTCATATGCACGATGCATTAAACCACGAGTTGCAAAGAGAACATCAGTACGACATTGAAGCATTGGCCGAAACAGTTCGTACAAATGTTCCACAATTAAATCAACAACAAAGAATTGCGTACGACACTTTGATAGAAGCTGTGAACAGTGGATCTGGTGGAATTTATTTCCTTGATGCTCCCGGAGGAACCGGAAAAACGTTTTTAATTTCATTGCTTTTGGCGAGGATCAGATCGCGAAATGATGTTGCTCTAGCGTTGGTTTCATCTGGAATAGCTGCAACTCTGCTAGAAGGCGGGCGGACTGCACATTCTGCCTTGAAATTACCACTAAACATGCAAATCACCGAAACACCAATTTGCAACATCGCCAAAAATAGCGCAATGGCCAAGATCCTACAGGTATGCAAATTGATTGTTTGGGATGAATGCACAATGGCCCATAAGAGATCACTGGAGGCACTGGACAGAACGTTGAAAGATCTTCGTGACAACCAAAATATTTTTGGTGGGGCCATGATTCTGTTGTCAGGTGATTTTCGTCAGACTCTTCCAGTTATTCCCCGATCAACTGTTGCTGATGAACTAAATGCATGCCTAAAATCATCAAATTTGTGGCAGTACGTAAAGACACTCCACTTAACAACTAACATGCGAGTATTTTTGCAACAAGATGAAACTGCAAATGTGTTTGCGAAGCAGTTGTTAGACATTGGAAATAATAAAGTTGCAGTGGACACCTCGACCGGATTCATCACATTACCTACAGATTTCTGTCACATCACAGACTCAAAAGTGGAGCTTATTCAGCGAGTTTTCCCAGATATAGCGCAAAAGTTCAATAACCATAATTGGCTGGGTGAACGAGCAATATTAGCAGCGAAAAATAAAGATGTCGAGGATCTTAATGCGACGATTCAGAATTTTCTTCCAGGACAGTTGGTTTCCTTCAAATCAGTCGACACCGTAATGAACCAGGATGACGTAGTCAACTATCCCACTGAGTTTTTAAATTCACTGGAATTGCCTGGATTACCACCTCACAATTTGCAGTTAAAAGTGGGATCAGTTGTCATCATGCTGCGTAACATTAATCAACCTCGACTATGCAATGGAACAAGACTGGCTGTGAAAAGACTGATGAATAACGTCATTGAGGCGACAATCATAAAAGGAAAATACAAAGGAGAGGATGTCTTGATCCCGCGGATACCGATGATTCCAACGGACTTACCATTCGATTTTAAACGGTTACAATTTCCAGTGCGTCTGGCCTTTGCGATGACCATAAATAAATCGCAAGGACAGTCGTTAGAAGTTTGTGGAATCAACTTGGAGTTTCCCTGTTTCGCGCATGGACAATTATACGTCGCGTGTTCGCGCGTCGGAAAACCGTCTTCTTTGTTTATTTACGCACCACAAAACAAAACAAAAAATATAGTTTATGAGAAAGCTTTAAATTAATTAACAGACTGTATTTTAACAGTGTGTGTCTGTGAATATCAAATTTAAACCTTATAAATAGCCAGTATTTCAGGAAAACTCTGTTTTGTAAGTAAGCAACATGATGTATCGAAAATAATATATAATATAATAAATTCATGCTTTATTCAATAAATGCTTTTTTATTAAATACGGATTCGATTTGTTTGTTTTAAAATCATTTTATACAAAAGATTAGGTCTTTTATTTATCGATGAGGCAGTACGAAGTCTGCCGGGTCAGCTAGTTTACAATAAATGTTAGGACACAAGTTTACAAAAGGAAACCAAGATAGCTTTCAAAATTAAAACTGTCATAAATTCAAAATTTATTCTCAGATCATAAAAGTTTGGTGGAATATGTCTTTTATTACTTTTGTCTTTTATTATCTATATAAATAAAAATGAATCGCCGTTCGTTAGTCTGGCTAAAACTCGAGAACTGCTGGGCCGATTGAGCTGATTTTGGTTTTAAAATGTTTGTCGTAGTCCAGGGTAGGTCTAAAAGGTGAGCCATTAAGGAAAAATTGCGAAGAAGATAGAGTATAACAACAATTCGATTTTCCCATATAAGTTGCCACTTGCCTACTTTCTGTCAAACATTTGACTGTATTTGTACTCTCGGTTCCACTCGAATTGAAGAACACATTAAAATAAGAGTTTTGAGTCGACAACATAATATCCACTTTGCTCTGATCATCGAATATTTGAATATAAAAAATTCACAATAATGAGTTGACATGTTTGATGGTTGTATTTTGGTTGTCATTGTTTGTGCGTTCAGAAAACATAATATCAACTGGTTGTCATTGTTTGTGCGTTCAGAAAACATAATATCAACTTTTATCATAGTAATCTTTGGTTGGTTTAATGAACATTTACTACATCAAAAACACTATAGAAGATATTTAAAGGGAAAGAAGAAAGAAGAAAAATTGAAAAGGATAAATATACTAAAGTCCAGGCTGTATGGCGTATCATGCCTTTGCCTTTTCCGTTCGGAAGTACGGAAAGAAGAACACCAAAAAAAAAATCTTTAAAGGGAAAGAAGAAAGAAGAAAAATTGAAAAGGATAAATATACTAAAGTCCAGGCTGTATGGCGTATCATGCCTTTGCCTTTTCCGTTCGGAAGTACGGAAAGAAGAACACCAAAAAAAAAAAATCTTTGGTTGTCATTGTTTGTGCATTCAAAATTTCGTGACTAAAATTGTATTGGGACTTTGCCTACTGAACTTTTATCTACTTTTCTGATTTAAATTATTTATTTATAAGCAAACATAATATCACCTTTAATCATAGTAATCTTTGGTTGGTTTAATGAACATTTACTACATCAAAAATACTATAGAAGATATTTAAAGGGAAAGAAGAAAGAAGAAAAATTGAAAAGGATAAATATACTAAAGTCCAGGCTGTATGGCGTATCATGCCTTTGCCTTTTCCGTTCGGAAGTAGGGAAAGAAGAACACCAAAAAAAAAATCTTTGGTTGTCATTGTTTGTGCATTCAAAATTTCGTGACTAAAATTGTATTGGGACTTTGCCTACTGAACTTTTATGTACTTTTCTGATTTAAATTAATTATTTATAAGCCAAACTCGAGTTGACGCGAGTTAGGTACTCGAGTTGACCATCACTACTCTGAGTGTAGTATAGCTACTTTTGCGGCGTAGTTTTGCGGCATAGTATCTTTGTTTTGACTTTTGCGGGTGCCATACATATAAACGAAAGAAAGAAGAAAACATTATTATCTGATGCCGCTTTACAATGCCAAGGAGAAAACGACCTGACATAGGTCGTCGAAGTCGTTCAAATGTGCAACGAGCTACCTTACGCTCTGACCGCACTGATGACCAGCGAGAGGCTGATAATGATAACAGTCGTGTCTATATAAATAAAAATGAATCGCCGTTCGTTAGTCTGGCTAAAACTCGAGAACTGCTGGGCCGATTGAGCTGATTTTGGTTTTAAAATGTTTGTCATCATCGAAGCTAAAATAATCAAAGGGAAATACAAAGGAGAGGATGTCTTAATCCCACGTATACCTATGATTCCAACGGATTTGCCATTCGATTTTAAAAGGTTGCAATTTCCCGTACGACTTGCTTTTGCGATGACCATAAATAAATCGCAAGGTCAATCATTGCAAGTTTGCGGTATTAACTTGGAGTTTCCCTGTTTCTCGCATGGGCAATTATATGTTGCATGTTCGCGCGTCGGAAAACCTACATCTTTATTTATATACGCACCACAAAAGTAAACTAAAAATATTGTCTATCAGAAAGCATTACAATAATTAAGGCCCATATTCACTAAAAGATTTTAAGCAATTGTTTATCTAAACTATGTTTTGAGCCTTTCTATGGAATTAAATCTTTTCAGTAACAGACAAAAGACTAAACAATTGTTTAAAACATTTTATTTATTTATTTTTATTTTACTTTATTTTGGCATCAAACAGTCATATACAAACAATATGTTATAATTACAGTTGGTTTCTTATAATAGACCTATAGTGCCGACAATGTTACATAAGTAATTGTTAAAATAATGCAAAACTTCTTATAAGGAAAGACGACGGTTGGACGTAAATATGATTAGGTACATAATATTTTTGCATCAATGCATAATGTTTTATGAATAACTGTATATATGTACAGAAGTTGTCATTTATTGGCCGATATCGTGATGATGATAACTGTGTTGTATTTAATTTAAGCAAAGATTTGTTTATCACTCTCATAGTCCAGAAACAATCACATCCAAGAAAGTTTAAAAATTGTGTATATTAGTGTAAATACATATATAATAAAACCAATTTCATATAACTCTAATTTTTTAATTTCAAAATATACTAATCAGTCTTTAGGAACCACTTAAATGTAAATGTATCAGGAGGGATGACCCCAAGTAGAGAAAAAGCTCGATTGATTGATTCTTTAGGAACCACTTGGCTCGCCCTGACTTGGTAACATAGCAGAAGTACCTACTAGGCGACTCGCACAAGTGTTGTTCAACCAGAACATTGTTGGTGTTGAGCTGCTGGCTGTCTTCAATGATATCAATATCTTTTATGTCTAACAGAACATTTTTGATGTTGCGCTGCTGTTGCGGTTCTATATCGTCAATATCTTTCATCATAAATAAATTTGGTTTGGCTAAATAGATAAGTGATACGAAGTTCACCGGGTCATCTAGTGTTTCTATAAAGTTAGAATAGCTTAAATGCTTTTCATTTTATTTAGACAGCAAGGATCCTAATAGAACTGCCCAGAGTAAGAAGAAGTAAAACCATCACTCGTTGAATCATTCAAAGAAAAAAAAAACAAGTATCAAACTGTCTTCCTTCACAAAAGTATCAAAACCATTCACATAATCAAAGAAAAGGCTCTTCGCTTATGTAAATGATTTTTCTCTGTCACCAAGACACGCCAACCCTTTTGTTTCTCTCGCGACTTGGACAGTTTTATTATGACGGGAATTCAACGGAGACGAAATTTTGCGAAACGCCAAGTTCACGACAATATTAAATATATTTGAAAGGTGTGAAAGTACGTGTATAAAATTGACGTGCGCGAATTTCTTTGATACGAAAGCTTCCAAAGAACGAGGTAAGCTTTGTAAAGAATTTTGTTACAGTAATTGAGTTTCAAAGTTGGAAATTCCCATGTTGGTTGAATTTGTATTTCGAATAATTTAAGTTTATGGTGCTTTCTGAGAGGTGCTTATTTACATTAGGATATATACAGCATATATACCAGTTTAGAAGCATGTAGTCACCGCTTCGCCTTTCTCCTTGGCGTTTTTAGACGCTTATATACGCATGTTTGGTATTCTGTGAAAGAAAGTATGCGAGAGAGTCCACCGTGCTATGTTAGTTTTAGTAGTACTTAGTTTTTAAGTTAATTAATATAATTGTTTGTTTCACATATATAAATTATTCTAATTGGTATTGTACCGTTTTAATTAACCATAAATAAATAAATAAATAATAATAAATAAACGTAAGCGGATTAGAAGCTACGGCACGTCTACTCCGGCACGGTTATAAGCTACGACGCGCTTACTTTATTTACTTAGGGTTCAGGCAACAAAGGCCCACATTAAAATACTATGATACTTACAGACAATATAAACAAATATAAAATACTATACATAAACAATCTATACAAAATTAAAGCTATAAACGATTATTTTGCACCGTCCGTCGGCGGCGTGTATCACGCGGTGTCTTTCTCGTCGACTGATGGTTGATGGCTAGGCATCACTACTGGGGCCCTAATCTGCTATTTTTATAAATATGTCATTCCAACACAATTACATTATCATTATGATAAAATATAGTTTAAAAAACTAAAAAAACATACTTTTCTTACTGTCAAACGAAAAAGTTCAAAATAATTTTAAGAAAAGCGTGAGGCGCTTTGTGCTATAATTTATGTATAGGTATTAAGCGCCACACGCTTTTTTTAAATTATATTATACTTTTTAGTTTGATATTCTATAAAAGCATGTTTTTTTTATTTTCAACTTTTTAGTTAGATATTCTTTTTTAAAAAATGAAACGAACGTACGAACCTATTGAAAACGGTGGGACATTTTACAGTAATGAGCCGCTCACTCGTAGTCCAAAGAGTTAGAAACGGACAAACAAATAAACAAGCAAGCAAGCAAACATTTTTTTTTTAATAATTATAAACTACCGCTTGACTGCAATCCCGCCTGATGGTAAGCAGTGACGCAATCGTTGATGGTAAAGCGCGCTAGTTTATTAAACCCATTCACTTAAAAAACTTAGTGAATAGGAAGGAAGACGGCAGTTGAGCGAGGTGGTGCAATGTTAAACCCAACAACACGACCAACGATGCTGCGCCAAAGGGAGATTGATCTGAAGACCCTCCACGACAAAACTCCCAACACAACAACACCTGGCGCATCGTACCCAGCACACATCGCAACACAACTGCTCAGACCCGTCCTCCGTACGGCTTCACCAGACATCATGCCGGAACACGACGAATACTAGTGAAGCTTATAAAAAGCATGTGAAAATGTTCGTAATCTTCTAAATTCATGATGATCTATCGATTCGATCAGTCGTCTCATACTAGAATGGCGATAGTATGACATTGCCGTATTGCCAATATTATAAAACCTGTTAGTAGAAATGAGTTTCTAAAATAGTACTACTTAATTTGAACATTTATTAATACGGAGTGGAGTGTCTGTGATTTACAACTGGAAAGACATAATGACTCCATTTTGTTAGTAGATTATGAAACTTGTCAAAATCGATCATTATGAGATCAATAATCGACTATTCTGACACCATTGTAATAACAGACCGGGGGAGGGGCCCTGCCCCTGTAAGCTGACTTGCGATTGCAAGCCGTTGTAAGAACGTTCGGTAATGCAGACCGAGAGGGCCTTGGCCGAAGAGACATAAACAAGGGTACGGAGAGCTGTAAGCTAGGGTACGCAGAACCGCATACGCGGGATCTGCAAGTCGACCACGTAATGCACCATGGATCCTGAACATGTCCCGAAGTGAGGCGATTACGTTACTATTCCGATTAGTGTAACGCATTAGGGAGTTTCATATAAATAATACTGAACTGCAGTATTCTTCATGAATTTTTCGTTAGAAACCATTCTGCCTAAAGACTTCCTGGATTAATCGGCTATCCATCGCAAAAAGAATTTTTCATATCGGTCTAGTAGTTCCTGAGATTAGCGCGTTCAAACAAACAAACAAACCATTCAGCTTTATATTTATATTATTTGTGTCTTTTTGGTTGTAATTTTTTTTAACTTTTTTTTTTATACACAAGGCAGCTCATAATTGAGAGTACTATCCTGTGGATGCCTTTAGTAAACCCAAAGCCAGGGTGATTTATTTAACTATCCGCTATCAATATTTATAGCGAGCCGTTCTTCATTATTATGCAAGATAAACAACACAAACGATAAAACATGTTCTCTCTCCGTGACACATTATTTATTGCTTTACGCAATAAGAGACATTGCGGACACTTTACCCCGTTTAGGCTGTAGCAGCCAAGGGAAGGGAAACTATGACGTCACTCCCCGCATCCACCGGCCATGCCGCACCGCGCCAAAGCCGCGGACATTCCGACTGTCCGCCGCAAATTATTGTATTGTCAGACCCTGAACTGTGCTGTACGACCTTTTAGAATGAGCTGCACAATGTGCTGTTGTACGAGTTATACGACCTTTTGGAAAGGGGTATTTCTTTTGTCGCTATTAGTCTAGCAGGCTCACTGAAACGGGTGGCACTGAAATGGGTTCGGGTTGTGTTTTATGAATGCAATGAATTGGAAAAATAAAGAGTACAGGAGAATAATATATACTATAATATAATAGACTGAACTTATCTCAGCATTTAAAAAAAAAAGGTCATTAGAAAATTTAAAAAAAGGCGGTCTAAGACTCTTTTGCCTTCATTGCTGGAGAAGAGGCTCAAATTTATTTGTTTTTTCTTTTTGTAGAACTGTTGGGCATATTGATATATTTTATTAGTTTTTTTTTTTATATTTGACACAGTTTTTTTTTTTAAGGTGAGGCATTTGCTTAGCAGTAGGTTAGATTAAATTGGAAGATATGAAAAATCCAGCGTAGTGGATTTTAGCAATGACAGTAAATTTTTTATGTAAAATAGTAAAACGGGGTATCACCATTTCTCAAAGACAGCTGAGGGTTCTTCATCAGATACTTTAGACCTTTGATTTTGACATCATATAAAAGCTTTTTTACAAAATAAAAAAAAAAAAACAATCGACTTCCAAAAAACGCTACAAAGTGAAAAATAACTAATTTCTGAAGTTGGTGTCTTTGGTTTTTGTATATTCGTCTTTGTATGTGAACACAAGCTGGAATCTATTTCTACCTTCATGCATCCATTTAGACGACATTATTGACCTTAGTATAGAGTCAAGGGAAAAAAAAAACAAAAGAGACTTATGCCCAGCAGTATCTTGGTGAAATAGGGCTGTGAATGACCTTTAGATGATGATAATGACGCATCTAGTAAGACTGTCGTTAGTCAGAAGATGATGATGATCTATTTCTACCTACCATGGAAGGCAGATAGTTTGTGGAGTAAATGCACTGTGGTAATAGATCTTGGAGTAAATTGCAGTCTGAATTAATAAGGTCGCCGTTGCAACTCATTGGGCGAGATGGTCTTGGGCTGAATTAAAAGACATTATTTTGTTAGTTATGTTGGCATAGCGGGTTAAGGGATTACTACGGTCTATTCCAGAAATATTTGACGAAGTTGTAAACTCTAATAGAGTGGAAGTGTGGTTGAATTGACAAATTGAATGCTTTGATTCAATTATGACAATTCGTAAATCGAAAATTCCTTTTTACAAAAATATGTTGATTGAAATGTTTTTGCTAAAATGGTTTTTTCATTTGAAAATTGAGTAAAGTTGGATTACTACAGTTTTCGTTAATGATTTTTCAATTTAATTATGTTATTCAAACAATATTTGTTGGTAAAAGTGATAATAAATAAATGTACCACATTTTCAAATTGAGAAGGCACCAGCCAAAATTACCACCAAACCACTCTTGCTTGCTGGTCCAAAATTAACATAGCAAGGGCAGAAATAACATCAATCATCAAAAATCATCATCAACCTTTTTATCGTCCCACTGCTGAGCCTGAGGTCTCCTCTCATGCAGAGAAGGATTGAGCGTAATCACCACGCTTGCTCAATGCGGGTTGGCGATTTCAGACTTAAAGTCCAGGTTTCCTCAAGATGTTTTTCCTTCACCTTCAATCATTGGTGCAAAAGATATACTTAGAAAGTACATATAACTTTATGCCTGACCTGGAATCGAACCCGCGCACTCATACTTAAGTGCGCGGGTACACCACGACTTCGATACATGCCAGGTTTTAAATCGACATATTTGGGTTTGAAAACACCCCTTGCCTCCATGATCTCGACATCCAGGGGCTTATTTATAAAAAAAATATTAACGTGTATTAAAGTTTAAACGTCAAAAATGTGTTATCAAATGACTGCATTAGCATATATTTTAACGTTTATTTTTTGTTGAAAAAAGGGGTATATGACAAGTTTGTCAGTCTGTGAATATTTACATTGTGCAAATATTTCGATATGTAAGCAAAATATCGTGGTTTCTCGTCGTGACAGATGCACTATATGACAGGCCGGACAGAAACACTATCCCGTCAAATCTACGGTATACAGTCATGTGCAAAAATATGCACACACGTGGCTAAACTAACTAAAGCCCGCTACCCACGACCTGTGTTTGGTCGAGTATCCGCACAGGCTCATGGTCTGGTGTTGCCTATAATGGCTTGTACTGGTTTGCCGAATGTCGAGTTCGGGCAGTTCCCATGGCGTGGAAAGGCTCGTGGTTTATCCAATCGCAAACGGCCGGAGTCGGAAGTGCCAGCAGGAACTTTCTCAGCTTGTTAGGAACTTAAAAATTAATTAATTAATTGTGACCCATCCATTATTTAGGAGAGTAAGCACTAATTTACTCCACTCCATAACTGCACAAAATACTTCTTCAAATAAAAAAAAAAATGTTTATCCTGTATGCTGGCTATTGTGATACTAAGTGATGTGGCACACAGACCAATAAAAGAGGACAGATGACAACATATCATTGGAACATGTGCTGAATCTGGATTGGGTTGCCACCCATTAAGCAACAAACCTTTGAAGTTTGACGGTTTATCCACAATCTGCTGGAAAGGTCGGGCTCCTTCGAGCCGCGCCAAGCTTCCCCGAATCTTAACGAACTTTTGCATTCCAATGGTGCGAGGTCCGACAAAGTTCGAACGAAGTTCATCAAATCACAGGCCGTGGGAAGCCGGCATTAGCTTATCTATTCAAATATATGTGTATAGGTCATATACCTCTGGAAAATGGGCTGGGAGCTACACAGCCTTTTTGAATTTTTATTCCTTCGGGGTGGAAAATCCCCATGGATGTCCGCCGGGGTGGGTGGCAGTGTCTGTCAGACTGACTAAAAACTACCTCGGTGTTCCACCAAACACCTACGCCGGGGGTTGCGAGAATGAACACTGCTTCCGCAACCTCCGATTGACCCGCCATTGTGGGCTTCCGTGGGTCAGGGGGGCAACGGTGTTTGACTCCCCCAGCGATGTCTTACAGGGGCGCGCCTGGATCACTTCGCGTCGCCACCTCGCGTCCTGATGTTTGGGAGGTGGCAGACGTCCCCGAGTCTGTCGCCCCTGGACCCATTAAGGGGGGTTGGAAAAGGGGGGTTAGCTGCCCTCCGCCGACTCCCGGTGCGCCTGATGCGGGCCGGATGAGTAGACGAGATCTCCCTTTCTGGATTCTCCTATCGATTCGTTGTCATCCATTCTATAATCATTATATTTCCTTTCTTTCATATGTAAATGTATATGAACTATTAGATGTAAGGGGTAAAATAAAAATGAGTTGTGAAAAAGTTCTTGGCAAATTTATTTTATCAGAAACATATAAACGAAAGAAAATATTCTTATTTCATTGTCCGCAGCTCCCATGAGGAGCGATACTTTTTTACATACATATTATATGTACGTCTGGCGCCTGTGCAGTGAACCGTACTACCTTGCTACTTCTAATCACGGCTTTAGCAACGTTTCCGTTCTGGAAAATACGAAAATTGACGTGTAAAAGAATACACTTATTTTCTCATCGTCTAAATACGGTAATTATATGTCTGTCTGTGTGACAGTGTTGTTTTGTTTTTGTAAAATTTGCAACAGAGTTTTTTGCGGTTACACTATATGTTAAGAACAAAATGGGTGTATTGTTGTCGAGGCCTGTATCCCAACAGTGGGAATAGATGTAGCGAAAGTGGGGATTACGCTGATTAGGTGTTGTTTCGTTGAATATATTGTGCAATATTTATTTCAATTTAATAATGAAGACTTATGAGACAAAAGCTACAGTCATTTTGTGGTATCAATCCATTGTCTTCATTTCTATTTCACTTGCATTCTCTTTATCGTGGTGTAGCGTTATTGTAGAGAAAACTAGAGTAATACAGAAACACATAAATTAAACGTCAGCTTGTCTCGTCAGCCGTCTCTACAAATACGTTACAAGTTTGCTTGTCACGTTTGGTCGTTTGTGTTGTCTCTACGTAGAGACAAAATATATAAATCTGTGCTATATTAGACAAAAATTAAAGTGACACGTCATTGTCTGTGTGTATTTTTTTGACAGATTTATAGGTTGGATTAGGTTAGGTAACAAGAAAGAAATAGAAAAATATCGAGTCACATATATTTCTTTTAAAAAATGCTGTATAAAATGCAAGTTCGTTGACAGCAACGAACCAAAACAACTATTTTCACATAGGTAAATAGTGCATTTATCATATTTGTCATGTCATGTTTACTATAAGTTGCTTTGCTTTACGAACTATGTATAACAGATACCATTAATTGATTGACCTATAAGTCTTCGTCTTCGGTCATTGAAATTCGTTCATAGCCACCAACTTTTTATAGTGTCATGCTAATCTAAAAAAAATCACATAAAAAAATCAACACTTTTCACATTATACCAACCCGCACTGGGTCCCGGTGCATTACCGCCTTTTCCCAGAGAGACTGCCTGTTTCCCAACAATGGGAACACTATACGCTGATTCTGCATGTATATATAATGCCAACGCCACCTTCTTCTTACCATTTAAAGATATCATTAAGTTATTGAGCAGTATCTTGTTTTTACCTTTTTTTTTTGTAAGTGGGGAAATCCTCATGGGTACCCTCCGCGAATAACGGAAGGTTATGTCGGACTCCTACCGACTAAAACCCCACTATTCCTTCGAGTACCATGAGACGGGGGCCCGGGATATATTACTACATTCGCCGCACCCCCGTCTGGTATCAGCCCACCATCCCTAGCGGGCGCCATCACCAAGTGCACCCAATACCACGACCGCACAGACCACCACTAAGACGCACATACTGCATGTCACGACACGGCCCCAATTTCGTCGTCCGCATGGTCTTTCCTATGGTGGCCGGTGATCGTTAAGCGCCCTTCGACACCCAGCTGCTCTTCTGGTGCGAGTGGAGTAAGAAGCATGTTCTCTCTCCCTCTCCTCATCCTGTTTTTACCTACAGGAAACCTTGTCCTTTAAATACCCCCTATATGGAATGGCCCAAGGAGAGCGGTTGAATTCCACCTCAATTTTATCGTAATTATTTTTGTAACAAAGTTTGTATTTCGACTTTGATTGAAAAATTAAGAAATTAAGTAAAGTTTCACGAATACTATTCTCAATTTATTGTTTTTCAATCAAAGTCAGAACACAAACTTTGTTCCGCAAATTATTGCCATTATATTATTTTTACAAAGTTTTTCTTTGTAAAAATAATATAATGGCAATAATTTGCGGAACAAAGTTAGATCTTGCCAATTTTTTTTTTAATAATTATAAACTAGCGCTTGACCGCAATCCCGCCTGATGGTAAGCAGTGATGCGATCGTTGATGGTAAAGCGCGCTAGTTTATTAAGAGCCTATTCACTCAGAAAAACTGAGCGAATAGGAAGGAAGACGGCAGTTGAGCGAGGTGATGCAATGTTAAAGCCAACAACATAACCAACGATGCTGCACCAAAGGGAGATTGATCTGAAGACCCTCCATGACCAAACTCCCAACACAACAACATTTGACGCATCGTACCCGACACACATCGCAACACAACTGCTCAGACCCATCCTCCGTACGGCTTCACCGGACATCATGCCGGAACACGACAAATCACTTGGCGGCAAGGCTTTGTCTGGTGGGTGGTAACTTTTGCCGGCGGCCGATGTTAAATACTTTCAGACGAAATTAATAGCAAAAGGTTATAGTAGGTATGTATTACACCCAATGCGGAATCATTGCTCGTTGATGGATGGAACATAGATGGAACACCGAAGTGGTTTTTAGTCAGTAAGAGTCTAGTAGACCCCGCCGTCCACCCCAGGGCGGCGGACATCTATGAGGATTTTATACCCTAAGGGATAAATAATATCGTGGCGGCGAGCGGCGGCGATCTCTCGCGTCCGACCCTGGTCCTGGCCATGGTCCGAAGTGAGAGCGCATGGCAGGCCTTCACCTCCTTCTGCGAAGCAGCGATGCTAGCAAAGGAGGAGGCGGAGCGCGTGAGGGAGCGGGAATCCCAGCGCCCGCACGCCTCTAGCCGCCACAGGAGACGCCATGGTCGGAAGACAACATCGAACTCCCGACCACCGAGCACCGTAGTCGCGGGCTTGCGGGCGGTGAGCAGTGGGCAGCTCACCGCCCGGTAAGGTTTACACGCGTGCCTCAAAGAGATGTCAGCACATCGTGACGGGATTCACGGAAGATCGATGCCTCCTGCGTCAGTCTGTGTAAAAGTCTGACACGCTTTTCCGCTCAGCCCAGAGCGGAATAGGTCATTTGCGAGATGATTTCCCATGGCAATCAAAAAGGTAAAACAAAAAGAAAAAAAAGGATATGATTACCTACACTTTTATACCAAAAACATACGAAAAAAATCTATGCAGAGGTGAACAAACAGGCACGAAAAGGGACTTTAATTTATAATACGTATTGGAACACGAAAGTCTACTTACACAAAAGAGCTAATCAACACCAAAAACATACACGTCATGACGTAAAACCTAGCACCTCAACAAAATGTGACGTCAGTAAATATCAACTTGGTCAATATGTTTTTTTAACGCCCTACGTCACATGTCAGTGCTAGGTCATACCGGTGACACAGTTACTGCGGATGGTTGCTGAATATTTCATCTATGGTGCCAGTTCACTACGTCACTTCTCCTTCACCTGAAAGCCTAGAATTGTCGCTGATACTAAATAGGCCTTCGGTTTGTCTATGTGTATGTTTACTAGGAATTGGATGTTGTATTTACTGCTAATGATGACAATGTTGAATTGGAATTTCTAGTAGGTACTACCAATAAACTATGAATCTATATCTATCTAATTGCAATAGCGACTTAATTGCCAAAAATGTAAACAAATGTACGTACATAATATAGTTCAGTTTATGCTACGTTTTATATCTATTCGAGAGTAGCTAGATATTCTAAAATCGGCTTAATCTGCATTGAATTAAATTTGATATTTGTTTTTTGACTTGACCGACCTACAACTCATAAGTCGCGGCCGTATCTACTAGCAATAGCGATTGCTGTTACTAAATTTAAATAATTTTGCGAATAACGATAATGAAGTGTGGTAAAAGTTAGGTCCTATGTTTTACAATTACATATGTATTTATTTATACAACCAATGTTAGAGCGCCAAATAGGTACAGATTAAATATTTCCATGTTAGCCTATTGTTAGCCTAGTCGGCATTTCGATTCCAACAATTTTTCTAATCGCTTCTTATCAATCGGATTATGTATTTTTATATTTAATTATTTAAAATGTTTTGCCTAATTATTTCAGTAATTAAATAAGTATTCATATACACAATATGTAAAGAAAACCCTGTCCGACCCATAAGGATAATAAAGGTTAGGTAAACACATGACCAAATATAATATAAAATTTTACGTAATCATCACAGTAATAATACTAATGAATTTTAAAATAATCTTTTTTCCGACGAATTAATTTCAACTTCCCCGAAATTTGCTAATTTTTAAAAAAAGTGACAACACCGTTATTATTATGAGCGAATAGCGATGCGACCACGTGTTGCGTGCCCTGCCGCCCGCCGCCCGCGGAAGGGTTGCTTACCGTACATGTATTAAGTTACCTCTTTTTGCGAAATAATATTTATTTTTTTAGGGGGATTTTTTTTTAAGTTTAGCCCTGTTTTGTATCCATTAGTACAATCAGTTATTGATACCTAACAATACCTTTACGGATGGGACAGGGTTTTCTTTACATATTGTATATATACATAAATAAATGTTATTAAAAACAAAAATAATAGAAAATAAATATAAGACAGGGCCATATCAACATAGAGACATTTCGTGGACGGAATGGTTATCGTAATACTAACACGATGCAAAAAATAAAAATGATCGATTTTTGTATGACTGTGGGGCCATCAACCGCAGTTAGAGTTAGTCACTTAAATTTAAAAGATTAGTTTAAAAATTTGCTTTTTATTCTGCAGGTAAGCTTCACGGTCATCGCGAGCCGGTCTCAAATCGACGGCGCGTTGAGTTCCACGCGCGCCGAAAGAGATATTAGCACATCGTGACGGGGTCCAAAAGAATCAATGCCTGCTACGGCCATGAGTAGTTCGAAAGATATACCGTGACCCCTGGAGCACAGGCAAAAGAAAGAACATAGGTTGGTTTAAGCCAGTAGAAGTCTGGCACAACCTACCGCTCCGCCTAGTGCGGGAGAGCGATCCCAATAAGACGAAAAGAACAAGTAACAAAACAGTCAGTGGTTGTTGAACTCCCCAAAAACACATCAACACTTTTTTATATAAACTAGTGCTTGACCGCTATCCCGCCTGATGGTAAGCAGTGACGCAATCGTTGATGTTAAACTCGCGCTAGTTTATTAAGAGCCTAATCATTAAAAAAAACTGACTGAATAGGAGGGAGATGGCAGTTTAGCGAGGTGATGCAATGTTAAACCCAAAAACACGACCAACGATGCTACACCAGAGGAAGAGTGAACTGGAGATCCTCCACGACCAAACTCCCGACACAACAACATTTGGCACATCGTTCAAGGTACACATCGCAACACAACTGCTCAGACCCGTCCTCTGAACGGCTTCACCAGACACCATGCTGGAACACGACGAATCGCTTGGCGGCAAGATTTTGTCTGGCCTACCACCGAGTAAATCAATCCATGAATCAATCTACCTAGCCATTTCCCTACTATGTTGGGGTCAGCTTCCAGTCTGATCAAGTGCAGCTGAAAACCAGTATTTTACATGGAACGTCTGCCTATCTGACCTCCACAACCCAGTTACTGGGTAATACATTACTCTTTGGTAAGACTGGTGGTCAGACTTTCGAACTTCTGACGACACGTAACAGCTGTCAAAGATCTACAAATGACAGCTTTATTTGATTTCATTTTCTACTGTTACTGTGTAATTTAAGCAGACCATCGATCATTAAAAATAAGAAACTTTTATTTTATTTCATTTAAATTCACTTTATTCACAAAAATCAACATAAACTGTTATGAAAACTTGATCGTAAACCCGTGGTCGCTCTCGGAAAGACTTACTCAGAACTTTGTCGTAGCAACTGTAACATTTCCAACTAAAAATTAGATTAACAGGCTGCCTCATAAAACCTGGGATCAAACTACACTCAAAGTTACAACTAACACAAAACAAAAAAAAAAAACTGCTAGCAACAGTTGAATCAGAACCAACTTCGAACTTTGATTAAACTAACTTCTGTACATCACGCGGAAGACGCAAGGAATCAATTATTTGTACAGGCCATTCTGTTCCCCTTCGCACTATGCTTTCGAGGTTATAATTGCGTGTACAAAAGTCACAACTTTGGTGGAACTGTTAGGCCTATTTAAACTTGTGATTAGATTTTCAAATATCGCTCAACGTTCTGTGTGGAACAGAGAACTGATTAATATTTAACTAACTGTGTGTTTGTCGCTTTATGTGTTAGTTCTGTTGAGTTCCGGTTCCGGATATTAAACAGATGATTCTATTGTCTAGAGATTGAGTTAAATACGAGTTTGTTTGAGATGTTCATCACCACTGCTCTCAAAACGGTGAAGGAAAACATCGCGACGAAACCGGCATGTACCTGAAGCAAAACTTCGAAGACATGTGACTGATTTTTTTTTGTTTCCGGGGTGGAAAATCCTCATGGATGTCCGCAGCCCTAAAATCCACTCGAGTATTCCAATTCACACCTACACCAGAGGTTGCTGCTGGGCCGCCACTGCGTGTCTCTTCGCGTCAGGGGGGGAGTGAGGTATGTATGACTGCCCCGGTGACGTCTAAGAGTGACACTAACACTTAGCGCCGCCACCTCGGGTCCTGATGTTTGGGGGGCGACAGATGTCCCCGAAGACATGTGACATGTAACCTAACTTAATGCGCACTGGACCCGCGTGTTAGATTATGCCCCAGTCCCTTCCTGAGTCCTGTGTATAAGGAGTGGGAACATTATAGGTTTATTATGAAGTGTTACTTAGAGCTACCAATTACGATGATATAGGTACCTATAGATACTATTTCAGCGCTAAAATTCATTTTAATGTTTCGTCTCTTTTCACCTCTAGTCACCTAGTTTCGCCGGTATTGACTTACCTATCTAGACATGAAAACTGAGGTTGGTAACCTTTATAGAAGAAGGTAATTGACTTCCATAACCTTCATACAAAAGGTACATTACAACAAGGAAACACATACATAATAGATACTATTTGCATTTGACACAACGAAAACACTAAGCGAGTTCCAATCTCCTCTCAATAAATGAACCTGCCTAGCATTCTCCCAACTTTCTTAGGGTCAGCTTCTAGTGTATGCGAAATGTGAATTACTACCAGGATTTAACATGGAGCAATATAGCCCGAAGAATTGTAACACTAAAGTGGCAGTGGGCTGGACACATTGGCCGTAGGACCGATGCCCGATGGGGCCGACGGGTTCTCGAGTGGCGACCACACACCGGAAAACGTAGCGTTGGTACCCACCCACGCTACGTTACCAGGTCGTCTCCCCGACAAGGTGGACCGACGACCTGGTGAAGGTCGCGGGAAACCGCTGGATGCGGGAGGCGCAAGACCGGTCGTCGTGGAGAACCTTGGGGGAAGCCTATGTCCAGCAGTGGACGTCTGTCGGCTGAAATGGTGACGGTGAACATGGAGCGACTGCATATCTGACCTCCATAACTCAGTGCCTGGGTGACACGATACTCCTCGGTAAGACTGGTAGTCAGACTTTTGGCAATTTGACGTTTTGGTAACGACTGTCAAAGATTGACAGAGAGGGACGGATTTTTGTGTGGGAAATCATCTATTGACTTCTCCCATTCTTCGTGTCCAAAAACCACCCGTGTTCATTTGCCTGTGCCAGGAGCCACGGCGTATGTCGTGCGGTGTTCTACAGGGATCGGTTTTGGGACCGCTCCTGTGTACGGCGCACGGTATATCTCTAGGACCATCGCTACCCTGGCAGGTATTAACCCTAGAGGAACCCGTCACTGTGTGCTGACTCATTGAGGCGATCAATTACGGAGAAATGTCAATGTTTTATGGTTACCTATTGGACGTGGTAAGCAAAACTTAACCTTCTAACTGTAGCGGTATCTACAACCGCCACATGCGAACGACGCGTCATACTGACGTCACACGAATTCTACATCTCGCAAGCAGAGCTTACCGTGCAATTAGCATACATACAATTTACCAATACCAGCCCGCCAGACATAATACCCGTCTGGTCCGAGGATCCTCCCTTTTCTATAGAGGTTGAGTGAACTTTACACCCTGTTCCTTATACTTCCACATAACGAACCGAGTGGCTCTTTTTGCTTAGTTCTGGCTAAGCAAAACAAGGCCCCCAGAAAACCTGAAAGTCTCTCAACAATCTATACTAATATATCAAGCTGAAGAGTTTGTTTGTTTGTTTGAACGTTCTTGTTTGTTTGTTCTTTTTGCGTTGGATAGCCCATTAATCTAGGAAGGCTTTAGGTTATAAAGGGTGTATCTGACATCGACGCACAAACGAGTACCATGAATCCAGTACATGATTCTGAACCTCGTGTGGTGGAATTTTTCGTCGGCTTTTTCATATATAAAAAAAATAATATGCAGTTTTTTTCCCTTTAAACCTTTCATAATTGCTATACTTTTATGACCTAATAAGATTTTAAAGTAAAAAATAATTAATTCGCTAATTACACAAAAAACCGCAATGTGAACAAAACTCGAAAAACTATCCTATCAGCTGATTTAATAGGGTTTACATCAGGGGTCAACGTCATATCCACAAAGACGCGCGGCGGCACGCTTGCAACGTTCAAAAGCCGAGCCGACATATTTTTTTAAACACTGTTATTTCTGTAACCGCTCATTAACGATATAAATCACTATCATAATTTTATTAGTGGCATGCGGTGTAGCTTTCTCGCGAAGTTTGCGTTACAATGTCAGATACTCCCTGTATAACATCACGCTGAAACTAATAGGAACATATAAAAACAAACATATCGTAATCTACGCAGATGAAACCGCAGGGAGCAGCTAGTTACATATAATTATCATCTTAATTCAGTACAGAAACTCCTTTAACATAAAAATAACAACAAAAAATTCCGGCCATCCATTCGTTTTACGACAAAGGGTTTGTTAAACCCCGTCAGTCCTGTATCACATTAATCATTCCCTTTCGCAAATCCTTTTAGTTGACGTCGACCTTTCATAACTGAGGATCTCGGTAAGCGGCTTACAATACGGTTGCCATTGTTGGTTTGTTAATAATTCTTTTAACAGTTCGAAAGTAAAGGGTTAGAACGTGAAAAAGATTTCTGAAGCTGTCTGTGGTTAGAAATGTTACGTAGATATGAGAAAAATTCATGATTTAGGTAGGTATACAGAGCATGCAAGTTATCACAATACATTATAGAACGGTAATATTCATACCTTAGTGGTGTCAATAAACTGTAAAGAACACACTTCATCATCAACCTTTTTTATTGTACCTCTGCTGGGGACAGGCCTCCCTGTCATACAGAGAAGGATTGAGCGTAAGCACCACGCTTGCTCAATACGGGTTGGCGATTTCAGACTTAAAGTCCAGGTTTCCTCAAGATGTTTTCCTTCACCTTATAATCAGTCATTGGTATCCAAAATATACTTAGAAAATATATGTAATGTAGAAAAGTTACATTGGTACTTTCTTGACCTGGAATCGAACCCACACACTTGCTAGTTGAGAGGCTGGTGTATTAACCACTAGGCCACCACGACAGTGAAGGACACGCTTAATAATAATTAATTAGATATTTTATTTTTTAATAAATTATAAACTAGCGTAGACCGCAATCCCGCCTGATGGTAAGTGCAGTGACGCAATCGTTGATGGTAAAGCGCACTAGTTTATTATGAGCCTATTCACTCTAGCCTTGAAGACACTCAAATTTTAGTCCGACGGAAACACCGCCGCTGGCAAATTGTTCCAGTCCCTCTATGTACGCGGTATAAAGGAGGAGGCGAAAGGCTTCGTCCGGAAGGTAGTGGTGTTAACAACGCAAGGGTGGAAACTCGCCATACGATGGGTCGTCCGATGGTGGAACGGAGATGGGGGAATTAAATCATGCAATTCCCTCGCACATTCCCCAAAATTCATTCTATAGAACACCGAAAGGCTGGTTACTCTACGCCTATGCTCTAGGCTTTGGAGACCGTCTCGAGTTAAATCAGGGCACTAATCAGCCTCTTCGCCCGCCTCTCCACCGAATCCAAAGTGGCCAGGTGACACTTAGCAGCACCAGCCCAAATGTGGCTGCAGTACTTCACACACAAAAGGACCTGTGCTTTGTACATCATTAGAAACTGGCCTGGTGTGAAGTACCGCCGGACCTTTGCGATAACGCCAAGTTTCCTGGCACCCATCTTGGCCTTGAACTCACTAAACCGCCCAAAGTTTAGGTTCGAGGAAATCAAAACTCCCAAAAGCTGAAGGCGGTCGGTACGCTCCAAGGATACATTTCGAAAAGCAGGAGCCAAGGTGAACGGGCTCCTTTTGGCGGTGAAAAGACACGCCTATATTTTGGCGGCATTGAATGCTACAAGATTGGCATTGCCCTATTCGGAGACTGCCTGTAGTGCAAGACTCGTTCGCTCTACCATGTCCGTGAAAGCGGAACAAAAAATGCACTTTCACGTATACGGATGACGCTGTTCCTATAAGCTGAACGATTGTAGTTTCTTCTCTGCAATCCTAAAGAGTCTAACTCATGAATAATCTCATCAATTTCCAACCTGACACCAAAACATACATTAAATAGTTCAATGACTGGCATCAACACCAATGTATTCATAGCTCAAAAATACAATCAAGTAAAACTATTTCTATGTATGTTCGACACCGATTTCATGCTATTATTCCTTCATCGTACCTTAATGGGGGTCAATTGGCTCGTATGTAACAACACTATTTGTGTTTTCATCCAACTCCGTGATTATATTGCAATTATATATAGGTGTGGAATTCGTACAAGGTTTTATGGCTTTTTGTTTGTTGTTGTGACCTTTGCAATCTAATGTGACATTTAACATAAAACAAACCTTATTCAAGTTGAACTTTTACGGTATCACTGACTACAGGATGGTGAAGCCGTACGGAGGACGTGTCTGAGCAGTTGTAATGCGATGTGTGCCGGTTATGAAACGCCAAATGTTGTTGTCTCGGGAGTTTGGTCGTGGAGGATCTCCAGATCAATCTCCCTGTGGCACAGCATCGTTGGTCGTGTTGTTGAGTTTAACATTGCATCACCTCGCTCAACTGTCGTCTCCCTTCCTATTCACTAAGTTTTTTTTAGTGACTAGGCTAAATAAACTAGCGCGCTTTACCATCAACGATTGCGTCACTGCTTACCATCAAGCAGGATTGCGGTCAAGCACTAGTTTATAATTATTGAAAAAAAAATCTAGTCTATCAAATTAACCGTATTTTGACAGCTGCCATAAAACGAACAACCAGGCTTCCGAAAATGCTTTAGAACCATAGATCACATACATACGCTGCGGCAAGTTATACAGAAGTCCGAGGCGTATAACAAAGCAGTTGTAGAGGAAATAGCAGAATGACTTTAAACATGCGAACAACGAGTCATACTGAAGTCAGTCTCCTCCTGTCTTGTTGTTAGCAGGAGTATAACATGCTAGGCGTTTGTGGACTATGAGACGGCCTTCGAATCGATCGAGACTTGGGCGATGCTACAGTCTCTCCAGCGGTGCCAAATTGATCATCGATACATTGAGGTGATAAAGTGTTTGTACAAAAACGCCACCATGTCAGTCCGTCTCCAGGATCAGGACTCGAAACCGATTCAACTCGAGCGTGAAGTTAGACAAGGATATGTCATATCTACCAAATTGTTCACTGCTGCTTTGAAAGATGCTGGACTGGAAAGTATTTGGCATCAACATCAACGGCGAGTACATCACTAATCTCTGTTTTGCAGATGATGTCGTGTTCATGATTGAGACTCTGGAAGACTTGGGCAAAATGCTCAATGACCTCAGCAGAGCTTCCCAACAAGTGGGTCTAAAGACGAACATGAATAAGATGAAGATCAAAAGTCGAATTCTCATGTCGCACCCACTCCAATTCTAGTTGGTTGCTCTGCCCTCGAAGTTGTTGACGAGTACCTATATAAAACTGGGACAAACAGTCCAACTAGGTAGGTCCAACTTCGAGAAAGAGGTATCTCGTCGAATTCAGCTCGGCTGGGTAGCGTTCAGGAAGCTACGCTACATATTCTCGTCGTCCAAGATACCACAGTGTCTCAAGACTAAAGTCTAAAGCCAGTGTGTGTTGCCAGTGATGACTTACGGAACTGAAACGTGGTCGCTCACAATGGGCCTCATACGAAGGCTCAGAGTCATACAAAGGGCAATCGAAAGAGCTATGTTCGGAGTTTCTCTGCGTAATCGAATCAGAAATGAGGAGATCCGCAGAAGAACCAAAGTCCCCGACATAGCTCTGCGAGTATCTAAACTTAAGTGGCAGTGGGCAGGGCACATTGCTCGTAGAACCGATGGCCGATGGGGCAGTAAGGTTCTGGAGTGGCGGCCACGTACTGGAAGACGCAGCGTAGGGAGGCCCCCAACAAGGTGGACTGATGACCTGGTGAAGATCGCGGGAAGCCGATGGATGCGGGCAGCACAAGACCGGTCAGCGTGGAAAGCCTTGGGGGAGGCCTTTGTCCAGCAGTGGACATCTTTAGGCTGAAGAAGAAGAAGATAAAACGAACTATTTCAAATAACTTAAAAGATCAGTTTCAAATGCTTGCACTGCTTTATAAAATAAATACATACATAAACTGTTTATCTTTTAAAAGGTACGGGGAACAGCGTGTAAAGTTAACTCATCCTCCATAGAAAAGGGAGAGCCCTCCGACCAGACTGGTATAGTCTGGCGGGCACTTGCCCACCGGTCGATGACGTGAACTTGTATGCGTGCTATTTGCACAGTAAACTCTGCTTTTGAGATGGACGATTTGCATGACGTCAGTATGATGCGTTGTTCGCATGTAGCGGTATAGGTACCGCTACATCTTATTGAAGAATCTTATTTATGGCTTTTTAACACAGTACGTGTATCAGTAAGTGTATTGTTTGTTCTTGTTATCACTAGTTCCCAATGTCAAAAAACGGTTTGCCGGCTGCAGTGCGAGTCCGTAACCATCTAATCGTGAAGGTTAGGTGAAGTGAGCGTGGAGTTAGCCGTCATTCCAACTAATTCTAAGGTTTGACACTATTGACAGCTCAATCTAAGATCACTCTTACACACGCACACACATTTTTTTTTTTTATAATTATAAACTAGTGCTTGACCGCAATCCCGCCTGATGGTAAGCAGTGATGCAGTTGTTGATGGTAAAGCTCACTAGTTTATTAAATAAAAATATTCAATATAAAAAAAAAAGAAAACTGAGTGACTAGGAAGGAAGACGACAGTTGGTTGAGGTGATGCAATGTTAAACCCAACAACACGACCAACGATGCTGCGCCAGAGGGAGATTGATCTATAGACCCTCCACGACTAAATTCCCGACACAACAACATTTGGCGCATCGTACCCGGCACACATCGCAATACAACTGCTCATATCCGTTCTCCGTAAGGCTTCACCAGACATAATGCCGGAACACGACGATTCGCTTGGCGGCAAGACTTTTTCTGGTGGGTGGCAACTTCTGCAGTCAGCCGATATTGTGGCCTACCACGGAAGAAGAAAAGTTAGTTATCACGATGAAGATGATCTTTTACAGAACATCGCCGCTGTACTAAGGACCAAGCCCTGTTTTACGGGCTCGTTAAGTTTCACGCGCCTCTCAAAGAGATGTCAGCACATCGTGACGGGGTTCACGGGCACCGATGTCTCCTTTTTTTTTTTTTTAGCGGGGTGGAAATCCTCATAGGATGCCCGCCGCCCTGGGGTGGGCGACGGGGTATGTCAGACTTTTACTGACTAAAACCACCCCGGTGTGTCTTCTATCACGAGCGCGCGTGGGGCCGCGGGAGTCTAGATTCTTCCACGGCCCCACACCCTCGTGCTGGCCCGGTCTGTCCGGGCCTCGTCTCCTGCACGGGGTAGTGGGGTGTTAAACTACCCCGTGCATCTCCTCAAAGGCGCGCGCCGACACTCGCGCGCGCCTCCGCCTCGGGGTCCATCAATGGGGGGCGGGGACTTCCCCATGTCCCTCGCCCCTGGACCCATTCATGGGGGGCGGAAGAGGGCGTTATCCGCCCTTCCTCGGCGCCCGGTGCGTCTTCTGCGGCCCGGGAAGGGAGTTGATATCTCCCTCTCCCGTTCCGCAGCTTCCTTCTGCGACATCACGTCCTCGCAGAAGGACACCACCGCGTCCCACGACTCTGAGCTGCCAACCATCCTCCGCACTACTGCCGGCAGCGTCAGGTCGCCTCCTACTTCATTTGTGAGGACACGGCGCTGCTCCTCCCAAGCTACACACTCGGAGAGCGTGTGCTGCGCCGTGTCCTCCCCGCATTGGACGCAGTGGTGGCACCGAGCGTCCGGCTCCCTGCCTAAGCGACGCAGGTACTTGCCGAAGCAGCCATGCCCCGACAGTACCTGCGTCACCCTGAACGACAGGGAGCCGTGCCTCCTCCCGAGCCAGTCGTCAAGTACTGGCCGGAGACCGATGCCTCCTGGGTCAGGTTTGCGGGTTGGTTAAAAAAGAAACCGTGGCTCTAGCGCACAGGCAAGTGAAGGAACTTGGGTGGGTTTTAGTCAGTAAAATCTGACTCTCCCTTCCGCTCCGCCCAGAGCGGTAGAAGTTACTCATTAAGAACAAAAAAAAAGGTGGTTGACTTTTTCCAACAATAGCTATGTGAATAATATTGATTAACTGTAGCTACATCACCAAAAAGTGTTTCTGTAATAACATTAAAATCTTCCAACCAAATTGAGGTAATAAAATGAACTACAATTATTTTAAAATAAAACTATCATTATATATTCAAATAATTAAATCGAAGCACTCAATTTCAAAGTAGAACTACACAATCAGTGGTATCTACAGGTGTAATTAATGGATCAAACAACGTAACATCTAATACAATGAAAGTGTAAACAGATTTGTTTATATAATAAAATTGTAAAAAAAAGTGTAATAAAGTTTACACCTTTACCACCAGATATTTTTTGGAAAATACCTTAACTGGTTTCTTTTCATAATAGGGTAGTTGACTAAAAAAACTAATTAGTCCGTTGGTCAGATTTCCAAAAATTATTTATTATATGTATTTTTTCTTTTTTTATATAAACAAAAAATTTAGAAGATACAGTGAGTTGAAAACTTGTGTGACGTCACTGCTACACTTTTTAGTAACCAGTGACGTCACCAGCCACCACTACTGATCTTTAATGCCTTTTATATTTGTCAATTATTATTGTTTTGATAAAACAAAATATACGTACCCAATATTTTTCTATAATCTGAATGACGGACTAAATAGAATCAATTTTTTTACCGAGGAAGCATCTCTATTGTCTTCTTTTAGTCTTGTGTTGTAATAAATAAATAAAACGAAGAAAATGTAACAGGGCCGCTGTTGCAGGTAAATAAAATAAGATGTATAAAAATTTAGGCTTAATTATAAAAGAATTTCATGGCACCCTAACATTGAAGTCCTAATGAAACGGATAAAACTGGTTATTTATTCTTATTATCATTTTTAATTTTTCCTTTTTTCTTAATTTTCTAACTTACTGGAGATGCCTCAATTTATGTATAAAACAATGTTTAGATTAAACAAATATTTTTGTATTTTGTATTGTATTTAAAAGAACTCGTGGCGTCCAATCCTATGTCCTACATCATCTATACTAATATATAAAGCTGAAGAGTTTGTTTGTTTGTTTGTTTGTTTGAACGCGGTAATCTCAGAAACTACTGGTCCGATTTGAGATCTTCTTTATGCGATGTGTAGCCCATTATTCCAGGCTTATAGGCTGTATAACATCACGCTGCGACCAATAGGAGCGGAGCATATGAAAAAAATATATCGAAACCTACGCGGGTAAAACCGCAGGGCGCAGCTAGTAGGTATCCCATAATTCTAAAAATGACTAGAATTGTCGGAGGTACTGCGAGTACATATGTCTGAATAAAAAATTTAGTTGTTATGCAACTCAGTTTTTTATTACAAAGCATATATTTTATTGGAAAGCGTATATTTTCAAGAAAGTGGAAAGACTAATACAACAAACGGCCTCCGTCGCGCAGCGGTCTATATGCCTGCCTGCAACGTGGAGGCCCCGGGTTCGATCCCCGGCCAGGTCATGTAGGAACACGATCTTTTTCTGATTGGCCTGGGTCTTGGATCTTTATCTACATATATATGTATCTATTATAAAGTATAGTATCGTTGAGTTAGTATCCCATAACACAAGTCTCGAACTTACTTTGGGGCTAGCTTAATCTGTGTGATTTGTCCGTATATATTTATTATTTATTTATTTTATTTAAATAATACATTGACACCGATTCTGTTGTTTACAAACTAATTTTAAGTTACGTGCATCTTTCTTCTTTTCATTTCGTTAAGAAAAGGACGGAAGATAAAATGTCACTTTAATCCTGTCAAATTAAGATACCCCATAGACAAGTTAGACGCGATTAAAAACATGCAGACTATAAATACGCCAGTTTACGTCAGGAGCGCACTAATTTGACAGGTCTAAATTGACATTTTATCTTGTGTCCTTTTCTTAACGAAATGGAAAGAAAAAGAAGCACATAACTTATAATTTATTTTTATACAGAATCGGGGCCATTATATGCCTTTTTACATTTAAAAGTGCTTCCACATAATATTTATTTTATGAGAACTAGTGATTCACTTTGTTTCAAATCTACCCTCATCTTTTTATAATGATTTTATTAAAGAAAAAATGTTAAAAGAAAGTATCATCGCTAAGTTTCGGATCGGTATTTTTACATATTTTTGTTGCCAGCATTCATAACTCACCAATAAACATTTCTCACAACTCGAACTATCTTGAATGCTTATCACGGCGTAAAACCACTTAGCTACCGAGACACTTATGGCGAGTGCTGAAATTAGTAGCACCTTACATTCATAAGCGGGCAGCAAGTTATCAAAGTGAATGAGTGTGTATCAAACTTTATTATTGAAGAAGGTCGTAACTACAACTAGCATTGCTTGACCATAGTTTTGTGAGATAGTAACTCGATTTTTGGTCGTGATAGTACATACCTAGTACATACGGCGAGTACATCACTAATCTCCGTTTGCAGAAGATATCGTGGTCATGGCTGAGACCCTAGAAAACTTGGGCAAAATGCTCAATGACCTCAGCAGAGCTTCCCAACAAGTGGGTCTAAAGATGAACATGGATAAGACGAAGATCATGTCAAACTCTCATGTCGCACCCACTTCAATTCCAGTTGGTTGCTCTGCACTCGAAGTTGTTGACGAGTACATATACCTGGGACAAAGAATCCAACTAGGTAGGTCCAACTTCGAGAAAGAGGTGTCTCGTCGAATCCAGCTCTGCTGGGCAGCGTTCGGGAAGCTACGATACATCTTCTCGTCGTCCAAGATACCACAGTGTCTCAAGACTAAAGTCTTTGACCAGTGTGTGTTGCCAGTGATGAGTTATGGAACTGAGACGTGGTCGCTCACAATGGGCCACATACGAAGGCTCAGAGTCACACAAAGGGCAATGGAAATAGCTATGTCCGGAGTTTCTCTGTGTGATCGAATCAGAAATGAGGAGATCCGTAGAAGAACCAAAGTCACCAACATAGCTCTGCGAGTCGCTAAACTTAAGTGGCAATGGGCAGGGCACATTGCTCGTAGAACCGATGGCCGATGGGGCAGTAAGGTTCTGACCACGTACTGGAAGACGCAGCGTAGGGAGGCCCCCAACAATGTGGACGATGACCTGGTGAAGGTCGCGGGAAGCCGATGGATGCGGGCAGCACAAGAAGAAGAAGTACATACATAGAAGTTGGTTAGGTTATGTGACTTACACGACTATTAGATTGCATTGGTCAAGTTATCAAGTTTTGTCATCTTTGGCCTCACCATTTCCCGGGTAGATTTTCCCTACTATGCGACGACATTTATTTTAATCTTATGCATTATTTTGCGTAAGTTTCATGTCCCTCGTGTTCATTTGTACCTTCATCTTCGTCCTCGTGTCCATTTGTTCGTTCGTCCCTGTGGACAGAAACTCTTCAGAAATTCTTGTTTTTTTTTTTTATATAATTATAAACTCCTTTGTTTTAATACTATTGAAAGACCACTGCGATTTCCCAACCAAATCCCTTATGTTGTACATGGTTCAGGAATTTTGTTAGCCTAGGTTTAGTACATTCAGTAAAGTTGCTTTATCAGCCGGTTTAGTGTGTAAAAATCACTACAGTATGTGAAGTGATCGTTAAGCTTTTTATAGGGAATTGCATGACTTGATTCTCCGTTCCTTACCTTTGTTAACACCACTACGATCCGGAGAAAGCGTTTCGCCTCGTCTTTTTATACCGTGTAGGTACATCGAGGGACTGGAACAATTTGCCAGCGGCGGTGTTTCCGTCTGACTACAATTTAAGTGTCTTCAAGGCTAGAATAGGCTCTTAATAAACTAGCGCGCTTTACCATGAACGATTGCATCACTGCTTACCATTAGACGGGATATTAAAAAAGAATCTTTAAGTGAGCTGTCATTCTAATGGGATGAACACTATTGACGCACCACACCAAGCTCATTTCAATTTCATTTCAGATCTATATTATTTTACTCTATCTAATAGTAGACAGATTCATTTCTTAACATAGCATTATTAAGGGCCGGTGTTTTGGATTCATAGTTAACCAAGTCATAATAATCCTAGCTAATGATTAAATTTTGACAAAATTGTTTTCTTATTGAATTGTTATTTTATCTAATGGTCACAAATGGTTACTATTTGTCTACTAGATAGATGATTGATTGACTATTAACAATGATAAAATATCATAAGATAAACAAAAAAATCATTATTCATAAATCCAATTTACTAATTGGAGAATTTATAATTCACATATCCAATTTACTGTACAGATTTATAAACACCGACTCCATTCTGTTCTTGTATTATAAATTCTTCTCATAGAAATTTTTCTATAATCTTTCGACTTCCATTTCTTCAGTTTCTACGAGGGCCATGCCTGTTATTCTTGCTGAATACTTTTGAAAACCTATTTGTTGTGGATATACTTAGATCATCATTATCTTCTCAGTGTTAATCCCAGTCACATCCGAAGCTTTTTTTTTCAGCTTTGTAGCCTAGGGTCAGCTTTACCAGTCTAATTGCTGATTTTGGCGAAACTTCGACATTTTTCCGTGAAGCGACTGCCGTCTGATCCCCACAACCCGAAGGCGATATCGAAGCATTGCAATTAGACCAATTGTAGGACTTTTGAGGGCTCCAACAACCCGTAACGACTGCCACTAGATGTTCGTATGGCAACCGGGACCAACGACTTAACGTGCTTTCCGAGGCACGACCAGACCAGTGCAAATATTTACACTGCGCGGGGATCGAACCCTCGCCTCCTTGCGCAGCGGCCGCATTCACTACCGCTACGCCACGGAGGCTGACTGTGGTTATACTTAGATCTTTTCTCTAAAAGCAAACGGCCCCTTGAAGGAGTTGTGTTTCGCCAATAAACTTATATCGTAGTTTTTTCTTCAGAAGACAAAGTTCTACTTGGCTAAATTCAGTGTTTTCTTTTTCCAACTTCAAAAACTAGGTTCATAGTATGTTGGTCAGTTATCTGGTGGCTTAGCCGTGACAATATCAATTGTTACAATTAGGTCAATCGAATACAGTGCAGATGAGCTTAGTTCTAATCCAAAACAATGACCTCGCGATAAGAATAGATGATTTAGCTCTCTTTTTTGGCTTATATTACTCATTATAATAATGATTTTGTTAATATAATTGCTAAACATAGTAAGTACATTAAAATCTTATAAATATTGTTTTATTCATACATATTTCGCCAGGGATAGGCATACAAATATTTAATAAAGTTAAATATAAACATAGAAATACAACACAATTAGTTTCTTAAAAGATTTATATAATTACAGGAGATACCGTTCAGTACGGTCCAAATTTTAACTACGGTGAAGTTAATTTTCAACGCATTAAGAAACTTTCCGATTTTGAACGGTAGCTATATAGTTTAATAGATTTTAATATTTCTGTTATTTTAAAAATTATAACTAATTCATATAAAAGTCTAATAAAAGTCGGGTAGCCCAAATACTAACGAAAGAGTCTTGATGAAGAAGATTGGAACTTTAGCTGTTATCAATAATGGTTTGACGATGAATGCTAAAAAGTGGACTACTTTGACCCTCAACTAATTGAAACATACACTCGTAACTCATTCTAAAACCGTTCCACTAACAACTATAATATAGAATTTTAGACACACATAGATATTTGTTAACATTTCTCTTAATAACCTAAAAATAAAGCTAAAATAAATAAATATATCACCTAATTAAAACTTACCTTTTTACTAGTTAACGTACTTTCAAACTGATTATGGCATATGTTTCAGTGAAGTCATGTATTGATTTATAAATATTTTAATATCTAACACGTCTATCCTTATAAGGAGTTTTATATTGTTGCTATTGTTGTATATGACTGTTTGATGCCAAAATAAAAAAAATACTAGCAAATGAAATAGCCCTACAGAACTTTCTCATGGTTGGTCACGGCTGGCCCATTTTTTCAACAAAGAATCAGCATCTCCATACAACGTGGCAATGCTGCTAGCCTTTTGCAAAACTTTTCTATTGATAATGATCCTGACAAACTTTTTGATGCCCTATAAATCTCTCTTTTTTATACATGTCTACTTAACGCATATTTACAAATAATTTATACGGTTAAGATTGTTAACTTTTAACTTTTAGATACTGTTACGATGATTATGCGGCTTGTTGGCAGTTGTGATTACCAATTATTGAACTTAAGTAGTTTATGAATTTCAACCCTGGTCCAGGCCTGCCGGCCGTCACCTCCTTCTGCGAAGCAGTGATCCTAGCAAAAGAGGAGGCGGAGCGCGTGAGAGAGCGAAAATCCCAGCGCCGTCATGCCTCTAGTCGCCGCAGGATACGCCCTGGTCGGGAGAGAACATCGAACTCCCGGCCACCGTAGGCGCGGGCTTGCGGGCGGTGAGCAGTGGTCTGCTCGCCGCCCGGTCCTTACGAGTCGACGGCGCGTTGTGTGTCACGTGCGCCTCAAAGAGATGTCAGCACATCGTGATGGGGTCCACGAAGACCGATGCCTCCTGGGCGAAGGGTTACGGGTTGGTTAAAAAGGCAGCGGTCCAGGTCCAGGCCATGGTTCAGAGCGAGAGTGCATGGCAAGCCATCACCTCCTTCTGCAAAGTAGTGATGCTGGCAAAGGAGGAAGCGAAGCGTTTGAGGCAGCGGGAATCCCAGCGCCCTCACGCCACTAGCCGCTGCAGGAACGCCCTGGTCGGGAGACGACATCAAACTCCCAGCCACCGTAGGCGCGGGCCTGCGGGCGGTGACCAGGCCCGAGTCGACGGCGCGTTGTGTGTCACGCGCTCCTCAAAAAGATGTCAGCACATCATGATGGGGTCCACGAAGACCGATGCCTCCTGGGTGAGGGTTACGGGTTGGTTAAAAAGGTAACCATGGCCCTGGCCTATAGGCAAGTGAAGCAACAAGGGTGGGTTTTAGTCAGTAAAAGTCTGACACGCCCTCCGCTCCGCCCAGAGAGGGAGAGATCATTTGAAGATTTCCCATACCAAACAAAAAAAAAAAAGTAGTTTCTGAATAACGATAGCTAAAACTAACAAGAGAGAATTGAGTAGTCAGTAAACATTAAAACACTCAAATGTGTAAATTTGCCTACATGTAACCGATCAGTGCGGACATTTAATAAATTGCGGCGTTCCCGCGCGTAAAATGTAATACCACTCTAAGCCATACCTACTTAAGATGAATGGAGCTTTCTCAAGCATGTGATTAATGGCAACACCTAGGTTATTATCTGGAAACGGATCGTTATCGACATCTAGCTCTTCACTGTATAATAGATAATGTTTGTCATAATTAAATGAAATTGTTGCTTTCAATAACTTCGTTTTAATGGAAATACGTATGGTCAGCAACAACTAACTGTAGGTACCGTATCTATACAAAAATACTAAACACAAATGGTGTGTATGCCTAAAAGTAACGTATTTACAAAACTGAAGACTTTGCTTTTGTTGTTATCCTTGTTACTATAACGTTGGTATACCCCCATCCATCTTAAACTAAGCTGGGGCCCTTGGGCACACATGAATTGGAAGCCCGTTTGGATAGTAAAACTACTTTTTTACAAAAAAAAAAACAACCGACTTCCAAAAAACACTACTAAAAGATTTTTAAAATAAGTTTAATCATTTATAATGGACGTGTGCCATACCCACTTTATAAATAAATGTTATTTTATTTCAAACATTGTGTCATACATAAATAGAGGCAGCTCCAATAAGTTACAAGGTAAGTTACTTGTGGCGGAGCTGTGTAAGTATACGCGAGTGTGTATGTGACTTATGTTTCTGTGATACAAAAAACTATATTTTGTAAGTTATCTACCTTCTGCCGCGGATGTCGGAAAATATTTCACTGAATCTAAAGATACTCTATACTTATACTTATTACTTATACTTATCTATACTAATATATAAAGCTGAAGAGTTTGTTTGTTTGTTTGAACGCGCTAATCTCAGGAACCACTGGCCCGATTTGAAAAATTCTTTTTGCGTTGGATAGCCCATTAATCCAGGAAGGCTTTAAGCTATATAACATCACGCTGCCACCAATAGGAGCGGAGTATAACTAACTCCACGCGAACGATGTCGCTGGCGGCCGCTAGTCTACTATAAGATTTAAAAGTTTAATTTACGGAGGACGGGTCTGAGCAGTTGTGTTGCGATTTGTGCCGGGTACCTACGATGCACCAAATGTTGTTTTGTCGAGAGTTTGGTCGTTTAGGGTCTCCAGATCCCTCTGGCGCAGTATCGTTGGTCATGCTGTTGGGTTTAACATTCGCTCGCTCAACTGCCGCCTTCCTTCCTCTTCACTAACAGCCAGTTTCTTCATCAAAAGTAATAGCTAAAGTAACGTCCTAAAGTAAAAGTAAACGGTCAAATCGTTTCTTCACAATTTTAACTTTTAGTTTAACTGTAACTTTTGCCTTTAACTTTTGCTGCTCATGGAGTGGCAGTAAAAGCTAAAGTCACTGTCAGTTTGACGTAGTTGTTGTTTGGTGTTTCAGTTTAATTTAATTTTAAAATGTTATCACAAACTTCGTCCAGTGAAAGTTTAAGTTCATCAGACGATGAACTTATCGTCAGTTATTTAACGCGTAGACGTAAAAAGTTTAATATTCGCAAAGATCTCGGTGGTAGGCCATAACATCAGCCGCCGGCAGAAGTTACCACCCACCAGACAAAGTCTTGCCGCCAAGCGATTTGTCGTGTTCCGGCTTGATGTCTGGTGAAGCCTTACGGAGGACGGGTCTGAGCAGTTGTGTTGCGATGTGTGCCGGGTACGATGCGCCAAATGTTGTTGTGTTGGGAGTTTGGTCGTGGAGGGTCTTCACATCAATCTCCCTTTGGCGCGGCATCGTTGGTCGTGTTGTTGGGTTTAACATTGCATCAACTCGATCAACTGCCGTCTTCCTTCGTATTCGCTCGGTTTTTCTGAGTGAATAGGCTCTTAATAAACTAGCGCGCTTTACCATCAACGATCGCATCACTGCTTACCATCAGGCGGGATTGCGGTCAAGCGCTAGTTTATAATTATTAAAAAAAAAAATAAAAAATCATTTCTTATGGGACGACGCTGATTTTCTGTTTCGATATAGAATTTCAAAGGAAACAGATATATACCTCAGCCTATTATTACAAGATAAATTGACGCCATCCACTGTAAAGTAAGTTTATTTTCAGTTTGTATTTAACAAAACTACCAATAGGTACTTTATAGAATCAACTAATGTTCCTACCTACCTATTTTAGGAACGTTGCTGTCTATTTAATAAACAGCAGAAAACCTCTCCTTGGAAGTGTCAAAAAAAGTTTCGATTTAAATTCAATAAAAGCATTCGGCGTTCCTTTATAAAGAATAAAGGGACATTTGATTTATGGCGTTCCTTGACGGAGGATGTTACGTGTTGTCATAAATAAAAAAAGCTTCCCACGTTTTTTGGGGTAAATACGACGTTTGTCTTGTGGTAACCCTATTGACTTTTAGTTTAGCTGTTACTTTGATGAAGAAACACATTTGCTTCAAAATCAGTAATAGTCAAGTAAAAGTTAATACTTTTACTGTTAGTTTTAGTTATTGATGAAGAAACTGGCTGCTTTTATCTTAGTGAATAGACGCTTAATAAACTAGCGTGCTTTACCATCAACGATTGTATCACTGCTTACCATCAGGCGGGATTGCGGTCAAGCAATAGTTTATTATTAAAAAAAGTATCCTATTTAGTAAATATAAAACGGAACGCCAAACAGTATACATATAATTAAAAACGGACCGTGTTTGCATTAATCCGAAACATACTTCCAGACAAACAAAATATAAACGGACAATTTTTTTTTATTTATACTTCACACTAGGAATTTCTCCTGTATCGTAGGTGCGTTTAGAAACATTAAATCATATATACAACATACCTGGAACAACTACTTGTAGGCCCCACACATATTTGTTTGGAAATCGAACCCGCGACGATCTGAGCAGCAGTCAATAGCTTAACTAATGCACTAACAGTCCAAACTAAATTCTAAATAATTCAAATTTTACGACCAGGCTGATACGCTTAGATTTTGACTTAGTTACTATTTTATCATTTCCCATACAAGTTCTTTCTTAAAAATCATGACGCTTTTGAAGAGTGTAATACTAGTTATGTGGTCTCTAGTTGAAACTCTCGGGTATAAAAGAAACTTTGTGATGCTGCGGCAGACCACAACGCTGTTGAGACAAGTGAAAAAACATGAGAGATTTTACGTAAATGGTTTCAAATGACCCTAGATTAAATACTGGAATTGAAAAATAAAATAAGTCTTCATCAATAAACAAATAAGTTTAGTTAGTGTAAAGCTTTACAGCACAATTTAGTTTAAATTTCTTAAATTAATCTGGAGGTTTCAGGCGAAATTATAAAATTTAACTGTATTTGATCCCTTGGCATTTGAGCTTTTTGTTACAGTTTTATGGGTTAGATCGACCCTAAGCGCCCAAATAGCCAGCTTAGATGCCATAAACATGGCTGGGAAGTCTGTCCGGCGTCTGTTTCTGTTGCGGAATACGGAGAATAGAGTGTCGTGGCACAACCTGGGAGATACTTAAGTCAATTTAGAGCAGATTACTGCTATAGGCTGAGTTAATTGATTGATTGAAATAGACGGCTGTTGAATACTAAAGGACCTATTCGGTTTATAGCAAGTTTCAGGTAATTATTGAATGGCTCACGAAAGTGACAGTAATGTCAAGTTGTTCCTTTACAGTACGTATTTACGTAATCGCCCTTTTTTCCCCTGGCCTGGTCTTTTATTTCGCTATCCTCCTAAATAACACCTATCTTTTAATAAACACTTATATAACAATACCGTCGATACGAGATTACAGATTCCATAAACTGTTTACGAGTATTTGATTGCCATGCTGTTTATATGAGTCATAATTTTATTCTTGTGTGGGAGCACATTCTGCAACATAATTACACACAGTAGCCAAGCCATTATTCAACCAATTTATAACTTGACAGCCCCACAATTTCATAGTTAATACAGCGCTAACGTTTATCGTATCAAATCTCTGCAGGCATGAAAAAACCGTCAGAGGAATGGAGGCGCAATTTTCTGAATGATTTCACCTCAGCTGAGTCACGCGAACATTATGCCACAATGTGTGGTACCTACATATGTGAGCTTGCAATTATCAAGGGCAAGCTCCGACCTTAAACCAAGAACTCACCTTATCAAAACAACGACATTTTCAACAGTCAATCACGTCTAAACTAAGGGAAGACACTACGGGCAGCTAACATTACAGCAACACTCACAGTAACAGATCAATTGACAGGTTAAGACAACACACACGATTTTAACACTTCAGGACATTATTTTTATTGATGAAAATGGTATTCGGCGTACGCTAAGGGTCCGTGGGCGACCGGCAGGCGAGCGCGCTAGCCGGCGCGCCGCCTTACTTTAACTGAAATACGCGCTCACGAACAGTTTTTTGCGCAAGCGTAGTTCAACACAGGATCGGCCGAAATTCACCCTTACTCACATCCATGGAACGGTTAAACCACCTATTTTCTACCAAGAAGAAACGCACTTTATATTAATAGCAGAAAGTTGGATTTGGATTGGTCAGAAATTCACCGTTGTTCCGTTTTGAATAGGTCGTTGCGTGTGCCGCACTGCACACGATGGTAATTAAATATGTGTTTGACAATAGTATCGAGGCTGTGCTCTCCTGATGACGTCAATGGACCAAACGCTCATTGGAGAGCGTTCAGGTAGAAACCGTTTTGCGAGAGTTTGTGAGGGAACCGCGCACAAAGTAACTGAGCAAAAAAATGACTTTTATTTGCATTTGAAATTGGAATAAGCTTATTCAAATGAAATATTCACTTTTTTTTCTGACAGTTTTCCGGATTTTCGAGCAATATGAAATTGGGTGAATAAGTAAGTTACTTGGTAGTCATTATTCAACGTCCTTTAAAGGGTTGTCGCGGCGTCCAGCCTCCTTTGACTAACTGACTGGCTGGATGATGGACAGACTTTTTAAGTAATGACAGGTTGACGGGACTGGACTGGTAATTAGGAAAAATAAAGGACGATTTTTCAACAAGAATTCACTTTTAATGCTTTTTTTCGACAAATAAGACGACAACGACCCAACAAAGTGGTCCTTCGAGTTAACTGACCCAACCTATGGTAAGAACGAGAAGTCAGACTAGGGCAATGATGTCAACGACGACAGCGGTCGTGCATGCCGTCGATAAGGATGGACAAGACGACACACAACCTATTCGGGACAGCTGCCCACCTTCACCCTGCCCTTCCGCTCACTCTACCACGAGCACGATGTCTACAGTGAAAAGACAAAGACTCCTGCAACTGCAACTGGAGGCCGCTGAAGAGCGTGCCGCAATCGACAAACGTCTATTGGAAGAAAAATTCAACATCCGAATGCAAGCGTTCCATGATGATGACAATAGGTATGGATCTCGCGCTTCTCTCAAATCAGAAAAGAGACCGACAGGTAACCCCGATAATTTGCCCAACAACATCACCGACACGAGAGTAGTTAACAATGATCAAGTGCATATTCCATCTACAAGTAATGAGGCAAAGAATCTACAAAATAATCTGACTAAGCTCTTAGCCCGACAAACTTGCAATAAAGAGCTACCAGTATTCTCGGGGGAGCCTGAAGAGTGGCCTTTATTTTACAGCCAATTCATTTCAACCACACGTCTGTGTGGATACACTGACGATGAGAATATCGCAAGACTCTCCAAAGCCCTGAAGGGGCGCGCCCGTGATTCAGTCTACGCTCTTTTGGTTTCTTCTTCTAATCTAGACAAAATTATTTCTACTCTTAAAATCAGATTCGGTCGACCAGAATACATCATTGACATCATGCTACAGAAAATCCGAAATACAAAATTCATTCGACACGATGATATCCACCAAATTATAGAGTTTGCTACCATAGTACAGAATATTGTTGCTACTATGAACGTTACCAAGGAAACAGGTCATCTATCAAATCCGACTTTGATCAAAGAGATCATCAACAAACTCCCTAGCAACCTAAAATATCTATGGGCATTTCATGTGAACAAACTTGACAAAACAGCCGTCACTTTAAATGACGTGTCAGATTGGCTTATGCAGATAGCCGAAGCAGCTACATATATTGCGCCGATGCCAACAAGCGACTATAAACAATCAACGAGACAACATTTTCATGACAAAAAAATAGTGTATGCAACGACGACGACATCGCCTAAAAGAAAGTGTATCCGTTGTCAAGAAGAGCACGCACTGAAGGACTGTAAAGTTTTCAAACAACTCTCTGTAGACGAGCGTTGGAGTTTCGTGACTGAACAGAAGCTGTGTTTCTCCTGTTTATCTGAAAAACACCAGCTGAAAGACTGTAAACTTAAGAAGCGATGCCCAATATTAGATTGTGAGAGGGTACACCACCCTCTATTACACGCGCCACCTCGCAGATCGACTCGTGACGCGCAGACAGGCGAAATTGTGAGTACTGCTGTAGCCCCAGCGACGGAAAACAAGGAACTACGAGACAGGCGTGTGCTTTTAAAAGTGATTCCAGTGGTGATCTCTGGACCTAAAGGCGATGTCGAGACGCTAGCACTATTGGACGAGGGCGCAGCGGTATCACTTGTTGACTTATCTGTATTAGAACGGACCGGCATTAGAGGACAGGTATCACCGCTACAAATAAGAGGAGCTTCGGGCATGACGACGAAAGAGACGGATTCACAAATCGTGTCGCTAAATATTCGCGGAGTGAATGTGACTGATAGTTTTATGGTGAACAATGTGCGTTCCGTGCGTAATTTAAACTTAGGTGTAAATAATATTAGTTATAATGATATTGTAAATAGGTACCCCTATGTAAATACTTATGTTAATGACTGTGACTTTAGGCGTAAAAAGATTGAGTTACTAATTGGACAAGACAATATTGAATTGATAGTGACAAGGAAAATTATTTACGGTGACAAAAATGGACCAATGATATCCTTGACTAAGTTAGGATATGTTGTTCATGGAAATATTGGACCTAGTAGTTTTCCAAATGACGTGACTGTTCTACATGTTTGTGACTGTCATGAACTTAATGACCTGATAAAAAAATCTTTCTCTACAGAAACATTTGGTACAAAATATATGAACGAGACTCCTCGCTCTCGGGAGGATCAGCTCGCGCTTCAAATCATGGAGCGGACGACTCGGCTTCTTCCCGAAGGCCGGTACGAGACAGGTCTACTATGGAAATCGGAGACACCGGAGCTCCCTGATAGCCTGCCGCAAGCTAAGAAACGATTCCGCAGTATCGAAGCGAGAATGCGTAAGTGTCCCAACTTTGCCTCTAAATACAGGGAGAGATTCCATGACGATATCGCAAAGGGTTATGTGTCAAAGTTGGAACCCTATGATGCCGCCAAACGAACTATGAAGACCTGGTGGCTGCCGCACTTCGCGGTACTTAACCCCAACAAGCCTAAGCTACGCCTAGTACTTGACTGTGCAGCAAAGTCGGAGGGAAAATCTTTGAACGATTTTCTTCTGACAGGACCGGATCTCTTGACGTCGCTGCCAAGCGTACTTTTAGGATTCCGTAGCGGCAAGGTAGCGGTCACCGGCGACATCCAAGAGATGTTCCACCGGGTCATGATAAGGCCTGAAGACAGAGAGGCTCAGCGTTTGCTGTGGGAGGACGGCCAGTATGTGATGAACGTAATGACCTTTGGTGCCGTATGTTCCCCGTCCTCATCACAGTATGTCAAGAATTTGAACGCACGGAGATATGAAATATCTCATCCCCTCGCCTGTCATGTTATCACTGACCATCATTACGTCGACGACTGTATATACTCTATGGACAACGAGGATGACCTAATCCAGCTGGTGAGAGACGTCATAGAGATACACTCATCAGGTGGGTTTTTTATAAGGAATTTCATTTCTAATTCCAAGAAATTGTTAAATAGTATTCCTGAGGATAGACTTTCCGCAGCGGCAGTAAAGGTGATCAGTGACAGCAAAGATGAGGTCATTGAGGGGGTGCTAGGGGTGAGATGGACGCCCGACGACGACAACTTTATTTTTATATTGAACTGGTCTAATATATCAGACGAGTTGGTACATGGCGTGAAGAGACCGACAAAGCGGGAGGTATTAAAAATCATTATGTCGGTGTTCGACCCTCTCGGATTTCTTCTTCACACTACTGTCAAAGCCCGCATTCTTTTCCAGAATATCTGGCGTAGTAAGATAGGATGGGACGACGAAATAGAAAGTCTTCATTTTGCTGCGTGGCAGATATGGTTAACAGAATTAAAGTCTGTAAATAACATTAAAATTCCACGTTGGATATTGACAGATGACTACGGTGGTGTGGCAGAGCTGCACATCTTCTGTGACGCTAGTTCCAGGGCATTCGCCAGCGTCGCTTACCTGAGATCGCGCAAGACTGACGGGACCTGGCACGTCACTTTTCTGATGGCAAGAGCACGAGTAGCCCCCTTGAAGGTAATGAGCATTCCACGCCTTGAGCTCCAGGCAGCGCTATTAGGTGCACGACTATTTGTGAGTCTACAGCACTGCGAGATGGTAACCCTATCTAAAGTAACACTGTGGACTGACTCGAAAACAGTGTTGAGCTGGCTGCGGTCGGACTCAGGTAGATTTAAGCCGTTTGTCGCACATCGCGTCTGCGAAATAACGGAGCTGACAGACTATAAGCAGTGGAGATGGGTTCCTACTCACTTAAATGCTGCCGATGACTCCACGAGAGACACAGCGTTAGCTGATAATGGTGAGAGGTGGCTTAAAGGGCCTGACTTTTTATTTAAGCCTGACCGTGAATGGCCCACAGATATAGACGACGTTGACGCCATCGACGCTTACATCGGTGGCGACGAAATCAAGGCTGTGTGCTCTACTAGTGAAGACCTGTCATTAGAGTTACCTGACATAAATCGTTTTTCTCAGTACTGGCGACTGGTACGTAGCACAGCTTGGTTCTTCCGCGGAGTCCACAACTTTAAGAACAAAAAGCCGGACTGGCTTCGAAGTGAACTGACCGCAACAGAGGTGGTGAACGCAGAAGAAGCCCTCATCAAACAAAGCCAGAGACAGAGGTTTTCTACAGACGTCAACAATTTGAAAAGACATGGACGGGTAGATAAATCAAGCTCAATTCGTCAACTGAATGCCTTCCTAGACGCGCACGACATACTCCGAGTTGGGGGGAGGATTGAGATGGCGAACCTCGATTACGACGCTAAGCACCCAACAATTTTACACCCGGCCGATCGATTCGCTGTGCTACTGATGCTTCACTACCACGTCGAATCTGCACACTCCGGTAGAGAAAGAGTTCTTAACGAACTAAGAAAGCGCTACTGGATTCTTAACGGTCGCAACGCAGTCAAAAAGACTTGGAATGACTGTCTTGTTTGCAAAATTAGACGCACGAGAGCATCACCGCCGCTCATGGGACAACTACCTGACTCTCGGCTTCAAGGCGGACACCGGCCTTTCACCTACACAGGTTTAGACTATTTCGGACCTATGTTAGTAAAAATAGGAAGAAGACAAGAGAAAAGATGGGGAGCCCTTTATACCTGTCTTACCGTACGTGCAGTGCATGTAGATCTAGTCAACGACTTGACAACTAGCTCCGCAATTCTCAGCTTACGCCGTTTCATAGCTCGCCGTGGGTGCCCAGCGGTCATACACAGTGACAACGCGACGACATTCCGCGGAGCCGACCGCGAACTGAAACAGGCGGTACTAGCGATGGACCAGAGCGAGCTACTGCGTTTTGGCAGCACTCGCAAGATTGAGTGGAGATTTATACCTCCGAACTCTCCGCACATGGGAGGCTGCTGGGAGAGACTGGTTCGTAGCATCAAGACGGCGCTACGTGTGACGCTAAAAGAGCGAGTACCGAACGAATAAACCCTTCGTACGCTCCTGGCCGAAGCCGAACAATTTGTTAACAGCCGACCGTTAACCTATGTACCAATTGACTCCGACGACGATTTACCGCTATCGCCTAACAGTTTTCTCTTTACAGACACCTTAGTGATGGACAGACCCTTCGGTACGTTTTCTGACGGTGATTTGCTGCGGCGCTCTTGGCGGGAGTCCCAAAGATTGGCGGACCTGACGTGGAAGCGGTGGGTACGCGAATACCTGCCCTCCCTGACGAGACGGGATAAGTGGCTGCAGGTAGTTGATAGGCCGCTGGCCGAAGGCGACATAGTAATAATCGCTGATGATCAACTTCCAAGGGGACAATGGCCTCGGGGCCGTATCGCAAAAGTATTCCCCGGAAGGGATGGCCAGGTACGCGTAGCAGACGTGGTAACGAAACAGGGTACCTATACACGACCGGCGACTAAACTGTGTAAACTGGACGTCGGCTCCCAATCTTGAGTATCAGCCCTCTGATACTGGGGGTGGGAATGTCGCGGCGTCCAGCCTCCTTTGACTAACTGACTGGCTGGATGATGGACAGACTTTTTAAGTAATGACAGGTTGACGGGACTGGACTGGTAATTAGGAAAAATAAAGGACGATTTTTCAACAAGAATTCACTTTTAATGCTTTTTTTCGACAAATAAGACGACAACGACCCAACAAGGGTTAAGAATTACGCTATTCATGTATTGATAGGGTGCCGTAAGGTTTGACACTAGCACAAGTAATTAATTTGAATCAGTTAGCTTTGTGATTGATTTGCCTAATTATTAAACTTATTAATATTTGTAGGGTTTTTGAAGTCATTAAAATTAATCATTAAGTCAAAAGATAGACTTCTTTTTTAAATTCTGTATCCGAAAAAAGTTCCTTCAAAAGTTGCTTAGGCACGGGACTTAAAATGTGTCGTATCTTTAGTCTAGCCAATTTTGCAGCGTTACTCAGCTGACTACAGCTGCCAGTGTAAACAAAGAGGTAGGTAGGAACGCGAGGTCCATGAATTCTGAATGTGCAGCTCTACCTGCAGTACCTACGAAAAGATTTTTCGTCTGTTTGTGTACTAATACTAGTATTATAAAATAGAGATGTACATATAGAATAGGCGGTCATGTTTTAGGAAAATATCTAATTTAATTTGTAAAAACAATTGTTATTAAACTCGAGGTAGATCAGGGATATTTTATACACAAAAGAAATTCAATGTTTACAAAATAATGTTTAATAAATAAAGTATCAGAAGAGACTATGAAACAAAAATTAGTTATTTTTTACGTTTATGTAGTAAGACTATTTTAAAACAAATCATTTACCTCAAAACTTATCAAGCGTAGGCAGGCATAAGCAGCTAAGTATAGAATTCTAGGAGTTCTGACATTTCACCACTGCCGTATTAATCATCGAAGCCCACTCAACTTTGCTGGCATTTACCCGCGAATATTACGTTGTTTGTAAGTGCTCCCCATATTAAATGTTCACTATACTTAGGCCAAATTCGATAAAGAATAGAGGTAAACTATTCGTTGCTGGGCAACGAGTAGTTTACGCCTAAAAGACAGATGTTAACAACCTTTTCTACATAGACGATTTTCATAATCCTACTTCCTACTAATATAAACAGTTTATTTATGTTTACATTTTTAAGATTTACATAGAACGCTTAACCGATTTGAATGAAATATGACACACATGTAATTTCCTAATAGGTTAAAGTTTTTGATACATATATATTATACTTAGTCCATACTTGAAAATATTACAATGCAGTTGATTTGAAAATAATTAAAATACGCAAAACTGTATTGACAAATGCCTCAACTTAATTCATTGGCTGAATTCCACAAAATATGTTTAATACCTGGATTTCATCCATCTTTCTTTTTTTGTAGGGCTATCACGTAAAATTAATGTTGAATTTTTGATGGTTTTTCGAAATAGCAAGTTATTCTGCATGTTATTTTAGTGATTCTATTGAAATATGCTGCAACAGGAATTGTTAATTGTATACGCGCCCCAGCAAAGCGCGTACATCTACCGCGCATTTGTCACGGCTTATCCAACAAACAAGGTCGGCTTACACCACAAGTAAAATCAATCTCCGATCACACTCTAGTAAATCTACGGGACTTACCTGGGACTCAGTGTGCTTCGTCGAGAAGTGAAGTCCGGAGAATCGACGCGCGCGCGTCGATTACGATGACGTCCGATGTCTTCAAATTCACTGACTGTCCCACCCGGCGACACACCAAAGTTCCCTTATTAGGGCACCAAAGCTCACCAACGTAGAAGTTATTTAGCAGTGTCAATCACGTCCGACAAAGATCGCCAATGAAACCACGTTTCCGATTCAAATTCAACTCAATTTACAGACGCACTGTTACGTTTTATAGTTCAAGTAAATACTTCAAAGCACGGGCAACAATCGCGACAAACTATACAAAACGCGGCCGGTGGTATATATAATTTCCCGAAAAATCATTCGACTGAACATGCCACGCACGCGATGATTATTCGTCAAGAGGTTCAAGCAACGGCCCGCCCGTACGCGGCGGGGTCCCAACACCTTGTGTGTCATAAGCGCGTCACAGATCACCACAGATTATACCAATTACGCTAGCCCGTACCGGCCGTGCATCTATCAACTCGACTAACTAACAATCGGACTTGACCGATAAAACGAGCGCGAACATCCCCCCGCCCCGGACAGTAACAAACGGTCCGACAATTCAATCTAAGGGCAGGCGAGAGAGGGTGGCGATCGCGCGCTTCAAGACAGAGTCCCCCACCAGGACCTCGGCAAACCTGGGAACACCATCCGACCCCGGATACAATTTAACAATGCGTCCACGACGCCATCGGAGGGGTGGCAGGTTTGGGTCCTTCAACAAAACGAGGTCTCCGACTCTTGGTGGGTTCGTCTTGTCTGACCACTTAACGCGCTGTTGTAAAATGTGCAAATACTCCAGATGCCAACGGCGCCAAAAAACTCTGCGTAAGCTGATGAAGCAATTCAAATCGCGAGAGCCGTCCGGAGTTAATGTCCAAATAAGGATATTCAGGCAGGGCGTTAAGTGGTCTACCTATCAAGAAATGGCCCGGCGTGAGGGCCTCCAAATCATTCGCGTCGGATGACAAAGGGCATAACGGACGCGAGTTGAGGACCGCCTCAACCTTACAAAATACGGTCGCGAGCTCCTCAAAAGTTAGGATACTATCTCCAATAACGCGACGAAGGTGAGTTTTCGCGGCCTTTACAATTGTTCCAAATATACCTCCCCAGTGGGGGCAGGACGGCGGTGAGTACTGCCATCGTACCCCTCTGCGGGAGAGTGTGGATCCGATCACAACATTATGTTTATCTAAAAATTCACAAACATCTTTCAAGTAACGATCGGTACCCTTAAAGTTGGTCCCACAGTCGGATCGAATTAAGGACGGCAGTCCGCGACGCGAAACAAATCTGCCAAGAGCAGCGACGAACGCCTCTGTCGTGAGAGCACTAACCACCTCGAGGTGGACCGCTTTAGTAGCTAAACACACAAAAACGCACAAGTAAGCCTTCTCGGTCTTAGCGTTACGGAGACGCGAAGCTTTTACAATAAATGGTACCGCAAAATCCGTACCAACTCCGGCAAAGGACATCGATTCAGTGACTCGATCGGCAGGCAAATCCCCCATTTGGGGCTGCACGATGTCCGCTTTCAAGCGGTAGCACGGGAGACAACGGAAGATAACATATCGGATCACTCTCCGCGCAGACAAAATCCAAAATTCCCGTTGGAGGATCGCAGTAAGAGCGTTGCATCCGGCATGTGCATTTTTCACATGGCGGTCTGCGATCAACAACTTCACCAAGGGGCCGTTCTTGGGGAGCAACAATGGATGACGAGCCCCATAGGGGAGCTTAGCATTTCTAAGCCGACCTCCGACACGCATCAAACCCTGATCATCCAAGAAGGGATTCAAGCGCCCTAAGGGTCCCTTTAGATTGGATGTGCGTTGACGGAGGGTTTTCAACTCCGATGCAAAATTCACTCTCTTGAACTATCCGCACCCAATATAACAGACCGTCATTGCGCTCTTGCGGTGAGAGGACCGGAGACTCAAATTTGCCACGAGGGTTACGACAGTTGTGGATGAAACGCCGTATCCAGGCGTTGACGCCGAGCAATTTATCCAAAGAGCTGTAGCGCACAAGCAAAACTCCGGATCTGGAGCCGCTACAGTCTCGGTGGCGTGAACATGCACCCCTGGCGTAGATGCCCTGACCACTTCAGGGGTATGGGGCCAAGAACCCTCCAGCTGCAACAACCATGGTGGACCCCACCACAGCTGGAGATTCACAAGTTCGGGCGCCTCGCAGCCGCGGGAAGCGCTGTCTGCGGGGTTCAAATCGCCAAAACCGTCCCTCAGGCAATATGGGCCTAGGGATACAAACACGGTTGACTTCCGGGAGGGATGAGACAAACTACACCCAGTCTCGGAGCAAGTTGCCGGAGAGGATGTCCGACAAGGCAGAACCAACAGCGGGGTCGCTGTCTGCCGAAGGGGGGTCTGGGACGTCCCTAAACGATCCCATTACTACATGACCCAACAACAAAGAGGTGGATATGGCTACAAAACCGGCTGCCTGCAAAACTCGCTCGCTCCCACGCAGCAAACGACCTAGCACATTCACACCGATCAACAAATGGATCGGGCCAGGTCGGTGGAAGTGAGGGTCAGCCAGAGCCAATCCAGCCGACATTCAACGGCGGCGTGTGGGGCTCGCACTTGCGGAAGCGGCCCAACCACCGGTTCAACAACAATCGCCGAAGTACCGATTTTCGGCGTTGAGGAGGAGTGGGGGGAGAAGGAGAACGTAACCCGACCGATCGGATCCAAAATCCGCAGGTCTCCAACGCCCCGTACCGATTCCCTATGCGGTACAATATTTAAGTCCAACTGTCGGACGAGCCAAGTAGAGATTACGCAACCCTGGGCCCCTGAATCCAAGAGGGCACGCACTGTGACAAAATCACCTTTGGGGCCCCAAACACGCACGGAGGCTGTTGGCAACAGCACAAACTCCGGTGGGAGGGTTGCGCCCGGCAATGGCATCAATGAAAACCCGGGGGGGGTGATTGCCCCCCTGGACCCCGGTTGGACTGAGTCGGAAAGATCGGAGGGGGTCGCCGACCGTAGGCGAGAGGGTCCCACTCCGCAACATAGGGACTCCTTCCAACACTACTCCGGGGTGTGGGCCAATAACCGTGGGCCGCATACGGGGGAACGTAACGCCCCAGTCGAGGGTAATCACTCAAGGGGGGGGAGCAGCGTACCGCCCGCCTCCCCGAGCCCCCGACGGCCACCGCTACAACCTGCGGGGGGCCCCCGCCCGTGGGGCCCCCGCCCTTGGGGCCCCCGCCCTTGGGGCCCCCGCCCTTGGGGCCCCCGCCCGTGGGGCCCCCGCCCTTGGGGCCCCCGCCCGTGTGCGGGGAATCTGGGCCCCTTTCAGACCCGTCACCATTGCGGTTCAAGCACAGGAGAGCGTGATGTCTCCCGCCGCAATGTGGACAAGCCTTAGCCTGGCGGCACACTGACTGGAGGTGGTCCCCCAGGCACATGTAACACCAGGCGCGTTGCTTGGCGAGGGCTCTTCGTCCGGCAGTCCGGAGGCCCTCGAACTTCGCGCAAGCACGCACGTCATGTCCGTCCCCCCGGCAATACCGGCACCGTTTACCTGGTGCGGGGGGGAGGTCCCTTCGGACAGCCGAGCATTGTTTGGTCGGACGGCGGGGTTGTCCCCTCGCCGCCACCGGACGACCCGTGCTCGTCCCCGGCGTGGGGTCGGTCAGCTGGTCCAGCACTCTGCACTCGTCCTCCAAAAAACGAAGCAAATCCGAGAAGGGGGGGAGGTACGAGGCGCTATTGCCCCCGTACCTTTGCTCAAATCGCCCCTTTACGTCTGCGGGCAATTTCGCTAGGACGATGTGCAGAAGCAAAAAAGACCACTGGTCGACCGGCAAGTCCAGCCGGTGCAACGAGTGGACGGCGGTCAAGAGCGGGTTGACCAAATCCTTCCTTAGTGAGGAAACCCGCGTTGCCTTCGGTAAGGCCAAAATGGCGGCCACATGGGTGTCCGCTAGCAAGCGGACGTTTTGGTAGCGGTCCAGCAACAACTGCCGCGCAACCTGGTAGTTAGCATCGCTGACTATCAGGTGCTGGACCACTGCACTGGCTTCTCCGCGGAGGGCGGAGCGCAAATAAGCCAGTTTCTGGCTGGGGGACAAATCTTCCCTGGAGTCCACCAAGCTGTCAAACAAGTTGATGAAGCCCATCCAAGCCGTGAGGTCCCCGTCAAAGTGGGGAATCTCCAATGTGGGCAGTCTCCCTAACAAAGCCGGCGGGGTCGGTTTAACCTCCCCGCTCCAAGTCGGCTTTCCCATACGGGCAGCCAGGAGCCCTTCTGCTGACTCCGTAATTTGGTCAGCCAATTCGTACGCCTGGTCGACATCCCTCTTAAAGGTCTCCACTATGGCTTCATCCGCTGGAGGGTGTTCCAAAACGTACGCATGGAAGTCGACAACGTGTCGCTCCAAGCCTTCCATGCGCGCAGGCAACCCTTCATAACGGGTCAACAAAGCCTGCACCCGATCCGGCCGAACAATGAGGGCGGCCGCACCCGCGAGCCAACGCAATGCGGCCTGGACCTCGGCCTTCGCCGTAGCATGCGGACTGGGAGCCATTTCAAATAAAAGCCTTTAATTCAAATTAACAATTAAATTCAATTAAAGAACGCGCGGAAAGCAACAAAAACAAGCGTAAATAACTCAATAAATTCCGCGAGACCGTGTGGGGACCAAAGCTAAGGGCAACCGTTACAAACAAAACACTAACATGTACAAATAAAAAATATTACAAAGTATACATACAAAATATCAGTGTGCAAACGGCCTAACTTAAGTGCGACACAGATCAAACTTATTAGCAAAACAAAATTATTACTACTAATTACACAATAAATCAACAAACAAACCGAATAAAATTATTACTGTGAATTATGTAATAATTCAACAAAATTACGACTATGAATTACGAGCTAAATCAACAAAATTACGACTACGAATTACGAGCTAAATCAAAACATTCAAACACGAACCATCCGGTTCGTACAATACACGAGTTGACCAAAACAATAACAAAACATTAGTCATACAAATAACTCGTAATTATTTATCCGTAGCTCAATATTCAACAACAAAGCGAACTATTTGGTTCGTAAACAAATGCACAAGATAATCGAGTGAACAATAACAAAACGTTACTCGTAAACATAACTGGCTGTATGGCGTATCATGCCCTAGCCAACTCCGTTCCTCTAAACGGAAAGAAATGAACCAAAAAATAAAACAATCTACCTACAATTGTTTTCACATTTTTTACTTTGCAAATTATCGGATCCACACAATGTATGAAGGTGGTCAGAGATATAATTTTACGAGTACCGACAACAACAAATAAAAAATCAAATTTTTGCAAATTAGCCTCTGAAGGCTACCAAAATACTGGAATGATACTCTAATTAATCAAATTAGTAATTAGAAACCACGCTCTGCTACCAAACGATGTATACGCGCCCCAGCAAAGCGCGTACATCTACCGCGCATTTGTCACGGCTTATCCAACAAACAAGGTCGGCTTACACCACAAGTAAAATCAATCTCCGATCACACTCTAGTAAATCTACGGGACTTACCTGGGACTCAGTGTGCTTCGTCGAGAAGTGAAGTCCGGAGAATCGACGCGCGCGCGTCGATTACGATGACGTCCGATGTCTTCAAATTCACTGACTGTCCCACCCGGCGACACACCAAAGTTCCCTTATTAGGGCACCAAAGCTCACCAACGTAGAAGTTATTTAGCAGTGTCAATCACGTCCGACAAAGATCGCCAATGAAACCACGTTTCCGATTCAAATTCAACTCAATTTACAGACGCACTGTTACGTTTTATAGTTCAAGTAAATACTTCAAAGCACGGGCAACAATCGCGATAAACTATACAAAACGCGGCCGGTGGTATATATAATTTCCCGAAAAATCATTCGACCGAACATGCCACGCACGCGATGATTATTCGTCAAGAGGTTCAAGCAACGGCCCGCCCGTACGCGGCGGGGTCCCAACACCTTGTGTGTCATAAGCGCGTCACCGATCACCACAGATTATACCAATTACGCTAGCCCGTACCGGCCGTGCATCTATCAACTCGACTAACTAACAATCGGACTTGACCGATAAAACGAGCGCGAACATTAATAAATAGTTAGCATGTAAAAGTCGATAATCATGTAAATAACAGGAAATTTGTAAAATGTGAGTTGTGATAACCCTAAATTGGCATGTTTACCTCTATTCTTTATGGAGCTTGGCGATGGTATAGGAAACTTTTCTACGCGCTTTTTATTAGCTTCACTTGTATGTTTGCTTGTCCGTCTCTAACTCAAAAATTTTTTTCATTCAACCTTACCTTACATTAATTTGTGCAGGCAAAGTATTTTTTTAATTTAGATTTAGTTACTTGGATAATGCATCATTACGAATTTTAGTACTTGCTATTCTGTCTGTTGGAGATCAAGAAAAGTTTGGTAAAAACAAATGAGCACCACTTAAGCGTTCGTGTTATCCGTATATTATTTAAATAAAGAATATCGAACTAAAAGGTTGAAAATAAATATAGTTTAAAAAACTAAAAATACATGCTTTTAAAACTGATACTGAGTTTGTTATAAAGCCCACAATTCATTCATTCGCCGACTAACTACACACACACACACACTTACATACCCATTCTTTGGGTCTAGAAACAGACAATTATGCACGAAAATTCTTCATATAACATGCCATTAATTTAACACACTGCAACATAAAATATTTCATAATTTGAAAATTACCTCCTGCGCCGCTCGCCGAAATCTATCTTCCTTCAATTCGCCTACCTACCCTTTGCAGGTTATCCGTTTCAATTTCCTTGATGCGATGTTATGATCAGTTACCGAGGAAATAAATCCTGCGCTAGTAGGTTGCTGCAAGATCGCGGTCAACACTATAGTTTATATCATTTAAAAAAAGATACTATTTCAGACAGTTGAAAATATACAATATGAAAAGAAAACCCCATATGCAATACATGACCAAATAAAATATGAAACTTTACATAATAATAATACTAATGAATTTTGAAATCTCCAACTTGCTCTCACAAAAGTGACAACACAATTTTCGACGGTATTATTGGTAGGTACTTTATATGAATGAATGTACTATACTGGCAGCATTTTGTTTCACCGCGTGCACCCGTCGCCCGCGCATGTATTGCCATGCAAATTAAGTGCCTCCTTTTGCGAAATATTTATTTGTCTAGAGGGGATTTTTTTTAAAGTTTAGCCAGGTATAAGTAGAACCAGTTATCGATACCTAACAGTACCTTCACGGATCAGACAGGGTTTTCTTTACGTATTGTATAAACGCGACATCGTTGGCCGCGTACTTATATTAAATTTATTTATTTATGCATCAATTTATTTCGAACAACAAAACTCATAGTGTTAATGACAATGTGTTCAGAAACTATGTTAGTAATATATTAATGAATCCCTATTACAGCCCCGTCCAAAAAAAAAAGCTCTGACTCATAACTTCTGCGATCGCCCCTACAAAAGGGATGCTCTTGAACCAGACTATTTCTATTTGTGTATTTGCATACAGACACGCGGTCAGTGCTCTTGAATCGAGACTAATCCGACTCGGATACGGCGAACATGGAAATAGATCGTATTGATTGTAAGCGTATACGGTGTTGTTGTGGAAGTTCACTGATCGGAAGGTATTGAGGTAGTATCAATGAGTTTGTTTTTATTTGTATGGCGTATTAATGGCGTAAATGAGTTCTACGCACACAAGTATTTATTGTTCCGTTATGATTTTATGTCATGGCCGAAATACGGACTGAATGGTCTATGGTGGGCCATGGTGGCCCTCGATGCTTATATCAACCATATCCTGCAGCCTGTCTCTTGAAGTTGATAAAGTCTCCTGGTCTGTTGATAACATCTGTATGACGACGTCAGCGATGGCAGAGCGATAGGGTCGTCAGCATCTTGATGTGGTGGTTACGGCTCCATTTCGTAGGTGAAGAGCCCCGGTCCGCGTCTCCAAGCGAAGTTACCGTTCGATAATTCCCACTTTTCAGAACGATCCTGTCGACGTGCCGCCATTACAAAATAATGTCACAGCGTTTGCTCCACTACTACATAAATCAAATGAGCAACTTTTATTAATATGCTATCGTTACCCACGACATGTATAAGTTAAAGGTGTCTGGGTTTCTGGACGTCTGTGCATTTGAAGACGACATGAACAATGGTTTCACGGTTCTCCATGCAGGCTCTGCAGAGGACCTCTTATGCCTATAAAGTGGAAGTGTTTGTTTAGCAAAGAGAGAGCAGCGGTGGCCATATAGTCGATATATATCGGTTGCGACTTATAAGTTGTAAGTCGTAGGTTCGAACCCCATCAGGATTTACTTTGTGTAAAATATTTCATGTACCACTGCTCTGAAAATGGTGAAAAAAATCATCGTGAGGAAACTGGCATATCTTAGAGCCCAAAAAAGGTTCGGATACATGTGACATCTACCAATCCGCACTGGGCCCGCGTGGTAGATTATGGCCCACTCCCTCTTACCGAGAGGAGGCACATTATAGGCTAATTATGTTATGTTTACGTATATTTATTTAGCGAGCAGTGTCTCATGATGATCTGTGTCAGAAGGAGCATGCCTTTCCTGTCCAAGATCTATTCCGTGTGTTCAAATGGGTTGTATCCTAAAAAATAATTTAATGTCCACCAGTTAGATTTATAAAAAATATTGGACAAGTATTTTTATTATTTTTTCTTTCATTCAAATACTTCGGAAGATATAATGATTTCAAATGTTGCATGACGTCACGCCGTGGTACAAATCTACCGGACGTAATTAGCCACCAGTCCGTAACTTTAATAAGCTATATCTCAATAGTTTTTTGGTAATTTCGACAAAATAAAAAATACGGTTCTTAATTTTTTTTATTATCTATAAGACCGACTAATTATTTTTTTGATTTTCATACCTTGGATACATCCCTAAATATAGTAAAGGCCGATCTCTATCTAATGATGGCACTGTCTGTACATGTATTATTCCCATCATCTATTCTACTTATGATAAGAACACACGTAAAGTTACACATTTTCAGTTTTAGCTAACGCCGTATTGGTTTTTGGTACAATGAGAGGCTTCTGATTGTATGTATGTATAGCTAGATGAGTAGCCGTGCGAACATAATTAGCTAAACTATTGCTTAGTAGCTAAACCATGCCACTTCGTAAGGCTGTAAGTATTTATCCATGTGATGAAATCCGACAGTCACGAAAAAGTCTTTTTATTTTTCAGTTTAAAATGATTGCTTATGACTCACAAGTAATGTGGTTTTCAATTGGTGAATGGATTTTCCAAATATGTACATAGGTTTTAATAATCTAATTGAGGTTTTGGCAGGAAAGTCAAGCTGAGTGTCACGCTCATTTTTCATTGGATTTTTAAAATTATTTCTAGTGTTGTTTACTAAATAAAAGTGCGTGATTTATGTAGTAAAAAGTGCAAGCAGTACATAATTCATACAGAACAGTGAAATGTCGCAGCATAGTGGCCACATCATGACTTTGTCTCAAACCTCCATCGTAAAACGGGTCACACGGCCGTCTTTTTCGACATGAACAATTCATTACGTGACATTGGCTAAATGCACAAACCGTGCGAAGCCATAAAAGAAAGAAATAAAGAAAGAACATCGCTAATTTACACTTGCTTTAACTTTGTTTGGTATAGAGAGAGTACCGATACCGTATTCATGGGAATAACCTACATTTTATATCATTGGGACAAACTAGTTCTGTTGGTTCAACAGTAAACAAAGCTTAAGATTCGTTCAATTACTTCTTTTTTGCCACTGTGTCACAGCTTATAATAAATAAAAATACAGGTTGGGCCAAAAGTCCGTTTATATTTGAAATGATGATTAAAAAAAATACAGTAGATTAAAATTGTTTATTGTTTTGAATTGCTTTTTCGCGCCATTATTATTAAAGTTTAGTATCGCTGGATGCGGGGGTCATCAACCTGTAAGCGCTTCCTTATCAACATGATCAATTAGAAAATATGAAAAATGTTAAATAATTTCCTGTGACTAAACTAATGGATATATGTATTTATATGATTTTTTATGGGTAGACTGAGAATGTAGTGAGGTACACGATGTTTAATTTATTATTGTATTGTCATCACCACTTTGTATAACAATCAAATCTCGTTAATTTGAACTTGCGATAATTCGAACCTCTCTATAATTCAAAGTTATCACGAGTTCCCGACAAAGTCTCTTTATATTTCTAACTAAATCAATATATTTTTGTGCACTTGGTAATTCGAAAGAAAAAAACATTGCTGTATAACAAAACGATGCGTTAATTTAAACTCCAATACTCGACAATTCAAAGCTGCAGGTAAAAAGAGGCGGAAAGATTGTAAGTACATTTTGCTACAAGTTCAAACTTGTATCAACGTACACGAGCTTTTGGTTTTGTTATGCCCCACTCTTTCTCTATCTCTATCTCTTTGTCTTTCTCTTCCTCTGTCAGACAGAGTTAGAGATAGAGATAGAGTTAGAGATAGAGTTAGTGATAGAGTTAGAGATAGAGTTAGAGTTAGAGTTAAAAGTTAGAGTTAGAGTTAGTTAGAGATAGAGAAAGTGACAGAGCAAGAGAAAGACAAAAAGAAGAGAAATACATAGAGACAGAGATAGAGGCAGAGGCAGAGACAGAGACAGGGACAAATATGGAGACAGATACAGAGAGAGAGAAAGGGAAAAGGAAAGAGAGAGAGAGAGAAAGAGAATTGTTCCAAATTACAAATTGTTCCAGTCCCTGGATGTATGCGGTATAAAAGAGTAGGTGAAACGCTTCACCCGGATCGTAGTGGTGTTGATAACGTAAGGGTGGAAACTCTCTGTGCGACGGGTCGTCCGATGGTGGAACGGAGTTGGGGGATCAAGTCATGAAATATGATTTTATACTTTTATTACGCACCTTTCATATCATGATGTGTAAAACTCATGCCTGAAAAATTTCCCAGACAAAGTGGCCATGTCACAAGACTGGTTGGTACAGTTGAAAATTTTATTACCATCTAACGAGTAGGTATGTTGGGGATTGGTTCACAAATTATATGAGAGACATTTTTTGCTGTTAGCAAAGTGTGTTGTAAAAATTTCGTCAAATTTATAGTGACCGACTTCCTAAAGATGTGTCCACCACGGCAAGCAAAGAGCTCGATAACTACGCGCGACATTCGCGAGACAAAAAGTCGCGCGGCAAAGCGCGACAGTGCTATGCGGGCGCGCGGCATGTCCGACACATGACACCCTCTTTATTTCGTATTCAAACCACAATCAGAGCGGCTGCATGTATTGTAGCTTGTAGCAGTGACGCAATCGTTGATGGTAAAGCGCACTAGTTAATTAAGAGACTTTTTTTTTTTTTTTTTGATATGGCATCTTACGAGATGCCATATCAAAAAAAAAAAAAGAGACGAGAGGCCGTGACTACTTAACCGGACTTTCCTGTGGATGCCTTAAATGAATTTAAAGCCTCCAGCCAGGGCTATTAAAAACTAAGCGACTGCGCTCTAAGGGCACCCCCTGTGGGGTACGAACCTCGGCTTAGGGCGTCGCTGGAGAGAACAGCAAGGGATGGCTGGATCGAATTTTTATTTTTTATTTTGGTTTGATGACCGCGGCGTTTCCTAGTACTAGCTCTGAGAAGAAACGTCCGAAACAAACTCAGAGGTCATAGTTGGGAAAGTATATTTAGTGGCTCAGCTGCGGCGCGGGCTGGCCTTGATCGGATAAGGGACGGGGGAGGGGGCTACTACGTTGAACGCGTCGCGATGGACCTCGGCGGCGAGGTCGGTAGGTCGGTCTAGCTCTGTGTGTTGTGCTGGTGGCCCTATTGGCCTCTTGGAGGAGGGTTATGGGGTCATCTGGGTCTGTGAGGGCATGCCTTGGGCGGCGAAGCTTGGAGATGGTGGAGGGGGTGTAGTTAGCAGCCGCTACTATCAGTGGATTGCGGTGCTTGGCGGCAGTGTCAAAGAAGCGTTTGGAAAGACGCTTCATGAACTGCTGGATGGTGGGGATTTTGAGATCAAGGTGGAGGATCTCGTTTCGGACGAACCAAGGGGCGTTTGTGGCTTTACGAAGAAAACGGTTTTGGACTACTTGCATCCTATGGATATGACGCGGCTTGGCGTGTGCGAAGACAGGACAAGCGTATGTCATAATCGGGCGTATGCACGCTGTGTACAAGCGCATTTTGCACTTGAGCGACAGTTTGCTACGCGGGTTGAGGACGGGGTGGAGTCGACCCAGAGCGTAGGCGGCACGTGAGCGGACCGCCTTAATGTGCTCTGAGAAGTTGAGGTTGCGGTCGAGGATCACACCTAGATATTTGGCTTGCTTCTCCCAGGGGATCAGCTCGCCAGACATGGAGATGGGTAGTGGGGTGGGGACGTTTAGTCGCGGTTTCGTGTGGAGTACCCTTTGACTCTTTTGGGGGTTAACTTCGATCCTCCATTTCTTGAACCAGTCAGCCAGTTTCTTGACTGCGGTTTGGAGATGGTGTCGAATTCGGTCAGGGCTAAGTCCCGAGCAGTAGATGGCGGTGTCGTCTGCGAACAGAGCAACTTGGGCCTTACCACCTTTCGGGATATCGCTTGTGTACAGCGTGAATATAAGGGGGGCTAGCACGGAGCCCTGGGGAACACCTGCACGGATGGGGCGGGGGGAGGATAGAGCTCCTTCGATTTTATAGCGGAAGGTGCGGTTTGACAGGAAGTCCCGTAAGATGAGAACGAGACGGTCGGGCACTCCGAGTTTGTACAGCTTATAGATTAAGCCGTTGTGCCAGACTTTGTCAAACGCTTTCGCTATATCGAAGTAGACTACGCCTGTGTACATACCACGCAGGAACCCTGCGTGTATATGTTCAGTGATGCGTAGGATTTGTTGTGGACAGGAGTGTTGGGATCGGAACCCGAACTGCTCATTTGGAATGAGGCCCTTGTTCTCGGCGTAAGCTCTGAGACGCTTATAAATAAGCCTCTCGTAGATTTTGCCGAGAACTTTCAGCAAGCTGATGGGACGGTAACTGTTTGGTTCGGCTTTAGGCTTGCCGGGCTTGGGAATGCCAATCACTGTGGCTTCTTTCCACGTTTGTGGGAAAATGTTATTCCCCATTGCACCATTGAAGATGGTGGTCAAGAGGAGGACTAGGTGGGCTGGGAAGAGACGGACCACTCTGTTGGTGATGCCGTCTGATCCGGGTGCTTTTTTGGGTTGAAGGCCTTTGATGATGTCCTGCACTTCATCTGGAGTGATGGGAGGCAGGGGATCATCCGGGTCGTCAACGGGCGGGAGGGAGGTCCTACGTTCTACTTCAGCGTCGACCTCTAGGAGGTGGGCTTGGTCTACTGGTAGGAGGCTGGGGAAGCACTGGGCTTCGAGGCAGGAGGCAAGGCATTCAGCCTTTTCATCGTCGTCGAAGGCGATGGTATTGTCGGGGCGAACCAGAGGAGGCATGGTGACAACTTCTTTGGATTTTAACTTCCTCTGAAGTTCCCAGAAGTCTAGATGGGTGGGCTCTAACTCGTCCAGCATCTTATCCCAGCCGGCTTCACGCCACTCCGATATGCGTCTTTTTACAGTTCTCTGTAAATAGCGCATATGTGCTTTGTTGGCCGCGCAGGGGAAGCTGCTGTAGGCACGGACAGCCGCGTTCTTCTCGGTCAAGAGTTCGCGCAAGTCAGTGGGAAGTTTCCAGCGGCAATCTTCTGTCGCTGTTACCTCCCTTGAACAGTCGTTCAGGACTGACTGTACGTGATCCGTGAACGAGTCGATCGCGGTCGTCGTGTCCGCGATAGAGTCCAGGCGTGCAGGTATGGAGTCCAGGTGGGGGGATGTGGAGGATTTCAGCCGATCGCTTACTTTCCTCCAGTCCGTTACCACCTTCGTAAGGGGTACTTGACCTGGGTCAGAGAGGCCAGTGCGGGGAGCCAGTCTGATAACGACTGGTCGATGATCGGACGATAGCTCAGGTAGCGCTTCTATAGAGTCTAACCGTAGGTTGACGTTCTTTAGGAGCGCCACGTCAAGGACGTCCGGGGTGTGATCGGGGTCGTAGGGGAAATGGGTGGGGGTCATAGGTCCCACGACGTCGAAGTTCATTCGGGTAGAGAGGTCAGACAGGAGTCTGCCTCTGGAGTTGATCCTGGTGCTATTCCAGGCGGTGTGTTTGGCGTTGAGGTCGCCCGCTATTATAACGGAGTCGCTCAACCCCAGAAGTAGGGCGATGTCGTCTGCTAAGAGTTGATGATTCTCTGCAGAGGAACTGGGAGGGAGGTAGGCCGACACTAGTGTGATAGGTTGGTGGCCTGTCATGCCGAGACGGCACATTGACACTTCGAGTCGTGAGAGGGGTGGGGGGTCCATTGGGATGCAATGTAGAGCCCTTTTGAAATAAATGAGGGTTCCGCCTTTGTGACAACGCAACCTGTCGTTGCGAACTACGCGGTAGTTCGCGACCAGAGGTGTGCGGTGGCTAGGCTTGTGGAAGGTCTCTTGGGCGAGGAAGATGTCGATCTGGTGCTCACGTAAGAATGTTGAGATCTCTAATTTCTGATCTCTAATGCCATCGGCATTGAAGTGCACCAGTTTCAGGGACGGGGCTTAGTTCGTCGGCTGTTGCTCCTGCAATCCATTAATTGGATGCGATGGAGGACAGGGCCTGAGTTATTTCCGGATAGGCATTGTAAATGCCTATCACGGCCTCAAGGTTGCCAGCAGATCTGGTAGCCAAGAGCTCCTTTGCCATTTGCCTGGCACGGGGGGACATGAATATGAGGAAGGTCCCCGAGATGACGTTGAATGCGTCAAGGGGGTTGCTTCCGGAGGTTGTTGCGGTTGTTGTGGAGGGAGTGCGTGCGGGGGTTGTTGTCGCCGCAGCAGTTGTTGTTGCCACCTTTTGGGCCGTGGAAGGTCGGATGCGAGGATCCTTGCCCTTCCAGGCGGGGGTGGATTGAGGGGTCGTGGGGGCGGCCGCCACTAAGGCCGGGAAGGCCTTCTGGTGGTTTAAGGCGTTCCAGGGACTAGGTCTCTGGGGGCTCAAAGCCACCGGGGGCTGGGTCTGGCCTGCTGGGGCCTCCCTTTGCTGGCGAGCGCTGGCGCGCTTCGCCAGTTTAGGCGATGTTGATTTGGGGGCCTTGGGGCACCCACGGTAGTTGGCCGTGTGGCCGGTCGTGCCGCAGAGGACGCAGCTTGGTGGCTCGGTGCAGAGCGTGCGGTCCTTGGGCCGTGGGCACTCTGCTGTGCCGTGGTCGCCTAGGCACTTGACGCACCTAGGCTTGGCGTGGCAATGTGCCTGCGAGTGGCCGTACAGTTGGCACCTATGGCATTGGCCAACGGTGCCGCTCTTGTGCGCCTTCTCTATGACTATGCCTGATAGAGAGCAGATGCTCTTTATCAGGAATATGGGGTGGTGGGTGGCTCCCTCGACGGGGTGACAGATCACTAGGATCATGTCGTATGCCGACCCTTTACCGCGTGCCTTATGCATGCGGTGGACTTCCTTAACGGGGATCTCCTGTGCAAGGAGATCAGCTTTAATTTCATCAGTGGGGATCTCCTTAGGGATTCTTCGGATCACCACGCGGGTGAGACGGTCCTCCGGGAGGGAGTAGGTGTGGAAGGCCACACCTCTCAGGCGGAGGAGCTTGGTTAGCTCACAGAAGTCTTTGGCTGAAGGGACGGAGACTTTTATCCCCGTCTGCGTGGATTTAGCATTGGTAAATACTATTTTGAATTCAGTGCACCAGCCGGACACTGTGGGCCACTTCGCCTTGTCTTGGATGAAGACAGGCGGGGGAAGGGGGATTTTAGAGGCCGCTCGTGGGGCCGAGGGGGCGGATTTAGCTGACGCGGCACGAGGGGCGTCAGTCCCTTAAGGGAGGACGGGTGTGGGGCTAGGACGGCCGCTGGCCGACTCGGCAGCCACCAATTTAGGGGCTTGGATGGAGGAGGAGGATTTCTTCCTCCTCCTCTTGAGGGCGACGACCTTGAAGTCCGGTTCGTCGTCGTCGTTTGACGCCTGAGTGGGCGGGGTTGATTCCTCGGAGGAGTCCGAGGAGACGGGGTTGGGGCGTTTGGCCGAGAAAACTTCGGTGTCCATGGACACCTCGGTTTCGGCGGGGGCGGCAACGGGCTGGGGGGAGGGGGCTAGCTGTTGGAGGACAGCCAACCTATCGCCATATTTGGCGCGGATAGATGGTTCTTCCAGCAGAACCTCATTGATTATAAATGGGGGGAAGACATTATTACGACCTAGTCCTCTGGGTTGGAGGCCCGGAGGGTGTGTACCCTCCCAGTCGCCGGACAGGGAGGTGTGTGCCTAACCCTACTAACCTTACAGTCTCAGTAGCGTAGCTCCGGTGCACTACTCGACGCGTCACTACACCGCACTTACACACACTCACACACAACACTATCAGACTCTTTCGAGTCCGGCGGCGCGGCGCGAGAATGCGGCGATGCGGCTTAGCGAGCGCGACGGATAGCGCGGTGACGCGGCGCGACGGAGCGTCAGGAGGTTCGCGGCGGAGCACACGGACGCGGCGGGTCGGTGCAGGGATCGGGAGCGGCGCGAGAGTTCGTGGCGGGACTAGCGAGTGGCGCGGCGGTGGCTGCCAAGCAGGCGCGGCGGGGCTGCGGCGCAGGTGCACGGCGGTACGGCGCGAGAATCGCGGTGGGGCTGTGCGCCTGGTGCGCGGCAGTGAGGCGCGCGAGGACGCGGCGGGGTTGCTAAAAAGCGCGGTAGAGTGCTAGCGAGCGCGACGGAGCGGCACGGGAGAACGCGGCGTAGGCGCGGGAACACGTGCGCTCAGGGCGAGCGCTGAGCGTGGAATGATTAAGAGCCTATTCACACTAGCCTTGAAGAGACTCAAATTGTAGTATGACGGAAACACCGCAGCTGGCAAATTGTTCCAGTTCCTCGATGTACGCGGTATAAAGGAGGAGGCGAAACGGTTCGTCCGGATCGTAGAGGTCTTAACAACGTAAGGGTGGAAACTCACCGTACGACGGGTTGTCCGGGTGGAACGGAGATGGGGGAATTAAATCATGCAATTTCCTCGCACACTCCCCAAAATGTATCTTATAGAACACCGAAAGGCTGGCTACTCTACGCCTATGCTCTATGCTTTGGAGACCATCTCGAGTTAAAACAGGTTCACCAATCAGCCTCTTCGCACGCCTCTTCACTGTATCCAAAGTGGCCAGGTGCCACTTAGCAGCACCAGCCCAAATGTGTGTGCTTTGTACAACATTAGAAACTGCCCTGGTGTGAATTACTGCCGGACCTTTGCGACAACGCCAAGTTTCCTGGCAGCCACCTTGGCCTTGGACTCAATGAACCGCCCAAAATTTAGGTTCGAGGAAATCTCAACACCCAAAAGCTGAAGGCGGTCGGTACACTCCAAGGAATTTCGAAAAGTAGGAGCCAAGGTGAACGGGCTCCTCTTGGCGGTGAAAAGACACGCCTGTGTTTTGGCGGCATTGAATGCTACAAGATATTATGCTTATTATGTAAATTACATAGATTGTATAAGAAGGAATAGATGAAAGTGAAATTGATACCATAATTGTTGTTTTAACTGTGTCAAATTCACTTTAATTTTTTTAAGATCGTTTTATTTTAAGGCTCCGTTTAGTACACAAGGTCTTTTACGTGAGCTGGAAGATAAACAGTGGTGTATGTTACATGTTACCCGATTTTTTTAATACATTAACACAACTGTACAGGGGCACTGTGCGGTATCGCAATACGTAATACAAAGGGTGCGTGACGTGGTAACACATGTCTTGCCATGGCGCCTCCGCAAGGCCGGCACAAGCGGGGTTGACCAAAGCAATGCTGGCTTAACGTTGTAAGAGAAGGCATGCTTGTCAACATTCTCTAACCACAGGATGCTAAAGATCGGATGGAGGAGGATAAACGCTAAGATGATGATGAAAGGGTGAGTGACGTATGAATCAACCTGTTGCTTCTGGGCGACTAAAGGGGCTATTGTGCGCACACGCCTATTGGCCGCTATAATCTGCCGTGAATTGTGTTGTGCGCCTGCTTGGTAACCAAACTGGAACCGATTTTAAGTACATTTTGGAAAAAATATAACCTGATGTATAAATGGTAGGAATTGATTCAGTTGCTTATTCTGAACAAACTATAGTCAGGTTTCGCTTAAACAAAAAATAACGCTATATTTCAATAAAATGAATTGGTTTCGTCTTCCTTATCCATTTTACCTGGTAAAGCACATCCATCCACACACAAATAACACTTTAAAACCATTTGCGGCGATCGCCGCAATGATTGGACGATTGCCGCGAGCTACCTGCCGCGTGCGGCAATCGTCCAATCATATCGTGGCTAGCAGCTCGCGGTAGCCACAAAACAACAATCAACAATCCAAACAGACCTTAATATTTTTTTTAATTCACTTAAAACAGTTCTTTGGGGTCCAATATCAGAAGCCAGCTGATATAATGCATTTACAAGCACATAGCATACTGCAGTGCATCAGGGATGTTTGCTGAAGCTCGAAAATTGTTTCTACACGGTAATGCGGAAACGGTGTGCATACTTGGTCCATAGGGTGCGGGGCAGCTTCAACAGCATCCTAGATAACTGACAGGAGGAACTGTCAGTTTGTGAACCACTGCTACAAGATTTTGGATGCGCCTGTCACCTTGCAGCAATGATGTCGCAATCTGGTTCGTTTAGTTTGTAAATGTATTTCTAATACATATAAGGAGTTTGTAGATACATTATTAATAACTTTATGAGTCTTGTTGCTCGAAATAAATTGACAAATTAATTAATGAAGAAAGGAGCGTTTAAAACTAACAAAGAAGAAGTAATACGTATTAAAAACTTATAATCCTGAACAAGCATAATTTCACAGACGGGTGGAATTGAGCCTACGTATCAATACCAGCGCCTGGTTTTAAAGGGCTCAGAATCGAATAGTATAGCTAAACTGTAGGCAACTTTAGCTCACAAAATTAGCCATCTAAAACCAGCCAAGCACCGTCCCACATGCCATATTTCATAAACATGGTTTTGTTCAATTTTACAACATATCTCTGGTGTATTCGAAAAATCTATACTAATCTATATCTATACTAATATATAAAGCTGAAGAGTTTGTTTGTTTGAACGCGCTAATCTTAGGAACTCCTGGTCTGATTTGAAAAATTATTTGCGTTGAATAGCCCATTAATCCAGGAAGGCTTTAGGCTATATAACGTCACGCTGTTACCAATAGGAGCGGAGCATAACAAACTCCACGCGAACGAAGTCGCTGGCGGCCGCTAGTTTATGTATAAAGCTGAAGAGTTTGTTTGTTTGTTTGAACGAGCTAATCTCAGGAACTATTGGTCCGATTTGAAAAATTATTTTTGCGTTGGATAGCCCATTAATCCAGAAAGGCTTTAGGCTATATCAATATGTAAAGAAAACCCCGTCCGACCCATAAGGATAATAAAGGTTAGATGACCAAATAAAATTTGAAATTTTGCATAATCATCATAATAACAATACTAATCAATTTTGAAACAATCTTTTTTCTCCGCGTATTTACTCTAACTTCTCCAAAATCTGGTAAATTTCTAAAAAGTGACAACACCATTTTAGACGGTATAATTGTCGGCTTTCCTTTCATTCTTTGACGGTGTCCGTCTGTCTAGCCAATGACCAACCAGCAGTGGGCAGTGAGCATTTCCGGCGACGTCAAAAGAATGACTAGAGATGCACAATTTTTTGCGTAATAACATTTTTTTTATCGCTATTAATCGAAACTTGTACCTGGTTCAATGATTTGTCGCAAAAACACAGATTACCTAATGGTAAAAGTGCTTTCGTTTGATTATCGATTAATTACTAATAACATTGTTATGTCACAGGTAAACAGAAACTAGAAAGGTCTTATGAAATACGATTTTAGTAAAGTATTATAAACAATGTAAAGCATTTAAGTTTATCTAATTTAAGTTATGTGAAAGTTCTAAAATCTAAAGAATGCCATGAGATGTTGAATCGATGTGTGAGATACTAAATCGATACCAAAAATCGTTACGAGTAAATAGTATCGATCGATCCATCAATATTTTGATTACTTTATGTTGTAAAAACACAGATAACCTAATGGTAAAAGTACTTTCGTTTGATTATCGATTAATTACTAATAACATTATTACATCACAGGTAAACAGAAACTAGAAAGGTCTTATGAAATACGATTTTAGGAAAGTATTATATTATTATTATATCAATGTAAAGCATTTAAGTTCACCTGATTTAAGTTATATGAAAGTTCTAAAATCTAAAGAATGCCATGCGATGTTGAATCGATGCGTGAGATTCTGCAATACTAAATCGATACCAAAAATCGTTACGAGTCATATTTTGAATACTTTCACACTTCTAGTCAAAGGGTACCGCCGTGCAGTTAGAGTACCTACCTATTTTTATGAAATAAAAATCATTTTTATTTTAAATTTATTAGTTTCACGTAGACATTGCGTCCGTGTAGACGTATCGTTTGTTGTGTGATCATATCGTTTTCTAACGTAATGTAACATGCTGATGGAAGGTAGTAACTGCATTTAGCTGTGTTGTGTTGTGATCAGGTGTTGGACGATTCGGTTGTGGTGGTGGTGGTGTGGTTCCAGCATGACGGTGTCCCACCATATTTTTGCCGACCTGTACGTCAGTACCTCCACTATCAGTTTGGCGAGAAGTGGATTGGTAGGGGTGGACTAACTTTGTGAAACACCGTGCTAACCTCGTGCGACGGTGCCAGGCCTGTATCGTTCTGAGTGAACGAAATATGGAACAATATCTCCGCCACAGCCATTCTGCTCATCGAATGAAATGATACATTCGGAGAGTCAGATGACCTTCCTACTTAAAAAAAAGTTCTTTTCACGAGCTGCCTAAGTAGGTATCATTATTTCTTTCGATAGACGTGGTTAGACTACCTATACCTACATGCATGAGGTCAACTGAGGTCACAACGAAGGGATCCAATCCCAAGATCACACGATAGCTGCTTTCAGTTTTGGAACTAATTTTGAAAATAGTTATTTTTCACTTCGTAGTGGGTTTTTTTTGGAAGTCGCTTATTTTTATATATACAATATGTAAAGAAAACCCTGTCCGATCCATAAAGGTATTGTTAAGTATCAATAACTGATTCTACTAATGGATACAAAACCGGGCTAAACTTAAAAAAAAATCCCCCTAAAAAAATAAATATTATTTCGCAAAAAGAGGTAACTTAAAACATGTGCGTTAAGCACCCTTTCGCGGGCGGCGGACGGCAGGGCACGCGGCACGTGGTCGCATCGCTATTCGCTCATAATAATACCAGTGTTGTCACTTTTTTAAAAATTAGGGGAAGTTGGAATTAATTCGTGGGAAAAAAAGATTATTTCAAAATTCATTAGTATTGTTTCTATGATGATTACGTAAAATTTTGTATTAGATTTGGTCATGTGTTTACCTAAACTTTATTATCCTTATGGGTCGGACAGGGTTTTCTTAATATACAATATGTTATATATTTTTTTTTTGTAAAATTATTTTTTTTGATCGCCATGTCTTTGATCAAAACTTTATCATAATTTGTCAGAGCTTATTATCATCTATCCAATAGATTTTACACAACACAACAAAAACAAGCCAACACCGTCCTCGCGATGATTGACAACTGAAACACTGCGGTAGACAGTGGCGCCGATTCTGTTGTTCACAAACTAAACTAATATTAAGTTATGTGCATCTTTTTCTTTCAATTTCGCTGAGAAAAGGACAGAAGATAAAATGTCGGTTTAGACCTGTCAAATTAGTGCGCTCCTGACTTAGAACTGGCGTATTTTACGTCGCCATGTTTATAATCGCGTCTAAACTGTCTATGGAGTATCTTTTAATTTTGGAGTATCTTTTAAATTCGGTAATTTGACAGTATTAAATTCAAATGTTATCTTCTATCTTTTATGAAGATCTAGGAATCTAAAAAGCGCGATATATCCGAATACAACGCGGGCGAAGCCGCGGGCGGGCGGGCGCCTTTTTTTGTTTTTACTTTTGACTTTGTGTAAAATTTATCAATGGATATTTTGTCCGAAATAAATCAGTTGATTTGACTTGATTTTTCTTCTGTCCCTTTCATAATGAAATAGAAAGGAAGAGATGCACTGAACTTTGAACACTGCACTGAATTTAGTTTAGTTTGAGAATAAGAGAATCGGCAATATTTTCTACCAAAACATTAAAGTTATGAGCGCCTGACAAAAATATGTGAGCAAAAACTTTAAACTCCAACTTATTGCATCCAAAACACAAATTATACCATCGAATATAGGCTTTCAAGCATAATCAATTAACGACAATGCATTAAGCGTTTCATTTATCTTCATATAGTGACAGGTGTTATAAATTACAGAGGATATAAACTAAAAACCTCCACAGACAATACGATAAAACAATGTTATGCAGGAAATGGGCACAGATCTAACAAAGTTATTGCGACCTTTGGTTTTTGTATATTGATTTTTGACACCGACTTCCAAATTTTAGTTACTTTTAACTTTGTAGTGTTTTATTGGAAGTCGTTTTTTTTTTAAGTGTCGATGACCTGGTGAAGGCCGCGGGAAGCCGATGGATGCGGGCAGCACAAGACCGGTCATCGTGGAAAGCCTTGGGGTAGGCCTTTGTCCAGTAGTCGACATCTATAGGCTGAAGAAGAAGAAGATGTTTTTGATTACGTCAAAATTTTATCATAATTTGACAGAACTTATGTAATATTTTATCTTGTGTCCTTTTCACAATGGAATAAAAAGGAAGAGATGCACTGAACTTTGAAACCTGCACTGAATTTAGTTTAGTTTGAGAACAAGAGAATCGGCAATATTTTTTACCAAAAACATTAAAGTTATCAATATCAAAAACATTAAATTATCAATATCAAAAACATTAAAGTTATCAATATCAAAAACATTATAGTTATTAATATCAAAAACATTAAAGGTATCAATATCAAAAACATTAAAGTTATCAATATCAAAAACATTAAAGTTATTAATATCAAAAACATTAAAGTTATCAATATCAAAAACATTAAAGTTATCAATATCAAAAACATTAAAGTTATCAATATCAAAAACATTAAATTATCAATATCAAAAACATTAAATTATCAATATCAAAAACATTAAATTATCAATATCAAAAACATTAAATTATCAATATCAAAAACATTAAAGTTATCAATATCAAAAACATTAAATTATCAATATCAAAAACATTAAAGTTATCAATATCAAAAACATTAAAGTTATCAATATCAAAAACATTAAAGTTATCAATATCAAAAACATTAAAGTTATCAATATCAAAAACATTAAAGTTATCAATATCAAAAACATTAAAGTTATCAATATCAAAAACATTAAAGTTATCAATATCAAAATCAAAAGTCATTTATTCAAATTAGGCTGAGAATCACTCAATCAATGGAGAATCAGCACTTTTTGAACGTCAATATTACATAAGATAGTCCCCCAAAACGCCCACCCATCGACACTTCCTAGTGCTTTCGCTGGGAAGAAGAAGTGGCGGAAGAAACTCCCCAGCAGCACAGCTGTCTGTTAATTAAAAAAAAAAACACATGACTATACAATATTACGTATAGTGATGAACACGATAAAATACAACAACAATGAAATTATTTACCACACCAAAATACCAGCAAAGCAATACAATATATATTATATATATATATATATATATAAACACCTCTTTGGGCACTTAGTTGATCCAGCCACGATGCCGTTCATTATAGACTCCACCTTTAGCACGGAATAACTTGACTCTAGTTGCGTATTTCTTGGCCGGAGTGGCAACGTCGCATTCTATGCAGCAATGTGGCCAAATATATTCGTCGATTAGGACATATACTCGACAAAAAATTTTCAGCAATTTCATGCATTAGTGGATCCGTAACGGCTAAATTTTTTAAACCCGCCAGGACTTTTTAGCTCTGAATATATTTCACAAATCAATAACTTGTGTTGATCCATTTATGTACTCGCACTTCCAGTAATACTTCTTTTGATCCGATACCTATACCGTAACGGTTGATCAATTATGAATTTATTAAACCTAATCTAGAAATTTTATATTCGCAATGCTCCATACATTGTAAGATCTATATATATATGTTAACATTTCATGCATTAGTGGATCCATAACTACCATTTTTTTTTTAAATGCACGAAGGCGTTTTGGCTCGTAATATATTTCAAAATTCATTTACTTATGTTGATCCATTTAGCTCTCATACTTCGTAATACTTAGGTATTTTGATCTGAATAGGTACTGATACCGTACCGGTCGATCAATTACGTTTAGTATGAAGTCAAAGTTATTATTTTTAATATTTAAAGAGGCTGAATTTTACGTATGGGGTTTTTATACTTTATTTCTAATTTACCATTTATTTTAAGTTTTTAAATTCATCGAAACCAAACTAATGAGTCCGAAGACGATATCGCCGCTGTATGTTTTGTGCTGAAAATATTGTGTGGACGGCCTCGGTAAGGTTCCTTTGGTAGAAATTGTATGCGAATACATAATATTATTATTAAGTTTTAAGGGTTGAACTTTGCGTAGCCGTTTTTTTTAGGTATTAATCAGGTAGAAAGAAAAATTGTTTATTCCACTCAAACAGAACGCACCTTATTATAATAATACACTAAAACAATACTTAACACATAATAAAGAAAAAAAACCACACAGGATAGCCTCCGTGGCGTAGCGGTAGCGAACGCGGCCGTTGCGCAGGGAGGCGCGGGTTCGATGCCCGCACAGTGCAAATATTTGTATGCATGAATATGAATATTTGCACTGGTCTGGTCGTGCCTCGGAAAGCACGTTAAGCCGTTGGTCCCAGTTGCCATACGAACATCAAGTGGCAGTCGTTACGGGTTGTTGGAGCCCTCAAAAGTCCAAACAATTGTTCTAACTGCAATGCTTAGATATCGCCTTCGGGTTATGGAGGCCAGACGGCATTCGCTTCACGGAAAATATCGAAGTTTAGCCAAAATCAGCAGTTAGACTGGTAAAGCGGACCCCAGACTCCAAAGCTGAAAAGCTACGGATGCGACTGGGATTAACGCTGAGATGATGATGATGAAAGAAAAAAAAAAACAAAAATATAATTTACTAAAAAGCCAAGCTCAAAATAAAACAATGTTTTCTTGATGTCATAACCCGGGTCAGGAGTTTTGGCGGGAAAGCTAAGCTGAGTGTCACGTTAATTTTTCATTGGAAGTTTAAATTATTTATAGTGTTGTTTACTAAATAAAAGTTCATGATTTATGTAGTAAAAAGTAAATAATTCATAAAGAACAATGAGATATCGCAGCGTAGTGTGTACTATAAACATGTATACCTCATTGATAATATTTTTGTAAATTAAAAAAGATAAACTCAACCGTACGTTAGTGGAAATATAATCAGATTTGCTACTTAGTAATAAAGGTAATAAAGTTCTAAGTACATTTATCCGCCGAAGTGCGTTTGACATTGTGGTGGAGTTTTCCCAGTCGACTCAAAGTTAAACATACCTACGTGTATTATAAAAATAATTTCACTTAGTCGTGTTATATTTTAGCGAAAGAAAGCGCTGTTTTATAATGATTTGTGGTAGGTACTGGAACGCGTTAGACACATGGAATGTAAACTTTAGCGGTCGCAATTTCGAATTAGGTAGTCTGCGTTTCATTCCAGCTTCCTAGTTTGAATATCTTTCAAAAAAAAAAAAAAAACCGATATTCAAAACATGAAACACCAAGGAGGTAACTAATAAAAGGTTTAATTTAAATTTCAGTCTGTCTTGCAAATAGACAGTACCTAGTAGACTGTTTATTGAAAAAAAAAAAACAAAGAAACATCATAATAGCGCCATAGCGAGGGAAAAATTGTTATTGTTCATTATTCGTCTTAAAAAAACTTATAAAATAAAATTATGTTTTTGATTTCCGCGGATTGTTTGAGAAAAGTAGTTAGTAACTGCTTGCGTGATTTGACCGTATACTGCTTAGTATGATAGTATTGTCATCGGTAGCAGCGCGGGCGTTGAGAAAAGAGGTTTCGACCTTGGGCCTTTTTTCTAATACCGGGAATGAACTTATATTGGAAGTAAAAAAGTTAGTAATCAATGTTAAAATCCTATAAAAATTAAATTGTCAACAGAAAAATTATTGACTTTATAAAAAAGGAGGATGTTCACAATTCGCCGCAATCTTTTTTTTATGTATGTTCACCGATTACTGTAAGACGCCTATACCCGTTACCAAAATTATTTTTTATTTGAAAGAGTGGTCCCATAGTCACCAGAGAAATCAAGGAAAACAATTGTTTTTGTCAAAATTTTTTGGGGCAACTAGTGCATTTCATGGTATTTTTATTAAGTATTTTAAAGTACTACAATTTAGTAATGATCTGGAGTAGATCTGATGATGTAGTAAATATGAAGCCGAGAGACACTTGAGGGAACTTCTCGACAATTCACAACAGCTACCATGTGTTTGAGCTTGATTAATTTGTACTAATAAGAACTTTACTTTTTTTAACGTATTCCGATATTGTTAAGATGCGGATAATGCCACTGCATTATCCGCATCAATATTGCTGTAATAACGCTATATTACTATTTGTAAGTATTTTGTATTGTTTGTTGTCCCATAATTAATAAAAATAAAATAAAAAAATTATACCTAGATGGGTTGTAACTGTCATTAGGACTCTGATGATGAATACAAAGGGCAGTTCAGGGAACTCCTCAACCGTTTACAGTAGTTCCCTTGTGTTTAGAATAATTAATATATACAGTATGTTAAGAAAACCCTGTCCGACCCGTGAAGGTGTTGTTAGATATCTATAACTGATTCTACTAATGGATACAAAACCGGGCTAAACTTAAAAAAAAAAATCCCCCTAAAAAAATAAATATTATTTCGCAAAAAAGAGGTAACTTAATAAATGTGCGTTAAGCACCCTTCCGCGGGCGGCGGGCGGCAGGGGACGCGGCATGTGGTCGCATCGCTATTCGCTTATAATAATACCGGTGTTGTCACTTTTTAAAAGTTGACAAATTTCGGGGAAGTTGCAATTAATTCGTGGGAAAAAAAGATTATTTCAAAATTCATTTGTATACGTAAAATTTTATATTATATTTGGTCATGTGTTTACCTAACCTTTATTATCCTTATGGGTCGGACAGGGTTTTCTTAACATACTGTATTGATGAGCAATTTTCACCCATATGGATTATTATGAAAATCTGCAGTAGATTCGATGATGAAGACCATAGACAGTCGAGAGAACTCCCCAACGATTCACAGCAGCCACCTTGCGTTTGTGCTTCATTAATTTGTATCGGCGTTGGAAAAAATTTAGCGTCACATTTTTCGGTTACGCGCCATCTTTTTATTAATTTTATTTTACTATATTTACCCACCTCGAAGTCCTTCCCCATATCCCTACCTAAAATCCCGGATATCTCGGAAACGGCTGGGAATTTCAAAATTCTGACAAATTCCCCCCCCCCCCCCCCCCCCTCCCTTACTAATCCCCCTCCCAGCCGGGACCTATATTCAGATAGGACCCCTAGACCCCCATTTTGACCCCATAGTACCTGACCCCCAATACCCATATAGCACATACATTCCGAGATTCCAGTGTCCTGTCCCCTCCCACTCTCCCCTCATGTTGTGACCCCAGGTGGACAGGATCCTCCCAACACTTAGACAAACCCCCCTCACCTACCCCTCCCCCTAGACTCAACCTAGCCTCCCGACCCCTCTCCTCTACACTCCCTTACCCCCCCCCCCCCCCCCCCACCCGCCACTTGCTCCTCAGGCCACCTCACCCCCCCCGCGGCCTATCTCGGGATCCGGAGGTCCTAGACTAGCCGAGTTTGGGCTCTTCGGAATCGGGAGGAAGAGCCCAACATTCTGGCCCCGGGGGATTCCGCATCCCGCACCCCGCATTTCGCATTCCACACTGACTCACCTGGTGCTGGCGCGTGCAATTGTTGGGACATACACGCTGTATCTTTAGGTTAGTTTAGTTTTAAATTTGGTGTTGTATTTAGTCGTGGACCGTCCCCCTATTGGGGACGCTAAGTTTTAATCTTTATTAATGTTATTTTACGCGCCACGCGCGTCACGCGCCTTTTTTTCTAAGAAGTTTCACTTCTTACGTGTGTACACTAGTACACGCACACATTTTTTTTTATCACCAGAGCCTTCATGACAGTCATAACCCATCTTTTGAAAAGTTCTTATCAATGCAAATTAATCAATCACAAACTCAAGGTAGCTGCTGTGAATTATTAAGGAGTTCCGTTGACTGTCTAGGGTCTTCATCATCAGATCAACTGCAGACCTTCATTTTAACCCATCTTGGTGAAAAGTTCTTATTAATACAAATTAATCAAGCACATACTCAAGGTAACTGCTATGAATAGTTGAGGACTTCCTTCGACTGTCTCCCGGTTCCATCACCAGACCATTATCAAATTGTAGTTCTTTGAAATACTTAATGAAGATACTTAGAAATGCACTAGTCGCCCCTACGATTCTTGGAAGTTCCTCTTGATTTCACTAGTCTTCTATCATCAGATCCTGACTTGGTGACTATGGGACCGATTAGAAAGTTTACCTTTTCAAACAAAAAAGAATTTAGCAAATCAGTCCAGGTGTCTCAGATTAATATCTAAGATTAATAAAGTGAACATACATAAAAAAAAAACTGTTGCTTATCCAATCGCATCACGCCCTTGGCAAATGCTGCGCCGTGATTGGCCCATTTGAATTGGATCAACAACTGCCCAGACGCCAAAAAGGTGGATTTGTATAAAACAGCCCTTAATTATTGTTATTGGTTATTATTATTCAACGTGACACATGTGGCTCCGAACGGAGCTACATATTTATGGACAAATGGCATCGGATCAACAAAAGGCCCCCGGATCAACAAGTGAAAATGGATCAACAAATTACTACCTATACGGCACGTCTGAGCCACAAAGTGCCCAAAGGGATATCTATATATATATATATATATATATATATATATATATATAAATGAAAATTTAATTATCTAAAAACTGATTACTTAAATAAAAGCCCCACGCATAAAGGCCGTGACAGCTTACATATTTATGTGATGTAAAAAAGTAAATTATATGAACTCACATAACGTATCAGTAAGCTAATTCCGGAGAAAAAACACAAACATTGTCCTGAGTTAATCAGAGCGACCAGCTATTCTTATCATTTAAATAATCATTCACGGAATTATATGCCTTTGAACAAAGCTTGGACTATGAGCGCCTGACAAAAATGTGTCAGCAAAAACTTTAAACTCCAACTTATTGCAACCAAAACACAAATTATACCATCAAATATAGGCTTTCAAGCATAATCAATTAGCGACAATGCATTAAGCGTTTTATTTATCTTCATATAGTGACAGGCGTTATACATTACAGGGGATATAAACTAGAAACCTCCACAGTCAATACTATAAAATAATATGCAGGAAATGGCACTGATCTAACAAAGTTATTGCGTCGTTTGTTATCTACTCGGAATTCATTGAATAAGTAACGCTTTTATTTTACTATGTACTAATAAAATTGTGTATTTATGAATGTGGTGTTTTATGTAGCTATAAAATACTTTAAAAATATTTATGTGTGTAAGTTTTGTTGTAAAATTGCAAATTCGGTTTATCTACAGAGCTTGCTGTTATAAATGGTTTTCTTAAATTAAATTACGTTTATTCGATTTTACAAATACCCAGACAGGTTCATTTAATCGCTTCCCGATTATTTATCCAGTTTCCGGCATCACTGACCAATTCAAAATGATCTTTGTTCTTGTTACTATAAGGTTTCTGTTCGGTAGTTACTGTCCGAGTTTGCTTTTCTACTTCTTCAAAGATTTACTTTAAAAACTGTGACTAATTAGGTAAGTTGCTAATAAAACTGAGTAAATAATTAATTATAAAACCTACATAATTTAAAAAAGCATCTAATAATAATAATGTACAACTGGATAAAAAGGAGGATAACATTCAAGAGCATCCAAAAATTCGCTCGCATTGCTGTCAATAGGAAAAAAAAACTAAATGTTGGTACCCAAGAAAATGGGAGCATTGTCACTTTGTATGGTAATGCAGATTCCTTCATTCATAAATTAGATAAATATTTTTACGTCATATAATTTGCATAACTATGTAGAATTAGTACCGTTATTTCGACTAAAGTTCTCAACCTTCGATAGCTCAGTTGGTAGAGCGGTGGACTGTAGAGTTAAAGTCATTGATATCCATAGGTCGCTGGTTCAAATCCGGCTCGAAGGAGCATCTTTTTTAAATGTTTTTTAAGCGTTGTATTTATTTTTGGTGTTATTAATACCTATAAAAACATACCTGAAATTGATTACAGTAAAAAAACATAATAAATTCTTTTATAAACTGTGATTGGGTGGCTATGAGTATGAGGTATAACTCGAGTATCAGTGGAAAATTCTTATTAATAATTGAAAAGTGATGATTGTTACTGAATTGTTAATCACCAAAAAATACGCTGCGGACAGGATTCGAACCTGTGCGGGTAGAACCCAATGGATTTCAAGTCCATCTCCTTAACCACTCGGACACCGCAGCTCGTAGAAATATATCTAAAATAACTCATCTTATAAATTATTGATTTCGGTATCCATTCTAAATGAATAGTAATTCCAAAAAAAATATTTTAGTAATCATTTGCAGTATTCGTTTTATGAGCCTGTAAAACATGTTTTTAAACGATGTAAGCACATTATAACAAATTGTAACTTAATTTTTTTTGCTTTGAAAACAGTCTTTACTCGTTAGGATATGATTTTTTTTGTGAAATTAAACCGTATCATTTTATATATTATTAATTTTTATCACGACAACATGAATACTAGAAACGTATAAAGCAATGCTGCTTTCGAAGTAATGCATCATAAAACGATTTCCAAAAAAGTATTTCTTATCGAAATAATTAAAATCTTTAATTACTTTATTTCTTTGATTTTTCATGTACCGCCATCTCGTGTCATTAAAGTCAACGTTAAATGTGTTCGGCGTTATAGTTTTGCTATTAGACACTAGATGGCGGTAACGAAGAAAGTACTCTTGCATTACTTGATTTCCCTACTCCATTGTAGATGTCGCTAGTTGGTCTACGCAAAGTAATATACTTTTCAGCGTCAAAAGTTTGAAGCTTGATTAGTTAAAATCTTTTTTGTCGATTCAAATTATTTAGATTAAGTCATTTATGTTATTCGTAAAGTTAAAATTTTTGTAATATATTTATTATTTTGTGGATTTTAGGTATGGCTATTTCGTAGATAGCAGATCTATACTTATCGCAATCAAATAAAACTATAAACAAGCTTCACCTCTCACTTTTAGAAACCGCTCGGTGATCATGTGCTCTACCAAAGCTAGACAAAAGTCATGTAAGGAAGCTTGTAGGAAAGTAGAAACACTTGTCTATAAACATGCGCCATAATTAACACATCTATTGACTACTAAATATAGGTTCATGCTAGGGCTACCGAATCATTTGCTTTATCAAGAAACTTCATGAGAAACCATTTTTTTATTGTCTGGTCTCTGACGTACAGGTCAGCTTTTCGCTAGTAACCGTGATTTATTAACCGTACAAGATAAGTGGTACTTTTTTATTTGTTGAGATTTTAGAAAAATATTAGGTTAAACTACACATATCATAAGCTTACTCAAGAACAGCCATCACCGTCATTTGGCTAGCCTTTTCCCAATTACGTTGGGCTGGTTTATAGTCCAACCAAATTTAGGAGCGACCTCCTATCTGACCTCCACAGCCCAATTACTGGAGAAATACTCAAGAAAAATATATTTGAAAGTACCTTACAAATCTCATTATAGAATTTGACTACTTGGATTATCGTTTTTTAAAATGTACTTAGAAGAAAAACATACAAAGAAATATTTATTTTTTGTACCCTGCTTAAAAACCGAACTAAAACTTTTTGAAACTCAAAAATTTAAAATTAAATCTGGTTAGTGATATGTAGTTTAAATCTGGCATTAAAAATAAAAAAAAGACACGTTCTGTAATAAGATGAAAAAGAATCGATAAAAATTGATGGCACATACCTACTAATTCCCTAGATTTTTTCCGGGTGAGTTGACAGCCCTACTGATCTTGTCAGGTGCACTTTCATAACGTTTTTAGATCAGCCACCGATAGTATTGTAGTTAGTAAACCAAGTCATTATGCATAGATACGACACGATACACCATGTAAGGAGTGTCGATATTATTATTAGACCAGTAGTTTTGTTTTGTTGTTTTTCTTAACTTGTTTACTGCAATTTGCCGGCTGCCATTGATAGATTGAATCAATTGGTTGAGGTAATTGATGGCCTTTTGTTTTGTTGTTTTATTTTAGCTCCAGTTACATTACAAATATAGGTATCGATATGTACGCCTTACTGTGAAAATTAGACGTGGTTGTTATTTCACGTAACCAGTTACAATAACCAGCGACGCGATGTGTAACTGAATAACTGGTTACGAGTCAAATTAAAAAGTAGTTATTTTTGTAAATGCGTATCATACACACGTTATGCCGGAGCGGGTAGCCGTATCGTGCATCACACCGGCGACGCGCGTCGCCGGTTATTGTAACTAGTTACGTGAAATAACAACCACGTCTAGTTTCGTTTCGTGTGTAACTGTAGAATTGGTGGTTATATTTAACAATCCCAGTAGCTGAATTAAAATAACTAGCTACAAAAATTACTTGTTTTGTAACAGGTTACGCCGATCAAGTAACCGGTTACATTACGATTCTTGAAAAAGGCGTTACGACCCACACCTAGTGAAAATATAAGGGTCTACAAATAAGATTCCGACGTTTTTTGAACATGCGTACGAACATTATCATGTAGGAGAATAATTTTGTCATGTCTGGAGACGTATTGGGCGCGGTTTTCCTCTTCCATCTACCTTCCTCTAATAATGCTTCTAATTCCGTGTCTTCATATGACTTCGGTCTTCCACTATGTTCTTTGTCTTCCACGTCAAAGTCACAGTTTCTAAACGTTTGAAACCACTCACGACAACTTCTCTCGCTTAAAGCAGCTTCACCATAACCTTCTACAAGCAACGATGGGCCTCAGCTGTAGATTTCTTCAAATTAAAGAAATAAATGAAAAGTTTCCGCAAATAACGCTTATTCGGCACAAAACTTGTCATTTTTGCACAAAAACAAATATGTAATAGTGATACGAGCCACTAATACTCTAAGTGTATGTTTTTACCAAATGTCCGAACTTACGATATCACATTTTACATCTGACAAATGACAAATTCAACGTAACCTCTTAGTGAGGACATCTTTTGATAAACGGCAGTAACTTATTTGTACACCTATTATATGAAAATCAAAAACAAAAGTCATTTATTCAAATTAGGCTCAGAATCTACACTTTTCGAATGCAAATATTACAAAAGACAGTCCCCCCAAAGTGCTAATCCTTTACTAGTGCACCACATCCGAGCACAGCACAGCACACAACAGTAGGCCTAGTATGAGTTTTCATAACGAAACTCGATTGTCGATATCGAGCGCGTTTGACTCATCGATTGGTCCGCTTCAAGGTTGTAAGAATTCTCAACCAATGAGAGCGCCAAACGCACTCGATATCGACGATCGAGTCTCGTAATGAAAACTCGTACTAGGCATACTGCACAGCTGTCTGTTCAATTAGAAAACACCTATGCACTTAGAAATCTATTAGGATTATATTTAAATAAAAAAAAAGAAAGAAAAAAAAAAGATTTCAACGAATTAAAAAAAATTTTCAAAGATTCAACGGGTCTGAGCATTTGTGTTGCGATGTGTGCCGGGTATGATGCACCAAATGTTGTTGTGTTGGGAGTTTGGTCGTGGAGGGTCTTCAGATTAATCTCCCTTTGGCGCAGCATCGTTGGTCGTGTTGTTGGGTTTAACATTGCATCACCTCTCTCAACTGCCGTCTTCCTTCCTATTCGCTCAATCTGAGTGAATAGGTTCTTAATAAACTAGCGCGCTTTACCATCAACGATCGCATCACTGCTTACCATCAGGCGGGATTGTGGTCAAGCACTAGTTTATAATTAATAAAAAAAAAAAAAAATTGAGAACCACCTTTTGTATTTTTTTGAAGTTGGTTAAAAATAGTAGCTGTTGCTAATAAAATAGTATATTTCATTACAAGTGCGGAAAGCCTGTCATTACAACGAGTTCCGACAAATGTCGACCCGAGCCGAGGCGCAGCCGAAGGTGAGGTTGACAGTCGGAACAAGTTGCAATGACGGTTCTGCACGTGTACTGAACAACTATTTTTAATACAGTTGCGAAAAAATTAAGCAATTTATTAAAATAATAAAAACACAATAAACTCGCAAAGAAAATTTTTGAAAAATGGCGCAAACCATAAAAGAATATAAGCAGAAATTTTTTTTTCTTCACCCATTCGATTAGGCAAAGGGAACTATGCCCATACAGCCAAGTCTTCAGTAGAATTTTTTTATTGATATGAAATGAAAATGAAATGAGATGAAATTAAATAAAACCTAACCTAACTCATTGAATTAAATCATTAAATCTGATATTGAAACAAATTAGTAGCTTCTTTTTAGAATTATTTGCATGAATCATAAAAACTTCTATGATTTTTTTAAAGTAAAAACTTCATGGTTGGTTTTTTTTTTAATTTTTAATAGACAATATTTTGACAGTTGGGAAAGAGAACGCACTAGTTCGGAAAAGGTAAAGAAAAAGCACGAGTGTGTAATAGCCCACTTTCCGAACGCTATACGTCCCTGTAATACACCACTTTTTGAGCAACTGTATTAAAATAGTATATTTCATTACAAGTGCGGAAAGCCTGTCATTACAACGAGTTCCGACAAATGTCGACCCGAGCCGAGGCGCAGCCGAAGGTGAGGGTTGACAGTCGGAACAAGTTGCAATGACGGTTCCGCACGTGTACTGAACAACTATTTTTAATATAGTTGCGAAAAAATTAAGCAATTTATTAAAATAATAAAAACACAATAAACTCGCAATGAAAATTTTTGAAAAATGGCGCAAACCGTAAAAGAATATAAGCAGAGATTTTTTTTTCTTCACCCATTCGATTAGGCAAAGGGAACTATGCCCATACAGCCAAGTCTTCAGTAGAATTTTTTTATTGATATGAAATGAAAATGAAATGAGATGAAATTAAATAAAACCTAACCTAACTCATTGAATTAAATCATTAAATCTGATATTGAAACAAATTAGTAGCTTCTTTTTAGAATTATTTGCATGAATCATAAAAACTTCTATGATTTTTTTAAAGTAAAAACTTCATGGTTGGTTTTTTTTATTTTTAATAGACAATATTTTGACAGTTGGGAAAGAGAACGTACTAGTTCGGAAAAGGTAAAGAAAAAGCACGAGTGTGTAATAGCCCACTTTCCGAACGCTATACGTCCCTGTAATACACCACTTTTTGAGCAACTGTATTAAAAATTATATTTCGAATGGTACAATTTTTTTCAAACCTCTCCGGATATACGAGTCGACTACCTATAGAAAAATAATTCTAAGTGTTACCTATTTAACAATCATGGAAGTCAAGACTGTCCGTGCTGTTTATTCGCACGTTTCGGGCGAGTAAATTCAAGCGATTCTAATACGTGTTTAATTTTTTTTTATCACAGAATAAAAGAAAGGAGATCTTTATCAAAACGTTTTAAGTGTTGCCAGTTCAAATACGTCGACACAAAACAATGATGATTCATACTAAATTAAATCACGAATTGAATCAATTAATACCCTAATCACATAACAATAAGAGTTACAAAATAAATTAAAACATTGGTCTGTCCGTTCGTTGCTCTATAGGTGTTCCTTTAAACTTTGCTCTTCATACTAAAATTTAAAACAAAGGAATCCACCATCTTGTTTTTTTCGCGGTATGATTTGAAGTCATATCAAATGCTTATTTCCTCATTAGATTGGCATCACTTGACTGCAGTATGTAATTACAATTGGATTATTAAGTAATAAAAAATACTAGAGATCTAAATCATGTTATGGAATTTGCGTAGGCGTGATATTGTTGATTGTCGTTATAATGACTCATAATCATATAATACTTAGTGATATTGTTTTTTTTTATGTACAGACGACATAGTACATCAAGCTACAACAATCTGTCAGATTTATTTATTAGATTTTCAACTTTATCGCTAAAGCATTAAAGCTCAAGATTGATTTGACAGTTTCGGGTAGCTTTATCTGATGTCGTCTAAGTTAGCATGTATTACATGCTAACTCAGGTACCTAAGTATCTAACATCATAACGGCCCAATTCACTTGTTCATAACCTAAACTAAATAAAAATTAAGTTCAGTGTATATACAGTATGTTACAAAAACCCTGTCCGACCCGTGAAGGTGTTGTTAGGTATCGTTAGCTGATTCTATTAATGCGTACATAACCTGGCTAAACTAAAAAAAAATACCCCCTTAAAAATAAATAACTTAAATAAAATAAATAGGTAATTTCATGGCAACACAGGCACAGGTCATGACCTCAGTTGACCTCATGCATGTAGGTATTGGTAGTCTAACCACGTTTATCGACTCTAGAAAGAAACAATGATACCTACTTAGGCAGCTCGTGAAAAGAACTTTTTTTTAAGTAGGAAGGTCGTCTGACCCTCCGAATGTATCTTCGAATTTCATTCGATGAGCACAATGGCTGTGGCGGAGATGTTGTTCCATATTTCGTTCACTAACATTAGCACGGTGTTTCACAACGTTAGTCCACTAGTCATGCTGGAACCACATTGACCAAGAAGTAGTCACATCCGAATCGTTCAACACCTGATCACAACACAACACAATTGCAGTTTCACTAGGTACCTTCCATCAGCAGGTTACATTACGTTAGAAAACTATATGATCACACAATAAACGATACGTCTACACGGACGCGATGTCTACGCGAAACTAATAAATTTAAAATAAAAATGATTTTTATTTCATAAAAATAGGTACTCTAACTGCACGGCGGTGCCCTTTGACTAGAGGTGTGAAAGTATTCAAAATATTTCTCGTATCGATTTTTGGTATCAATTTTGTATTTCAGAATTTCACGCATCGATTCAACATCGCATGGCATTCTTTAGATTTTAGAACTTTCACATAACTTAAATCAGGTGAACTTAAATGCTTTACATTCTTTATAATATTCTCCTAAAATCGTATTTCATAAGACCTTTCTAGTTCCTATTTACTAATAATAGGTACTTGTGTTACAATATTGTTATGAGTAATTAATCGATAATCAAAAAAAGTACTTTTACCATTAGGTAATCTGTGTTTTTACAACAAATCATTCGGCCAGGTACAGTTTCGAATAATAGCGACAAAAACAAAACGTTATTACGCATAAACTAGTACAGCTCTAATTATTCCTTTGCCGCCGTCGGCGGCTAGACACACTGACGCCGCTAAAGAACCTAAAAAAATAATCAAAAGAAAGCCGACAATTATAAGGTCTAAAATGGTGTTTACACTTTTTTAAATTTCCCGAATTTTGGGGAAGTTACAGTAAATTCGCTGGTAAAAAAGATTATTTCAAAATTCATTAGTATTGTTACTATGATGATTATGCAAAATTTTATATTTTATTTGGTCATTTGTTTACCTAACCCTTATTATCCTTGTGGGTCGGACAGGGTTTTCGTAACATACTGTATAACTTACATTTGTACTTGCCTGAACTGAAATCGAACCCGCGCATTCATACTTGATAGGTTGGTGTTTTAACCACTAGGCCACCACGACTTCACGTTTTCCATTTATGTAAGGCGTTGACTAATTTGACAGGCCTTCCAGTACTTAACTACCTATTCATTATGTGAATGAAGAAGTTTAAAAAAAGAAAAGAAAAACTATCGACTTCCAAAATCACTAAGTATAAAGACAAATAAATAATTGCTGAGGTTCGTTTGAATTGTATTTAGTTTTTTATTTTAGTTGACTTCCGAAATTACTTTTTTTTCACTTTGAAATATTATTTGGAAGTCGATTGTTTTTACATGCTTTTTATTAGCTTCACTTGTATGTTTGCTTGCTTGCTTGTTTGTTTGTTTGTCCGTCTCTAACTCTTTGGACTACGAGTGAGTGGCTCATTACTGTAAAATGTCCCACCGTTTTCAATAGGTTCGTTGGCCGAGCGGTCTAAGGCGTGCGTCTTCAATGACGTCAACTTTACCATTTCTTTGTGACGCTGCAACTCCAAATAGGAGCACCTATTAAGCGTACGTGTTATCCGTATATTATTTAAAAAAAGAATATCGAACTAAAAAGTTGAAAATAAATATAGTTTAAAAAACTAAAAAAACATGCTTTTAAAGAATATCAAACTAAATAGTTAAAAATAAACTTAATAAACTAGCGCGCTTTACCATCAACGATTGCGTCACTGCTTACCATCAGGCGGGATTGCGGTCAAGGGCTGGTTTATAATTTATGTATAAAAAAAATGAAAAAAAAAGCGTGTGGCGCTTTGTGCCATAATTTTTGTATATTAAGCGCCTCACGCTTTTGTCTCATTTATACTAGTATTGTTTATATACTATTGTCATAAATTAGGTTTTACAATTATTTTTAACTTTTTAATTTGATATTCTTTAAAAGCGTGTTTTTTTTAGTTTTTTAAACTACTTATGTATATTTATTTTTTTAGTAAAAACGATTTTATTTTTCACCTTTTATTTATGAAAAGCTGTTGCTCCTTGTAAAATGTTTCTGCTATCCAGCTGCATCCGGCCAGACTGGACGCTGACAACAGCATAGTTGCGGCAGGTGATGAGACAGTGATAACCATACAATGCAATTTCGTTTACTTGAATTTTTACTTCTAATTTTGGTTTAAAAACCAAATTCCTGAACCGATTTTGATACGCGAAGTTTGCATTACGATGTCAGATACACCCTGTATACATAGATACATAGCATGTTTTATAGAAATATTCACTAACATAAATGGTGGACTCAGTAGACACTGCCAAAGATCACAGCCAGTGCATAGAAACTAACTTAGAGGGCGGAGAGGCGTAGATTAGGCATACTAGGGTAGAATACAGTCTGAATGAGGTCGATTCAAATTGGCGGATATTGGGTTAGACAGAGTAATGAAATCGAAATGCGACGTTGCGAGACCGCGCGTGTTGAAAGCTTTTAACTGACTTAAAAAAAATGAGGAGTTTCTCAATTCAACTGTATTTTTTCTATTTGTTACCTCAGAACGTTTAACTGGTTGAAGGAATTTTGATGATTTTTTGGTTGAAAGCTGGTACTTCCAATTCTCACAGTGGCACCCATAATGAAAATCATGTACCTAAATCTTAAAGTTGCATTAAGTATATGCGACAAATGGACCAATGACTCAATGTCACGCCAACCGATATTTTTTTATGTGAAAGGATATACATACTTTCAGTTTGGTCCCATAGATATAAAGAAAATTGTATTGGATTGGAATGGTGAACATAATAAAATCCCCCTTTTTCATAAAAACTGCTTAAAGTTAACTAGTGATTAGCGATTCTTTAACCATACATTTTTGACCTTTTAACGTCACTTAACTTAAATCATCCTGTATGAATAAACACCACAGTGTTTAAGGGGTTTATTCATAATTGATTATTAAAGTTAAGTGACGTGCAAGTGTCTAAAATGTATGTTTTAAAAATCGCTAATCACTAGTTAACTTTAAGCAGCGTTTATGAATAAGGGGGAATATCTTGAACAAATCAACGTTACACAATCTCGCTCGTGTATGTAACTATTAGAAACCGTCCTGCCCAGCCAGTTTATCCAGTTTTTTTCTCTCAGAAAACGTGTAAACAATGTAAGTATTGCGTATTAATAATTAATCGAAGAATCGAAGAATGAAAATAGATACATGGGATATGGATATTATTATTATAATTATGCGATTTCATCGACTTGTTCATCATCATTATCATTTCTTCTGAAAGACGTCCACTGATGGACATAAGCCTCCCTTGAGTTTTAAGCGGTGAAGTTTCACTCGGTGGTAGGCCATAACATCGGCCGCCGGCAGAAGTTACCACCCACCAGACAAAGCCTTGCCGCCAAGCGATTTGTCGTGTTCCGGCATGATGTTGGTGAAGCCGTTCGGAGGACGGGTCTGAGCAGTTGTGTTGCGATGTGTGCCGGGTACGATGTGCCTAATGTTGTTGTGTTGGGAGTTTGGTCGTGGAGGGTCTTCAGATCAATCTCCCTTTGGCGCAGCATCGTTGGTCGTGTTGTTGGGTTTAACATTGCATCACCTCGCTCAACTGCCGTCTTCCTTCTTATTCGCTCAGTTTTCTAATAAACTAATAAACTAGCGCGCTTTACCATCAACGATCGCATCACTGCTTACCATCAGGCGGGAATGCGGTCAAGTGCTAGTTTTATAACTATTAAAAAAAAAAAAGCCCAATCTCTCATTTTTTTCCACTGTACCGAATGTTGTTGATATACACCACAACTAATTATTAAGGTTTTATCATTCCAGTTTTAGCTGACCTCACATTGTATGGGCTTATCGTAAAATGAGAACTCAATTTACACTGGACTTGTTATGTCGTCGGGCATACCTGAATAGGAAGAAACTTGAACAAAGGATAAGGCTACCGTTTCTAAAGTATTCCAAGCCAGATTATCTATCGAGACCCAAGGCTGTTCACACACCCCCGGATTCTAATCACACATTATAATTGTAGTGGCATTAATTAACAGTATCCTATAAATTAAACGGATCAATAAATCATAGATATGACTACTAAAGACAGGCTAACAACTTGTCCTACTGCACTGCAGTCATTTTAAATTATAGCTTTCCTTGAAACACTGGTTACGAGTTTGCAAACCCGTTGCAATCTTAGGGCATGTGTAGGTACTTACTCAAAGACGGCGAGCGAAAACAAGAATTTGAAGGACGTCGGTAAACGATCATGTCTACTCAACACCCGGAAAATAGAAATCCTTTTTGTGCACCCTAATTACGTAACAATCTATCAATCACAGTTTGAATCAATCTGAAGGGTCATCATTGGACACGCCACAATAGATACGCCACGATAAATCCCCTCTTTGAGGAGTGGCTAGAAAGGCGCTACAGCGCCCTCACCTTCCGCCTTTTTTTTTTTGTTCCGGTGTGGAAAATCCTCAATGGATGTCCGCCACCCTTTGGTGGCCGACGGGGGCCTGACGCAGGTCCTCACCGGAAACGGTTGTTTCGGGAGGTTCCTGTTCCAGATAAGGCAGGAGGAAACGCTAGGGTGGTACCACTGTGGGGATCGCCCCGAGGATACGGTGGAGCATACGGTGGAGGTCTGCCAGGCTTGGGTAGAGCACCGCCGTGTCCTCGCGGCGGCGATCCGGAGCGAGAGTGCATGGCAGGCCGTCACCTCCTTCTGCGAAGCAGTGATGCTCGCAAAGGAGGGGCGGGAATTCCAGCGCCCTCACGCCTCTAGTCGCCGCAGGATACGCCCTGGTTGGGAGACAACATGGAACTCCCGGCCACTGGAGGCGCGGGCTTGCGAGCGGCGAGCTGCCCACTGCTCGCCGCCTGACTGCAAGCTATAAGTAAGTACCGTCATTTGATGATTTCCTATACAAAGCAAAAAACCGGCCAAGTGCGTGTCGGACTCACGCACAAAGGGTTCCGTACCATTTATTTATAAAATTAAAGGATTTAAGTTATTTGTATGAAAGATTACGCGGTAGTAAGCAATTTAAGATTTACGAGGTATTAAAAAAAACTACTTACTAGATCTCGTTCAAAACAATTTTCGTTTGTAGTTTTTATAGTAATGTGATGTACATTACTATATATGTATTTTTTAGATTTTTCATTTTCTTATTTTAGAAGTTAGAGGGGGGGGGGAACCAACTTTTTCCGGTTCGGTTTATTCGGTTTAGAAAAAAATATATTTTAGAAACCTCGATATCATTTTATCCATAGATACTATACCATAGTTTGGGACAAACTATAAGAGCTATACTGTTGAAACTTGGTAGGTAGGATTTTTGAACTTCTAAAATAAGAAAATGAAAAATCTAAAAAAAAAAAACATATGATGTAGGTACCTAAATTACTATAAAAACTACCAACGAAAATTGTTTTGAACGAGATAAACTAAAGTCCTTTAATTTCATAAATAAATGGTACGGAACCCTTTGTGCGTTAGTCCGACACGCACTTGGCCGGTTTTTTCTTAATATTTGTTACCTCAGAATTCCGTTCCCTGTAAACCGAATTGAAGGTTTTTCTTTTTTAATTTTAAGTGATGTAGTTTACATACTTCAATCTGGTTCCATAGTATTCCATCAGAATCGGTTCAGTAGATTTTATTTTGGCATTAAGATACTAAGTTTTAACAATTATTATTAATTGGGATTTTTTTCAGGAACCGAGGATGTATCGAGTGTTACAATAACGACGACAATAACGGTATGGTAATTTATATTTATTTGATTTGACAATGTGTATTTATATTATGTATCGAATGAGGTGGTCTTTAAGTCTGAAATCGCCAACCCGCATTGAGCAAGCGTGGTGATTACGCTCAATCCTTCTCTGTATGAGAGGAGACCTGTGCCCAGCAGTGGGACGATTAAAAGGTTGATGATGATGATGATGATGATGATGATGATGATGATGATGATGAAGTGGTCTATAGTTATTGAATATTTATTAATTTTTGCTTTTATTTGCATGCCTAGTTAAGGTAGTCAGTAAAGGACCTTCTAAATATCTTCTATGCAAATAAAGAACTATTCTATCCTATACTCTTCCAAAGTTCCAAACAATATGTCTTCCACGGTACTATTTGATTTCCTCTATATTAAATTCCTTCATACATAATAAGATCGTGTACTACCTGTTAACGCTGACCACGTCGCCTCCAACGTGAGTGCGGTTGTCACGCATCTTGTCCAGGTAAGTGATACTGCGCGGGCGCTGCTTAACCGCAATACCTCGGGGACTCGAATGTGCAGGTGTTCGGAGCTGTCGTGTGATTGGCTTACAAAAGTATCTAATGAGTGAAGCCATACATATGCATATCAGAGATTGCTAGGAAGATTATGTGATAAATGTTGTTTTTATAGACAATGCCCTAATTCTCTAAGTTCTGTGTGTTCCTTTTTCATTGTATCTCATTAAGACAAGGACAGAAAGTAATTACAGTGGGTAGTCCGGCAAACGTTTAGCAGGGCAGTGTCGAACTATCGAATTTGTCGGATTATAGAGTACTTGCCTAAGATGGTTTAATAACTATAAACTAGTGCTTGAGCGCAATCCCGCATGATGGTAAGCAGTGATGCTATTGTACCTATTGTACCTGATGTATTGTTGGTTATACTCTCGTTCTTCTGCGGATCTCCTCATTCCTGATTCGATCGCGCAGTGAAACCCCAAGCATAGCCCGACTTTGAGCCTTTGAGACTATAAGGCCCATTGTTAGCGACCACGTCTCAATTCCATAAGTCATCACTGGCAACACACACTGGTCGAAGACTTTTGTCTTGAGACACTGCGGTATTTCGGACGAGAAGATTCTACGTAGCTTCCCAAAAGCAGCCCAGCCGAGTTGGATTCGACGATTGACCTCTTTCTCGAAGTTGGACCTTCCTAACTGAATAGTTTGTCCCAGGTACACGTAACTGTCAACAACTTCGAGAACAGAGTCTCGAATCTTTATAGGAGTTGGTATAATATGGGCATTAGACATGACTTTCGTCTTACCCATGTTCATTTTAAGACTGACTCGCTCGGAGGCTCTACTGAGGTCTTCGAGCATTGTATTCAAGTCCTCCGCGGTCTCACCCATGATTACGATATCATCAGCAAACCGAAGGTGTGTCATGTACTCGCCATTGATGTTGATGCCCAGTCCTTTCTAGTCCAGAACCTTGAAGACATCCTCCAATGCAGCGGTGAACAGTTTCGGGGAGATAACATCTCCCTGTCTGACACCACGCTGCAGAGGTATTGGTTTCGAGGTCTGGTCCTGTATTCGGACTGACATGGTGGCGTTTTCGTACAAACCCTTCAGCGCTTCAATATACCGACAGTCTACTTGGCACCGTTGGTTCACTTAAGTATATCTATCTGTACTTGAACCAAGCTTAGCAACAAAAAATATAGGCAACATTATCGCCCATTCTGATTCAAATTGTTTTACAACATCGATAAAACTAATCCTTCTAGCCTAGGGCACTAGGTGATCCGATAACCGATTAACGAAATCACCAATTACTCGATACTTTATCGATTGCCGTTATCGATATGATCTCGATATCTTTAATTTGATAGTTCGCTGTCATTCGACACAGGCCATGCGTTCCTGATGTTTCTACGAAGGCGAAGTGCGTACGTGATTGCGTTGGAACATGCGCACGCGCCGTTTAATAAACAAACAGTACCGTAGGAAGGATTTGAAGAAATTTTGTAATTATAAGTATTGTTTTCATTGTGTTTTGTTTCTTTTTTAATTGTTTTTATTATTGGTTAGGTATATTCTAGAGTGTAGCAGTAATCGATCCTACTTCAATATTATCGTCTTTCTCTTTCTAACTCATAAATATTATTATAACTATCAAGCCTACCCTTACCACTTGACCGAAATCCTTAAACCGCATGGCGACTGTACTGCTCTTTAAGCCAGGTGTGGGTTAGGTTCACATATTGGCTCACTAGTATTAGTAAATAAGTACATTTTTTAATATATACTTAAATAATTATCTCGGTGGTAGGCCATAACATCGGCTGGCGGCGGAATTTACCATCCTCCAGACAAAGCATAGCCGCCAAGCGATTCGTCGTGTTCCGCATGATGTCTGGTGAAACCGTACGGAGGATGGGTCTGAGCAGTTGTATTGTTATGTGTGCCGGGTACGATGTGCCAAATGTTGTGTCGAGAGTTTTGGTCGTGGCGGATCTCGAGATCAATTTCCCTCTGGCGCCATTGTTGGTCGAGTTGTTGGGTTTAACATTACATCACCTCACTCAACTGCTGTCTTCCTTTTTATTCACGCAGTATTTTTAAGTGAATAGGCTTTAGGTGTTTCCGTCGGACTACAATTTAAGTGTCTGCAAAGCTAGAGTGAATAGGGTCTTTATAAATTAGCACGCTTTACCATCAACGATTGCATCACTGCTTACCATCAGGCGGGATTGCGGTGTAGCATAGTTTATCATTATCATCAACCTTTTATCGTCCCACTGCTGGGCACAGGTTTCCTTTCATATAGAGAAGGACTGAGCGTAATCACCACGCTTGCTCAATTTGGCGATTAAAGACTTAAACAAGATGTTTTCCTTCACCATGTAATCACTCATTGGTGTCCATGATATACTTAGAAAGTACATATAACTTAGAAAACGTAGAAAAGGGGGAATGAAATCATGCAATTCCCTCGCACACTCTCCAAAATGCATCCTATAGAACACCGACTGCCTGGCTACTTTTCGCCAGTTCAACAACATTCATTGAGTTATTTAAGGTGTTGAGCAGTATGCAATTTTTTTTAATATATAAATTATAAACTAGCACTTGACCGCAGTCCCACCTGATGGTAAGCAGTGATGCGATTGTTGTTGGCAAAGCGCGCTAGTTTATTAAGAGTCTATTCACTCTAGCCTTGAAGACACTCAAATTGTAGTTTGACGGAAGCACCGCCGCCGGCAAATTGTTCCAGTCCCTCGATGTACGCGGTATAAAAGAAGAAGAGAAACGCTTCGTCCGGATCGTAGTAGTGTTAATAACGTATGGGTGGAAAGTCGCCGTTCGGCGGGTCGTCCGATGATGGAACGGAGATGGGGGAATGAAATCATGCAATTCCCTCGCACACTCACCAGCAAATGTAGCTAGGTAGACTATAATATAGTTATCTAATATTTCATACTTTTTCCTCCTAATGCCATTCTATGCCAGAACAGACACACTCAAAAATAATTTAAGTCTGGTACCAATTCAAGAAACCTTAACTCAATACTTTAATCACTAATTTTGGGTTCGTGACACCATTGAGTTCCATTTTTTCTGCGTCTAGACGTCCACTTTCTGTGTATCTTTAGATAACTTTGAATAATAACTAATAATCAGAAACGGAGTGTCGTATCTCACTTGCGAACTTACCCACTTTCTAAAATATTTTTGCGTCAAGAACCACTTAGTAAGAATTATTGGACAATATTAAAAGTTACATTACTCACAAACACATAAAAAACACCCTCAATGGCGCCAAAAACTTCGTTATCTATGACTATTGTATTGACTTTTAAAAAAATGTAATCTTTCCGTCAAATACACAAAAAAGCTTCCAGAAACCGATAATGGACAAAAAATTCTAACAGATTAGTTATATTTTTTTAAATCCTGTTTAGGTTTTACCATTGTTTTTAAATATTTTATGGCTGCACAAGTTAAAGGACAATACAGATTCAATAACTATAAAGTTTCTGAAGCATAGAGGCTTCATCACTCAAGTATTCCTTCACAGACGTGCACTTGTGTCTGTAGTCTATGGTATTGTATAAAATATGGTCACCGGCAAAAGTGTTCAAGCAGTTTTGTATTTTTTAATCACTTGAAATTCTAATAAAAATGTGAAGGGTGATAACTGCTTACTTACGGTGTAATTACACTTGAGTTACGGGTGAAGAGATATTTTGATTTTAACAGATCTTGCCCATATATCAAGAATATCTATATAATTTGCATTAATTTACTATAGCTTCAATAGAAAATGACTAGAATAAAACCAGGCTACAAAAGTACCAAACATATATATATGTATAATAATTAGGATTTTATCTAAGTCAGTATTTTCGAGCAGTTGATGGTAAAGCGCACTGGTTTATTAAGAGCCTATTCACTCTAGCCTTGAAGGCACTTAAATTGTAGTCCGACGGAAACACCACCGCTGGCAAATAGTTCCAGCCCCTCGATGTAAGCGTTATAAAAGACAAGGCGAAACGCTTCGTTCAGATCGTTGTGGTGTCAACAACGTAAGGATGAAAACTCGCCGGACGAAGAGTCGTCCGATGGTGGAACATTTTGGAACAGTATTTTGGAACTCTCCAAAATACTCTATTAATCTAAAAATTAAGCTAGGCTAAGTTGCATTATGTATCACATATCATGGTTAGTGGGGCCCGGATAGCTGTAAGTCCACCAAAAAGTATCTGGGATTGGTGCTCGACAGCCGATGGGAATTCGGGCCCCACTTCCGTCGGCTGGCGCGCAAGCTGATGGGTGCAGCAGGCGCGCTGTCAATGTTATTTCCCAACATGGGGGGCCCGAGCGCCGCCTGTAGACAGTTGTACGTGGGAATCGTGCGGTCCATGGCCCTGTATGGGGCCCCTGTGTGGGCGTTGGACCTGACTACACTCGCCATTCTGCGCAAGCCGCAGAGGGCGATGGCCGTCAGGGTCGTCTGCGGGTATCGCACGATTTCCTACGAGGCGGCTTGCGTCCTGGCCGGATCCCCGCCCTGGGACCCCGTCAGGTCCTGGTGGCGGACTGGCGGCAGTGGCTTATGCGCCCTACCGTTGAGGCGATCCGGCCAGTATTCGACGACTGGCTCGGGAGAAGGCTCCTTGTCGTTCAGGGTGACACAGGTACTCTCGGGGCACGGCTGCTTCGGCAAGTACCTGCGTCGCTTAGGCAGAGAGGGCGGCTGACATCCATTGAGGATTTCCACCCCGGAAAAAAAATGGCATTATAACGCAACTCAGCCTAGCCAAATAAAGGTTCAAAATCCGTCTCATATTTGAATAATTTTTCTTAAAACTTTTGTGCTCATCTACACTGTTTATGTTCAGTAATCACTTTCTAATGCATGTTTTATGACCCGTTATAGTGTATGTTTTTGTTTTATGTCTGTTCGCCTATCCTAAGTCCTAACCCAACTGAGGCGCTGGACTTTATGTTCACCATTTTTATGACCCTCGTGACGTATGAACGACTGCTCTTAAAAGGATTTTAATCTTTTATTTATAGCTGAATTGGATTTTTAGATGAAATGGATTTTATTATTTGTTTTGATACAGGATTGGATTTTTTCACAGATTAAAAAAAAAAAACAACAGACAAAAATTGCCCACCGTACAGTCAGCAAGAAAATGGGTAATTTCAGTAATAAAATTCACCAATTTTATTACTGAAATTACCCATTTTCTTGCCATTATCTTTTCTCTTCAAAACCAAGAAACAAAACACTTTGATGCGGTGGCATCAAAGAGTTTTGTTTAGTTTTTTTTATATATAGACTTTGCCCCACACCATAAATTTCTCTTGTATCATGGATGCATTTACAAGCACATAAACTCAAATACACAAACAGCCATACGCTGATCAATTATTTACAAGTCATACAGATATTTCTTCCGTGCGGGAATTGAACCCGCTACACGCAGCGCAGCACTCAATCGCTTAGACACTTTTTGTTTTTTCCGCGGTGGAAAATCCTCAGTGGATGTCCGCCACCATGTGGTGGACGACAAGGTCTGTCAGACTCCTACTGACTAAAAACCACCCCGGTGTCTTGTCTCTCACGTTTGCGGGGGGCCGCGGGAGTCCAGATTCCTCCGCAGCCCCACACTCTCGTGCTGGCCCGGTTGTCGGGGCCTCGCCTCGTGTACGGGGTAGTGAGATGTTTAGTTACCCCGTGCATCACCTCTAAGGCGCTCCATTCAATAGGGATATTAGTGCATTTTAGTCTATGGACGGTCAGGAGGAGGCTTCTCGTTGCCAATATACGCAGTCAAATTACTCCGTGAGCACCGAGTTCACAGGCTTAGGTTCGCTAGAAATTGTGAATCATGGACTCAAGAAGATTGGATTAGGGTTTTGTTCTCTGATGAAGCCAGGATATCTCTGTTCGGCGAAGATCAATGTCGACGAGTGCTAAGAAGACAAGGAAAACGCTTTGCAGAGGCATATTTCGAAGAAATCACAGCTTATGGTAGGGGCTCTGTTATGTTTTGGGAAGGAATAAATTCAATGGATCGTACAGAGTTAGTCTTTATTGAAAACGGCTCACTGACTGGGCATCGATACATAAAGGAAGTTCTAATTCCTCATGCACAACCCGCATTGGTCGCTCTAGTTGAAGACTCGATTTTTATGGACGACAATGCTCGTGGCCACTGATCTCCCGATGTTGAAGCGTATATGCAAGAGGTCGGCGAGGTCGTTTGGATTGACCAGCTCGCAGTCCCTATCTCAATCCCATTGAGCATCTCGGAAACGGGACCTCCTGAAACGGCATCTGAGATCAGTACAACCGGCTCCGCAGACCATCAGAGAGCTGAAGAATGTGATTACTGCGGAGGGGGAACGTATTCCGCAAGCAAGTATCAGGAATATACTCGCTAGCATGCCCGGACGAATTCAGGCTGTGTTTTTAGCTAGAGGGGGTCACACTAGATACATTTATCTCCTTTTACTTTATTAAAGAAAAACAAAAAAACTTTTTTAATTTTAACTCCATGAACATATGCACTACTAGCGAATATATACTACTAGCGAGGTTAAGCAGTATTTCCCATAAATCTCATGAAAACGATTATTTTCTTATTAATTTACCAAATTGTGAGGATAAAACTACCTATAATTATCAAACAAAGCAATATTGACATTTCAAATGGTTCATTGCTTAGGTGCCCGTTTTTTTTGGCAAATGAGTTCTTATTATAAAACAAAATCAATTTCTTCCTTTCTTTATTTTTTGGCTTCGCACGGTTTGTGCATTTAGCCAATGTCAAGTAATTATGAATTATTCATGTAGAAAAAGACTGCAGCGTGACCCGTCTTACGTGTGAGGTTTGGGGCAAAGTCATGATCTGGCCACTATGCTGCGATATTTCACCGTTCTTTATAAACTATTTACTAAATGCACTTTTTACTACATAAATCACGCACTTTTATTTAGTAAACAACACTATAAATAATTTTAAAAGTCCAATGAAAAACGAGCGTGACACTCAGCGTGACTTTCCCGCCAAAACTCCAAAATCAATTGCTCTTTCCCTATGTTCCTTATATGATTCAATCTTTAAAACAACGGATTATGATCCAGTTTTTTTTAAATAGATAGTGATCAAAGAGGAAGGGTTATATGTACAATAATATCCATTAAATTGTGGAGAAATGAAGAGGCGTGCGAAGAGGCTGATTGGTGACCCTGATTTAACTCGAGTTGGTCTCCAAAGCCTAGAGCACAGGCGTAGAGTAGCCAGCCTTTCGGTGTTCTATAGGATACATTCTGGAGAGTGTGCGAGGGAATTGCACGATTTAATTCCCCCATCTCCGTTCCACCATCGGACGACCCGTAGTACGGCGAGTTTCCACCCTTATGTTGTTAACACCTCTACGATCCGGACGAAGCGTTTCGCCTCGTCCTTTATACCGCGTACATCGAGGGACTGGAACAATCTGCCGGCGGCGGTGTTTCCGTCGGACTACAATTTGAGTGTCTTCAAGGCTAGAGTGAATAGGCTCTTAATAAACTAGTGCGCTTTACCATCAACGATTGCGTCACTGCTTACCATCAGGCGGGATTGCGGTCAAGCGCTGGTTTATATTTTAATATAAAAAAAAAAAAAAAAATACTAATATTGTTGAGGTTTCTAATGTTATGTCGTAAATAATTACTTTTTATCCACCGCGTTTGCAGTTAAACGCAGGCTGAACCCGACGAAAATTATCAAAATAATGAACTAAATATTGTACACATTGGAAAGGTCTACAAAAAAGTCCACGATGGTATATGTCTATCTCATAAGGATATCACATTTTTTTTTGTCATTTACTTTTTACGACAAATACCGGCAAAATTTCGAAGGGATTTTAACCAGTACAGCATTATTCCTTATCCAATTTAATACCTTAAATACGATGTTTATTAAATATAGATCTATATCGCCCTTTACAGCATATGATTTAAATGAATATTTTCGAAGATATTACAGATTTAAAAATTGGGGCGGTTTTTATACAACATTCATAGTTTATCTGTAGTGTGTTTAGTTAGTATCAGCATTGCACCCGCCCGAAGCCGGGGCGGGTCGCTAGTATGCTTTATATAATATGCTTTTTAAAAGGTTTTATAGGAACCTAGACCGTTTTCCTGTTTAGCTAAAACTACTTACGTACTTACATAAAAAGTTGAGAGTTTGCTTGCAAGAATTTGAAGTGTCAGATTCCCCATCACGTCATGTGATGTTGTTTACGCTACAGTCAGGTTTTCTATTACCACGGCATGTTTGTGGAATACGATGCAGTATTGGTTGACGTCATAGTGTAGTTTTGTAGAAACGAATATACGTTTGGCGTCCACATTATATCCTGTTTTGGTTCGGGCACTAACGTGTGTAGATACGATTAATCTTGATATTGTATTCTTCTATTCTGTTGTTTTCCAAATTGATTCTCTTACCAGCCTTGATCCTTTCATAGCATCTAATATTACTTCTGACTTTGCATCGCAGTGAAAATCTCATCCTCGTCAATTCTCATTAATTCATCTAATAAGGTTGTCGTTGGGTTACTATAATAATAACAATTTTCATTTAATCTCCCTTCACAAAGCTGATTTAAAATAAGTGTAGGTATACAATAATGTCTCATCTGGATTCCACCTTTGCGAAAGACTGGTGCTTGATATAGGTATTTGGGAAAAACCTGTTTTAAAGCCCCTTCCACTGCTCGAACTAGCTTTTACAGAGATACTGTGCAAGAGTCGAAAGTAAATAATAGGCATAACAAAAATAAAAATTTAACTAAAAATCAAACGATATGCTTAACACAAATAAAAGAAGGAGTAATAACAATAGGAAATGCCTACATTGCAAAATTAGTTGTGGAGTCATGTTGTGAGACGATGAGTGAGTGAGTGTGGTGACCTTGTGTGGAGTGTTGGACTAATAGGAGACGTAATTGTGTACCTACACAATTACGTCTCCTATTAGTCCAAATTTAGATCAGCAGTGCGCGTGTAAGGTGATTTTTGTAGGACTACGCCTCGCCACCGTCGGTCCCCATCGCCACTGTATGGCACTGGACACACAGAAAAGACGTAAGACGCAGACGGTGCCCGGATATTTGTCTCTACCGCTTCCCTTTCGTACAAAATGTTTAGATGCGTCGCGACGCAAAACATACAGAAGACACGGCCCTTCATCTCTTCTGTGTGTCCAGCGTATTATGTATGTTTTGCATCGCGACATAAGCGTCTAAGCGCCTAAGCTTTGTGACACCACGGTCGCGGTAGTTGCTTTGAACTCGAGCGACGAGTATTTCTCTCCACCACGACACCAACACCTCACCGACGGGGAGGAAGCCGGCCGACGGACCGCTTAGGACCTTGAGGGCCATCGGCTTCTGACAGGGTCCCAGCTCCCGGCGAAAGTGTACAGCGCATGAGATGGACACGATCCGTGAATGAAAATGTCGTGCGCTCATACTATGGGGCTAATAAGTTTATCAATATTATTCCAAATTACACGCATTTCACCAGTTATGTTTATCAATGCCTTCCACCGACTTCATGTATTTTGGCACTTTGTTGTACAGTTTGGGAGCCATTGCGAATATGCTTTTCTGAAATAATACAGTCTTGTGTGGAACCGAATGTAGCTTATCAGCTCTACGCAAGCTAGTAACCTGCGAAAATTTAGACAGGTTGCGCCTGACGAAAAGAACAGTTTCGTATATATATAAGCACGGTAAAGTCAATATTTTTAAATTTATAAAATGAGGTTTACAACTGTCGGTTCTTTGTAAATTACACATGGCTCGGATGCAACGTTTTTGTGCAATAAAAGCAGTTTCCTTTCCAGTTGCATTACCCCAAAAAATTATGCCATATCTTAAACACGATGCAACCAGTCCATGGTATGCTGTCAATAACGTTCGTTCATTTACAGTTTTCCTCAACATGGTCAAAGCATACGAATATTGGTTAAGTTTACCGCATACTTTCTCGATTTGAACACGCCATTTCAATGTACTCTCTATATGTATTCCTAGAAATTTTGTGGTGTCTGTTTCATTAATACTAACGCCGCTATGGATTACATTAAGATTTAGTCTGTTAGTCATTCTTTGTCCAAATTTCATAATTACGGTTTTACTTAAATTAATTTTTAAGTTATTATACTCTAACCAATTAATTATAGATTCAATGTTTTTATTTATGTCAGATTCAAGATTATTAATATTGTCATTGTCAAAAATTATAGTACTGTCATCTGCAAACATTGTCATGGGGTAGTTAGTTGCTGTAGGCAAGTCATTAACATATATGAGAAACAATAACGGTCCAAGCACACTCCCTTGAGGTACTCCATATGCAATATTTCTGACACTAGATTCAAAACAAATTTCATTTTTACTCTTATCACTTACTCGTTTAATAATTGTAAATTGTTTTCTATCTTTGAGATAAGATGCTAAAAAAACTGCAGACGTTACATCTAACGCCATAAGAATTTAATTTTTGAAGCAGAATCTTATGGTCCACGCAGTCAAATGCCTTCGATATGTCCATGTATAAAGCAAGCACTGGCAATTTTTTATCTACTCTAGATGTAATTATATTCAAAAAGTCATAAATGGCCATGTTAATGGACTTATTTTTCCTGAAACCATTTTGATTGTCAGTGAATAGATTTTTCTGTTCAAAATATTGATTTATGCCATTATAGACGACCTTCTCAAAAACTGATAATATTGGTACTAATGCTATTGGTCTATAGCAAGCCATATTTTCACTGTCACCTTTCTTGAAGATAGGCTTTATGACCGTTATTTTCAATTTACTGGGAAACATGCCTTCTGTTATGCACATATTTATTATATGGCTTAGTACTGGTGCAATATAGGAAGAAGCACATTTTAATATTCTTGTACAAATGCTGTCATAGCCAGTACTAGAAGTATTTTTTAAGTTCATAATAATATTATAAACATCTTGCGAGGTAGTGGGACAAAAGAACATGGACGAGCATTCACTGGGCAATACTGATCGGTAACCCTTGTTTCTCAAGTGAGTAGGTTTAACTAGGTCAGCATAATAGTTATTAAAAGCTTGGGCAATTTTTACTGGATCTGTTAATATTTTGTTACCTACATTTATTTGTATTAGATTATCATCTGGTATCCTATCCTTATTGTTGTTTATTATTTGCCACGTCGCTTTAGACTTGTTTTTTGCTAGTTGTATGTAATTACTATTTTGCGATTTCTGAGTAAGTTGAGTAATCTTTCTAAATCTAGAAGAAAAACTTTTAAAATTATCTTTATTGTGCTTTGTCGGTGCCAACCTATACCTCCACAGTAATTCTCTTTTCCTTTTACTGCATACCTTAATTCCACGACTTATCCACCTAGGTCGCTTTTTAATTGATATTTTTATTTTTATATTTGGAAAGCACAATTCATAAAACAGTTTAAACAAATCATAAAACATATCAAAAGCAGCAGCAGCATCATTCTGCTCGTAAACTTCCGAGAAGCTCATACTTTTGATGCAGTCAATGAATTTGGTTACATTTTCTTTCGAATAACAAGTTGCAGTTTAAGTCCCATGAAACGTGGGTGCGAGCCTATTGACTTGATAAAATAACGGCAATCCCACCAACAATAGAAAAATTGCCGGGCGGCCGTGTAATTTGCAATACAATTGAATTTAGTCTTCTAGAAAAACTAGCGGTAAACATTTTCTTACTAATGTATTGACAATTGGCGCAAACACCGTGAAGGTACTTCCTGGCTGGCTGGCTGAATGAAAAACTATCTAAAATGTCTAAGTAAGTTATTTAAAAAGTTAGTTCAAGATGTGTTTTTTGCCTAATGACAGAAAACAATGTTAAAATACAGTCTGCACTGCGATTCTGTATCCATCTCATCATAACAAAGTGAGCGTGGAATGAGTCCGTTCGTGGAATGCCCCTATTATTAGTGTTTCTCGGTGGCAAGCCATAACATCGGCTGCCGGCCGAACTTACCATCCACCAGACAAAGTCTTGCCGCCAAACGATTCGTCGTGTTCCGGCATGATGTCTGGTGAAGCTGTACGGAGGACGGGTTTGAGCAGTTGTGTTGCGATGTGTGCAGGGTACGACGCGCTAAATGTTGTTATGTCTAGAGTTTGCTCTTGGAGGGTCTCCAGATCAATATCCCTCGTCGCAGCATCGTTGGTGGTGTTGTTGGGTTTAACATTGCATCAACTCGCTCAAAAGCCGTCTTCTTTCCTATTCACTCAGTTTTTTTTTTTGAATGAATAGACTCTTAATAATCAAAAAATCAAATCAAAAATCAAAATCAAATTTAATAGAGCTCCAAATTATTTGACATTAGTTTGTGTTTGGAGCCTCCTGTTAAGCAAATAATGCCTGTGTTAGGAGACTCCGCTCTTCCACAGCAGTATACAATTTTTACGAAACCTTATGTACATATAATTAACATGCAAGTATGTGTGCGTGTTTGTGCGTATGTAGTACGTAACTAGTGCGATTTTCCATCAACGATAGCATCACTGCTTACCATCAGGCGGGATTGCAGTCAAGCACTAGTTTATAATGAGGTAAAAATTAACATTATTGATAGTTCACTTTAACCTCATTTCATCTAACTTTTCACTGTGAGTTTTTTACAGAATCGACCACGTTCACAGTTAATTTACCTCTGACAAGAGCGATCTAACAACCTTATTGTGATGTGTATAAGGATCATAATGATTTTGACAATGGCAGCAAATCAATACATATTTCTGCGATATGGGCAGTGATGATAAATCAAGGGTAAATTAACTGCAAATGGTGCTTATTTATTTTTAATCCAGTAGAGATAATGGTGTGAGACAACTGACAATCCTTGATTTAAAAAATCGATTGCGCCAATTCTGAATGCAAATCTTTTCATTCAACTTTTTAATTTAACTAAATAAGTAATGACACCAAGGTGCAGGAGGATCTTGAGGAATCCTGGAGCCTGAAATCGCCAACCCGCATTGAGCAAGCGTGGTGTAAGTAGTAGTTTAATTTTATTTTAATTTTGTTGTCAAATTTAAATTTAGTACTTTAATTCTACTTCAATTTCAAAAATTTTATTGTTAATATTATTTCTTCTACAATTTTTATTTTAATTTTGCATGAATATTTTTCATATAATGTTGTTGCTATTTTATATGCTATCTCTATGGACCATCCATAGAGATAGCATATAAAATAGCAACTTTATTATTATAATTAATACTTACTTAGCAAATGGCTTGTTACATTTTCAGCTTAAGGTAAGAGCCGCCATTTTGTAACTTTGACTGTATCTTATCTATGGATTTTGACATTAACTTTCTAGTTCCGAAGCACCATAGGACCCATTGCTTGCAAGAGACAAAGGTTTCAAGGTTTCTTACGAAACATTAAGTACAATACATTAGTTATTTGGGTCGATAGAGAAAAACAAAAGTAGTCTATGTATCGATGTTTTAATATTGATATGCAGACAAAAGGTGCGAATGTAGCAAAGGTGGTTATTAAAGACTGAGCAGTTGTAATAACAGAATCTATACTAATCTATACTCAGAGTGGTGTTGACAAAAGAATAATAAATTATACATCGTATACCTCAACACATTCTCAGTCTACCCATAAAAAATCATAAAAATATGTCCATTAGTTTAGTGACAGAAAATTATTTTTTATTTTTCACATTTTCTACATGATGTACATGTTGATAAGGAAGCGTTTACAGACTATAGTAATAATGGCGCGAAAAAAGCAAATCGATACGGGATCGCGCTGTCGCCGATCGGAGGCCAGTGAACTAATATTTTTAAAGGATGTTCTATTCCGTTTGCAATTTTATGCGATTTAGTTTGTTTGAAATTTCCTTTTTTTTATTAGTGATGCTAGGTTTTTTTCTATGGTTTACGATTATTCCTATTAACCAGCATTGTTCGTGTTTTCATTTATTGTCGTATTGTCAGCACCACTCTGTATAAAGCTGAAGAGTTTGTTTGTTTGTTTGAACGAGATATTCTCACTAACTACTGGTCCAATTCGAAAAATTATTTTGCGTTGAATGGTCCATTAATCCAGGAAGGCTTTAGGAATAATAAATAATAATAATCGTCGCACACTGCGACGATTAGGAGCGGAGCATATAAAAAAAAAAACTAATATTAATCCTTATCCAAATAAATTAATAGTATCTATTTCATTTTGAACAAAATTATCCTTGAAATCACTTAATTTCGATTAACATCTTATAAGAAACTACAATTTTAAAATAACTCTTTTGGGGATAAAAATAAAATGTTCAAATGACTAACTCCACGCGAACGAAGCCGCGGGCGGCCGCTAGTAGAAAATATAAGAAGACTAATTCACGTATCTTGACGTGGTCCTCGAATACCGATGCCTCCCAAGGCTGCGATTTGTTCGAAAGAGATAACGAGACCTCTCCTTGGGTGTGAGTAAAACTCTGACACGCCACGCTTCCACTCTGCCCAGAGCGAAAGAGGTCTTTTGGTGACTTCCCATGCAAAAAAGCGTAATTCTTGTAACTTAAAACGTTTATTTTGTAAATTTGACGTATTTAAATAAATAAATGTTAAAATTCTGAATTAATATTCCGTATTCGTATGTCAGGTCGTGGTGGCCTAGTGGTTAAAACACCAGCCTCTCAAGTATGAGTGCGCGGGTTCGATTCCAGGTCAGGCAAGTACCAATGTAACTTTTATAAAGTTATATGTACTTTCTAAGTATATCTTGGACGCCATTGACTGAAGGTGAAGGAAAACATCTTGAGGAAACCTGGACTTAATAAGTATGAAACCGCCAACCCGCATTGAGCAAGCGTGGTGATTACGCTCAATCCTACTCTGTATGAAAGGAGACCTGTGCCCAGCAGTGGGACGATGAAAAGGTTTATAATGATGATGAATGATGATTCATATGCATTCCATATTACGTTAATAATCTGAAATCTAAATATAAATATTCTAAACATTACGTCAACTACCACTCAGGATCGTACCAGAATGCAGCAGCTTTTCATGGACATGATCCAACAGTGGTTCTTCTGACATATTCTGTGTCAGCACTTGAATTTCCTCATCGAATTCCCCCTTCGTCCTTTGCCGCCGCATCCTGTTACTGTGGGTATTCGGAGACTAGGGTCGGTGAACTCCATCTCGTCCGTACCCGTCAGGGGAGCCGTTGCATTCAGAGCCGTCAATGGGACCAACCATCGATGGGACGCTCCTGTCACCAGCTAGTCTCACTTTCACACGACCTTTTCGCTGATCCCAGTAACATAATAAACATGGCTGTGTTCTGTCATACCTATTTTATATTCATGCGACGGCTTCTAGAGAGATGCGTCAAACATGTCATGATAAATGATAATGATATCTGATGCGTGGGAGATAAGATTAATATGTCAATGCACCTTATGGAAAATGCTGCAATGAATTACTTATAGAAGAATTTGAAGTCGACAAGTTTGAAGCTTCTCTATTTTTCAAAATAATCAGTATAACTAGCACAGGTTAGTACGATATTAGAAAGCGTGTTCCGATTCATACTGGGATACAATAAGATAATCAATCGAATCAGCAGATCATGGGTTCAGTGGGTAACATAACTGAATACAGGTAATTACAGCGAGTGTAATATTTTGTCGTCCTCCGTGGCGTTGCGGTCAACACGCCTGCCTGCGACGTGGAGGCCCCGGGTTCGATGCCCGGCCAGGTCATGATGGAAAACGATCTTTTCCTGATTGGCCTGGGTCTTGGATGTTTATCTATATATGTATCTATTATAAATATAGTATCGTTGAGTTAGTATCCCATAACACAAGTCTCGAACTTACTTTGGGGCTAGCTCAATCTGTGTGATTTGTCCGTATATATATATTAATATTGCTCCGATAAAGGGACATGTATTTTGTGGGTATATCCCTGGATATACCCACAAAAGAATTGTGGAGGTATAAGGGGCAGCGTAAAAAGCTTACTCATCCACTATTGAAAAGGGAGGATCCTCCGAACACACTGGGACTGTCTGGCGGCCATTTTGCCCGCCGGTTGCGGACTTGTATGCGTGCTCGTTGCATAGTAAACTTTGCTTGCAAGATTTAGGATTCGCGTAACGTCAGTATGACGCGTTGCTCGCATATAGCGTTGTACATAGGTACCGCTACAGAATATTTTTGGTAGACAAGGTCGATTTATCTATACCTTAAGTGCCGTTAAGCACTGCGTAGTTATTTGGTAAGACTTATGATACAGCCAGTAAGTACTCGTAGTGTTGCATAGCCTCCCAATGTCACGAAAGTGCCTTGTCATTGACAACACTAACCATTCACTCGGTACACCATTATCACGGAGCTTTCTAAGACAATGAGTAATTACAGGCATTCTGTCTTTAGTGAAGATCTAATGGAGGATACATATTACATATACTTCGATAAAAAATTAATCGTTGGCATGTACCTAACACTTTTTGTGGGAGAAAAAATATAATAAATGGTTTGATTAAAAATTTATTTCTCGCTTTGCTGTGGGCGTATATTCCTTATGTTCACTCAACAAAACAACGTAAATAGAGCAATAAATGTTGTTGAACGGTCAAAATGAAGCCTATTGCTGCAGAGTGTATTCCGCAATTACCCTATCGAAAAGTGTTGTTTTAAATTTTAGTATTATTTGTTATAGTTTTAATTTTATTGTTTAAATGTTTTTTTTTTTATAAAATTATAAACTAGCGCTTGACCGCAATCCCGCCTGATGGTAAGCAGTGATGCAGTCGTTGATGGTAAAGCGCACTAGTTTATTAAGAGCCTATTCACTCTAGCGAAGACACTCAAATTGTAGTCCGACGGAAACACCGCCGCTGGCAAACTGTTCCAGTCCCTTGATGTACGCGGTATAAAGGAGGAGGCGAAACGTTTCGTCCGGATCGTAATGGTGTTAACAACGTAAGGGTGGAAACTCGCCGTATGACGGGTCGTCCGATGGTGGAACGGAGATGGGGGAATTAAATCATGCAATTCCTTCGCACACTCCCCAAAATGCATCCTACAGAAGACCGAAAGGCTGGCTACTCTACGCCTGTGCTCTAGGCTTTGGAGACCGTTAGAATTGTTTTTATTAAATTTTATTATATGAGTAAGTTTCAAAAATGTATGTCGTGAAATGTATCCTTTCTGCCGCATTAGGTTAAGCAATGTGTAATGGTATTAAGTGAGTGAATAAATAAAACACTTTGACCTTAAACTTAGTGTAATATTGGAAAACAAAGTATAATGTGGCCATTGCTGAGAATCAGGCGTTTCCTCTATAAGTGCGAGAAGACTTAGTTTAATAACTTCTACGTTGCTAAGATTAACACTTGAGTGCAGTCATCATGTTTGTTTTTTTTTTTTAATAATTATAAACTAGCACTTGACCGCAATCCCGCCTGATGGTAAGCAGTGATGCGATCGTTGATGGTAAAGCGCGCTAGTTTATTAAGAGCCTATTCACTCAGAAAAACTGAGCGAATAGGAAGAAAGACGGCAGTTGAGCGAGGTGATGCAATGTTAAACCCAACAACACGACCAACGATGCTGCGCCAAAGAGAGATTGATCTGAAGACCCTCCACGACCAAACTCCCAACACAACAACATTAGGCGCATCGTACCCGGCACACATCGCAACACAACTGCTCAGACCCGTCCTCTGTACGGCTTCTCCAGACATCATGCCGGAACACGACAAATCGCTTAGCGGCAAGGCTTTGTCTGGTGGGTGGTAACTTCTGCCGGCGGCCGATGTTACGGCCTACCACCGAGCAAACAAACAGCCTTTATTGGTTCACTATAAGGACACAACCCTCCACTTTTTTAGAAGGACTAGCGGCCGCCAGCGACTTCGTTTGCGTGGAGTTAGTTATGCTCTGCTCCTATTAGTCACCGCGTGATGTTATATAGCCTGAACACAAAAATACTTTTTCAAATACGGACCTGTAGTTCCTGAGATTAGCGCGTTCAAACAAACAAACAAAAAATTCTTCAGATTTATGTATTAGTATAGATAATGGCCCCAAAATTACTACAATTCATAACATAACATCATCATCAACCTTTTTATCGTCCCACTGCTGGACACAGGTCTCCTCTCATACAGAGAAGGTTTGAGCGTAATCACCACGCTTGCTCAATGCGGGTTGGCGATTTAAAACTTATAAAGTCCAGGTTTCCTCAAGATGTTTTCCTTCACCTTCAGTCAATGGTGTCCAAGATATACTTAGAAAATATATATAACTTTAGAAAAGCTACATTGGTACTTGCCTGATCTGGAATCGAACCCGCGCACTCATACTTGAGAGGCTGGTGTTTTAACCACTGGGCCACCACGACTATTATACACACAGGGGGGTAATCGCACTAAATAAAACAGTAGAAATTCAACTTTTGTTCGTATCTAATCCAGTTAAAGTTGTGGTTTAGTTTCGATTGAAGTAAAATCAATATATGAGATATAATAATTAAAACTAAATAAATTATAACTAAATCTAATCGCTTAGACGTAAGTTTGACAAATGGCACAGAAAAAGTTAGCTTTGCTTCAACTTTTACATTTGACAGAGGTTACGTTCCAATTGCGATCCAGTTATGATTTCACCTGTCTAAAGGTTAGCACGATACGAAACATAACCAAAGTTATAGTTTGGTTGCGATCCAATTCTGTTTTGGTTCTATTTTTTTAGCGCGACTGCTCCCCTGATGTCGCTGTCGATATCTACACGTCACTGTCAAAATGTCTCGATCTGCATTATTGTTGTTCTTCTTCATCTCAGTCTATAGAGATCTACTGCTGGACAGAGGCCTGTCCCGAGGCTTTCATTCCATTTTGAGGCATTGCCATAATTGGCTTGTATCCTAAAAAATAATTTAATGTCCATTAGATAGATTTCTAAAAAATATTGAACACGTATTTTTTATTTTTCCTTTTATTCAAATACTTAGGAAAATATATAGATTTGAAATGTCGCATGACGTCACGCCGTCGTACAAAATATACCATGGCGTGACGTAATTAGCCCCCACTCCGTAACTTTAATACGCTATATCTCAGTAATTTGTGGTAATTTCGACAAAATAAAAAATACGGGTCTTCATTTTTTTTATTATTTATAAGACGGACTAATTATTTTTTTGAATTTCATACCTTGGATACATCCCTATTCCCAGGCTTGGCAAGCGGGTTCGGGATCGCAGTAATCTATTATTTTATTTTTTTTTTTATTTATTTATTTATACATCAATTTCAGGCATCACAGCCCATACAACACAAACAATTCAATATTAAAATAAATCCAGAAATACAAATATAATAAGTAAAATACAAACAATAACCAACTACATATACAAATATATTATGCAAATGTCAAAAAAATGTCAAAAAATAAAGAAATAAAAAGTGAAAATATTTAATAGTATGCCTGCCTCTGAGTCATTTGTTTGTTTGTCAGTACATTAATCATATAACAATGGTTAATATATTGACAATCAAACCTATTCGCAAATACGCTCAGGATAGTGTTGGAGGTGATCCGGAGCCTGCGCCCCAGAGACGCGCACCGCTTTCGCATTGTCGTGTAAAAACAGTCGACACGGGCATCGGCAAACATACCCGAGGCGCTGCAGTGCCGGGGCAGCCCCAACAACACCCTGAACGCATTATTATACTGTACACGGAGAGCGCTATACTGCCTCTGGGTATATGACACCCACAGGCCCGCCGCATACAGGGACATACAAAATGCTCTGAAAAGAGTTATTTTGACGGCCCCCGAGCAACGAACAAATCTGCGGGCAATCATATTGGCCCTCACAGACAACGCCCTCCGCTCTCTATCGATGTCCGCATCATCCCTCAGGTCAGAGGTCACGATATGCCCGAGATATTTAAACCGTTGGACTCTATTTAATCCAACACCGTTCAACGTAATAGGCGGAACAGAATCCAAGCAGCTCCGACCCCTGGCCTGAAAGACCATGCATTCGCTCTTCTTTGCGTTGTATACTAAGCCATGATCCTGCGCGTAACGCTCGCAGACACTCAGCAACCTAGACAGACCACACACGGAAGCGCTCAGCAGCACCATGTCGTCCGCATAACTAATATTGTTGACACAAACACCGTCAATATGGCAGCCGACACGGGTGCTACTGAGCTCCTCTATCAGTGCGTTTACGTACAGGTTGAACAGCTTGGGCGAGGTCAGCCCCCCCTGCCTTACCCCGCACTCCAACCCGTACGGCTCCGACAGAGCACCCGACCATCGAACTACGTTGACCTGGTTAAAATACCAGTACCTGAATATATTTATTATTTCAAGGGGCATTGAGATGTTAATTAATTTTTGCCGGAGAAGCGCTGCTGCCCGCTTCCCTGGTGAAAGTTCCCTCAGTCGCCTCTTACGACACCCTTGGGAGATATTGGATGGTACTATTCTATGCCTGGTACAACACGGGTCATGGTCGTAACATTATATCTCTTTGAGTCCTTGTCGTTTTAACACTAGGCCACCACTGCTCTCCTAGCGTAATAACGGTATCAATAGAATAACAAGGTAGTTTCTTCTTCTGCCTATAGATGTCCACTGATGGACAAAGTCTTCCTCCAAGGCTTTCCACAATAACCGGTCTTGTGCTGCCCGCATCCATCGGCTTCCCGCGACCTTGACCAGGTCATCGGTCCACCTTGTTGGGAGTCTCCCTACGCTGCGTCTTCCGCTACGTGGCCGCCACTCCAGAACCTTACTGCCCCATCGGCCATTGGTTCTACGAGCAATGTGACTTGCCCACTGCCACTTAATTTTAGCGACTCGGAGAGCTATGTCGGTGACTTCGGTTCTACAAGCTAGCTTATACTGTTTTTATTACCACTGACGCGCGGCATACCGTAGTTAACCCAAAACAAACGAAGACCCATAAAATAAACAAGTGCCTAGGTTGGTAAAGTTGTTTTTTATGTTCTTTACCTTTTAAAGAAAACATCAACCCGAGTTACAAGTTTTAAGGCAGGTTTACATATTTGATGACGGAGACGAATTTCTAAAAGCCCGTCTATCTTGTTACAGGACGAATTGCTCAATAATTTGAAAAAAAAAAAAATGGACGTGAACTCGTTTTTTCGCTAGATGAGGAAGTAAATATAATTTTTGAGTAGAGTAAAATGGGTTCTAAAATCTTATTTTGAGCGTTCTCTGATTTTCTCGAAAGTACCTACAATTAGATTTAACATTTCATCGATTACACAAATTTTAATTGATAGAATTAATTGAATTGTAAAATTTGCCAATTCAATTATTCTTTGGCAGCGTTTGCAAAATTAAGCAAGATGGGCTGATTGATCTTTTTGCTGACTGATAATTTTCGCTTCGGCTTCGCACGATAACTTATTAAGCTTATCATATATTCTAGCTGGAATTAACCATATACAATAGACATTTACTAAATTTAATTCAAGTTGGTTGGGTGATTTGAGGATTGTGTACGAAGGCCATCATTATCATCTCAGCGGTAATCCCATTCGCATCCGAAGCTTTTTCTGCTTTAAACTCTGGGATCCGCTTTACCAGTCTAACTGCTAATTTTGGCTAAACTTTGATATTTTCCGTGAAGAGACTGCCCTCTGACCTGCACAACCCGAAGGCGACATCGAATCATTGCAGTTAGACCAATTCTTGGACTTTTGAGGGCTCTAACAACCCATAACGACTGCCATTAGATCTCGGTATGGCAACCGGGACCAACGGCTTAACGTGCTTTCCGAGGCATGCCCAGAGCAGTGTAAATATTCATATTCATGCAAACAAGTATTTTCACTGCGCGGGTATCGAACCCACACCTCCTTGTGTAGCGGCCGTGTTCGCTACTGCTACGCCACGGAGACCGTCCATTGTGTACGAAGATCGAACATCAACAAATTCTATTTACCAAATACATACTTACTTAGTAACAGATTCCCCATCTCATGATGATGTTATTCACTAACCGATTCAAATAACATGCATAAACATGCTTCCAAATACAATATTACAGTGACAGGCAAATTTGCAACCGTATATGCAAATAAAACAAACATTGTCATAACACGTTTCTGCCTCTTGACATGACATTGCAGTGTGTACAATCAATTGCACTTTGGAGGCAACACTTTGATATTGGCAAGGCCTTTTTGGCGTAGCCGTAAGGGCGACTTTCGCTGTCTAAGTGTAGCTACTGTGTCCTGTTGACATTACTTGTAACTATTGCTGTTGCCTTACCTTGCTATTAGACCATTGTTTAAAAACTTATGTAGGCAGATATGTTTAAGTTACTACTTTGTTTTTCGATCCATTTTTGTCTGACAACAGTAGGGCAGTAACTGTCGCGACATGCATATTACAATACAATTCAGATCGTAAATGGATGTTTGATGAAGTCAATGAACTCTCTTTGTAAGATGAAGTTCCACTGCAAGATAGGCGAGACGGTACAGTAGCGGTATTGAGTAGAAATCTCGCGTTGATAAGTTAGGTTAAGTGCACTGTCAATAGTGTCCATCCAAGTGAGCTTTAAGTGACTACAATTCACTTAAAGCTCACTCTATCGAAATGGCTTGGCATTAGCGGTATCCGCAACATGATTATGATACTTATGTATATTGAAATCATCATCAAAACAGCTCGACTTCACTCACCGCTAAAACTACCCATAGGTTCTCTTTTCTGAACGATTATATGGTATCTTCTACCAAGCAAGTACCAATGTAACTAGACGCCAATGACTGAAGGTGAAGGAAAACATCTTGAGGAAACCTGGACTTTATAAGTCCGAAATCGCCAACCTGCATTGAGCAAGCGTGGTGATTACGCTCAATCCTTCTCTGAATGAGAGGAGACCTGTGCCCAGCAGTGGGACGATGAAAAAAAAGGTTCATATTGTATCTTCTGTACTCTGTGTCTTATTTATTTTAACATTTTGATTCTGTAGCTTCTGCCTACTCCAGTGCGAAGAAGTCTTGATTTTATATTATACTAACTGCACCCCTTGGTTTCACCTAGAATATCGGCAAGAAATGTATCCTATATATATGTTAACCCATGTTAATTTCCTCCAAATGCGTTGACTAGTTTTTGGTTAAGAAACACACATCCATACAACAAATCATCATCATCATCATTATTTCAGTTGAAAGACGTCCACTGCCGGACATAGGCCTCTCCCAAGGCTCTCCATGACGACCGGTCCTGCGCCTCCCGCATCCAGCGGTTTCCCGCGACCTTCACCAGGTCGTCGGTCCACCTTGTCGGGGGCCTACCCACGCTACGTCTTCCGGTGCGTGGTCGCCACTCGAGAACCCGTCGGCCCCATCGGGCATCGGTCCCACGGGCAATGTGTCCAGCCCACTGCCACTTTAGTGTTGCAATTCTTCGGGCTATGTCGGTTACTCTTGTTCTTCTGCAATAAATACGTTTACAATATTAGTAGTATGTGTATTACAAATCTCCCGTTATCTGCATGATTATCGCCTTTTACATGTTAACTATTTGTTAACAATTCCTATTGTAAAAAATCATTAAAAAATCGACATTAATTTTACGTGATAGCCCTCCAAAAAAAGAAAGATGGATTAAATCCAGGTATTAAACACATTTTGTGGAATTCAACCAATGAATAAAGTTGAGGCATTTGTCAATACGATTTTGCTTATTTTAGTTACTTTCAAATCAACTGCATAATACATGCATGTGTTATATATGTATCCAAAAATTTTATCTATTAGGAAATTAGCTTAATGTGTCATATTTCATTCAAATCGGGCAAGCGTTCTATACAAATCATAAATATCTAAACAAATAAACTGTTTACATTAGTAGGAAGTAGAATTATTACTTTTATGAAAATCATCTATCTAGAAAAGGTTGTTAACATCTGACTTTTAGGCGTAAACTACTCATTGCCTCGCAACGGTTTGTTTACCTCTATTCTTTATCGAATTTGGCCGACATATCGGACTGTTTTCTTTCACCGTTTTGAGAGTAATGGTGTTGAAAATATGACGCGGTTCGAACCTACGACTTGTAAGTTACGGCCGATTCCACTGTTCTAAAAATTACTACAAAGATTCGCATAATTTCGTCAAAAGATACTTATAGCTTCGCTTCTGTCTCAGTTATAATTGAGACAGAAGCCTAACCCTTGGCACAGTAGTCAGTATTTAAGTGCTGTAGACTTGGAAGACTGCCAGACATTTAGGCGAGCTGGCACGATCCGGCCACTTAGCATCGAGCAGCCAGTGGGGGGTTGACACGAAAAACTAAGTTCAAGCACGTGCTTAGATTCAGTCTTTGGCGATCTTTACATTTTTAGAATATCAGCGGTTTTATGTTGAAATGAGAAAAGTAGGTATTGGATTGGATTAATCGTGACTCATTGAGGATGATAGGTTTTTAACCCATAACGCAAAGATGGAGGATATTATCTATATATGCACATATGAAAATGTCTGTTTTTGAAACCAATATTGGAGGGCTGTTTATAAACTTCAGTTAAATCAAATCGAATGTAACTTGGTATGTTGATAATATCTTGAATTATTTATAACGAATAAAATTACCAAATTCATCTGCTCCAAATTTTTTCACACACATTTTTTACTAAACACCGATTCTGAAATGAAATGAAATGAAATGAAATGAAATGAAATGAAATGAAATCGTTTATTAAGCAAGTAGGATCACCGATCACTTTTACACGTCATGTTTTTTTTATTTTTTCTTTTTTATTTTTTTTTTTTAAAACTAGATGAAGCCGGCATTTCCTAACTGACTACCTCTGAGAAGAAATAGCCGAAACAAACTCAGGGATCATCGTCTTTTTTAAAGTCCAGACATTAAAAATGAAAATGTTTACAATAATTTACATTATAATTACGCATATTGCTTAATAACAATGCTTAACAGAGCGAGCAGCTCAGTCCCAAGCCTCTCTATCCTCTAAATAATCTGAGATTTTATAATACCCCTTTTTGCAAAGTTTGGCCTTTATATAGGTTTTATATCGTTTAATGGGTAAGTTTCGAATGTCCATGGGAAGCTTGTTGTAAAAGTGTATACATTGACCCATGAACGAGTTGCCTACTCTGTGGAGACGAGTGTGATGTACAGCAAGATTGTGTTTGTTCCTGGTATTTATATTATGAACTTCGCTTATTTTCTTAAAATTAGATATATTTTTATGTACATACATAAGATTTTCAAATATATATTGCGAAGCTACAGTCAGAATGTTCACCTCTCTGAATTTTTCTCTAAGAGAATCTCTAGGACCAAGGTTGTAAATGGCTCGAACAGCCCTTTTCTGTAAAACAAAGATGGTATTGATGTCCGCACAAGTTCCCCAGAGAAGAATCCCATAAGTCATAAGACTATGAAAATAACTAAAATAAACAATTCTGGCTGTATTCACATCAGTTATCTGTCTAATTTTCTTAACAGCATAAGCGGCAGAACTGAGTCTACCCGACAGCTTCTCAATGTGAGGACCCCATTGTAACTTGGAGTCAATAGTCAATCCAAGAAAAACTGTCGACTCGACAGGGATCAACTCTACTCCATTCAGTTGAACATTGGTACTTAACTGCCTGACATTTGGCGTAGAAAATTTAATGAATTTAGTTTTTTTTTCATTCAAAAGAAGGTTATTTACATTCGATTAATGAAATCAATTATTTAATTTAATTAGCAAAACCATTGAGGCGTTGTAACAAAAATTAATGATTCCTTGCTATCGATGATGATTATACAAAAACGTATGCTAATCATTGCTGAGACAGATGATCGATCATTTATTATATCTAGTAGTAAACACGACATCATAACAAGCAATATATGTACATATGTCCAGTATAAGCTGACTTTTCATTGTACCAAAAGTCTATACAATGCGGGATCAGCTAAAATTAGATCTATACTGCTTGATACTCGTATGTCATCGTATGTATAAAACTATGTACTTCATTATGTAAGCATACGTAAATTAATTGAAGTAATCACGCTAAGTGACAATGATGATGTCATTTAAAAAACGTTACAAGAAACTTGTCTTTCAAAATGAATACAATCAGAGTGCTTGAAAGGTTGCATTAGATAAAGAGTTATCACAATATCCATTGTTTTCTTTGTCACTTTTGTTAGTATAGCCCTTTGGAGGCGTGTTGCGCATAAGTAATGATTGTTGCTTTGAATGAATTAAATTAATAAAATAAAAAAATGCACATTTATTTTAGAAGTGAAACTTTGTAACAATTAAGAATTTGAAAAGCTTTAGTGTGAGACACACACTCACACACACACAGAAAGAGAGATAGAGAGAGAGAGAGAGTTTTATACGGCTGGGTTAGTAGGTGGTGCCAAATGTGAGGCGTCCTTGTTTAACATAAAAGAATCTCCTTTTTAAGACATAATACATTTTTCCTTCAATATCCTTGCTATAGATGCAGTTCACTTAACAACCTTCTTTTAGTTAGTCGAAAGTAAAGTTTATGTCACATTATACATAATTAGCCTATACTGTTCCCACTGTTGGGACAGAGACCTCCTCTTGGTGAGAGGAACTGGGCGGTAATCTACTACGCTGGCCCAGTGCCGGTTGGTCACATTATACCAAAAGGAAAATCTACTGTCGTATCTACATTTTTTTTTTAAATAATTATAAACTAGCGCTTGACCGCAATCCCGCCCGATGGTAAGCAGTAATGCTATCGTTGATGGTAAAGCGCGCTAGTTTATTAAGAGCCTATTCACACAGAAAAACAGCGAATAGGAAGGAAGACGGCAGTTGAGCGAGGTGATGCAATTTTAAACTCAACAACACGACCAACGATGCTGCGCCAAAGGGAGATTTATCAGAAGACCCTCCACGACCAAACTCCCAACACAACAATATTAGGCGCATCGTACCCGGCACACATCGCAACACAACTGCTCAGACCCGTCCTCCGTACGGCTTCACCAGACATCATGCCGGAACACGACAAATCGCTTGGCGGCAAAGCTTTGTCTGGTGGGTGGTAACTTCTGCCGGCGGCCGATGTTATGGCCTACCATCGTCCTTTCTTATGCCAATTCATTTGGTGTCGGCGCAATATGTCTTTTCCTTCTATTTATCGTCATCTCCGTAACTACCCCTTTTTAACCTTATTGGCAATCACACAGTCCTTCTATCGTTTGCTCTGCTCTGCCTCTACTCTCATAACCATCGGCATTCATACTCAAAACTTCCCTCACGACATCTAAATTAAGTCTACTGCTGTATACCGAAGCTAATATTGATTTTAGTTATTATTACATAACTGACGCAATACCCTTCCGTATCGAATCCCACATGACATTAGATCCCCTCTCAGCAACAGGATGCACAAATCGAGAGTGGAGAGCGCGCTATAATTTGCATCGAGGGGTTACTTCTAACGGCTATGAGAATCGGATATCATATTGTGACCTATCATTATGACAATATGACTGGATGTTCGCACACTTATACATATAGAGGAAGTTAACCCTTATTTTGCCACTTGCTTTTGTCCTGTAGATCAATTCCTGTAATTTAAAACGTCCTAAATCTTGTCGCAGTCATATCTTTATTTCTTTAGTATGTTAATAGGACTACAGATAATATTTACAAACTTATAAAACTAAATAAACTACAAAACTATACTAAAGCTGAAGCTGAAGAGGCGGCAGAAGAGACAATAAAGCTGAAGAGTTTGTTTGTTTGTTTGAACGCGCTAATCTCAGGAACTACTGGTCGGATTTCAAAAATTCTTTTTGCGTTGGATAGCCTATTAATTCAGGAAGGCTTTACGCTAACATCACGCTGTAACCAATAGGAGCGGAGCATAGCTAGCTAGCTCTACGCGAACGAAGTCGCTGGCGGCCGCTAGTTATTAAATAAAAATTACTAAATAAAACTGTTACCCTAAATAAAACTATGAAAAAATTAGAATAGGTACAGAGAAATATTTTTTGTAAGTTATTAGATTTGAACTCGAACTAAGTACGTTAAATGCTTATGACGGCGTTAACCGTTTAGCCGAAGAGATAGTTAAAGTATGAAGGCAGTATATGTTAGCCGCAGTCATATCTCGGCGACAAACAAATGTCAAAAACATGTCAAAATATAGGGATTAAAGGGGGAAATAAGAAATATTTTTTGACAAATTTAGAGTGAGATCAGATGAGAATTACTCCTATGATCAAATTTGAAAATACCTACTTCATTTCAACACAGAAAGGTATGAAGGAAAGAGAAGTTAGGTGGACATATTATTTAATGGACAATAATTTTATTCCAACCTGCATGGCGATTGCGTAAACAGTAGGGATGGCTTCAATTGTTACAGTTCAGCAAAATCAATCGCGTTATTTAGAAAATAAAGAAAGAAATGAAAAACGTTTATTTGAAAATAAATAAAAATGGTTGAGGGAACATTCAGTCGCATCCAAGCAAAACGGCTGTCGCTCAGCATTAAGCTGCGACCCCATACAAAACAGAGCCCAGCGCTAGTTTTCAGTTATGTTGTATGTTGTTGAGCTAACAAATGTTTCAAACATTTATACATTATGATCCAATGGATTATAATTTTATATTTCCAAATAATTCAGATTGATATTTATAGTGTCTGTAGAGACTTATCCAATAAAGAGATATTCTAATGGCGGAGTTTCGTTAGTGTTTGTTGCATCAAAAATATTTAAAACCTTCTTTCCATGGACGCATTCTATAATTTCTACTTAAACTGTCAGGCGTGAAACGTAAAATATCTATTCATAGTTGAACCCAAATGCATTCTATTAATAACATCGAATTCTTTCCTTTGTTCCAACTTTACAACATAAACAAACACTTAAAAGCTCAGAGCACTTCAATTAATTAATCCACTCGATTTAAAAGCTTGCACTCAAACAAGACATTAACCACCGATGATTAATCGTACATTACATCCATACATTTAATCATATAGAACCATACAACCCACGTGGTTCTTGTACGTCTTTGTATGAGACTTGTACTGAATGTAATTAGTACTTTCGTCCCACAGAGAGCGATGACCTAAGACATCGGAGGTTTGAAATAAAAGATATTATGTCAAGCTTGACAGTTTATGATATGCATATACGATAATGTGCGTGGTGTGGATAGGACTACGATTGATAATAAAGACGTGCCGGTCGCTCTGTGAATGTGGACTGGATGAAGGTACATTGGAGCATATATTTTTCCAGTGCTCGAATAATAACCCAGCCCGTCCCAACTAACTTTCCATCTTTACTAACACATTCTTCCCCACAGCTATTTGGAGTTTTGATGGATTTTATCCGTATTAATGATATCAAATTATGATTATTTTTATGTGTTTGTCTATGTTCATATTTAATATAATTAACCATAATATATTTAACGTATTTTGTTTGTTTTAGTGTACCTACTAATACTTGTCTACAAGTCTCACATTGAAGACAGTGTTCATCATCATCATCATCATCATTTCAGCCGAAAGACGTCCACTGCTGGACATAGGCCTCCCCCAAGGTTCTCCACGACGACCGGTCCTGCGCCTCCCGCATCCAGCGGTTTCCCGCGACCTTCACCAGGTCGTCGGTCCACCTTGTCAAGACAGTGTTATCAAATTAGAATTGTATTTTACTTTTACATAGCACTTTAGACATTGGCAGAATTGTCGCCATCGGCACCATTGGCATAAACAAAAATAGAATAGAATAGACGTGCCTGTCAGTGAAGACCGATGACCTGGTGAAGGTTACGGGAAGCCGATGGATGCGGGCAGCACAAGACCGGTAATCAACCGGCAATCGTAAATGTACCGCTATAGACTGAGAAGAAGAAGAAATTAGTGAAGACTTAGGAGCGGTGAGCTTAGATTGAGCTGTCAATAGTGTCATTAAGAGGGGACTCTATTGCCGAGGAATTTGGAAAATAGGTATTTGAAGAAACTGTTGCCGTTGCGCTGCTTTTAACCTCTCCCGGTAAAGTGCGAAAAGGACAGTTGCAGCTCAGGCTGAGTTTACCTACAAAAACGTTGACTAAAAGACGTTTCGTATTCAGCTGTTTTCTTTTTCAAAACATGACAGATCTCAATTATTTTTATAACAAAATTTAGAGGAAAAATAAACCTATGCTTCTATTATTTTCTTTTTTGTCAAAAACTTATAACGTTTGTCTAATAATCATCTGAACATCGCAATAAAAATGGGTTACTTTTCGTTATTTTGAAGTATCGTATTTATTTTATTAATTAAGTTTCGGAAAAAAATCAAATACTTAATAGGGGCACGTATAATGACGGTGCAGAATGCAGAAAAAAAAAATTGCTCTAAAAGCATTACCTATCCACGAAGAAAATAGCGGAATACTTTTTTATAGAGAAAGCACCACTAGAGTTCCCTCTTAACTCAGTAAATGTGGTGAGAAGGTTACAGAATGGTATTGCTGATGACCTTTTATCGTCCCACTGCTGGGCACAGGTCTCCTCTCATACAGAGAAGGATTGAGCGTAATCACCACGCTTGCTCAATGCGGGTTGGCGATTTCAGACTTAAAGTCCAGATTTCCTCAAGATGTTTTCCTTTACCTTCAGTCATTGGTGTCCAAGATATACTTAGAAAGTACATATAACTTTGGAAAAGTTAGATTGGTACTTGCCTGACCTGGAATCGAACCCGCGCACTCATACTTGAGAGGCTGGTGTTTTATCCACTAGGCCACCACGACTTAAATCAACAGCCATATCATCAGCAATCATGATATGGCTGTTGATTTCTTTATTAGAAAGACTGACCCGCTGTCTGACTGTCATGCCCTATATACCTAGAGCTTTATTTAGGTAATTAGTTTTTACTCATTTAGATTTCGATTTTAATGACATTTTTTTTTGTTTTGCTGGTATTTTGGCGTGGCTAGCTGGCATATGGTAAATAATTTCATTGTTGTTGTGTTTTCTTGTAATAGTATTGTAAAACGAAATGTTTTTTTTTTTTTTTTAATTCCGCCACCTTTTTTTCCCAGCGAAAGCACTAGGAAGTGTCAATGGATAGGCGTTTTGTGGGACTTTCTTATGTAATATTAACGTTCAAAAAGTGCTGATTCTCAGCCTAATTTGAATAAATGAATTTTGATTTTTATTTTTGATTTTGACCTGCACTTTATTGCATAACACACCATTTATCACAATCTGGAAAACGTTCATTCATCATCATTCACTCGTTCTTCTGCCGATAAATGAAATAACACATTATAAATAAGAATAGAATACATTTTATTATGTATGGACGACAGCAGGTCAAACTACACCTAACTGTCAGATATTCCCAATCAACCTTGAGCCTTAATGATTTAGAGATAAAGTTGAAAATCGAATAAGGAAATCTGACAGAATGTAGTAGCTTGATGTGCTGACGTCTGAACATCATGTTAATTACAGAACATAGATATGAACATTTTACAAAGGGTGACACAATTGGCGCTCTTATCGTAAAGAGCTCTCGGTGGTAGGCCATAACATCGGCTGCCGGCAGAAGTTACCACCCACCAGACAAGGTCTTGCCGCCAAGCGATTCATCGTGTTCCGGTATGATGTCTAGTGATGCCGTACGGAGGACGGGTCTGATCAGACGGGATTGCAGTCAAACGCTAGTTAATAATTATTAAAAAAAAAAAAAAAGTTCCTGTTCCTTCATTTGCCTGCGCCAGGCACTTATATGGTATCTCTGATGCTGATTTTTAATTGTAGTTTGATTTTGTTATTCAAGCGGGTGAAAACAAAAAATATAATGCAAAACTTGTTATTTCTACGCTTTGTTTCGATCCAAAGAGGCCTTTTTGGATTTTTTTTTTTTATTAATTATCATTGCTTGGTGAGTTTAGTTCATGTTGAAGGTAAGTATTGGATAATAAATGAAATGAAATCGTTTATTAATCAAGTAGGATCACCGATCACTTTAACCCGTCATATTTTTATGTTTTTTAACTTGATGAAGCCGGCCTAACTGACTACCTCTGAGAAGAAATAACAGAAACAAACTCAAGGATTATCGTCTTTTTTCAAGTCCATACATTAAAAATGAAAATGTTTACAATAATTTACGTTATAATTACGCACATTGCTTAATAATAATGCTTAGCAGAGCGAGCAGCTCAGTCCCAAGCTTTGTTGTCTTCTAAATACATAATTTGTGATTTTATAATACCCCTTTTTGCGCAAAGTCTTTAGTGGCCTTTATATAGTTTTTTAATCGTTTAATGAGTAAGTTTCGAATGTTAAGAGTCACAAAGGTACATTACTTTCTATTTGGCCAGCCTTATATTATCATTACAGTATTTTCTTAAGTCCTTTTCTGTTTTAAAGTAAATAGGTCATTGCATCATTCTACTAGTAATTTTTATCTACTATTCGCTAATTTTTATAGACATTGTGTTTTTTTTAAATTTTGTTTCCACGCCATACTTTTGTCAGATTTCATTTTCTTTTTTCAAAACGTAGTTCACTTTCACTCTATGTGGTAAAAAAAAAATTGTACCTACCATTTTATACCTTGCTGGATTGCTTACAGTAATACAAACTGTTATTGAAAATAAATACTGATTCAAACGAGTTTCTAATGTTTGCTGTTAAAATGACGACCAAAAAGATGGTTTGTTGAACCATAAAACCCATTATTTGGTGAGGTCAACCACTTGTGGCTGTTGTGCCATGTCATTACCACCGTGACGACATAATGAACCTAATTTCAACCACTAAACTCTGTGGTTAAAACAAATATTTTAATTACATGGTTTTTGAAATTTGAAGCGGCTTTAATTGAAAGGTATCATTGTCTTGTGGCTCGTTAGATTTGGTTGGTACTTCAATTATAGAAACTACCAATTCTCCCACGTTAAAATTCAAGTTGCAATCTCATCTAAGCGACAATAAACTTTGCCATCGATTGAAGTTACGATGAAGTTAAATAGGATTTTAAGGTTCCGTAGCCAAATGGTAAAAAACTGAACCCTTATAGACTCTTCATGTCTGTCTGTCCGTCTGTCCGTCTGTATTTTTTTTTTCGAACCTATAAGAGCTATAGTGTTGAAACTTGGTAGGTATTCTGTGAACCGCATTAAGATTTTGATGCAAAAAAAAAAAAATAATTAATACTGGGGGCTCCCCATACTTAGAACTGAAACTCAAACATTTTTTTTTCATCAAACACTTACGTGAGGGGTATCTATGGATAGGTCTTCAAAAATGATATCGAAGTTTCTGAAATATTTTTTTCTAAACGGAATAGTTTGTGTGACAGACGCTTCCAAAATGGAAAAAAGTTGGTCCCCCTCTAACTTCTTAAAAAAGAAAATGATAAATCTAAAAAAAATATAAATGATGTAATCACTACAAAAACTACCAACGAAAATTGTTTTGAACGAGATCTAGTAAGTAGTTTTTTTTTAATACCTCGTAAATCGTAAACCGCTTATTACCGCGTAATCTTTCATACAAATAACTTAAATCCTTTAATTTCATAAATCAATGGTACGGAACCGTTTGTGCGTGAGTCCGACACGCACTTGGCCGGGTTTTTTTTTTTTTTGACTGATTGAGACAAGCCGGGTCCACATTATTGTATTGTGTTGTGTTGTGTCGTGAAGGAGTTCTAACTTATAACACACAATGCGTCAGGACACACTCAACACACGAGAAAAATATGGATCTAATCATAGTAATGGCTAGTAATAAACTAGAGCGCTTTACCATCAACGATTGCATCACTACTTCCCACAAAGCAGGATTGCGATCAAGCACTGTATATAATTAATAATAAAGTATATAATTAATAAAAAAAATGCCAAGTTTGGATACGCATCCGACGACGCGTCGCCGTAGACTGAAAACCTCGTAAGTGCAAAAATAGTAACATTTCAGGACGAAGAAAAAACTGCGTGCTGTTAAATTTTTAAACGGCGACTTTTATATTTTTTTATTAATTAATATGGAGATTTTAGTTCAGTTCAGTTCAGTACTATAAGATTGCCCAAATGAAAATGAAAATAAAACGAAACTACATGTTCGTTGCTAGGTATTCACAGGAAACTGACAGCTGCGCGCGTTTACGAGATTTTCATTTAGTGTCATAGATGTCGCTACGAGTATCGAATGAACAAATGAGTTAGATCAGGATTAGACTACAGGCCCGTGTTAAAAAAATGATGGGTCATTTGAACCACCAGATGACCTATGTAGAACGATATAAGAGCATAAAATAATAAGATTCAGCATTATGCCGTCACTTGTAAGCTGTCCAACTGAGTGCAGGTGAGAATTCAAAAGTACAGGTAGAGTGGGTATATTTTGGTTATATATTTTTGTACGGCATTCTTACTATCGATAGATCCATGAAAAACAATAAGACAACGCGTAGTGCCGTAAAAAAATGGTGCGCCAAAAAGTCGGATTTTTTTTTTGATTTTCCGGCAATTTCCAGGGTGAATTTGATCATTTAATTTTGTACGGCATCAGTTTCATGCTATTTTAGTACTGCTTCTAATACATTATTCCGCAACGCCGTACAAAAATCATGCGACAAGGGGAAAAAACCGAGGGTTGCAACCCCCTCTCTTTCTGTGGTCCAAGGGGTGCTTTGACACAACATCAAATTAATTTATTTCGAAAGTATTTTATGCATAGATAATATTTTTTCATATGCCGTACATTTTCGTTGGTTCAAAGGGGAAAAAAATGAAAAAGAAAAAATTCATATAACGAAAAGTACGGCATTTAGATAGTTTATTTGTACTAATTTTCATAGCCTTTTCGTGATTCTAGGTTTCTAGTTAGAAACTATGTTAAATATGGGTTTGTATACTATCGATTTATACCAAAATATAGACATGTTGCCACTTATAATTCCAAAATACAACATATTATTGAGAAGTAGATACTCGCACATTTTCGGTTGAGGCAACTTAAACTGTTCATTGTTAATATTCATGTTGTTGTTGTTGTTGTTGTTGTTGTGTTTGTTGTTGTTAAATAATACGACTTCCTTGAATGCAGTATATGGTCGACTGGCGAACCGTTTATTAAGAGGACAGCGATCGATACACACATAATGTTGAGGGTACAATGTTGAAACATTTTGTAACACTACCTACTTACAACATACATTACACCCTACCACTTATTCTAAACTGCTCTTATACAACTAATTTACAATTAAGTATATTATTCATGGCTGGTACCTTGTGACCGGTTTCCTTACACGTTTACTTCGGGTCTCGGATGCTGTTGCTGGTGGTGGTGGTGGTGTCAGTGAACTTACTCCACTATCAGGTTCGCCAACGTCAGTTGGGAGTGGACAAGTTAACATAGACCGTGGAGACTTTCTCCAAATTTGATCTATATGTCTTTTTAAAGGTGGACCATTTTCCCTACTAACTAAGTAATAACGAGATCCTAAGTTCCCGTCAATTTTACCTCTAATCCACTTATCCTCCCTTCCAAAACTTCGAGCCCACACGTCATCCCCTATCTCTAAGGTACGCATTATACCACCCGCACTTTTGACCTGTTTCTGTTGAGCCTCTTCCACTCTTTGTTTAACGCCTTGAACCTTATCGCCCATATTCAACAGATCTAGGCGAGACCTTAACGTTCTATGCTGCAGTAACCTCGCCGGTGACTCTCCCGTCGTGCTATGCACGGTATTCCTATACATAAATAGGTACGACTTCAATGCCGTATCAACCTCTATACCGTCCCTAAAAGCCTTTTTTAACGCATTTTTACAAATTTTAACGGCATTCTCTGCAGCTCCATTCGATGCAGGGTGATAAACAGGCGTAAAAATATGTTTAATACCGTTAACACGCATAAATTCTGCTATTTCAACACCTGTAAAAGGAGGTCCGTTGTCCGATACTATCTCTTTTGGTAACCCAAACCGAGCTAAAACATCCCTTAATACCTTAAGAACTTCCTTTCCGGTCGTTCTTTTCATTTCAAAAGCTTCGATCCATTTAGACGACGAATCCACTATGACAAAAAACGTCTTACCCTGAAAAGGGCCTAGGAAATCAACGTGTAACCTACTCCACGGCTCTGAGATATAGGGCCAGGGTTGAGGGGGTGCTTTCGGTGGAGCTGGAGCTTCCAACCGACATGTATTGCATTCCTGGCAAACGCGTTCAATGTCTGCATCGATACCAGGCCACCAAACGTAACTACGAGCCATTGATTTCATTTTAACAATGCCCATGTGACTGATATGCAACTCTTTTAATATAATACTTCGCAATTCCGTTGGTATCACAACTCTATAGCCCCACATTACACATCCCGACTCGACATACAACTCATTCCTTCTAACAAAATAAGCTTGTAGCTCCGCATCGGGACATGAAGGAGGCCAACCTGACCTTATATATATCATGACTTTTCTCAAAACACTATCCATATTCCCTAGTTTACTGACATCTTGACTGGTTATCGGTAAAAAATCCTGTACGAAATTTATATATGTGATTTCGTTCTGTTCTTTGTTCCTTGTACCCACTGGCAACCTAGACAACGCATCTGCACCATTCTTATCGGTAGGTACGTATTGAATTCGATACTGATAACCAGAGAGGACTACCGCCCACCTTTGTAGCCTACTTGCTGCCATCGTTGGAATGCCCGTTTTATCCCCAAAAATAGAAACTAGTGGTTTGTGGTCCGTTTTGAGAACAAACTCTCGCCCGTATAAGTACTGATGGAACTTCCTTACTCCAAAAATAATAGCAAGCGCCTCCCTTTGAATCTGCGAGTAGTTTGTTTCCGATGCGTTTAAAACCCGCGACGCGTAAGCGATCGGACGCTCGGTTCCATCGGGCCACACATGAGCTATGACCGCTCCCACCCCCTGCGCACTCGCATCCGTCGTCAGTGTTACCGGCATACGCGGATCATAATGCGCGAGTACCTCACTAGAAGACAACAGATTTTTAATGCTGTTGAAAACTTCCGTACAATCTTTTGTCCAAACAAACTTATTATCCTTCCTTAGTAACTCGTAAAGGGGGGTTAGCCTCATACTAATATTCCTAACAAACTTGGCATAGTACATAACCATACCCAAGAACGATCTAAGTTCGGATACATTGGACGGTATAGGTACCTTTTTTATAGCTTCTACTTTACTTGGGCATGTCTTTACTCCATCTTTACTAATTATGAACCCTAAATAAGATACCTCATCCGCAAAAAACGTACATTTCTCTTTCTTAACCTTTAACCCGTACCGCTGTAATCTATCGAAAACTTTAAATAAAGTATCCATATGTTCTGCCTCGTCCCGGCCTGTCAAAATGACATCATCAAGAAAAACTCCTACCCTAGGCATACCTTCAAAAATTTGTTCAATTTTTCTTTGAAATATCCCTGGACTTGATGACAAACCATATATCAAACGATTGTATTTATATAACCCCCGGTGTGTATTGATTACAGTATATAATTTCGATGGTTCATCCAGACAAAATTGTGCGTATGCTTGAGATAAATCAATCTTTGTAAATTTATGCCCCGAATGTAATTTACTTAATAAATCATCTATTCTAGGTAGGGGAAAACGGTCAACCTCTAAACATTTATTTAAGGTAAGTTTATAGTCACCGCACAATCGTAGCGAGCCGTCTTTCTTAATGACTGGTACGACCGGGGTCGCCCAGTCTGACGTCTCGACAGGTGTGATGATACCGTCCCTCTCCAGCTGATCCAGCGCTTGCTCCACACGCTCCCGCAGCGCGTATGCTAGTGGTCGCGCTCGCAAATATACCGGTCTCGCATCGGGTCGTACACGCAAACTCACTTCACCACCAGTAAAACAGCCGAGACCGTCAGAAAACACCTCAGAGTATCTGTAACGCAATTCATTAATATTAAAAACTTTAGTACTAGTCATATTATTTATACATTGTTGATTGAGTTTATCAATAACTTCTAACTTAATTTTCAATTCGTATAACCATTCTCGACCCAATAACGGCTCTTTACCGTGGTCTATTACAAATAAATCTAACTCTTTGCAAGTATTACCAAACCGTACATAGGGTTTAATTCTGCCCCGTGGATACACCTTTTCGCCAGTATAATAGTTAAGTACTAAATTGCATGTAATTAAAGGCAGGGTACTTAATTTTTTTTTATAAAACTCGTAACTTACACACGAAATTCTACTACCTGTATCTACCTCCATACAAACATTTTTTTCATCTATTGAGATGCCAATATAATAAGGTTTATATTTCACCGAATTATCTAATTGAAGTACATTTAAATTTACCTGTTCTAGGTTATCGAAATAATCATTATTACTGGCTGACTCCTCCCCTTCGTCCCTCACTTGTGTCCACATAAGATCTCTGTCCTTTTTCAGTCTAGGACACATCTTCTTTAAATGACCTTCCAGATTACACACACGGCACGTATATCTTCTAAAACGGCACATACTCTTCTCGTGGTATGCTCCGCAAGCGGCACACGGACTTGCCGCTAGTTGCGTTTGCCTCGACTCGGCCGGCGCCGCTCGTGCACCGCGGCCCCCACGCTGACTCACCGCTGGCGCGCACTTTGTGTCTTGCTGCGGGTTATGTTCCGCTGACCGACGGCCGCGAGCCCCCGACCGCCCGCTGCCTCGCCCGGCCGCGCCAACATAGTGCGTCGCTGCCCCTTGCGCCGCGTCTCTGACGTCACTGCACTGACCGCGGTCCCGAGCCCGAGGTTCTACCATCGCCGCGTCAGACTCCGCCGCCTCCATCGCCACTGCCAACTGGAGCGCCTTACTGAACGTCGGTACCTCTCCCTCGAACAAGCGTTGCCGAATGACGTCATTTTCAATACCGCAAACAAATTGATCCCTGAGATTATTATCCAGAGCTTCCCCAAAATCACAGAACTTCGTCAACTTTTTCAGTTCAGCTACATAAGTTGCGATATTCTCCCCTTTCAACTGTTTCCTTTGTCTGAATTTAAATCTCTCGGCCAGTACATTTGGTTTCGGTTGAAGATGACTTTGCAGTATCGTAACAATCTCATCAAATTTTAATGTAGAAGGCTTCTTCGGCGTACATAATGTGACTAATAATTCGTAACACGCACTTCCCATGACCGTTATCAATGTTGGTACTTTTAAATTCACTTTCACATCATTCACTAAAAAGTACTGCTCCAACCGCTCAATGTACAAAGTCCAATTATCAGTTTCGACGTCAAAAACTTCCAATTTTCCCAAAGACATCTTGTATTAACCGCAGTATAACACGCTATGGTCCAACTCGTCGCCAAATATTGTATATAGGGGTTTTGGAGAAATAATACGACTTCCTTGAATGCAGTATATGGTCGACTGGCGAACCGTTTATTAAGAGGACAGCGATCGATACACACATAATGTTGAGGGTACAATGTTGAAACATTTTGTAACACTACCTACTTACAACATACATTACAGTTGTTATTTTGACAAAAACATATGTATGTTTCAGAAAATGATAGAGAAGATAATTCGGACATCGATGATTCTGATAACAACTCAGCGGCTGATTCCGACACTGAATAATTTAAATAGAAACCATATTTTGTATTATCATCATTATTAAATATATCAAATTTTTCTTAAAAATAATTGTTTTATTTCTTCACATCATTGCAATGAAACAAATCAATTATATATATGTATCAATAATGTTCGAAGTATATAGTAAACCAAAAAGTATACAAAACTGTTGATACTGTGGTTGACAGTTTCAATTTTTGGATATAATATACACACCGTTTCACTTCAGTTAGACGTCATAGTGATTTAAGCATATTATCAATTGTTCTCTTCAAAAATATGTTAATGCCGTACTGTATCAGATGGCCATAAAGTACCCTTTAGATAGTAGCGTCATTTTCATCAGCCTAAAATATATGGTCTGCATTAAAATGTACGGCATCATTTTTTCCTAATTTATTTATGTTAATACTATTTAAAACATGGGATACAATGTAGAAAACTGCTATAGTTCATTCATGTATGATATTTAAATTTCTTCAATAATTTGAAAAATTACAGTTTTTGTGTTTCTCTATAATTTTTTTCAGAACAGTTTCTTTTGAACGGCAATACTATATAACAATTGTATTTTACAATATCATGTTAAAAAAAAAGTTCCCGTACAGGATCAAATGATTTTACACCTTTATAAATCAAGAATACGATAAAATTAAGATAATTATTGATATACATTCAAATGAACCATCATTTTTTGACGGCATTATTTTTAATAGTACTTTTAAGTGTCAGATAATGTTTTGGAACCAAAGCCGTACTTTTTCAAATCACCCCTTGTACCACGGAAAAGAGGGGGTTGCAACCCTCGGTTTTTTCCCCTTGTCGCATGATTTTTGTACGGCGTTGCGGAATAATGTATTAGAAGCAGTACTGAAATAGCATGAAACTGATGCCGTACAAAATTAAATGATCAAATTCACCCTGGAATTTGTCGGAAAATCAAAAAAAAAATCCGACTTTTTGGCGCACCATTTTTTTACGGCACTACGCGTTGTCTTATTATTTTTCATGGATCTATCGATAGTAAGAATGCCGTACAAAAATATATGACCAAAATATACCCACTCTACCTGTACTTTTGAATTCTCACCTGCACTCAGTTGGACAGCTTACAAGTGACGGCATAATGCTGAATCTTATTATTTTATGCTCTTATATCGTTCTACATAGGTCATCTGGTGGTTCAAATGACCCATCATTTTTTTAACACGGGCCTGTAGTCTAGATGTGCGTAGTGAGGTTTTCTTCCCAGAAACGCAATAAAATAAATTTCAGCAAAAATGCATTCCCGAGATTTTCACTCTAGGTTGACGCGACGTCATAACGCGTCATACGGCACACCACATAAAATATGTGCTTCCGCCTTAAGATTGGCTAATTAGGTACGGGAATAACCCCTCAAATATATTTATTTTCCATTCTTAGTAAACTTGAAAGAATAACAAGGTAGGAAATGATCAGCATATTCTATTGATAAACTGACCGCGAAAAAGAATTTTGTGAACTCTTTAATATACAACAGTGTCAAGTTTATATTCCAAAGTCATTGCTTACGAATGCTTAGGTGGCTTTTTTTTTAATGTTTACAAAATAAAGTTTTGGACACACCGACAGTCGGCATGATCTGTCAGCGGCTACCGACAAACAAAGGCAATGTCTAATGATAAAGGAAGGTGAAATTAGACACGTATCAAAATATTTAAGTGGATTAAATGCGTACCAAGTGTTTTGTTCAATAGTCTAGTATAGTTTCGCTTAGCAAAAGAATTTTAACTTGATACCTTCATCTCGTAAACCGACGACTCATAACGGTTAACTCGTTGAAACATTTTGGCATTCTTTTATTAGATATTGATATTCAGATGCGTCAAGTTCGACTGGTAGTTGACTTTAAGATAGTCTGGAAAAAGCTAGACAAAAGATAATGATGAACTTATTTAATTATCACAGTTTTTTTTTAATAATTATAAACTAGCGCTTGACAGCAATCCCGCCTGATGGTAAGCAGTGATGCGATCGTTGATGGTAAAGCGCGCTAGTTTATTAAGAGCCTATTCACTCAGAAAAACTGAGCGAATAGGAAGGAAAACGGCAGTTGAGCGAGGTGATGCAATGTTAAATCCAACAACACGACCAACGATGCTGCGCCAAAGGGAGATTAAACTGAAGACCCTCCACGACCAAACTCCCAACACAACAACATTAGGCGCATCGTACCCGGCACACATCGCAACACAACTGCTCAGACCCGTCCTCCGTACGGCTTCACCAGACATCATGCCGGAACACGACAAATCGTTTGACGGCAAGGCTTTGTCTGGTGGGTGGTAACTTGTGCCGGCGGCCGATGTTATGGCCTACCACCGAGACATAAGATTTCATTTTTACTCACAAAAAACCATAACCACCACCAAACCAAAAGACTTTACCGGTATTCTATAGCGTGTGCAGGAATTACATGAGATGATTCCGCCATCACTATTCCATCATCGGACGTCGAGTATTACTTTATATAGGTACATGTATAGATGTACCCTTATGTTATACCGTATATCCTTACGTTATTGACACCGCTACGATCCGGACGAAGCGTTTTGCCTCGTCCTTTAGACCGGTTACATCGAGGGACTGGGACAATTTGCCTGCGGCTGTCTTCCCGTCTGATAACAATTTAAATGTCTTCAAGGCTAGAGTAAATAGGCTCTTAATGAATTAGTGCGCTTTACCATCAACTATTGCATCACTGTTTACCATCAGGAGGGATCACCATCAAGCAATAGTTGCGGTCAAGCACATCATCATCATCATCATGAACATTTCAGCCGAAAGACGTCTACTGTTGGACATAGGCCTCCCCAACGATCCAAGACGACCGGTCCTGCGCCTTCCGCATCCAGCGGATTCCCGCGACCTTCACCAGCTCGTCGATCCACCTTGTCGGGGGCCTACTCACGCTGCGTCTTCCGATGCGTGGTCGCCATTCGAGAACCCGGCAAGCACGTTTTAAAAAAACCTAAGATAAAAATAAAAACTAAATTCAATGCAAATTATTTTATCAGGAAGAACAGTTAGTACAAAAACACGATGCTTACGTAAAGTTTTGTTCAATTCACAGCCCTGGGAAAAAAAGAAGGAAGTAAGAAATCAAAGAATTGAGAACAAAGAATAAGCAGTTACAAAATTGTAGGACTGCAGTGAATTAGTTGGCCGTTGAACTCGCGAAACACAGAAAGACTTTGTAAGAGATACGTACATTTATACGGACGACAGCAGGTCAAGTTACCCCAAACTGTCAGATATTCCCAAGCAACCTTGAGCCTTAATGCTTTATAGATAAAGTTGAAAATCTAATAAAGAAATCTGACAGATTGTATTAGCTTGATAAGCTGTTGTCTGTACGTAACAAGTCACCTGACTATGCTTGTTAAAATGCATATTTATGTTTATTGCAACATTACAAACTTTTTAATTATTCATTACCATTGAAATGGCCTTTGTAATAGTTTGTTTTGAATTTAGAACGTTTTTCATTTTTTTCTACATAATGCAATGTTGCATTGACAGATGTCACAAAGATAACAAGGAAAATTATATTATTACTAGCGGCCCGATGCGTGCTACGTATTAAGTGAAATAGTAAAAACAAATTTATTGGACCAACAAAATTATTTATTCAAACATAAAATATATTTTTTTTAATTGCTAGCAATTTTAAAACTTATCCAAAACATTTAGATTATCAAACAAACGACTGGGATAAATAGATGAGATGAAGGTCCACCGTTCAATACATTTGTTACAAAAAATGTGATAATTAGTCACAGCAAAGCATAAACATTTGGTTTGGATAGATGAGTTCGTTCTTAAATTACAAAGAAAGTGGCATTGATTTTTATATATGTATACAGTATGTTACGAAAACCCTGTCCGACCCATAAGGATAATAGAGGTTAGGTAAACACATGACCAAATATAATATAAAATTTTACGTATTCATCATAGTACCAATACAAATGAATTTTGAAATAATCTTTTTTTCCAACGAATTAATTCCAATTTCCCCGAAATTTGGTAATTTTTAAAAAGTGACAACACCGGTATTATTATGAGCGAATAGCGATGCGGCCACGTGCCGCGTGTCCTGCCGCCCGCCCCCCGCGGTCGGCAGGCGAAGGGTGGTCAACGCACATTTAATAAGTTACCTCCTTTTGCGAAATAATATTTATTTTTTTAGGGGGATTTTTTTTTTAAGTAAAGCCCGGTTTTGTATGCATTAGTAGAATCAGTTATCGATACCTAACAACACCTTCACGGGTCGGACAGGGTTTTCGTAACATACTGTATAGATTTTAAACCGTTGCATTCACACGCGCCGCAAAAATCTATGGTTGATTAGCGTATCGACATTTTCTTATCATTATGAAAGTTTGTTGACAGATACGGCAACATACAACCGATGATATGCAAGTTTACGCGATTATTCTATGGTGAAGCTATAGCGCCTTACCACAAAGAAACCGTACTCAAATCAAGGTATCCCACAAATATTTAAAATTCGAACATCGAATTCCAATTACGAAAATGGCGCATCATTTAGAACCGTTTCATGTTTCTTTTGAAGTCTGGTACAGTTACTACAATTGAGGAGTTTATTCATGTGTAAAAAGCTAAATTGTAAGAAATTATAGTAATTTTATGGAAAGTAGCGTAATTCATCTCACTTGGCTAAAAGTAATTATTTTGATAACCATCTTTACGGAATCGTTTACGTTACTCTTTCAGTAATTTGATACTTTCGGTCCTCGCAAACACATTATAAAGATTGAAAGATAAACGACTCCAAACATTACAGAGGTCAACGGTGTCAAAAAGAAATCTAAATAAAAACTTCTAACTCTATTATTTCTTGCTGCACTGCCGATTCTGTATGATTAATTATGGCCATTAATTACAAAAACGAAGGAATGTAATACGAATCTTTGTTTAATTTTCGAGAGCTTCCAAGAAAACGCTGTTAATCTTTTGAGTTATTATACGGGTGGGTTGATCTTTTGTTGAAAAGATGGTCCATATGTTGACAAGACGGTGTCGTATGTAACATAAGCTCGCCAGATCGTCCAAATGGCAGTAAATCATTTGGACAAAATAAACAAATGTGTGTGGTCGGGTGAGAGACAATTTTTTGTTTTAACTTTTGTTTTATGCGGAAAGGTACCATAAGGGGTAATTAAGATGAGTGTATTTCTCTCAGGCGTTTCAGTTTCAGGACCGTTTACCATGGCTCTTATTTTTTACAGACGTAGGATGGATATCTCGAGATAGGCAGCAGTTTCCATGGCGATATGATATTAGAGTGTTCTCCAAAATATGTAATTTGTGCCAAACTTACCTAAATTGTATAATCACTTAAGACACTGAGAGTAGCGGTGGTCTATTGGATTCTACTAGGCCACTACTTACCCCCCTAAAGGGCGCTTGTGTAAATTAGTTCATCAACACTGCTCCCAAAATTATGAAGGACAACAACGTGAGAAAACCGACATTTCCTAGAGTCAAAATTTCGATGACAGGTAACATTTACCAGCCTAATGGGCCCGCTTCGTGGATTATGGCCCATTTTGAAGTTTGTGTCCCATCAAAATCAGCCAGTAATGTTCCCATGGCCACTCCTGGGACACAGACATCACGCTGGCCCATCGGGATGGTAGATGTAATAGAATGTCTTAGAATATTCGTTTTTTTACCATTTTGAGAGCAATAGCAATGAATGTAATAATTTACGTTCGAAACTACGACCAGCAGTTCTCTCAAAAATATTTCGGATAATAATTCGCACCATTTCCGAAAGTCATTGATGAAATTACGAAAAGTTTCCACTCCGAGTCTGTAACACTAAAATTATTGCTGAATTATGTAGCGTCTGTCATTAACTTTCTTTAGAACGCCAATAATCATGATACAGACGGAAAGTGGATGGTTAAAAATATAAGTAAGATTTACGAAATCTCCAGGCCATATTCTTACCTTTCAAGAGCAGCGGTGATCGCTAACCCGCTTCGAGCAAACGTGATGATTACCCTCAATCCTTCTCTGTATGATAGGAGACCTGTGCCCAGCAGTGGGACGATAAAAACTATAAAAAATACAAGTGTGCTTATGACCACACGACTGAAGTGAAACTTCTTTCGCTCCATCTGTATGTATATATATGTGTGTACAATATATACATGTATACACATATACATATATTAATTTTCTATAAATATTTAAATTTATTTCATGGTTTCATTGGTAAATTAATATTTTTGCATAGATCTTTTATTTATATTGAAAAAAAAAAAAATACTCGTAGACCTTGTAGTACCAAGCTCGCGCTACGGGTGCCTCTGTGCTTATATCCCCCATTTAACTTCCGTTCGCCTTGCCCGATCACTTTTCGTAACGCTTACGTCACGCGTTCGCCAGCTTACTCCCCAAGTCAAGCGTAAGAAGCGTAAAGAAGTTTCACTTCAAAAGGTTGATGACGGTGACGATGATGAAGTGCAGTTCAAGTTGTTTCGGCAGCGACTTGCAGAAGCTTTACTTTGTGTAAATTATTTCATCACCACTGCTCTTAATAGGGTGAAGGTAAACATCGTGAGGAAACCGGCATGTCCTAGGACCAAAACTTCGAAGACATGTGACATCTACCAACCCGTACTGGGCCCGCGTGTAGAATACGGCCCAATCCCTCTCACTGAGAGGAGGCCTGTGTCCCAGGAAGGAGAACATTTTTTTTTATAATAATTATAAACTAGCGCTTGACCGCAATCCCGCCTGATGGTAAGCAGTGATGCGATCGTTGATGGTAAAGCGCGCTAGTTTATTAAGAGCCTATTCACTCAGAAAAACTGAGCCAATAGGAAGGAAGACGGCAGTTGAGCGAGGTGATGCAATGTTAAACCCAACAACACGACCAACGATGCTGCGCCAGAGGGAGATTGATCTGAAGACCCTCCACGACCAAACTCCCAACACAACATTAGGCGCATCGTATCCGGCACATATCGCAACACAACTGCTCAGACCCCTCCTCCGTACGGCTTACCCACAAATCGCTTGGCGGCAAGGCTTTGTCTGGTGGGTGGTAACTTCTGCCGGCGGCCGGTGTTAAACATGAATATACGAACAACAGAAAACATTACAGACTGATTATGATTACTTACCTTTCTAAATTATGTTAACTAATTAGAGTCTTCTAAAGGTAAAATGGATCTAGATATGTACGAGTAATGAAGTCCCGCTTAAAATTTGATTGATTGAGTTTGAAAGTTGGCTGTTAGTGAATTCTAGGACAGCCGTTACGATCCAAATAGTCTGCATGACTGAAATTTTTGTCTGACATCGGAGACGGCCCGTGCTTGAGATCCGCCGCTTAGAATAAAAATTTGTTAATTGGTAACATTGTGTTCGACTTTTAAAAAAAGATAATGATAATATAATCTATATTTTTGTCTAATATCGGCAACGGCACGTGCTTGAGATCCGTCGCTTAGAATTAGTTAATTGGTCACATTGTGTTCTACTTTCAAAAAAAGATACGAAAATAAACTATTTTTATTTGGCACATGCAAAAAATATTATGTATAAAATAAGTTTAGCCAAAATTAGCAGTTAGATTGATAAAGATGATGACGAGGGAAAATAAAGAAGAAAAATTAAAAAAAAAAAAGACTGTACCAATTTTGCAAAGTACCAGATAACTAATGCTTGATACTGGTTTTCAACTGCACTCATCATACTAATATTATAAATCGGAAAGTGAGTTTGTTTGTTTGTTTCTTTGCTCCGCTTTCACGCCGTAACTACTGAACTGATAGCTTTGAAATTTTGCAGACGTAAAGTTAGAAGTCGGATTGAATAATAGACTACGTTTTATCACGGAAAAAATTGATATTCCCAAGGAAAAACAAAAATACCGAATTCCACGCGGGCGAAGACGCTGGTGGAAAGCTAGTATATAAACCTTAGAATAACAAAACTCTTTATTTTTCTCGCCTTTAAGACCTTCCAGTAACCTAATAACCCTGCTAGTCGGTCGTGGCGACTTATTTCCCAAATCCCCCATTTGCTATCGTTCGAGACATAACAATTACATCAAACGTGTTTTCTCGGTGGTAGGCCATAACATCGGCCGCCGGCAGAAGTTCCCACCCACCAGACAAAGCCTTGCCGCCAAGCGATTTGTCGTGTTCCGGCATAATGTCTGGTGAAGCCGTACGGAGGACGGGTCTGAGCAGTTGTGTTGCGATGTGTGCCGGGTACGATGCGCCTAATGTTGTTGTGTTGGGAGTTTGGTCGTGGAGGGTCTTCAGACCAATCTCCCTTTAGCGCAGCATCGTTGGTCGTGTTGTTGGGTTTAACATTGCATCACCTCGCTCAACTGCCTTCTTCATTCCTATTCGCTCAGTTTTTCTGAGGCTCTTAATAAACTAGCGCGCTTTACCATCAACGATCGCATCACTGCTTACCATCAGGCGGGATTGCGGTCAAGCGCTAGTTTATAATTATTAAAAAAAAAACGTTCATGAAAGTCATCCACATAACCATACAATTTGGTAGTCCAGCAAGGTTAATGTCAGTAGCAAAACCTTGACACTTATATCAACCTTCAACGTTTGATAATACGAATGAAGTTACGTTAATGTAGTACGAATCTGTTTTATCATAATGTTTATTTTCATTGTGTCTGGTGGTTTTGTTTTTCCATAAAACCTTGACAATGAATGAATAGGTTAAAGCTTCTTCAGCCTCACTGCCTCAGCGCTGCAGTAGTTACTGCGGAAGTATGCGACACCAGGCAAAGTCTTGCCGCCAAGCGATTCCTCGTGCTCCGGCATGATGTCTGGTGAAGCCAGATATATTAGACTCTGCTATCATTGTATGTACTACTCTGTAAACAATTCACAGACAACAGAAAATCAAGCTACTACATTTCTCGGTGGTAGGCCATAACATCGGCTGCTGGCAGAAGTTACTATCCACCAGACAAAGTCTTGCAGCAAAGCAATTCGTTGTTGAGTAGTTGTGTTGCGCTGTGTGCCGGGTGCGATGCGCCAAATGTTGTTGTGTCGGGAGTTTGGTCGTGAAGGGTCTCCAGATCAATCTCCCTTTGGCTCAGCATCGTTGGTCGTGTTGTTGGGTTTAACATTGCATCACCTCGCTCAACTACCGTCTTCCTTCCAATTCGCTCAATTTTTAAACTAGCGTGCTTTACCATCAACGATTGTATCACTGCTTATCATCAGGTGGAGTACTATTTTATAATTATTAAAATAAGAAAACACTAATAAACAGCCACCATATAGTGTCATCAGCACTGTCACCCCATATCAACCGTGATCCCATCATATAATAACAATTAATGATCGTACAAGTTCGGCAGCACTCGGGTGCCATCGCACGTGCTTAGGAAGCGTTTATCTTCGGCCTTCACGGCGCACGCGCACTAATCTCACAGCTTCCTGCTCCGGTTGTTACTCTTAATGAATAAAACACTTTTTGCTAATATTAGCGGGAACTATTCATCTTTGATGAAAAATAAATATTTCAAGTATTTCAATTGATTAGAATTTTATAGCTTTTATTGTGGTTTGCTTGTTAGGGTTCCGTTTACGTTTAATCTGCTCTACTAAGTTTAACTCTATTAAGTCTATTAACGTCGATAACGTGCTGCTCGTGTAATACGGTGCTCTAATACACGTGCGGCATGGTCACGTGCACGGCAGCGACTATCCTTAGGGTCACATATTAAGGTAAATGATAGATCAATAGTACGAGTGATTCGTCGTGTTCCTGTGTAAATCTTTTCCAGGTATGGTGGCTGGGACAGTGAGACCTAAAGAACATGTTGCATGCGCCCTTTTATCGTGGTCACTAGATGACGGGACCCACTAGGTATAGCGAGCTAATACCAGTCGGAGAAGCAGTGTTCAGCGAATTTATTTATTTACCGAGCCCTCGACTTATAGTACAAGGAGAAAAACTGGTTTTTTTTTATAAATTATAAACCAGTGCTTGACCGCAATGCCGCCTGGTGGCGCACTAGTTTACTTAGAACCTATTCACTCTAGCCTTGAAGACACTCAAGTTGTAGTCCGACGGAAACACCGCCACAAGCAAATAGGGTTGTATCCAAGGTATGAAAAACAAAAAAATAATTAGTCCGTCTTACAGATAATAAAAGAAATTAAGATCCGTATTTTTAATTTTGTCGAAATTACCAAAAATTACTGAGATATAGCGTATTAAAGTTACGGAGTGGGGGCTAATTACGTCACGCCGTGGTATATTTTGTACCACGGCGTGACGTCATACGGCATTTCAAATCAATATATCTTCCTAAGTATTTGAATGAAAGAAAAAATAAAAAATACGTGTTCAATATTTTTTATAAATCTATCTGATGGACATTAAATTATTTTTTTTGTATACAACCCAATTGTTGCAGTCCCTCGATGTACCTCGATGCGGAATAAAAGACGAGACGAAACGCTTCGTTCGGATCGCAGTGGTGTCAACGACGTACGTAAGGGTGAAAACTCACCGTACGACGGGTCGTCCGATGATGGAACGGAGATGGGGGAATTAAATCACGCAATTCAAATATTCATATTAAGTTTTAGCCGAGAGGAGTCGAATGGAGGTGACTGACTAATCCATAAGAATTTTCTCTCTGGAAAAAATGTGTGAACGTTTTTAAGAAAAGGATACGGAACTCTAGTAACAATATCTTCCAAGACAGTGTTGGGAGAGTTTTTCACTCACAAATCACTCGCGAGATACTCGAACCGTTAACACAGATGTTTGGATATTACGATACCGTAAGGTTTAGCCGACTTATGAAATTAGTCGTGAGCTTGTGATTATGTTTTCTATCTAGTTTATCGAGAACTAAATCTTGGGTTTGCCGCTAACGACAGGTACAGTTATGTTAATAATAACATGCTTTGCAAATGTCCCTTGTTATTCGCCCACAGGCAATAGGGAATAAAGACTCGTATAGATAAGAACCTTTTTAGAACCTATGTAGAACATTTCTTAATTTTTTTTTAAAGTGAACCTTTTATTATATTTCTCAAACTTTTTCGTCTGTGTGTTGCATGTCGCGTGACGGTCGGCCGCGGTGTAGGGTTAAAGTGAAAGGCGCTCGTCAGAGCAGCCAAGGCCAATATGGCAGCGCCTATAGTTCGCAACAGCTTTCCGTAGTATAAATTTCACTTTTACCGTGGTTTCATGGAACCACACAATCCTTTTTTTGCTTCTGCTTTATAATCCCATTAATTACGATTTGCGAATCAAATTTTTTTTTACATTCAAACTAGTTTTTGATTTGATGCAATTGTTGATGGTAAAGGGCGCTAGTTTATGAAGCGCCTATTTACTCTAACCTTGAAGATACATACTTGAATTGTAGTAATACAATTTACCTTGACATGCAACACTAAAGACAATGATTGCCGTGACCATGCCGCATGTGTTCGAGCACCGTAGTCCAATACACGAGCGGCACGTTATCGACGCAAGCCACAGTTGCGACGACGGGTGTCGACGGCTGCGTTACACATGTACGGATGACAGCACGTCAAGTTACACGAAACTGTCAGATATTCCCAATCAACCTTGAGCCTTAATGCTTTAGAGATAAAGTTAAAAATCGTATAAAGAAATCTGACAGATTGTAGCAGCTTGATGAGCTGTCGTCTGTACCTCATAACCAGCAGCAGTGTATGCCAGCACTCGACCAAGAAGGTAGTTAATAATTAGTTAGTGTTAGAATATACCAGTTGCTATCAAGTAAGATATGCCGTGGCCTAGTGGTAGTGGTAGGTTGTAGATTCGAATCCCATGAGGCTCTTTACTTTGTGTAAATTATTTCATCACCACTGCTCTCAAATTAGTGAAGGAAAAGATCTTGAGGAAACCGGCATGTCCTTTAAAAAAAAAAAAAAAAAATTATGAACTAGCGCTTGACTGCAATCCCGCCTGTTGGTAAGCAGTGATGCAATCGTTGATGGTAAAGCGAATATAAAAAACTTAGTGAATAGGAAGGAAGACGGCAGTTGAGCGAGGTGGTGCAATGTTAAACCCAACAACACGACCAAGGATGCTGCACCAGAGGGAGATTGATGTGGAGACCCTCCAAGACGAAATTCCCGATACAACAACACTTGGCGTATCGTACCCGGCACTCATCGCAACAAAACTGCTCAGACCCGTCCTCCGTGCGGCTCCACCAGACATCATGCCAGAACACGACGAATCGCTTGTCTGGTGGGTGGTAACTTCTGCCGGCAGCCGATGTGGCCTACCACCGAGAAAATATCTAAGACATGTGACATCTTCCCGAACTGGGCCCACGTGGTAGATCACAGTCCACTCCCTCTCATTGAGAGGAGACCTACAGTGGGAACATTGTAGGAGGCCTACGTCCCAACAGTGGGAACATTGTAGGAGGCCTACGTCCCAACAGTGGGAACATTGTAGGAGGCCTACGTCCCAACAGTGGGAACATTGTAGGAGGCCTACGTCCCAACAATGGGAACATTGTAGGCTGGTTATAATTATGAAGACATGCCGTCCAACCATCTTATTAATCCGTTACGGTTATTCCTAACTTTAAAAACTATATATGGAGCTACCTACTTAGGATGTATGTGCTACGGTGCACCTGTTTGGGCCGATAGGGCCAGCATAGGGGCGGCACGACGTAAACTGCTTCAAAGCCAACGTTTGGCATTGATATTTTTATGCAAGGCGTATAGAACGGTCAGTACTGAAGCCTTACCGGTACTGGCAGGTGTACTTCCAGTCGACCTTGAGGTACAGCGACGTGCTTCAATGTACTACTCCGCGAGGGGGGAGGCCATGGACACTAATTTTGTTACACAACGCGACTTTAATAAAATCTCTAGATTATTTAAACCTCAGACTGAAGTCTGGGAGGACCTCTTATCCGAATGGCAAAGTAGGTGGGATAATTCCATCAAGGGCCGGCACCTCCATCTATTCTTTCCATCCGTTGGCGATCGGCTGGCTAGGACATGGCTGGAGGTTGACCACTGCGTTGCCCAATTTCTCACAGGTCATGGCAACTTTAAAAGTAAACTGTATTCTTTTAAACTTGTTCCTTCCCCTTTGTGTCAGTGTTCTACATCGAACTGTGAATTTGAACAGTCCGCACATCACATCTTGTGGGAGTGTGTTCTTTGGCAGAATGAACGCAATATTATGTTGGATAGTGTACAAGTTACATCCGGAGTCGTTTATTATACGGACCTTGTAGAAACTAGAACCAATTTCCGTGCGTTCAGGCGCTTTTGCCATACCTATTATTGGAATCAATTGTAACAGCTAATACCTACTTTGGACCCATTAACTTAATCAAATTTTATTCCGTGGTGTTTGGCAATCTGGGCTTCTCCCAGTTGCAATAATGTCCCTTTGTGCCGATTGGCCTAGTTCTGTTCTGTCTCCTGCTTGTTATGGAGGGAAGTGGAAAAAATATCTTTTTTCTTACTCCTCCGCTATTCTTTTCTGATTAATTTGTTGCGGGACCCAAGACAGTTGAATCGTTTCTCCGGGACTCGTTTCGGGGCGTTTTTCTGGCGGTCGCCACTGTTGATTCTGGCTTTCAGGAGTTGCAGTGGTTGGGAAAAGTGTGGCGGGTTTTGTCCCAAAAAAAAAAAAAAAATCCGTTACGGTCGTTAGGGGTTGTCTGAATCCTCCGTTCCGTTCCGAGGACGGGTCTGAGCAGCTGTGTTGCGATGTGTGCCGGGTACGATGCGCCTAATGTTGTTGTGTTGGGAGTTTGGTCGTGGAGGGTCTTCAGATCAATCTCCCTTTGGCGCAGCATCGTTGGTCGTGTTGTTGGGTTTAACATTGCATCACCTCGCTCAACTGCCGTCTTCCTTCCTATTCGCTCAGTTTTTCTGAGTGAATAGGCTCTTAATAAACTAGCGCGCTTTACCATCAACGATCGCATCACTGCTTACCATCAGGCGGGAATGCGGTCAAGTGCTAGTTTATAATTATTAAAAAAAAAAATCCTGCAACTCTGATTATAATCAGTTTGCCTGATGAGTGTCAGATTTCCCGGTAACTGGTTTGTGGAGGTAAGGTAGACAGTGTCCCCAGTAAACGACTGCACGGTTAGCGCAGTGGTTAAGCTATTGACTGCTGCGCTACGTGTCACAGGATCGATTCCCGCACGGAACAAATGTTTGTATGACTTTCAAGTAGGTGTTCCGGGTCTGGCTGTTTGTAAGTTTATAAACGCACCCACAATACGTGAAAAATTCCTAGTTTAGGTCAACATTAAAAAAAAAATCAATCTGGTTTTCAGCTGTATCCGGTTAGACTGGACGATGACCACAACAAAGTAAGCAAAAGATTAGGCAGATCGTATTATCGCTGATGAAATGAAACTTTTCCTCTTGAACATTCAATTCTTAATTTAGATTCACTCTAACAATGATTACATACATTTTGGATAGGTAAATTTATGTAAGTATGTATGTAGTTATATGTACTTTCTAAGCATAGCAAGGACACCAATGACTGAAGGTTAGGTTATTTATTTTTATTGAATTAATTATTTTTTACTTTAAAATCATATTGGGTTATAAAAGTATAGCAATTATGAAAGGTTTAAAGGGAAAACAACTGCATATTATTTTTTTTTTAATCATGAAAAACCCGACGAAAAATTCCGCCAGTAGGGGATTCAGAATCATGTACTGGATCTATGGTACTCGTTTGTGCGTCGATGTCAGCAGATACACCCTTTATGTACTTTCTAAGTATATCTTGGACACCAATGAATGAAGGTGAAGGAAAGCATTTTGAGGAAACTTGGACTTTGTCTGAAATCGCCAACCCGCATTGAGCAAGCGAGGTGATTATGCTCAATTCTTCTCTGTGTGAGAGGAGACCTGTGCCCAGCAGTGGGACGATAAAAAAAATTTGATGGTGATAATGATTGTGATCAATGTAAATAAATATCGGGTTGTTTATTTATCACTCAATACTTTCGCTTCCAGTGTTATTATGAAGTGGATGACAAAGCACTTCCTATCAAACGATAACAATATATTGCGATCAGCAATCGTATAAAGCAGTTGACGGGACACTTCAAGTGAACTGAATAATAACATTTTATCAGGAGGCTTTCGTATCCACGGAAAATACCGGTTGATATACAAAAAAGAAAAAGAAAAAAAAACCATGACGTGTATGTCGTGGTGGCCTAGTGGTTAAAAGACCAGCCTCCCAAGTATGAGTGCGCGGGTTCGATTCCAGGTCAGGCAAGTACCAATATAACTTTTCTAAAGTTATATGTAGGTACTTTCTAAGTATATCTTGGACACCAATGACTGAAGGTGAAGGAAAACAGCTTGAGGAAACCTGGACTATAAGTCTGAAATCACCAACCCGCATTGAGCAAGCGTGGTGATTATGCTAAATCCTTCTCTGTATGAGAGGAGACTTGTGCCCAGCAGAGAGACGATTAAAAGGTTGATGATAATGATGAAAAAATAAATTTGTCTAGCGACTAAAAAGAAAATTATAAAAATATTACTTACGTGTCAAAATGTCTTCATTTTAGAAAAAATGAATGCCATGTACCAAGCTATTTGAATCAATAACAGAAAAAAGCGGGCTTTGCGATTCCTATTCGCACACGAAGTCTTCCGTGCAACAAGGCCAAAAACGCATGAAATGGTGTATGGAGATCTCCATACGAGAAGCGTCTTTATTCGCCTTTAATTTTAATTTATTGTTAACGGCAAGTGTTGCGATTAATGAGGTACCGTCCACTGACGGACGAACCAGGAACCTTAGGAACTCTTTAGCACAATTTCAGTATAGAACCCTAAAGAGGATTATCATGAACAGGTTTTTCCAAAACTTCTCAGTACTGTTTACTTTTTAATCTCTACCGTCAAGCCAAAGGGTACTCATTACCAATACCGTAGTTCCTTGAATTCGATCACGGAAGCCCGCATGATGTTCATTTCTCGGTGTAAATATCAGGAACTCAGTTATAATTTCCTTCTGATTGTTTCGTAATGATGTTCTCAGAAACGGGTATCGTTTCTTTCAAGGTGCTTATTTGTTTTTAAAGTTCAAGTTTCATATAAAGCTAATGTCTTACGGTTAAGGACAGAAGCCCATTTTAATAGTCTCAATCTGTCAGTAAATCAAGATAGGTACTCAAGACAGACAAAGTCTTGCCGCCAAGCGATTCGTCGTGTTCCGGCATGATGTCTGGTGAAGCCGTACGGAGGACGGATCTGAGCAGTTGTATTGCGATATGTGCCGAGTACAATGTGCCAAATGTTTGTATCGGGAAAACTCCCGAGATATCAACATTTGGCTACGGCCATTTGACGTCTATACGGTCATGGAGGGTCTCTAGATCAATCTCCCTCTGGCGCATCATCGTCGTTAGTGTTGCTTGATTTAACATTACTCAACTGCCGTCTTCCGTCCTATTCACTCAGTTTTTTGAGTGAATAGTAAACTATTGCGCTTTACCATCAACGATTGTATTACTGCTTACCATCAGGCGGGTTTGCAGTCAAGCAATAGTTTATAATTATAAAATAAAACTTCTAATTTTCATACATTTTGACGAGTTTTTAATATTTTTTTGTCGTCGAAGTGAGACTGGAATTAGATTTTCAACGTTTTAAATTAGATACGATAATAATTGACCTTCTGGATAAACCGTCATGTCATCATTTTAAATTGGTAATGGTTCGAAAAACAAAAGATCCTCGCGAAATATGAATTCAGCTTGTGAGTTATGAGTGATCATTAGTATCTAGTTATTTTATGTTATTTGAATTTCAACGGTCTCCAAAGCCTGGAGTACAGGCAAAGAGTAGCCTGCCTGTCGGTGTTCTATAGGATGTAATTTGGAAGAGTGTGCGAGGGAATTCATCCATCTCCGCCCCATCATCGGACGACCCGTCATAACTCATAAGGCGAGTTCCATCCTTACGTTCTTGACATCACTACGATCTGTAGGCCTAGTATGAGTTTTCAATACGAAACCCGATCGTCGATATCGAGCATTGAGTTATAATGTACTACGTACGTAGTACATTATAACTCAATGATATCGAGCGCGTTTGGCTCTCTCATTGGTTGAGAGTTCTTACGACCTTGAAGCGGACCATCGCTGAGTCAAACGCACTCGATATCCACGATCGAGTTTCGTAATGAAAACACATACTAAGCCTACTAGACGAAGAGTTTCGCCTCGTCTTTTATACCACGTACATCGAGGGACTGGAATAATTTGCCAGCGGCGGTGTTTCATCTGACTACAATTTAAGTGGCTTCAAGGTTGTTAATGAACTAACGCGCTTTACCATCAACAATTGGGTTGTATCCTAAAAATAATTTAATGTCCATCAGATAGATTTATAAAAAAATATTTAGCAAGTATTTTTTAATTTTTTCTTTCATTCGAAAACTTAGGAAGATATTGTATTGATTTAAAATGTCGGATGACGTACTTCGCTCCGTAACTTTAATACGCTATATCTCAGTAGTTTTTGGTAATTTCTACAAAATAAAAAAACAGGTCTTGACTATTTTTAGTATCTATAAGACGGACTAATATTTTTTTTTTTATTTTCATACCTTGGATACATCCCTATTGCATAACTGCTTACCATTAGGTGGGTTTTCGGTCAAGCACTAATAATTAAAAAAAATAGCAAGCAAGCTGACTTTGTTGCACTCCAAATTGTGAATGTGATAACCACTTACCGTCATAAGGGTCTCATGGTAAGCGATCTTCACATTTTAAAATACTAGTAGAAACATCTTAGAATAGGCAGTTATCCTAACCCCTATTAGGTTTTTCGCCACTTTTACTTCTTAGGGAAAGCACTAGAAAGTGGCGAAGGGCGGCCATTTGGGATATCGTCTTATACATATTTACATCGTTATTTTTTATTTTTGTGAAACCTGAATAAGCAATTAAATCGATTCCGATCATTTTTACACAATGTTATATTTTTTCCAAATACATTTAGAAACTGTTGCAGTGTGGTTACTAAGCAAGCCACGCACATGGTAGATCATAATACTGCGCACTCCCGCGCAACAGCTGACGCCACAGGTCTACACAGCGCTTGCGCGCCCGAGCGGAGCGTTGACCATATTTTTGTTGGGACAGCCAAGTAGGATAACAAGCTAATAACTTAGTGGTTTTTCATGATATTTTTTTGAAATTTTGTACATGACTCTTTACTTAAAGATACCGTAGGTACACGTGTAATATTGACGTTCAAAAAGTGCCGATTCTAAGCCTAATTGAAAAAATGACTTCTAATTTTCGTTTTGATTATGAACAGTTTTTCATAAATCTTGGTTACTCAACCGACTATGCGGGTGTCGCGCAACCTCTTATCACCACTTTCACTGATATGAGCTGAAATTGTGACATTTTGATGTCACCGTGTCGTAATGTAGGTACTAGGTACTTACCTATTACGTAGTTGTAGATCGATTTATGCAGTTTCTATGAAAATTCTCTTCACGGTGTCTATATCCAGTGTTTTGGGCTTGAAGTATTACAATGTTGGTTTTAGTTATCTATAATAATAAGAAGTACGACTATATAAATATACATAACTTTCGATTCCGTGGGAATATCGATTTAAAAAGTACCTATTCATGATTTAATCCTGGTTATTAACTATTTCTGTGCCAAATTTAATCAAAATTGATATAGACATTTAAGTGTAAAGAAGTAACAAATATACATATAAACAACACTCACAGTGTTTCGCCTTTATAAAATCTGTGTGATAGTGTGTTAAGTTTTTGAGGCTTCGAGAAATCGTGTCCAATGGATAAATAAACCAGCCATGCTCAGTATGGGGTTTCGTTAGTTTCATGTCCATCAAAATAAGTGTCCTCACTTAAGACTTACGTACGGATTGCTAAAAACGGGCTCACAAAGGATAGTCACAACTAAGGGCGACGCCACAACACTGCGTTGCGTCGTCGCACTGTATTGCTGCGCGACGTCGTTTTTGCGATACGGCGCCGCAATGCAGTGTGGCCGCGTTGTGGCCTCGCCCTAAAGAAAGAGTTATAGGTAGATTCCAACTCTTACACATGGAAAGTTCGAAAAAAATTCATCTATTCTATATACTGGAAGAGATTGCATTAGCGATAAGGCCGGCCGTTGTGTATTTTGTAGTGTTGCCTGTAGATTATAATTAATATATTTTTTGTTGTACAATCATCATCATCATCAACCTTTTTTATCGTCCCACTGCTGGGCTCAGGTCTCCTCTCATACAGAGAAGGGTTGAGCGTAATCACCACGCTTACTCAATGCGGGTTGGCGATTTCAGACTTATAAAGTCCAGGTTTCCTCAAGATATTTTCCTTCACCTTCAGTTGGTGTCCAAGATATACTTAGAAAGTACATATAACTTTAGAAAAGTTACATTGGTACTTGCCTGACCTGGAATCGAACCCGCGCACTCATACTTGAGAGGCTGGTGATATGACCACTAGGCCACCACGACTACGTTGTTGTAATAGTATATTCAATACTATATTAACATACAAACTTAAAATACTAGAAATAAATAAAACATAATTACAATAACAAAACACGAAAACAATACCTTAAGAAACACCTAATGTACATGAAGTGTCGGCGTCGTGTTTCATAGATATGTAATACAAGAACTATTATCCAATTACTCTGCCGATTCCTATGAGTATACCAATCAGCAGATTGTGAATGTCATCAATAAATGGCAGCAGAAAAAACGCGCTTAAAATGCAATCAGAACGTAATAAACCACACTGGATTTTGTAAATGGATTTTTTCCGAGACTAGAATCAGAGTGACTTTAAGTTTTTATAGTAGAAACATAATAACTTTGTGGTGTATTTTTAAAGCAGTTGCACTTATTTGTGAAAATAAGTACCTTCAAACGAGGTGAATAGGCATGCAGGGATGAATCGGGACGAAACTTTAATAGATTGTCGTTTAAAATCCAAAAAAAAAACACGCTTTATTAGCAATCGAACATTTTTTTTTTTTTGTTTTTTTATAGTATTGTATTGTAATCTTCCCATGATCCATCTGCATGTGCATATTGTCAAGTTAATCAGACTCGTAAAAGTATGTGAAAATGAAGTTAAAAGATTCCATACATACATAACGTACGGACGAAAGCAGGTCAAGCTACCCGAAACTGACAATTATTCCCAATCAATCTTGAGCTAAGATGTTTTAGAGATAAAGTTGAAAATCTAATAAGGAAATCTGACAGATTGTTGTAGCTTGATGTGCTGTCGTCTGTGCACACAGGTAAAGCTCCCAAAAGCGAGTTAAAAAGGATTTTAACATAAGCAGTAGTGTTAACATTAGTATTATATAGTATGTGTAATTCAATCCTGCATCTTATGTATATACATAAAAATATATCGAATTTTAAGAAAATAAGCGATATTCATAATTTAAATACCAGGAATAAACACAATCTTGCTGTACATCACACTCGTCTCCACAGAGTAGGCAATTCGTTCATGGGCCAATATACACTTTTACAACAAGTTTTCCATGGACAAAACTATATAAAGGTCAAACTTTGCAAAAAGGGGTATTATAAAATCACACATTATTTAGAAGACAAAAAGCTTGGGACTGAGCTGCTCGCTCTGTTAAGCATTGTTGTTAAGCAATATGCGTAATTATAACGTAAATTATTGTAAAAATTTTCATTTTTAATGTCTGGACTTGAAAAAAGACGATGATTCCTGAGTTTGTTTCGGCTATTTCTTCTCAGAGGTAGTCAGTTATGAAATGTCGGCTTCATCCAGTAAAAAAAAAAAAAAATGACGTGTAAAAGTGATCAGTGATCCTACTTGCTTAATAAACGATTTCATTTCATTCTGTAGGTAGTTACTGCTTTTTTCTTATTAAAAAGGCGACACACCAGCGATCGCTCTGTATCGATGGCTGCCGTCAACACATGTCGGTGGCAATCGACGACAACACGACACTCTTCTATTTCAGTACCATTCGATGAAGTACAGGAGTGGCATGTTGTTGATTGCAGCCGCCGACACAACGCGTCGACAGGTGTTGACGGTCGACAGATACAGTTGCTTTTGTCCTATGTAGAAGCATAGCGTCCGTGTGTATGCACATTAAAGTAGTAAATATGACAGTAAAAAGAACATCTGTTTTCTCTCTCTCTCTCGATCTCTCTCTAGCCCTATTTTGTAAATATAATATTATATTTATGAAAATCTATATTTATGTTTTTTTTTTTATACAACATTATTTTTTCTTTATACGAAACCTGAATATAGTTTGTTCAGAATAAGCAACCAATCGATTCCAATCTTTCCGAAATACATTTAGAAACTGTTGCAGTGTAAGTAGTTGCCCAGCGCACCAGGCAGCTTAAGGTAGATCATAGTACTTGACGCGTACGCACGCCCGCGCAACAGCCGACGACGCAGGTGAATGCACCACCCGAGCGGAGCTATGACCATATTTTTGTTGGGACAACCAAGTAAGATAACAAGCTTATAACTTTGTGGTTTTCATGATATCTTTTTGGCGTTTTGTACATAGATTCTTTACTTAAAAATACTGGACACGTGTTTCAGGTTTCGCATAAACATAACATAATGTTGTATAAATTATAAACTAGTGCTTGACCGCAATCCCGCCTGATGGTAAACAGTGAAGCAATCGTTGATGGTAAAGCGCGATAGTTTATTAAGAGCCTATTCACTCTAGCCTTGAAGACACTTGAAGAGACGCATGATGTCAGGTGAAGCCGTACGAAGGACGAGTCTGAGCAGTTGTGTTGCGATGTGTGCCGGGTTCAATGCGCCAACTGTTGTTGTATCAGGAGTTTGGTTGTGGAAGGTCTTCTGTTTAATCTCCCTCTGGGGCAGCATCGTTGGTCGTGTTGTTGGGTTTAACATTGCATCACCATTTTTTTTTCCCCCGGGGTAGAAATTCTCAATGGATGGATCCGCCCTGGGGTGGGCGACGGGGTCTGTCAGACTCTTACTGACTAAAACCACCCCGGTGTCTCTTCTATCACGAGCGCGCGTGGGGCCGCGGGAGTCTAAATTCTTCCACGGCCCCACACTCGTGCTGGCCCGGTCTCTCCGGGCTTCGTCTCCTGCACGGGGTAACAACATTGCATCACCTGTCCTAGCTTAACTGCCATCTTTCTTCCTATTTATTCAGTTTTTTGAGTGAATAGGCTTAATAAACTAGCGCGCTTTACCATCAACGATTGCATCTCTGCTTACCATCAGGCGCATTGTGGTCAAGCACTAGTTTATAATTATTTAAAAAACAAGTTTTCCTAACGCAAAACAAACTGAGTAATATAGCGGTGTTTGTCTATATACAAGGTGATCTGACATCGTAACGCAAACATCGCGAAAAGGCTACACAGCATGCCACTAGTATATTTATGATAGTCATTTAAGTCGTTAATGAACGATTACAGGATTCAGTGTTTAAAAAAATTGTCGACTCGCACTTTGAACGTTGCAAGCGTGCCGCCATGCGGGTTTGTAGGTATGATGTTGATCCCTGATGTGAACTCTATTAAATCAGCTGATAAGATAGTTTTTGAGTTTTGTTTTCATTGCGCTTTTTTGTGTAATTAGCGAATTAATTAATTTTTACTTTAAAATTTTATTGGGTTATAAAAGTATACTTAGCAATTATGAACGGTCTAAAGTGAAAAAACTACATATGTATATATTTTTTTAAATCATGAAAAAGCCGGCGAGAAATTCCACCACTGGGGGGTTCAGAATCATGTGCTGGATCCATGGTATTCGTTTGTGTGTCGATGTCAGATATATCCTTTATGTGTTTCAACGTACATTAAATCCACTAATAAGTGCAATAAGTTTGCTTACGGTCATTTTCTCCGGAATACGGGCTTATGGCCGGTTTGTCCATTATTTAAAATGAATGACGTTTTATTTAAATTTTCTCACACAACGTACGTGTGTATTGTGCATACTTATTATACTTTAATGATGTCAGTTACATTTTCTTTAATATGACTGTGTTTGATTTTAGTAAGCAAACTGACACAAATGTATGCACTTTTGTTAGTTTGCTTACTAAATTATAAAACTTATTATAAAATATATAATAAGTAATACATAAGTAGAAAACTACTAGTTGTCGTATTGGCTTGGCACTATCGGTCATTTACCTTTTTCACAATGATATTTTCGGTCATTGGCATTGCCTACATTTTCCAGCATTATTTATACATATATTTCAAAAACTGAAATAAAGTCTGGTTTAATTAAATATTGAATAAAGACAACCAATATTTTATCGTTATCTTTAATATGTTCTAATAACAAAAATAATATATATGCATAGTTTATTTGTTAGGATTTGCACGGAAAACTACCTACGAGTATTAGAAAAGGGCAATGATCGGTATTTTTATGCTAAAACGCAACAACTATGGTTGATATTTGAGACTTGTTACTTTGTATCGATGACTATTTCATTCATTAGACATACTACACCCATTGTCTGATCGTCTATCTCTTTTTTGACATAGAAAATAACTGAGACAAAACTATTTAAACAATAAGTTACAGTTTTACCATTATTCACTAAAAAACTAGAAAGATATTTGAAGTGGGTATTCTGGTTGACTGAACCCCACCCTGTGCATTAGCTAATAGCTTTTAGAAAAAAAAAAAAAAACAAATCGCAAGGGAATCATTTATAGTCCATCAATTGCACGGCGCTATGCTTCGTTTGAACAACTTACACCTTTCACCTGTGGTCAAGCGTAGTAGGCAAGTAGCATTGTACTGAATAGCTGTTTGCTTGCCTCATTAGTGACGGCATACTTTCTCAAAACACTTCCTTGTACCAATTGTTTCGATATTGTTGATGCTGGTCAGTTTCCTACTTGCTAAATATTGGCGAGATATGTTTTGAAAAGTTCGTGTTCAATTTTTTCTTGTCGTTTTATTGCTTTATGGAGATGAAAGTTAATTTAGAAGTTATTGAAAATGGAGGACGCTACTTCCTTTGTGGTTTATACTTTCCTAAACTTAATTGCAACCTAGTATAAAAATAGGTTCTCAATAAATTAGTTATAGCTTATCATATTTATTGAGCTAATTAAATACAGCGGTTTTTATGAAGTTTTCTTTGTGTACATATTACTGTGTGTTTATCAAACAACAAAGCCTTTGGTCTAAGACCTTCTAGAAGGCTTCTGACACCTGTCAAAGTATCTTTGACAGTCGTTGTAGGTGTCAGAAGCCCGCAAGTGTAATTATTACCCAGTGTCTGGGTTGTGGATGTCAGATTAGCAGTTGCTGCATGTGTAATACTGGGATTCAGCTGTATTCAATCAGATTGGAAGGCTACCCCATCGTAGTCGGGAAAAGCTAAGCAGATAATGCTTTATTTCATCACACTTTTTGTATGGAACGTCATTCCATTCTGTATCTGGAGAAGGGCGTTGATTGTTATGCCACTGTTTATACTTTGGACTTATATTATATATATATATATATATATATATATATATATATATATATATATATATATATAATATCGCGTCCTTCGTGGCGCAGCGATCAACACGCCTGCCTGCGACGAGGCGGCCCCGGATTCGATCCCCGGCCAGGTCATGATGGAAAGCGATCTTTTCCTGATTGGCCTGGGTCTTGGATGTTTATCTATATATGTATCTATTATAAATATAGTATCGTTGAGTTAGTATCCCATAGCACAAGTCTCGAACTTACTTTGGGGCTAGCTCATTCTGTGTGGTTTGTTCGTATATATTTATTTATTTATTATAAACTAGTGCTTGACCACAATCCCGCATGATAGTAAGCACTGATGCAATCTATTGATGGTAAAGCACGCTAGTTTATTAAGAGCATATTCACAAAAAAAAAAAAAAAAACTGAGTGGATAGAAGGAAAGATGGCAGTTGAGCGAGGTGATGCAATGTTAAACCCTTCGACACGACCAAAGATGCTGCGCCAGAGGGAGATTGATCTGGAGATTCCCCACGACCAAATCCCATTTGGCGCAACAACATTTGGTGCATCGTAACCGGCATAAACAACTGTTCAGACCCGTCCTCTTTTCGGCTTCACCGGACATTATACCGGAACACGAAAATCCCTTGGCAGCAAGACTTTGTCTGGTGGGTGGTAACTTCTGCCGGTAGCCAATGTTATGGCGAATTACTTGTTGTTATAAACTTTTTATTAGCAAACAAAATCAGTATCTTAATACAACAATCATGATACAATCAATTGAGGCGATAAAAAAGCTTTTTTGTCTTGGATTCTGCTCTATCATGAACACATATCTTGGACACCATTGACTGAAGGTGAAGGAAAACATCTTGAGGAAACCTGGACTTTATAAGTCTGAAATCGCCAACCCGCATTGAGCAAGCGTGGTGATTACGCTCAATCCTTCTCTGTATGACCATGAGTATGTTCCTGTGCCCAGCAGTGGGACGATAAAAAAAAGGTTGATGATGATGATGATGATGAACACATGTATGTGAGTTAATAAGTTATTACCAGGCACGAAAATACTTCTTTTAAACAATATTATAACATCCATATTTCATAAATATCATCATAATTATCAAATAAGTGAGAAGATTGATGTAAGTAATGGTCGATGTTACACATAGTCGTTACAAGATTGTACGCAAGTTTCGAGTCAGGTGTTATGGAAACCAGAGCAAAAAGTTCCCAGATTACTCCATGTAACTACGTGTCATTTGAATTGTAAATATGTTATTATGTATACGATCGTAAGTATCAGGAGAACCGACAATCAGTTAGGTGTTTTTGCTGGTTGGATTATTTGTGCGTGCAGATCACCGATAGCAGCTTTACTATAGCTATTGAAATATCGTTTGCTTTGTATGTACGAATAACAGCAAGGCAAGCTACCTTAAACTGTCAAATATTCTCAGTCGATCTTGAGACATGATTATTAAGCGACAAAGTTGAAAATCTAATAAATAAAGACAGATTATAGTAGAATGATGTCCTGTCGTCTGTCTTAAAAAAAAAAAAACAATAGGGATGTATCCAAGGTATGAAAATCAAAAAAATAATTAGTCCGTCTTAAAGATAATAAAAAAAATTTAGACCCGTAATTTTTATTTTGTCGAAATCAGCAAAAACTACTGAGATATAGCGTATTAAAGTTACGGAGTGGGGGCTAATTACGTCACACCGTGGTAGATTTTGTACCAAGGCGTGACGATGACGTCATGTCTCATGAGAGACATTTCAAATCAATATATGTTTCTAAGTATTTGAATGAAAGAAAAAATAAAAAATACGTGTTCAATATTTTTTAAAAGTGTATCTGATGGACATTAAATTATTTTTTAGTACTTGTGCTAATTTTTAATTTAGATATTCGTCAAACTCCTCATTGAATGTTTTTGAGCTGCATTCTGTAATTATAACTCTCCAGCTAACAATCATAATGGGATTTTAAAATATTATCTGAATTCTTATAGGGTCAAAATTCCAGAACTTTATTTCATTCATTTATTTCATTAAGTTTGCGAGCGAAGTCACAGTATGATACTTAACTCAGGTTTAGTGAACAAAATGCTATTAGATGACACGCAATGTATTACATACTGTAATTTGAAATTATCTAAGCTTTTTGTGCTCTGCCAATTTTAATTGAAAGTGGCACGGTATAGTAACGCAAGCAAGTGGACTTGCCCAAGTAAAAAAACATTGTTGTGTTAGGAAAGTTGAAATGATTAAATGAGTCTTTCTAGGACAGCACATAAAAGGAAGAAGTAGATATTAATTAGCATTTTTTGTTTTGTTTGTTTTTTTTTTGTGTCTGGTAATAAATATTGAATCAGTGTTGCCTGAGCTAGAATTCTAGATAAAAGATTTAGACAAATCATGTATAGACGACAGCACATCAAGCTACTACAATCTGTCAGATTACTTTAAAAGATTTTCAACTTTATATATAAAGCATTAAGGCTCAAGGTTGATTGGGAATATTTGGCAGTTTCGGGTAGCTTGGCCTGATGTCGTCCGTAGTTGTTGAGCAACCGTGGCTTAGTGGTATCGGCACGGTTGTCGCCATCGCAGTGGTTAACCTATACACTGCTCCGCTGCGTGTCGCGGGTTCCATTCCCGCATGGAACAAATATTTGTATGACCTACAAGTAGTTGTTCCGGGTCTGGTTGTTTGTATGTGTGAGTTTATACAGAGTGGTGCTGACAATACGACAATAAATTAAACATTGTGTACCTCAACACATTCTCAATCTACCCATAAAAATGATATGAATATGTCCATTAGTTTTAGTCACAGGAAATTATTTTTCATTTTTCACATTTTCTACATGATGTATATGTTGATAAGGAAGCGCTTACAGGTTGATGATCGCCGCATCCAGCGGTAGGTATTAAACTTTAATAATAGGTAATGGCCAGAAAAAAGCAAGTCGATACAGGATCGCGCTGTCGCCGATCGGAGGTCAGTGAACTAATATTTATAAAGGATGTTCTATTCCGTTTGCAATTTTATGCGATTAAGTTTGTTTGAAATTTTTTTTTTTTTATTTTTGATGCTAGGTTGTTTTTTCTATGGTTTAGAATTATTTCTATGAACCAGCATTGTTCGTGTTTTCATTTACTGTCGTATTGTCAGCACCACTCTGTATGCTTGTAAACGCACCCACGATACGGGAGAAATTCTTAGTGTGGGGGGCAACATATTTAATATAAAAATATCTCTCTAGCGACGCCCTAAGCCGAGGTTCGTACCCCACAAGGGGTGCCCTTAGTGCGTAGTCGCCTAATTTTATCATAGTTTTAAGGCCCCTGGCTGGAGGCTTTAATTTTTAAGGCATCCACAGGAAAGTCCGGTTAAGTAGTTACGGTCTCTAATGGTCAACAAATCATCAGGCGTTTACTTTGTGTCAAATTATTTCATCACCACTGCTCTCAATGTGGTTACGGAAACCGGCACATCCTAGTGCCAAAACTTCAAGTACATGTGACATTTACCAACTCGTACTGGATCCGCAAAAACCCTTTAAATTTTGATCGGATAAAAAGTATAAAGTGTTATTTCTGGTTATACTAAACTATCTGTTGCCAAATTTCATCCAAATCGGTTTAGTAGTTTTTGTGTGAAACATGCATCCATACATCCTCACAAAACAAATTTTTCGGATAATTATAATATTAGTAGGATTTATATACATATTTATGGATTTAACAAAAGGTCAATAAACTTATCCTGTCATACTCGTATCCAACTTTGTACTTACTGTCAACAACAGAGTTGCATTTGTCAACGTCCATTATTAACGTATAAGTTACAAGCGCTCCGCGATTCCATTCGCAAGACATCGGTCAACAAACAAACTTCATGAGTTTTAATATAATTTAGTAAACTTTCTAAAAAAAAAAGTCAGTACAAGTGTGTCGTCAAAACAGGCAGTTTTTTGCATCGACACGCAGATATAAAAATATCTGTGTGTCAAAGAACAGACAGGCATTTTTTTAAGTACCGTTATTAGGTATTTAGTAAAAAGCTGTTATTTCGACTTTATACAGAGACACTTCATAAGTATGTATCTATTTGTAGATTCTCAAATTAAGATACTTACCTACTACATAGACAGCTTACTTATACGTGTTTCAAAAATTCGCTACTGAAGATATTTTAATTTATTTCAGGCGATGATTTCATGGGACAAGATTAATGTGAAATCTTCTGTCCTTTTAAAAGATGCACAAAATCTAAATTTGATATAGTCTGTGAAAAAAAGAAGAGGCGCCATTGTATGTATGTATTGCACAAACTTTGTAAAGGAAATAAAAGGCCCACGCCAAACGTACGCCACGTTCGTTAACTATCAAGTGATTCCAAGAAGCTCCTTTGTCAACAGTGTGTCCGGGGCCTTACATCCGGTGTTTGCACCGTCCTGTGTGTGGTTACGAACTGCATAGGATAATCAAACGGCCAATAAAGTATTTAAGTTATATTAGCTTGGGGAGAAAGTCTTCGCATTATAGTATGTGTGAACTTGTAATAAAATCTCTTTGGCTATACTATTTGTATCAGACTGGTTTTGGTATCATTGAAAGTTTATTGAAGAACATAATTCCAAATTCAAATTAGAACATGTGTGATTTTCATTTGTTTTTCGTACTGTCAAGATGAGTGAATCTAATGAAGAAATTTGATGCATTTTAAAATTAAATAGGTACTACAAAGAGGAAAAGCAAACCACGGAATAAAAATTGCGATGTTAATGAACCTAATGCAGTGAGAGTAGCAATTAGGAAATTTTGATCTCAAAGATGCACGTCGCTCTGGTCGCCCTATTACGGATAAAATGGAAACCACTTTTGGGAAAAAAAGTGGAGCAAGTTATCAGTAGTTAGACGTAGCTATATTGAAGATGAAAAAAAAAGATAGCATGGTAAGTCTAAAAGCTGGCGGTACAAAATCAGTAACAACGTTGTTGAGTAGAATTTTGTAGATTTTTTTTTTGTATTTTTTCATATTATAAACTCGTGCTTGACGGCGATCCCGCCTGATCGTAATTAGTGATGCAAGAATTGATGGTAAAGTGCGCTAGTTTATTAAGAGCCTATTGACTATAGCCTTGAAGACAATTAAATTGTAGTCAAACGGAAACACCGCCGCCGGCAAATTGTCCCAGTCCTTCGATGTACTCGACGAAGACGAGGCGAAACGTGTCGTCGTAATTTTGACTGTTCAACAAATTCATTGATTGTGATGCAATCGTTGATGGCAAAGCACGCTAGTTTTATTAAGAGCCTAATATTCACTCTAGCCTGGAAACAGCTCGCTTAATAGATTTTGGCAATGGGCCTTATAAGAAGGCTCAAAGTCGCTCAAAGGGCAATGGAGAGGGCTATGCTTGGGGTTTCACTGCGCGATCGAATCAGGAATGAGGAGATCCGCAGAAGAACGAGAGTAACCGACATAGCCCGAAGAATTGCAACACTGAAGTGGCAATGGGCTGGACACATTGCCCGTAGGACCGATGCCCGATGGGGCCGACAGGTTCTCGAGTGGCGACCACGCACCGGAAGACGTAGCGTGGGTAGGCCCCCGACAAGGTGGACCGACGACCTGGTGAAGGTCGCGGGAAACCGCTGGATGCGGGAGGCGCAGGACCGGTCGTCGTGGAGAACCTTGGGGGAGGCCTATGTCCAGCAGTGGACGTCTTTCGGCTGAAATGATGATGATGATGATGAATGAATAGATTTTCAACTTTATCTTCTTCTTCTTCAGGCTTTCATTGCTTTAGGGACGTTTGCCTTAATCCCAACACTCGGCAGGCGGGATAGGGATTGCAGTAATTTGATATTCCACAGGAGAAGCTCTGCTGCCCGCTTTCCTGGTGAGAGTTCCCTTAGTCGCCTCTTACGACACTCACGGGAGGATATGTGTTGGTACTATTCTAAGCCCGGTACCACACGGGTGACGGGACTAAAGCATTAAGGCTCAAGGTTGGACCGGTAAGGACCAGGCCCGAGTCGACGGCGCGTCGTGTTTCATACCGCGCCTCAAAGAGATGTCAGCACATCGTGACGGGGTCCACGAAGACCGATGCCTCCTGGGTCAGGGTTGCGGGTTGGTTAAACAAGAAACCGTGGCTCTGGCCGTCGCACCCGGGCAGGCTAGCGACTCCGCCCAGAGCGGGAGAAGCCATTTGATGATTTCCCAATCCAATAAAAAAAAAAATCGGGTAGGTTGACCTGCTCTCGTCCGTATCTATGAAAACATATAATTGCTTCAGTTGTTGACTTCAGCTGGTCGCTCGTGTGATAAGGATTAATGTGTCAATTCTACATATAGCATACATGTATACTTGCTTCGCAAAGCCTCGACTAATTGGCATGATTCCATATTCCTGAAAGCTTCGATGTACGTTCAAGAGCAGGTCAAGTTACCCGAAACTGTCAAATATTCCCATTCAGCCTTGAGCCGTAATGCTTTAGAGATAAAGTTGAAAATCTAATAAAGAAATCAGACAGATTATAGTAACTTGATGTCTGTACATAAGCTCTTGATAAGCTGAAAATAATTGGCAATTTGCACAAACTCCTCCAATGGGCTTTGTCATTTTGTATCGGCGGGTAGCTAAATATAATATTCAAATAAGCCTTTACAAAATTCGTTATTGTATTTTTGTTCAGTCAATATTAAAGACTAGCTGCGCTCCACGTATTTACACGCGTAAGTTTCGATTCCGTGGAAATATGAGAATATAAAGTATTCTTCTATACAGGCTGTGTCTGAAATCGTAACGCAAAGTTCGCGAGAAGGCACCGCATGCCATTAATAAAATTATGATAATCATTTATATCGTTAATGAGCGGTTACAGAAATAACAGTGTTTAAAAAAATGTGTCGGCTCAGCCTTTGAACGTTGCAAGCGTGCCGCCGCGTGTGTTTGTGGGTATGACGTTGACCCCTGATGTGAACTATATTAAATCAGCTGATAGGATAGTTTTTTGACTTTTGTTCACATTGCACTTTTTGTGTAATTAGCGAATTCATTATTTTTTACTTTAAAATCTTATTGGGTTATAAAAGTATAGCAATTATGAACGGTTTAAAGTGAAAAAAACATCATATTTTTTAAAATCAGGAAAAAACCGGCGAAAAATTCCACCTGTGGGGGGTTTAAAATCATGTACTGGATCCACGGTACTCGTTTGTGCGTCGATGTCAGAGACACCGTTTATGTTAATCCTGTGGAGAACTTTGGGGGAGGTCTACGTTCAGCAGTGGGCGTCTTTCGGCTGAAATGATAATGACGATGATGATATGTTAATCATGGTTACTTATAGAAGTAACCATGATTAAAAATGAAAAATCTCATAACTCGATTGAAATTTCTAAAAATATAAATTTGTTCGGAACGGATTTGTTTGAAATTTCTCATATCTCGGGCATATTTATATGTACATAAATATTTATGTACATTTGACGTTTACATAACGTAAATAACGCAATGTATTTTGTTGAACTGTCAAAATTAACCCATTACTACTGATACTGTGTTACGCAATTACCCTATTTTACGGTTCTATGAATGACGGGTTTGATTACCGTACTCACTCTTTCAAGTGAACCACTGTGTGGGCCATGGCGGCCGATGGTGGTTAATCCAACCAACCCACGTCCCTTCAGAAGCCCTATTAAGTCTCCTGGCTAATTGAGAACATCGGCATAAAGTTTTAGTGTCCCTGACATGTCACTTGGAGTATTTTAACATACCACTACGAGTAGCAATGGCTCACGTTTTTTTTTTAATAATTATAAACTAGCGCTTGACCGCAATCCTGCCTGATGGTAAGCAGTGATGCGATCGTTGATGGTAAAGCGCGTTAGTTTATTAAGAGCCTATTCACTCAGAAAAACTGAGCGAATAGGAAGGAAGACGGCAGTTGAGCGAGGTGATGCAATGTTAAACCCAACAACACGACCAACGATGCTGTGCCAAAGGGAGATTGATCTGAAGACCCTCCACGACCAAACTCCCAACACAACAACATTTGGCGCATCGTACCCAGCACACATGGCAGCACAACTGCTCAGACCCGTCCCCCGTACGGCTTCCCCCGACATCATGCCGGAACACGACAAATCGCTTGGCGGCAAGGCTTTGTCTGGTGGGTGGTAACTTCTGCCGGCGGCCGATGCTATGGCCTACCACCGAGAAAAGTTGACAGTTTAACAATATTCATTGCGTTATTTATGGTATTCATCAGACAAATTCATAAATATGAAGCCTAATATAAAAATAACAGATTTACTAAAATTATTTGAAATACGGTAGGTTTTCTGTTTGTGTCTTCTGACCGATCTTCGAAAAGGCTGGAGCGATTTTTATGGAAATATAAAAGGGATTTTTATATTAAAAAAAAATACATCAAACAATACAAAATATAATTTTTTTAAGCATTGTGACATTATTGTTGTTCTAAACCTACGCAAAAAAGTCATGGGCACAGTCAGTGTTTAATAAAATTAAAAGAAGTAGTTAACACTCATAAGTAAGAGAGTTTATCGTTTAACCTTGCATCGCCATCACATGAGCAGCCGATCGATTCTAAAATCTCACCGTCATCTCATCTTGGAAAGTTAGGTGAAGTGAGTGTGGAGTGAGCTGTCATTCCAACTCATGCTAGAGATTGACACTAATGACAACTAACTGTAATACTCACTAACACCACTCACTATCTACTAACTACACTCACTATCAGTAATCACCTAACTTTTCACGGCGAGATTTTTACAGAATCTGTTAATAATTGTAAGCAGCGCAATCCATCAAACCAGGTGCGGCACGTCTGCTTACTAAGTAGTTGGTAATGTAACACGTTACAACTACATTACATGACACCTGCTAACTTAGGGCCGGTGCACACTGGCGGTATGGCACGGTAAGCGATTTTTTTTTGCGACGAATGGAATCATAATAGTTGATGGCACGATTGACGCAGTGATTAAGCGGTTGACCGCACAGATCAAATACATATTTTTATGCACACTATTACTATCGGTTGGAATCATTTCGAAGCATATTCTTAGTCAATTGCTCCATATGTTCGAAAGTTTGTTTGCTCAACAAAGAAAATAACGCAATGAATGTTGTTGAAGTGTCAAAATATAACCCACTGCTACTGATAGTGTGTTACGCAATTACTCTGCAGGATTGTCTGTTTGTCTATGTGATTTAAAATAATTGTTAACGCATCCACACAAGAGATATTCCTAGCGTGGGGTAAGTAAAAAAAAAAAAAAACATTAAAATATACATACTAATGGCGATTTATATTAATTTTAACTAAAAAAATAAACAGAATAACCACAATCTAGATTTTAATCAGTTAACAATAATTATAACCTTAAAGCAAACTAAATACACAATTTCTAATACAAATTTAAAATAACGACTTTAGACAATCTTACGAAACGATGTTATCACGACGGCTGCCGAAGACGAAGTAAGGGACGAGTACTGACCGCGCACTGCTTTTATAGGCATGGCGGTAGGGTACTTCGAAACTAATAATTTGATGCTAATACGGCCTCTCCTGACATGTGGATGTCCTCAGCCACACTGTTCAGATGATGATTCTTGTACGTTCTAGTCATGGTCTTCGGCAAGTGGACTCTGGCGGTGCGAAGGGCTCATGGCAATGGCTGCATCAGGAATTGGTGGACCCTGGTGCGTGTCTGCATTTTCAACACTTGAGTGGTCTTCGCAGCTAGTTGCACTGGTAGTCGGTGCTGCGAGGCCATCTTCGACTAAAATGAGAAAACAGCAGTTATTAGTAATGTTCTTGTTACTGAATCTTAACATGCATGTTGTAATTGAATAGAACACACATAGACGGAGGAATTGAAGTATCTCATCTTGGCAGAGACTTATCTCAATGCCTTAATGGATAAACAGAGACGGAGGCACCATGTTAGCACGTCTCGGGCGAGCCATCGCTATTTGCCCACGCATATAGACAGAGGCACACCATTAGCTTATCTCGGCAGAGCCACCGCTCAATGCCCGTACACACGGATAGAGGCACACAGTTCGCATATCCCGGCAGAGCCCACGCTCAATGCCCACACACAGACAGAGGCACCCAGTTCGCTTGTCTCGGCAGAGCTACCGCTCAATGCCCACACACACGGATAGAGGCACACAGTTCGCATATCCCGGCAGAGCCCACGCTCAATGCCCACACACAGACAGAGGCACCCAGTTCGCTTGTCTCGGCAGAGCTACCCGCTCAATGCCCACACACACGGATAGAGGCACACAGTTCGCATATCCCGGCAGAGCCCACGCTCAATGCCCACACAGACAGACGCACACAGCTTGTCTCGGCAGAGCCAACGCTCCATGCCCACACAACCACCATGCACGTACTCACACATTACATGACTCGCTCAGTCCATGTAATACATGATCAAACATAACAGTAAGTACAAAATTCTACTTACAATCAAAAAACATGGCACACGACTCGGGGGTCCACTCTCCTCGCCAAGCAACCATATGCTCGGCGGCAGCCTGAGTGAATTTGCCATACGAACCAGTTAACAATTGTAGTTCGTATCGATCGTGGGCAAGGATTTTCACCACACGATATGGCCCTCGCATCCCTGAGTCCAGCTTGCCTGTAATTTGAGAAGTTTTAATTACAAACACGTTATCATTTAGATTAAATGTACGCTTGACCTTTCGATTTCTATTAACGTATTCATCTTGTTTAAGTCTATTCTGGTCCAGCAGTTCACTAGCGCGCTGCCTTTGCAATTTCCTTAATCCTTCGCGATTCGGTCGTACGTCTTCAACAGCGACATCGCGGACCAGTGATCTTATTACTGGCGTGACTGCTTCAACACCAATCAGCAATTGTATAGGTGAGACCTGAGTAGTCTTGTGTTTAGTGCAGTTGATAACCAGCTGCATTTTCCAAAGGGAATCTGACCATTTACACTCTGACTTAGATGCCTCTATGCGTAACATATTGAGCAGGGTACGACAATATCGCTCGACCTGGCCGTTTTCATTATGCATCTCAGGTGTCACGAAATGAATTTCGCATCCCATTTCAGTAACCCAGCCACGAAAACTCGTACTTTCAAACATTCGTCCTCTATCGCATACAATAAGTTTGGGTGTACCAAATAAGGAAACTGCATTTGAAAACATTTGTTTTAATTCGTCTGAATCTTGCCTTTTAATCGCATAAAACAAACAATACTTAGAGAAGGCATCTACAATAAGCAGTACATACTTTTTATCATTTGAAATAGGGAGGAGACCTAATACGTCCATATGAATTGTATGAAATGGAGTATCCGGCTTATGCCATGATGAAATCGGGTAATGAGGAGCCCTGGGGACTTTCTTGTATGAAAGACAAATCAAGCAATGACTTATATATTTCTTTACAAAAGCATAGAGCCCTGGGAACCAAAAATGACGTAGGATTAAGTCAAGTGTCTTATCTGCACATATATGGTCATGCTGGTCATGAAAAGAGACTTAATCGGTGTCCTTTAGGAATGAAACATAGTAGCATTGGCTCCTGGCCGGTAGGGTTGTATTTATAATACAGGAGATCATTGCGAACAACATACCGGGATGAATCTAACTCATTATTATTGACTTTGTCAATCAGCGTACGAGTTTCCTCATCCGCAGATTGAGCAATCTGTGCCCAATTTTTCGGCTTAGTTATTTGCAGAACATTAACAGGATTTCGACTTAGATAATCTGCGTGTTGCATCATAATGCCTTTTCTATATTCAATCGTAAAGTTGAAATCCTGCATATATATCCACCAACGTGCGACACGTGGTAAAAGATCTTTCTTACGTTCTGTCAGTTTAAGCGCATTGCAATCAGTTACAATTTTAAACATAATACCCAACAAATAGTGGCGAAAGTGTTGTAAGGCTTTTATTATAGCGAGCGTTTAGAGCTCATAAGAATGGTATCGTGGTTCGGCCCCTTGCGTAGTTTTACTAAAGTACGCCACTACTCGCCGTTTACCATTCTCATGCACTTGGATAAGAACTGCGCCGTAACCGACAGAACTCGCGTCCGTATGCAACTCTGTTGGTAATAAAGGATCAAAAATAGCAAGCACTGGTTTGCTTGTAAGACAATCAATTATATATTTACGAGAAAATTCCTGTTCTTCACCCCAATGGAATTTAATGTTACCTCGTGTTAAACTGGCAATGGGAACAGTCTTGGACGCATAGTTGGGTATGTAACGACGAAAATACCCTGCCAAACCGAGTAACTGGCGAACCTGTTTTACATTTGTGGGCACAGGGGAGTCAATCAAAGCTTTAATCTTTTGTGCGCTCGGTCTAACCTGACCCTTAGAGATAGTTCGACCTAGGTATTCAACCTCTGTAGCCACAAATGTACTTTTCTTAAGGTTTATAGAGAACCCCGCAGAAGTAAGAATTTTTAGTAACTCGCGTACATTTTCGATTGCTTCATCGATAGACGATGCCAACAACAATACGTCATCAATAAAAATAAGGGCTTTACCGGACTCTATTAGCGCTTTAAGCGTATTTGTGATGATTCGTTGATATACTACCGGCGCGTTCGCGAGACCAAACGGCATTTTCAAAAATTCGTAATGGCCCTCTGGGGTCACGAAAGCGGTCTTTGCTACAGACTCGCTATCTAGCCCAATCTGATAGAAGCCTGTCGCCATATCTACACAGGTAAAGAACTTGCTCTTACCAAGTCGATCAATGTGATCTTCTATCAACGGTAACGGATAACGATCTTTCACGGTAATAGAATTCAACGCACGGTAATCAACGCACATGCGATCATTTCCGTCCTTTTTCTTAACGAGAATGATCGGACTTGCGTATGGAGAATTCGACTCACGAATTATCTTTTTGTTTAGCAAATCTTTTATAATATCACGCACTTTCAATTTTTCATCAAATGAAAGCCTGTACGGCCTATAACAGACAGGAGTCTCACTTGTCAACTTAATGTGCATATTCCCCGTCGTAACTGTTGTTAAGGCAGTCCCGACAATAAAGAATTCCTTAAAATCATTCACAACCAACATTAATTTTTCACGGTCACTACCCTCAAGCGGCGTGTTAACCGAAATTTGATCACTTGAGTTGACGAGTAATACATTTTGACTTACCGAACTACGAGTAATACGTTGCTCATTGTTCGCACGAATGTAAGTTACCCCCTCACGGTTCAAAACATCGGTTCCTATTAGTACCGGCACAGTTAGGCATTTTGGAGAAATCACAAAAAGATCTACCTCTAATGAGATTTCTTTAAATTCTATAACTAATGTTACGACACTATGACACTCGATGTTTTGATCACCAATGCCACGTAATATCCGATATGTGGGTAGTTGTGTACACTTAAAATGTTTTAAAACTGATTCTGAGATAAGAGACACGCGCGATCCGCTGTCTATTAACACGTCTATAGGTATTCCCTGCACTACGGCCGTTGTGACGTCACAGTCTGTTGACGCGCCTCTCAACTCTGAACAAAAATTAACATTGCTTTTATTATGCGTTTCAGATCTTTGTTTAGCAAAGCAGACGGAGGCGTCATGGCCTGGCTTTTTACAGAACGAACACGACCTATTCGGCTTTTTATAGATTATTTCTGTTGATTGTTCAGTTTTAATAGTTTTCGATTGTTTTGGGCATGAGCGTTGCACATGACCCGCACTACCACAAGCGAAACACTTTACTTCATGATTACCGAGTGGACGTTTTCGGTCAAATCGTTTATTTCGGGAGGATTTTACAGAAGTAACACATGAACCCTGATTCGGTTTGGTATAAATAGAAAGAAATTCCACAAGGTCTTGATCATTAAATTAGCGTTAATCGCAGCGGCGCGTATTTGAGCATCAGTTATACCACGTATGACAATTGCGACCGTTAGTTCATCGCTTAACCCTTTAACAATATTTAATCTCAAAACGGAGCGCCTAGCGTATTCTGCGTACGTGGAATATTGATCAGAATTACTATTCATGACATCAAACAATATATTAGCAACATCGATTCTTCGTGAGCAGAGCGGTTTAAATTCAACCTTGAAGTTAGACCAGGTACGATCGTTTGTGACCCAATCGTTTAGCCAACTACGGGCATCTCCCTTCAGGCAGTTAGCAATCCGGGATAAACACTCGTTGTCATCCCATTTATTCATATCACGTGCCCTTTCAACCTCTTCACACCAAGAATCGATATCATGCATGCTGGGATCAAAGTTTGAAATATAATAATGATTGGATCTGACCTTAGTTAACGCACTCAATGCTCCAATGAGGCGATCTGTAGAATCCAGGGATGCTGAAGTACTTGCTAGGGATTCCCCAACAATGCTAGTGTTTGACTCAGGCGCTGCCAGTTGTGGGTCCCGTAGCAGAGGCGCCATGATTTGCCCAGGCGCCACAATGGCACGTGTGTCAGGTGTAGTTGCCACGGTGCTGGTTGCGGGTAGGCCAGAGTGTTCTAGCGCGTTCAGACGCCCTAAAATGGCTCCAAGGGTTTCTTGGAGTTCAGCTGCATTACTATTTTGATCATTCCTATTTCTGCCTCGATTACGAGTGGTAGCTCGTTCGGACATGATTCAAAATCTGTTCGCACAACACTAAAGATAAGATAGGCAATGGAGCCTATCCCACTTCTGATAATGGCGATTTATATTAATTTTAACTTAAAAAAATAAACAGAATAACCACAATCTAGATTTTAATCAGTTAACAATAATTATAACCTTAAAGCAAACTAAATACACAATTTCTAATACAAATTTAAAATAACGACTTTAGACAATCTTACGAAACGATGTTATCACGACGGCTGCCGAAGACGAAGTAAGGGACGAGTACTGACCGCGCACTGCTTTTATAGGCATGGCGGTAGGGTACTTCGAAACTAATAATTTGATGTTAATAATACATATATGATAATTTCAATAATGATGAATGAATGAACCACAGCATCGTTGTCGCAGAAATTTCAATTTTAGTGTTTGTTTTTTTAAAATTATATTATCTATTCGTTGCATAAAGATTCTTTGCCGTGTCGTGCCATTGGGCGCCGGACTTTTGTGCTTGTGAGTTTTACTAAACGACCGATGTCTAGAGTATGTAGTAGGGACTTTTTACATATTTTGTGATTACGATGTAGAATGAGTTTTAAAAGAAATGAGTTCATTGAAAATATTTACTAGCCCATATTCAATTGGCGGGGTAATTAGGTACGTAATACACTATCAGTAGGATTGGCTTTCATTACAGTTTTTATTGACAATTCATCAATAGTCATTGCGTTAATTACGTTTTTAGAAACAGTTTTTTTATTCAATATTATGAAATAATTAGTGTGCAGTGCACTATTATTTTAATACATATTTTAGAACAAAATATTCTGAAGAACAGAAATATTTTCCTGTAGCTATAAAGATTTTATACATTTTTCTTGTACTTCTAGTAAATAATTTAGGATTCTGTTGGCGTGCCTTGCGACAATGTTTCGCCTCCCATTTATTTAAACTCGCGCGCAGATTTATGTAACACATTTATTATTTATAGCTCGGTTTATTTGTATTCTGTCCTTTAGAACTCCCTTATAAGGGAGTTAAACGGATTTAGTATGTATGTGCCGCAGTTTGTGAAAGTTGAAATATCTTTAAGGATTGTATTGTGAAATCGAGAGCATTTAATAAAGTTTTAATGGTTTTTTACAATTATGTAAATTTTTCCCACGTTTTTTCGTTTCATTTAATGTACGGTTACATCAACATAAAGAATTGGTATTGTTTAATTTAGATTGTTCTTGATCATAAAAATACTAAATAGATCATCAGGCCAGGATATCAACTGTGTAAACGTCATTCAAAGTTTAAATACATCAGAAGGAATAATATTTATTTTTATTGATTATAATTCTGTAAAATCATATTTATTCCGATGGCATATTTTAATCACTATTATTTTTTGTTTGTGCGAAACCTGAATATAGTTTGTTCAGAATAAGCAACTAAATCGATTTCAATTTTTACATTATGTTATATTTTTTCCCAAATACATTTAGAAATTATTGCAGAGTGGTTACCGAGCGCGCCACGTAGCTTACGATAGATCATAGTTCTGCGCACTCCCGAGCAACAGCAGCTGACGCCAGAGGTCAACGCTCCGGTCACCCGACCGAGCGGAGCGTGCATCATATTTTTGTTGGTATAGCCAAGTAGGATAACAAGCTCATGATATGTTTTTGTAATTTTGTACATAGATCCTTTACTTAAAAATACGGGACACGTGTTTCGGGTTTCACTACCAATAAATAATGTTGTATATTGCAAAAAAAGCACCAGTGAAATTCATATGTGGTAGAAGTGAAACCTTCAAAAATTTGGTTTCAAGATAATGAAACTAACTACCACTAACTACCAACTAAACTATCTTATTTTCTCCCACATTAAACCTTATGAACTTATGTATCTGTTTCTTTTTACTGTCGCTTTAGTTCATTTACAACGTAAAAGAACAGAAACAACACGTGACATTGGCAAAATGCAGAAACCGTGCGAAGCCAGAGAAAAAAAAAAACAAAAAATTCGATTTTCAAAATCACCTGCATTATTATAAAGGCACATTCACACGTTGACCGTGCACCGCTACACACATATGCGCTGGGAATCGCAGTGGAGCGACAATGGCGTCAGTCACGATCATCGTAAGGGCCGCGGTGTTTATTTACGAGCGTGCACGTGGCACGCCGACCTTCAAGGACGGCCGGTTGTGGCCGACTGGGTAGCTCGTGGACAATAATTTATTTCTAAGAAAAATACAATACCAGAATTTATATATGGATTTTTGCATATTCTGACGCGTAAATGTATGTTTGAGCTCGGACCAATTTGAAAAGACACACCTGGACTAGATTTGTGTAAAAATTTTTTGCAGCATGCAACTTCACTTGGTTTCCAGTAAAAAAGGCTGTGAGTATTTTCAGCTTTCCGCATAAGTTTCGTTCTGCAGAGAATATCCGGATAGAAACTATGCTATATGTTAATCCCATCCAAATCCATTCAGTAAACAAGTGTACATCTTTGGATGTTTACGTTTATATTATTATTGGGATATAGATAAGGTTCAGTGCAAAAGTCCCCTTAATTACAAAATTATGGAAAAGCACACTAGATTTTAGTCTTTCTAAAGGCGGTAAAATTAGGAGACAACAGAACCGATTATTTAGTCGACAAACTAAACTAATTTTAAGTTCAGTGCAGCTTCTTCTTTTTACTTAATGAAAAAAGGACGGAAGATAAATATTAGTTTAGTCCTGTCACCTATCCTCGCACCAATGTCACTGTTCTAGCACACAGTTGTGCTTATCAAAGCATCTTGATAGCATTACCATGTATTGTGTTGACAGATGTTATGCCTACAAACAGCTTTATTAAGGTGCGTACGGATAGCGCGTTCCTGTGTTACGCGTAGTTGGGAAACACTGTCCACGCATACATTGGAAACGCGTACAGCTCCTGTACGGACCGCCGCGAACCTGTACGCGAGGTCAATCGATCCAGAGCGCTCCACGAGCCCCAGTCATTCGCCATGACTCCGACAAACTTAGCGGTTGCGTGCACCACCACTGCTGCGGCGTTAGTCATTATTCAACACATTTTAAATAAAAAAAAAGAGAAACAAACGGAAACCTAGATGGTGATGAAAAAATTGTTTCGTGAAAGATTACAGTGTGGAAATAGGCTAATGGAAGATATAAATTATGAAGAAAGTTTGAAATTGCCTTCCATGCATCTTGGCGTAAATCGTTATTTCGATAATCAGTTAGTGTGCTATCCCACAAGACCCGGTGAAATTCATAAAGTTGAATCAATCTAATAATATTTTCATTATTGAAACTCGAAGAACACGCGTGTTTATTCATTTTGCCGTCCAAATATAGCGTAGCCGGCCGCGTGCGTCCTCTTTGACGCGCGATCAAAAACCGACTGACGGTGGCTCGCGCTGCGAGTTGGCTCGCGCGGTACGCGTACCCCAAGAGTGAACGCGTAGCTGCAGGTATGGATTAGGCGTTCCGGATACGCGTAAACTGAGTACGCGTATCAGGGTACGCGCAATCCGTACGCACCTTTAACTATGCAACATTAAAATAATCGGATCCAACTTACGGTTTGTAAGTCGTGCCTTTCATCACCAATGGTCTCAAAATGATGCATGAAAACACTGAAGAAACCGGCATGTTTGCAATTCGAAGATCTACTCGCACTGGACCCGCATGGTTGTTTACAACCAACTCCATAGAAGAGGCCTGAGTCCCAGCTTTTCCCAAGGCTTTTTTTCTGTGGATGAGAAATCAACAAATGAGCTCTCCCGCTCTGGTCGGAGCGGAAGAGCATGCCTGCCTTTGCGCCAGAGCTACGCTGTCTATTTCAACTAACCCACGACCCTAGCCCAGGCATCGGTCTTCGTGGACCCCGTCACAATGTGCTGACATCTCTTTGAGGTACGCGTGAAATACAACGCGCTGTCGACTCGGGCCTGGTCCTTACCGGGCGGCGAGCTGTGGGCAGCTTGCGCCTACAGTGAGACGATGTTGTCTCCCGACCAGGGTGTCTCCTGCGGCAGCTAGAGACGTGAGGGCGCTAATATACCCGCTCCCTGAGACGCTCCACCTCCTCCTTTGCCAACATCACTGCTTTGCAGAAGTAGGTGACGGCCAGCCATGCATTCTCGCTCCGGAAAATGGCCTGGAAGCTTTTGCGAAGTCTTAAAATTGATTTTGGTTATACAAAAATAAAAACCATTGAAAATCTTGTTTAATGAAAACTACAATTAATCATACCTATAAAATTATAATTCATTGCTTACGTCACATCAAGTTTATTCATAAATCTTAAGCTAACTATAAATTAATATTATTATTACAAGATATACGTATAGATGGGTGTGGTGCCTATCTATATGTACATAGCCGTTTAGCCTAATGGACATGGAGCCTAATGACTACGGCTATAAATTATACGTAATAAACAAATCACAACAATGTTGTCTGAATTTATTGACGGTGCGCAGTTAGTGCAATGTTATATCATTAGTTAGGTACTTGGTTAAGGGCCACTTGCATTTAAATACGAGTGAGTTGTAAAAACGGTATTTTGCCGATCGATACAGTAAAAAGTTAGGTGACATGTTTAGGTGCTCACTCCACATGTATTTCGCCTAAGTTTTCATGGTGAGATAACCTTCTCACACATCTTGTAACCACAAGATCGCACTGCACTGTTCACGACACGTTTTGCACAAGTTTTATGCAGTAGCCTAATAAAAAATGCTAGGCTTGTATGTATTGAGATAGTATTTCATTCGTATTTTTAAGTAGATACTTCTCTGTGTAAATACCTACATATCTACATAAGATATATCCTTTTTATCATGAAATGACTTCTCCGTTTTGCAAAATCAAATGCTTTTTTTTTTTGATTTGATTCATCAAATCACCTCTCTCGCTCTGAGCAGAGGGGAAGGGCATGTCAAACTATTACTGACTAAAACCTGCCCGTGTTCCTGCACTTACCTGTGCGCCAGCCAGAGGCAGGCGTCGGTCCTCGTGGATTCTGTCATGATGTGCTGAGAAGTCTTTGAGGCGCGCATGGAACACAATTCAACGTCGACCCGAGCCATACTTACTTGGCGGCGAGCTGTCCACTGCTTGTCTTACTTAGGCTTCCATCATAATCATCATCATTTCAGCCGAAAGACGTCCACTGCTGGATATAGGCCTTCCCCAAGGTGCTCCACGACTACTGGTCCTGCGCCTCCCGCATCCAGCGGTTTCTCGTGATCTTCACCAGGTCGTCGGTCCACCTTGTCGGGGTCTTCCGGTGCGTGGTCGCCACTCGAGAACCCGTCAGCCCCATCGGGAATCGGCCCTACGGGCAATGTGTCCAGCCCACTGCCACTTTAGTGTTGCAATTCTTCGGGCTATGTCGGTTACACTCGTTCTTCTGCGGATCTCTTCATTCCTGATTCGATCGCGCAGTGAAACCCCAAGCATAGCCCTCTCCATTGCCCTTTGAGTGACTTTGAGCCTTCTTATAAGGCCCATTATTAGCGATCACGTCTCAATGCCATAAGTCATCACTGGCAACACACACTGGTCGAAGACTTTTGTCTTGAGACACTGCGGTATTTCGAACGAGAAGATTTTACGTAGCTTCCCGAAAGCAGCCCAGCCGAGTTGGATTCGACGACTTAGGCTTTAAAGGTGTTTAATTAGAAATTATGTGTGTAGTTAATATGAACTACTGAAAACAAAAACAAAACAAAATGATGTTATTTTGTCACGTTGCAATAAAAATACAAAATTATGACTGGATCACATTGCCGTGTAAAATGTAATGTAGCGGTATCTATGTACAAACGCCCCATGCCAACAACGCCTCCATACTGATGTCACACGGATTCTACATCTCGCAAGCAGAGTTTACTGTGCAACTAACAACTTATACAACTTCCCAACATCAACCATTGCGCAAGTGTCCGCCAGACACAACACCCGTCTGGTCGGAGGATCTTCACTTTTCTATGGAGGATGATACCTTTAAATATATGACGACGTCAGCAATAATGGAGCGTCAGAGTCGACAGCATCTTGGTTTGGTGGTAAGGGTCCATTTCGGAGTTTTTGAATTAAAGCACGAAGTGTATATATCTTGACAATCACAATTTAAATAGGAAAACCGACAATTTCGCCCGGAGAAGTGCCCTGGTCCGCGTCTCAATCCGAAGTGACCGTTCGACAGTCCCTACTTTCCAAAACAACTTTGTTCATGTGCCGCCATTACAAAATAACGTCACCGAGTTTGCCCCACTACTACGTAAATCAAATGAGCAACTTCCAACGAAATGACACTGCCATCCACGACATATATAATATCTTATTTATCCTCTTTCATTATTCTTACGTATTCAATCTACTAAAACAATTAAATGTCAACTGCTCTTATTATTGGGAAAGAAAACCAGCTCATTGACAAACACGTCCACTTAAGTTTGAATGCGCCGGACAAGCATGAATAACCCTTAAAACCACAGTCAAGATATGAATATTAAAACAACCTTGGCCAAAAGATTTATATTGTTATAACCACATTCTTCAATATTGACATTATATTAAATTATAATCTGACAGAAGATAAACTTGTCAAAAATATAATATTTAACTTGTCCTTGTTCTTAAGAAACCGATCTCATTATGATACGTTAATATTTCATAATAAATCATTAGGACTTATAATAGGCGTTAAATTAGTTTCTTATTGTGATTCAATGTTATATACCTCTTTATAAAAATACTATGCTAAGAGTAATGGAAAAGTGTGAAAGTGGCACCAGTAGCTAAACAATTGTACACTGAACACATATTTATTTACGATTTATGATTTATCACACAAACACAATAATTAAATAATTATGCACTCATAACAAGGTTCAGTTGAAAACTAGCGTCAGGCAACTGCTACGGAGTTGTCTGACATTTATGCTGAACTGGACCTATTTGGCGCAACCGTTGGACTCACATTTGTTGATTGTCTTTTTTATCTGTTTCTCTCTTTTTTTTTTGTTCTGTTTTCTTTGTTTAAAACTATTATTAGTCTACCACTACTGTCACTACATATACTGTATGTATTTATAAGGGTGTGTGCCAAATAAATGGTTTCTTTTCTTTTTTTTTTTCTTTTTTCTTTTTCATAGTATAATAGGCTAATGACGAAAATGTCGCGAGGAGAGTTTTGAGTATGAATATCGATAGGTATAATATTAAGATTAAGCAGATAAGCTATAAAAGTAGGAACAACAGAAACTATGTGTCATCATCATTCATCATTATCAACCCTTTTATTGTCCCACTGCTGGACACAGGTCTCCTCTCATACGGAGAAGGATTGAGCGTAATCACCACGCTTGCTCAATGCGGGTTGGCGATTTCAGACTTAAAGTCCAGGTTTCCTCAAGATGTTTTCCTTCACCTTCAGTCATTGGTGTCCAAGATATACTTAGAGAGTACATATAACTTTAGAAAAGTTACATTGGTACTTGCCTGACCTGGAATCGAATCCGCGCACTCATACTTGAGAGGTTGGTGTTTTAACCACTAGGCCACATAGACAGGTAAAAACTAAACTATGTGTGAAAGATAATAATTATGATTACACAGGGGGTGTTTACCTATATGACAACCAATAGTGTGGCTACCATGAATTTACATTACGAGGCTCGATCTTCGATATCGAGCGCGTTTGGCTCTCTCATTGGTTGAGAGTTCTTACAACCTTGAAGCGGGCCAATCGATGAGTCAAACGCGCTCGATATCGACGATCGAGTCTCGTAATGAAAACTCATGGTAGCCACACAGGAGTAAGGAAGAAAAAGACATAACCGAACCGACCCCAAATAAATTGATATATGAAAGTATAGAGATGTATAAACTCCAGTATATCAAGCTACCCGAAACTGTCTCCCAATCAACCTTGAACCATATTGTTTATCGATAAAGTTGAAAATCTATTAAAAGAATTTGACAGTTTGTTTTAACTTGTTTTGTTGGCGTCTGTAAATGTAAATGACGACGTCAGCACAGCGGAGCGATAGGGTCGTTACTATCTTGGTGTGGTGGTACAGGCTCCATTTCGTAGGTGAAGTTTTGAATTAAAAGCACGAAGTGTAAATATACCCTCCAATCATGACAATAACAATTTCGCCTAAATAGGCAAACCGACAGTTTCACCCCGGAGTAGTGCCCTAGTCCGCGTCTCAATGCAAAGTCACCGTTCGACAATCCCCACTTTCCAAAACGACTCTGTCTAAGTGCCGCCATTACAAAACAACGTCACAGCGTTTGCCCTTTACTACATATATCAAATGAGCAACTTTTATTAAAATGATATCGTTATCTACGACATACATATAAATAATATAAAACAAGTGTATAGAGTCGTGGTAAGTCGTGGTGGCCTACTGGTTAAAACACCAGCCTCTCTAGTATGAGTGCGAGGGTTTGATTCCAGGTCAGGCAAGTACCAATGTAACTTTTCTACGGTTATAATGTAGTTTCTAAGTATATCTTGGACACCATTGACTGAAGGTGAAGGAAAAACATCTTGAGGAAACCTAGGCTTTATAAGTCTGAAATATAACCCGCATTGAGGAAGCGTGGTGATTACGCTCAATCCTTCTCTGTATGAGAGGAGACCTGTGCCCAGCAGTGGGACGATAAGAAGGTTGATGATGATGAAGTGTATAGAATCATAGGGCATCTAAAATTTCGCCCGTATCACTGTCAGCGGGAAAATATCCCAAAGGGCTGGCAGCATAAAATGGTGCTGTTTTGTAACCTCTCACCGTGAAATAATACTAAGGGATAGCTCACCCAGTTCAGTTCATACATTCACGAAGAGAGAGGTTTTTATAGAATCATCCGTCTGTTATTGTTCTTAGCGTTCTTGTAGCATTATTACTACCGCGTAGGAAGTAATAATGCTACCTAATTTAGATATTTGTCCAACTCTGTTAGACAACTCAATTATCTTAATTTAGGTAAAATTGTTTGAGTTCTTTAAACAAAATAGCATTCCCATTGTTAAAACCTTAACAATGATACGGCAATGGAAGTTGTACTTATTTCCTTTATGACAATAATTTATGTACTACGTTATTCAAAATTCAGAAAAGATTGATACACATCTTTTCCTAAATTTTAAAAGTTAAAAATGTGATATGAATTAGCGAGAGTTACGTGAATTTATTAATTAGCCAAAGTGATGTTATTGGTACCAAACTATTTAATTTATGGCCTGATGCAAGTGACAATAATGTCGTACATAACATTAGTGTGTATTGTGTGTGTGTTACATTAGTTACATTAGTGTGTATTAACGTTAATATATAATTTTAATATGTAGCTGTCAAGTAAGATTTTTTTTTGTTCTGCTATTTCGATGACCGGAAAACATACCCGCTTGCCTACACAGGTAAACGTAGCAGTAAGCATCCGTGTAAAAAAACAGACTATAATAAATGTCTAAACAATCTCCGACCCAGCCGGCAACAAGAATGTACCAAGAACAAAACACCGTAGTAATAACTAGCTGTAACTACTATAATCTTACATTGTCATACTTAACCCGATCACTGTCACTGTCCTAATTTTAATAAACACCTAACGACCTAACCGCGCCCGATATACGAAGAATCCAGCTCAACTTACGTATTATGGAAACCACAATAATGATTTTCCAAACCCAGTTCCAAACGGCCGAGTGTAACGGGGCCCAAATGACATAATAACAGTGGACTTGCCGTCGCGTGTGTAATTGCCTTTACTGGAGTGTTGGGGCAGACGAGTCTTGGATTAATAGACGTTGGAATGGAAGCCTTTTTTTGTTAAGTTTGTTAAGTATGGCTTACATCTAAAAGTTAGTACATTAGTTTAGTATGGCATACTAGGTGGAGACATACAGTACCTAGGTAAAAATTGAACTGTGTTTTCATCCATGCGTATCTAATGATGTTCCCAGTGTGCCAATAGTTTATTTACTTATAGCCAGTCAAACATTGGCAAAACCAATAGTTTGGCCCATCACTATCTACTATTTATATAGTTTGTTTAATAAAATCACTTCCTTATTTTATTCGGATACATTCGATGGTTCCTGCCCCCTAATCGGCGAACACATTTTTGTCAAATGATTGCGACTAGTTGGGATCGCTTGGACCGAACGGACCAATGGGCGGCCCGACCGATACCAACTAATCCCAACTAGACGCATTCATTTGACAAAAATGTGTTCGCCGATTAGACTGCTGGTATAGCTAAAGTTTTTTTTATTAGTGGGTATTGATGCCTTCACATAATAATGCAATTAGGGCAGAGCGTCATTATGTTAGGTATTTTTTGATGAATGTGTGTATGACTTAATCGAGATTGAATAAATCAGTATTTACATGTAGCTGTGTATCATTGACAGGCATAGCTTCTATTACAGCTTAAAAATATCTTACCTGGAATAATCCGTGGATAAGTGCAATGAGCATTTTGTTGCTTTGTAATCTCATAGTTTTTTGCGGGCTAGTTACAAAAAAAAATAAAAACGAGTGTGCTTATGACCACACGACTGAAGTGAAACTTCTTTCGCTCCGTCTGTATGTATATATATACATGTATACACATATACAAATATTAATTTTCTATAAATATTTAAATTTATTTCATGGTTTCATTGGTAAATTAATATTTTTGCAAAGATCTATTTTTATTGAGAAAAAAAAAAAAAAAAACTTGTTGTAGACCTTGTAGTACCAAGCTCGCGCCACGGGCGCCTCTGTGCTTATATCCCCCACTTAACTTCCGTTCGCCTTGCCCGATCACTTTTCGTAACGCTTACGTCACGCGTTCGCCAGCTTACTCCCCAAGTCAAGCGTGCGTAAAGAAGTTTCACATCAAAAAAAAAATATTACACAGTGGTGATCAAAAACGTAAGGATTTTGGACAATTTTGAGTATCCTCTTCTTCTATAAAGGTCCACCGCTGGACAAAGGCTTCCCTCAAGGCTTTCATTCCATTGGGAGGCATTGCCATAATCCCCATGCTTGGCAAGCGGGTTGGTGACCGCAGTAATTTGTTATTCCACAGCAGAAGTACTGCTGCCCGCTTTCCTAGTGAGAGTTCCCTTAATCGCCTCTTACGACCCGTGTGGTACCGGGCAAAGACGATTACCAACCCATATTTTGAGTATGATATGTATTATGGACAGCATTCGTGGCGTAGTGGTATCGAACGCGGCCGCTGCGCAAGGAGGCGCGGTTTCGATCCCCGCACTGTGCAAATATATGTATGCATGAATATGAATATTTGTACTGTTCTGGTCGTGCCTCGGGAAGCACGTTAAGCCGTTGGTCCCGGATGCCATATAAACATCTAATGGCACGTTACGGGATGTTGGAGCCCTCAAAAGTCCAACAATTGATACGACTGGGATTAACGCTGAGATGGTGATGATTTTGAGTATAATTCTCGTAAATTTTATGAACTTTTCTTCATTACTCTTCCACGTTTCTCTATTCTAACACAGAGCATTTCGCGTGATGATTTTGGGAGCGACACCAGTCGCAATTCGAGACAGTAATTGTATGTAATTGGGCCGGCGATTAGTATCACACTACCAAAACTATACAACTTCGAACGTATCTTTACACGCGGCGAAACAGAGAACTATTTTAAAAGTACTGACGTAATTTTGACAGGATCCTTTGTAGGTGGCGCCACTATAGAGTGTCCAGGCAAGTTAGTTAAGTAAAAATGTAATCTAGTATTGTATTGTGTGAATTAGGTGTTTCAAATGTAGGTAATGTTAGTTATCATGTATTCTTTTTTTACGACCTATTCCTTCGTAATAAGCGGGAATGCTTGACGGACAACAGCAGGTCAAGCTACCCGAATCTGTCAAATATTCAAGTAAATAAAGAAATCTCACAGCTTGTAGTAGCTTGGATGTTCTGTCGTCTGTATTCTCTTTATTTCTTTCCGACTGATTTGAACCGACTTCAAAAAAGGAGGATGTTCTCAATTCGTTGTAATCTATTTTTTTCTAGTTGTTATCTACTTTAAGAAAAAGTACTTAACGTTTTTTCGGGGACAATTCAATAGTTCAGAGTGCAGGTCATCAAATATCACGTGATTCGCACGAACACTTCCGAAAATATTAGGAATCGTTTTACTTTTGAGACATCTGCCCTTACTGAGTAAAAATAGACCCTAATTTTAACCGGGGAGGTTAATATTAGGGTTTATTAAACATTTACTTGAAATACTGAAAAGTATTTTTATCGAATCATTAACTGCTAATGTAATTTAAATTAATGAAATTTAATGTAACTCAAATCAGTCAATCCTTCGAGATCTGGGTGTCACAATAAGACTCTCCTTTGTAGTCAATACTCAATACTTTTATTGCTTTCCACATGTATTCTTAGATGGTAATACTTAAAATTAGTTCATGTGGACCCTGTCGGGCACAACAAAATAAGTGAAATTAGGAAAGAGGAAACAAATTTATTTTTTTGGTCTGCCTTCGAAGAATTTTGGAATATTTTGGACATATTGCCAGAAAAGATGGAGACATCATTGAACATCTGATGGTTACTGGGAAGGTGTATGGACGACGTTCTAGAGGTCGCAGTCCAATAAGGTGGACTGACCAAATCCGTTCATCGGCCTGCATGATGCTATAATCGCGGCCAGGGATCGTAATAGATGGCGAACTATCATATAGCACAAGATATTCCTCAGGGACATCACGACCCTCAGTACTGAGGAGAAAGACTTGAGGAGGAGGAGGTATATAACTAACCCTAGTTGATTAGTTATTGTTGTACTAACCATTGGACCGTTTTTGTCAAATTAAATAAATAAATAATATTAATATGTATCATCTGTTAGCTTCGCTGTCATTATTATGTAATGTGACAGTGTTAGTGATAAGTAGTAAGAAACACTCTATATGAAATGCTTTCAGTAGGGGAGTAATCATGGTATGACGTGGTGTGAGATTTTCTGTTTCCAAGCTAGCTAAGTGATATTCTTAAGCATCACACATATCGGAGTGCACTTACAACGAGATCGCCGGATAAAAAAAAACGTGGATATCTGGCGATCTTGAGCTGAATCACTTCGTCACTTATCGAGGATATTCGAAAAGGAAACTCAGGAATTAAACGGAAAAGATGATGAATATTATAGAGGTTATGCACCTTTGGTTCTAGCGTTACTAGCAAAGCAATGCCTGATGAGACCTTATTTTCCGAATAAGCGTGTTGCGAACTCTCCAAGAAAAGATGACAAGTGGAACTATGCGGAAAAGGACGTAATATAAATATTTTAGTTCTTATTCATTCCTTTTCTTTGAGTGAATCTTTGTTGATTTCTAACGTCATCATTTAGTATTTTGCCAACTATATTGGGATCAGCGTTTAGCGGCGGTTTTTTAATTATTGTAGTGTGATACTAATCACTGAGCCAATTACATACAATCCAAGGTATGAAAATAAAAAAAATAATTAGTCCATTTTATAGATAATCGAAGTCGTGGTGGCCTAGTGATTAAAACACCAGCCTCTCAAGTATAACTGCGCGGGTACGATTCTAAGGCAAGTACCAATGTAACTTTTCTAAGTTGTATGTACTTTCTAATTATATCTTGGACACCAATGACTAAAGGTGAAGGAAAACATCTTGAGGAAACCTGGACTTTAAGTCTGAAATCACCAACCCGCATTGAGCAAGCGTGGTGATTATGCTCAATCCTTCTCTGTATGAGAGGAGACCTGTGCCCAGCAGTAGGCCGATAAAAAAGGTTGATGATGATGATAGATAGATAATAAAAAAAATCAAGACCCGTATTTTTTATTTTGTTCAAATTACCAAAAACTACTGATATATAGCGTATTAAAGTTACGAAGTGGGGGCTAATTACGTCACGCCGTGGTATATTTTGTACCTTGGCATGACGTCATGCGACATTTCAAATCAATATATCTTCCTTAGTATTTGACTGAAAGAAAAAATAAAAAATACGTGTTCAATATTTTTTATAAATCTATCTGATGGACATTAAATTATTTTTTAGGATACAACCCAATTACTGTCTCGAATCGTGACTGGTGTCGCTCTCAAAATCATCACGCGAAATGCTCTATGTTAGAATATAGAAACGTGGAGGAGTAATGAGGAGAAGTTCATAAGATTTACGATTCTAATCGTAAGCAGCTGAGTACTGCAGCATAAAAGCACACTTTTGTAGCATATAGCACGGAAATAAAAGAACACTGGTAATATACTATGGCTTAAATTAGGGAATAGGTTAATTAGTCTAGAATAATATATTTAAAATTAAATAAATATTCTCCGTGAGGCGAAATCTATTACTAATATATAAAACTGAAGAGTTTTTTGTTTCAACGCGCCAATCTCAGGAACTACGAGTCGGATTTGAAAAATTCTTGGTGGTGTGGTTGTGGTACGCGTGAATTGACCCTAAACAGAACAGCCTATGTCCAAGTAGTTTGCTACAGTACCTACCAGTAATTTACATGGGGCGACTGCCTATCTTGACCTCCACAACCTAGTTATTGGTAATACGAAATCACTTCTTCTTCTTCCTTAGAAGCAGGACTGGTTATCAGACTGTTGAGCTTCTGATGAAACGTATCGACTGTCAAAAATCACGAATGACAACAGTTTTCACAGCCGGGATCCACGGCTTAACGTGATTTCCGAGGCACGGAGGGCAGATAAGCGCGTCCGTGACAAGCATGAGCTTATTTATAATTGAAGAAAATTCTGATATTTTAAATGGCGTTTTGATTTCATATTCCATTGATATATAGACTGTAAAAAGGCACACGTTAGGTATATTGGAATTGAAATACGGAGAGAAACCGCGAGCAATAACAATCAAATAATGAAGAGAACCTCTCGACTTATTCGCCTTCAGGCGAAGTACTCCTGGTGCCGCGGGGCGTAGCTATTGAATTAATGAATCCGATTCTTCATACTAAAATAATATAACTAATATCGTCAACGCGAAAAGATCTCGTCGACAGGCATACAGGACCTTGACCTGGGTAAGGTGTATCATCATCAACCTTTTTACTGTCGCACTGCTGGGCACTGGTCTCCTCTCATACAGAGAAGGATTGAGTGTTAAGGTGTATAGGCTATATAAATATCCCAGATATTACGTTTACGTGGGATAATTTCTGATAAACATGTGAGCAAAACCGCGGGCAAGATCTAGTAAGACAGTACATGTAAAACATAGTAAAGGCGATCACGCTTCCCGCTTTCTTTAAAAACAACTCTTTCAAACAATTCATCACTTTCGCAATTCTTTCTCAACAAGTAAAGTTCTAAACTGAGTTCTCAATGAATACAGATTAAGTTAGCTCCAGACATAAGTCGTCAGAGAAAGTTCCACGACACTAACTTACACTTTCAACTTACCTTTTTCGTAATAACATTTCATTTGTCGTAAGCTTAGTGTAATCTCTTTAACAAAAAGCTACCAAGAGCGAGTCGGACTTGTACACGAAGGGTTCTGATTCCGTATCAAAATGAGATATTTAATTAAAATTTATAATTAAGAATTAAAACACATTAATTCTTTTACACGTTTTTATATATCTGTCATATTTGTGAAAATTATTTCGGACAAATAATAATTGATTCATTTCAGTAAGTAATTTTTTACAAACACTTTTACAAGTTAATATAAGTAAAATTAGTTTTTGTTTATGCGCAACCCGAAACACGTGTCCAGTATTTTTAAGTAAAGAATCTATGTACAAAATTTCAAAAAGATATCATGAAAAACCACAAAGTTATGGGCTTGCTATTCTAGTTGGTTGTCCCAACAAAAATATGGTCAAAGCTCCATTCATGGGCGAGCGCGGCCCGCTGCCCTCTGGCGTCAGCTCTTGCGCGCGAGTACTATCATCCACAGAGTACTTTTTATTCTATCATCTATCGTAAAGCTGCGTGCGCACGCTTGGTATCCACACTGCAACAATCTTTAAATGTATTTGGGAAAAAATATAACATGGTGTAAAAATGATTGAAATCGATTCAGTTGCTTATTCTGAACAAACTATATTCAGGTTTCGCATAAACTTTTTTTTTTTTAATAATTATAAACTAGTGCTTGACCGCAATCCCGCCTGATGGTAAGCAGTGATGCTATTGTTGATGGTAAAGCGCGCTAGTTTATTAAGAACCTATTCACTCAGATTGAGCGAATAGGAAGGAAGACGGCAGTTGAGCGAGGTGATGCAATGTTAAACCAAACAATACGACAAACGATGCTGCGCCAAAGGGAGATTGAGCTGAAGACCCTCCACGACCAAACTCCTAATACAACAACATTTGGCGCATCGTACCCGGCACACATCGCAACACAACTGCTCAGACCCGTCCTCCGTACGGCTTCACCAGACATAAAACAAAAATAAAGTTGTATGTTGGCGCTCTTTCCTGACTTCTCCGAGAAAAAAACGGCCGCATCAAACTCAGAGGTCACACACAGTCTCTTTCAAAGTTCAGACATAATTTTGAATCGATCTTTGATGGAAGAACCACATAGGTTGACAGTACCTGTCCAGTACGTCACACGTGGTTCAAGAGCAATTGATGCCGACACTCCATTGAAGAAGAAAATATCTACACCTTAAGGGATATTTCACGAACACCTTAACATTGGAACATTGCCATGTATTGGAGTTTGTTTTTTTAATATTTTTCATAAGTAGTCATTTGCAAATCCCAAAAGGTCTACCATGGGTCTACGCTCTAAGCTCGACAGCGAAGATGGGATACGGACCTATCCGAAAATAGACTATTTATCTATTATTTAGTATTATTTTTCTGACAGGAAAATACTTATCTTGAGCTACAGAAAATTATCAAATCATTATTCATTTGTAGTTTCAGCTCGGAACTAATTGTATATTCGTAGTTAATACTTAGGTTTTTGGGGGGACACCTACAAAAGGCACCTGATGACCGGGAAGGAGATCGGGGAGGTTGGGATTTTTACCACACTAATATAGGGATATATTATAATCCAACCATCATATACACGTCGGGTGATCCTGGGTGGAGTTTTTTTTTTTTAATAATAATTATAAACTAGCGCTTGACCGCAATCCCGCCTGATGGTAACCAGTGATGCGATCGTTGATGGTAAAGCGCGCTAGTTTATTAAGAGCCTATTCACTCAGAAAAACTGAGCGAATAGGAAGGAAGACGGCAGTTGAGCGAGGTGATGCAATGTTAAACCCAACAACACGACCAACGATGCTGCGCCAAAGGGAGATTGATCTGAAGATCCTCCACGACCAAACTCCCAACACAACAACATTAGGCGCATCGTACCCGGCACACTTCGCAACACAACTACTCAGACCCGTCCTCCGTACGGCTTCACCAGACATCAGTTGAGTTGTTTGTTACTTCAGCCGACATTATGGAATTCGTGGTTAAGGAGTAAAGAGCCCCTGTGACAGATTTACAGACGAACAGCAGAGCCATCGTCATCCCTTCTGGTACGGAACCCCTCAAAATGTTTTTTAAACCATTCTAAAGCGAAAGTGTTCCATAAGGTTCAAAGACTTCTAACCGGTATGTATGGAAATATCAATAAAGAAATTTTATGGTAATGCATTATATTGTGTAATGTGTTGTAACTTTAAGAGGGAACCGTAGTGGTGCTTTCTCTATGCAAACGTATTCAGCTGTTTTCTTCGTGGATAATGCTTTTACAGCAATAATTTTTTTTTCTACATTTTTATACCGTGATTATACGTGCCCGTATCATTTGATTTTTTTCCGAATCTTAATTAATAAAAGAAATACGATACTTCAAAATTGCGAAACCCATTTTTACCGTGATGTTCAGATGACTATTAGCCAAACCTGATAAGTTTTTGACAAAAAAGGAAATAATAGAAGCATAGGTATACTTTGCCTATAAATTTTTGTATAAATAATTGAGATTCTTCGTGTTTTGAAAAAGAAAACGCGGATTACGAAACGTCTTTTGGTCAACGGTTTTGTAGGTAAAATCAGCCTGAGCTGCAACTGTTCTTTTCGCACTTTACCGGGAGAGGTTGGAAGCAACGCGACGGCAATAGTTTCTTCAAATACCTATTTTTCAAATTCCTCAGCACTAGAGTCTTAAGCTTATGGTGATATTCCTTGAGAAATATCGCTTTTTATTTAGTTTTTTACTTACAAATTGGACTTCCAGCATCGATTGTTTCTTACTTCACAGTTTTGCTCATCCAATATACCTAACATCTATTTCGTGAAAAAAAAAACGTTCTTCACTTTGCACAACCGCATTTTGATAATGATTGTAACAAAATAACGAGGGCATGTATATTTAGAATATCCGACAATACAATTAATTTACATGGAAAGGCATTTATTTTACGTACATGGAGCATGACTCACTGGTTCAGAGAAGTTTTGTGATAACGAAAATGTAATTTAATCCTACTTCATGGAAACAATTGTAAATATTACTGCGAAACTTTGAACTCAAAAGTAAACAATATCTGTAATGTACTTTTTTTTAAATGATAAACTAGTGCTTGACCGCAATCCCGCCTAATGGGAAGCAGTAATTCTATTTTTGATGGTAAAGCTATTCACTCAAAAAAACTGAGTGAATAGGAGGGAGATGGCAGTTTAGCGAGGTGATGCAATGTTAAACCCAACAACACGACCAACGATGCTGCGCCAGAGAAAGAGTGAACTGGAGACCCTCTACGACCAAACTCCCGACACAACACCATTTGGCACATCGTACCCGGTACACATCGCAACACAACTGCTCAGACCCGTCCTCCGTACGTATCGTTGATGGTACAGCGCGTTAGTTTATTAAGAGTCTATTCACTCTTGCCTTGAAGACACTCAAAGTGTAGTCCGACGGAAACACCGCCGCTTGCAAATTGTTCCTCGATGTACGTGGTATAAAAGACGAGAGGAAACGCTTCGTTTGGATCGATGTGGTAACAACGTAAGGATGGAAACTCGCCGTACGACGCACTATGGAAAATCGTAGAACAACTGCTGATTAAAAATAGTTCTTGTCAATGTCGCTACCGGCATGTTTTTATTTTATTTTACTCAATAGTTTAAGGACCAAACTAGAGTAAAATGGCAAAAATTACCCATATCATATGAAATAATTTTTTATAACACCACAAACTTTATAGTTTCGACGGAACTCCATGTTAAGCCCGTTCACTTCATCACTTTCAAATTGATTTTATTATTATACATTACAAGCAAAGGTGTACTATATTATATATTTCTGGAAACCTCATTTTTTGAAGAATATGAAACCATTAATAAGTATTTAATATTTTGTTAACATTTACCTTAAAATAATTGCAAAATAACATATGGTAAATAAAAAGTTTTTTTAAAGTTCATCGAGACTTTTGACAGTTACCCACGTTTCCCCATGCTTTACATTTGATGTTGATTTATAGCATAGCTATCCATAAACATAATGAATTAAAAAAAAAGCTGCGGATTTTTGCGAATTTAGGAGTAATTAGTCAAAATGTGGTAAAAGTCAGAAACGGAAAACCGCTCGTTAAATATTGCGGTTTGAAATGTTGCTGTATACATCAAATTAGTATGCGGTAAGTTTCGTAATTTAACATTGATATAATAATAATAATAATTGATTTCGGACAGTATCCATAGTTAAGTACCTACTACAAAAAATCTTAAACGTATAATCTTATTTTTGCACTCATATTGCGTGTGAAAATATTAATCAACAAAATGTACACTACCCTCATATTTCATATAGTAGGTATATAAACAGTTGTTTCATTGTAAATAACAAAATAGTGGGCAATTAACAGAAGTGTAATATGGTAGAAAAAATAATTAGTCCGTCAGTCAGATTTCCAAAAAATACTAGACACTTATTTTTTCTTTTTTAATATGAACAAAAAATGAAGGCGATACAGTGCGTTGAAAACTCGTGTGACGTTACTGCACTTTACAGTTTTTAGCGAGCAGTGACGTCACCAGCCACCAATCCTGATCTTTGATGCCTTTTGAACGAACGAAAACGTTTTGTGTTTCCACCAAATCACATAGTGCAAGAAATTAAAACTAAGTGCTTGCTATCCACCATTTTCAGCCATAGAAATTACAGATATGTGTGTCATACTAGAAAATTCTCAAGATCCGCTACAGGCAAGGATGTATTTCATTCTCTTCTTTATACTTCAGATCCAGATAACCAGCATTAGAAAACCGTATGCTAAAAACGTGAAGGAACTAGAGGAAGACACCTTAGATGAATATCTAATAAAGAAGCTTGATGTGCTAACCTATTATGTAAGCAATCTTACTAATATTATAAATGCAAAAATTTATGTGTACGAATGGATGTTTGTTACTCTCTCACGCAACAACTACAGAACGGCTTTAGATGAAATTTGGCACACAGATGGTTTTTAACCAGAAATAACATTTAGGGTACTTTTTATCCCAATATTCCCACGGGATCGCGGGTAAAACCGCGGGGTCCGACGTCCGACGCACGTACGACTGTTGATATTGGAATACTTAAATACAACACAATCAAAACATCAATCTTGAATGTCCACCATGGAAAATTTTAGTTTTGCCTTTTGGTGCCCCTTTGTACGTGAATTTGCGAGGTAATTCAACAAGGTTACTTACCTAGGTCTTACCTACTTTAAGTGTTTAGTATCTTAATAAGCCTATAATGTGTGCTGTCCACAGCTGGGACAATAGGTCTCCTCTCTTTTGAGAAGGAGTGGGTCGTTATACATCATGCGGCCAAATACGGGATGGTAGAATGCTACACGTCTTGGATTTTTTGGTTCTAGGACTTGGCGGTTTCTTCGCCATTTTGACAGCATAAATGAAGCACGCATTTGACAAGACATCATTGCATTTAAATTTGGAATTTCGTTTCTTGTGCAATTAACTGTAAACAAAAACGAATCAGTCATTGAGAACCATTTAAAACATTCAAATATCGAATACCGTGTACTTGAATAGAACCAAAGAGGACGGACATCAGACCACGTGTTCGTCTTTTTGCCGATGTTTTTGCTCCGCATTCCTTATTCAACCGTTTCGAGAAAAAAAAAAACGATTATCTCTTTGTATTAAGAGGATCACGTACGTACCGAACATATGACAATTTCAACGTGTTCCTCTGTTTATTAAGTATTATCTGTTTGAGTTTATCTAACAGACATATTGTGCCTTATGTTGCTAACTAGTTTGACGTTTATTTTTAGCCTTGTTTTTCTGCAAACATGGAGCTTGTCGGTTGTTGATAAGTTTTTTGTATCTTTAAGCCAATTTCGTGTTAATATTTTTAAGTAACATGTGGCACGCATGGAGATTCTTAGGAAACTATACACATTTAGTATATAAAGGGTCTAATAAAAACTCTGCAATAATGTGACATTTATAGTTAATTTTTTTAAGTTTTGCCCCACTCTAGGAATTACTTCTGTGTCGTTCTTACAAACATTTAAAACTCACATACACAAACAGCCAGGCCCTGAATAACTACCTGTAGGCCATACAAATATTTGTTCCGTGCGGGATCGAGCCCGCGACACGCAGCGCATCAGTCGATCGCTCAGCCACTGTGCCAACCAGGCCGTCAAAAGAAATTAAAAATGAGTATTAGCACAGTATACGTATTAGATACATACTCATTTTTATTTTTTTTTGACTAATGAATCGTTTGACTAATGCATCGTTTTTGGAGGGTCAACGACCACTTGTTTGTTGTTGTAATTGTTGTTACTTAAATGTATGAGTTGAGAAAAAGATTTCCTCAGTTTTATCGTATTTAAATGTAAAGAACAAATCAAGTTTAACATTAAAAAAAAGTTTTTTTTAATCCATACATTTTCAATGACTACTTTAACTAAGGTCAATGACCCCACAATGAAGTCATCAAATTAAATTATAAATGTCTTTTTGGTTTTATCATGTTTAGTTTTTGTTTTTTAAATTTGCGTAGATTCACTAGTTAATTTAATTTCACCTGGTAGATATTGTTTATTGTAATAATTCATTTTTAAAGCGAACTATGAAAAACACCGCTTTTGCAAAAAGGTGCCGCTTGCATCCAACATCCAGCTGGATTATAAACGATACGTCAGGTGTGTGATCTATGTATCTTTTAAGGCAGTAAACACATTGCGGGTTGCTCTATTAAGGCGAGAACACACTTCACACCTAGTAAGGTAGTACACCTGTGAAGTAACGAACGCACACATACATACCTATATATGTAATGTAACAGCAATTCAAGCTACCCGAAACTGTCATATATTCCCAATCAACCTTGAGCCTTAATGCCTTAGAGATAAAGTTAAAAATCTAATAAAGAAATCTGACACATTGTCGACTAACTCGATATGCTGTCATCTGTACTTAAAACTGAGATCAAAACAAAAAGTATTTACTTAGTTTTTATTTTAAATGATATTAGTCTTAGGAAGAGAACACATAATCCATTTAAAACCAAACCCTCCTGGTTAACAAGCAATATAATTTAAGTATTCAAATTAACATTGTGAAAGGGTCTTTTGTTGATCTCTCCCTAAAGTGTAGAATAAGCACTACAAAGGCTAATCCAATTACTCAGTAATTGGATTAGCCTTTGTAGTGAGTATTAAACAAACAACGCAAATACGGGAAAAACCCTGTATTATTTAAATGACAATGAAATGCTGGAGGAGCAAACATTATTTAATCCCAATGTTAAAATAACAAACGTAATTTACACAACACTATAAGAATTATAGGCGTAAAAACAAATCATGTTACACAAACTCCTTTGTTAAACTAATCCTAAAAGCCGCAAAGAAAGTTGCCTTTGCCGGTTTAAAAAAAATCATTCTCTGACGTTGGCAGAATAGTTAGGCAGCCAGTAGCAAATGACATCGTTTCCAATTACGAACAAAAGCAAGATTAAAGATGGTTCATAATTAACAAGTCAACATGGCTTGGTTTAACTGACATTTTAAAGGGGTTAACAGTCATGTCTGCAGGGCAATTGGTGTGACAGACAAACATTCTAAGGCCAGACATAATAAAACTAAGTTCATTGCGTTTGATTAATTACTGATGGGGGAGCTGATCTTTCTATTTATAAGACGGCCGTATTCTAGAAATTTGCCCAATTCTGAAATATTTTACCTAAAAAGAGAAATTGCGATTTTTATTCTGATAGGAATTAGCGTTGTTACATACTTATGTCTCCTTCAATAATTATAATATCCTTTTTTATAATTACAGTATAGCGAGGTAACACACAACGGTGCCGATCCCTTTGTTAACATACTAAACTCAATACATTTTTTTCTTTCAATTTCATTAAGAAAAGGACAGAAGAGACGGTAGGCCACATCGGCTGCCGGCAGAAGTTACCACCCAGCAGACAAAGTCTTGCCGCCAAACGATTCGTCGTGTTCCGGCATGATGTCTGGTGATGCCGTATGGAGCAGTTGTGTTGCGATGTGTGCCGAGTACGATGCGCCAAGTGTTGTCGGGAGTTTGGTCGTGGAGGGTCTCCAAATCAATCTCCCTTTGGCGCAGCATCGTTGGTCGTGTTGTTGGGTTTAACATTGCACCACCTCGCTCAACTGCCGTCTTCCTTCCTATTCACTAAGTTTTTAAAAGAATAGGTTTAATAAACTAGCACGCTTTACCATCAACGATTACGTCACTACTTACCATCAGGCGGGATTGCAGTCAAGCGCTAGTTTACAATTAATAAAAAAAAAAGACGTGTGGCACTCGGGGACTGCCGCGGTAAAGCTATTGCATAGCATTTTGTATCAATTTATGCAATTATAATTATTTAGTTATTTTATTTATGCAGTATTTCTTTTTCTTTGATATTAATTCAAGTTACACTTTTTGAGCGTGGTGACCGATAAGAAAACAAATTTTTCTTTTATTAAATAAATAAAAAGGTTTTTGATGATGAACGGCGTCGGTGTCGAATTATTTGTTATCAATTTAATATTTTCGAGCTGATCTTTAGTAACATAATCACTTCTGATTGCGTTAACATCTGACCGTAGAATTAATAATTCCTTCATCAACTTCTTTACGTACGTTCTACGTAGTAAAAGCAAACTGGTGGCAATTTGTGAAGGTCATATGCCACAAAAACTGGGATTGTTCGGGATCCGTGATTTTAAACACCGTAATCGTATATTTTAGGTCTTTCTGCTTTTTGTTCTTACGCCTCGATACATGTTTTTGTGTTGTCTTCGTAGAAATAAACAATAACTTTTTTGCCTCATCAATGTCTTCCTCAGAAAAAGCCGACGAGCATATTTTTATTAAACTTTCGTTGTTTCGTTTCGGAGATAACAATATTACAACTCGTACACTTAAATGTACTCGTATTAACATTGTTCACCGACATCTTTCTGTAATATTTTATTTAATAAAAACTTCAACTTCAACTCTTGATCTGGTCCCTGTGGATAGATACCACAATTTTGCCAATAACACGTGTAACAAATTATAGAAATTCTTTAAAAAAATATTTCACAATAATGGCGGATATTGCCAATAACAGTTGAAAAAACGGCCGCGTGAGCACTTTTTACTCTATAAAATCACGCGCTTTTATTTAGTAAACAACACTATAAATAATTTAAAAGTCCAATGAAAAATTAGCGTGACATTCATCTTAGCTTTTCCGTTAAAAAAAAGCAATTTTATAAAAACACTACTAAATTAATTTGAATAAAAGTACTTAATAATTAATTATATGAAAAGTTTTTAAGGTAGCCATGACAACGTCGATGACGTCTATGACATATCTCTATAGAAGACCTATTTCAGAGAGAAAATTAATCGCAAGTTTAGCACATCGCGACTATCAGTAACATGGCAAGTGTGTAGAACTGAGTTCGCGCCCTGCAATATGCATGCTCTTTTTGAAAATCTATAAATTGTTTTCAAAAGATGTAGTCGCACGAATGAAACGACGTTAGACGATGTACGGCCTTCAAGCCACACCTCCGTGCCCGTCGGAGTGGGGAGCGTGAGGATTTTTCGTTACGGAATTTCTGGATTCGGTCCCTGCGCTCAAGGCCCGCGATAGAAGCTATGCAATAGCTTAAAAAAATTAGTTTAGTCCTTTCAATAATGTTCTATTTCGAATCTAATCTAGTCAGAATATAAGCATACATTGATAAAATTACAAAGAGCACTTAGCGTGTGGTGTTTGCCTGTAATTAGTTGTGCAGTTAGATTTAAGACACAATCATTTGTATGTATTTGTAATGTGTAAAATATCTGTAGCAACTGTTCTTCTTTTTTCATCATCAGCCAATATAGATCCACTGCTGGACTAATGGTGGGTTTGATATAATCCCTACGCTTGGCAGACGGGTTGGGGATCGCATTAATTTGTTATTCCACAGGAGAAGCGCTGCTGCCCGCTTTCCTGCCGGTTCCCTTAGTCGCCTCTTACTAAAACCATAGGAGGATATGGGATGGTATCGTTGTTACAAGTCACGAGCGCGCGTCATGTGATTTTTATGATCATTGATATAAGGTTTAAATTAGAACAATTGGCGCGCACTCATGAAATGCATAGGCCTATTCTAAGCCCGGTACCACACGGGGCAACTGTTGGTGAACCTTAAATAAATAAATTTTGCCATTGCTAAAACAACAGGCTGCTCTCTTCCATACAGTGGTCTAAAGCAACACACCAACAGTAACCTCCTCTTGAATTGGTAAAATTTTTGTATCTAGGTAGGTTATCAATATTAACAGGTCTGCTTTTCTTGAGAATATCTCAGATCTGAATAAAAATAAACAGAATGTTTTCAATTTTTTAGTCCGGTGATTTATTAGTATAGAACTAAACTAACCGTAGAACTGATAGCCGCTGGGGCAGTAAAGTTCTGGAGTGGCGGCCACGTACCTACCGAATGACTCAGTGTAGGGAGAAAGAAGATGGACCGATGACCTGGTGAAGGTCGCGAGAAGCCGATAGATGCGGGCAGCACAAGTCCGGTCATCGTGGAAAGCCGTGAAGGAGGCCTTTGTCTAACAGTGGACCTTTTTAGCCTGAGGAAGGTAGAAGAAACTAACCATCTTACTACCTCCGTAATCATGATATTATTTAGTTCAGTTTTCTGGATTAAGGAAGGAAGGAAAAGGCGATGAAAACCAGATTAAATTTCACATATTACATTCATCAAAAAAGTTTAAAGCATCTTTCCCTCTTCCTCATTTCTCTACTCTAATATTTGCATATATCTACAGTAGGTATGTTAAGAAAACCCTGTCCGACCCATAAGGATAATAAAGGTTAGATAAACACATGACCAAATATAATATAAAATTTTACGTAATCATCATACTCGTATTATTTCAAAATCCATTTGTATTGGACAAATGGATTTTGAAATAATCTTTTTTTCCCGCGAATTAATTCCAACTTCCCCGAAATTTGCTAATTTAAAAAAAAAGTGACAACACCGGTATTATTATGAGCGAATAGCGATGCGACCACGTGCCGCGTGCCCTGCCGCCCGCCGCCCGCGGAAGGGAGCTTACGCACATTTATTAAGTTACCTCTTTTTGCGAAATAATATTTATTTTTAGGGGGATTATTTTTTTAAGTTTAGCCCGGTTTTGTATCCATTAGTAGAATCAGTTATCGATACCTAACAACACCTTCACGGGTCGGACAGGGTTTTCTTAACATACTTTATATCTGGAATTCTAGACTTTTACTTACTATAAGCAACAGTGCGCAGTGCTGCACAAGTCCATCCATCACTAGCCGATTACAAGTTAAAAAAATATCAACACTATTGTCAATGTCGATTAAGTTAATTTCAGAATGACTAGCTAAAATTGTTTTGAAGTTCTAGTGTAAACTGAACTTTGTTTGAAGGAAATTAAGTTATTTTTCCATTAATACATGTTTGTTTACATTTTTGGTAAATAAATCGCAAAGGTGACTGACAGAAAACTTGCGTAAAAAAGCGTATTGCAATTTCAGTCTGACTACAATTTAAATGGCTGAAGTGAAACTAGCGCGCTTTACCATCGACAATTGCAGCACTGCTTACCATCAGGTATAGCGGTCAAGCATTAGTTTATAATAACAAAAATAAGCTCAAAAGCGCCTGAAAAATGTAATCAGCTCATTACAATTTAGGAATGCTTTCATTTGTTTTCGCATTTCAATTAATAGTACATATTTATAGTAGGCTGTCGTGGTGGTCTAGTGGTTAAAACACCAGCCTCTCAAGTATGAGTGTGCGGGTTTGATTCCAGGTCAGGCAAGTACCAATGTAACTTTTCTAAGTTATTTGTACTTTCTAAGTATATCTTGGACACCAATAACTGATTACAAGGTGAAGGAAAACATTTTGAGGAAACCTGTACTTTAAGTCTGAAACTCGCCAACCCGCATTGAGCAAATGTGGTGATTACGTTCAATCCTTCTCTGCGTGAAAGGGGACCTGTGCCCAGCAGTGGGACGATTATAAGGTTGATGATGATAGTAGGCTGGTGATTTCATTGTAGGCTTGGATTCGTTGTAATAGAAGTAGAATATCTAAATAAGTTTTATACATCCATAGATCTACAGATTTTTTTCATTAATGTCTTGGTCCCATTCATTTAATTGAATACTACGATTAAAAGCATAACTTATTGATACTTTCAGTAACACTCTCATTATTGACTTACGAATACTTCTCACATACAACAAAATGAATATACAAAATTGATTAAAACAATACCAAGTGGCGTTGTACAGAATAATGACTAACAGAAGATACGCAGTCTAAAAATATGTCTTTCCGTGGTCCGTCCCAGTCTGTCCTCCCCAACGTTGACTGAACTTTGAAATCCAGGACATTACTATTAAAGTCCGCATTTGTTATTCATTGTCGTGTTAATACAGGCTGATTTAATTTCCTCCAGAATATAACTAGCAGTGAAAATGGAACATTTTGTTTTGAACATTTGTAACTTTTGTTTTTCAGTATTGGCTGATATCAGTGGCCTAAATGTGTCATGCTGTGACTCAAACCAACTGTTGGGTTGTTCGGTATGGTTTTCACAATGCAGATTTACAAATATCTGTAGTATTTCTGAGCTTGCACATGGGATATGTGTCACACGCGATGTTTTCTCTTGGTGGGGACATATTCAACGTAATTTTTGACGTGACAACGTCTTAAATTAGGTTGCGGCTGGGAGTCACTTATGAAAAAGTGTAACGCTCGGTAACGTTACGATGAGTCACCGATGTTTTAGTAAACAAAATATATTTCTATAGTTAAAATTTGTGCAATTCTTATTTTCATTCAATTCCTTGTTCCTATTGTGCAATTTAATTATATTCATATCAATAAATATTCTACCGAGAAAAAGACGTTGTCACGTAAAATCTTCGCCCGTAAAACCGACTTTACAGGCAACCATTTTTTTGTTTAAGCGACACCTGAATATAGTTTGTTCAGAATAAGCAACTGAATCGATTCCAATCATTTTTAAAGCATGTTATGCATGTATGCAGAGTGGTTACCGAGCGGTTACGATAGATAACACTTGCGTGCGCGCCACAGCTGATGCCAGAGGTCAACGCACCACTCTCGCCCGCCCGAGCGCAGCTTTGACAATTTTTTTGTTGGGACAGCCAAGTAGAATTGCAAAATCATAACTTTGTGGTTTTTAACAGACTTCAAAAAGGAGGAGGTTACTCAATTCGACCGTATATATGCTTTTTTTATGTTTGTTCGCGGATAACTTCGTCGTTTATGAACCGATTTTGATAATTCTTTTTCTGTTTGGAAAGAAGACATTCCCAAGGTGGTCCTATAATAAGGACATCAGGGTTTGATGGTGGAAGACCAGAGAAATCAAGGGGAACTTTCAAAAATCGTAGGGGTAACCAGTGCGTTTGTAGATGCAGCTGAACAGTACTTTCACAACTAAAAAGTGTAAAATAAAAACTTTTTTTTTGTAAAAAAAGTTTTTATTCATTATATCTTTTTGAAATTTTGTACCTACATAAATTCTTTACTTAAAAATATAGGATACCTGTTTCGGATTTTGCATAAAGAAAACATAATGTTGTATTGTTGTATTTTGATATAATACGTTCGTTTATGATTTATGCTTTTCGGTTGCAGCCGAAAAAGCGCGGTAATGTGAATGAAATGAAATGAAATCGTTTACTAAGCAAGTAGGATCACCGATCACTTTCACACGTCATATGTTTTTTTTTTAAACTAGATGAAGCCGGAATTTCCTAACTGACTACCTCTGAGAAGAAATAGCCGAAACAAACTCAGGGATCATCGTCTTTTTTCAAGTCCAGACATTAAAAATGAAAATGTTTACAATAATTGCGCATATTGCTTAATAACAATGCTTAACAGAGCGAGCAGCTAAGTCCCAAGCTTTTTTGTCTTCTAAATAATCTGAGATTTTATAATACCCCTTTTTGCAAAGTTTGGCCTTCATATAGTTTTTATATCGTTTAATGGGTAGGTTTGTAAAAGTGTATACATTGACCCATGAACGAGTTGCCTACTCTGTGGAGACGAGTGTGATGTACAGCAAGATTGTGCATGTTCCTGGTATTTATATTATGACTATCGCTTCTTTTCTTAAAATTCGACATATTTTTATGTACACACATAATATTTTCAAATATATATTGTGAAGCTACAGTCAGAATGTTCACCTCTCTGAATTTTTTCTCTAAGAGAATCTCTAGGACCAAGGTTGTAAATGGCTCGAACAGCCCTTTTCTGTAAAACAAAGATGGTATTGATGTCCGCACAAGTATACACAGACACATTGTGTACAATAATTCGATAACCTTGTTTGTCGTCTCTCGATAGTGAGAAACTGAAAATAAAAATATAAGATGTTAGTACAGCAATTGTCTGTCTTTTTCGCAATCGAATGCTAGACTTCAGCCTCAGCCAAGCAGCGCCACAAGATTCTGCTCTCCGCCTTCCGCATCTAGTTTATTTCAGCTAAGGTCGTCAGTCCGTCCAATCATCAGTAATCATCGCAAAGAAAACGCATGTATTAACAGACAACCAAACGAAAAGAAAAAAGGAAACCAAATGGGGTCGATGATTTCTAAAGAATTCTTACAGAAAAAGAACGCATTGTGGAAATAGCCGGTGTCCTACAATCAATCTTGGATCATATAGATCCCATAACATAACAAATTTAATCAACATCTGAACTATCGCCGAAATCTATAGGTATTCGATCCCGTAAGGACCATTCTTGTTTGCAGCATATCGCACCTTTAGAACAATAGAGACCTAATTCGAAATTTGAAGATTTCAATGTTGACTCATAAAATTACCTTGCCATCTTCATCGACTGTTAATATAACAGAGACGGTTGTACAGGAAAAGAAAGAGTCCTTTTCATGAACAACTGTGAAACAGTCTCTGTTTTATTGTTCAACATTGTTGCAACAAGTGCAACATATCAACATTGAAATCTTCAAATTTCGAATTTGGTCTCTATTGTTCTAATGGTGCGATATATTATTAGACGACCTAAAAAAAATACACGTTTGTTTTACTTACGAATGCAGCTGTGGTCTACATACGCACTCAGATGAAGGCCAGCCCGCGCCGTAGATGAACCAGTAAATATTAATTCGCGACTTGATCTCTGAGTTTGTTTCGGCGTTTCTTCTCAGAGCTAGTACTAGGAAACGCCGCGGTCATCAAACCGAACTAATAACAAAAATTTTGATCCAGCCACACGGCTGGATCGAAATTTTTGGTATTAGTTCGGAACATCGGCTTAGGGCGTCGCTGGAGAGCCCTCCAGCGACGCCCTAAGCCGAGGTTCGTACCCCCCAGGGGGTGCCCTTAGCCTGCCCTGGCTGGAGGCTTTAAATTCATTTAAGGCAGCCACAGAATAGTCCGGTTAAGTAGTATAACCTAAGTATATTTAACCTCTCAAGGTCAACTACGAGATGCCATAATAAAAAAAAACGGGATTTTGTTATCTAAATGATCTGCTATAAGTGTTGGTAACAGTATGTGTCATAGGTTTCAAACATTTACTTTCTGTTAATTTCATAAAGATGAAGAACTACCGGTTTATGACATCCATCCACCAGACACCTTCTCAGAAACAGGAGGCCTGTGTCACATCATCTACTTAATCTCTTCAACCAGACGGCAGTTGGCTTGTAGTATATCCAGCACCCAAATTGCGCAATGCACTATGACCATCAATTGTTATCATGTTGAAGCATATTGCTAGTTCATTGCTCCCTATGTTCGCAAACTGTGTCTGCTCAACAATGTCAATCATGCAATGAAATCTTTTGAACTGTCAAATTGAAACCCATTCCTACTGATAGTGTTTTACTCAATTACCTTACAGAGTCAGCTGAATAGGTACCAGTATTTGACATGTACCGACTCTTTATCTGACCTCCACAACCCAGTAACTGAGTAATGCTGGCTGCTGGTCAGACTTTCGGGATTCTGACAACTCAAATTGACTGTCAAAGATGAAGAATGGCGACCGGGACCAATGGCTTAACGTTACGTAATTATATAGAATAGATGGTCATCCATCTATTAACCAACCGTGGCTACCATAGATTAACCTGAGCGATTGACCCGTGTTGGTGTTATTAAATACTAGGTCATACAACTTCAACACTTTTATTTAACCAATTTAAGTCTAAGCACACGATACCTCATTACGACAATAGCAAACTTTGTGTCTAACGTTCCAATGTACCTATTAAGAAGGTACACATCAAGCAATGCATTTCCAGTTTCTTTTTCAGCCCATAGAGGTCTACTGCTGGACAAAGGTTTTCCACGATGACCAGTCTTGTGCTGCCCGCATCTATCGGCTTCCCGCTACCTTCACCAGGTCCACCTTGCTGGGGGCCTCCCTAACCTGCGTCTTCCGGTACGTGGCTGCCACTCCAGAACTTTACTGCCCCATCGGCCATCGGTTCTACGAGCAATGTGCCCCGCCCACTGCCACTTAATTTTAGCGACTCGAAGAGAAATGTCGGTACGAGTCGAACTTTCCAGTTTCAGTTGACCTCAAATTGTATACGTTTTTCGTACAATGAGAGGTCAGATTATACTGGTTTTGTATAGCTTGATGTATAGCCGTCCGTACAGTTGACAGTTGGCACATAACTCAAGCACCCATAGGTGAGCAAAATGAAGTCACGTCTTACGATATGCTGTGTTCACATAGATAGTAATCACGTGCTAAGTAGCGGACAGGTTTTTACGGTTGGTAATAAATCATAATGTCATAATAGAAATGGATAGGTAATAATAATACTACTTGGAAGTCAACTTGGTATTATTGTAAGAGCATTAAATATAATGACTCTAGTCTTCGTTATGTGTTGTGTAAATGATACGTACTGTAGAAGAAGTTAGGCCTCTTAGGTGTTTACAGAGGTCTCAAACAAGACACGATTCCTTTAAGTTGTATTGTCAAACGTCTTTACATAACATCCTAATCAAACAACAACAACAATCCTATTCAAACAATTGATACCTTATTCTAAATATGTTCGAATTTCAAATGGAACCCGCGTTTAACTTGTAGCCAGCCAGCATTACGCAAGGTTGTCTTCGACTATCAACCTCTATAGTATCTTTTTTTTTAAGATGGATAAATCTTCATTGGACTACCCTCCGCTCGGGGACGCGAAGGGGTGTGCGGGACTCTTTCCGGCTAAAAAACCACCTACGCATTCATCATTTGCCTTTCCGGGGTACCGGGTCCTCCCAAATTTACGGTACCCCCGGCATGCCTTGACCCGTCGTCGCGAGTTGGACAGGTCCCTCATAGGGCGAGCTGCCCTCAGTGGCTGCTCTCCTCGTCTGAGTGGCATGTGCGAACGCGTCACAACGTCAACTCGGCTATGAGAAGGATGTTGGACTCCCCAGGTCCTTAGCACGTCAGTTATTATATGGATAGGTTTTCAAAAATGATAACAAGCTTTCTAGTTTTTTTTTAGTACCTCGTAAATCGTAAACCGCTTTCATACAAATAACTTAAATCCTTTAATTTCATAAATCAATGGTACGGAACCCTTTGTGCGTGAGTCAGACACGCACTTGCCCAGTTTTTTTAAATCCCTGCCCCGCACTGGGAATTTCTCCTGTATCGTGGGTGCGTTTAAAAACATAAATCCAAATAAACAAACAGCTAGAACCGGATCATCTACTTGTAGGTTACTTGTAGGTCATACAAATATTGATAACTTGATCCGTGCGGGAATCGAACCCGCGATACGCAGCGCTGCACTCGATTGCTCAGTCACTGCACTGTATTCAATTAAGGATATACTGACAAAGCTTTAGAATATACAAAATTAAATGTGCGAAATGACACTTTATTATACACACAAGCAATATAAAATGAATTAAAAAGGGCCAAAAATTCACAATAAAACCGTTAGCATTATCGATCAGTTTTCTTATCTCGAATCGGATCTGATTCATGAATAAAAGAGCATTCGGTACTCCTTATTAACATTTTAAAACATCACATTGTACGGTCCCTACGCATTTATGAAAAGATATATGTGTACGAGATTATAATCATCTCTAATTATACTTTGTAACCAATAAAATTTAATCAAGCGGGAAACAGTTTTTGGGGTTCCGTGCCCTGTTTCCTAAGACTCCGCTATTTATCTATCTATCTGTCACAGGACTTAACCTGTGGGCTATGCCGTCAACGATGAATTCAACAACGAACGAAATTCCGTTTAAACTGTAATTGGTGGTACCTTGCTAAACCCTCGAAATTTCAATAGTTTGTACTTACCATTGTGGAAAATGATTATTACAAGGTGAAGGAAAACATCTCGAGGAAACCTGGACTTTAAGTCTGAAATCACCAACCCGCATTGAGCAAGCGTGGTGATTATGCTCAAGCCTTCTCTGTATGAGAGGAGACCTGTACCCAGCAGTGATACGATAAAAAAGGTTGATGATAATTGTGCAAAATTAGTCCGCGCCTGACGAAAATCAACGTATACTTAGTCGCCAACTTTTTAATCGCTTCTAAACTGTCTATGGAGTATCATAATTTGACAGAACTGAACCACGCAACTAATACATATGTTATCTTCTGTCCTTTTCTTAATGATATAGGAAGAAAAAGATGTACTAAACTTAAAATTAGTTTAGTTTGTAAACAAAAGAATCGGAGGAACGGCCCGCGGCTTCGCCCGCGTGACATTCGGTTATATCGCGCCTTTTAGATTTCCCTCGGGAATATCATTTTTTTTTTTAATGTTAGCCTATGTTCTTTCTGAGGGTCTAAAGATTGTCTATGGTCCTCGGTCAGTAAATCGAACACACTCTGCCTCCAAAGAGCCCAAAACAACATTCTCAGGACCATAAGTGGTGCAGCTTGGTTCACACGTAACACTGAGATACACGAGGACCTAAATATGAAGACTGTCATTGAAGAAGCCAAACAATACTCAGATAACTATGGTGAACGATTAATGCTCCATCCCAACCCATTGGCAAGCATGCTTTTAATGCGAAACAGAATCAATCGCCTGAAAAGAGCAAAGTGCTAAGGAGAGTTAAGGCAGTTTCCTTAACTCACTAAAATTTCAAACCACTGCAACACATCTGATAATAGTCCTGAAGGCTGATCGCAGATAAAAAAAAAAAAAACATCAAAATCGATCGAGAGGTTTAAGCGGCAAAGCGTAACAGACAGACAGACAGACAGAGTTACTTTCGCATTTATAGATTTGGAACCCTTCGTATGTGAATCCGTCTCGCACTTGGGTGCTTTTTTTTCAATGATCCTTTTGATGGGATTTATCGATAACGATGATTTTAATTTCCTTTATTGAATTTATTAGAGATTTAAGGATGCATTAATGTATTTTTTAATTGAATAGTTGTAAGATTATTTTCTAAGAGCCCAGGTATCTTTAATGTCTAGTAAAATATTGTTAATTTGTTAGAAAACGATTTGAGTTATGAAGGACAGTCCCCTAAAACAGGATTGTTTGCTTTAACGAAGGATTCAAACACCTCCCAATGCGGAACGATTATTTTTGGTATTTGTAAATAACATAGCATATTATCTGTGTTAACAGAAGCTTTAGGCAGAGGTGTATTTCGCCGGCCGCGGTAAGAAGCAGCAGGGTAATTACCCTGCTGCTTATTAGATGAAACGCACTATAGTGTGTTAGGCAATTGCCTAACACACTATAGTGCGTTTCATCTAATAGTTCCTTTGCCGTCATGTTGGCATTCATTTTTTTGTCACTATCGTAAACAAGGTAGACGCACTCCGCGTCTCTCTCTCTCACTCTCTCACACTAAGTTGCATTAGTGCCAACATTACGGCAAAGGAACTATTAGATGAAACGCACTATACAAATAGTAATGGGTTTCATTTTGACAGTTCAACAACATTCATTGCGTTATTTACGTTGTTGAGCAGATCGGGATCGGGATCGGGAGCACTCGGTGGTAGGCCACATCGGCTGCCGGCAGAAGTTACCACCCACCAGACAAAGTCTTGCCGCCAAGCGATTCGTCGTGTTCCGGCATGATGTCTGGTGAAGCCGTACGGAGGACGGGTCTGAGCAGTTGTGTTGCGATGTGTGCCGGGTACGATGCGCCAAGTGTTGTTGTGTCGGGAGTTTGGTCGTGGAGGGTCTCCACATCAATCTCCCACTGGCGCAGCATCGTTCGTCGTGTTGTTGGGTTTAACATTGCACCACCTCGCTCAACTGCCGTATTCCTTCCTATTCACTCAGTTTTTTAAGTGAATGTGTGATGTGTGAAATGTGAAGTCTTGAAAGTCTTCAAGGCTAGAGTGAATAGGCTCTTAATAAACTAGCGCGCTTTACCATCAACGATCGCATCACTGCTTAACATCAGGCGGGATTGCGGTCAAGCGTTAGTTTATGATTATAAAAAAAAAAACATATTTTATCCTTATTTTGCACATCTGTCCTTAATATTTGTTCTGTTTAACGGATGGCAACATTTTATTACATTTTAACGTCAATCAAAAAAAAAAAAAAAAAAACACTTTCGAAAACATGGAGCAATCGATTAAAAATATGCTTCGAATTGATTCCGACTGATAGCAACAGTGTGTTACGTAATTAGGGGTGTAAATACGGGTGCAGGTCTGGGTCGATATGCTCCCTTCAATGAAATGTTAGCAAAGTAACGAGGGTCTGCTAAGGACGATGCCTACCAAGGCCGCGGATTGTTTGAAAGGGACACTGCGGTCCCTGGCACAAGCAGCTGACGGCATATGAGTGAGTTTTGGCCAGTAAAAGCCAGACAGGCCTTTCGCTTTACTTAGAGCGGGAAAGGGTAATTTATGATCTCCCAAACCAAAAAAACAAAAAGAAAAAAATGTATGCTTTTGCAGGAGGAACAGGGTGTCAAGTTCATTGAACCTCCATAGAAAATTGGGGATCCTCCGACCCGACGGGTGGTGTATTTGACAGGCAACTGCTTCGTATGTTCGAAAAATATATCGGCTCAACAACGTAACCAAGGCAATGAATTTGACTGCACGGTTAAGACTGCTGCTCTACGTGTCGCGGGTTCGATAAATATTTGTATGACCTATAAGTAGTTGTTCCGAGTCAGGATGTTAGTGTATGTGAATTTATATGTTTGTAAACTCACCCACGACACAGGAGAAATTCCTAGTGGGGGGCAACGTATATTTATTTTTTAAAAAAAGAATGTTGCTGAACTGTCAAAATGAAATCCATTCCTAGAACTTAAATATGTTAAAAAAAAGAATTAAATACTCATCGAAAAATAATGATATATTATTAAAATATGGGGTTTTAAGATTATCCTAAGACACATTTTAATTTAAAAACAGTAATTTAAAAATTTATGTTGTGGTAGCGTTTTTCATGGAATTACCCTCCTGTTCATAGTGTGTTACGTAATAAACCCGCTGTTTTTTTTTTAAAGAGGTCTCAAATGTTCCATAAATTGAACATATAAAAAATATCGTTACTTAAACTTTCTTATAGCGCAAGTAATCCCAAATATCGATAATTTTATTGCAGACTCACACAAAACATGATTCATTTGATTTACGTCTGACGGCTTACCATTGAACGAATTGGAAACTTACGGACAATACTCATAAATCAATCATTTGACTTATTATTTGTTAGTGATTTTGAATGCTGCAGAAGTTGTTTCAAGTTGTTGTATTGAGGGCACTTTGAATCGATCAAACAAGTTAAAATGAATAAGTTAGCTTGTATTTTACAAGCTAATTTATTCATATTCACTTGCTTCATTTAAAGTATATAATTGTACCTAGCACTGAAAAGCCATACGAATCCAATTTATTTTATTTCACGTTAAGGGCCTTAGTCTCATTTAGTAGCGTAAAATGGTCACTTTAGGAAGCTAATTTCTAATTAACGGCTTGGTTTTGAGATTTGAAAAAAATATATCTTGTCTATTGATTCATGTACAACATTTACTAAAGATGATTTTTTCGTAGGATTTTGCCTTTTGCCTTAAAAAAATAGTTACCAAAACGCTATTTTTGGCTAATATTCGTTATTACTTCTAAACGGCATTGATGTGTGGAAATATTTTTACACTGAAAAATTCGCGGTTAGAAGTGCTACAGATTTGCAAGAGCGTATTTAAATCCATCAACATTTGCCAAGAAAATATCCTTATTTTGAAACATAGGTTTAGAGGTGCTCTGCGCGGGCGCGGGCGGCAGTCGTGCGTTAGCATTCAGACGGGAGGGTTGTGTCGCTTGCTGCTCTGCTCCGGCTATCGCCGACTACGCGTGGTTGTCTGTGTGAGTGCAAATATTTACGAGCGAATCGTGTCAGTGTACGTTCATAGATTAGCTCGCAAATGAGAATTGAAGATGCGTCTGGTGGCGTAAGTATCTATCTACCTATACTCTTGTATTTATACCTACATATTACTGTATTTTTCTTTATAATTACTATTAGCTTTTGTAACCATTTTTCTTTTACAATTGAAGTTAAACAATTACGAATTTTCCAGGAAATCTAGAAAGAAATCTTTAGACTTGAAAGGCAATAATCCGACTAACTACATCCGCTGATAATATAGAAGACTCTATTCAGGTGAGTAAACACTCGCACTTAGATTATAATTTATAGGTTTGTAAGGAGATTTAAAAATAAAAATCTTATTAGAAATTTACGTAACTTGAAAATGTGATTTTTTGTTTTTGGTGATATAAACCAAAAATTAGGACTCAATTAAAGGTTTTGGTGTAAAAACAGTTTTACAAAAAGTTTTGAGTTGATAGGACTTTTAGTTTTTGCGATATTAGCAAAAATGTGTAATAAAAACTCTTACTTTGATTATTTTAAATGATTCTTCCTGTAAATATTTCATTTCTATATGTAATTGTTTAAAGTAGCCGAAGCCGATGGACGCGGGCTGGCGGGCTTGGAATGTCACAGTTATCAGTAAATTTTTTGACGTCCTCCGTGGCGCAGCGGTCAACACGCCTGCCTGCGACGTGGAGGCCGCGGGTTCGATTCCCGGCCAGGTCATGATGGAAAACGATCTTTTCCTGATTGGCCTGGGTCTTGGATGTTTATCTATATATGTATCTATTATAAATATAGTATCGTTGAGTTAGTATCCCATAACACAAGTCTCGAACTTACTTTGGGGCTAGCTCAATCTGTGTGATTTGTCCGTATACAGTATGTTACGAAAACCCTGTCCGACCCGTGAAGGTGTTGTTAGGTATCGATAACTGATTCTACTAATGCATACAAAACCGGGCTTTACTTAAAAAAAAAATCCCCCTAAAAAAAATAAATATTATTTCGCAAAAGGAGGTAACTTATTAAATGTGCGTTGACCACCCTTCGCCTGCCGACCGCGGGGGGCGGGCGGCAGGACACGCGACACGTGGTCGCGTCGCTATTCGCTCATAATAATACCGGTGTTGTCACTTTTTAAAAATTACCAAATTTCGGGGAAATTGGAATTAATTCGTTGGAAAAAAAGATTATTTCAAAATTCATTTGTATTGGTACTATGATGAATACGTAAAATTTTATATTATATTTGGTCATGTGTTTACCTAACCTCTATTATCCTTATGGGTCGGACAGGGTTTTCGTAACATACTGTATATACAGTATGTTAAGAAAACCCTGTCCGACCCGTAAGGATAATAAAGGTTAAGTAAACACATGATCAAATATGATATAAAATTTTACGTAATCATCATAGTACCAATACAAATGAATTTTGAAATAACTTCCCCGAAATTTGCAAATTTTTAAAAAAGTGACAACACCGGTATTATTATGAGCGAATAGCGACAGCGATGCGACCACGTGCCGCGTGCCCTGCCGCCCGCCGCCCGCGGAAGGGTGCTTAACGCATATTTATTAAGTTACCTCTTTTTGCGAAATAATATTTATTTTTTTAGGGTGATTTTTTTTTTAAGTTAGCCTGGTTTTGTATGCATTAGTAGAATCAGTTATCGATACCTAACAACACCTTCACGGGTCGGACAGGGTTTTCTTAACATACTGTAGGATATATATATATATATATATATATATATATATATGTATATATATATATATATATCCTACAGTATGTTAAGAAAACCCTGTATATATATATATATATATGTATATATATATATATATATATATATATTCTGTTTTTCACAAATAATATTGTAATAACATTTTTCGACTTACAGAAAAGAAGAGAAAGAAACCAATCGACAGAACTTAAAAGTTTAATTTGCTTTTTAGGTCGAACACTAACGCAGTTGATTCTAGGTCAGACATCCATACAGAATGTCGTCAAGAAAATGATAATATTATATATCTCTATGTGCACAAAAAAACGATGCAAGTTCCATCATCATCATTCAGGTAAAATTATGCCTGCATGTCCTACAACCTATATTTTTAGTTTACAAATATATCATATACCTGTAAAATTATTTTTTTGTTAATTCTTAATTAATTTTTCTTAATAAATTCTTAATTCCTTGACATAAATCTCTAACAGTGTTGCAAGGGTTAATTAAAATGTATGTTATATCTTTTTTTAGCTCAAAATATCACCAAAACCTCAACAAATCTCAAGCTTGTTTCATCGAAGGGCGACGCATAATTAATATTGCTTACTTTTATTCAGAACTAAAGAAAATTGCCAAGCACGGAGAATTATAGACTGTGGTTTAGGATCTGTAGATATTGTTGGAGAACGACAAGTGGGACTACATTCCCTATTTATTTTTAAATGCCGTATGTGTATGGAAACATTTTGCACATCCTACAGAAATCAATATCAGCTGTGCAGTTGTAGGAACAATAGAAATAGACTGTGGCCATTCTCAACTGCAAGAAATTTCTGCAGCTTTAGATATGCCTATAATCTCGCATGTTATTTATTGGATCGAAGAATTAAAATTTACAGATTTTAAAATAACTCGTGTTTTATTTGAAACCTCATTACGACGAAGTACATTCAATCCGACGTCACTGACACAGTATAAATAGGGTACTATCTCTTTATGGAAAATCGTCGAAACTACGCGCTTTGTAATCTCAAGGCATCTATATAAAGCACGGTTAGCGCAGCGGTTAAGCTATTGACTGCTGCGCTGCGTGTCGCGGGTTCGATTCCCGCGCGGAACAAATATTCAGAACATGTCCTACAAGTAGTTGTTCCGGGTCTGGCTGTTTGTGTCTGTGAATTTGCACCACGATAAAAGTAATTTCTAGTGTGGTTCAACGTTTTTTTTTTAATAAAAATATCACAAGTGCCTAGTGCGCGTTTGTTTTACGTTAACGCGATGAACTCATTTATGTTATTCGCATTAGTAATTAATTCAAGGACATTGCAAAGACATGATACTCATATACTGAAAAGTAGTGAAAAAAAAAATTGAAATATGTTGAATCGATAGATATTACCATCTACCATTAATTTTTATGTTAATGTTATGATATATTATAATGTGTGGGTACTTGTTTTACAAATGTCTGTCAGTCTGCGATCGGCCATTAAACTGTGTAACGAGCACTCCTTGATTTTATTTAAACATTGATCAAGAATACTAAAAATATATTATAGTACGATATTACCATTTATCAATGCAAAATATACATTTATCGTCTTGCATCCATACCCCCGTCTGAAATCGTAGGCACAAATCGCGACCTACACGCGGCTTGTCTGCATCTCTGGATATTCTTTGATTGTCGTTTTAGTTTAGCGCGCCACCGCGCGCATTTTACGAATTCGGGAGTACGGCGTTTAGCTCCGCCCACATGCACAAGGTCATTGAGGCTACTATAACCGTTAAACAAATATTACGGACTGCTGCGCTGCGTGTCTCGAGTTCGATCCCCGTACGGAACAAATATTTGTATGACAAACATGTAGTTGTTTCAGGTCTGGATGTTTGTGTATGTATGTGAGGTTTTTTTTTCTCCTTTATTTCTTATTGTAATATGTCTGGGAGACATTCAACAATACTTAAGAAATGATGTATGGTATGTGAGGTACAGGTCCAGTGACAAGCTCTCCAAAATGATGTTTTAAATAATTAAGTCTTGAGGAACTCTCTTCTTTAGTCTCCTTGCACTTGGAAGGAAATCGTCCATAAGGTGGTGTGCCAATATGTTAGGGTGCTGCTGCAGTCTGTTTATATATGTTGTGATTCTCTCTTATTTCCTCTTTTACACTTTTGATGCCAAGCTCTCGGTGAAGTCTTTCGTTAGTGACATACCATGGTGCGTCTACTATCATCCTTAACATTTTTGATTGAAACCTTTGTAGGATTTCCAAATTGGAGTTGGCAGCCGTGCCCCATAGCTGTATTCCGTATGTCCATATTGGCTTTATTATACTCTTGTATAACAAAAGTTTATTTTCCATTGAGCTGGCTGTTTCAATTCATCAACCAATACATCTTGCGCACTTGTTGTCCCATTGCTAGGCGTTTGGTAAAAATGTGTTTTCTCCATGTTAAGCGTCGGTCTAGATACATTCCAAGATATTTCGCTTCGTCAGATTGTGGAAGCTGGACAGCATTCAGTGTGACTGGGGACAAGTCTGTCGCAGGGTAGTAAATGTTACCTGAAGTGATTTTGTTTCATTGGCTTTGATGCGCCAGTCCTTTAGCCATGCCGTGATCTTATCCAGGCTGCTCTGTAGTTTGCGAGAAGCTTGAATTGGTGAGTCATCTGATGCCATGATAGCTGTGTCATCAGCAAACGTGCCCATAACAACATCGTCAGATATTGACAAGTCTGCGGTATAAAGAAGATACAGAGCAGGTCCCATTACACTACCCTGCGGCACATGTGAGGTTATATGTTTGAAAACGCACCCACGATACAGGAGAAATTCCTAGTGTGGGGCTATGTTTAAAATAAAATATTGAAATAATTTGATAAACTGTGGTTTTATTTATTTGCTGCGGTACTGTCTACTCTTTGAATTCTTACTGTAGGTACAGACTACAAGCACATCACGCTTCTAGAATCTGTCAGATTTCTTTATTATATTTCCAACTTTATCACTAAGGCTTTAAGGCTCAATATTGATTGGGGACAGTTTCGGCTTTACCTGCTGCCAGCCGTACCTAACCAGGTAGATACCTAATATCGTACCTGAAATCAAAATGATATCCAATTTCTTTTCCATCTTCCATGAAATAGGATTTAAATTGCCACTCAGCATTTCCAGCGCCCCGAGATTTAATAACAATTCCCTTCGCCTCCTTTCACAAAAATCGCGAGATAAAAATGACAATCATTTATTTATAACGGACCTCCTTTCGTTTCTTACTTTCTTTTGCCACTTATTGCAGCAAGATCACAAAGTCGAAAGTATGAAATGGTAATATTTCGTCATGCCAAAGGGAAAAAAAAAAAAAAAAAAAATGGTAATAATGAAATTTCTTTGCACTTATCTGTGGTCTTTTACAAAGACAATAGTACCAATTTTATCTTGGCACTCTGCAAAATATTGATCTATTCTATTCTATTTTTATTCATGGCAAGTGAAGCCGATGTCGACTATTCTGTTAATGTCAAAAGTGGATTGGAGAAGCAAGAGTGTACATAAACAATAATAGGTAATAATAAACACAAAAAAAAAAAAATAACAAAAAAATTCAAATCGGACCAGTACTTCCTGAGATTAGCGCGTTCAAACAAACAAACAAACAAACAAACTCTTCAGCTTTATATCTAATATATAAAATTCTCGTGTCACGGTGTTCGGCTTTAAACTCCTCCGAAACGGCTCGACCGATTTTGATGAAATTTTTTGTGCTTAACCGGTATCTATGAGAATCGGCCAACATCTATTTTTCATCCCCCTAAATGTTAGGGGTAGTCCACCCCTAATTTTTTTTTATTTTTTAGACAAAATTTTTAATTTCTATTTTTTTATGATACAACATACAAAAATACATACAATCCCCAATTTTCATCCTTCTATGATCTACCCTTATTTTTTTAATAGCCATTTTAGTAATTTAATCTATTATTTATATGGCAAAACAACGTTTGCCGGTCAGCTAGTATTAGTATAAAAGTATAGATAAACTTTTACATTAATAATAGATTCCAGCTGCGCCAAGCGGTTTCACCCGTGTAAGGGTTTGAACACAAAACTGGGATGCGACGCGATGCGAACGCAGAAAGTTACGACGCGAATTGCGGCGATGCGATTTCTTGCGGCAAGGCGTCTACCGGGATGACCATTCCATCGACGACTGTCGTTCAACGAACCGCCGTACTAAACGTATTTTAAATAGAAAACTAGGTCGTGAGATGGATCGTAAAAAGAAGTGTGCACTTTTGTTATTAAACTAAAAGCGAACTAAAATTGTGCCAACAAGTGTGATGAAACATCGTATGATTGCGCGATCCGATTTTTGCGATGCGCCGTCGCATCCCAGTTTTGTGTACGAGCCTTCGAGCAACAAAGGATCCTTTGTTGCTCGAAGGTACGAGCCCTAAGTTAGGTACGATCCCGTATAAAATCTATAAAAGTAAAATCCTGTGTTTTATTTCTGGTTATACTTGATTTCATACAAATCCGTTCAGCAGTTTTTGTGGAAAGAATAACAAACATTCATCTGTCCAAACAACATAAAGGGTGTATCTTCTCGGGGGTTAAGAGCCGAGATAGAGTGCACAGTGTTATTCGCGTTAGAAGGAAACACAAATAGTTCAGATATTAACAGATATAATCATGGAGATAGACAACATTACAAGAGAGCCGCAGAATAATATTAGACATATATTAGATTTTCTTGTCAACCACTTGACACGCTCTGCTTCATATTTCAAATATATAAAAATATACTTTTTACAGCCAGACTTTGTATATGAAACCTCAACACGCCTCCTCAAATACAAAGTCTTTTATAAACATTAAATAAAATCAAAATTAAAAACGCACAGAACTTAATTAATCAAACAAACATATCAACACATCATATAAGAAATCTTAACAAGGTTTAAGACCTATAGCATCAATACATTTATAATGCTTAAGACAAGGTAGCGGTTTTGTCAATACATCCGCTATCATATCTGTAGTGGGTACATGTCCCAAACTTATGCCTGTATTATCTCTTAGGACACCCCGAATAAAATGATACTTGATGTCGATATGTTTGCTCCTAGCATGGAACACTGGATCCTGTGCGAGGAAAATCGCAGATCTACTATCGGCATTAAGGGATACAGAAGCATACCTTTCAAGTCCCAATTCCAGCAGCAGACTTTGAAGATACAATCCTTCCTTTATAGCTTCTGCAAGACTTACGTACTCTGCCTCACAACTGGATGTTGCAACAGTACGCTGTTTGCGTGACATCCATGAAATACCAGCTCCACCTAGAATAAAAACGTATCCCGAAAATGACCGTCTATCTATTTGACAACCTCCCCAATCTGCATCACAGTATCCCTTCACGCAATTACCAGCTTTTGTATACACCAGTCCATAATTCACAGTTTCTTTTAAGTAACGTAAGATACGTTTGGCCGCTATCCAGTGTTCTTTCTCTGGATTCTTAGAAAATTGCGCCAATTTATTTACAGGATGTACTATGTCTGGTCTTGTTGCTACACTCAAGTACATTAAAGAACCAATCAACTCACGATATGGCCACTTTTTCTCCTCTTTATTTGATTGTATACATCCCGCCTTATTATTTCTGCTACTGGTCTCCATTGGCGTTTTTATTGTATTCGCATCCAACATATTATATTTTTCAAGTAATTCTTTTACATAATTCTCTTGTGACAACCTTATTTCGTTGACAGTCCGTCGGATGTCAATCCCTAAAAAGTATTTTGCTTGACCATAATCTTTTAATTCGAACTCTTTTCTCAGTTCATTTTTAAAACGAGCTATGCGATCTCCTTTTTCAGATGCCACTAGGATATCGTCCGTGAAGACTAAAACAAGTAAATGATCTTTTCCTTGGTTTCTGAAATATAAACAGGGTTCGTTTAAACTTTGCGTTAATCCCATTTCCTTTAGCTTCTTCTCAAGTCTAATATTCCATTGCCGACCTGCTTGCTTCAATCCGTATAAGGATTTTTTTAGCAAACATGCGTCGCCGTCAGCGTTCAAGCTTTTAAGCATTTCTTCAGCTCGTTTAACTACACAAGGATTCTCACCTTCTGTGTATGTCAGCTTCATTAAAGATTCTTTTAGCAATTTGGGTATCCGCATATAAATTTTTTCGTCTAAGTATCCATTTAAGTAGGCTGTATTGATGTCCAGCTGATGAACCTCCAGATTCATTTCTATAGCCAGAGCCATCAGTAGTCTAACGCTATCGAGTCTTGCCACGGGCGCAAACGTTTTATCATAGTCAACACCGAATCTTTGACTAAATCCTTGAGCTACAAGTCTTGCCTTTTTCTTTGTTGACTTATCCACGTTTGTCTTAGTTGTCAAAACGTATCGACACCCTACAATATTTTTGTCTGGTGGCCTTTTGACGATCTCCCAAGTTCCTTTCTGTAGCAGACTCCTTATTTCTGATAAAATAGCTTCTTTCCAAGCTGATCGTTCTTCCCCTTTAAGAGCCTCTTCCAGCGATATTTCAGCAGAACCGGCAAAATCAATACAGTCGCTAAAAGTTTCTTCTCCAGCTTCAGTTTCTATTGACTGTTCTGGTTCTTCTTGTATTGGCTCTTCCACAGTATTATCCGGATGCTCCATTTCCACCGATTGATACATTTTTCTGGGACGACCTACTCGGCCTGTATGTAGCACTCTGGGTCTTCCAGGACCTCTAGATATTACTACTCCTCTTGACTGAGCACAACGCGTTCTCAAGAAATTTTCTCCTTCCGGTTCCGGATCCGGTTCCAGTACCAGTGTCGGTTCCATCATGCGTTCCGGTTCCATAAACCGTTCCGATTCCATAGTCCGCTCAGTTTCCCGGTGAAAACTGATATCGATGAACTTCTTCTCATTGTCATCCATATTTTCAGTATCATTGATAATGCCCTTACCATTATGAAGCATTTTATTTCCAATTTCTTCAGTTTCGTAGAATTTTATATCTCTAGAAATCACGAACTTCCTCTGTTCTGGTATCCACACCATAAAACCTTTGGATGTTCTGGGGTACCCTACAAATATTCCTGGTATTCCACGAGCAGCGAACTTATCCTTGTTTGAATCCTTATTTAGTATAGATACTTTGGCACCAAACTTGCGTAGATAATGTATCTTTACGGATTTGTTGAACCATTTTTCATAAGGTATCTCTCCACCTAAACTTCTAGTAGGACAACGATTCCTTATATAGCATGCTGTGTCAACAGCTTCAGCCCAAAAACTCATAGGTAGATCACACTCCAATAGCATACATCTAGCCATCTCAACTAGAGTTCGGTTCATCCTTTCAGCAATTCCATTTTGCTGTGGAGTCCGAGCTACAGTTAATCTCCTCGTGATACCTTCTTTTCGAAGAAAATCTTCAAAATCAGCATTACAGTACTCACCGCCATTATCGGATTGAAAGTACTTGATTTTCGATCCTGTAATGTTTTCAGCATAACTCTTGTATAGTTTAAATGCTTCGAGAGCTTTATTTTTAGATTTCAGCATATAAATTTCGCACCAACGAGTACTATCATCTATAAAAGTTATGAAATACTTACCACCGGTCCATGATTCACATCTCATTGGACCTACGATATCCGAATAAACAATCCGCAATTTCTCATTGCAGGGTCCATTTGACTCACTAAACGGTAAAGCAGTCATTTTACCTCTAGCACATACTTGACAGTCACGTACCAAACTAAAGTCGTTCGGGTTCACAGGCTCGCCCACCTTTTCCAAAAGTTTGACAACATCTTTTCCGTTCAGATGCCCTAAACGTTTATGCCAAGTTAGCACATTTAAATTACGATCAGTTACAGCATTTGCAGCTTCATATTCTTCAACGCAATATAAATTACCGCGACGGTATGCTGTTAACCTGACTTTATTACTTTTATCAAGAACCCACGCAAAATCACGCGTAAATTTGACATCGTAACCATTATCAGTAATTTTGGCCACTGAAATCAGATTTGATCTTAAATCCGGAACATAAAGAGTATCTTTAAACTCTACTGTCCCTACGGAATTATCACCTAATGCCGACAGTCTAACTACACCTTTACCTAGGACCTCAGCGCCCATGTTAGTAGCCAATTTTAGTTTACCTCTAGTTTCTTCTAGGTTACCATAAAACTTTTGTACATCCTTGCATAAGTGGGACGTGCACCCAGAATCCAGTACCCATTGCTGGTTTAGACTATCAGCAATGTTATTGCCAAGATCTGAAACATTTAAAGAAGTTAGTTCCTCATCAACATCAACATTATAACTGAAATGTTGTAGTTTTGTTCGACATTCAGAAGCTTTATGTCCAGGACGATGACATCGATAACAGTTTAGTGAAACTCTCCTTTCAATTCCAGATTCCTGCTTTGATTGTTTCAATGCATGTTTGGTAGCAGGCATATTAGAACCATACTTCCCTACATGTGATCCGTTACTTGTACTCGGTTTAACAAGTTTTTTATTCTTTTGGGTGTACATAGCGCTGTCTTGTACTCGATTAGCATTTCTTGATTCGTATTCCTCCATTATCTTAACTTTTAGAATATCGGGCTTCGGTAAATCGTCTCTTGTTTCAATAGCACAACGAAAACTTGAAAAACTTGCTGGCAAACTATATAACAAGATAATTGACAATAGATCCTCATTTATTTTTACGTCCACATCCTCCAGTTTGTCAACCGCATCGAAAAATGTGCCCATCTCATCACGAATGTCTCCCGATTCGCTCATCTTGTGCAATAGTAGCCTTTTTAACAGTGTCGCCTTCTTGGCAGGTCCACGCGAGGCGTAAATTGATTCCAGTTTCAGCCATACCTCTCTAGACGTGGTGCAACCTCTTATATGTCGCAATTCGGATGCGTTTATCGCTAGTATTATATCAGCCTTGGCCCTAGCATCCTCGGCTTCCCATTTCAAAATCTCAATATCGCCAGTTGGCTTAGTTTCCTTACCACAAACATATTTCCACCCGTCATTCTTTATTAAAATAGCTTGGGCTTGAATCTTCCAGCTGTCATAATTCTCTTTGCTTAGTGGTTCAATACGGGTTTGTGAAAACATTATTTATTCGTAGGTACTTACTTAGTTTTAGTAATATTTTACGTGAACTCAAATTCCCTTCTTCACTGGGCCCATAACCATTCTCGGGGGTTAAGAGCCGAGATAGAGTGCACAGTGTTATTCGCGTTAGAAGGAAACACAAATAGTTCAGATATTAACAGATATAATCATGGAGATAGACAACATTACAAGAGAGCCGCAGAATAATATTAGACATATATTAGATTTTCTTGTCCCACCACCACTTGACACGCTCTGCTTCATATTTCAAATATATAAAAATATACTTTTTACAGCCAGACTTTGTATATGAAACCTCAACATATCTGACATCGACGCACAAACGAGTACCATGGATCCAGTACATGATTCTGAACCCCCCAGCGGTGGAATTTTTCGTCGCCTTTTTCATGATTAACAAAAAAATATATGCAGTTTTTTTCAGTTTAGACCGTTCATAAATTCTATACTTTTATAACCCAATAAGATTTTAAAGTAAACATTAATTAATTCGCTAATTACTCAAAAAAGTTTAATGAATACAAAACTTGAAAAACTACCTTATCAGCTGATTTAATAGAGTTCACATCAGGGATCAACGTCATACCTACAAACCCGCACGGCGGCACGCTTTCAATGTTCAAAGGCCGAGCCGACACTTTTTTTTAAACACTGTAAATTCTGTAACCGTTAATTAACGACATAAATGACTATCATAATTTTATTAGTGGCATGCGGTCTAGTTTTTCGCGAAATTTGCGTCAATGTCAATGTCAGATACAGCCTGTATATCGTCACAAACTTTTCCATTTATAATATAAGTAGGAGTAGGATTAAGCAGGCAGTAGGTAGCGATGATAAAACAAAGGGTAATAATTTACCTTTTGTATGGCTTATCCAAACCTCAGTTACGAAAAGTATTACTCGCCCCGAGCCGTTAAGAAAACATTGGCCCAAAAGGCCAATCCCGTTCATAATTTCCATTTCTAATTAAAGAAAGTAAAGATATCGACGTAGCAAAACAAAAACAAGCACTGATTGTCTTCTTTTTTAACAGTGATGGAAGAAAAAGTATTAATAACACTCCACTATCCACATGATTGATTCTACGAACTGTTCTCTAAATGAAAGTATAAGATATTTATCAAGCAGGTATTGTCGGACTGCACCCTTAAGAGTCAAAAATCTTCTAACAGCATTTCTAAGTTATTATTAATGGAAGTATATTAGTAAAAGCTCCATGTTTCTAATAAATAATGGGCATAATGTAACGCTAACCTAGTTAAACCACACCTACAAATTCAGGCCATTATTTGGGGCGCAGTACAAACTAATTATAAACTACATAGTACGTTGACCTTTGCGATCGATTGTTTAATGATCGGAATGTGTGAAAGTGGAATAAAAAATTAAGGAGTCTTGTCAGACATGACTATGTCGATCCACCTTATCATACAATAAAATATGTTACAAGGTGCACCGCTGTGATCTTTTTCATAATTTTGTACAATAATATAATTTCTTTATTGAGTATGCGAGGGAATTGCATGAATTAATTCCCCCATCTCCGTTCCATCATCGGACGACCCGCCGTACGACGAGTTTCCACCCTTATGTTGTTGACACCACTACTATCCGGACTCGTCCGGATCCGTCTTTTATACCGCGTACATCGGGACTGGAACAATTTGCCAGAAGTCAGACTACAATTTCAGTGTCTTCATGGCTATATTGAAAAGCTCTTAATAAACTAGCGCGCTTTACCATCAACGATTGCATCCCTGCTTACCATCAGGCGGACGCACGCAGGACGCACTAGCTTATAATTTATACAAAAAAAAAAGAAATTAAGGTATGGATTGCCAAAGTTACGTTTGAGATACAAAACTAATATAATGTTGTTTATTGTTAGATACAGCGGCCTTTGTCCGGTATTTTTATAAATTTGTCATTTTAACACTATTCCATAGTCATTGTGTTAAAAAGTTCGTAACCTGCTATATTCATAATGACCAATCAATTCGGTTAGTCTTCTCGTAATGGAATGGTAATAGAGTGACATTTCCATGCTGCCAGTTTTATAAAACCTCTTAGTAGAAATGATTTTCTAAAAACTAGTACTCAGTTTGAACATTTATTAATATGAAGTGAAGTGTCAGTGATTGACCACTGGAAAGATATAATGACACCACTTTGTTAGTAGATTACGAAACTTGTCAAAATCGATCATTATGAGATCATTGATTAACTATTCTGACACTAGCAGACTAGGGCCTCACGTATAAGTGTTTGAAAGAACCCCGGTTATTTCACTGTTTATGCTTAAATGTGGTGTTTCCCTCGGACTACAATTTGAGCGTCTTCAAGGCTAGAGTGAATAGGCTCTTAATAAACTAGTGCGCTTTACCATCAACGATTGCGTCACTGCTTACAAAGAGGCGGGCAATTTATACAAAAAAAAAAAACAAAGAAAAACAATTGAATTCGGAACACGAGGATTGCCGACGCGGATTCGACAGCTAAAACAACCATATTCATCTATAGAACTCTAAAGCTAATTCTGTAGTCACCAGAGACACTTTTGAGTTATGTATTTGTTAGTCCATATTTTCATGTAAGTAATTACAAACAAGGGACTAGCAATTTAACTCAAAGTAACTTTGTAAGTGTCTTAATGGGTAGAAAGTGTGTGGTTAGCCATACTGTTGTCACTTTCAACACTTTGTTTCCTTAAAATGTATTTAACAAGTTGAGTATTTCGTAATCAGTGACATACGTGTAAAGTGACACCTTTTTCTCTTTTTACAGATTTCTTCTGAAGCCTGCATACATCCACTGTTTCCTTTTGCGGTGTGGCCTTCTGGCATGCACTAAATCTTCATAAAACAATCAATCATTTATTTTGTTAAACATAAGTATGATTACAGATATTATATACTATTTCCTGAAAATTATGGACAATTCAATTTTTTTTAAAATAATTATAAACTAGCGCTTGACCGCAATCCCGCCTGATGGTAAGCAGTGATGCGATCGTTGATGGTAAAGCGCGCCAGATTATTAAGAGCCTATTCACTCAGAAAAACTGAGCGAATAGGAAGGAAGACGGCAGTTGAGCGAGGTGATGCAATGTTATACCCAACAACACGACCAACGATGCTGCGGCAAAGGGAGATTGATCTGAAGACCCTCCACGACCAAACTCCCAACATAACAACATTAGGCGCATCGTACCCGGCACACATCGCAACACAACTGTTCAGACCCGTCCTCCGTACGGCTTCACCAGACGTCATGCCGGAACACGACAAATCGCTTGACGGCAAGACTTTGTCTGGTGGGTGGTAACTTCTGCCGGCGGCCGATGTTATGGCCTACCACCGAGAATGCCGGCTGAAACCGGCTGAGACTCAGCAATTTTGAACGTCAATAGTACATAAGACAGTCCCCCCAAAACGCCCGCCTTTCGCCTCTTCCTAGTGCTTTCGCTGGGACCAAGAACGGGCGGAACAAAAAAAAAAGCAAATAAGTAAAAAACATATTGCCTAAATGAAAGCACCAGGTATAAAGGGCGTGACAGCTCACATATTTATGCATTGTAAAAAATACAATTATATGAACACATATAACGTATCAATAAGCTAATTCTGGAGAATTAGCTAATCAGAGCGACCAGCGTTTGATATTCTTATAATTTAAATAGTCGCTTACTTGTGTCAGCCTTTGTTAAATCTTCATATCTATATTCTGTAATCTATATGGTGTAATAAATAGATAATAAAGACTTTTATATTCTATTCTATCCTTATCATTAATGAGTAAGTGAGTTGATTTGTTTATTTATTTTACTTTCACACTAATATGGTTGAACCAATTTGGGTGTAATTTGCTGGGTAAGAACGTAGGCTATTCGTTTTCATTCCAAATCACTGACGAAGTCGTAAGGAAAAGCTAGTATACTACACAGTACCACTATAGAATGCGACACAAGCTCCATACCGCTCTAAGATAAGCGTCCATAGCTTCCTGCGGTCCTGCGGGCGACGAGCAGTGGGCAGCTCGCCCTCCAGTAAGGACCAGGCCCGGGTCGACGGCGCGATGTGTTTCATGCGTACTACAAAGAGATGTCAGCACATCGTGACGGGGTCCACGAAGACCGATGCCTCCTGGATCAGGCTTGCGGGTTGGTTAAACAAGAAACCGTGGCCCTGGCGCACAGGCAAGCGAACGCCCTTATGCTCCGCTTAGAGCGGAAGATGTCATTTGATGATTTCACATCCACAACAAAAAAAAAAAGCGCCATACCTCCCGGCACTTAACTGGTTTTGATGACCTTACATTGCGTAAGTACTGGCAACATAATTTCGGTTTTATGTAATATTAAATAATAACCAATATCTCACACATAGTATAATAAAAACCTGCATGGCTTTCAGAGCTTACGCTTTAATCTGCCATAATCTTAATTTATTAACAGAGGGGACACATCTGTATAAGCAACTGGTATTAGGAAAGTGAAGGACAAATTTTACAATTTTCTTAACGACAGACCTCAAACTTTTCATCATTTAAATTTAAACTCTATGTCGTTGATTTAAAGTTTATGTATTTTAGCTTGGACAGTATTGTCTTTGGTGAAGTATTTGTGAATGGTACGATACCGAGGTACGATGTTATTCATCAGTGTTGAAATAAGACGCTGCGGTGGCTTTAGACTAACCCTTTGGATGCTTCTCGCATAATGATTAATATGTCCCGGACACATCAATATAAATGTATGAATATTTTTGGGCTGAGTAACTTGCGTTCAATGTCTTGAAGACCTTCGGTTGCCTTTTCTGATGGTAGGTAGAATATGATGATCAATTTTATTTCTATGTATTTGAGCTTTGAAAGGATTTGTTCCTTTACAGTAAGCAAGTTAATAAGAAATACCTACCTTTGAATTGCGACAAGGTTATGTAATTTATCTGCGTTTGTAACTAAGGTCACAGTTGGGATGTGAATGTGTACATTAATTGTATGCGACATAGTACAGTGAGCAGGCTAACTTGATAGATCGAAGACCTCACAAAATGTGGCAGGTAGAGACGGTATCCGAATGATAGATAGATAGAGAGGGCTAAATTCAGCAGTATTGCGATAGATTGAGTTAATGAATGAAATCATTATCAACTAAAGTACCAAAACTTAAATGGTACTTAAAAAATATATACAGTATGTTAAGAAAACTCTGTCCGACCCATAAGGATAATAAAGGTTAGGTAAACACATGACCAAATATAATATAAAATTTTACGTAATCATCATAGTACCAATACAAATGAATATTGAAATAATCTTTTTTTCCCGCGAATTAATTTCAAATTCCCCGAAATTTAGTAATTTTTGAAAAAGTGACAACACCGGTATTATTGTGAGCGAATAGCGATGCGACCACGTGCCGCGTGCCCTGCCGCCCGCCGCCCGCGGAAGGATGCTTAACGCACATTTATTAAGTTTTTTAGGGGGATTTTTTTTAAGTTTAGCCTGGTTTTGTATCCATTAGTAGAATCAGTTATCGATACCTAACAACACCTTCACGGGTCGGACAGGGTTTTCTTAACATACTGTTTATTTCCTGTGTGTAGGTTTGTACAAACATTTTAAGAAAGAAAAGAAAATAAAGAAAATGTTTTTACTATGACTCATACAAAAAAGTCTTAAAACTAAACTAAGTTAGACACGCTTAAGAATAAAAACAAGTTATATATTTAAAAAAAAAGTAACAAAAATCAGAAAGTCCCTTACGAGGTCAAAAGGCTCCTATCTTAACAAAATGCTTCGATATTTAAAAGTAAATGTCGCAGCGCTGGTATTCATATCTTTTTTTTTAAACTAAATCAGTTCGGTTTTTTCTATCCGACTACTTTGAGGAGAAAGGCCGAAACGAACTCAGAGTTCACAGTCTCTTTAAAAATCCATGACCATGTATAATCAGGGCCCGATCTAGCTATTTAGCCGCTCCGGGCAAAGATAATTTTTGCCGCCCTTTACATACACAAAACCATATAAGTCATGAGCTAGTGTTGTTGGGGGATGTTAAGTATACAGAAGGCCCATCCCAATAGACTGACGTGAATATTATTATTCACGTGTTCACATCAGTCTATTGGGCCTTTGAAGAAGTACCTGTACGAAAGTTGATGAGTGTTTCTATGTTAGTAACTATACAATGTATATCTTTAAACGAATTTCACAGTAACTACTGAATGGATTGATATGTTTTACCGACATAGTTATGTACCTTTCCACTTTATCATCATTATACACCTATTGCGACTCATTACTTCATATGGGCCTCTTTTTTCTTGTGCTATTTCTTACTGTTTCGGTATAATCTTGCTTATGTACCTATAATGGTCCTTTAACTAAGGGAACAATAAACATTGTTTATTAAAATCGTTTCAGAAGTTAAAAAGCTTAGGTCCAAGCATTTAGTTTGTCGAGTTAATCGGTTCATAATGTATTTAAGTTGAGGTTCATATGGTAGGTACCTACGTTTATAAAAGACACAACAAAAGATTTGTTTTAAAATTTAATAGGTAATAAAAAACAATTATGTTACAACATAACAAAACAGTTATTTTTTTAAATAATGAAATTGTGTAAATTAAACAGTTTTTCGGAGAATAAGTATTAAATCCTATCTTAATTAGAATAATTTTCTTCGCACTTTTTGTTCTGCAAAATCTTTAACAATATTTGATAAATTTATACTGTCGCAAACCTTATGTTCTATTGAAATCATAGCCAATCCAGACAATCTATTTTGTGTCATGGTGGATCGCAAATAATTTTTTATTATTTTTAATTTAGAAAAGCTTCTTTCACCACTTGCAACTGTTACCGGTAAAGTTAAAAGAATCCTGAGCGCAATACTGATATTTGGACCAAATCTTAAATCTGTTACAAATTTCAAAACATCTTGAGGAGATAAATTACTATTTAAAAACATACAAGGACTGACAATTCCTCATAAAGTTCTAATGCATTTATATCGCTCGAGTTCTCATGAGTTAATATAGCCTCGAGGTTCTTACAATGTTCTAACAATTTATCTTTTGGGAGTTCTCTTAAAGCATATATGTTATACAAAAAAGCAAAATGCTTACTATGCTCAGAAATCTGAGAAAATCTTAATTCTAAGGAGTTTATAGCTGTGTCCATAATGTGAAAAAATACTTCAATTTTATATTTTTGACGAGGCTCAATGATTGGTTCGTCAATACACTCATAAGTAAACTGTTTTTTCTTGGATCGTGCACGAGGTCTAGCTACATTTTCAAAGTCTAACACCTCGCAATCAATTTCAGAAGCTAAGGCTTTGGCATCTTCAAGAACTTGAGTAAAATACTCATCTGAACGCGAGTTTTCAAAGAAATCTTTTGTATTTTTAAGTAATTTAATGACGGAAACTAAGTCAAAATCTTTACTTTGCATTAATTTACTAACAGGGTTTATGCGATTCAAAGTTTCGTACCAAATTATTTTGGAACATAAGAATTTAAACTGTTTAATTTGGTTCAACAAACTCGAAGCTTCATCTCGTGTGGAGGAATCCATATCTGTGTCTTGGTAAACACTAAACAATGCATCATAAACTTGTCCTACTTGATGTCTTAGTGGTTTTATTGCTTCGATTCGACTTTCCCGTCTCGTGGCACTAAGTGGTTTTAGAGTAAGACCTTTTACATTATTCAAAAAAATCGACCACCTTAATGTTGAAGAGGAAAAAAAAACATATATTTTTTGCACAGTATTAAAAAAAATTGTAGCTTCCAGTGAGGACTTTGCCATGTCGTTTACCACTAAGTTTAAAGAATGACTACTGCAAGGAACGTAAAATGCCCGTGGATTAATGTTTCTAATCCTGGCTTGAACACCACTTTGAATACCTTTCATATTAGATCCATTATCGTACCCTTGCCCTCTTATGTTTTCTAAAGACAATCCAAGTGCTGATAATTGTTCCAGGATAATTTCTGTTAGTGCCAGACCTGTAGATTTCTCTATTGGTATAAATCCTAAAAAGCTTTCATTTATCACAATCTCTGACGTTCTTGAATGGTTTTGGGATCGAATAATAGAAATATACCTAATTATCATGGTCATTTGCTCTGTTTTGCTTGCATATGGAGTACAATCTAAAATAATAGAATAATATTTCGATGTATTGATAGCTTCCACAATATGTTTTTTTATGTCGTCTGAAATTGTTTTAATGAACTCGTTTTGAATTGTTTTACTTAAGTAGGTTGCTTGTTTCTCGTCTTTTTTCAAAACTCTACGTACATGTTCCTGCATAACGGGATCAAATTCGGCTAACAACTCTATTAGTTTTAAAAAATTACCATTGTTATGTTGATACAGATTATCAGAAGTACCTTGAAAAGCCAAGCCATTTTTAGCCAACATTTTGATGATTGAGACAATTCGTAGCAATACTCCATTCCAGTGTTCTATTTCTGATTTAATTATTCTCTGTGAATCGGCATCTATCGTACGACACGATTTGAGCCTAAGTAAAAGTTCTACCCAAGATTTTACAGCTTCTACATGGTTTCGTGATGTTTCATGAGATTTAAGCATATCACCTACATGCTTCCAATTTTTGTAGCCATCTTCAGATAGACCGGAAGTTGTAGTTGTATTGAAGATTTTACAGCAAAAGCAATACAATGAATTTTTTGCCACAGAATATACAAGCCAATCTCTCAAAATTTCTTCACCGTTATTAAGCTTTCTCTTGTAGTATCTCGAAGTAAACCTCCGCCCATTGATATCTTGCGGAAATTCAAATTCATGCAGTGGGTCTGGAGGGCCTCTATTTACCAAATATATTCTTTCTGCATCTGTTAATCTATTGGGCCACGTAGCTGGGTCGAAATCTAAAATAGATTTTAATTGTGTAGAAACACTTGGAGTTGCAATAGCACCTTCACCAACAATAACAGCTTCACATGCCATAGCGCTTGACCCAGAAGTAGATGCGCCAGGTTCACAAATTGTATTGGAATCGGATGCATGTTCTTCTCGAGGTTTAAGCGGAATCTCAGCTATAGCATTGGTTTCTGGTATGGTCTGGTTTGTTAAGCTCACCTTTCTTCAAAAAGGACTCTAATGCCCCCGCTTGCTTTTGTCGTTCTGCATCTTTTTCCAGCCTTCGTTTTTTATATTGGTGTCGACAAGCGTGATCTACCGTCAGCCATTCTGTATGGTAAATAAAATAAAAATATGTAATAAATTTAAATAGACGTACCACTACCTAATAATATTGCTAATGTTTAAAATTCGAGAGTTATTCTGTTTGTCTGACTCTGACTGCTACGTTTTTTTGATTAAACCAATGAATCAATTTGGATAAATTTTGGTATCTAGATATAAAGGACACTGACATAGGCTACTTTAATTACGCATTCTCACAAATATAATAATTATGGTGGGCGAGTGGACTATAACAAGCCGGAAGAGGAGCAATGTTAATTTTCATATAATTTACATACCATTTAGAAATTTTTTAACATATCTTGCAGTCAATGTTAAATTAAGAGCTCTTATTAAAGACCCGAATAGCCTATAAGAACTGTCAAACTCATACAAGAACTGTCAAAAAACTGAAAATTTAATTGACGAATAGGCTAACCGGAGATGGTGAAATCGGCACTAAAACTAATAGTTATCTATTTACCAAGGAACAAAAAGTAAGTAAGTACACTTTTTAGCAAGGTGTGTTCAATATTACGTATTTTTTCCTACAATTTACTTAATATAATAGATAAGTACTTACGTAGTAAATTCTTCTTCACTTCAATATTTAGATGATTAATCTGTACCACAAAAATCACGTCACATTTAAGAATAGAACCGACTTGTAGACTTAGCATATATTTCACATAAATGGATAAAACATTTTAATTCTGTATCACTTATTAACCACTACATTACTCATGAATATGACGAAAATTTGCCTCTTTGGCAGAACGTTTTTACTAGGTGGCTTCAAAATCAGTAATGGACAAATAGTTAAATCTTTTACTTATAGTTAATATATAGGGATTCCCCTAAAATGTCACGTTGTACGAATGTAGAAAAAGGGTATTCCCCCGAAAATCTGAGGGAAATTCCCATCAAACGTAAGCAGACTGTGTTGACTCTACGATTGTTTTATCGTAGAGTAGAGGAGCAGATTATGTGGAAAGGTCGGTGAACGAACGGTATAAAGAGACTAAATAATTTGAGATACGTTTATTGCATGAGAACAATTCTGTTTACTTTGATAGAAGGGTAATTGTCTAGATACGAATAAGTCAATTTTGCCGCCCTACAATTTTGCCGCTCTGGGCAAATGCCCGCCTGCCCCCCCTCTAGATCGGGCCCTGTGTATAATAAGATGTCTTAGATGGTATTTTAAAGAAAAAGCAACACACAGATTAAGATGATTAAGAAGATAATGATTTGTTCAGAAAAAACGGTGAAGGAAAACATCGCGTGGAAACTGGCATGTCCTAGAGCTAAAAAAAAAAAAAAGAAATATCTAAGACATGTGACATCCAACCTGCACGGAGCAGCGTGGTAGACTACGGCCTATTTTTTCCCATCGAGGGGAGGCGTGTGTCCCAACAGTGGGAAAACAACATGGCTGATTATGTATGTGCAGGCAGTGCTCGTATTTGTTATAAATCGTACAGCTCAACTCAAAACTTAATTAAGGAGCTCTACGATTCGACGAACAGGACCAAAGAAAGCGCGTTTGGGTAGGCCAAAACATTGGTACATTACGCAAACTGAAATGCCAAAAAGTAACAGAACAGAGAAAATCAAAATAAATAAAATGATCAGTAGGGTAATTCCGTAATATACTATCAGAAACAATGGGTTTCATTTTGACAATAGGGTAGTTGACTGTTGACTAAAAAAAACTAATTAGTCCGTCAGTCAGATTTAAAAAAAAAAAAACTAGACACGTATTTTTTCTTTTTACATATAAACAAAAAATGAAGACGATACAGTGAGTTGACAACTCGTGTGATGTCACTGCTTGCTACACTTTTTAGCAACCAGTGACGTCACCAGCCACCACTCCTGATCTTTGATGCCTTTTATATTTGTCAATTTTTATTGATTTGATAAAACAAAATATACGTATCCAATATTTTTCTATAATCTGAATGACGGACTAAATAGAATATTTTTTTTTTTTTTACCCAGGAAACATCCCTATACAAAAACTTTCATTGGGTTATTTACGTTGTTGAGCAAACATATTTTCCTAACATATTATGGAACAATGGTTTAGCAATTGGTTTCGAAATGATTCCAATTGGTAATAATAGTGTGTTAGGCAATTAGGGTGCTGCAGTAGTCTTCACATTCACAAAAATTAAAATAATAGAACACAAAGTAGGAAAATGTCATCTATACACACAGAGTGGTGCTGACAATACGACAATAAATGAAAACACGAACAATGCTGGTTCATAGGAATAATCCTAAACCATAGGAAAAAACCTAGCATCAAGAATAAAAAAAAAAAATTTCAAACAAACTAAATCGCATAAAATTGCAAATGGAATAAAACATCCTTTAAAAATATTGGTTCACTGACCTCCGATCGGTGACAGTGCGATCCTGTATAGACTTGCTGCTTTTTTCGCGCCATTATTATTGAAGTTTGGTACCGCAGGATGTGGAGGTCATTAACCTTTAAGCGCTTCCTTATCAACATGTACATCATGTAGAAAATGTGAAAAATAAAAAATAATTTCCAGTGACTAAACTAAAGGATATATTTATATGATTTTTTATGAGTAGACTGAGAATGTGTTGAGGTACATGATGTTTAATTTATTGTCGTATTGTCAGCACCACTCTGTGTAAATAAAATTGGAGTGTCTGTTTTTAATACTGAAATAACCATTTTATACTACATGCATATTATGATAGACATACACCCAAATATAATTTTTTACAATATTTCTCTCTCATGACAGTTTGTTCCGGCTAATCTCTGAAATACTTGGACAATTTTGACGGGACTTTTATTGTCAGGTAGCTGATATAATAATGAGTAACTTTGGCTACTTTTCTATTTGTTTTTTTTTTTATCGCGATATCCCCACGGGGTCAAAACTTACGAGGATGAAGCTACGGAAAGCAGTTAGTACTGAGAATATTTTATGCATGTACATGCATAAAATCCATCTATGTCAAAGTAAATTAAAGACAGTAGTATTGCAGGATTCAAAAAACTAACAGTTATTTTATGGCATAACATGTAATTCACACAGTGTCACCAGTGTGCTTTATAATGTAGAGCATTCGGTCGTAACTTAAGATCAAACTTTTATCGTTTTTAACTTTATAAAGGTCACAAATTAACATCCCTAATAAAATCTAACAAAATGTAATAAAGTTGAACAGTCTACAAAAGGGGATGAAAACTTTATAACCCACGAAAAAAACCACATTCTGATGATTTTTTTTTTTACAACATGTTTAATCCCCAATAAAAGGGAACTCAGTTCCCAAGGACATAACTTTTATATTTGGAAGTTTCGAATCACGTACGCAGGATCTCTTTTAATTCCACTGCCTTTGTTAATTTACCTTTGACTAAATAAAAATAGAGTGTAATCTCCTTTGAACCTTCAGCAAACATGAAACTGATTCAACATATGAAGAAGTCGAGTTTTCGACAAATCCTTCTTGGAATCAAAATCAGAAGGTTATTTGTTTAAATTTAGAATCAAGATTAATGTTCCTGAAGGTGTGAAGTTTATAAGTGCTGTTCTAAGAATTACTAATGATTATTTAAATGAAAATTTTTCACAGCTCGTATACTGTTTCAATAAACAAATGCATGTAACTTGAAGCGTTGTATTTATGCTTGAAATTGAATGCAGCTGTGCTGAGCTGCTAAACGATAACAAGCTTTAATTAGAGCCTTTAATTATAGTACTCATAAGACTTTCTAAAATATGACGTGTATGAGTGTTTTTACCAAAGAGTAATAAACATTACAGAACGCACATTTATTGGTATGTCTGTGTACTTTTTTTTATTTGTGCTATATATTTATGCATGTTCTCTTTGAGAATGCTTAATTACGTTTCCCAAATACCATTTAATAAGTAAATAATTAGCATTGATGGTCATTTTTGTACATATTTTAGTAAGAAAAGTGATACGTATAATTTTAAGTCTGGAAATAGGTACCAATTAGGTCAACTGCGCTTCAAGTTCTCTTTAAAGTAAAAACTTATTATATGGGTTAATGTGTAAAATGCCACAATATAATACCACTCGCTACTCTTCAACCATAGAGGTATTATAGTTTCTAAACAACAGACATTATTAATTAGATTTGTAGTAAACCCAAACCTACATTCTCGAAGCTCGATTATTCAATAACCATAAACATTTAATTTTAGAATCGATGTTCAACAAAATAGGGATCGACCTTTTTCTAAAAAAGTGTCGATACAAAACAGGTAGCTCAAGAAACCCAGCCGAACGATTAGCATCAGAGTTTTTATTTACATTTTTTATAATCTATGGATAATGATTTATGGTCAGTTTTTTTTTTTTTGCTTTTAGAGGACTCGTGTTGGTAGCCAGTCTCTTATGTCAACACAGATTATTATCAAAAATATTATCTGGTGTCAAAAAGACGGATTTCTTTCGTGGTGTCGTGTACAGTTAAGATGACAGAGTGGTATTGTAGGATACATGGCTTCCTTGCTGACTATTTACTTATTGATTTTATGTCAATGTGTCAATATATCGGAGGCACCCATACATAGACAGTAGACATTAGGTAGCGATGCATTTAGGCAGATTTATACCTACACATTAAAGCCAAAGTAGGAAATATTTAAATATCAATACGAGCAAGTATGATGGTATGGACGACAGTAGGCCAACCTACCCGAAACTGTAAAATATTCCCAATCAAACTGGAGCCTTAATGCATAATGTGCATAAAGTTGAAAATCGATTGATTGATGTGCGTTTTTACAATCTTCATTCATTGAAAAATAACTCCACACCCTACAAACTCATCCACATTCGACGCCCGTACATCTCAGAATAAATTACCATATGAAATGGGCGATTTATATTATTCTATTGTAATTTTTTTCCTCCTGTTACGACCGTTAACATTTGATTACATAACATAATCAAGTTAACTTTTATTCTTGTTCGGTAAATAAATTATGTCCAGAGCATTATCATCATAATAGGATAAAATAGTTACTCATAAAATAACATTGTGAACCATTAAAAGTTTTATGATCTAAACTTTAAGGATTGACGTTAAAATGTAATAAAATGTTGCCACCCGTTAAACAGATCAAATATTAAGGACAGATGTGCAAAATAAGGATAAAATATATGTTTTTTTTTTTTTTTTTTTTAATAATTATAAACTAGTGCTATAACTATAAGCAGTGATGCGATCGTTGATGGTAAAGCGCGCTAGTTTATTAAGAGCCTATTCACTCAGAAAAACTGAGCAAATAAGAAGGAAGATCGCAGTTGAGCGAGGTGATGCAATGTTAAACCCAACAACACGACCAACGATGCTGCGCCAAAGGGAGATTGATCTGAAGACCCTCCACGACCAAACTCCCAACACAACAACATTAGGCGCATCGTACCCGGCACACATCGCAACACAACTGCTCAGACCCGTCCTCATGTAGTAAATTTTTTTTTTTGTATGAGAACGGATGCAGATCCGGGTTTTGCTTGTTTATTTTTGGACGCTGATGATAAGGCCAATATCTGCGGTTTACTTTATCATTGTACTACAGCTTTCATGAACAGTCGTGGTGGCCTAGTGGTTAAAACACCAACCTCTCAAGTATGAGTGTGCGAGTTCGATTCCAGGTCAGGCAAGTACCTACCAATGTAACTTTACTAAGTTATAATATATCTTGGACACCAATGACTGATGAAGAAAAGGTGAAGGAAAACATCTTGAGGAAAACTTATGGCCAACTTACATTGAGCAAGCGCGGTGATCACGCTCAATCTTTCCCTTTATGAGAGGATGCCTGTGCCCAGCAGTGGGACGATAAAAAGGTTGATGATGATGATGATGATAAAAAACCATTAGCCATTACATAAAAGTATTTTTTCAGTATTATAACGGCAAGAAAAATACATCACCTGTGAAGTTTCTCACTGTCTAGCTATCACGATTCATGAGACACAGCTTGGTGACAGGTAGATAGACAGACATGGAGGCTTAGTTAGTAATAGGATCCCGTTTTTCCCGTTTAGGTAAAAAATAATTAAATTATGGATAAAGGGTATGATAAGACAGTTCCTTACACTTGATGTTTCTTTCTTATTTGAAGAAGGAAGAATGATTTCAATAAAAAAATAATTTTATTTCAGTTCTGTCTTGTGCCTAGTTTTGTCTATGTCCAAACAAAGCTAGGCACAGGAGGACTGATAGTTCATTAATTGTTTAGTAACGAATTTAATGTTTTGCGTAACGGATTAACATCTAAGTCAATTTTTCAAAATGTTAACATTACATATTAACTTTACATACATAAAAGTGTGCTAAAAATACACCGTGCAGATCACAGTGTCACGCCGGGCAAAACATGATCTGATTATTTTTTTTAAATGTAAATTACTAAGGACATATACGTACGTTAACGAGTACGTAGGTATATGTCCTTAGTGACGTACGTTATACGTTTAACGTTTTCCGAAGTTTAACTTGTTTTTGTGACAGATTAGCTATTAACAAAGTTAACTAACGGCGCTGAGGTATGACTATAAAATACATATTATTTGAAGAAACAGCGTGATTGTTCTATGCAATATCTAAAATCAAAATATTTTGAAAAAAAAAATACACGAAACAAATTGTCTTTGTACCTGACTCGGCAACTCATTCACCAGTAGAACAAGCATCCTCAGTCTTTTCAAAGGACAATACCACGGTGTTTATTTCACACTTCATTGATATTATTGTTAATGTTAAAAAAAAACCGATGAGAGAGACGATTCGTCAATGAACCTTTCGTTCCGAGACTGTTTTTATCGATTTCCAATAAAATGCTATTAAAACAACGATGGCACACCAGGAATAATTAGTTTGCATGATTCTGCAAAATGTATATAGGTAGTTATAACAATCTCATCAAGAAAATGTTTAAGAGCTTATTGATTAGTACAAGTTCATGATTGACCTAAACAAGCGTGAAACTGAAAATCCTTAGTGTAGTTACAATCTGCACCCAAGCCGAAACTCCGTAAAAAAAAAAAACTCAAACAAAATGTATATAGGTATCAAGAAATCTCTGATATACCTACCTATTGAGTAACTCGAACATTTAACAAGATATCGTACACATAGTATAAAATCATAACTTAATATTACTAAGTATGTGTCAGTTTTACTCTGTGTACATACTTTTTTCATCATGGATGCAATCGTTGATGGTAAAGCGCGCTAGTTTATTAAGAGCCTATTCACTAAAAACAACTGAACAAATAAAAAGGAAGACAGCTGTTGATCGAGGTGATGCAATGTTAAACCGAGATTGATTTGGACACCCTCCACGACCAAACTCCCGACACAACAACATTTGGCGCATCGTACCATAACTGCTTAGACCCGTCCTCCGTATGGCTTCACCAGACATCATGCCGGAACACGAGGAACCGCTTGGCGGCAAGACCTTGTCTGGTGGTTGGTAACTTCTGCCGGCAGCCGATGTGTGGCCTACCACCGAGACGTAATATAATAAATAACCTTATACACTTGTCTAATGTCTTCTTTGGAAGTCTTAAAAAAGAATAGTAAAAGTAATTTGAATACCAAACTTCAGTACACGTTACATCAATGATGAATGATCGTTACACCTGAACTAAGACATCCTGGCTGACAGAGGTCGAAGTTTATTTACTTATTTGGATCAAAATGAGAAGGTTTAGGCTATTTAAAATTTACGCTTAGATTTTTTCAATAAATAAAAAAGAAATCAAATTAAATATAAATACAAAATAGCAAAATAATAACACAAAAAGTCATTAGCATCTACAATACCTCGTACTCGTATACTCAAATATTTCGCACTTTCAATAATTAATACATAGCTAAAAAACATTATTTGCACATTCCATTTACAAAATCCCGGTGGCCAACGGAAACTGTGTTGACCTCCAACGTTGTGATAATTCAACGACAAATATGCCGACTGGCGCCAACTGTCAGATAAAACCCCTTTTATTTTAAATGGACTGAAACACGATAATGTTCAGCCCGTCTGATGGATTGTCGAATAAAGAGAAATATTTGTACACTTGCACAAGCAGACCCGACGCCTTTCAAGTTTGGCGCCATATTTTTTTCTTTCGTGACCATATGCGACATGATTACAACTACGACGCATAGACAGCCCAGAGACAATAGACTGTCTCTTTCTTTTGAACATGCTAAAATTGACACGATGTCTTTTGGACTATTGTTTTGGATTGATGAATGGTTTAAGGAAGTTCATTTATCGAAATCTATAAGCGGCGGGGAGTTGAAAGTAGAAAAAAAGCAATTTGTGTGACCCGCTGTGTTTGTACGAAATAAACTCAGTTTCACTAACCTTATTGCTACTATTACAGCAACATTTAATAAATGTTATCTACTTTCAATATTTTTAAAAGCATTATGGTGAAATAAAGCGAAATTTTATCAATGTTTTGATTTTATTCAAGTATGTTTGCAATGAGCCTTGAATATCCGATGTAGGTATAACATAATGGCGGAAACACTTCCGCCATTATGTTATACATCGGATAACATAATGGCAATATGCACCTTGTAGGTACACACCTACAAGTGAAAATCGGAATGAAGGATGTGATACGAACACAACAAACATGACTTTGGAGATTCTATTAGGTTTTAATTGTTATTTTATATTCTGGGAAATTGAGAATAGGGAGGCTTTGGTAAACTTCTAATATGAACATATTAGAAGTTTACCAAAGCCTCCCTATTCTTCTTTCTTCTTCTTCAGCCTATGGATGTCCACTGCTGGACAAAGGCCTCCCCCAAGGCTTTCCACGCTGACCGGTCTTGCGCTGCCCGCATCCATCGGCTTCCCGCGACCAGGTCATCGGTTCACCTTGTTGGGGGCCTCCCTACGCTGCGTCTTCCAGCACGTGGTCGTCACTCCAGAACATCACGCCATCGGTTCTACGAGCAATGTGCCCTGCCCACTGCCACTTAAGTTTAGCGACTTGCAGAGCTATGTCGGTGTTTTTGGTTCTTCTGCGGATCTCCTCATTTCTGATTCGATCACGCAGAGAAGCTCCGAGCATAGCTCTTTTTATTGCCCTTTGTGTGACTCTGAGCCTTCGTATGAGGCCCATTGTGAGCGACCACGTTTCAGTTCCGTAAGTCATCACTGGTAACACACGCTGGTCAAAGACTTTAGTCTTGAGACACTGTGGTATCTTGGACGACGAGAAGATGTATCGTAGCCTCCCGAACGCTGCCCAGCCGAGCTGGATTCGACGAGACACCTCTTTCTCGAAGTTGGACCTACCTAGTTGGTTCTAATATGTTAGGTACCTACTATTTTTCTGGTAGATTTGAGTACCAACACTGGTTTCTAAATCATGTGGAGATGCTTTCCAAATGGACTACAGGACTTAGTAGTTAATTAAAATCAATTATTTTTGAGCATCAATTATTTTTAAAAATACATAAATTAAAAACAATTGATGCTCTTGTTTTATTTAGTGTGTTCACTGTTCACAGTTTTGGTTCGGGCAGGTTAATTTTTTTTTTTTTTTTTTTTGTAAATAATTTGAAGTTCATTAAGTATTAGAAGCTTGTAAATAATCCCTTTATTAATAAACATTGCTTAAAGTTAACTAGTGATTAGCGATTGTTTAACCATACATTTTAGACGTTTGCTCGTCACTTAAATTTAATCATCGTTTATGAATAAGCCCCTTAAACACTGTGGTGTTTATTCATAAACGATGATTAAAGTTAAATCACGTTAAAAGGTTAAAAGGGGGATAATATTTAATTTTAATAAACCGAGAAATAAATTTAAAAGCATCTAGATTTAAAAAGATACGTCATAGTCAATCAATATGACGTAAATTCAGCTTGTTTGAACCGGTTGGACAATATTGAAAAGAACGGGAAGGAAATTTATTATTTTATAAGTATGTGAACACTATACACTACAGTCACTATATAAGTGACAAGCTCGATAAGAAATAGAGGTAAACAAACCAATTTAGGGTTATCACAACTCACGTTTTATAAATCTTTTAAAATTACATGATTATCGACCATTCAAAAGTCCAAAAACCATTCAAAAGTCGACATAAATTTTACGTGATAGCCCTACAAAAAAGAAAGGGATGAAATCGGAATTCAGACTATGAATAAATTTGAGACATTTGTCAGCACAATTTTGCGTATTTTAACTACTTTTCAAATCAGCTGCTAATTCAGTTGTTAATTTATAATACTTTCAAGTATGGACTACGTATAAAATATGTATGTTATGACGTTTAATTGGCGACTTTGACAGTTCTATTTTCCCGTTGTGTTCGTGTCGAGTGCTGATTTTAGTTGATTTTGTTTATGTAATGGGCCGCATGTTCGAAATACATGTTTTGTTTTTTTTTCGCAGTCATATGGTAGATAATATAGAAACGATAGCCTTAGATACATGACACGTAAACCAAATGTCACTGTCAAAATTATAGGAAACCATTGGCCGCCAGCGACTTCGTTCGCGTGGTTTAGTTATGCTCCGCTCCTATTGGTCGTAGCGCGATATTATAGCCTAAAGCCTTCCTGCATTAATGGGCTATCCAACGCAAGAAGAATTTTTCAAATCAGACCAGTAGTTCCTGAGATTAGCGCGTTCAAACAAACAAACTAACAAACTCTTCAGCTTTATATATTAGTATAGATTTATATATTAGTATAGATTAACATTAAAAACAGTTAACTACAGCGTAACTATACCTAGCATTAAGTGTACAATGTGCTGGCCCAGGCTCAATACATTTCTGAAACATCCCCTTTGGTGATAGACTTCGTGGAATTACGGATACTGCACCCTAATTGTGCAACACAATTATCTATTATCAATTTGAATCATCATCATCATCAACCTTTTTATCGTCCCACTGCTGAGCACAGGTCTCCTCTCAAACAGAGAAGGATTGAGCGTAATCACCACGCTTGCTCAATGCGGGTTGGGGATTTCAGACTTAAAGTCCAGGTTTCCTCAAGATGTTTTGCTACACCTTGTAATCAGTCATTGGTGTCCAAGATATACTTAGAAAGTAAATATAACTTAGAAAAGTTAAATTGGTGCTTGCTTAATGCTTTGCAATTTGAATCATTTTTAAGCAATCCATTGCTTGAAAAATTAAGCATACATTTCATTCATTTTTCGAGCAATGGATTGCTTAAAAATGATTCAACAACGTTAATAACATAATGAATAATGTTGAACTATCATAATGAACACAGTAATGATAATGACATAATGGGTGGTGCTACAGTCTCTCCAGCGGTGCCAAATTGACCATCGATACATTGTGGTGATAAAGTGTTTGTACAAAAACGCCACCATGTCAGTCCGTCTCTAGGATCAGGACTCGAAACCGATCCAACTCCAGGGCAGAGTGAGACAAGGAGATGTTATATCTCCTAAATTGTTCACTGCTGCGTTGGAAGATGTCTTCAAGCTCCTGGACTGGAAAGGACTTGGTATCAACATCAACGGCGAGTACATCACTAATCTCCGTTTTGCCGATGATATCGTGGTCATGGCTGAGACCCTGAAAGACTTGGACAAATTACGCACTGACCTCAGCAGGGCTTCCCAACAAGTGGGTCTAAAGATGAACATGGATAAGACGAAGATCATGTCGAACTCTCATGTCGCACCCACTCCAATTCTAGTTGGTTGCTCTGCACTCGAAGTTGTTAACGAGTATATATACATGGGACAAACAGTCCAACTAGGTAGGTCCAACTTCGAGAAAGAGGTGTCTCGTCGAATCCAGCTCGGCTGGGCAGCGTTCGGGAAGCTACAATACCTCTTCTCGTCGTCCAAGATACCACAGTGTCTCAAGACTAAAGTCTTTGACCAGTGTGTGTTGCCAGTGATGATTTACGGACCTGAAACATGGTCGCTCATAATGGGCCTCATACGAAGGCACAGAGTTACACAAAGGGCAATGGAAAGAGCTATGCTCGGAGTTTCTCTGCGTGATCGAATCAGAAATGAGGAGATCCGCAGAAGAACCAAAGTCACCGACATAGCTCTGCGAGTCGCTAAAGTTAAGTGGCAGTGGGCAGGGCGCATTGGTCGTAGAACCGATGGCGGATGGGGCAGTAAGGTTCTGGAGTGGCGGCCACGTACTGGAAGACGCAGCGTAGGGAGGCCCTCAACAAGGTGGACCGATGACCTGGTGAAGGTCGCGGGAAGCCGATGGATGCGAGCAGCACAAGACCGGTCAGCGTGGAAAGCCTTGGGGAGGCCTTTGTCCAGCAGTGGACATCCATAGGCTGAAGAAGTAGAAGAAGAGATCATAATGAAACCAATTGCTACTGATATTGTTTTACACAATTAACCTACTGGTCAGTATGGGGCCTTATTGTAAAATATTTAGTATATTTTTTCATCAGTAAATTTTTGAAGGTTATAACCATCCTTTCCACCTAACCCACTTTATTTGTGGTTGGCGTTGCATGTATACCTCAAATCCACCATGGCAATGGTATTGTGGCTCTGTAGTAGTAAGTAATGACCCCGTTGTATGAGTTGTACGTCGTGGGGTCAAACCACAGAACAGTTTGTTCTGTGGTGTAAACTCAGTCAGGTAGGCCACTGTGTAATTATTTCATCACCAAGAGGAGGTAGTATTTGCCCAGCTGTGGGCGTGGACGTGTCAGTATAAATACTTTTTCTTTCTTCACTTTTTTCTTTCTTGTTTTCCTTGTTCCCACTCAAATTTTAGTCACCAAAGGAAATAAATAACTTAGGTTGTTAGATATGCATACTAGAAGCTTAGTAAAAAACCGATGGATATTTTTTTCATAATTATAAATTAATGCTTGACTGCAATTCGCCTGATGGTAAGTATGTATGTATGTAATCGTTGATGATAAATGTTAAGCCACGCTAGTGTATTAAGAGCTTATTCACTCTGTCGTAGTGGCTTAGTGGTTAAAACACCAGCCTCTCAACAATGAGGGTGCGGGTTCGATTCCAGGTCAGGCAAGTACCAATGTAACTTTTCTAAGTTATATGGACTTTCTAAGTATATCTTGGTTGGACACACCACTCTGGCCTTGACGGCACTTAAATTGTAGTCAGATGGAAACAATTGTAATCAGACGGGAAGAACGCCGCTAGTAAATTGTTCCAGTCCTTCAATGTATGCGGAATAATAGTCAAGACGAAGACGAAACGCTTCGTCCGAATCATAGTCCGGATGTTCTTGGAAGAAATGTAATATGTGCTAATTGAACTGTTTGTTTTCTATATTTAATATCATACAAATTTATCTTAATACAGATTAACCTATAAAATAAAAATATGTACAAGTATTATGTATAAAAGATATTGTATTCTATTCATTAAATTTTAGTTTATTTGAAAACATCCACGGGTTTCTTCCCTAGCTTCAACTATATCTGATCCGGATTACTTATACATACTTTGGTCACCGTACATAAACAAAACAATGTCCACTATATAACGGAAATTAATGGCGTTGCGTGATCTTCCGGGTGAACAACAATAGTGTTTTTGTATTATTTCCCATGTGAATAGCAGATACATTTACTTGTAATTATGTGCACGTTTACATTCACGTGCCTATATTTATCACGAGACTGTGTTTCATTTGAACAGGATATGCAAAACTGTCCAGTGGTCTGGCTTCAAATAACTAGTACCAGAGCCGGTACAATGTTGAGCTCATATCGGGGCATTTTATACTGCGGGGAGTCTTGATTTCTTACCGTGATTGACAAAGGAATAATTTACTTACGTATTACTATGGTCACCCTTGGAAAGCCTTGGGGGAGGCCTTTGTCCAGCAGTGAACATCCGACCCTACTCAACTGTCCAACAATTGGTCTAACTGCAATGCTTCGAGATGGCGTTCGGGTTGTGGAGGTCAGACGGCAGTCGCTTTATACAGTATGTTAAGAAAACCCTATCCGACCCGTGAAGGTGTTGTTAGGTATCGAAAACTGATTCTACTAATGGATACAAAACCGGAATAAACTTAAAAAAAAAAACCCCTAAAAACATAAATATTATTTCGCAAAAAGAGGTAACTTATTAAATGTGCGTTAAGCACCCTTCCGCGGGCGGCGGGCGGCAGGGCACGCGGCACGTGGTCGCTTCGCTATTCGCTCATAATAATACCGGTGTTGTCACTTTTTTAAAATTACCAAATTTCGGGGAAGTTGGAATTAATTCGCGGGAAAAAAAGATTATTTCAAAATTCATTTGTATTGGTACTATGATGATTACGTAAAATTTTTTATTATATTTGATCCTGTGTTTACCTAACCTTTATTATCCTTATAGGTCGGACAGGGTTTTCTTAACATACTGTGTAAGTATGCTATAAGATGAATTTTCGAGAGTATGCACGGGAATTACGCAGAACGCAAAACGCAGGCGTGTCTTTTCACCGCCAAAAGGAGCCCGTTCACCTTGGCTCCTACTTTTCGGAATGTATCCTTGGAGTGTACCGACCGCCTTCAGCTTTTGGGTATTGAGATTTCCTCGAACCTAAACTTTGGGCGGTTCATTGAATCCAAGGCCAAGGTGTCTGCCAGAAAACTTGGTGTAATCGCAAAGGTCCGGCAGTACTTCACACCAGGACAGCTTCTAATGTTGTACAAAGCACAGGTCCGTTCGTGTGTGGAGTACTGCAGCCACATTTGGGCTGGTGCTGCTAAGTACCTGGCCACCTTGGATTCAGTGGAGAGGCGTGCGAAGAGGCTGATTGGTGACCCTGATTTAACTCGAGTTGGTCTCCAAAGCCTAGAGCACAGGCGTAGAGTAGCCAGCCTTTCGGTGTTCTATAGGATACATTCTGGGGAGTGTTTTTTTTTTTTTTTTTTTTTTATTAAAACATAAACCAGCGCTTGACCGCAATCCCGCCTGATGGTAAGCAGTGACGCAATCGTTGATGGTAAAGCGCACTAGTTTATTAAGAGCCTATTCACTCTAGCCTTGAAGACACTCAAATTGTAGTCCGACGGAAACACCACCGATAATCTGTTATTGATTTTTAAGTTATGCTATATTAGATGATTATGGGGGCAGAGTACGTTTCAAAGTCATTTAGATAATTCTTAGTTAGACCATAGTCATACCTTAGTCATAGATTAACTAGTGTGCGAAGGCAATTATCCTCTGCTTAGCCTTTCCAGGCGATTTCTTTTCTTAACGGCTTCTAATTGTGCAACATACTTTTGTGTTATGAAGGACATTGCTAATGCATAGCTACAATAGTTAGAAAAGTTCGTATTTAATTATCTAAACTTCGCAGAGAATGGCGTTGAACTGTCAAAATGAAAAAACTTGTGTGTTACGTAATTACTAGCTGCATACCACTGTTTTACACATGTCAAATGTCGTTTTGCTTCCTCTTTTATACCGCGTACATCGAGGGACTGGAACAATCTGCCGGCGGCGGTGTTTCCGTCGGACTACAATTTGAGTGTCTTCAAGGCTAGAGTGAATAGGCTCTTAATAAACTAGTGCGCTTTACCATCAACGATTGCGTCACTGCTTACCATCGGGCAGGATTGCGGTCAAGCGCTGGTTTATACTTTAATAAAAAAAAAAAAAAATGGTTGCCTGTAAAGTCGGTTTTACGGGCGAAGATTTTACGTGACAACGTCTTTTTCTCGGTAGAATATTTATTGATATGAATATAATTAAATTGCACAATAGGAACAAGGAATTGAATAATAATAATAATAATTTATTTGACACAAAACATATGTTACATTTGCATTTTGTTGTTTATATAGTCCACAATTCAAAATTTTCTCAATTCTCACTGAAGGCATCCGTGTCTGAACTAGATAAAAAATATCTGTGTCTCAGACATCAGGGTTCTTCCCTAAGGTGACTATCAAAATACTAGCTTAATAGACATGTTAACAACAAAAGATACATCATCATACAGAGATAGAAAACAAAACCTAAAACAAAACAAAACAACAAGCTGTGTGAAGTGTTAGCCTCTCGGTGAGTAGTTTGTGAGAGTGCGTGAGAGAGTGTGAGAGGGTGAGTATTAAAAAGACACTTTACTTTAATATTTTCAGAAGCTCCTCTGTCTCTTCATATGTATGTTTACTAATATATTTAAATATTTTATCCTTACATTCCAGTCTATTTAACTGGTATATAAGCAAAGCGTCATTTATCTTATTGTATAAGTACGGTCCCAAGAAACAAAAGTATTTATTTACATAAGCATGTCTGAAAGATGGTCGGTCATTATTACTAATAATATTTCTTCTTCTTTTAAGGTCACCCTTTGTGAAATTTAGTAATGAGTGTTGCTTCAAGATCACAAGAAAAATAAACAACTGGCGAACGGTGAGGACCTCACACGACTGATATAGAAGATGAGTTGGATAGAAATAAGGGCGAAAGGTGCTAACTTTTAGTACCGCCCTCTGTGCTATTTCCAAGGGCTTTAAGATAGTTTTATGTGCACCTCCCCAAATGGTGATGCAATATTGTAAAACAGACTGCACAAGCGCTAAATATATTTGCTTTAACAATTTCGGAGGCGCCGCATGCCTAAGGTTTTTGAAAACATAAATTAGTTTTCTTGTCCTCGAAGTAAGAAGATGAATATGGTCTTTGAAGGAGAGGTTACAGTCCAGCATAATGCCAAGATATTTAATTGACGCTGTCATTATGAGTGTTGGGCATGAGCATGCTAAACTATTACAGCAACTATGTGCAGTAATTGCATGGGTATAAGGAAGCTGCTTTAAGTGAGTACGCATCGAAAATAACATGTACTGGGTTTTATCCGGATTAAGAGTCAGAGAGTTATTTTGCAGCCAATGGGTCACCACATTGAAACCATCCTGCGCCTCCTGATATACTTTGTCCCAGGTATCAGCCGAGAACAACAGTACTGTGTCGTCTGCATACGACACAAGTTTACCTCCTAAAAGGTCGAGTTTACAGAGGTCATTCAAGTACACAAGGAAGAGTGTTGGTCCCAGAATACTCCCCTGCGGAACTCCATGAGTTATTGGCAAATAGCTGCTGATACTCTCATTAATCCTAACGCACTGGAACCGATTACTGAGATAATCCTTAAAAAGCTGAAGTTGATTACCTCTTACTCCGAGCCGTTCTAATTTTAGAATTAGCAAAGGCGTAGAGACCGTGTCAAAAGCTTTGGCTAGATCAAGAAAAATGCCTATAGTCATTTTACCTGAGTCAATACTTTTTACCACATAGTCTTGGAGCTCATGAACTGCATCACTAGTAGACTTGCCTGCTCTAAAACCAAACTGATTGTCAGATAAAAGGTTATTTCTTTCCAGATAATCAACCAATCTATTATTTATTATTCGTTCCAGAATCTTTGAGATTGAGGGCAATATGGAGATGGGTCTATAATTATTGACACGGTCTCTATCACCAGACTTATAGATTGGGTATACTACCGATTTCTTCAACATTGTAGGAAACTGACCATTAGTTAAACAAAGGTTAAAAATGTACGTTAAAGGACGGATCAAAAAGTGTCTGTATTCTTTTAGAAAAGTATTTGTTATATAGTCCCAGCCAACAGAACACACATTCTTCAAGTTTAATATTAAACTTTCCACTTCGGATTCATCAGTTTCCAGTAATACAAAGGATCTAGAAACCAGCTGTGAAGGCGATTTATTAAATTTACTATGTGAAGGTACTAAACAGGAATGGGTATTGTCAGTCAACTTTCTGCCAACCGATGCAAAAAAGTCGTTCACCATCTCTATAGACTCTATTGGTTTTGATGGATTTAATAATTCCGTAGCGCTATGCTTCAATTTAGTAGTATTTGTAATATTTTTGATCGCTTCCCAAATTTTTTTATTATTATTCCCTGCTTTTGTCAATAAATCCCTATCATACATACGTTTGACCTTTTTTAATAGGTTATTGCAATGGTTTCTGTACCTAGAGTAAATAACTTTAAGAGTCTCGTTAGTAGGTGATTGGCGCAATCTTTTATGAAGCCGGTCTCTATGTCGAATACAGCGTAACAGACCTGGTGTAATCCATGGCTTTATAATTTTTTGACGTCTAGGATACTTCAATACAACTGTGTTTAGCAGTATAGCCCTTTGAATTGACTTAGAGAAGTATTCCATTGCTAAGTTTGCATCGGTTAACCCATAGACAGGTTCAAAATCGGTTTCAGTGAAATATGACGTTAACCCTTTTGCATCGATCCGGTTTATAGTTACATGAGTAAAGGTTCTCTTTTGTTTAAGATGCAGACAGAGTAAGACTGCTTGGTGGTCCGTAACAGTAGAATTTAACACCAATGTGAGAGCTGATTTCTGTGTTTTTAGCATAACATGGTCGAGGCAAGATTTATTTAGTCTAGACGGGAGAGAGTGTGCTGGTAAGAGCCCATGAAAAGAACATAGATTAAGATATTCCAGCGCCCTTGGCTCATAAAAACCGGGGCTGATATTTATATTAATGTCCCCAATAATGGAGACATTTTTGTAACTGCCAAGCTTGTTTAAAATGTCATCCAAAAATTGAAGAAAGCTGCTAATATTTCTATTTGAAGGCGAACGGTAAATAGCTAAAATAACAACTTCAGTACCAATTCTAATTATAAGACAATTAAATCCCTCACAGCTGGGTTCCTCACAGGTGACAACGAGATTCGATTTACAAAACAATGTAACTCCATCGTTTTGGTTAAAACGGTATTCAGTAACGTAACTGCTGTAACCATCCAATCCCGGAACCACCGGCGTGCACGACAGCCAACACTCAGTTAGGATAATAATATCGCAATCGATTTTTAATCTACCCAACATTGCGACAAAATCATCAAAATTTCTTGATATACTTCGGATATTTTGGGTTAACACTGTCAAACCACCAGCGGCTCGCGACATTAAACTGCTACATTCCTCGACGTCACAATATCTAGAGTCTGAGATAGATATGCTATCAATTTCGGAAGTCAAATCAACCATTTTTACTGTCAAAAAATATCAAAGTACCCTGTAGGAATGACCCAGAACAAACAACTTCCAACCCCAGAACAACACATGCAAAGAGATTATTTTGCAATACAAGAACGACACTGTGGTCATTTATGGACGGATAAAGGATTTCTATACATCTACAATTAATATTATATAAAAAAATATGTATTTGATAAATTGGGTAGGTATAAAAAAATAAAAATGATCTATCAATAAATAAAGTTACCATGTGAATTTGTGTCTGTGTGGAGTGATTGTTTGCGAAAAGTATGTTTACAAAGTAGTAATCTAAGAGTATTAAACTATTAACATGCATATTATAAAGTGTTACATATTTACGTACGCACAAAAATACAACATACAGGTTCAAGTAAATAAAGAAAAATAGTCATTCCGTTGTCTTTACTTGTAGCTTATTAAGATCTGCCTCCCCGTCGATGCGAATATGGTGCATCCCTTCTTTCTTTCTAAGATAAATTTTACCATATGATGCCCAGCAGAAATCATAATTGTGGGTACTAGCGAAATCACGGGCCAAAAAAAATAGTCGTCTACCCTTTGGAGTAAGGTAATCCGAGATAAAAATTGGTCTCAGAGGGTCATTTTGATTAAAAATAGAGGTGTTCAGTTTGTCTTTCTTTTCTTGCAGCGACAGTTTTTTAAGGTTATTCATAATGCTGTCCTTTGTTAAGACTGATGTAAAATCCACTACAATTGGTTTAACAACATTTGATTTCACGAAGGGACGATAGATGTCTCTTATATTGGAGGCATGCAATGGGATTTTCAATAATTCACCGATTTTGACGACTGCACTACAAAGATTTTCCTTTGACTCATTTTGTAGCTTAGGCACATTTCTTATCTCTAACTTTGTCGTACAAGACTGTTTATCAAAGTTTTCGATTTTTTCCTCAAGACTCCTTATGTAAACACACTGCTTGTTTCGTTCAAGCTTCAAACTTTCCAAGTCTTTTTGAATATCATCATATTTATCAGACAATGCAGTTATAGATGTATTTATGCTATCATTTTGTTTCTTTATTTCTAATAACGAAGACTCCAGACTTAGCAATTTATTATTTTGCTGTGAGACAAAGTTATCAAACATTGCCCGCACTTCATCCATGAATATTGACATCTCGTTTTCACGCTTTCTTTTTAGGCGGCTTATGTTAATGTTGGATTGAGCGGCAACGTTTAAACTGTCTGATATGCTACCCTCCACACTCTCAGTGTCAGTCTCTGACATAGGTGACTGCTTCGGGGGAGTACGCTTTAACGGCATCTCAACAAGTGAAATGATAGATGTGCGACTACCAGGACAACAGCGCTGTGCGGCGATAGTCACAGTGTAGAGAGGGGTACTATGTGCAAAGAGTACGACAGATTACGTACCTCCCACCTGGAGACGCCGCTCATGCGCAGCTACTTGCCCCGAAAATGTACCGTCCCCTGGGCTGGACTCAAGGCAGCAGTGGGCGTTACTTTGTAGGCGCAGGCAGCGGTGATGTTACGATGACTCACTCCTTGACGCATGCAGTGTCAACAATGAAGCTCCTTAACTTTATACACTCCTAATTTTTGAATTGATTTAACTGTTTAAAATTGATTTGATATTTTTATTCCAAATTAAAAATAAGTCTACTGAATAAGCGTCTGATCTCCTCAGAGGTCCGGGGGGGAAGGAATGAAAATAAGAATTGCACAAATTTTAACTATAGAAATATATTTTGTTTACTAAAACATCGGTGACTCATCGTAACGTTACCGAGCGTTACACTTTTTCATAAGTGACTCCCAGCCGCAACCTAATTTAAGACGTTGTCACGTCAAAAATTAAAAAAAAGAATTTTCCTTACTAATATTATAAATCGGAAAGTGAGTTTGTTTGTTCATTTGTTCTGCTTTCACGCCGTAACTCCTCAACCGATTGCTTTGAAATTTTGCAACCGTAAAGTTAGAAATCCGGATTAAATAATAGGGTACTGTGTGTCCCGGAAAAATTTTCCCGCGGGAAAATCTAAAAAGCGCTATATGGCGCTTTTTATATATAAACTATGCATTTTAGTTATATATGAGATACCGTCCTGTGATAACAATGTGTAATAAGTATTTTAAAGGTACCTACTCAAAGGCGGGAGCGGATTCTGAGGTAAAATATCATATAAGCTTAAGCAAATCAACTACCGAATTACATTCACCGTACATATGTATAAATAATATTGTTTTCCATATATTGTTATACACACACACACACACACACACACACGCACACACCCTCACACATACACACACACACACCCTCTCACGATTACATACACGCACACACACACAAACGCGGCGATGTATATACGATACTTCTGATCAAGGTTTGAAGGAAGCTCTCTCATCCTCGTCCAGCGCTTCCATATAAGGCCATCATTTCTCAAGAGATTTAGAAGCCGCTGCCACGCACCCACCCCATTAGTGATGTGGTACGTTTTGGTTTTCTTTATTAATAAAATTAATATTTCGTTTTAGTATTTAAAAAGAATAAACTTATTTTTGTGTATTCTTGGTAACAATATCATAATTAGGTTGGATAAATAATCCAACTATTAATACGCTATTTATTTATTTTTTGACAGGACTTCACTACAATTATATCGTCTGCCTTTTTCATAATGAAAGAGAAAAATAATAGTTGCACTGAATTTATATTTGGTTCTATTGTATTTTTTTTTTTTGGGTATAGATTTAGAAACCATATATATTCTTCTCCAATCATTAAAATGTGATGTACTCATGATGTGAGCATGTCTGGTATGGATGAATGAAACAAACATTTAAAAACATCACACGGTGTAAACAAACGGTCGAACAGTGGCGCGGGCAAAAAATACCCAGTAAATAACCAATAATTAATCATCATCATCAACCTTTTTTCGTCTCACTGCTGGGCACAGGTTTCTTCTCATACAGAGAAGGATTGAGCGTAATCACCACGCTTACTCAATGCGAGTTGGCGATTTCAGACTTAAAGTCCAGGTTTCATCAAGACTTTTTCCTTCACCTAGTAATCAGTCATTGGTGTTCAAGATATACTTAGAGAGTACATATAACTTCAAAAAAGTTACATTGGTACTTGCCTGACCTGGAATCGAATCCGCACACTCATATTGGAGAGTCTGGTGTTTTAACCACTAGGCCACCACGACTACCAATAATGAATATGCAGAACTGTTGTAAAATTTTATTTTATTTTGAATAATAGTGTAAAAATAAACCAAGAACATAAAATATGCTGTGCTGGGTTATAGGAATTGCCATTAAATAGGTAATGGAGTCTGTATTGTTATTGTAGGAACCTACATGTTAAATTGTTGTAAGATACAAAACAAAATATGTACATTTTTATGGACTATAAAGATTAGTCCTGATCACTATTTTAGTAACAACGAAAAATACTGTCTATCTTTACCTCGTAACTAACTTTTTTTTTCCGTATCTTCGATACTAACTTTTTTTTTAATGCGTTTAGGATACTGGTGGGGCTGCCTCGCTTCTGTAGGGCATCGGGGATGTTTGCTGACGCACACGTAGATTTGTTTTTATGCGACTATGCGGAAGAGGTGTGCCTCTCTGGTACGCAGGGTGCGGGCCAGCTCTAACAGTGTCCTGTCCGTGTCCAGTGTAACAGAGTATGATTGCTGGGCGTCTGGACTGCTCATACGTCAATGATTGTTGTGACATATCTCATGGGGTGAAGCAGCGGTAACTCGTGTGAGTTGTTTGTTTGTATATTCTAGTGTAATTTAAATTGTGAAATGTTACTAAAATAGTTTTAAATATTGCTAACATTATTGAGTCATCGTTACTTGAATAAAGAATTTATTATTATTATTATTAATAAAATGGTGTCCGCCTATCTCCTACAGCCTTTACAGCAAAGCCCGTTCGTTTTTTCAGTAAATATTACTAAGCAAATAGCAACCTTTGCTGCAATTTTAAATTATAGTAGTTACTATTTTACAGTAATGCTAGTCGCTGTGATTTAAATATACGAACATTATAAGCCCGTAGGTCATTTAGCTTAACAAAATATCTTTAGCTAATTTTCACCTGTTTTGCGCTCTTCTAGGAAGAATTAATGATCACCAAAAAGGTACAACTTTACTTATAACGCGTGTCCACGAATCTGATTGTAACAGAACCACGCACTCGAAGGATTGATGGGAACCAATTGATTTGATTCACGCAACCTTGTGCGCTTAGTTCTCACGACACCAGCGCACGCATAATCTATAGCCACGTGCAGAAGTACCAGATATATTACATATATGTATTATGTATTATACTCTGTACATACAGGGTGTATCTGACATCGTAACGCAAATTTCGCGAAAAGGCTACACCGCATGCCACTAATAAAATTATGATAGTCATTTATATCGTTAATGAGCGGTTACAGAAATCACAATGTTTAAAAAAATGTGTCGGCTCGGCCTTTGATCGTTGCAAGCGTGCCGCCGTGCGCGTTTGTGGGTATGACGTTGACCCGTGATGTGAATTCTATTAAATCAGCTGATAGGATAGTTTTTCGAGTTTTCTTCACATAGCGCTTTTTGCGTAATTAGCGAATTAATTATTTTTTCCTTTAAAATCTTATTGCGTTATAAAACTACAGCACTTATGAACGGTTTAAAGTGAAAAAATTAGCATACTTATTATTTTTTATAAATCATGAAAAAGCCGACGAAAAATTCCACCACTGGGGTGTTCAGAATCATGTACTGGATCCATGCTACTCGTTTGTGCGTCGATGTCAGATACACCCTTTATATATGTGGTATATCTGTATACTATAATAATATTTATGTACCTATTATTCTCTGTATACTACATTCGTAGTCTGTCTGATACTTATTTAATATAGGGAATTTGGGAACCGTCTGGCTAAGGAGTGTCATTTATTTATTTATTCTTTTGCACACAAATTGTACAGAGGCGGACTTAATGCCTTAGGCATTCTCTACCAGTCAACCATAGGTGGTGAAGAGATTAGTAGCAGGTGCTTTAATTGAAAACATTATAATGAAAACATACTCAACATTAGAAGAATTAATTTAATAACCACACGAATGAAATGATTACAAAGCTAGCTGTTGGGGAACGGCTAATTCTAAAGTGATTTAAGAGACACCATGTCAACTATTTACGAGCAATTGACTGTCAAATTCTTAAGGACTTCTAGTCAAACAAATTGTCTTTGAGGTTGTTTAATAGTTATCAATTGATTTGATTCTGTGACCTTGAAAAAGTTGGTCACGTAACGATCGCTCAGTTGTCATGGCTGCTGCAGCTCGCACAGTTTGTCACGTAATGATCGCTCAGTTCTCATGGCTGCTGTAGCTCGCACAGTTTGTCACGTAATGATCGCTCAGTTCTCATGGCTGCTGTAGCTCGCACAGTTTGTCACGTAATGATCGCTCAGTTCTCATGGCTGCTGTAGCTCGCACAGTTTGTCACGTAATGATCGCTCAGTTCTCATGGCTGCTGTAGCTCGCACAGTTTGTCACGTAATGATCGCTCTGTAGGCCTAGTATGAGTTTTCAATACGAAACTCGTTCGATCGTATCGAGCGCGTTTGGCTCAGCGATTGGCCCGCTTCAAGGTCGTAAGAACTCTCAACCAATGAGAGCGCCAAACGCGCTCGATACGATCGAACGAGTTTCGTATTGAAAACTCATACTAGGCCTACAGTTCTCATGGCTGCTGTAGCTCGCACAGTTTGTCACGTAATGATCGCTCAGTTCTCATGGCAGATGTAGCTCGCACAGTTTGTCACGTAATGATCGCCCAGTTCTCATGGCTGCTGTAGCTCGCACAGTTTGCCACGTAATGATCCCTCAGTTCTCATGGCTGCTGTAGCTCGCACAGTTTGCCACGTAATGATCGCTCAGTTCTCATGGCAGATGTAGCTCGCACAGTGTGTCACGTAATGATCGTTCAGTTCTCATGGCTGCTGTAGCTTGCACAGTTTGTCATGTAATGATTGCCCAGTTCTCAAGGCTGCTGTAGCTCGCACAGTTTGATGTATGAGTTCCGATTAGTATCGGAACTACAATTAGAACTACATTCGCAGTTGTGTAAGTAGGTAAATATAAACCAAGAAACGCTTTGTATGTTTTTCCACATCAGTCAAAAACTGTTGATAAAAGACTTTTTCTACTAAATTCCTATGACAGCCTGTGAAAGATATTTCTAAGTTCATGGAATGTGGGCTGTAAGCACATAATTTTGTTTTTGACTGGCGAAATGAGAAGATGCTCATTTGTCTGTGACCAAGGGACCTTATAGGGCTCTCCTAGGCTTTCTTAAGTTTATTAATTACAATACAATTACTGATCTAATACACCACGATCAATAGCTTTATGATATGATGATGGGAGGGTACGACGTAACTAATGGTACAGCAAATTCTATAAAGGTTTTATATAAATTGCTCTACTAACGTCGCCATCTTAAATCCATCTGTGTAATATTAATCGTATTATTTCACTCGTGTTTAAATACTTGGGGTCTGTTGCTCCACGTGTCCGGCGACATTGATTGCGACGTTAATGCACGCGTTTCTGCAGCTTGAGCTAAATGGCGAGAGGTAACAGGTGTCATTTGTGACCCCAAAATTCACCGGTTAAGCTTAAGGGACAGGTCTATAAGACCATTATTAGACCTGTTCTTTTGTATAGCAGTGAGGCGTGGCCTGTGCTTGAGCGGCACAAGCTGGAGCTGCGTGCCACGGTCATGAATATGCTGCGGATGTTTGGAGTTACGCGGGAAGACCGCATCAGGAACTCCCGTATCCGTGGCAGTCTTCGTGTCCGTGAGATAGTAAACAAACTACAGGAGGAGCGACTACGCTGGTACGGTTACGTCTTACGAAAACTATGGCCTGTTACGTGGGTAACAAATGTCTTACAATGGCGCCTCCGCTGGACCGAAACATACGGGGTAGACCAAAGAAGTGCTGGCTTGACGTTGTAAGAGATGACATGCGTGCCAACAATCTCACACCTTGGGAAGCCAGTGATCGTGCGAAATGGAGGAGAATATCTAGGAAAGCGGACCCCGGGCTCCAACGAGAAAGCCACGGATGCAACAGGAATTATACGCTCAGATGATGATGGTAATGATGATTTCACTCGTGGTTGCTATTAAAACTCCTTCGCAACTGTATTATGAGTGACAGTAATAGTTATTACTTTATAAGCCAGTACAGTTAGCAGTTCTTTGATTTTAGCACTAACAATTTGTGAACCTATAAGTACTGGTCACTATGTATTATATCTTCGACTAGCGGTCTACAACGACTTCGTTCGCGTGGAGTTAGTTATGCTCCGCTCCTATTGGTTGCAGCGTGATGTTATATAGCCTAAAGCCTGCCTGGATTAATGGGCTATCCAACGCAAAAAGAATTTTTGTAATCGGACCAGTAGTTCCTGAGATTATCGCGTTCATACAAACAAACAAACAAACTCTTCAGCTTTATATATTAGTATAGATAAAACATTATTGATTGAAGTCCACAGATAACAAAAACAGGTATCGTAACCTCTTCTGACGTCATTCATGAATATCTACTATACGAGTTTGAATCCATCCTACGCTGTCATAAAAACTGCAACATCCCGCCAATAGCAATCAAATTGATAGCTGCTTTTAATTGAATTCACTTGTTTACATGACGAGGCTAAATACGGAATTTACAATTGCTTAGTACACTCGCAGGCACATCAAGCTACTACAATCTGTGATATTTGCTTTATTAGATCTTCAACTTTATTGCTAAAGCATTAAGGCTCAAGGTTGATTGGGAATATTTGACAGTTTCTGGTAGCTTGGCCTGCTGTCCTCCGTACAATCATTAACAAAAGGTTATCGTGTTTAATTGTTTTCCTATCCATTAGTCTTCTTCCGATTTTATATTTATTGTTCGGATTAATTAAGTTTTTTGTCTAGGTTTTTAATTATTATCGGATTTCCGGCTTGTGCATTTAATTTAGTATGGGGTTTTTATGGTGTTAGGTATGCCTAATTGATTGAATGAGAAATCAGAGGAATACGTTGTTACAAACAAACAAACAAACTCATAAGCTTTATATATTATTATAGAGTATAGATAAACTAGTACTTTATCGTAATCCTGCCTGATGGTAAGCAATGATGCAATCGTTGATGGTAAAGCGCTCTAGTTTATTAAGAGCCTATTCACTCTAGCCTTGAAGACACTTAAATTGTAGTCCGACGAAAACACCGCCGCTGGCAAATTGTTTCAGTCCCTCGATGTACGCGATATGAAAGAGGAGGCGAAACGCTTCGTCCGGATCGTAGTGGTGTCAACAATCTGTTCCTTGTTCACTGTCATTTAAGTTCTTCGGGTTTTGTCGGTTGTTTTGGTCTTTGTAAAGTGTTGATATTCCTAAAATAAAGAGCAAATATGACATAGTTGCATTTGCATTAAACTTCACAACACCAAAAAATGACGTGTGAGGACCTATTCAGTTGTCTTATTATCAACAATCATCATCCTCACCTGCCTATAGCAGTCCACTGGTGGACATAGTCCTCTCCTATTTTACGTATTTCAACTGAATTTTTGGCAACTCTCCTTCAGCTACTACCTACCATCCTGCTAAGATCATCTCTCCACCTTTTTTTTTTCTTGACGCTGTGGAAATGCCTTTACGCACCATACCCCGAAGGGCGTGTGTGGGACTCGCCCAGCCGAAGCCGGGAATACCCACTAAAACCAAACAGCGGCACACCGACATCGCCTTAGTGGCGGGGTCATGGGAAATAGCAGAGCCTTTCTACCAATCCCCCGTCGGCGATTCCCGCCAAAAGGCGGGCCCACAGTGGGCCCTCCATAGGGAGGGGCCCGGCTGGGTACGTCTTCTTGTGCGAGAAGACGCAGCAGCCAAGGGTTTTTTAGCGAGGTGTCCTTCCTCTTATCCCTACTCGTTTGCCCGGACACAAACGGGGCCCCCAGCTCCTCTCAGTGAGGAGACCGGGTTGCCCGACGGTGACCCGGAGTTCGGGTCACGTCAGCCACCTGGAGTGGTGGCCGACCCGCCGCATGTGTGACCGCCGAAGCGGTCCCCACCTCTGGTTTTGGTCCGCGCCGGTAAACCGGTAACCCCCATATCTGGGGGCCGTTCCCCTATCCGCCACCTGGGGACGCGTCCGATGGCAGGCCAGAAACTGCACACGGAATCATCTCTCCACCTAGCCTAAGGGCGTTCTACCTTACGTTTACCAATGCTGCACTCAAGTGCACGTCCACTCCAACAGTCATTGGTCCTATGACTAATATGGGCGGCTCATTGCCACTTCAGCAATATCAAAGAATATCATAGATTATTATTATTCCACATAGATTTGCAACTACATATTTCGCAAATCCCAAAACAAACAATAGGGATGTATCCAAGGTATGAAAATCAAAAAAATAATTAGTCCGTCCGTACCAAAAACTACTGAGATGTAGCGTATTAAAGTTACGACGTGGGGAATTACGTCACGTTGTATACTTTGTACCACGGCTTGACGTCATGCGACATTTCAAATCAATATATCTTCCTAGGTATTTGAATAAAATAAAAAATACGTGTTCAATATTTTTTATAAATCTATCTGATAGGCATTATTTTTAGGATACAACCCAATTCTAAAATAGCAACCTACAAACTACCCATTAATACAAATAAAGCCATTTATCATTAAATTAAAGTCTTAATGATCGACCACCTTGACATGACTCATTTGCTTCCAAATCCATCGCCTACTCCATTCCATCTTAATCTTACCTCCTTAGTCGGCTGATAAAGGTTACCCATACATGATCAATTCTTTAAGAACAGTCTGTTTCGCCTTCCACCTTAAGAATTTGCAGTATAGTTATATATAGTCAAAGACTAAGTACATTGGGTCAGGGTTGCGGGTTGGTTAAACAAGAAACCGCGGCCCTGGCCGTCGCACAGGCAAGTGAAGAAACACGTGTGGGTTTTAGTCAGTAAAAGTCTGACACACCCTTCCACTCCGCCCAGAGCGGGAGAAGTCATTTAATGATTTCCCGTCCAACAAAAAAAAAAAAGGACTAAGTTCATTCTGGTACCGCGATGACTATGACAACTACTTGAAGCCATTAGTTAAAATTACATAAACAGTTCTTTGTAGGGAGGCCTCTTAATAAGGTGGACCGATGACCTGGTGAAGGCCGCGGGAATCTGATGGATGCGGGCAGCACAAGACCGGTCATCGTCCTTGGGGGAGCCTTTGCCGAGCAGTGGAGAGGAAGAAACAGTTTCACATTTCTTGCCCGGTCATCCCTGACGCCTGCCCGTGCTATAACATCATTTTCACTTAGCATTTTTTCTATTTTATTTTTGCCCGCTTCCTAAAGATTCTAGTATGATGTTAATAGCCTTCCTCAATAATTCGGTCAACAAATGTTATAAGAATTTCTCAAATCTAACTGGCAGTTTCAAAGATGTTAATTGTAAAATTATAAATTTATTTGAAATAGATGTTTTAAGTTTTGAGGCGCATCTTATTCAGCTGCAAATACATATCTGCAGCGGCATTTGGCTCGTTTCGTTGTCATATCTCAATGTTCATGTACATCCATGTATCCATTCAAGCCAAACCGATGCGGTTTTTGCCTCTTCAATTTGGCCTGTCCATTTAAGGAAAGCCTCCTTATTCAGCTGCTAAGGCCAGTGCATCGCATTTAATATCAAACTGCAAGTCTTTGTACGCGTGCCGACGGAATGCGTCACTGATTGACTGTATCGAAGAATAGGATGACTTGGTTGATTGTTGGGGAGTTTATCGGGTATTTAGATAATATAGACGTTATATTGTAATATAATATATATAGAATAGAATAGCGATTGCCAAATCTACCTACTCCGGTTATTATTAGGCTTCTTTCTTTCTTCTGGTTTCGCTGGGTAAGCATAGTTTTTTTATCAAACAATTTTTTTGGCTCCTCCGTTGGTTTATTGGTTAATTGCTTGACTGATCCTCTGCGTGTTGCGGGTTTAATTATCACACGAAGAAAATATTTCTGTGATCGACATTACAGGAAAAAGGTCTAGTGTGGGGATAAAAATATAAAGTCATGGCCGGTCGTCCCTTGTATAACCTTAATTTGTCACATATCAGTCATATAATTATGGTAATTTATCTCATCAGGTTTGACTTTTTTATGCATTAAAATACGAAATTTAGTATTAAACATATTGTAAGTAATAAGCGTATTTGCAAAAAAGAGGACTCTCTTAAGTAATAAAAAATATAACTACATTTGGGTTATGGCTAAATTTATCGCAGTTTGCGAAATAGGAGTTCTTTTTTTCGACAAGTTTTCCAAATCCCAAAGCAAACTTTGGCTAAAGTACAATTGAGGTCAATTTTATAAAATCAAAACAGTATTTACACCACCTACATTCTGAATACCCCGCATTTGCAAGCCGCACCTTGAAGATTTTTATCTCCTAAACAATTCAAAGTATTCTCGCTACTCATCGGCAGTAACGAGTCATCTCACTCGACGTTCATATATTCGTATCATTGTCGCTATAACTATTGGCGATACTCGTAATATTATTGATTGGCAATTAAATCGATCAGACATATGTGCCGATTACGGTCAATGAACTTGCGTACATTCCTCGGTGTTATATTATATTATGATCTACTATATTGTGTATGATAAGAACCGAGTATTTACCACTGCTTAATTGTTTTATGTTTATATCTGTAAAATGTAACGAGAACCCGCAATGGACGTGTGTGATCGATTAGACCAGTCTAAATGGTTTAAATAAAATCTATATAGTCAAATCACCAACAATTCCTTCAGTCGTTCAATTAGTTTAGTCGCTCAGTAGATATTGGGTCCTTACATATGAAATTGGCGTTTTGTCGTACTGGCCATTTTGATCTCAAATATCTCCTCTTTGGTTTAGAATTCCAAATTCAAATTTATACAGCTATTTACTCATCAATTTGTGTCTCCAAAAACCGTATTTCTTTTGTTTTTTCTCTGCGTCATTGAGTTTACAAAATGGAAAATTTATAATTTCGCGTTATTTGTGAAGTGTTTGTGAATATGAGTTCCGCCGTGGCTCCAGTGCTGCAGAAACGGCTCGACGAATTAATGATGTGTATGGCAGTGGTGTCGCTAGAGAAAACACAGTGCGTTTTTGGTCACAACGTTTTTGTTCTGTAAATTTCAACCTACAAAATAATCCCCGTGGACGGCCGGAGACCAAAGTTGACAATGAAGAATTGAAGGCTATTGTGGAAGCGGATCCATCACAAACACGCCCGAGTTAGGTACAGGCTGTGTTAGTGATAAAACTGTTTTAATCCACTTGAAACAAATTGGGAAAAGGTGGGTACCTCATGAATTAAGTGAAGCAAATCGACTAACGCGCGTCGACTGCTGCTTCACATTACTGAATCAGCATAATAATGAAGGGATTTTAAATCGAATCATTACCTGTGATGAAAAAAAGTGGATACTCTACAACAATAGGAAGCGCACAGCGCAATGGCTGAACCCCGGTGAACCATCCAAATTCTGCCCCAAGAGAAAATTGACTAAAAAAAAGTTATTAGTCAGCGTTTGGTGGACTAGTGCCGGTGTGGTGCACTACAGCTTCCATAAATCTGACCAGACGATTACTGCAGATCTCTACTGTAAGCAGCTCCACATAATGATGAGTTTATCCAACGTATGTTGAGTACAGACGTATTCAACATATTTTGAATATCTCATCATCATTATTATCAGCCCTTACTTGTCCACTGTTGGACATAGGCCTCCTTCATGACACGCCAACAAGCTCAATTCTGAGCAGTTCTCCGCCAGCCACCTTTTTGATGTCGTCGCTCCATCTCGCCCAAGGGCGTCCTACGCTACGTTTTGCCGAGACCCGGTCTCCACTCGAGGACTCGTTTACTCCAACGGTTGTCGGTCCTACGGCATATATGACCAGCCCATTGTCACTTCAGCTTGCTAATCCTCTCAGCTATGTCAGTGACCCTGGTCCTCTGTCGGATCACCTCAATCCTGATGCGGTCCTTCAGAGAGACGCCCAACATAGCTCGCTCCATAGCTCGCTGAGCGGCTTTAAACTTGGAAGCGGCACTCGAAAATACAATGTCTTTTGGTTATATTGTTTGTCAGATCCGTAACGGCTGTTGATCGTAACACGTGACGTGTGAAACTCTCGATATCCCCACAGCACCTTAGGTTTATCGGATGCTATCAAGCAATCACTTGTCTTCAGTATTTTAAGCTTGCCCAAAAGATACATCTCTCGTAAAGACCGTTTGGTTTTATTCCGCTCTGTCACGTCTTAAGACGAATGTAAATTCTTATTCATGGCTTGTTATAAAATACAATGTCAAGAGTAATGAAAACTAAACGAACTATAATAATTACATAAACTTTATAAAGTGTACCAACACTCTTCCACATCGTTAATCATTTATGCGCAAATTTTCATACAAACTTGCATCGAAGACGTCTTACGATATACGAGACGAATTTCTCGCACATGTTTGCTATATTCAATGACGGAATCTTCATAAACATAACTTAGGGAGAATTTGCATTTATTACCCAATTCCATAAAACAGTTGGCTGTAATAAACGCAGTGGAAATTTACGCAACGGAGAGAATATAACTGATACATTACGCTTGTTTGTGTCGTTCCCCTAGTACACATGTAGGAAGTGGCAATAACAGGAAAGTTCCTGGTAGGAGGGCCTTGTTGTACCTACTTCAATATTTTCCATAGTAAATAGAATAAATGCTTCTTAGAATGCATAACTACTAATATTATACCCAAATGGGAATGTGTGTCTGCTTGTTTGTCTGTTTTTAAGTCAAGACAGAGCGACGAATTATCGTGATTTTTAAATAGCGATTGTTAAAGGGATGGAGAGAGACATAGACTACTTTTTGTCTCTTTCTAGCCCCCCACTTCCCTAAAAAGAACGGCGGAAGTTTGTATGGAGCATTCCGCAATTTTGAAGGTAGTAAGTTAAAAATTATTATGCAGCCTATTTGTGACTACCAAAAAAACGTCATATCTCTTAATAACACGTTTTCTTTTTTGGAAATCCGCCTCTAACTCCTTAAAAGAGGGGGGACATTTTATGTGGGACGTTTCGCAGTTTTTAAGGTAGGAAACTAAAACGGTACACGGCTTCTTTGTTACCCTCGAAAAATACATACCTTATTTTTTTTTGGAATTCTTCCCGCACCCCCTAAGCCCATATAGGAGAGGGGAATTTGTGAAAGTAGAACCGTGTTCCCCGAATTTAACGCGAGTGAAGCCGTGGGCAAAAACTAGTTAACTATGAATGGTATATCTTATAAGGAAGAGCTGAAACACGCATATTTCTTATGTTACTCTATTAACTCATTGCTTGTTAAAAATGGCAATAGCAGGAAGTTTCCTGATAGGAGGGGGAATTATTGTACCTCTAAACTCAAAAGTTACAATGATCTACATGGTTGATTGGTAGAGCATGCCTAAGGTAATAAAGTCTGCCGTTGGTAGTTTTTATAGTAATGTACATCATATGTTTTTTTTAGATTTTTCATTTTCTTATTTTAGAAGTTAGAGGGGGAGAGGGGGGGCAACTTTTTTCCACTTTGGAAGCGTCTGTCACGCAAACTATTCGGTTTAGAAAAAAATACACGTATGTATTTGATGAAAAAAAAATTGTTGAGTTTCAGGTCTAAGTATGGGGAGCCCCTAATATTTATTTTTATTTTTGCATCAAAATCTTAATGCGGTTCATAGAATACATCTACCTACCAAGTTTCAACAGTATAGTTCTTATAGTTTCGGAAAAAAAATGGTTACGATATACGGACGGACAGACGGACAGACAGACATAACGAATCTATAATGGTTCCGTTTTTTGCCATTGGCTACGGAGCACTAAAAATGAGTATATAGTTTACTCACTGTACCATCAATAGCCCTTTCCCAACTACGGTAGGATCGGCGTCCAGTCTCACCTCATGCAGCTAGCTGCATGCCAGTATTTAGTTATTACACGAGCATATCCGACATCCATAACCATTTGGAACTGGTATAGTGCCCAAGTCCTGGAAGCTTGCCAACGTGCAGCCCGTGCCCAAAAAGGGTAGTCGTGCCGATCCTAACAACTATCGGCCGATTTCGATCACCTCCATACTTTGCAAAATTATGGAGCGTGTATTGAACTCGCGCCTTTTGGCATACCTGGAAGGGCACGATCTCCTCAGTGACCGACAGTACGGGTTTCGTCGCAATCGGTCAACTGGGGACCTACTAGTGTATGCCACTCACTTGTGGGGCGAGGCACTCGAGAGGAATGGGGAAGCAATTGCTGTCTCCCTTGATGTCTCGAAGGCCTTCGACCGGGTATGGCACGCTGGCCTTTTGAGTAAGCTTCCAGCGTACGGCATTTCCCCTAGCCTGACTGGCTGGGTAAAAGACTTCCTGACTGAACGGTCCCTCCGAGTTGTTGTCGACGGATGCTCATCTGAGCCCATGTCGACTAATGCCGGTGTTCCTCAGGGGTCTGTTCTCTCTGCAACTCTGTTTCTGCTGCATATTAACGATCTGCTGATGCCTGGTATCTATGGGTATGCAGATGACAGCACAGTTGTGGAGAGATACCTGCCGGATGCTCGGGCTAGTAGGGAATCAATCCGGTCCGAAAGAGAGGCCATGGTAGAGCGAACGAGTGTTGCACTTCAGGCAGTCTCCGAATGGGGCAATGCCAATCTTGTAGCATTCAATGCCGCCAAAACGCAGGCGTGTCTTTTCACCGCCAAAAGGAGCCCGTTCACCTTGGCTCCTACTTTTCGGAATGTATCCTTGGAGTGTACCGACCGCCTTCAGCTTTTGGGTGTTGAGATTTCCTCGAACCTAAACTTTGGGCGGTTCGTTGAGTCCAAGGCCAAGGTGGCTGCCAGAAAACTTGGTGTAATCGCAAAGGTCCGGCCGGAAGAGGCTGATTGGTGACCCTGATTTAACTCGAGTTGGTCTCCAAAGCCTAGAGCACAGGCGTAGAGTAGCCAGCCTTTCGGTGTTCTATAGGATACATTCTGGGGAGTGTGCGAAGGAATTGCACGATTTAATTCCCCCATCTCCGTTCCACCATCGGACGACCCGTCGTACGGCGAGTTTCCACCCTTATGTTGTTAACACCTCTACGATCCGGACGAAGCGTTTCGCCTCCTCCTTTATACCGCGTACATCGAGGGACTGGAACAATCTGCCGGCGGCGGTGTTTCCGTCGGACTACAATTTGAGTGTCTTCAAGGCTAGAGTGAATAGGCTCTTAATAAACTAGTGCGCTTTACCATCAACGATTGCGTCACTGCTTACCATCAGGCAGGATTGCGGTCAAGCGCTGGTTTATACTTAAAAAAAAAAAAAAAAAAAAAGTTACAGGGCAGCACCATACTCCTTGGTAGTACTAACTCGATAGATTTTTTTATTTCCGACGTAGAAATCCACCGGTATCCAAGCTACCGGCGGTCAGGGCTCCAGAGTGAGGAACCTCCTGACAATGCGAGCCGTATCTAAAAGTACCGCTTTCTGAATCAAGCCCTTGATCCAGCTGCCTAACGAGAGCCTCCTGAGATGAAGGTCGAGGCTCTTCGCTATTAAGCTATTGCCTGTCACGACTATCGGTACAATGATTGCTGAATCCACTTCCCATTTATGTCGAAAACCTCGTGAGTCAAGTTTAGATATTTGATTTCTTTATCTTTCTCGTCTTTCACGAGGTTGTCATCATGCGGGATGGTTATGCCAACAATCATTGGACGCCGCTCTGATCGATCCAGCATCACTATATCAGGCTTATTGGCAACAACAGTAGGTAATATAAATAGATTTATAGATAGAATAGAAACACCTTTGTCTGTTTGTTTAAGTGCATGCTTATGCCATGTAACACGTCAACTAACATCTACCACCTACACAACGATTGTTGGGTCCTCCACCTTGAGTAATTGCCCATTGTTGCAGCTGCTTGAATGTGGCAATATTGGCAACACACATAATTGAGTAGGATCTTCATATCCTTCACGTTCTGACGTGGCGTAGGCTTTCAATAGACATTTAAATGTTCATGCGTGTATTTGAATGTTTCGATATTAATATTTTGGATCTTTAATATTGTAATAATTCATCAGATTTTGTCTATTTGTATCGTGTTTACATCTAGCATCTGTGCATGCTGTGGTCTTCTATAATTGAAGTAGCACAGGTAAAAGAGCCTTCCTCCATTACCTATTGTAATTTTGCATTGTGTATATGGGTACCCTTTGTTGGAGATCCCCAAATAATGATGTTGTGTCTGTTTGATTGTTGTATAAGATGCAAACATAGTGTAGGGAGGATCAATCTGGTAAAGGTCTCGGGAAGCCAATGGATGCGGGCAGCAAGACCGGTCATCGTGGAAAGCATTGGGGTGGCCTTCGTCCAGCAGTGGACCATAGGCTGAAGAAGTATGTAGGTATGTACGATAATTATGATATGTACATCTTACGGTTCAGTACTTACTATATTAAAGTTAATAATAAAATGTAATGCAACCATAAAGTTCTGGTTACTTTTCTTAATTGATGCGTATTAATGACAGGTTTGAATTGTTGTATTTTTGTTAGTTATTTATTTTATCAATGGTTATAAATGGGTAATAATAAGTAAGGAGGTAATAATTAAACTATTCAAATAGACTATTAAATAACTTGTATAAGGAAAGATGTACAAAATTAATTAAAAATTAACTTCCTATACATATTAACTTTTATTATGCTGTAACCGAAATCATACCAAGACTAAACCATCAACTTATACAAGAATCAGTAATAAATAGTAGGCAAAAATTAATCAAGAATAATATTAAAACCGCTATTACGCTGATTTACACAAATAAAAGTAAAATTGCATCAATCCGTCCGTTGGGTAGACAGCGCGGCGCCGCACCTGCGCGTGCGCATGTACTACAACTGGTTCCTATTGACCAATCCGAAGACAGTGATGACATTATAAAGATAGTTTCAGAAGGTTTGATCAAAGGTTAGGTTTAGCAATTAGCAGCTTGCAGATTATTAACTAAAACGCAAGAAGATGGATGTAGGGAATCCTGAGGTATTTCAATCTATACTAATATATAAAGCTGAAGAGTTTGTTTATTTGTTTGAACGCGCTAATCTCAGGAACTACTGGTTCGATTTGGAAAATTCTTTTTGCATTAGATAGCCCATTAATCCAGGCAGGCTTTAGACTATAACATCACGCTGTGACCAATAGGAGCGGAGCATAACCAACTTCACGCGAACGAAGTAGCTGGCGGCCGCTAGTCTTTAATAAAATTTAAAAATTGTTATAATGTATATAAAACTGAAACGAAAATAATCAAGGGGCATTTAAATATTAATGCGCAAAGCTGTCAAAAAAAATCTTTACTTCCAAATAACATTTGGAGGTAAAGATTTCTTTTAGAAGAACACACAAAGTAATGACTGCATTATGTATGTATTTTGTAATAGGTTCTCTGGTAACAGAATGTATATCAGCACCCTAATTGCTATCAATGTATATTTCAATACTTTTGAAGGATATTGCTAATCCATTACTTCGTATATTCTAAAAATGTGTCTGCTAAATAAAATAAACAACGCAATGTATTGTATTGTTGAACCATGAAAATGGAACCTTTTTTTTAACGAGTGGAAATGCCTTTACGCACCATACCCGTGTGTGGGACTCGCCCGGCCGGAGCCGGGAATACCCACTAAAACCACTCGGTTACCCTCGGGCCCTGTGTTGAGAGTGTTACGGGGTCGGCCCGAAGGCCTAATCGCCGTGCCACTCTCAGGGCTTACCGGCCTTGTTAAGGCCGGTTTCCGCGCCAAAGGGGGATTACCCGGGTACCGGAGTAATCCCCAGACATGGTGACCGGTGAAATGCGCGTGCCGGGGCTACCCACACGCGCTGGTCACACTCTGGGGCTAAAGGAGACGGGGGTTAGTCCCCCGCCTTCTTCGCCCCGCCCGTCTACGCCGGAGGGGAGCGGCAAGAGCATCCTCTTCCCGCCCCCTCTCCGCAGCCTCCCATGCACTCTGGCTTTCAACCATGGCTCGCACCATGGTTGCCAGGGAGAGGCGTCCGCCTCCGAGCGGCGCCCGTTTCGCCAGGCCGGGCACTCCACCAGGGTGTGCTCGGCCGTGTCGTCGAGAGAGTCGCAGTAGTGACACTGCGGCGACTTCTCCCGACGGAAGGTGAGGCTGCCATGCCCGCGCCCTACCCATCCCTCCAACACCGGACGAATCGCTCCAATCGACCGGTGGCCGGCAGCTGGTGTGCGGAGTGCCTCGCTCCAGCGACTCAGCCAGCCCGCATTGATCAAGCGTGGTGATTACACTCAATCCTTCTCTGTATGAGTGGAGACCTATGCCCAGGAGTGGGACGATAATAAGGTTGATGATGACTATATTATTCATAGCAATTTCAGTCTATCTATTGTAGAACCGCAGAAAAAACTTAAATAAATACCCGTACTAGAATGATATTTTCTTTTTTTATACGTCGAACAAATGAAGTTTCACTGCGTGATCAAATCAGAAATGAGGAGATCCGCTGAAAAACGAGAGTATCCGATATAGCCCGAAGAATTGCGATGCAAAAATGGAGGTGGGCTGGGCACATTACCCATAGGACCGATGCCCGATGGGGCGGACGGGTTTTCGAGAGGCGACCACGCACCGGAAGACGCAGCGTGGGTAGGCCTCCGACAAGTTGGACCGATGACCTGATGAAGGTCCGGGGAAACCACTGGATGCGCAGGACCAATCGTCGTGGAGATCCTTGGGGAGGCGTATGTCCAGCAGTGGACGTATTTCAGCTGAAATGATGATGATGATGAAATGGAAAAATAAGCAGTCAGTGGCATCGCTGACAGCAAACGTCACATAGCGATTAAATTAGTATGATACACTTTATAGACATTTATTGTATCTATAATCTATGAAAATAGTACACCGTAGACTATTTATCTACATTATTTGTCTCTCTTTCTCCTTAGTATTCCATACAAAGATTGTCTGTAAAATATATGTCACTCATAAGACAGCATAAAATGCTCATATTTATGGTTTGTAATTTATATGGTGCATACATAATAAAGAGCATTCTATTCTATTTTATTAGAATCAACCCAACTCACGAACAACACACAGGGTTGGGTTGTTTCTATTAAGTGCATTAATTAACACAACCTTAAGCACAAACCCCCTTATTCATAAAAACTGCTTAAAGTTAACTAGTGATTAGCGATTCTTTAACCATACATTTTTGACCTTTTAACGTCACTTAACTTAAGTCATCCTTTATGAATAAACACCACAGTATTTAAGGGGTTTATTCATAATCGATTATTAAAGTTAAGTGACGTCCAAGCGTCTAAAATGTATGTTTAAAAAATCGCTAATCACTAGTTAACTTTAAGCAGCGTTTATGAATAAGGCGGAAATTTAATAGATTGTTGAACTTCTGTCTTTTCTTCCATCGTGTAGCTGACCGGTTCCCCGCAGGTATTTTCCCTTTAATGTAGTATCTACACGATGTAAATAGGCCAAATGAATAATGTAAACTGCTTTCCACATTCCACTTGAATTCGTAAGATTTTGTAGAAAATGGTTTTATGTAGAAAGTTTTTGAGGTCTGCACGGATTTCAAATGATCACTTATTCAGATATTCTGAAGGTCTGATTCTGCTGCTGAATTCTGTAAAAATATCACAGTGAAACAATTGGAATCATTTTGAAGCATATTGCTAATCCATTGCGCCATATGTTCGACAAATGTGTCCGCTCAACAACGTTAATAACGCAATGAATATTGTTGAACTGTCAAAATGAAACCTATTGCATCATGTTATGGGAAAATAGCACAGACGCTCCTTCCCTATTTACCCTGCAAAAAAAGCTAGTAAGAATAATCACAAATATAGAGAACAGACAGCTGCAAGCCTTACTTCCAAAAACACAAGATTCTTACTTTAGTTAGCATTTATATTTTAAAATTAAGTAAACTAGTCCGCAAATAGCCAGATTCCTTTAAGACACGGGGAGATAAACAAACAAATTATACGTTACGTCATAAAAACAAATTAAATTTGCCCCCATTCAACCTAAAATTGCACTCATCTAGTTCATATTCTATGTCAATAAAAATATACAATAAATTACCAGAAGACATTAAACAACAGAATAGAACCAGTATATTTGTAACTAAATTAAAGTAATACTTAATTAGGAAAAGCTACATACATTACAAGAATATTTAACAGGTAAATTCAATAAAAATACACAACTGTAAAGAAAGGTTAAAGGGAAACTGTAAAAAAAAACATTTAATATACTAAAATACTTAATTGTAGATATATACTACATTTATAATAATGAACAAATTTTAATTGAGTACTAAATAAAAACAATTTTAATATAATTAAAGAAATTGTTAATGAATGAATACTTTATAATTAATATAATATGTATAATATAAAGTGATAGCAAGAGAATAAATACTCAATAACAATACAATTAATAAAAATAAATGAATAGGAATTAAATAAAACTAAATAAATAATAAATAGATAAGTTGAAACATGAAGCGCTCTTCGTCTCTCTACTTATTTAAAACTTGCTGTGCCCAACAGGGTCCATAATTGTTTCCAATATTATATTATGACATTTACCACCTGTAACTGTACATTATGGATTGCAATAAACGATTTTGATTTGATTTGATTTATCATACGCAATTACCCTGCAGGTTGTAATTATGTGTGCCTGCACAGTGGGTGCATGGATAATCTTCAGCCAAATGTAGTGTTGGAAGTTTGGTCGTGGAGGGTCTCCAGATCAATCTCCGTCTGACACAGCATCGCTGGTCGCTGGGTTACCATTGCATAACCTCGCTCTACTGCCGATTTCCTTCCTATTTATTAAAAAAAATGATTGCATATTTTTTTAATCGATAGGCTCTAATAACTAACGCGCTTTACCACCAACGATTTCTTCACTGCTTACCATCCAGGCGGGATTGTGGTCAAGCACTAGTTTATAATTATAAAAAAAAAAAATACATATAAAACCACAGGACTTAGTTAACCTACTAAATGTAATACCAGTTATATTCAGTTATCATGCTACGTCACAGTTATACTCTTCAATTTAACAATATTATAATTCGTTAATACCGTTGCTAAATTGACGAGAGAAAAACTTCGATATCATCTAAACTTCTTATCATGGAGTAGACGAGACAAAAACTTCCCCACTTTAGTGTAAAAGTAAAAAAAAATACGAAATTTAGTTTGACCATCAGATTAAATTATAGCATTCTTATACTAAGAGTCAGCTAAGCTGCGGACAGACAGACGGACATGGCAACACTATAATAAAAGTTCCATGTAATTACATGTAGGTACAGTAATCGGATGGCATATTGAACCCAAATGAATGAAATCTATTAACTTTGATTTGAATTATAAAATATGGCAATGATACTAAAATCGATAATTGATTGTTTCCATTACGCAACACGTTTAGTTACATAATACTTAGTTGCATATTATATCTCAAGAAATTTAATATCATTCATAAATATGACATGATTACTACAAACGCATACATTTTATTACTTGAAGTAGGTGTGTTTCTAAGTTTTGAAACCAATTAGCTTCCGTGAGCTTTCACTTTTTCCATATTATTTATGAACCTCTTTGTTACCAATCTCATTGATTGACAGCGATATATCGATGTTCTTCATCAGTTGAAAATAATCATCACGGTAGACAGCCTCTTTAGTTCGTAATTTTGTAACGTTGCCTTAAAAATTAAAAAAAAAAAAAACTTTATTTCAATAAAAGTTCTATAACTCTATGGGCTTTTGATGTCGAAGCAGCTGCAAGATTAGAATTTAAAAATAAAACAAATAACGTTCTTAATTTAAAAAATAGGGAACTACTTTTGACTTCCTTTTATAAAGTAGCATCTTTGTTACAATTGTCTAAATACAGTTTAAATCCCCTGTTGTTATTACTGTTTCTGTGGAGTTTTTGCTGTGATATTTTTTATTCAAAATCAAAGTCAGAGCATTTATTTCAAATAAACCAGTTACAGGCACTTTTGAATTGTCAGAAGGTCGGTCAGTCAGTAAGGTGAAGCTAGTCGCACATTCCAAAGAGTAGGTACTTATGGAGAAAAACAAAAACTTCACGGACACTCTTTTCAATTATCAAGCTATTGATACAAATATTTGATTACATCATTCATGTTGAAATCAACCGTGTGAGAACGATGCAGAAATATATTGTACGCTAAGAGCGTTCATTACGGAAAACACAAAAAAAAAACAACAATTTAGATATTAAAATACGCCGTCAGAGGGCACTGGTCATCTCTTAGCTGCCACAGCAGCTAAGAGATGACCAGTGCCCTCTGACGGCGTCCGTTCACGAACGTGACGTATGGATCAGCATCATTCAGCTCAACCATATTGAAGGGAACCTAATAACCCAACAAATAGATGCTTTACAGCAAGTACACTGTGCTCACACATGTGCCATGCAATTATACAATACTAAGAAATTGAATCTACATAATGCCACTATAGTTTTGTCAAAGGTTCAGCAGCTCCAACAGTGTTCCCGAATACTAAGTTTAGCTCCTGTGTAGCTGCACCAGTGCCGAACACCCCTGTCAGCGATGCAATTCCGTAACGTACAATATAGTGCTAAGTTATGTATAAGTATGTAAGTATGTTATAACGGCTACATAGTGTGTAAGAAAGAAAGAAAGAAAGAAAGAAAGAAAGAAAATACATTTATTCAGCACAGACTTGACACACAATACAATACATCTACCATAAACACACATCGGGTAGCAACAAAAAAATAATAAAAAATATAAAACACAAAACCAAATAATGAAATAAAATAAAAAAGCCAAATAAAAAGTAAAAAAAAACCCTTAAACCCTTGTGTAAAAACTAGTAGCAAAGTGTGACTCGTGGCTGCACCAAAAAGGTTCAGTTCAGCAAAAATGCCAGACTACTAGTGCCTGACGCTGGTTTTCAACTGAACCTGACGTGTGTGTAATACTGGTTTTGAGTAAAAAACAAAAACAATTACAAATTAAAACTACAAGAGCATTATTTATTAGACAGCCTCCGTGGCGTAGCGGTAGCGAACGCGGCCGCTGCGCAAGTAGGCGCGGGTTCGATCCCCGCACAGTGCAAATATATGTATGCATGAATATGAAAATTTGCACTGGTCTGGTCGTGCCTCGGAAAGCATGTTAAGCCGTTGGTCCCGTTTGCCATACAAACATCTAATGGCAGTCGTTACGGGTTGTTGGAGCCCTCAAAAGTCTAACAATTGGTCTAACTGCAATGCTTCGATATCTCCTTCGGGTTGTGGAGGTCAGACGGCAGTCGCTTCACGGAAACTATCAAAGTTTAGCCAAAATCAGCAGTTAGACTGGTAAAGCGGACCCCAGACTCCAAAGTTGAAAAAAGCTTCGGATGCGGCTGGTATTAACGCTGCGATGATGATGAATTACAAATTAAAACTACAAGAGGAAAAATTAAAGAACAATCAGTGTAAAGAAATCGGATGCAGCTCAAGCCCAAGCCTTTTTGTCCTCAATATAATCCTTAACACTATAAAAGGATTTCTGACACAACTTACATTTAATGAAGAATTTGAATTTATTCAGGTTCAGATCTTGAACCACCTCCGGAATTCTAGTGTAAAAATGTATACATTGGCATCTGAAAGAGCCACCCATTTTCTTGAGCCTTGTTGTACGTACAATAAATTTGTGCCTGTGCCTAGTATTTATATTATGGACATCACTGTATTTTTTAAACAATTTTATACTTTTATGAGCACACAAAAGATTTTCATGAATATATTAAGTTTGTTTTTGTTTTCTACATTTCAAAAAATGAAATTTATATTTTTTTAACTCTCATTTTTTACAAACGGTACCGTCTGAATGACGTCACAGAGCGAGGTGCACGATTAACTTGAGCGAGTTGTACAATAGCATTCACATGTAGGTACCTAGTCCATAATGTATTAGAGAATAGTGACCACAAGAGTTCGGTTTACCCGCCTTGTGTTACATGCGGTGTCGGCCTCACAATGAGTAATGTGTTTACTCAAGTAAGCGATAAGCACTAACAGAAAGTGTCATAATGTAAAGTAGGTGCATAACATAAGTACTAAGTATTACCTATCTCAGCTGCATATTCCTCAGTAAACAGACGTATCAAGTCTTCTAGACAACGTGACTTCTGCTCTCATTAACGGTTGATAATTATAGACTAATTTTGAGCAAACTAATTTGAAGCAGACTAATTTGTTAGTGCTGTTTTGAAAAAAGCGCCAATTTATACAGCTTAAGTTTTCTACTTTAAATACGAACTGAATTTTTGTAGAAAAAATAATCAAAATGGATGTGTTTAATACTCAAACGTGTTTTGACGTTTGCTTCAAAATAACAATAAAAAATATGAGACGCACCTATTGTGCGTCGTTTTTGCTTGATAAACATTTAATAATAATATCACTATCATAATGCTACTTATGATAATGTTAATGCAAAAAATAGTAAACGGCTTGTTTATGCCGCCTATTATTAAGTTTTTTTAACCTTACCTTACCTTGTACCTTACTTCTTGTTAGATATTTTAATGGTATTTAATAGCTAAATGTTTTTTCTGTAGGCAAAATGTATCATACAGTATGTTAAGAAAACCCTGTCCGACCCGTGAAGGTGTTGTTAGGTATCGATAACTGATTCTACTAATGGATACAAAACCGGGCTAAACTTAAAAAAAAAATCCCCCTAAAAAAATAAATATTATTTCGCAAAAAGTGGTAACTTAATAAATGTGCGTTCACCCTTCCGCGGGCGGCGGGCGGCAGGGCACGCGGCACGTGGTCGCATCGCTATTCGCTCATAATAATACCGGTGTTGTCACTTTTTTAAAAATTACCAAATTTCGGGGAAGTTGGAATTAATTCGCGGAAAAAAAATTATTTAAAAATTCATTTGTATTGGTACTATGATGATTACGTAAAATTTTATATTATACTAGCTGACCGGCAAACGTTGTTTTGCCATATAAATAATAGATTAAATTAATAAAATGGCTATTAAAAAATAAGGGTTGATCGTAGAAGGGTGAAAATTGGGGATTGTATGTATTTTTGTATGTTGTATCATAAAAAAATAGAAATTAAAAATTTTGTCTAAAAAATAAAAAAAAAAAAATGTTTAGGGGTGGACTACCCCTAACATTTAGGGGGATGAAAAATAGATGTTGGCCGATTCTCATAGATACCGGTTAAGCACGAAAAATTTCATCAAAATCGGTCGAGCCGTTTCGGAGGAGTTTAAAGCCGAACACCGTGACACGAGAATTTTATATATTAGATTTGGTCATATGTTTACCTAACCTTTATTACCCTTATGGGTCGGACAGGGTTTTCTTAACATACTGTATATATGTACTTGCCTAATTCTTTATATAAAAAAATAAGTTAAAGTTAACTTCTATAATTAGGTATGTTTAGGGAACTGACAAATTGAACTTTTTTTGGACTCCGTAGCTTTTCATCTTTTGGAGTCTGCGGTCCGCTTTACCTGTCTAACAGCTGATTATGGCTAAACTTCGATATTTTCCGTGAAGTAACTGCCGTCTGACCTCCACAACGCGAAGGCGATATCTAAGCATTGCAATTAAATCAATTGTTAGACTTTTGAGGGCTCCAACAATCAGTAACGACTGCCACTAGATGTTCGTATGGCAACCAGGACCAACGGCTTAACGTGCTTTGCGAGGCACGACCAGACCAATAGAAATATTCATATTCATGCATATAAATATTTACGCTACGCCACGGAAAACGGCCATGGTCTAAATTGTAACCGAAAATAAATCAAAAGAAAAGGTTTTACTATTTTATTCATTGTACTTCATCATCACAGCAACTTAGATTAGAAGCTTACCAGACAAGTCTACCTGTTGGAAACAGATACCCACCTTGATCCATGATGTTCAATCGATCAATCCCGAAGGTCACGCTCATTTGACAATGTAACAGAGAGTACGCATCCATCTTGTTTTTTATCTTACAGAAATGCCGCCATATGTCAGATGGAGATAAGAAGTTTAAATGTTATGAGAATTAGTTTTTTCCTGTTTTGAAGCTTGTAAATGTTTGTTAGCAGTTATTTATTTATTTATTTATTAGGTTAGCCAACAGTTATGTACCTACACTATTACATTTATGGAGTAAACTTTTACAAAAAAATACATTTGTAAGTGTAATAATTACTTACTGGCTAACACAACATGCACAAAAAACGGTTAACATTTAAACAACGATTTTAAATTAAACAGTACAACAAGAAGTATCATCATCATCATCATCATCAACCTTTATCGTCCCACTGCTGGGTACAGGTCTCCTCTCATACAGAGAAGGATTGAGCGTAATCACCACGCTTGCTCAATGCGGGTTGGCGATTTCAAACTTAAAGTGCAGGTTTCCTCAAGATGTTTTCCAAAAGTCCAGAAAGTACATACAACTTTAGAAAAGTTACATTGGTACACTTGCCTGACCTGGAATCGAACCCACGCAGTCATACTTAAGAGGCTGGTGTTTTAACCACTAGGCCACCACGACTTCGACTTCAATAAGAAGTATTAATTAACAAAATAGTAAAAACAGGATTATATTAATTATAGCAAGTAAATTAATTAATTCATTCTTAACATTATTATACAATTATTATGACTTAAATTTATTTTATTCTAAGAAGCCCTCAGAACACAATTGAAGAATTGATTTAATAAATTTTCCGATGCTGTCATGGGGTATATCGATTACGTCAACGCAGTTTTTAAGTGTCGAACTCCGTGGCGCAGCAGTCAACATGCCTGCCTGCGACGTGGAGGCCCCGGGTTCGATCCCCGCCCAGGTCATGATGGAAAACGACCTTTTCCTGATTGGCCTGGGTCTTGGATGTTTATCTATATATGTATCTAATATAAATATAGTATCGTTGAGTTAGTATCCCATAACACAAGTCTCGAACTTACTTTGGGGCTAGCTCAATCTGTGTGATTTGTCTGTAAAAAAAAAAAAAAATATCTTGCATAAACGGGGAATAGCCGAGATTGCACCAAGGACGGTTCTACGCAGAGGTAGATAAAGGGGGGTAAAGTTACCACGTGGGAGTCTAGTAGGGGCGCGAAATCTAAAAAGGCCAAGCAATGTTGGGCTGTCAATTTCATTTCTGATCACTTTGTTATACTTGGATGTTCAACAAAAGAAGGCGTGTTTGACTTTGTACTAGTATAAAAAAGTATTGTTGCAACGAAGAAATTAATACTTAATGTAACCATAAAACAAATCTACAGAGATTTGCTTTATGGTTATATTAAGTATTAACTGCCGTTCCTTTTTTCCTAATGCGAATTATTTCTTTCTCCTTCGCCATACTATTTCATGTATAGGTTGTCTGATAAAGATCGCTCGTTTGTGAATCTAGTAAGAAGTACTTATTTACTCATATATAAGGTGTTAAAAATATTGGATAAATGTGGTAGTTCGAGGAAATGTGCTAATTATATTTGTAAAATGTCACTGACATGTTTTGAGGTTAAAACAAGAAAAAAAGTACTTTTATATCCAGTATTTTAATTTTGCTCGAAGTTTGCTATAGGTTTTACAAAAATCAGTTGGATTGCCAGTCACTGGATGACACTGCTCCTCACTGAAACAATAGACGAGATTGGTTCAATCCTTCAGTACAATATGAATTCCGTAGAAGTACCATATCCGTGACGAAAGCTATCGATACGGACAATCGACGTTATCACAGTGGAACGATCCGGACTCCGGAACGATTCGTGAAAATTCCGAAACAAAAAGTCGCACTTTTTTTCGCGATGATACCTTATTTTCGTGAAGAAGCTATTCATTCGGAAAGATTATGTCAAACACCTCTGCAACAAGCTTTGACAGCCTCCGTGGAGTAGCGGTGGCAAACGCGGCCGCAAAGAGGCGTTGTTTCGATCCCCGCGCAGTGCAAATATTTGTATGCATGAATATGAATATTTGCACTGGTCTGGTCGTGCCTCGGAAACCACGTTAAGCCGTTGGTCACAGTTACCATACGAACATCTAGTGGCAGTCGTTATGGCCCTACTTTTCATAATGTATCCTTGGAGTGTACCGACCGCCTACAGCTTTTGGGAGTTAAGATTTCCTCGAACCTTAACTTTGGGCGGTGGCTGCCAGAAAACTAGGCGTAATTGCGAAGGTACTTCACACCAAGGCAGCTTCTAATTTTATACAAAGCACAGGTCCGCTCGTGTGTGGAGTACTGCAGCCACATTTGGGCTGGTGCTGCGAAATATCACCTTGCCACTTTGGATTCGGTGGAGAGGCGTGCGAAGAGGCTGATTGGCGACCCAGACTTATCTCGAAACGGTCTCCAAAGCCTGGAGCACAGGCGTAGAGTAGCCAGCCTTTCGGTCTTCTATAGCTACTAACTAACTAGATGAAGCCGGCATTTCCTAACTGACTACCTCTGAGAAGAAATAGCCAAAACAAACTCAGGGATCATCGTCTTTTTTCAAGTCCAGACATTAAAAATGATAATGTTTACAATAATTTAAGTAATAATTATACATATTGCTTAATAACAATGCTTAGCAGAGCGAGCAGCTCAGTCCCAAGCTTTTTTGTCTTCTAAATAATCTGTGATTTTATAATAATACCCCTTTTTACAAAGTTTGGCCTTTATTTAGCTTTTAAATCGTTTAATGGGTAAGTCGGTATATAAAGATGGATTCCCATCCGCAGACTAACCGCATAACCGTAGTTTAGCTTAATCGATCAACTTCTCAATCTACCACCCACCGCCCACCAGACAAAGTCTTGCCGCCAAGCGATTCCTCGTGTTTCGAGGTTGGGTCTGAGCAGTTGTGTTGCGATGTGTGCCGGTTATGATGCGCCAAATGCTGTTGTGTCTGGAGTTTGGTCGTGAAGGGTCTCCAGATCAACCCTTGCGCAGCATCGTTGGTCGTGTTGTTGGGTTTAACATTGCATCACCTTTTTTTTTTTTTTCCCGGGGTGGAAATCCTCATAGGATGCCCGCCGCCCTGGGGTGGGCGACGGGGTATGTCAGACTTTTACTGACTAAAACCACCCCGGTGTGTCTTCTATCACGAGCGCGCGTGGGGCCGCGGGAGTCTAAATTCTTCCACGGCCCCACCCTCAAGCTGGCCCGGTCTGTCCGGGCCTCGTCTCCTGCACGGGGTAGTGGGGTGTTAAACTACCCCGTGCATCGCCTCAACGGCGCGCGCCGACACTCGCGCGCGCCTCCGCCTCGGGGTCCATCAATGGGGGGCGGGGACTTCCCCATGTCCCTCGCCCCTGGACCCAATCATGGGGGGCGGAAGAGGGCGTTATCCGCCCTTCCTCGGCGCCCGGTGCGTCTTCTGCGGCCCGGGAAGGGAGTTGATATCTCCCTCTCCCGTTCCGCAGCTTCCTTCTGCGACATCACGTCTTCGCAGAAGGACACCACCGCGTCCCACGACTCTGAGCTGCCGACCATCCTCCGCACTACTGCCGGCAGCGTCAGGTCGCCTCCTACTTCATTTGTGAGGACACAGCGCTGCTCCTCCCAAGCTACACACTCGGAGAGCGTGTGCTGCGCCGTGTCCTCCCCGCATTGGACGCAGTGGTGGCACCGAGCGTCCGGCTCCCTGCCTTAGCGACGCAGGTACTTGCCGAAGCAGCCATGCCCCGACAGTACCTGCGTCACCCTGAACGACAGGGAGCCGTGCCTCCTCCCGAGCCAGTCGTCGAGTACTGGCCGGATCGCCTCGACGGTAGCGAGGCCGGCGGTAGGGCGCATAAGCCTCTGCCGCCAGTCCGCCACCAGGACCTGACGGAGCTCCTCTCGGCACAGCTCTATCTGCCGCTGCACCGGACTGGAGCCCCGTGTCCATTCTTCCTCGCACCATCGGTACAATGACGCGAGTACTTTCGCCTCTAGGTCCCAGGGCGGGGATCCGGCCAGGACGCAAGCCGCCTCGTAGGATATCGTGCGATACCCGCGGACGACCCTGACGGCCATCGCCCTCTGCGGCTTGCGCAGAATGGCGAGTGTTCCGGCCGTCAGGTCCATCGCCCACACAGGGGCCCCATACAGGGCCATGGACCGCACGATTCCCACGTACAACCGCCTACAGGAGGCGCTCGGGCCCCCCATGTTGGGAAGCAACGTTGATAGTGCGCCCGCTGCACTCATCAGCTTGGGCGCCAGCCGCCGGAAGTGGGGTCCGAAATCCCACCGGCTGTCGAGCACCAATCCCAGGTACTTCATGGTGAACTCGACAGCTATGTGGGCCCCACTGACCACGATATGTGATCCCGGCGCCGGCGCACGCCGGGGGAAAACCATGGCCTCCGACTTGTCAAGGGCCACCTCCAGGCCCAGGCGCCGGATGCGGTTCACCACCTGTGACACCGCAGCCGTGGCTATCAACGTCGCTTCCCTGTAAGAGCTTCCCCGGGCAGTGACAAGCGTGTCGTCCGCATAACACGTCAAGTCGGCGCCCGACGGGAGCTCGCCTCTCAGCACCCAGTCGTAGCCGATGTTCCACAGGAGCGGTCCCAAGACCGATCCCTGTGGAACACCGCACGACATTTGGTGCCGATCGGCACCGTCACGTCCCCGATAGATGACGCATCTGTCCTCCAGATAAGCCCCTACTATGCGGCGGAGGTAGGGAGGCACCCGATGGTATTTCAGGGCCTCCCTAATACAGCTCCAGGGTCGCCCCAGCGTATGACAGGTGTCCAGTCTCTTACGTCAAGAGACGTTTGAGAGAGGGCACAGTAGCTGTCTGGAACGGGAGGTACACCGGCGGGGCCACGGCTGGGGTCACGCGGATGTTCTTCCCCGATGTGGTGCGCGCGCGCAAGGTCCTGAAGTGCCTCGACAGGACGTCTATCTGGGCGCAAATTTTGACTGGTCACGGCGGCTTCGCCGCGTACCTGCACAAGTTTAAATTGAAAGATAGTCCAGCCTGTGTGTGTGACACACAGGCATCTGAAACGGTTCAGCACCTATTATTTGAATGCCCGAGGCACAACCGCGACAGGTACGACCTGGAAATAAGTACTGGTAGAACATTGACGGAAATAACAATAGCTGACCTTATGGCGGACAAGCACTCCAGGCCGTACCTGGAGCGGTTTTGCCTCAAAGTGGCTAAAATGTGTATAGAACGAAACCGGACAAGGGCAGCACAGCCGAGCACTGTGCCGTCGGCAGGAATAGGATAAGTAACGCCAATGTATAGATATATTATAGAGATAAGTAGTATGTAAGTAATGATGTAAAAATGATAAAAAGAAAGAAAGATGACAAAAGAAAATAGACTTGGGAAAAGAATACCCCAAAAGAAAAGACAAGGCAGAAGCCGCAAAAAATATAGCGGAAAAAAAAGACAAAAGAAGGACATATACACTGGCAAAAAAGAATTCTTGCCAAGCAAGAAGAGAATGACGGCACAATTTAAAAAAAAAAAAAAAAAAAAAAAAATACTGCTCCAGGGTAGGGTGTTGAAGGCGTTGGAAATGTCTAAAGACACCGCCAACACCACCCCACCCCGGGACACCGTATCCTCCGCCAGGGCTCTGACGCGCATGATGGCGTCTATGGTGGAGCGCCCCCGACGAAAGCCGAACTGTTTGTCGTCCAGGTTCGGCCCCTCTCCGCACAAGTGGCCGACGAGGCGATCTGCGATTATGCGCTCAAAAAGTTTGCCCGCCTCGTCGAGCAGCACTATGGGCCGATACGCGGACGGCGAGTCCGCGGGGCGCCCCTCCTTCCTGAGCAGGACCAGCTTCCCCTCCTTCCACACACTGGGAAACTGACCCTGCTCGAAGCATGCCGTGAAGAGCCCCCTCAGCTGGGGCTCTAGCTCCTTCAGAGCAAGGACGAGAGCTCGGCCAGGAACTCCGTCGGGTCCGGGCGCTTTATTCTTGGCCCGGAGCCGCGACACGGCCGCTCCCGTCTCTGCTTGCGTCACCACGGGGACATCGGTGCCCTCTTCTTCTGGAGAGTCTGTGGCTGAGGGTGAAACCATCGCCGGGGGAACATGTCCCACCCGCTCAGGGATGAGGGTGGATACCACCGCCTCCAGCAGCTGGGGTTGCATACTTTGCACCAGTGGGGGCGCCCAGGGACGCAACTTGCCCCGTACCCAACGGTAGGGGCGCCCCCACGGGTCCCGATCTAGGGACCCCAGCAGCTCTTCCCTGGCTCGCGACTTGGAGTCGCCGATGGCCAGCCACAGAGTCTCCTGGGCCGCGCGGTACACCCCATACCGCGCGGCCTCCTCGACGGGATCCCGTCGACGTCGTCTCCGGTAGCGCGTGTACTGGCGGCGAGCCGCGACGCACTCGACGCGCAACCGCGCAATGTCGTAGCTCCACCAGTACACGTTCCGCCTTGCGGACTGTTGGCGGACGCGGAGCATGGACGCGTCGCAGATCTGCGTCATCGCCCCGCGAAACCGCAGCGCCTCCGCTTCGACGTCGACGGGGCCGTCCGTCGCCGACTCCCAAATCCAGGACTGGACTATGGCAGCTTCCTCGAGTAGTTCCCTGTCGAGGCGCTTAAGCGCCCAGCGCGGGCCGTCGTTAAACGGAGCTCTTGGATGGCGGCCGCTCGCGGTCTGGGCGGTGACGTCGAACCGGATATACCGATGGTCCGACAGCGTATCCACCTCCACGGCGACACGCCAGTCACGGACACGGCTGGCGACAGAGGGGCTAGCGAAAGTAACGTCTACTATCGACCCGCCCCGCTGCCGCACGCACGTGTATACCGAACCCCGATTCAGGACGACCAGGCCGGTCATCACTACCCACTCCGCCAGCACCTCGCCCCGAGGGTCAGTGACCGGAGATCCCCACGCCGATGACTTGGCGTTGAGATCCCCGAGCACCAGAACGGGACGAGGGTGATAGCGGCCTACGACGGTGCCCAACTGAAATGAAATGAAATGAAATGAAATGAAATGAAATCGTTTATTAAGCAAGTAGGATCACCGATCACTTCTACACGTCATATGTTTTTTTTTTCTTCTTTTTTTTTTTTTTTTAAACTAGATGAAGCCGGCATTTCCTAACTGACTACCTCTGAGAAGAAATAGCCGAAACAAACTCAGGGATCATCGTCTTTTTTAAAGTCCAGACATTAAAAATGAAAATGTTTACAATAATTTACGTTATAATTACGCATATTGCTTAATAACAATGCTTAACAGAGCGAGCAGCTCAGTCCCAAGCCTCTCTATCCTCTAAATAATCTGAGATTTTATAATACCCCTTTTTGCAAAGTTTGGCCTTTATATAGGTTTTATATCGTTTAATGGGTAAGTTTCGAATGTCCATGGGAAGCTTGTTGTAAAAGTGTATACATTGACCCATGAACGAGTTGCCTACTCTGTGGAGACGAGTGTGATGTACAGCAAGATTGTGTTTGCTCCTGGTATTTATATTATGAATATCGCTTATTTTCTTAAAATTAGATATATTTTTATGTACATACATAAGATTTTCAAATATATATTGCGAAGCTACAGTCAGAATGTTCACCTCTCTGAATTTTTCTCTAAGAGAATCTCTAGGACCAAGGTTGTAAATGGCTCGAACAGCCCTTTTCTGTAAAACAAAGATGGTATTGATGTCCGCACAAGTTCCCCAGAGGAGAATCCCATAAGTCATAAGACTATGAAAATAACTAAAATAAACAATTCTGGCTGCATTCACATCAGTTATCTGTCTAATTTTCTTAACAGCATAAGCAGCAGAACTGAGTCTACCCGACAGCTTCTCAATGTGAGGACCCCATTGTAACTTGGAGTCAATGGTCAATCCAAGAAAAACTGTCGACTCGACAGGGATCAACTCTACTCCATTCAGTTGAACATTGGTACTTAACTGCCTGACATTTGGCGTAGAAAATTTAATGAATTTAGTTTTTTTTTCATTCAAAAGAAGGTTATTTACATTAAACCAATGGACAACTTTCGAAAGTGCATTGTTAACTTCGTCAAAATTTGCTAGCTGACGCTTGACTTTAAAAATAAGAGAAGTGTCATCCGCGAACAATACTATGTTGTGATTATCCCTCACGTGATGAGGTAAGTCATTAATATAAATTAAAAACAAGAAAGGACCTAGAATTGAGCCCTGCGGAACGCCCATGGTGACCTCAGATCCTGCAGATTTGTTGCCATTAACATCAACCCTCTGAATTCGATTATTCAGATAAGAAGTCAGAAGGTCGAGAGCTCTGTCCCTTAAACCATAATGGTACAATTTCCTAATAAGAGTATCATGATGTACGCAATCAAAGGCCTTGGACAAATCACAAAAAATACCAAGAGCATCTTGCGATTCCTCCCAGGCCTCAAATATGTTCTTTAGCAACGCCACGCCCGCATCGGTAGTTGAACGACCCTTTGTAAAACCAAATTGTTTCACGTGCAATAAATTATATAAGTTGAAGTGTCTCAACAACTGTTTCAAAATTAATTTTTCAAAAATTTTGCTCAAAGTTGGTAATATAGATATTGGCCGAAAATTCGTGGGATCAGTTGTACTACCAGATTTGAACAGTGGAATTACTTTGCTAAGTTTCATCAAATCAGGAAATATACCAGATGTGACACAAGAATTAAAAACAATTGCTAAGAAAGGTGCGATAACATCTATTATTGAAGCTACAGTATATACTGACAAACCCCAATGATCGGCAGTTTTTTTTACATCAAGATCCTTAAAAGATTCTATAATGTCTTTAGCAGTCGCAAACGTAAATTCAAAGTGTTTGTCACATTCTGGAACACATTCTTTTAGTATGGCGTAGGCTGAAGTGGAGGAAGAAGACAAAGTTTTTGTTGTTATTATTGGGATATTAGTAAAAAAATTCTCAAACTCAGTTGCTACCTCCAAGTCCGCCTTTATATCTTCATCGTTAATTTTAAGATGGAAATCGCGATTTTGTACTTTGGTTCTTCCAGTTTCAGAATTTATAATTTGCCAAGTTGTTTTGATTTTATTTCTAGAAGATTTTATTTTATTTTTAATGTGTATGGCTTTTGCTGAGGAACAGGCTCTCTTAAAAGTTTTTGAATATTTTTTAACGAATTCTTGAAAAGCTACATCATGGTTATATGTTTTTTCCTGATACAATTCATACATTTTTTCCCTGCTTTTATAAATACCTGGGGTTGCCCAGTCACTAAAGATAATGCGGTCGCTAACAGGCAATGTTTTTTTTGTGAAAACTTTCATAAATTCACAATTAATCAAGTTAAATAGTATACTATATGCATGATCCGGGTTGGTGTGATGAGGCAAGCCCGGTAGCTTTTCAATTAAATTATTTTTAAATTGTCCTAAACGATTTTCATTTACAGGAACAAAACTCACAAGTTTTCTTTGAGCTCTGACTTCACTCTTCTGAGGAAAAGTAACTAACTGGCCACAGTGATCAGAGTCTAACTCATTTATAATTAAATGGTCAGAAGGTCTTAGGTTAGTAAAGATGTTGTCTAAACAGGTGGCACTTGTGGCAGTTATTCTAGTCGGCTCAAAGAATCTTGCGTACAAATTATAGGACTTGAATAATGAGATAAATTCATTCACTGTAGCTGATTTCTCTAGAATATTAATGTTGAAGTCTCCACAGACAACAACTGTTTTGTTACTGTGACAAGTCTTTAATAAAACTTCCTCCATATATTTTCCAAAAATATCATAGGAAGCACATGGGGGCCTGTAGACACTTATTACAATGAACCGCTCGAGCTCGATGCAAGCAATTTCAATAACTCGCTCAACAGAGAGGCTTACAATATCAGCCCGTTCTTTAAATTTGATATTGTTGCGAACAATTATTAGGGAGCCACCCCTTATCATATTCACTCTGCTGAATGAGCTACCAATCTGATGGTTATTAAAGCTGAACATGAACTGATGGGCTTTTAACCAATGTTCAGTAAGACAAACAATATCAATATAACTACAGTTCATGAACAACTCCAATTCTAATTGTTTATTTATCACACCCTGTATATTAACTCAACAAGGAACCCCTCGAAGTCGGCGAGACTCTTGTTGGGGGAGAAATACGCCCCCACGATGACGATGCCGTCCGTGACCGCAGCAACCCAGCCGCGGCCCCGAGACGGGTCGATCAGAGTCCCACCAATAATGGCCACCAAGCCGTCAATGCATCCCAGCCAGTCGTCACGGGCAGGGATGAAATACGGCTCGGCGACCACAGCCACTTGGATCGACCACTGCGCCATGCTCTGGAACAAAAGATCCTGAGCTGTGACGCAGTGATTGATGTTGCCCTGGAGGAAACGGAGCTGTGCCATTATTGACACTCCATTCCCTCGGCAACGGTCCTGGGCCGGAAGTCGGCCGCGGAGCTGTTAGCCTGCGGGGGAGGCGAGATTTCCCCGGCAGGCTTAGAGCTCCTCTTCTTCTTCCTGGTGGCCTTCTTGCTGGCAGGCGTGCCACAGGCCCCTCCGCCCACTCTATGTCCCGCTGGCTTCCCTGCAGCCGAACATAAGCTGCTGTTGAGCGCCGCGGAACACTGGGTCGCCTTGTGGCCGGGCTGACCGCAGCGATAGCAAAGATCGCTACGGTCAACCTCAGCGGTGCACTTGGCCCGGACGTGCCCCTTCTCCAGGCACCGGAAGCACCGCAAAGCCCGGGGCTGCAGGAGTTTAACTCTCGCTGCAACCCAGCCTACCAGCACTCTGCCACTTGCGGCGATTTTATTCGCCGACGCCACAGGGCACCGAACCCAGACCGCGCCGAGTCCGGTGGCGTCGGTGCGAATATCGCCGGCCCGCACCTTGTCCGGCGGACACTCTCCGCTTCGGGCAACGGCCGCCACCACCTCCTCGGAAGTCACGGACTCGTCCAGGGCGGCAATCCGCACCTCTGCGGTTTTAACCGGCCTGGAAATCCGGACGTCCTCGGGGTTGAGGACCTCCCTCAACTTGGCGGCCAGAGCGTCCGCCTTCTCGGCATTGCCGCTCGCAGCACCAGCTACCTCAAACAGCTGCGCACCTGTGGCAGCATGTCTTATGGTGACGGCCTTGGCCTCGGTAAGGACCGAGCCGTACGTCACGCCGCGCTCCGCAGCGCCACGCTGAAGCGTGAGCGTCACAGCCTCGGAACGCGGGGCACGCACAGCCGGTCCTTTGCGACCGCGTTTGCGACCGCCTTTGCCAGTCCGCCGCGCAGCCTCCGGAGCCTCCTTTGTGATTTTACCGGAGGCACGCGCCGGTGCTGCTGAGGCCGCCTTGGCGGCCTTAGCAGCTTTGCGGGCCTTCTTACGACCCACGACTGTCGCCCAGGTCTCACCCTTAGACCCGGCAGTCGTGGGCTCCTCGCCCTCTGGAGCTCGCCGAGGCGCAGTTCCCGGCGTTCCCTCAGCCCTACGCCGTTTGTCGGCCGCTAGGGGCGGGCGGAGGTTTTCCTCAGGGAGGCGCCGGGAATGCGCCTCGAGTTGGGCTTTGACCATGCTCCCGCACTGGAGCATGCACATACGGACGATGCGCTCAAGGCACGATGCGCTCAGCTCATCATCCGTACGTGCCGGTCTTGGTGCGGGAGCTGGAGCCACTTCGGGAGCGGCATCGGTGGGCGTGTGTCGCTGCTGCTGCTCGCTCAGTGCAGCGACTTGTCGCCGGAGGTCCTCCAGATCATCACGGAGGTGGTTGTTTTCCTCCTGCAACTTTACGACCTCGTCTGAGGTCGTCGTGTTGAGGAGGGTGCCAACCGCCTCCCTGATGTCCGCGGCAGCCTCCTTGAGACCGCGAATAAAGGTGCTCTTTAGGTTGCCAGATTTTGTGGCAACCTTAAGGACCAGGTCCACCCCATCCAAGGCCAGCCGACTAAGGGCCACCGCCGACGGTTGCCCCCCTTCCGCCGATAGAGCAGCGCGTCGCTCTCGAGCGCGTCGGGCCATTTCCGACACTTCGTCGGCCGCGACGGCTTTGCGCTGCTCCCTCCTGGCGGCGTTGAGCTCCGCCTTCGACCTCCCCAGCGAGGCGCAGCTCTCGCCACCAGGGTCCTCTGAAGTGACCCCCATGTCACTTTCTGCTTCGCTGGCCGCCGGGGTACGCACGAACCTACCCTGTCCGTCCCTCCGCGGCCGCGAAGCAGTAACTCCCCTGGAGTTTTGCCGACCTCTCCTCGCAGTCGGCACCTTCGGGGCTGGTAGGCCCTCCTCCTCAGAGGTCAGCTCCGCCGACCCACCTGCCTTCTGAGCAGGGTCGCGTGGTCGCTTCCTTACGGAAGCCGGTCCACGCGGCCCCTCATCAATATTGTCCGCATTTCTTGCATCCATCATCGCATCGCTTCCAGTAGCAATAACGTTAGCAGGGGCCTGGTCGCCTACCCCTGCGCGTTCTTCGGTAACCAATTTACCACTCGCAGGCCCGGAAACCTGCGAGCGCCGGGCGTCAGCCGGATCGCATGACAAAACATTATCCGTATTCTCCATTTTCATTTACGATATTGGGTAGTACGTAACATTGCATCACCTCGCTCAACTGCCGTCTTCCTTCTTATTCACTGAGTTTTTTTTTTGAGTTAATAGCCTTAATAAACTAAGTACCTCGCGCGCTTTATCATCAACGATTGGTCTCTGCATACCATCAGGCGGGATTGCGTTCAAGTACTAGGTAGTTTATAATTTATAAACAACAAAAGCTGTTATAATTTACCCGTGAGCTCCTCTCTCAATCGATAACCATAATACCTTATAAGATCAAAGATACTAAATTCATAAATGTTTGATTTCGCATAATGCATAAAATTAAAACCTTTCACTTTCCAATCTTGACGTACCGGCAGCGATCACTTTAATAATAAACAGAACATTACTCCGGCGCAATTATTTAAAGGAAGTTGATTTTCCAATAATAAGAGTAATTTGTGCGTCCGTTTCCATAAACTAACATTAGGCTTATAATAGTAAATAATCTTGATGTACTAATGGCCTCCAGATTGTCAACTATGATGGGTAATGTCTGAAGTTCGACGAACTTCGTTAGGCCGGATACACATTACACATAGCAACTAAAAACTTTTAGTAAATTAGGCATTTTGAACGCTTTAACAACGTTGTTCACGAGGGACTTGTGAATAATAAACCCGAAGCCACCCTGGGACAGCCGGTCGCCTTCCAGGAAAAAGAGCAAGTTGCCGAATTTCAGGATTATCGAGTCCTCTCCCTCTCTTCGGACTTCAGACAACCCCACAATGCCCCAGCATAACCGGCTCAATTCTTCCTCCAGTTCGACAATCTTCTCATCAGTCCTTAGTGTGAGCGTGTTAAATGTTGCCAGGGCCTAACGTCGTCGTTGATGGTGGTAGCCGGATCTCTGTCGGAGATTCTTATCACCCCTGCTCTGCCGTAACCGAGTCCGCTACCGTAGACTGGAATAGTGGAGCTGTCGGGGACTAGGGGCCTGTGCCGTGTTGTGCCCATCTCATTGGGGTTTCCATAATCCCCACGCTTGGCAGGCGGATTGGGGATCGCAGTAATTTGGTATTCCACAGGAGAATCGCTGCTGCCCGCTTCCCTGGTGAGTGTTCCCTTAGTCGCCTCTTACGACACCCACGGGAGGATATGGGTTGGTACTATTCTAAGCCCGGTACCAAACGGATAACATTCAACGCCGGAGGTTTTTTTTTTTATTTATAATACAATTGCACTGCACTTCCAGTTCTTCAGTACTTCGGTGTATCCAAAGCGCACAGTAAGCCAACAACATATCATTTAACTAAAAAAACTTCGTTCAAACATTTAACATAATCTAGTTTTGCTGCTATACAAAAAATAATGATCAAAATCGCTTCATAAACGACGAATTTATCCGTCAACAAACATAAAAAATCATATATACGGTTTAATTGAGTATCCCCCTCCTTTTTGAAGTCGGTTAAAATATATATCAACTTCAGAGTCTTGAGTAATTAGAGCGTTCAGCAGATTGATTGCCTAGCTTGTGGGAGCATAACGAGCAGTTTGGGCACAGGTGCGAGACATCCGCAGACGGTCCGGAGCAAATAAAGAACAGCGAGCTGGTGTAGTCGCGTCTTCGATCTTATTCATCATCATCATCAACCTTTTTATCGTCCCACTGCCGGGCACAGAACAGTAGGCCTAGTATGAGTTTTCATTACGAAACTCGTTCGTCGATATCGAGCGCGTTTGACTCAGCGATTGGCCCGCTTCAAGGTCGTAAGAACTCTCAACCAATGAGAGCGCCAAACGCGCTCGATATCGGTGGATCGAGTTTCGTATTGAAAACTCATACTAGGCCTACTGCTCTCATACAGAGAAGGATTGAGCGTAATCACCACGCTTGCTCAATGCAGGTTGGCGATTTCAGACTTAAAGTCCAGGTTTCTTCAAGATGTTTTCCTTCACCTTCAGTCATTGGTGTCCAAGATACACTTAAAAAGTACATATAACTTCAGAAAAGTTACATTGGTACTTGCCTGACTTGGAATATAACCCACTCATACTTGAGAGGCTGTTGTTTTAACCACTAGGCCACCACGACATTCCATCTTATTATTGAGCAATAAATAGCAGTGCACCAAAAGCACACACTTACGTCTCAGCTCTCACGTGTTGAGTACCATCATTCCCGCAACATAGAGAGACGGATACTGGCGTGACTAGAATGGGCTTTTTTTATAGCCGTAAGCCCAAGGCCTTTTGCGTCATTAACCGATCTATCCAAATCATAAGGCCGCACGAGATTTCTCCGCAGAAGATGATATGAAGAACTGCTAGATCAAGGGGACGTAGGAATGAGATGGAGGTTTAGTTACGGAACACGCTCTGACGCTGTCGTAGCTCGATAGATTCACTCTTCACGCTTCACGTATGTAGTTTCTGGTTATATAGGCGCACATTCACTCCCGGCCGGGGTTTTGTTTGTTTTTCCACAATTAAATCCAGTTCAGACACGATTTTAATTAGTTTTACGGCACGAGTTATTAAGGCCCCATGCTCAGCGGCGCTTGAGATGCACACATTGGTAGAAGCACAGTCCGCCCGGTAGGTAGCGGCGTAAGGATTTAGAATTAAGGACCGGGGTAACAGGAAATAGCAAGCTCAACCAGATACAAAGAGGGATAATACCCGTACATTTTTTAGATAGGTAGTACAAGCTTGTAGCGGTACCTACAACGCTATAGTCTGTCTATAAAGTCGTGAAAATGGATCTTTCTGAAACTAACAACTTTAAAAGTAGGGCAACACTAAATCTTAGTAAATACAAGTACATGGAATGTCATCGTAGGTCATCGATTTGTTTTGTGACTTGTTATTTATTGAAATATGTATTAATTTTCAATTCTATTTAAACAAAATATCCAAGAAATGTGTTAAATATGAGAAAAACAAACCGAAGTGGAGCTCGGGAAATTATTTTTAAAGTTTATCATCAATGTTGTTAGTACATCAAACTGAACAAATTTTATCAAATATGGATGATATTTTTATGCTTGAACAGTTGCTAAAACAGTTATGTAATCATGGTACTATTTGTTTGTATCTACTAGAAGTTTCAAATTTACTAAGTAAACGATTTTAAGACTAAAATAAGGATTGTTTACTTTGCGCATTTATAGGTTAGAATGCAAGTATGAGTAGACCATATTGTAGTGCGTTTTGATATTTTAGGTTATTTAATTTACCGCTGATTTTACAAATGAATTATATCCTGTTGGAAATTAAATTTAGTGCTATTCATCATCTGATAGAAATGACGTATTATTATTTTCAATCTTTCAGGAAAATGTGAGAGTAAACCCTTTATCAAGATATAAATGAGTTAGTTATTCGCTTAAGTGAAGATAGCAGGCTGATGACAGCAGCAGCGGAAACGTTGTTAGTGACGCAGCTGACAATGAAAATACTTTTTTACGAAGAATATTTAGAATCAGATGATGAAAGCAATTATTACGTTTTGGAATATTTTCATTAGTAAAATCACGTTAAAGTATATAATAATAAATATGTATGATTTAATTTTTTCTTTTACTCATTTTATTTGATCGCCAGAGACCATAGATTTGTGTTTCCAATAAAACCAGTTTTGCTTCTAGTACAAAATAATGTGCTAGTATCAAAATGATTTCAATCACATAAACAGGGTTGCTATATGCACGACCGTAGCGCCCTCATTTATTTTCACGAATTTATAGACGGACTACACATGCGAACAACGTGTCATACTGACATCACGTAAATCCTGCATGTCGCAAGCAGAGTTTACTGTGCAACTAGCACGTACACAAGTTCGCGACATCAACCCGTGGGCAAGTGCCCGTCAGACATAACATCCGTCTCCGGTCTGAGGATCCTCCCTTTTTTACCAAGTAAAATTTTTAGGATCGAATCATCCCCGACTATTTTGTCTTACAAACTATACAAGCACATCTACATAAAACATTAAGTATTTGTAGCGTATCATGTAGGGCTAATAGACGTAAATGATCCTGTATAAGTCCCCTTTTATACATTGATTAGTGATTAGGGGACTTCATACATGTCCTGCGAAATTTCCAGGGGGACAGCTGCCCCACCTAAACCCAAAGGGTACGTCCATGCACTTGTCTACCAAATTTTAATCAAATCCTATCAGTAGTTGTTGCGTGATCGTGCAATAAACATACATCCATACAAATTTTCATTTGTGTAATATTTTAGGTAGGATGGATCTACTCTTACTAAACGTAACTATTACTTATTAGAACCAAACAGATAAAGACGGAGCTACACAGGATGAATAGCGCTATCCCTTTTTCAGAACGACTAGGTATGTATGTGTCTTTTGAGGCCCTAACTTCAGAAACAACCTAGCACGTCATTCAGCGGTAAAATACGGACGCTATGTGGCGGCCACCGCAGTTTTACGAGACCCTTAACACACGCTGTTATATTCTCGTCTTTACGCAATATTCTTCATCCATAAGCTTCGTCAGTTTAAATCTAAATTGGTTTTTATAATGACATGTGTTTTCAGTTTTTTTTCCGATGTCATCAAACACTGAAAACGATTCGTCATCTAGTGTTAGCAACTGCAGTTTTTACAGAGAAGATGATTCTTGAAAATTACAGGTTTGTACAAAAACAGTTTCAATGTTTTGAAACTAGACGGGATTGTGGCCAAATAATATCAGTTGAAGTTAAGCTACGCTCACTGCAGCTGGTTCGTGAATGGACATACACGCTACATATCAAAACTTCTCCGTGGCTTGCTTAAGGCACATTTAGAATTTGGCCGCGGTTGTCATTTCCGGATCTTCAAGAGCCGTTACAGGTTATTAGAAAACCATAAGTCACTTATTAAGTCAAGCCTTACAAAGGGATGTCGTATTACCCATTAACTGGCTTGTGGAGAACAGATTGGCAGTAGCTTCATATTGGAATAAAGCTAGGCAGATGGTGATAATTTTAAACTAATGTTAAGGCGCTGTGATTTGGTGAACTGACAGGAAAGCTTAAATTTTTAAACGCAGTATTGATAAACTAACTTAAAGGTAACCCTTATAATCCTCAAAGGGTTCGACAGAGCTATACTTACTTAATAGTAACCCCAAAATTAATAATAATAATAAGGGCTTGATTCTGAAAACGGTACTTCTCGGCACGGCTCGCATTGCTAGCTCTTTTACCAACCGTGTCGTCTATTATGATGTTACTATCCCTTCATAACATATATACTTACTTACATCATTTCAGCCGAAAGACGTCCACTGTTGGACATAGGCCTCCCCCAAGGTTCTCCACGACGACCGGTCCTGCGCCTCCCGCATCCAGCGGTTTCCCGCGACCTTCACCAGGTCGTCAGTCCACCTTGTCGGGGGCCTACCCACGCTACGTCTTCCAGTGTGTGATCGCCACTCGAGAACCCGTCGGCCCCATCGGGCATCGGTCCTATGGGCAATGTGTCCAGCCCATTGCCACTTCAATGTTGCAATTCTTCAGGCTATGTCGGTTACTCTCGTTCTTCTGCGGATCTCCTCATTCTTGATTCGACCGCGCAGTGAAACCCTAAGCATAGCCCTCTCCATTGCCCTTTGAGTGACTTTGAGCCTTCTTATAAGGCCCATTGTTAGCGACCACGTCTCAATTCCATAAGTCATCACTGGCAACACACACTGGTCGAAGACTTTTGTCTTGAGACACTGTGGTATTTCGGACGAGAAGATTCTACGTAGCTTACTTACATACCTAGCTAATCAAGCAACTAGAGTGAACCCAAAGGCTGAAAACGGGACCCTATAACTATGACTTCACTGTCTGTTTAATCTGTCACCAGAATGCATCTCAATACTACTTCAACTCTTCAATGGCCTCTGTGGTTAGATACCACAATTTTGCCAATTACACATGTAACAAATTATAGAAATTCTTTAAAAATTTTATTTCACATTAATGGCGGATATCGCCAATGACAGTTGAAAAACCGGCCGCGTGAGCCGCCTACTAGGAGATTTGATGCAAAGCCATGACGTGGCCACTATGCCGCGATATTTCAATGTTCTTTATTCACTGAATGCACGTTTTACTAAACGCGTGATTTATGTCACGCGTTTTTATTTAGTAAACGACACTGTAAATAATTTTAAAAGTCCAACGAAAAATGCGCGTGACACTCATCTTGGCTTTCCTGTCAAAAAACCAGAATGTATCTCATAGGCCGTGTTCGCTAGAGAGCTGAAATTTTGACAGATACTGTATTTCTGTTACCACTATCACAAAAAAAATAAAGAGTTTTTTTGTTCAGGTAATTTTACGGTGATCTTCGTCGACGGGGAGGACGCCGGCCGCCGGACATTAAGGACCTCGAAGCCCATCGGCTTCTGATAGGGCCCGAACTCCCGACGATAGTGTGCAGCGTATGAGATAGACATGATCCATCAGTAAAAATGACATGTGATTTTACTATGGGGCCAGAGAGGGAAACAACCTGACCGCGTACCATGTTCAGATGCTCTCTTTTTCAGGTGCTTGAGCCGGCTGTCAACTTTTCGGCACCACGACTATTGGATCACTATGACTGTCCAACTCGCACTAGGCCGGTTTTATTAATAGTGGAAATACGAATGGGAACTTCATATTTCAATTACATTGAAAAATTAACTCGTTAATTAGTCCGCATTATTAAATCAAAGTTTGAAGGGGCTCTCGACAATATTGAAATGACAACAGCTGTACAAAAGCTTATTAATAAAAAAAAAAAGGTATCATGCGGGTCACTTATGTTAATACCCCTTGATGTTTTGATTTTTGAATAGAATAATTTATTTATTTAAAACTCCATGTAGGTAGTCACTAGGGGTAATAAAGGGGAAGCTCACTCCGACATCTAACTTCTGAAGCGTAAGAGACAATTTTTTGATCCGTAGTTAATTTAAGCAATTGTTAAAACTCAAATTGTTTGACGACACGATTGGTGCAGTGGCTGAGCGATCGACTGTTGCACCACGTGTCGTGGGTTCGATTCCCGCACGGAACAAATATTTGTGTGGCCTACAATTAATCAATAGTTAAACTTTTTGCAAAACATGTACTTGATTAATTATTAGTTTAACCAATAGTTAATTATTTATTAGTTTTAAATATAGATAGATAGAATACTCTTTATTATGTACACCATATAGATTACAGAACATAAATAAAAATATTTTACAAAGGGTGACACATTTAGTGGTTGGTGACACATTTTTTTCTCGGTGGTAGGCCATGATCGGCTGCCAGCAGAAGTTACCACCCACCAGACAAAGTCTTGCCGCCAAGCGATTCTTCGTGTTCCGGCGTGATGTCTGGTGAAGCCGTACGGAGGACGGGTCTGAGCAGTTGTGTTGTAAAGCTTGCCGGGTACGATGCGCCAAATGATGTTGTGTCGGGAGTTTGATCATGGTCCATTTCCAGATCAATTTCCCTCTGGCGTGGCATTATTGGCCGTGTTGTTGGGTTTATAAATTTGCATCACCTCGCTCAACTGCCGTCTTTCTTCCTATTCACTAAGTTTTTTAAGTGAATGGATTTAATAAACTAGCGCGCTTTACCATCAACGATTGCATCACTGCTTACCATCAGGTGGGATTGCAGTCAAGCGCTAGTTTATAATTATTAAAAAAATAAAATAGTAAAGGTAAGTATGCATATACACAAACGATAGAAACAAGTGCAATCGACGACACACATCTACGGTTGTTGTTGCGTCTGCCGTTGATGTGTGTCGCTCGTGTCATGGACGTACGCAGAAGAGCGGTAGAAGGGGGCAGCCCCCCTCCCCTCCTGAAAACTTGCAGAACATGTATGAACTCCCATAATTACTAATCAAAGAATAAACGGGGATTTATAGAGGATCATTTGCGTCTATTTGCCCTATACACTACACTATAAGTACCTACCTAATGTCTCATGTAGATGGGGTGTAAGAAAAAATTGCCGAGGATGATTAAACCCAAAAAATCTGACTCCCCCCAAAGGCCAGAAGCCGTTTACGCCCATGGCTCGTGTGTAGAATTACATCATCATCATCATTATCAACCTTTTTTATCGTCCCACTGCTGGGCACAGGTCTCCTCTCATACAGAGAAGGATTGAGCGTAATCGCCACGCTTGCTCAATGCGACTTGGCGATTTCAGACTTAAACTCCAGGTTTTCTCAAGATGTTTTCCTTCACCTTCAGTCATTGGTGTCCAAGATATACTTAGAAAGTACATATAACTTTAGAAAAGTTGCATTGGTACTTGCCTGACCTGGAATCGAACCCGCGCGCTCATACTTCAGAGGCTGGTGTTTTAATCACTAGGCCACCACCACGATGGGCTTGTGTAGTTTGTAAGAAAAAATAGCCGAGGATGATTAAACCCTAAAAATCTGACTCCAGAAGCCGGGTACGCCCATGGCTCGTGTGTAGGATTACATAGTCATAACTTATTGTTCTACTTAAAATCGATGACGAATGTGGATTAAAAACCCTTGATTACACTGATTGCATACCGAATGGGTGTAGTAATTATGAAGCGTGCTACAAGACTTTGTGCAACGAGAATCATAATACGACAATCGCATTAAGATGTTTACACATTCTCGCTAATCTACATTATACAGTATGTTAAGAAAACCCTGTCCGATCCATAAGGATAATAAAGGTTAGGTAAACAGATGACCAAATATAATATAAAACTTTACGTAATCATCATAGTACCAATACCAATGAATTTTGAAATAATCTTTTCTTCCCGCAAATTAATTCCTGAAATTTGGTAATTTTTAAAAAAGTGACAACACCGGTATTATTATGAGCGAATAGCGATGAGACCACGTGCCGCGTGACCTGCCGCCCGCCGCCCGCGGAAGGGTTCATAACGCACATTTATTAAGTTACCTCTTTTTGCGAAATAATATTAAATTTTTTAGGGGGATTTTTAATTAAGTTTAGCCTGGTTTTGTATCCATTAGTAGAATCAGTTATCGATACCTAACAACACCTTCACGGGTCGGACAGGGTTTTCTTAACATACTGTATGTGCCGTGGAATAGTGAACAAATGGAGGAATAATATGATAGACGCGGAAACAAATAGCGCTAAATGTAACGGGTGAATGTACTCTGTTATGTGTCACCGAGAAAGCCGCTTATCCAAAATGAAAACGTTAAATGGATTGCCTACGACGACGGCTGAAACCTCCCATAGCGGTTTTTGCGATTGAGACTGTCAGGTTGCTTACTTTTCTTATAAAAACATGTTAACAAAGTTTATTCCATTTTCTAATTACTCTTTGTTTTTCAGCAAATGCATCTTTTTGCCGCATAAATAGATTTATCTATCAATATTATTATGACAATGTTGTTTATATGTTAACTTTGTTTGCCGTTTTCTTGTGGTAAATAGTTGGTGACCACATAGTGACCTTGCTTGCATACACTTTACTCCATTGTTAACAGCAAATTGGCCACACGTCAAACCACAATCACTAATAATGCGAGAAAGGTAAAGTTTCCTTCAAACCTTTATAGTTAAGACTATGAAAGCAAAATCCTTGACTGATAAACGTAAACGTCTTTATGCTTACTTCGGGGGTATCGGTTAAAGTGAAAATGTGACATGCATTTTTTAATATGTTGGAAAGGTTAGGGAATAATTTAGTACAAACTGCTTTATTATATTTTAAAAATACTATCATTCATTTATGTAGTAAAATAAAATTTATTGCATAAAATATACAGGATGTATCTGACATCGTAACGCAAACTTCGCGAGAAGGCTACACCCCTTGCCATTAATAAAATTGTGATAGTCATTTATGTCGTTAATGAGCGGTTACAGAAATAACAGTGTCTAAAAAAATGTGTCGGCTCGGCCTTTGAACGTTGCAAGCGAGCCGCCGCGCGTGTTTGTGGGTATGACGTTGACCCCTGATGTGAACTCTATTAAATCAGGTGATAGGATAGTTTTTCGAGTTTTGTTCACATTGCCCTTTTTTGTGTAATTAGCGAATTCATTATTTTTTACTTTAAAATCTTATTGGGTTATAAAAGTATAGCAATTATAAACGGTTTAAAGTGGAAATAAACTGCATATTATTATTTTTTTAATCAGGAAAAAACCGACGTAAAATTCCACCTTTGGGGGGTTCAGAATCATGTACCTACTGGATCCATGGTACTCGTTTGTGCGTCGATATCAGAGACACCCTTTATTATGCGTATAAATTATTTTATTGTTCTATCATACACAAACATGACAATTTTAACGAGGTGCATACCTGGCTGTATTACAAACACACACAGACACACACACACACACTCGCGCAAGCGCCGTGCCCCACTTGAACGAAACAGAAGGAGCAGGTATATGTTTTCGTTGCGCGGTATAGAGAGAGGGGGATATTACTTCCTCTCCTACGCCGCGCAATCGGTCTCCTCTTAGGTACGAATGTTCGATCAAATCACATGTCAAGGTCAGAGTAATAATTTTTACCCCTACCAAAAAAATGCACTACCGCTAAAAAGTTTTCATTTCAAATATATAACAATAATCCCGCCTGCCGCTACAGCCCCGTAACCTGGACCCTATTTGTAATTCGTATGAAGCACGCTTAACACCATCAGTAGGCTAAATGTTAATCGATCAAGTTATGCTAAGCTTATCGCGGTTGGTTCGTCGAAGGATAATTTTAAGACCAAATTGCTTCGAATATTAGCCATTATTTGTCGTAAAAAGTTTTCTCTAGACCTTTTTAATGTGTACAGTACTAAGTACATTGTTTTGATAAATCTCGTAGGGTTCAGCCTGCGTTTGCAATTTAAGCGGAAAAAAATGTTATTATTTAAGACATCACATTAGACATCACTATTTAATGGATGTTATTATACATATCACAGACAGACAATCGTCCGACTAAGCGATTGGCTTCTTGGCTGGGACCATCGGGCACAAGAAAGAGAGGAGGTCCAACTACTCGATGGGTACACGACGTAGTGCAAGTGGCTATCGAGCAATGGATGAACGTGGCAGGTGACAGGGACTCTTGGCATTCTCTAGAGGAGGACTTCACCTCCAGCTAACGGGGGGTTCTTACTTCTTTTTTGCTCAAAAATACAGCAAACTTCTAACTATTAGTATTTAATCATGTTTATTAGTTTTATTGTTAATTCTGTAAGTGTATACAGTAAGAAAAAGGCTTTTTTATTTTATTTTATTTATTATTTATTTTATTGTACATATAAATCATCCTCTTCAATCACTCTATCTATTATAAAATAATATGTAGCGATAATGGATTAAAGACCTCCATGGGTTAAAGAAGAAGAAGAGGGTGTAATTATATTGTAACAAAAATAATCAATACACTTCATGTGAACTCCATTTTAAGGTCATCCAATGTTATCAACACATTGCATCCGCATCACATATTAGAAAAGACAACAAATATGTACATACATTTAATACACGATTTTTTTCTCGTGACTTAATGTTTATCTGGCACATGCCAACTTCTTAACAGAACGGTGGATAACGCGCGAATCATGCCTTAATGTTTGAGGACCTTGTTTCAATATCACGAGTCACGACTTTTAGTATTGTTAGGTAAAGTTATGTGGACATATTTTATTTATATGGAGAAATATTATAATCCGTTTTACTTTTAAATTACCATCATTTGCCTAGTCTGTTCCTAACTATTTTGGTATCAGCTTCTAATCTAATCTTTGTCGTCCTCCGTGACGCAGCGGTCAACACGCCCACCTGCGACGTGGAGGCCCTGGGTTCAATCCTCGGCCAGGTCATGATGGGAAACGATCTTGTCCTGATTGGCCTGGGTCTTGGATGTTTATCTATATATGTATCTATTATAAATACTATAGTATCAATGAGTTAGTACCCCATAACACAAGTCTCGAACTTACTTTGGGGCTAGCTCAATCTGTGTGATTTTTTTTTTTTTTTTTTATAAATTATAAACCAGCGCTTGACCGCAATCCCGCCTGATGGTAAGCAGTGACGCGATCGTTGATGGTAAAGCGCGCTAGTTTATTAAGAGCCTATTCACTCTAGCCTTGAAGACACTCAAATCGTAATGTGACGGAAACACCGACGCCGGCAAATTGTTCCAATCCCTCGATGTACGCGGTATAAAGGAGGAAGCAAAACGCTTCGTCCGGATCGCAGTGGTGTCAACAACGTAAGGGTGGAAACTCGCCGTACGACGGGTCGTCCGATGATGGAACGGAGATGGGGGAATTAAATCATGCAATTCCCTTGCACACTCACCAGAATGCATCCTATAGAAGACCGAAAGGCTGGCTACTCTACGCCTGTGCTCCAGGCTTTGGAGACCGTTTCGAGTTAAGTCTGGGTCGCCAATCAGCCTCTTCGCACGCCTCTCCACCGAATCCAAAGCGGCAAGGTGACATTTCGCAGCACCAGCCCAAATGTGGCTGCAGTACTCCACACACGAGCGGACCTGTGCTTTGTATAAAATTAGAAGCTGCCCTGGTGTGAAGTACCGCCGGACTTTCGCGATGACGCCTAGTTTTCTGGCAGCCACCCCGGCCTTGGACTCAATGAACCGCCCAAAGTTAAGGCTCGAGGAAATCTCAACTCCCAAAAGCTGAAGGCGGTCGGTACACTCCAAGGATACATTCTGAAAAGTAGGAGCCAAGGTAAACGGGCTCCTTTTGGCGGTGAAAAGACACGCCTGTGTTTTGGCGGCATTGAATGCTACAAGATTGGCATTGCCCCATTCGGAGACTGCCTGCAGTGCAGCACTCACACGCTCTACCATGGCCTCTCTTTCGGACCGGATAGTTTCCTTACTAGTTAATTTTAATCTGATTTAATTTAAATTTAATCTTCTTTCCTCCTTAATCTGATTTGCCCGTATATATTTATTATTATTCCCTTTATTTTTTAATACATACATATTGTTTTACATTTTTAAATACTTATATAAAAACATACAAAAACATTTCATCATTTCAGCCGAAAGACTTCCACTGCTGGACATAGGCCTCCCCCAAAGTTCTCCACGACGACCGGTTCTGCGCCTCCCGCATCCAGCGGTTTCCCGCGACCTTCACCAGGTCGTCAGTCCACCTTGTCGGGGGCCTACCCACGCTACGTCTTCCGGTGCGTGGTCGCCACTCGAGAACCCGTCGGCCCCATCGGGCATCGGTCCTACGGGCAATGTGTCCAGCCCACTGCCACTTTAGTGTTGCAATTCTTCGGGCTATGTCGGTTACTCTCGTTCTTCTGCGTATCTCCTCATTCCTGATTCGATCGCGCAGTGAAACCCCAAGCATAGCCCTCTTCATTGCCCTTTGAGTGACTTTGAGCCTTCTCATAAGGCCCATTGTTAGCGACCACGTCTCAATTCCATAAGTCATCACTGGCAACACACACTGGTCGAAGACTTTTGTCTTGAGACACTGCGGTATTTCCGAAGAGAAGATTCTTCGTAGCTTCCCGAAACATTTAAAAACATTTAAAAATATAAAAAATAGTATTCCACCGATGGCGGGAGCGGGGTCCAAGCTACCGGTGGTTAGGGCTCCAGAGCTAGGAACCTTCTCACGATGCGGGCTGCGGGCCGTATCGAGGAGTACTGCCTTTTGAATCTGGCCCTTGATCCAACTGCCTAACGAGAGCCTCAATAGATGTTGGTCGAGGCTCTTGGCTATCAAACCATTGGCCGATACGACAATCGGTACAATGACAGCCGAGTTCACATTCCACATGTCAACAACCTCGTGCGTCAAGTCGAGATATTTAATTTGTTTCTCTTTCTCAGCTTTCACGAGATTCCCGTCATGTGGAATAGTACCTAATATTATTTATTATTATTATTAATATTTTCTTGGTGGTAGGCCATAACATCGGCTGCCGGCAGAAGTTACCACCCACCAGAAAAGTGCCGCCAAACGATTCGTCGTGCTCCAGCATGATGTCTGGTGAAGCCAAACGGAGGAAGGGTCTGAGCAGTTGTGTTGCGATGTGTGCCGACAAAACATTTGACGCATCGTCGTCAAATGTTTTGTCGGGAGTTTGGTCGTGGAGGGTCTCCAGATCAATTTCCCTCTTGTTCAGCATCGCTGGTCGTGTTGTTGGGTTTAACATTGCATCACCTCGCTCAACTGCCGTCTTCTTTCCTATTCCCTCAGTTTATTTTAACTGAATAGGCTCTCAATAAACTAGCGCGCTTTACCATCAAAGATTGCATCACTGCTTACCATCAGGCGGGATTACGGTCAAGCACTAGTTACAATTGTTTAAAAAAAGAATACTCTTTATTCAGTACACCATGACCGGTTTATTTTTTATTGACACCATCACAGAGCGTTGCCGTCCCTACACTTCTTGCGTGGCAACAATCTTGTTAATTTTTTTTCTGCCAATTCGGTTTTTTCCGTTTTTGCTCTTTTGCGGCATTGGCTGTTATTTTTGGATCGCTCTTTATCCATATGTTTATATATATATATTGTCATTTTATTTTCACTGCATTTAATACTATATTATTGTCATCTATACATATTTTCTCTATACTTTTATTACATGACCGGATTTAGCTAAATATCAATAGTTTTCATGGAGCGATTACCTATCTGACCTCCACAACCCAGTTACTGGGTAATACGATACCTCTTGGTAAGTCTGGCGGTCTGACTTTCTGCCTTCTGACGACCCGTGACGACTGTCAAAGATCTACAAATGACAGCCAGGACCAGGCTTAACGTGCTTTTTGAGGCAAAGAGGGGTCTCGGTGTGTAAAGATCATCACCATCTTCATGATTTCAACTGAAAGACGTCTATTACTGAACATAGGCCTCCCCCAAGCATGTCCATGACGACCGGTCCTGCGCCTCCCGCATCCAGCGGATTCCCGCGATCTTACCGCGGTCGTTAGTTCACCTTGTCGGGGGCCTACTCAGGCTGCGTCTTCCTTCCGACAAGGTGGACCAACACCTGGTGAAGGTCGCGAGATGTAAAGATAATAAATAATAATTTTACAACCTTGAATCCTTAATTAACTGCATGCTCTTGGAATGCGAATCGGTGCTTTTATTAGTTTTTATTTCTCTAAAATCCTTAGCTTTGTCCAAGGAAATGTGTCTATTTTTTTTTTTTGTTTTTTAACCATATCTACCAGCGTGCAACTTTTAGGATAGATGCATGCTTGAATTGGCTACCACGCACCGGAAGACTCAGCGTGGGAAGACCCCTGACAAGGTGGACCGACGTCCTGGTGAAGGTTGCGGGAGACCGCTGGATGCGGGAGGCGCAGGACCGGTCGTCGTGAAGATCCTTGGGGGAGGCCTATGAGTACTGGACGTCTTTCGGCTGAAATAATGATGATGATGATGCACGTTTGAATTGGGATGGACGCATCTGCCGCATGTTATAGACAATCAATGGGCCAAACCCAGGAACCAGTCGGTAATGGCAAACAACATTGCGGCAATTCAAAACGATGTTATTGGCATGAGCTGTACTCCTTTCATTAAGATCGATCCATTGCAGCTGTAGACAGAGATAGGTGGACAGAAAGTATGGCAGCCTTTGCCCAGTGGGGCATCAACGGCTAATGCAAAAGATAAGCAATGAAATCAAAACAAAGGATCCTAGGACCTTTATGTTTATTGTTTCGTGTCGGTTTAACAATAAGTATTAGATTATTGGCACCAAATTTCTTGTTCACACACTAAACTAATTTTAAGTTAAATGCATATCTTTCTTTCCATTTCGTAAGAAAAGAATAGAAGGTAACATTTCAATAAAATTAAGATACTCCATAGACAGTTTAGACTAAAACCAGTTTACATTAGTACTGTCATTTACACTTAACCTAAAATTAGTTTAGTTTGACAAGAGAATCGACGCCATTGTTAATGCTCTTGGGAGGGTAGTTTACGTAAAATTTATAAAGTATTTGATGGTTTTATGGCCGCAATTAATCTGTGGCTCTCCACCGTGTATAAAATGTAATCACTGCCTCATCTATAATCAAAGTTGACGAGACTGTTTCGGCAATCTAAATCTGTTTGATGGACAGTAACATGGCAATGTGGCTTTTTAAGTATTGTCAAAGATTTATGATTGATCAGCGCCAAACCAAACCTACATACATATATCTTAGTTTTTGTAATCGACATAGTTGTCCTTCTTTCTAGCAGTGATTTGAATAGTGACTGGTCACGGGTCCAGGACAAGAGAAAAGGAGAGTAAGAAAGAATAGTGTCTGCCTTGGAACCGACCTATAACTTATAGGTTGGTTCCAAGGCAGACACTATTATATTTTAGCGATACCTACAAACGCCACATGGAACAACGCGTCATACTGACGTCACACGAATTTTACATCTCGCAATCAGAGTTTACCGTGCAACTAGCATATATACAACTTCCCAATTTCAAAAATAATTGCAACAAATCAAATAGAGGTTATTAGTGGTAAGAATGTGACCTACTTAGGTTATAAGCTAGAAAATGTAAGCAAATAGGAATAATAATAAAAAAGTTAAATTTATTAGAAATAAGAAGTAAACTGTCACCTAAAGACCAGTAGAATAAGTAGATTATATGAATTTGTCAGTATATAAGATGTAAGAAATATGAAATAAATAAATAAAGATAAATAAGAAGACGGGCTAACCGCAAAGCCAAAAAAAAAAACACAGCTTAGAAAATCCACCCCAATCCTGCACTAAAATCCTGGAAATTACATCTGGGGAGATCATGTAGGATAGCTCATAATGCCCTGTGATGGCGGGTATATAAAAAAAAAAAAAAAAAAAACTTCCCAATTTCAACGGTCGGGCAAGTGCCCGCCAGACATGACACCCGTCTGGTCGGAAGATCCTTCCTTTTATATGGAGGATGAGTGAACTTTACTCCCTGTTCCTCATGCCTCCACAATATGTATAAATTATATCATCATCACTACTCTCAAAACAGCGATGAAAAATATCATTAGGCAGCATGCCCTTGTACCATGAATTCTAAGACATGTTATCTACCAATCCGCACCAAACCTGCGTGTTGAATTACGTTTCGGCATCCTGTCACAGCTGTAGGCTGTGTCCCAACAATGAGAACCTTAGAGGCTGATTAGTGATTATACATCGTGGAATTTCCGTCGTATTATTAAAGACAACCTACTTTATCTATCCAATGACTATCAAATATTAATTAGTAAAAAAAAAACAATCAACTTAAAAAAAAAATACGTAAGTCTCTGGTAAAAATGACGTAAGGCTCTGAATGTGTGATAATAATACATGATATTTTGTGTATTAATTATTCAAAAGTCGACTTTTTATTTTTTATTTATAAGTATTTAATAGTCATTAGATAGATGAATTACGCTATCTTTATAAGACGACCATCATTCCATGGTGTATATAATGATCATTTGTATGTTTCCCTCTTATGTATGATTACATAGAGAGATACACACGCTGGAAACTTCTGGAAAAACCATAGACATAAGTATAGTAAAAGGAAAGTGATGCTTTCCAAGAATGATTCGAATACAATGTACGTATAGAGAGTATCAGTTGAATAAATGACGAAGTCAAGCGCCAACTGCGTCAGTGGTGCGTCGGTAAAACGTTCTTGAAATCGAGTGTGAAGGAGAAATTAAACGACGTTTTACGACAACATAAGCTTATCCAGTTTTAACTGACCTTGACTTGTACAGGTGTTTCGTGCAGTGAGAAGCCTGCTTATACTGAAATTTTATAAATTGATATGTTGCCGCGCGTACCGATTTTCATACTATGTTTGAATAATGAATATAAATCTCGATCAAACACAGTCTTCTGCGTACCTATATTTCCAGATGTGAGTATATTTATATGCTGAAGGGTCTACTTAGTTAATCATTTAATTAAGTACCTTGTATGAATAGTTAAAACATTGTAGAAAACTAGACATGAATAGAGATCTCTCAAATCAAGATCAAGTTTGGCGTTTTAGAATACGGACTACGTTTGAAAAGTATTGATAATCTATAGATATATATCTTGAAACAGGTATTTAGCTGATGCTAAATGTCTGTAATTAAAACCATGATTCATAATAGTAATAGTTTCATCTCAGGCACACGTCGCAAAAACATGTCTGGGGTGTAACTGGTTTATAGTAACATTTTTTAAGTGAAATTTTTAAATCGATTAGATTCTTGACAGTTGTTCAACGAGCTTACAAGACACATTTACAGAATACTTATTTCAAACAGAAGTTTATGGACTTCTGTTTGAAATAAGTATTCTGTAAATGTGTCTTGTAAGCTCGTTGAACAACTGTCAAGAATCTAATCGATTTAAAAATTTCACTTAAAAAATGTTACTATAAACCAGTTACTACAGTTAGTGAGAATTTTACTTAAACTCTTCTTTTCCTTCTTAATATTCGCACAATTTCTGAAAATATCAATCAATTTCTATAATAACTGAAATCCTCTTAAGGGCCATTGAACTCATCATTATGAAAATGCTATTAATATGAGATAAATAATCGGCTGTAGGTACCTTATCCAATTCAGCGACGTACCCGTCGGTGGCTCGGCACGCCCATGGTTCAATGCCGATTGTGTCCAAGCTGAATAGCGTAAGCACACGGAATTTCTCACCTGGGTTGACGCTCATGACCACAGAGCTCCGGATCTAAGCTCAAAGAAGAGAGCCTTTAACTGCGCTCCAAGTCCTACAAAAAGGCGCTTAAGAAGGCTCGCTTCGACCGCATTACCCATATTGACAACAAGTTATCTGCGCAGCCACCCGGTAGCAGATCTTTTTGGTCCCTTGCCAAATCGGTCGAGGCGAACTTCTGACGGCCCACACAGCTTCCGCTGGCCAGGCCTGATGGAGCACTGGCTGGCAATGCCCGAGGTTCACATTAGGAACAGGGAGGTTCTGAGAGTATTTTGACGTCTGGACGTGAATAAGGCTAGTGGTCCAGATGGTATACCAGCGATTGTTCTTAAAGCATGTGCGCCCGAGTTGTCTCCTGTATTACACGCTTGTATTGCCTCTTGTTTAGGACTGGTATAGTGCCCAAGTCCTGGAAGCTTGCCAACGTCCAGCCCGTACCCAAAAAGGATAGTCGTGCCGATCCTACCAACTGTCGGCCGATTTCGATAACCTCCATAATTTGCAAAATTATGGAGCGTGTGTTGGACTCGCGCCTCTTGGCATACCTAGAAGGTAAGGATCTCCTCAGTGACCGACAGTACTTGTTTCGCCGTAATCGGTCAACTGGGGACCTACTAGTGTTTGCCACTCATTTGTGGGGCAAGTCCCTCGAGAAGAATGGGGATGCGATCTGTCTCTCTTGATGTCTCGAAGGCCTTCGACCGGGTATGGCACGCTGGCCTTCTGAGTAAGCTTCCAGCGTACGACATTTCCCCTGGCTTGACTAGCTGGGTAAACGACTTCCTGACTGAACGGTCCCTCCGAGTTGTTGTCGACGGTTGCTCGTCTGAGCCCATGTCGACTAATGTTCCTCTAGACTAGTGTTCCTCAGGGGTCTGTTCTCTCTGCAACTCTGTTCCTGCTGCACATTAACGATCTGCTGATGCCCGGTCTCTATGGGTATGCAGATGATAGCACAGTTGTAGAGAGATACCTGCCGGATGCTCGGGCTAGTAGGGAATCAATCCGGTCCGAAAGAGAGGCTATGGTAGAGCGAACGAATGTTGCACTACAGGCAGTCTCCGAATGCGGTAACGCCAATCTTGTAGCATTGAATGCCGCCAAAACACAGGCGTGTCTTTTCACCGCCAAAAGGAGCCCGTTCACCTTGGCTACTACTTTTCGAAATGAACCCTTGGAGTGTACCGACCGCCTTCAGCTTTTGGGAGTTGAAATTTCCTCAAACCTTAACTTTTGGCGGTTCATTGGATCCAAGGACAAGGTGGCTGCCAGGAAACTTGGCGTTATCGCAAAGGTCCGACAGTACTACACACCAGGGCAGCTGAGTACAATTTGAGTGTCTTCAAGTCTAGAGTGAATATGCTCTTAATAAACTAGCGCGCTTTACCATCAACGGTTGCGTCACTGCTTACCATCAGGCAGGATTGCGGTCAAGCACTAGTTTATAATTTATATAAAAAAAGTTTAACAAACAAAGCTATTGCTGTATGATAGTCAGCTATCACTCAATGGTTTCAATCTACGTTGAGTGAATACCACTTATCTGTAGTTCCTGATAACGTTACTAATCTTATCTAAATCCGTCAATATAGCCCTGCTGAAGTGCCGAAAAACATTGATATTACCTTTTCCTTATCGGACTCTCTCTCTGGCCTTTCCAAACGAAAATATTTAGTGTAAGAAATATCTGAAGAGCGTGATAACCCGCTGCAGAATGTTAAATCTCCTAATCCGGTTGACGTCACTAATACAGGAAGACTGATTCAATGATAAGTAGAAAATCCTAGTGGTATTTAAGCTATGAATAGTTGTGTCATATGCACTGATCATCAATTAATTCTTCTATTTTTGTAACCAGCACCCTATCAATCTCAATCTGAATAATTTTAAAGAATATTGCTAATCCATTGCGTATTTAATTTGTTCAACTAATCGTGTCTGCTCGATAACGTTAATAACGCGATAAATGTTGTCGAACTGTCAAAATTAAGCCCATTTTATCCCGCCTGATGGTAAGCAGTGGTGCAATCGTTGATGGTAAAGCGCGCTAGGTTAGCGCGCAGTTGAGCGAGGTGATGCAATGTTAAACCCAACAAAACGACCAACGATGCTGCGTCACAGGGAGATTGATCTGGGGACCCTCCACGACCAAACAGCACAACGCGGCGCATAGTACCTGGCACACAACACAACTACTCAGACCCGTCCTTCATACGGCTTCACCAGACATCATGCCGAACACGGCGAATCGCGTCCGACGCTGCGCTTGCCGGTACGTGGTCGCTATTCAAGAGCCTTTCTGCCCCATCGGCTCTACAAGCTACCTCCCCCCCCCTGTCACTTCAGAAAGCTAATCCGCTAGGTTATGTCGGCGACTTAACCTGTCGTACTATATGCCTGTACCCAAAGAACTTTGCACTTTGCGGAAAAAGATCTAGCGCGAGGAGCCAGACCAAGAGAGATACAAAAACCGGCTGAGAAGTATATGGCGAGCTGTTCGGCAGTAATTGAAAATCTTATGTATGTACATAAAAATATATCGAATTTTAAGAAAATAAGCGATGTTCAAAATATAAATACCAGGAACAAACACAATCTTGCTGTACATCACACTTGTCTCCACAGAGTAGGCAGCTCGTTTAAGGGTCAATGTATACACTTTTACAACAAGCTTCCCATGGACATTCGAAACTTACCCATTAAACGATATAAAAACTATATAAAGGCCAAACTTTGCAAAAAGGGGTATTATAAAATCTCTGATTATTTAGAAGATAAAAAAGCTTGGGACTGAGCTGCTCGCTCTGTTAAGCATTGTTATTAAACAATATGCGTAATTATAACGTAAATTATTGTAAACATTTTCATTTTTAATGTCTGGACTTGAAAAGAGACGATGATCCCTGAGTTTGTTTCGGCTATTTCTTCTCAGAGGTAATCAGTTAGGAAATGCCGGCTTCGTCTAGTTAAAAAAAACATATGACGCGTAAAAGTGATCAGTGATCCTACTTACTTAATAAACGATTTCATTTCATTTCATTTAACGACTTCACGGCCCCGGGAGGAGTCTTGTTCCTCTGGCTTCCATTTATTAACAGTTGGAGTGAACAATGACGAGAAACAATGCAATTTAATTTAACGAATCTTTATTTAAATCTGTAATGTACAAACACGAATACAGCTGGAAAGTATGGATAAATAGAAATGAGGATGGACTCTGTCGGCATCCTTTTAAATCTTCGAGCAACAAAGTGCTCGAAGTTTTAAATACACATCTGAGAAAGATAGGCTCAATGATGAATTAAACTAGCACGCTTTACCATCAACGATTGCATCACTGCTTACCATCAGGCAGGAATGCGGTCAAGAAGAACTAGCTTGTAATTTATATATAAAAAATAAAGATATTATCAACCATTGCAATCGTTATACTTAGCTACACATCACTATTATTAAAGAACTTTAGATTTTTTTAAACAACAAATCTATTAACAAACCACTTGGCATTTCTACTCTGCTTTCCGTAATCACTATGATGAAGGCGTGCATTTAAAATATTAATATAATTTTTTTGGTAATTTGAACAGTAGTCTAGTCAATAACGAAAATAAAATCATCATTCGCTTGCTGTTATCATTATATTCATTTAGAATCGGCGTAATACAGCATGTATTATTATAATACTTACATCATTTATAATTTTCTCACTTTCTCGGTGGCAGGCCATAACTTCGGCTGCAGGCAGAAGTTACCACCCACTAGAAAAAGTCTTGCCGCCAAGCGATTTGTCGTGTTCCGGCATGATGTCTGGTGAAGCCATACGGAGGACGGGTCTGTGCAGTTGTGTTGCGATGTGTGCTGGGTACCATGCACCAAATGTTGTTGCGTTGGGAGTTTGGTCGTGGAGGGTTTCCAGTAGGCCTAGTATGAGTTTTCATTACGCAACTCGTTCGTCGATATCGAGCGCGTTTGACTCAGCGATTGGCCCGCTTCAAGGTCGTAAGAACTCTCAACCAATGGGAGCGCCAAACGCGCTCGATATCGACGATCGAGTTTCGTATTGAAAACTCATACTAGGCCTACAGATCAATCTCCCTCTTGCGTATCACCGTTGGTCGTGTTGCTTCCTTACTATTCACTCAGTTTTTTTTTCTTAGTGAATAAACTAGCGCGCTTTACCATCAACGATTGCGTCACTGATTACCGTCAGATGGGATTGCGGTTAAGCACTAGTATATGATTATTAAAAAAAAAAATGTGTTTTACTTCTATACTTCTCTATTAGCTATTCCATTAAAATAACAAAACACAAACTCCTGCATATTATACACAGCAAATCAAAACAACTGCAGCCAGCAATTTGTGTTGCTCCTAAAGGTCGGTTCACACCGATAATGAAGACATGACATATTGAGGACCGATGCTGATAAATAGTCGATAATGAGAAGTAATGTTTGTATTGTCTGTGCATGCCTCGCGATTCAGACTGGTTGGCTGTCAACTAAAGTTTAGCAAATAATTCGCCTGGCCTTATTTGTCGATTTATTCAGAGGTATTTTTCAATAAATTCCTTTGTTTTATTGTCATTATGCATTGGCATTTTCAAAATGGCCTTCGATTTTTGATTCAACTGTGTTGTTTTTCGATGACTTTGTTAAAAAACGATGTTTTTTTTTTGTCCACGGAGCTTTTATTTATTTTTCTTTGATTATACCTCAATTTTTTAAACAGAATTAATTGAATGTGATTAAAACTGTCGTGTCATATTGTGTATTTTTTGTTATTTTAAAAAATCCGATCCGTATATTAAGTAACATAATGATAATAAAATACATCATAGGACGCCTTTGGGCGAGATGGAGCGACGACATCAAAAAGGTGACTGGTAATGGCTGGCGGAGAACTGCTCAGGATAGAGCTTGTTGGCGTGCCATGCAGGAGGCCTATGTAAAGCAGTGGACGAGTAGAAGCTGATGATGATGATGATCATGAATGATAATGACTATGGTAATAATTCTGGTTAATATTTTAAAAAACACATATCTGAATAGCAACAATTAGCTACCAATTTACGTATTTTGAACCTTGAACTGATAAATAATAATGTCACATATCATGTCATGTGACGACACGGTTAACGCAGTGGCTGAGCGATCAACTGCTGCGTTACGTGTCGCAGGTTCGATTCATGTACGAAACAAAAATTTGTATGGTCTACAGGTAGTTGTTTTGTGTCTGGCTGTTTGTGTATGTGACTTTAGATGTTTGCACACGCACCCACGATACTGGAGAAATATCTAGTATGCGACAAGGCTTAAAAAATATAAGAAAATAAATTCAATAGGTTAACAGTTTACGTCAACAAAAAGTATTTAGTCATTGTTCAACCTACACAATCTTTCCGCTGACCGGGGGTGTTGATCCCCTAAATGTTAAAACTGTATGTTAAATCAAAATCAAAAGTATATTCAAATTAGGCTGAGAATCAGCACTTTTTGAACGTCAATATTACATAAGACAGTCCCCCAAAACGGCCACCCATCGACACTTTCTAGTGCTTTCGCAGGGAAGAAGAAGTGGCGGAATAAACTCCCCAGCAGCACAGCTGTCTGTTCATTTTAGAAACACGTAACTTTATACAATACTATGTAGGTACAGTAATGAACACAAGAAAAAGCAATAACAATGAATTTATTTATCATATGCCAGCTAGCCACGCCAAAATACCAGCAGCGCAAAAACAAAAAATAAAATACCATTAAAATGGAAATGTAAATGAGTAAAAACTTGTTACCTAAATAAAAGCCCCAGGTATAAAGGGCGTGACAGCTCACATATTTATGCATTGTAAAAAGCAAATTATATGAACTCATATAATGTGTCAGTAAGCTAATTCTGGAGAAAGAACACAAACAATGTCTTGAGTTAATCAGAGCGACTCCTCTCCCTATCTTCTTATCATTTAAATAGTTTTTGCAGAATAATATGCCTTGGAACAAAGCTTGGATTTGATTAGTGCTTTAAATGCTTTGTAAGCCTAGTCTAGCAAAGCAGAGGGTATCTTGTTATAAAAAGTTGTACCAAGCCCAACAAAAGAGTTATGAACCTTTTGAAGTCGATGAAAAGGGGCTCGTAGTTTGTCCTTATTTCTGGTGTTAACATTATGGATCTCACTGTTTTTGATGTACATGTGAATATTGTGCCGAACATATAAGATGTTGGGTAAGATAAATAGCGAAGCAACAGTGAGAATACCAATATCCTTAAAGAAATCTCTTAATTACACCGAGCTGGTAAATTGCTCGGACAGCCCGTTTTTGAAGAACAATTATACATGTCGGGGACAGCGACGGCAGAGCGGTAGGATCGACATCATCTTGGTGTGGTGGTACAGGTTCCGTTTCGTAGGTGAGTTTTTTAATTGAAGCAAGACGAGTAGATATACCCTCCAATCTTTATAATAACAATTTGAATAGGCAAACCGACAGTTTCGGTTCGGAGATGTGCCTTGGGCCGCGTCTCGATGCAAAGTCACCGTTCGACGAACCCCACTTTCCAAAGCGACTCTGTCCATGTGCCGCCATCACAATATAACGTCACAAGCGTTTGCCCCTCTACTACGTAAATCAAATCAGCAACTTCTATTAAAATTAAACGACGATCTCCGACATACATATTTTGTATGTCAGCAGCTTTGCCCCACAGTAGACTACCGTAGGACATAATGCTGTAGAAATAACTAAAATAGACTAAACGAGTTGTATTAACGTCGGTGTATTGTCTTACTTTCTTGACGGCATAGGCAGACTTAAATTTTGGCATTATATTTAAAACAGTTTGGCACTATATTTAAATTTCGCTTGGAATGTAAATAAATAATTCTAAGTCCTTTGTATTTGTTATATCGCATGTGTGGATTCAAAACAATGATTGTTTACTTTTTTTTATGTTGCTCCACCATAGGAATTAGTTCTTATGAGAAATTAAATTGTTTTGTGAATAAACAAATGATGATGACGATTTTGTTTATGTCTTTTATTTTATGGAAAAATCCTCCGAGTTTTAGTCATTACTAAAGGCTAAATTTTAAACTGCCTATAGTGATATAACCTGTCTAGACAACAAACAAAGATATAAAAGGAATAATTTAGTAAATAAAACTATTTACGTCTATAGGGATGGGTTTTTAGCGGAGATCTTAGTGAGGTGAACGAACTCGTTTGTGCAATGGATGCCAAACAGCATAGGTTCACGACAACAGCTTTCTTATGACTACAATAACAATCGATAACTCTTAAAGCGCCAGTCTTCAGACATTAACTATAATTATTTTTTCGACACACTTACTTTAAAAGTGCCTCAAAATTCCGAGTTTTTAATTTTAAGTTTTTTTTTTTAATAATTAATAATTATAAACTAGTGCTTGATCGCAATCCCGCCTGATGTAAGCAGAGATACAATCGTTGATTGTAAAGCGCGCTAGTTTAATAAGCCCATTCACTTAAAAAACTGAGTGAATAGGAAGGAAGACGGCAGTTGAGCGAGGTGATGCAACATTTAACTCAGAGGGAGATTTTTCTGGAGACCTTCCACGACCAAACTCCTCCGACCATTTGCCGCATCATACCTACCCTGCACAACTGCTCAGACCCCGTACGGCTTCACCAGACGTCATGCCGGAACACGACGAATCGCTTGGCGGCAAGACTTTGCCTGGTGGGTGGGAATAACAAACTTTGCACATTTGCATTATAATGTAACGGTTAAATGATTCCTTTTACTTTTAATGCATTAGTGAATAGGTACTAATATACTAAACATACCGCAGTAAAATTGTTGCAGTATGTTTAGATTGATGATAAAACAGCTTCAACGGGTAACGGGTAACGGGTGTTTTATGTTGGAAAAATCCTCATGGGCTATCCTCCGTCTGAGACGCGACTGTCGTCGCAAATTAGACGGGTCTCGTCTGCAACCCGCAGCGGCTGCTCTCCTCATCTCGAGTGGCGTGTGGGAACGCGTCACAACGTCAAGTCGGCCATGTGACGGACGTTTAACTCCTCGGTCCCTTCGCCCGTCGGCCGATCTGGTCTTCACCCTCAGCGTCATCAGCGATCTCGGCCGGTCAAAATGAAGAGCCGTCTCTCCTGGTCGACGCAGTAACCAACCTCAACCCGGCGCTGTACGAAATCTGACGCACTGGAGTATAACGCAGCGCCACCACCCGGACTCACTGGGAAATCTCCGTAGATAGTTTCAACTCACCGTGAACTATGCGGTAACCGGTTCCGACTCATGGAACCTCAGCTAGCCTGGCAAGCATCGCAAGATAACAAGAATCAGTCCACTATCGACGGAGGCAGGTGATCGGGGGAAGTGATGTAGCGGTACCTACAAACGCCAAAATAAAAAATAAAAATAAAGAAACAACGTCATACTGACGTCACACGAATTCTACATCTCGCAAACAGAGTTTATCGTGCAATTAGCAGACAAAAACTTCCCAACTTTAACCGTTGGGCCTGCCTGCCAGACATAACACGGATAACACCCGTCTAGTCAGAGGATCCTCCCATTTTGGATCTGCAACAAAACGTAAAATTAACTCATAAATGAAATTCAAACATTTGTAAGATCTTTGTGTCTGTAAAATATGAAAAATATAGATGTGCCGATATATTACTAGGTAAGCGATACGTAGGTACACGATAACAATGCATTGTTATCAATCACCAACTCATATAAAGTATCAATTAATTGTTTAAAGAAAGTCGATATCTGTTTGCCGCAGGATGTTTACTCAAGATATTTATATTGGTCCACGACCATATTTCCGTTTGTATCCATGTTAAGGTTCTTCCAATGTCAATTCTCATACATTTGTCGATTCCAATTAATTTATTAACAATTAGTATTGAGGTCACTGATTCACTGAGTTTGTTATGTACTGAATTGGGTTAATGCACTGCAATTATCTTATCATTTGATTCGTTTGGCCTTTATGTGACAATATTGTAGAAATATAGATGTTTGAAATTATGTAAGAAAATAGGAGCACTCGAATAATTACTTACTGTACGAATAAGTACAAGCATGGGGTTTTGGCGGGAAAGTTAAGCTGAGTGTCACGCTCGTTTTTCATTGGACTTTTAAAATTATTTATAATGTTGTTTACTAAATAAAATTGCGTGATTTATGTAGTAAAAAGTGCATTTAGTAAATAGTTTATAAAGAACAGTGAAATATCGCAGAATAGTGGCCACATCATGACTTTGCCCCAAACCTCACTCGTAAGACGGGTCACGCTGCAGTCTTTTTCTACAAGAATAATTCATAATTACTTGACATTGGCTAAATGCACAAACCGTGCGAAGCCAAAAAATAAAGAAAGAAAAGTACAAGCATCTTCTTCTTCTTTAGTCTATAGAGTCCATTGCTGGACAGAGGCCTGCCTCAAGGCTTTCCACGCTGACAGGTCTTATTCTGCCCGCATCCATCGGTTCCCCGCGATCTTCACCAGGTCATCGCTCCACCTTGTTGGGGGCCTCCCTAGGCTGCGTCTTTCGGTACGTGGCCGTCACTTCAAAACTTTACTGCCACATCGGCCATCGGTTCTACGAGCAATGTGTCCCGTCCACTGCCACTTTAGCACATTTTAGCGACTCGAAGAAATCTATATCGATGACTTTGGTTCTTCTGCGGATCTCCTCATTTCTGATTCGACCACGCAGAGAAACTCCTGATCTTTGATGCCTTTTATAATTGTCAATCTTTATTGATTTGATAAAACAAAATATACGTATCCAATATTTTTCTATAATCTGAATGACGGACTAATTAGTTTTTTTAATCAAATACCCTATAGGCTACAGAATGATTCCAACTATTGATAGTAATAGAGTCTCACTTAGAGTGCTGATCCACCAGTGGTTGTAAAAGTAAGTTCTTAGCTTTTCTTAAAGTTTGTGATATAGTATCTCTACAACAGTTTCTGACTCTAAGACTACAGTTTGAAGCTATAGCTACGAGGAAGGAAACTAAATTTCTCAAAGAACTGCTCGTATAAAGTGTTTGAAATTAATATTTTTATCCTGTTACTTAGAGGCAAAAAGTTTTAAACATAATTTATCTTGTTAGGTATGCTTTGTAAACTCTTCTTCCGCCCTTCTTCTTCTTCTTTTTAAAATATACGACAATTGAGATTTTGTGTCGGTTGAATATTTTGTTAGCTACTTAGTAACTTAATGTTGATCTTTTAAAAATCTTTTGGTGTGTTTCATTTAGCGCGTTTTAAGGAATACCTCCATCATACATAACTAGATTGTATTTTCATTACTTTAGCAAAAAATGCATAGGTTAAATTATGTTTAGTTACAAAAATAATGAATCAATGAGCCCTTACTTCAATCAGATACAAAGATTCCGTGACACAAAATAATGTTGTTTGAATTTTATTAACTAAACTGATGGGTACTTTTATGGGTATTTTTTTCGTTTTTCCAAGATGGTGAATCATCAAATAACCTCTCCCACTGTAGGTAGAGCGGAAGGGCATGTCAGTGTTTTACTGACTAAAACCCACCCTGGGGGGGGGGGGGGGCTTGCCATAATCCCCTCGATTGGCAGGCGGGTTGGGGATCGCAAGTAATTTGATTTTCCACCGGAGAAGCGCTGCTGCCCGCTTCCCTGGCGAGTTACTTTGTGTGTAAATTATTTTATGAACACTGCGCTTCAAAATGGCGAAGAAAAACATTGTGAGAAAGCTGACATATTATAGAACCAAAAAAATGTTTTTTTTTCTTTTCAACGGCTAACACCAATGACTAATTATTTTATCGGTTAGACTATAAGTTTCATGCCAGACCTACGAATCGGGATTTACCTTATTGCCTCAATACTTATAAGTCTGACTTATTTAATAATTCCTGAACCACATACTTTATTTACAACAGGTTTATTCCCTATTTACATAATTTAGTAAGTATGTTATTTTCAATTAAATAAACAAGATATTAAAAAGTTAGGTATTTTACAAAAAAACCTAGAAATCTTAAACAAGTTAATAAATTCTACATTTTTTGCATTTAGGTTTGTACATAACTGTCTTCTTATCATAAAAAAGAAAATACGTGTCTCGTATTTTTTGGAAATCTGACTGACGAACTAATTAGTTTTTTTAGTCAACTACCCTATTACATTCACATGCAATAAAGCAGTTAAACTCTCTTGCGATCTCATTTCTTCATGTACCACACTTCTGCCTACCTTTATGTATTGGAAATAAAATGTATGTAGTCATAATTACGTAACACATTAATTTTTAACAGCCAATATAGGCATTGCAAACATTTGGTGCATGTACAAATATTGGCCAAGCACTAACTCCTTACATTTCGACACTGTAGGTACTGACGCAACGTTTTACTTCCTTCTAGTAACACTGCCCTAGTTAGTACCTAGTAATTATTTAGAAATACCAGCTAGTATTCAAATTAAAACATGAAATAAGTATAACGATTCATGTGTACTTCAGAAGGTCAATTCACGTAGGTACTTTTAATTCAAAACGTTTAAAATATAGAAACAAAACTGAGGTAAACAAACAATATGTTCTTAAAATTCTTAAAATAACCAGAATTGCCCTTTTGCATTTTTGCTGAAATTACTTTTTAGCGGACTTAGCGGACGCGGTAATTGGACTTTACATGCTTTAGTTGTTTTTATCTGTTTGATGCATTGTGTAACTAAACTAATCTTAATATCTAATGAACTTAACAATCTAATGAACTTAAAAGTCGGTGAACAAGGTAATTGGTGCCATCGTGTTATTAAGTTCAGTTATTTTAAAGAGTTTTAGTAAATTGTTAATATACAGTATGTTAAGAAAACCCTGTCCGACCCATAAAGATAATAAAGGCTAGGTAAACACATGACCAATTATAATATAAAATTTTACGTAATCATCATAGTACCAATACAAATGAATTTTGAAATAATCTTTTTTTCCCGCGAATTAATTCCAACTTCCCCGAAATTTGGTAATTTTAAAAAAAGTTACAACACCGGTATTATTATAAGCGAATAGCGATGCGATCACGTGCCGTGTGTCCTGCCGCCCGCCGCCCGCGGAAGGGTGGTAACGCACATTTATTAAGTTACCTCTTTTTGCGAAAAAATATTTATTTTTTAGGGGTTTTTTTTTTTAAGTTTAGCCCTGTTTTGTATGCATTAGTAGAATCGGTTATCGATACCTAACAACACCTTCACGGGTCGGACAGGGTTTTCTTAACATACTGTATACTTAAGTACATCTTATAATTTATAATGTTTGTAGTGACCTACAGGAAAACATTAATGTATGTCAATTGACCTTGACTTTCAAAACAACATCCTTAAATGGTACAACGAGGAAAATAAGGAGGTCGGTCGGGCATCTTTGAACACACACATAAAGTATGACCATCTTTGACCATACAAACACACGGCCAAATATTATTGACAAAGACAAATATTATGAACAGAACAACACACGCACCTAATTATTATGGTACATTCAACGGTACCTACCATATCAAGGGGATATTATATGAAGAGGCTCGTGTACCTAGCCTAAATAGCAGCGAGCGGAAGGGTGTGTCAGACTTTTACTGACTAAAACCCACCCGTGTTTCTTCACTTGCCTGTGCGACGACCAGAGCCGCGGTTTCTTGTTTAACCAACCCGCAACCCTGACCCAGGAGGCATCGGTCTTCGTGGACCCCGTCACGATGTGCTGACAACTCTTTGAGGCGCGCGTGAAACACGACGCGCCGTCGACTCGGGCCTGGTACCTAAAGCAGGTCCTCACGATACCATTCTCAATCACACCACTTCCTTACCAGTCAGGCGGGATCACGGTCAAGCACCAATACCAAGAAAAATCAATCAATAATTAATTAATATTTATTAATTATCAATCAATCACGCGAAAACAGAATCTTTGTACAGTAAAATACGATCAGAAATTCATCATCATCAGCCTCTAGTCGCCCACTGCTGGACATAGACCTTCTTTATGGCACACCAACACGCTAGATCCTGAGCAGTTCTCTGCCAGCCACTACCAGCCACCTTTTTGATGTCGTCGCTCCATCTCGCCCAAGGGCGTCCTACGTTACGTTTGCCTGTGTCCGATCTTAACAAATCTTTTCAACAACATTCTTAACACAGGCATAATCCCAGACGAGTGGGGAAAATCTAACATTATAGTTCTGCACAAGAATGGACCTAAGGAAGACATTAATAACTACAAGCCAATAAGGTTAATTTTAAACATCTGCATAGTTTTTGCAATAGTGCACACTGGGAAGAATTACGCAGCAATTAGACAAGAATCAGTCTATAGAGCAGACAGGATTTAGGAGAAAATATAGCACAATCGACCACATTCATACCATCAAGCAAATCTTAGAAAAATGGAGCGAATATCAAAAACCAGTATATGTGATCTTCATGTCTATGAAGTTAAAAGAAGGTCATTCAATTTTACCATGCATAACGGCCTGTAAAACTGACAAAAAAACGTGAGTGCGATTTTTGTTAGCTTAGCAAACATAAAAGTTAGTCAAACACAATACGAATAGCGGTTTTAACTTGACATTATTTAATAACTGTCAGAAAAATACACACAAACTACATTTTAGGAATACAATCTATCACTTATCGTTGAAAAAAGGACAAACAACTCACAACGAACCGCAAAACATCAATCACGCGAAATCAGACTCTTTGTACAGGAAATTACGATAAGAAATCATGTGCCTTCTATGTTCTAATTTCGGTATGTGAAGGTTTCTGAAGCGGTACGTGCAAGGATTGACGTACATTGGGGAAATTACTATATTTACTTAATGTCTGTCAATGGATCGAATTACCACAAAAACGTATAATGTTGCCATATTTCAGATTTTACCTAGGTATAACTAACTTATAGTGGCATGTGCCGTGTGGTTTTCTGCGAAAGGAATTCCCTTTTACAGAAAACCATATGTAACCATTACATCATGCAGAGTCATCATGGTAGAAACAATATTCAGGTTAGTTATGATCACTAAAATAAATTAAGAATTATTTTAAAATTTACTTGAAGAATATTTAATTTTGAAACGAATAGTAAATTCCCTAGTTTTCACAAAACAATGAATGTAAAATCGAGCGCGTCTTCTTCAAGTGAATGGGTTAACGAAATTGAAACAATAATCAGTCAAACTTGATCTACAGGCAAATACGTTTCAATTTACAGAGCCAATTATGAAAATCGTTGAATAATTTAAAAAAATAAAAGATATGCACCACAAAACAAAAAAATGTTTTAAACAGTAAACTGTAGGTATGTATATGTAGGCATAATCTCTTCTTCATCTCAGCGTTAATCCCAGTCGTATCCAAAGCTTTCAGCTTTGGAGTCTAGTCTCATTTTAGCTAAACTTCGATATTTTCCATGAAGCGACTGCCGTCTTACCTCCACAACCCGAAGGCGATATCGAAGCATTATACATATAAAGGGTGTCTCTGACATCGACGCACAAACGAGTACCTTGGATCCAGTACATGATTCTGAACCCCCACAGGTAGAATTTTTCGTAGGTTTTTTCCTGATTAAAAAAAAATAATATGCAGTTTTTTTCCCTTTAAACCGTTCATAATTGCTATACTTTTATAACCCAATAAGATTTTAAAGTAAACATTAATTAAATCGCTAATTACACAAAAAAGCGCAATGTGAACAAAACTAGAAAAACTATCCTATCAGCTGATTTAAAAGACTTCACATCAGAGGTCAACGTCTTACCCACAAACACGCGCGGCGGCAGGCTTGCAACGTTCAAAGGCCGAACCGACACATTTTTTTAAACACTGTTATTTCTGTAACCGCTCATTAACGATTTAAATTACAATCATAATTTTATTAGTGGCATGCGGTGTAGCCTTCTCGCGAAGTTTGCGTTGTCAGATACAGCCTCTATATATGTAGGCATAATAAATAGGCCTATTGACATGGAAACAGAATAGAAAAAATATACAAGTAAATGAACACGTACCCACACTCACCAGTCACTTTTACCTAGGTACCTATCGCTATATCTCCAGGGAAAACCGACATTGTCCTCTGTACTGAAGCAGTCGACATTAATGTAAGTTGGGTATATGACTTATATGTTTGGATAACAATCCTTTGCTAATATACTTGCATCATATTTACAATACCCCGTGTGGTACCGGGCTTATAATAGTACCATCCTATATCATCCGTGGGTGTCGTAAGAGGCGACTAAGGGAACTCTGACGAGGGAAGCGGGCAGCAGCACCAACCCGCCTGCCAAGCGTGGGGATTATGGCTCACGACTTGGGGGGAGTCCTTTATCCAGTATGGACAAAGACGTGGACCTCTATAGACTGAAGAAGAAGAGAAGATATTTACATTTTATTATATTAGTTCTACGCCAATGTTCCTTGTTCACAAACTAAACTAATTTTAAGTTCAAAACGTCTTATTTTTTCTATTTCTTTAAGAAAAGGACAGGAGATAAATATTAGTTTAACATAATAACGTAACATAATGTTCTCTCTGTTGGGACACAGGCGTCCTCAAGGTGAGAGGGAGAGGGGCGAAATGCACCAAGCTGGTTTGTAGATGTCACATCTCTACGAAGTTTTTGCCTCTAGGACATCCAGGTTTCCTCACGAAGTTTTCCTTTACCGTTTTGAGAGCATCCGGAAAGATTGAAAGCCAACCCCAAACCTAGATTCGAAAAGATTAGAAATATGTCTCTAGCGATGGCATGGGTTTGTTTTACCAATTTGGTGACCAATCTCTAACTGATATTTCGCAGACACAACAAATAAATGAATTACGAAATAGGTGTGACATTAATACAGGTCCAAAATAAAATACGTAAACTACTTATCTATAAAATATAGACGCTAAACAATAACTCGGTTTGTTTCCTGCATACCGATCATTACATCAAATGAATAATTATTAGTTGTGGCTCGTTTATACGTATTACATACATTATGTACGGCCACAGTAAACAATCAAGATGTGATGGCAAATAGCCCACGACGACTTATGTAGGTACTGTCAACATGATAATAGTATGGGCGACGGTGAGCGGTTAGGTTGGGAGATAGGGGATTTTTAGTACTCTCATCTTGTGTTCTATTCGAACCTAGGCAGACGGTTTACTTATGGTAAATAATTTTCACCACAATTGCCGTCAAATTTTATTCCGTGGTGCTTGGCAATCTGGGCGTCTCCCAGTTGCAATAATGTCCCGTTGTGCCGATTGGCCTAGTTCTGTTCTGTCTCCTGCTTGTTATGGAGGGAAGTGGAAAAGATATATTTTTTCTTACTCCTCCGCTATTCTTTTCTAATTAATTTTCTTGCGGGACCCAAGACAGTTGAATCGTTTCTCCGGGACTCGTCGAGCTTCATTGCTCGGCGTTTTTCTGGCGGTCTCCACTGTTGATTCTGGCTTTCAGGAGTTGCAGTGGGTGGGAAAAAGTGTGGCGGGTTTTGGCCCAAAAAGAAAAAAATTGCCGTCAAAACGATGAAGGAAAACATCGTCAGAAAACCGTCATGTCCTAGAATAAAAAACCCGATTACATGTGACAATCAACAAGAGAGGAATGCTTGTCTCAACAGTAGCAACATTGTAGTTTGATTGTGATATACAGATGCCAGCAGGTCAACTAACCGAAACTGTCAAAATTTCCCAATCAACCTTTAACATTGATTCTATATTTATGTAACATTATGGAATGCAATAAATTATTGAGTATTGAAAAAAGTTGAAATTAAAGAAGAAATTTTAGCAGATTTGTGTTAGCTTTCGGGCTACTACTCAAAAAAAAGGAGCTCGCTTCGCCATGGAAATATTAAGAGAGTAGAAATATGTATAAAATCTCTCAAAAGATAAAATTAAAAGTTTCTTTATAATAAAAAATCCAACAGCAGGAATAAAATATTTTATAAAACGCATTTAAGAGCAGTTTCTTCTAAAGCTTCCATCACAACTTTTTTCTTTCTATACAAAATTACGTATGAGTGACCACAACGTCTTTACTGCTGTCAATCATCAAAGTTTTTTTTTTTTTTTTGAAGAAATGTAATAAAAAACACACTCGCGCCAATATCAGTCAACTCTCAGACAGATTTATTGGCACCCGTCTTTACATTTAAAAAATAAAAACAGCGTTTAGTGCCTAGCTCCTATACTAGACCATTGAGCATAGAATGAGTTCTACATTCCTTTGCGTTTTGCACACATGAATTAACCATAGAGTTACGTAACGAGGTCTTGGTTGTCCGCAGCTGGACTATAGGATTATTAGCAAGCGCTTTGATACTTTAACAGTTTTTTTTTAATAGATAACAGCCTTACAACCAACCGACGTTTGGTTGACTTGTATCTCACTTGCCAACAGGTTGGTAAGTGAGATACAAGTCAACCAAAGAAGTTATCGTGTATTGAATAGCATTCTAACTACATAATACACCATTACTATCAATTGGAATCATTTAGAAACATGTCGCTAATCCATTGCTTCATATCTTCCAAATATGTGTCTGCTCAACAACGTAAATAGCGCAATGAATGTTGATTAACTGTCAAAATTAAACCCATTGCTGCTGATAGTGTGTTACGCAATTACCGTATTGGAAACTTATTAATGAAGTAACAACACGCTAAGGGGCACTCCCTTTGGGGTATGGACTTTGACTGAGGGCATCGCTAGAGGAGCGAGGGGATAAGATAGATCGGATCAACGTTTACTAACTCCGCACGATACTCCGAAGACATTCACTACTTCCCTTAAATAAGGAAAGTTTAAATAAACGACGTGGTGCTCTTATTTGCCCCTTTGTGCAATGTAAAACAGCTTTCGCACAGCGACAATACAATGCATTAAGTTCCAGGCTTTACAATAAAATTAACAAAACGATCTCACTATACAAACTAAATAAGTATAGTCTCAAAGATAAATTAAATAATTGGTTGATGTTGTTGAGTTATGACGAAACTGAGAAACTTATTGAAATAGCAAAATAAAAAAGATTAGTGTCTGAATTTTGCAAAACTGTCATTTTTATTTTTAAATTGTTAACTATAAATAGATTCAAAAAGGCGGTGATATGAATACACATATTAACATTTAAATCGGCCGACCGCCGACTACCCAAGATACGAGCATGTCTCAGTTGGGGAGTCGTTGTCTTAAATTTATTTGCTTCTTTATATTTTACCTTACCAAAATATACAGAATGTTAAGAAAACCCTGTCCGACCCGTGAAGGTGTTGTTCGGTATCGATAACTGATTCTACTAATGCATACAAAACCGGGCTAAACATAAAAAAAATCTCCCTAAAAATAAATATTATTTCGCAAAAAAGAGGTAACTTAATAAATGTGCGATAAGCACCCTTCCGCGGGCGGCGGGCGGCAGGGCACGCGGCATGTGGTCGCATCGCTATTCGCTTATAATAAAACCGGTGTTGTCACTTTTTAAAAATTACCAAATTTCGGGGAAGTTGGAATTAATTCGCGGGGAAAAAAAGATTATTTCAAAATTAATTTGTATTGGTACTATCATGATTACGTAAAATTTTATATTATATTTGGTCATGTGTTTACCTAACCTTTATTATCCTTATGGGTCGGACAGGGTTTTCTTAACATACTGTATGTAACTACTCTTTCTTGTAACTTTTTTGTACTTTCGAAAAATAAAAATTATTATTATTACTAAAAAGAAACAATTTTCGTTCTCGCAACCCCCGGTGTGGAAGTGAGATTGAACACCGGGGTGGTATTTAGTCCGTAAGAGTCTGATAGTCCCCGTCGCCCACTCCAGGGCCGCGGTTATCCATGAGGATTTTCCTCCCCGGAAATAAAAAAAAGGGTTGTGGGTTGGTTAAAGAAGAAACCGTGACCTTTGCGCACAGGCAACTGAAGTAACACCGGTGAGTTTTAGTCAGTAAAAGGCTGACACGCTCTTCCGCTCCGCTCAGAACGGGAGAGGTAATTTTATGATGTCCCATCACAAACAAAAAAGGGCATGATGGTGATTTTTTAAGATGATAATTCTCAAAATATTTGATAGATAAACAATCTATTTAATAGCTCTATATATAAGATACTTAAAACCAAATTAATTAATCAACTTATAATTAGTATACGTCATTTGCGGTCAAAATACATTGGAACAATGGTCATTCAAGATTATCTTTTTAATTGATGTCTGGTGAAGCCGTACGGAGAACGGGTCTGAGCGGTTGTGTTGCGATGTGTGCCGGGTACGATGCGTCAAATGTTGTTGTGTCGGGAGTTTGGTCGTAGGGGGTCTCCACATCAATCTCCCTCTGGCGCAGAATCGTTGGTCGTGTTGTTGGGTTTAACATTGCACCACTCCGCTCAACTGCCGTCTTCCTTCCGTTTCACTAAGTTTTTTTTTTTTTTTTGTGAATGGGCTTAATAAACTAGCGCGCTTTACCATGAACGATTGCATCACTGCTTACCATCAGGCGGGATTGCAGTCAAGCGCTAGTTTATAATTAATTTAAAAAAAAATGTGATTCTTTATAAGTTTGAATTTCTATTTTGTTTTTTATTTTTTAAGTCTGATTTGTTGATGACATCCTTGACGATTGTAGAAACGACTTAATGGCATGCTATACCTATAATAAGTTGAAGCAACTAAGGCAAACTTGGCCTGTGTAAACTTTTGTTAATGAGAGAAGATAGTCTAGACGCGTCCTCTTTGCATGGATGTTACGTTTTAATTTTTGTTATAGAAAACTAAATTAAAACAGTCTTAGTTACCCTCTAAAACAAATTTCTGCCAGTGATAATCTCATCAAAATTGATCGTAGCGTTTCGGAGACGTTAGCCGGAACAAACGCACAGTCAGATAGCTTATTATTATTTAAATAAAAATACTGTGTGCTTTTATATGCATTTCGTAAAAAGTATTAATAGATATTTATTTCTATAGAAGATAATTTTGCCACAGGCAGAAATTTACAGTGCTTAGCCAGTCATTTCGTAATGCATCCATTGATTCAACTGCAACATTGATCAAATCGCACTGATCTTTATTCTCATTATACTTAGTAAGGTACGGGGCTGTCAAAATCATTGTGATATTTATTTTCATGACAATAAGGTTGCTGTTAAGTTTCCGATGCATTAAAATTACTGTGAACGTACTGTATTTTGTTATATCTAGTCTCTGATATCAAGACAATTGAATGTTTTATATCAAAAATACATAAAAGCCGTCTCACGAAAGTTACACCACTTTCTTTTCACAATTCTTACAAAAGCTCCTTTGTGTTACTATGTAAAAGACTGGGTACATGAAGCTACATAAAACTGTCAAAAAACCAATTATTTTTGAACCTAATTCTTGAGCTATAAAGTTCAAAATCTATTAAAGAAATTTGACTGATTGGTAGCTTGATGTGCTGACGTCTGTATCTAAGTGGAGACCGAATGGCTTTGTTTCTACATTGTAGTTCAATCATCATAATGTAGTACATTATCTGAATGAATGGATGCAGTTGAACGCGCGACTAATTATAGCAATACTCTGAACCCGAGATAACCTTTGCAAGGAGATTGGCAAGCTTGCAAATACGGCTAGCGTTTGTACAGCAGGGTTTGATTATCCGAAGTGAATTACTGTTAAAGGCTGACGCAGATTTGAAAGAATCCTACTTAAATGCTTTCATATATTCAGTATTTAAGGAGTAAAGTTCACTCGTCCACCATAGAAAAGGGAGGATTCTACGACCAGACGGGTGTTATGTCTAGCGAGCACTTTCCCAATGATTGGTTTTGGGAAATTGTATACAACATGTTGTATATAAAATACCCCAATTAGAATAATATGATATAATCCTAATATATACACTGAATATTTAATTTAACATGTATATGCATTGTTATTTATTAAATTTGTTATACCAATTCTTGGAGAACGAAGACCTTAATGTTCTTGGTATAAGGTTTTTTTTTCTTTATTTTGTATTGAATGATTAAATTTGTATTGCGAGCGTATATTTTTATTTGTATTGAATGCCATTTTAAAAGTCTGTACAAACAACAGGGTTAATATGACAATAATTTCCGTAGTTTAAATTATTTTTGGGATAAAAAATTATCTTATATTAAAAATGATATAAACCGATTCAGTAAATGATTCTGAATAAACTGCTTTCAGGACGTGCGTTAATTAATTTACATGTTGTATATGCTAGTTGCACGGTAAAATCTGCTTGCGAGATGTAGAATCCAGGCAAAGTCTTGCAGCCAAGCGGTTCCTCGTGTTCCGGCATGATGTCTGGTGAAGCCGTACGGAGGACGGGTCTGAGCAGTTGTATTGCGATGTGTGCCGGGTACGATGCACCAAATGTTGTTGTGTCGGGGGAGAGTCTCCAGATCAATCTCCCTGTGGCGTAGCATCATTGGTCGTGCTGTTGGGTTTAACATTCTTTTAAATATGCAATATTTTCAATTACAATAGATATATGAGGGCAGCATAGCTCTGTCAATAAGTACCAGGTACTTGATAAAAAAATGAGTTACAGTTTTTATGTAGTTTCATATATTTGTGTCTGTCTGGTGTTAATAGTAAAATAGAAATAAATAAGTATTTATAAGGAATGCAATGTACTAATACAGGCTTGATACGCTTAAAATTAAGCTCCAGTCACCACTGATGTAATATGAAAATTTCTAGATTCCAATAAAAAAAAAAAAAAACAACTGTGAAAGAAACAAATCATGGCTGAGGGATCGACTGCTGAGGTGCGTGTCGTGGGTTCGGGTCCCTCACGGAACAAATATTTGTATGGCCTACGGGTAGGTGTTTCGAGTCTGGCTATTTCTGTATGTGAGTTTGATTTGATTGTCTCAAGTTACACAGTTCGACATAAATGTCTTAAGTCAGACAATTACACTTAAGTTCTTGGTTAGGATTGGTCGACAAATATTTCCTAATTTACCCTCCCTCCCTATCGACTTAAGACATTTAGAGAATTGTTTCTTATGTCGCACTGTGTAACTTAAGACGCTCAAAGGGTTAAAATATGTTTGTAAATGCACCCACGATACAGGAGTAATTCCTAGTGGGAGGCAACGTTTGTTAAAAATATATATATAGATATATATATATGTATACTAGAAACCCTACAAAGTCTCTTAAAAATAGAAATACTTTGGAGGACGACGTATCAAAGTCATTTCAAAAATAGAAAAGAATCTATGATAAACTTTATAAAAAAAAAATAGATTACTACGAATTGAGAACCTCCTCCTTTTTTGAAGTCGGTTAAAAAGCATACCTAAATACAATCACATCGGAACAAAGTAAACATTGCAAGCCGTACGGAGGACGGGTCTGAGCAGCTGTGTTTCGATGTGTGCCGGGTACGATGCGATAAATGTTGTTGTGTTGGGAGTTTGGCCGTGGAGGGTCTTCAGATCAATCTCCCTTTGGCGCAGCATCGTTGGTCGTGTTGTTGGGTTTAACATTGCATCACCTCGCTCAACTGCCGTCTTCCTTCCTATTCGCTCAGTTTTTCTGAGTGAATAGGCTCTTAATAAACTAGCGCGCTTTACCATCAACGATCGCATCACTACTTACCATCAGGCGGGATTGCGGTCAAGAGCTAGCTTATAACTATAAAAAAAAAAACCACAGGGAGAGAGTTAAGGAAAAATATACATACATATTTTCTATTGACATGTTCTGGTATTTGCAGATTCCATTTTAGGTTCATATAAGTAGCGCCTAGAATTAAAATTTTATTAATAATATAAGTACATTATTTTTACCTCATTGCACCCTTTTCACCAATTTCAAACATCCTGTAACTTTACCGGCGTCATAGCAACATGTGATTATTTAATGCAGATTTAATTAAGAGTTCCATTAATGTAAACTTAACACTTAATCAAGACGATGATTGTGTCCATAGTCATAATATTCATAAATTCTAAGAATTAAAATGATAATATATTTATAATTATACGAGAAAATAGAGAAAATAACAACTGATATAGGTCGTTATGGGTATATTCATTCAGAAATCACACAGTGATAGTAATTTATCTTATATGTATCTCTCTTCCGTGTTTCAGAACGAATCTGAGTAGGCTGAAAAAATACAAACACGTGCCAGTTCCAACACTTCAATATCAACTGGGATACAGAGCAAATTGTTATTGTTTGTAATACAATTACCATTTTTTTATTTTTTTTTTTATTATGGCATCTCGTATTAGAGGCCGTGACTACTTAACCGGACTTTCCTGTGGATGCCTTAAAAATTAAAGCCTCCAGCCAAGGCACTTAAAACTAAGTTAAAATTAGGCGAATACGCTCTAAGGGCACCCCCTGTGGGGTACGAACCTCGGCTTAGGGCGTCGCTACAGAGGACAGCAAGGGACGGCTAGATCGAAATGGACAATACAATTACCACTACTACTCGCGCGAGTAAACTGTGCACCTCGCTGGAATGCGACTTAAGCGTAAGCGCTTAGTAGTAATAGCATCTTTGTTACGATTGTCTAAATACAGTTTAAATCCCCTGTTGTTATTACTTTTTATTTGGAATTTTTGTTTTGTTAAGTTTTTGTTTTTTACGTTTTCGATGCGTTCATGAAGCCTGTTGCATCAACATTATATTTTAGTCCATATGTATCAATTTAATTGCAAACGTCATGAGTAAAATGACGTAGAATTATGAAGCTTTATGAAATGAAATCGTTTATTAAGCAAGTAGGTTCACTGATCACTTTTACACGTCATTTTTTTTTTTTTTAACTAGATGGAGCCGGCATTTTTAACTGACTACCTCTGAGAAGAATTAGCCGAAACATATCTCTGTGGCCGAAACAAACTCAGGGATCATCGTCTTTTTTCAAGTCCAGACATTAAAAATGAGTTTACAACAATTTACGTGACTTAAAAAAAAAAGTGTTTAAAATGTCATAATTCCACATATTGCTTAATAACAATGCTTAGCAGAGCGAGCAGCTCAGTCCCAAGCTTTATTGTCTTCTAAATAATCTGTGATTTTATAATACCCCTTTTTGTAAAGTTTGGCCTTTATATAGCTTTTAAATCATTTAATGGGTAAGTTTCGAATGTTGTCATCAAAGCGACCTTAAAAATTAATTTCCTTCCCCGAAAATAATTAATTTCCTATTCCACGAAGCACACTCAGGAATATCAGTCGCATAGTGGAGGACAAAGAAATAAAAATGTCGATAAAAGAAAATGTTTATTATTTAAAAGACTAACTGAAGTTTCTAACATCTTTCAGTTTCATTATAAAAATATAATGTTCAAATACAATAAATCCAATATATCCTTGATGCGCTAATAGTCAAAGCGTGCGCCCGCCACTGAATTTCCGATCCAGCCCAAACTTTCTTTGTCTCCGCACTATGCGAGTGATACTGGTAAGTGTTCTTCGTGAAGTAGGAAATTAATTATTTTAAATTTTTATATGAAGAGCAGCTATGGGTGTGCTAAATGGAATACTTTAAATATGCTTCATCTGGGTGTGCTTCGTGGAATACCTCCTTATTTCTTTTGGTGCCGTGTATGTGATCTATTTTATCTCGTATTTTTGCAACTAACAGTTTTTCAGGTACCGTATTCACGTAACATTAAGGTCCGTAAGTTCCAATTTCGATCACAAATCTGATAGCACGTTAGGGTGACTCATTTCGCAGCTCGCCTCTTAAGGGTCAAGTCGTGAGTATGTACCTACTCGTGAGACAGCAGGGATGTCAGATAACCTATGGCTACGGTGTATAAGCACATGAATGAGTCTTCTCATCGATACTTTGTAGATATTGATGTTATTGATGAATCAAGTGTGACGCATGATCTGTTTGTCATTGTCAATGTTAAGAGGGGACTCTAGACGCGCATTCTCTATAAAAACGTATTTCGCTGTTTCCTTCGTGGATAACGCTTTTAGAGCCAACCTTTTTTCTGCAATTTAATATGTTGATAATACGTGCCCTTATAATTAGATTTTTTCCAAATTTAATTAATAAAAGAAATATGATATTTCAAAATCCTGAAAAATAACCCATTTTTACCACAATGTTCAGACAAATGTGATAAGTTTTTGGCAAAAAAAAAAAATAATAGAAGCATAGCTACACTTTTCCTCTACATTTTGATATAAAAATAATTGAGATTTGTCGTGCTTTGAAAAACAAAACAGCGGAATACGAAACATATAACATATATTGATCAACGTTTTTGTAGATAAAATTAGCATGAGCTTCAACTGTCACTTTCGCAGTTTACGGGGAAAGGTTGGAAGCGACGCGACGGCAATAGTTTCTTCAAATACCTGTTAGTCAAATTCCTGGGCACTAGAGTCCCTCTTAAGGAGGTTATTTAGGAAAATATTGCCTTTTTTATTTTAACAGTCAATCAATGAACTCAGTTTAAGTCCACTACAGGATTTAGACTCCTCCCAAGCTGCGCTACCTATTCCCCTGCCCACTGCAACCAGTCTGTCTCAGCCACCTTTTTGGGCTAGTCCATCTAGAAGTTGTGATGTCGTGTTGTTTAAATCACTTCACAGATATAGCTGGCTTATGGCAGTCAAGCGTTCATAGCGACGTTGCTTTTTGCTCCTTCGATGTCGGCTCTTCCTATCATTGCGAAGCAAAATTCGCCAAGCGTTGGATTGTTCACCCATCAAAAGGAAACGTGAGCTGGGTTTAGACCGTCGTGAGACAGGTTAGTTTTACCCTACTGATGGCTTGTCGTTGCGATAGTAATAGTGCTCAGTACGAGAGGAACCGCAGTTTCGGACATTTGGTTCATGGCCACTCGGCCGAGCGGCCGGTGGTGCGAAGCTACCATCCGCGGGATTATGCCTGAACCTAAGGCCGAAGCCAGCCTAGCTGAATCCGGCAAGGATATGCTCACTGTGGAGCCCCGAGGGTCGGGAGGCTCTAAACAATGTGACTTTACTAGTCGCGCTTCACCACGTGAGGTGTGACGTCGAAGCCCATTTGGATCGCGGAGATCGATGCTGTCCGTTTAACGCGTGCATCACGGCTCCGAAGGACCGAATTTGCCTCAGTTCGATGTCGGGGCTCAGAATTGTCTGTAGACGACTTCCGTTCCTCTCGGGGTGTTGTACTCGGCGGTAGAGCAGCGTCGTGCTGCGATCTGTTGAGACTCAGCCCTACGCCAGGTGATTCGATTCGATTCGTACTTCTTCTTTCTGTGTCATTTACCTACCTTTATCTTTACCTAATACATAACATACATAATGAGCCGATAATGTTCCCACTGTTGGGACGATGAGAGGGAGTGGGCCGTAATCTACCACACGGGCCCAGTGCGGGTTGATTGATGTCTCATGTCTTCGAAGTTTTTGACTCTAGGGCATGCCGATTTCCTCAAGATGTTTTCCTTCGCCGTTATGAGAGAAGTGGTAATGAAATAAAATTATTTCATCACACAAAGTAATGCGCCTGGTGAGCTTCGAACCAACGACCTACAAATTGCATGACAGGACCGATACTAGGCTACAACTGCTTTTTCCCTAATTAGACAAATTCAGGAAATTGATATACATACCTACTAGCTGCGCTTCGCGGTTATACCCGCGTAGGTTTCGATATATGTATATGTCGGAGACAGCGACGGCAGAGCGGTAGGGTCGACAGCATCTTGGTGTGGAGGTACAGGTTCCATTTCGTAGGTGAGTTTTGAATTGAAGCACGACGTGTAAATATACCCTCTAATCTTCATAATAACAATTTGTATAGGCAAACCGACAGTTTCGGTTCGGAGAAGTGCCTTGGTCGGCGTCTCGATGCAAAGTGACCGTTCGACGAACCCCACTATCCAAAGCGACTCTGTCCATGTGCCGCCATCACAAAATAACGTCACAAGCGTTTGCCCCTCTACTACGTAAATCAAATCAGCAACCTCTATTAAAATTATACCGACGATCTCCGACATATATATTTTTTATATGCTCCGCTGCTATTGGTCGCAGCGTATATTATATAAAACCCTGGATTAATGGGCTATCAAACACAAAAGAATTATTCAAATCGGACCAGTAGTTCCTGAGTTAGCGCGTTCAAAAAAACAAACTATTCAAGTTTATATATTAGTTTAGATAGGTTGGACTGACCTTTTCATTATGATTATTAGTTCTTTTATTTTCGCCATTTTATGCCCGTACTTACTAACCATTGTTCAAAAATTAAACTAAATTTAAGTACAGTCTAACTTTTTTTTTTATTTCATTTTTCATTCATACTAGTTTAGTGTAGTTAACGAGAAAGGAGTCAAGGACATCACAACATATCATTTCAAAACAATACCTGCCATATCATAAGAGTCGTGATCCTTTGGACATAGAACTTTGAACCGCAATTTGTTCATTTTTCAGAGATGCAGCGGACTCACGATTGACCTCGGGATGCAAGACGTATGAACAAATATGTACTAGAAACACGATTCGTATATAATTGCATGTACGGTTTGATCAATAATTAAGATAAATGCTTTGTTTTTGCATTTTATTTTAAGGCGCGTTTAGGCTGAATGACTTAAACAAGCAGCAAGAACTGAGCACATAATATCTAACTATATTTTTTTAACTTTGACTATGCCTAAAGAAGCAGGTAGACACTAAGCTACTTACCTAACCAACTTTATTGCTAACTACTGGTATCTAGTAAACTATTCAGCTACCACCCACCAGATAAAGTCTTGCCGCCAAGCGATTCTTCGTGTTCCGGCTTGATGTCTGGTGAAGCAGTACGGAGGACGGGTCTGAGCAGTTGTGTTGCGATGTGTGCCGGTGCACAACACAACAACTGCTGCAACAAACACAAACTCCCGACACAATAACATTTGGCGCATTATAATCGTATAATGCGCCAAATGTAAAAATTAGTGAGTAACTTTAAAACTTAGTAACTGTGTGCCGGTGCACACATCGCAACACAACTGCTGCAACAAACACAAACTCCCGACACAATAACATTTGGCGCATTATAACCGTATAATGCGCCAAATGTTATTGTGTCGGGAGTTTGTGTTTGTGTTTTGAGTCACCTCGCTCAACTGCCGTCTCCCTTCCTATTCACTAAGTTTTTTTTAGTGAATAGACTAAATAAACTAGCGCGCTTTACCATCAACGATTGCATCACTGCTTACCAACAGGCGGGGTTGCAGTCAAGCACTAGTTTATAATTATTAAAAAAAAAACCTAATTGTGAGTTTGGTTTAAGTACAGTAATCAAAACGAAGTCTACATAACTGAGGGGTAATCGCGCTAAATAAAACAGTAGAAGTTCAACTCTAGTTTTTATCTAATCCAGTTAAAGTTATGGTTTAGTTTCGATCATATTTCATATCACGCTAAAGTCTAACTTCAATTGAAGTAAAATCAATGTATGAGTGATATATTTCCTAAGATATAATAATTAAAACTAAATAAACTATAAGTAACTCTAATCATTTATACGTAAGTTTGACAAATGGCACCGAAAAGTTAGCTTTGTTTCAACTTTTTCATTTGACAGCGGTTACGTTCCAATTGCAATCCGGTTATGGTTAAAACATCTGTCAAAAGGCTAGCGCGATACGAAACTTAACAAAAGTTATGGTTTGATTGCGATCCAATTCTGGTTTGTTTGAATTATTTTAGCGCGATTGCCCCCCTGTACATAAATATGTGAACTGCTCATAAAATAATAACATTGGTAGGTACTTTGACTATAGCTAACTATTTAAACCTACAAAGTAGTTTTATGCATTTATTATTAAGTTCTGCTAGCTTCATGCATCTTTCTAAATACTTTTAACCCTACCTCACAACAGAAGTCCTTTTGAAAAAGCCACTACGGCTACACGGACATCAATCTAAACGCACCTTAAGGCATTAGACGCGGGTAAAGCAAAAATGAAATATTCGTAAGTATTGGTATGTTTTAACACAATAAGATGATGGGTTTTGCAATTCAATCACTGAGTACCCACCCGCCACAAGTACTGCGATGGGAAACTTATTGAAGTTAGTAACCTTCAATGAATCAATTGGCTCTTCCAATTGGATACCATATTCGTAATAGTGATCAGGAAGTGTTCTGTTGCATTGCATGTCTAAAATTGGGTGGAAATATTTAGCCTATTTGGACTAGTATAGGCCACGTGCATTATGGAACTGTGATATCTGATACAGCAGGGTAATTGGGTTGTATGCTAAAAAATAATTTAATGTCCATCAGATAGATTTAAAAAAAAATATTGAACACATATTTTTTCTTTCATTCTAATACTTAGGAAGATATATTGATTTGAAATGTCGCATGACGTAATTAGCCCCCACTCCGTAAATTTAATACGCTATATCTCAGTAGTTTTTGGTAATTTCGCCAAATAAAAAATAGGGGTCTTAATTTTTTTCATCTATACTCTATCTATACTGCTAATATAAAAGCTGAAGAGTTTGTTTGCTTGAACGCGCTAATCTCAGGAACTACTGGTCCGATTTGGAAAATTCTTTTTGCGTTGTATAACCCTTTAATCCAGGAAGGCTTTAGGCTATATAACATCACGCTGCGGCCAATAAGAGCCGAGCATATCGAAACCTACGCGGGTGAAACCGCGTGTCGTGATTTTCATACGTTGGATACATCCCTATTGCGTAACACATTATCAGTTGGAATAGGTTTCATTTTGACAGTTCAACAAAATTCATTGCGTTATTTATGTTTTTGAATAGACACATTTTCGAACATAGGGAGCAATGGAACAGAAATAAGATAAATGACACCAACTGATAGTACACACACACAGTAACATACTATGCGTTACGCAGTTAAGGTGTTGATTGTCTGATAACCTTTGTAATAGGTGCTTTTGTATCATTATTATATAAATAATTTTAGACTCAGTTGATTCATGCCCTCATTTCGAATTAAGGTTTATAGATCCCGTATTATCTGTAAGTTAATATAAGGTGAAGTCTGTTCTGTTTTTCTGTTGGCCCACAAAATATAGATTTTTCTAAGCGAACAGGACATTGGATGGAAACTAAACATTATTATTGTAACACCTGTTTAGGTCGTCGAAGGAATTTCCATCTTAGAGATGACCAAAGACTAAAGAAATGGACAACATGTGTATGTCGGAGATCGTCGTTTAATTTTAAGAGAAGTTGCCGATTTGATTTACGTAGTAGAGGGGCGAACGCTTGTGACGTTATTTTGTGATGGCGTCACATGGACAGAGTCGCTTTGGAAAGTGGGGTTCGTCGAACGGTCACTTTGCATCGAGACGCGGACCAAGGCACTTCTCCGAACCGAAACTGTCGATTTGCCTATTCAAATTGTTATTATGATGATTGGAGGGTATTTCTACACGTCGTGCTTCAATTCAAAACTCACCTACGACATGGAACCTGTACCACCGCACGAAGATGCTGTCGACCCTACCGCTCTGCCGTCGCTGTAGCAAATGTTGTTTTGCTGTATACATTATTTCTAAGAAAAAAAATATTATAATCCTGGAATAAATAATTGAGGTTGATCGTAGATGGGTGAAAATTTGAAGTTGTAGGTATGTATGTATTTATTTTTCATTGATAATAAATTTTATTCCAAAAAAAAAAATCCAAAATAAAATGTCAAGGGTGGACAACTTTTATCACTTAGGGGTATGAAAAATGCATAGTAGCCGATTCTCAGACCTATTGTATATGCATGCAAAATTTCATAAAAATCGATTTTTGACTAACATGGTGACACGAGAATATAAAAGATGTGATGTGTGTGTGTGTGTACTGTGTGTGTGATGTGTGTGTGTAAAGTAATGTCCCATTGTCAATTAATGTTGTTACTGGCCATCTAAGTCTGCCAACATACCAGAATCCCATTCACGTAACATAATTCTCATCATCATCATCATCACCAATTCAGCGTTATCCCAGTCGCATCCGAAGCCTTTACCAGTCTAACTGCTGATTTTGGCTAAACTTCGATAGTTTCCGTGAAGCAACTGCCGTCTGACCTCCACAATCCGAAGGCGATATCGAAGCATTGCAGTTAAACCAATTGTTGGACTTTTGAGGGCTCCAAAAACCCGTAACGACTGCCACTAGATGTTCGTATGGCAACCGGGACCAACGGCTTAACGTGCTTTCTGAGGCACGACCAGACCAGTGCAAATATTCATATTCATGCATACAATAGTCGTGGTAGCCTAGTATAGTCGTGGTGGCCTAGTGGTTAAAACACCAGCCTCTCAAGTATGAGTACGCGGGTTCGATTCCAGGTCAGGCAAGTACCGATGTAACTTTTTTAAAGTTATGTGTACTTTCTAAGTATATCTTAGACACCAATGACTGAAGGTGAAGGATAACATCTTGAGGAAACCTGGACTTTATAAGTCTGAAATCGCCAACCCGCATTGAGCAAGCGTGGTGATTACGCTTAATCCTTCTCTGTATGAGAGGAGACCTGTGCCCAGCAGTGGGACGATAAATAGGTTGTTGATGATGATTATGCATACAAATATTTGCACTGCGCGGGGATCGAACCCGCGCCTCCTTGCGCATCGGCAGCGTTCACTACCGCTACGCTACGGAGGCTGTCATTCACGAAACATACTATACGCTACGGAGGACGGGTCTGAGCAGTTGTGTTGCGATGTGTGCCGGGTACGATGCGCCAAGTGTTGTTGTGTCGGGATTTTGGTCGTGGAGGGTCTCCAGATGAATCTCCCTCTGACGCAGCATCGTTGGTCGTGTTGTTGGGTTTAACATTGCACCACCTCGCTCAACTGCCGTCTTCCTTCCTATTCGCTCAGTTTTTTAATTGAATGGGTTTAATAAACTAGCGCCCTTTACCATCAACGATTGCATCACGGCTTACCATCAGGCGGGATTGCAGTCAAGCGCTAGTTTATATTTATTAAAAAAAAAATAAACTATATTACTATCAAGTACCGGGCGACCGAGCTTTGCTCGGCATCTTTTTTTTTTTTTGTTAGGTACATCGCGTGTCTCTATATTATCAAAACAAAAAATACATAACGAGCGAATTTTTTAAATAACATTTTTTGACTAATGTTTTTCGATCATACCGACATAATAATAAAAAATATTATTAACTGTTATTTAAATATAAAATTACGAGTGCAATTTAGTTTAACATTTCATTAGAAATAAGTACTTATAGTTTAACAATCAGTTACTTCAGTTATATATTTATCATCAATGCATAGTTCCTTCCATACTATATTGCGGGTATGTCGAGGGTTTTCATTAATAATAATCATTTCACGTTCTGATGCACGCTGCCGCATATCTTGCAGACGTCACTCCCGTGAAACATCTAAATCATAAGACCTTTCTGTTCTTAAAATGTTAGTCAAGTTTTGCACGCATCTTACTTTAGCAGCACGTGTGGGATGAGCGGAAACCTGATCATTTTCATCAAGTTCTTCAAATGGGTTCTCACTGTGCGAAGTCTGACAAACACGTGTGGGACGACCGAAAATCAGATGGTTTTCATGGAGGTTTTGTTCTGCTTCTTGAGATGAGTCACGGCTTCGTGGAGTTAAATTGTTCGTAAGCGTTTTTTTTTAATGTTCTTTGTGGCATTTTCGTGTAAAAAAGACACAAGATATTTTAAGAGCAATTTTCTGGGTCTAACCTCAAACCAAACATTAGCTTCATGTACCATGAATGTAAATGTCATCTATATCAAATCAAAGTACTATATTGATATTGATTATCAGTTTAATTTAATTTTATTTTGGAATGTTATATGTATAGGACTATGGGTATTGTGCCTCGGGCTTCGTGAGGGTTTAGGGGTGATGGTGCTCGCTCACGTTGCGAGCTGGTAGAAAGAACTGCTGCTGATGATGTATGTCATGCGAATCCTCGGGCTTAGTGAGGGTCACATGACACTACGGGTCCCTACGTCTCAAGTGATGATATCAAAAATGAAACATAGGTTTACTAAATCCAATGTACTAAATTGAACCTTATTTCCTTAAACTATATATTATTGTTAGAGAATCTTGACACCGACTTCTAATTTTACTACTCAAATAAAAAGTGCCATCTATCTGTCCCTAATATAACTAAAATTAGATTCATGTTCAAAATAACATTGACTTGACTGATAGATGGCTGAACAGGTATTTATAATAGTTCATAAATAATTTAAATCTATTTTGTGTATGTGTTTTTATGAAAACTATGGACAATTGTCTGATGTAAATAAATTAATAATAATAATTATAACAAAAAAAAAAGATGCCGAGCAAAGCTCGGTCGCCCAGGTACTTCATCATTATTAAATCCTATTATATGGCTGAATTTTATTTTGCCTACTTTGAGGAGGTGCAAGGTATCATAAGGTTAGCAATAATAATAATATTTCAGTTCGTGTTGTGGAAAGTCTGAAATGTTGAAACTGTTGAGAAATTCTGTTGTAAATTCGACTGCTCCTTCAGGCTGATCTTTAAAATGAATGAGCTTCATTGTTTCGACTTCTCCTACACTTTTGTGCTACCCTGGTACTTTGCACCTCCATAAAGTAGACAAAATAAAAGTTCTTCCATGTATTATATTTACAACAAAAAATATTGTTGTTTATATACAATATCATTTCTTTCACAACTGTTTCGACTTCTACACTTTTGTGCGACCCTGGTACCTTGCATCTCCACAAATTAGGCAAAACAAAATTTCTTCCATTGATTTAATAAACGAATAAAAAATTCGTTGACGCCGTTTCCAATTATATAAAATGTAATAAATAAAAAAAAGCATTAGACAACGCCATCATTCTCTTTTTAAAACTCAAAAAAAGGAAAAAAAACACTATTAAATAAAAAAAAAGCATTAGACAACGCCATCATTCTTTTTTTAAAACTCAAAAAAAAAAGGAAAAACACTATATCGTCAGGGACTTGAACCCGAAGTCTGCGAGTTCCGAATCAGAGGCCGAAGCCCCTCAGCTATTCGTATCATTAAGAACAGCGGCGAAATTTAGCTTCTTATGAGAAGTTTAGCAATTGTTCAGTACCTCAAAACATGGAAAAAAAGCATTTTTTGAAAATGAAACCTAGCTAGATCGACTTATCGTCCCCGAAGCCCCCTGCACACAAAATTTCATGAAAATCGTAGGAGCCGTTTCCGAGATTCCAATTATATATAAATATATATACAAGAATTGCTCGTTTAAAGGTATAAGATTGAAATCATTTTGAAGCATATTACTGATCCATTGCTACATATGTTCGAAAAATGTGAATGAATGCTGCTGAACTGTCAAACCCATTTCGACCGATGGTATCTTTCGCATTTAGACCACAGTCTGCAAATGATGAAACATTTAAAGCAATCTTGTCAACTAAAGCAGTAGGATATCGAGAACTACCTACGGGCATTTTGGAGGACTGTTTTATACGATTTTGGCGTTCGAAAATTAAATAAATGACAGCCTATTTTAAACAAACGATATTTAATTTTAGAATAAAGAAGGCTGTTCCATAGACTTGACCCCGTAGGTACTGCACTTTTCTGTAAAACAGCTGATTTGAGGGTATGCACATCCGTGCCTCGAAGCCTGTATTGTCACATTACTATTTCAGTATACAGGGTATATCTGACATCGTAACGTAAACTTCGGGAAAAGGCATGATAGTCATTTATGTTATTAATGAACGGTTACAGAATTCACAGTGTTTAAAAAAAGTGTCAGCTCGGCCGTTGAACGTTGCAAGCGTGCCGCCGTGCGGATTTGTAGGTGTGACGTTGATCCCTGATGTGAACTCTATTAAATCAGCTGATAAGATAGTTTTTCGAGTTTTGTTTTCATTGCGCTTTTTTGTGTAATTAGCGAATTAATTAATTTTTATTTTAAAATCTTATTGGGTTATAAAAGTATAGCAATTATGAACAGTCTAAAGTGAAAAAAAACTACATATATATATATATTTTTAATCATGAAAAAGCCGACGAAAAATTCCACCACTGGGGGGTTCAGAATCATGTTCTGGATCCTTGGTACTCGTTTGTGCGTCGATGTCAGATACACCCTTTATACTTTTACCTTCAATTCTTTTTTTTTCGATCTCTTCATAGTCAAACAAAGTAGACTGCTAATGAGTCACAGACCGTCTCCGCAAGAGGTCCTTGACTTTATCTTTAAAGCCACGAATTAATTTGTGCGTTGTGTAGGTACGACTGTCTCTTACCTTGCAACTTCTAAAGTAACAGTCCTAATGACTCATCAGCGTTTTGTTTGTCTAGGTTTCTTGTTGAGTACTATATTTGCCTATGTCCTTTCTAATGGAAAAACAAGAACAAAATAGTACCTATTAATATCGGAAAACTTAACGGTCTATAACATAATTCTTCAATTGATTTCCGAGCACAGTCGATGCGGGTAGAACACTCCAGAGGCAAACTCTAAATACTACAATAAAGATTTGTATCTGTCAGAAAAACGGTGATCCGTCAAAACGATTGTCAACTCTTCTATAATCCAAATAGTACTCTATTATTCTCCTACCCTCTGATATCCCATGCAAAGATTGTCTCTAAAAGATCGCTCTTAGCGATAAGACCGCTGATTGTTTCACACTTTGTAATCCATACTAATATTATAAATGCGAAAGTAACTCTGTCTGTCTGCCTGTTACGCTTTCTTGCTTAAATCTCTCGCCCGATTTTGAAGAAATTTGGCACAGACAATCCTTAGACCCTGAGAAAGAACATAGGCTACCTTTTATTGAAAAAAAATGTTATTCCCGAGGGAAATCTAAAAAGCGCGATATAATCGAAATCCACGCGGGCGAAGCCGCGGGCGGAAAGCTAGTAAATAAATAAACTCTTCATATTTATAATTAAAGAGTAATAATAAAGAGTATTCAATTCTATTCAACAGTTTTCGCGCAGGCAAATACTTGTCTGGATTGAGGACAATAGATGGTCAATTAAATTTAATCCAGACCCCGAACTAATCTTATCTCCATAAGAGCTACTGTGTCGGAAACTCCCATAACTTCGGCCAAACTAACGGATTTCGCGAAAAGGGATAAGACTTTTTTTTTTGGGATGGGAAATCATCAAATGATCTCTCCCGCTCAGGTCGGAGCGGAAGGGCGTGTCAGACTTTAACTGACTAAAATCCACCCGTGTTTCTTCACTTGCCTATTCGCCAGGGCCACGGATTCTTTTTTAACCAACCTGCAACCCTCACCCAGGAGAAGTAGGAGGCTCGCGCCTACGGTGGACGGGGCCGGGGTTCGATGTTGTCTCCCGACCAGGGAGTCTCCTGCGGCGGCTGGTGGCATGAGGGCCCTGGGATTCCTGTTGCTTCACGTAAGGGAGAAGACTCCTTGATAACCAGTTTCACCCAAGAGTAAATAAAATTTTATCGGACAGCCGACATTTTTTTTTTTTTTGTAATTGTAATTATAAACCAGCGCTTGACCGCAATCCCGCCTGATGGTATTTAGTGATGCGATCGTTGATGGTAAAGTGCGCTAGTTTATTAACACATTGAACGCCGATTCAAATTTAGTGGTTGTTCCGTTTGGGCCGTGGGGCTCACCGGTGAGCGACAGCAGTACTACCCGTTCAGGCCGTGGGGCTCACTGGTGAACGCGCGAGGGACTCGTGTTTGAACTTAATTTTCTCGCTGGAGGACACAGTGCCAGTACAAAACTGTATTGAGCATGCCCGGCATGGCCCTGGAGAATAGTTTACGTACACTAGCTCGTTTCGACACTACGTAAAAAAAAAGACTTGGTTGATTTTTTGGCTAACTATACAAGATATGGTTTGAAAGTAAAAGAAGGTTTACAAAATATATATTTTATTAGAATATAGTTAAAAACGTTTTATTATCCATTAGGCAATCACTTATTTTTCGACTTAGTATAAAATAAACTAAACAAACTTCGAAAAACGGACGTCTCTTTTCACTTCATTACAGTTGTGCTCTCATCGCTTTCCGAGTAAAATTCTGTCCAAGTACAGCATCTTTCGACCTGTAGTCGGTTATTTTGGGTAATTTTACGATCCCCATGAAAATAATCAATCCGAAAAATCTTTTCAACTCTGCTGCGGATGTAGGTTTCCATAGGCGAATCCGCACAGTTTTAGCACTGCGTCCGACCCAGTGAATTTTTTGATAGCATAAGTATTCGTATAATCGGCCACCATTTCAACTAAACCGTCTGGTACTAAAAATGATAGAAATCTGCCGGGGTCTTATCGATTATTTCCCTTACAACTCGTGCATCTAATCCTGAGAACTCAGTATAGGGGATAATCCGACGCTGATTACCTTTTGGTTGGTGCCACATGGTAAATGTTACAGGAAGCGACGCGGTGTGACCAGAAGTATTTGGCACGGTATTTTCTAGTTCAATATTACTCGTGTTACTGATGGACAGAACTCGTCGACGTCTGTTTCGTAAAGTTGGTTGTAAGTCAAACTCTTCCGCAGACTCCGAACTTAGCTGAAAGCTATTATTGAGCACGGAAATTTCTATATTTTCGATCTCCGTCAAATCATCATTTGTTATTTCAAAGTCTTGAAAATCATCCATGATTGACACCATACTTTTTTACAGTGAGGTCGGACGCAGTTTATTGGTTTTAGAGGTAACCACGGTAAATTTGTCACTAAAATCATCCAAAATATATATAATATATGTAATCCCTTCCGGCGAAGGGCGTGGAATGTGACCGGCACCGTGACACCCGCGGCCCCGCGCGAACGAAATGCAAATTTCCATCTCCGTGCGCCGTGGTGGTCACCGGTGTCCGTCAGCAATTATTTTGTTAATTCTTTGGATAGTAATAAGAAATAACTATTCAGATTGAGGTTTTTGACTATTTGGAACCGTATGAGCCAATAAAATATAATGTGTAAAATTTGTCGAAATCGCAAATTGGCGTCGGCCTATATAGAAAGTATAGCGGTGGTCACCGGTGACCACCACGGCGTTCAACGTGTTAAGAGCCTATTCACTCTAGCCTTGAATACATTCAAATTGTAGTGTGACGGAAACACCGTCGCCGGCAAATTGTTCCAGTCCCTCGATGTACGCAGTATAAACGAGGAAGCAAAACGACGTTTGACATGTGTAAAATAGTGGTATGCAGCTAGTAATTATGTAACACACTTACATGTTTTTTTTCATTTTGACAGTTCAACGCCATTCTCTGCGAAGTTCAGATAATTAAATACGAACTTTTCAAACTATTGTAGCTATGCATTAGCAATGTCCTTCATAACACAAAAGTATGTTGCACAAATAGAAGCCGTTAAGAAAAGAAATCGCTTGGAAAGGCTAAGCAGAGGATAATTGCCTTCGCACACTAGTTAATCTATGACTAAGGTATGACTATGGTCTAACTAAGAATTATCTAAATGACTTTGAAACGTACTCTGCCCCCATAATCATTTAATATAGCATAACTTAATAATCAATAACATATAATAGTTCCCTCACTACCACTCATACTGATCACTCTACACACACATGACACATACAAACTCATTCATAGATTAACTACAAACACGTTCACAAATAAGAAATTTACTCCGACAGCCACTTTATAATGCTAATGTCAGGTGCACATTAAACCCCTGAGGTCAGTATGACTCACCTGTGTTTATGCACACAAGTGTACTAAGGTTCGAAGTGTAAGAGCATGACAGTTTGTAATGTAATGTACATTTTTTTTTTTTTTTTATTTTTTTTTTAATTCTGCTACCTCCAACATAATCGGAGCCTATACTTATACTAAGCTTCACTTTCGTGCGTTAACAGTTAATCAGACTACCTACATATTTATTCCTAGTTATACTTAAACATACATTCCTACGGCTACTACTTACTAAGTCTTATTCTAATAACTGCGTTTTGTTTGGGCTACTTAATATTTATTTCTTATTTAATTTTGATTCCATTAACATTTAAATACAATACAAATACAAACAAACAACTATTTAAATGCTTATCATTAATATTATATATAATATTGTGTAAACATTTTTTGCTTATGCATTTTTATTTCTTATTATAACTTTCTCACATATTTTTACGCAGTATTCTAATAGGATTCCTCTATTTTTGCCCGCTATTATTTTACAAATATTTTTGGCGTCAAGTGTGGCGTTTAGTAAGTGTTCGGCCTCTAGTCTCTCTCTGTCAAAGACGGGACAATCGAACAATACATGTGGCACAGTTTCTTCAGTTTCAGAATCGCAAATGCACGATGGGCTCCCCTTACACTTGAAACGGTACAAGTATGCTGAGAACCCACCGTGCCCCGTCATAATTTGTGTGATAACATAGTTAATTTTGCACTTCCTGACTATCCTGTAGGCAGCCACGGCATCAGGGAAAAACAATTTGGTCACTGAAGCAGTTGTTTGGGAACTGTATCTCCGGTTCCATTCGTCAAGAGTTGCCGTACGAATGCATCTCTTGACGTATGAAACCGGACACAAGTCATAGTCGGGCTTTCGCCCGGAATCTTCGGCGGCTCTCTTGGCTAATTCGTCGGCCCTCTCATTCCCTGCCAACCCTGCGTGAGCTTTGATCCAAAACAAGGTAACAGCCCTGTTTTGGATGGACAATAATCTCAAGTTTGCCCTTGCCTCTACTGCCAGCGGGTGGTGTCGGTCGTAGTTTCGGATGGTTTGAAGGGCTGCCATGGAGTCGCTGAAGATTCCAAACGACTGCGCGCTATGTTCTAGAATTTTCCTAGTTGCAACGCATATCGCCAGAAGCTCAGCCTGGTAAACGGTGGAGTAATATGGGAGAACCAGTTTGAGGACTTCGGTTTCGACGTCACCACTCCATATGGAGAGCGCCGCACCAACCTTGTCCCCAATCTTGCTCCCGTCCGTAAAGATACGAATCTCAAGTTCGTTCTGGGCATCGAGTTGCTCTTGGCTTACCAGGCTTACAATCTCCAATTCCGCGCGCTCGGCGGGGTGTGGGTCCTCCATTGCCGAAGCAGTCAGCTCGACCAGTCCGCCGCCGAGTGCCGGCTGAGGCACCCCCCTTCTGGCTTCATATAACGATGCTGCCTCGTGAACCCGGAGGTCGAGGGGTAGTATACCAGCCAGCACCAGCGCAGAATTTAAAGAGACCGTCCGATATGCCTTACACAGCTTCAGTGCAATACCGCGCTGAACTGTTCCCAACTGCTTTATGACTCCCAGCTTTCTAGCGGCCGGAGCCCAAACGCTGGCTGCGTACAGGATGATTGGTTCCACGGCGGCCACATATATTATTCTTATGACTTCAGGACGAAGTCCCCAGCTCGTTTTTGCGGCCCTGGTTAACTGCTTGTGGATTCCTATTGCCTTTCTACATATGCTGGCGACGTGTGTATTAAATGTTAGCTTTTCGTCGATGGTGACACCCAGGATTTTGATTTCTTTGGACATGGCAATGCCGATCCCGCCCATGCTCAGGCGTGGGGTATCAAATTTTAGTTTGCGAGTTATAACCATTGCTTTGGTTTTGTGAGGGGCAAATTTAAGTTTATTTTGTACGCCCCACGCCCGAACATGCTCGAGAGCGGCATTGGCACGTCCCTGGATCTCTAGCGAAGTGTCACCATCGAAGATCAGCACAACGTCATCAGCAAAGGCCTGGCAACAGTCACCCCTCGCTTCCAAGCTCTTTAGAAGCGGGTCCAGCAAAAGGTTCCATAATATTGGTCCCCCTATGGATCCCTGGACACATCCCTTACTTGTGGCTTTGCAGAACTCTTCACCCGCGTACCTGACCCTGACTCTCCTGTTTTGGAGATAGCTGTCAATGACCCTCCTCAAGCCGATCGGACATTTTTCCTCAGACAGACGGACTCTTATGACTGGCCACCATGCGCTGTCGAAGGCTCCCTCTATATCCAATGAAACCACGACTATTATTTTCTTAAGCTCCAGCTTACTGCGTATATGTTTCACTAGCGTATAGAGGGAGTCCTCTGTGCTCCTCTGCGGCATGAATCCATACTGTCGAGTACTCATCCTTGGGATCAGATGGTACTTGAGGCGGGCCACTATCATCTTCTCGTATATTTTGCCGAGTATTGGCAAGAGGCCGATTGGTCTGTACGCCTTTGGGGTGCTGTAATCGTCCCTTCCCGGCTTCTTAAGAACGATCACAGTCGCCTCCTTCCAGACTACGTAAGTTTGACTTGGCATAGAAAAAGTTAGCTTTGTTTCAACTTTTTCATTTGACAACGGTTACGTTCCAATTGCGATCCAATTAATTATGGAAACATAACAAAAGTTATGGTTTGGTTGCGATCCAATTCTGTTTTGGTTAAATTGTTTTAACGCGTTTGCCCCCCTGCATAGGTACAGCTTCCTACGCTAAGGGGTCGCTAAGTCGCCGAAAAGTTGAGTACTGTGTCTGTGAACTGAAAAATGACTCCTGGTGTAGTACCACCCACCAAACAAAGCCTTCCCGCCAAGCGATTTGTCATGTTCCGGCATGATGTCTGGTGAAGCCGTACGGAGGACGGGTCTGAGCAGTTGTGTTGCGATGTGTGCCTGGTACGATGCGCCTAATGTTGTTGTGTTGGGAGTTTGGTCGTGGGGGGTCTTCAGATCAATCTCCCTTTGGCGCAGCATCGTTGGTCGTGTTGTTGGGCTTAACATTGCATCACCTCACTCAACTGCCGTCTTCCTTCCCATTCGTTCAGTTTTTCTGAGTGAATAGGCTCTTAATAAACTAGCGCGCTTTACCATCAACGATCGCATCACTGCTTACCATCAGGCGGGATTGCGGTCAAGCGTTCGTTTATAATTATTAAAAAAAAAATAGAACCTCATAGTAATAGAATGCATATTATGGCCTGTGGAAATGAATGATACATATATAAGTATGAGTATAAATAATAAGTGCGACTGTTATTTTTGAGCCACGAGCCCCCTACGTGGAAAGTAAAGATGGTCAGTCATTCACATAACAATCGCGGCAAGTGTAGCTTAACCGGTTCAATCGACTTGTGTGGCTGATATTTTTGAGCCAACAGCTCCCTACGTGGAAAGTAAAGATGGTCAGTCATCCACATAACAATCGCGTCAAGTGTAGCTTAACTTGTTCAATCGACTTGTGCGACTGTTATTTTTGAGCCACGAGCCCCCTACGTGGAAACTAAAGATGATCAGTCATCCACATAACAATCGCGGCAAGTGTAGCTTAACTGTTCAATCGACTTGTGTGACTGTTATTTTTGAGCCAAGAGCTCCCTACGTGGAAAGTAAAGATGGTCAGTCATCCACATAAGAATCGCGGCAAGTGTAGCTTAACATGTTCAATCGACTTGTGCGACTGTTATTTTTGAGCCACGAGCCCCCTACGTCGAAACTAAAGATGGTCAGTCATTCACATAACAATCGCGGCAAGTGTAGCTTAACTTGTTCAATCGACTTGTGCGACTGTTATTTTTGAGCCACGAGCCCCCTACGTGGAAACTAAAGATGATCAGTCATCCACATAACAATCGCGGCAAGTGTAGCTTAACTGTTCAATCGACTTGTGCTGCTGTTATTATTGAGCCACGAGCCCCCTACGTGGAAAGTAAAGATGGTCAGTCATCCACAGAACAACCGCGTCAAGTGTAGCTTAACCTGTTCAATCGACTTGTGTGGCTGTTATTTTTGAGCCAAGAGCTCCCTACGTGGAAAGTAAAGATGGTCAGTCATCCACATAACAACCGCGGCGTGTGGCTTAACTTGATCATCATCAAAACAAGGCATTGTGTTATCTGCCGTATGTAGGTTGGTACGTTTTTGAAGTCGGAACAAACATTGCATGACATTGCCGCACCTACACATACAAACACATATTACGTCAAAGGTGTGCTACGGTAAACTCGTAGCTGTCCCCCTAAAGTTGCCGAAATGTCTCGTTCGTATTTGTTCATTTGAGAATCTATCGTTTACACGTTATTTACTAGCAGCGCCCAGCGATTTCACCCGCGTTCCTAACTATGCCGGTGAACTAACTCATCATCATCTCAGCGTTAATTCCAGCCGCATCCGAAGCCTTTTCCAACTTTGGAATTTGGGGTCCGCTTTACCAGTCCAACTACTGATTTTGGCGAAACTTGGACATTTTCCCTGAAGCGACTGCCGTCTGACCTCTATAACCTGAAGGCAATAAATATGTGTACACAAAAGTATATGCGAAATCCGAAACACATGTCCAGTATTTTTATGTAAAAAAATTATCTACAAAATTTAAAAAAAGCTATCATAGAACATCACAAAGTTATGAGCTTGTTATGTTACCAAGTTGTCCCTGCAAAACTATGGTCAACGCTCGCTCGCCCGCTAGCGCCTACTGCGGCGCGGCGCGGCGGTCCTACACTATGATCCGCTGTGAACTGTGTCGTGCGCTCGGTAACCACACTGCATCATTTTTTAAATAAATCCGAGAAAAAATATAACATGATGTAAAATTTACTAGAATCGATTCAATGTAACCTATTTATACTATAGTATTTTGTGTAGGTACCTAGATTTAAGATTTTATTTTTTTGCTTAGCATTGTTCCTCTTAACCAAAGCGCGTGCCGTTTAATCTTTTCACCACCATTGGTTGACTGGTACCTACCTACCCTACCTAAGGCATTCGTCGTTTGTTTCTTTCATCTCATCGCGCCATCTTCTTCAGTCTTTAATACGAGTAATACCATTTTAAAATCCATAAAGCATATATTTTATTGTATCTCCACATAATGTCCTCGTTACTCTTCAATACGATAAGGAATTCTTTATTCAAAAGATATTAAATACTTTTTAGTGACAAGTGACAAAGTTAAAAAGTACCATAGATCAGACCCGTATTTGATGATCAATCGTTTGGAAGCAAATTTTTTGTGTGGCTGACAATTTAGGGGGAAAAATATGTCCCATTAGATCTAATGTAGCGTGTTTGCGAGAGTTCTAAAAGATTTTGAACACAAAGGAATATAAATAAAAGCTTTATATTTTATCACACACAAGTCATGAAATCTGCAGAACAACTCGGAAAAACAGACCTGAAGCTCCTAAAACCCACATAACAATATATCAGCCTATAATGTTTCAGTTACAGGCCTTCTCTCTGTGAGATGAAGTGGGCCACATTCTACACGGGCGCAATGAGGATTGGTAGATGTGACATTAAACCTGGAATTCCCGAAGGGTTTGACAGAGGCCGTGGTCCTGTATATTCACATACAACACAGAAAATATCACCTAAGAGTGGAATTGTATTAATAATATATATATTGTATAATATGTAATACATTTAAATTGTTACCTGTTTTATCATGTAAAGTTTGTGAATGTATCTGGTATCAATAAACAATTTTTATTTTTATTTATATATTTATTGTAAGTCAGAATGGAAAACGTCTACTGTCATATGGGAAATGACATTTTAAACAACGAAAGTCTACCATTATACCGCGGGCACTATTTGCGATTGAACGCCAGAAAACATATTTTCATAACATGTTTATTTATTATTTACTAAATCCACAGCTCTATGAAATTTTATCCTAAACTATACTTATAACATATACAATCCTAAAAAGAAGTGAAACAGGTGTTGTGATGAGTCTACTGCATTTTCTTTCCAAAATTATTCTGCAATTTCCGCTTAGTTTAAACCGACTGCAGGTTTCGAGAGGCCTTTTTGCAGCAGAGGAAGAGCCCAATGTTGCTACTCTGGAGGTTTCCATGTCGCAGCTAGGATATCTATAAGCGTTTTTTTTTCCTTCAACCATTGGTTCTGATACTATCAACTTGAGAGATAATAGTCATCCTTGTCAACACCAAAACAACGGACAACGGGTCACACGCTACTCATTTAAAGTCGTTTGTGAGACATACTAAATATCTGATAATAAATAAGTCATGCATGCGAGAAATTCTACCAACATCTCACGCTGGCCTCTCAAGTCATTTCCACAACGTCATCAAACACCAAGTAATGTAAAAATTATGCGCGCTATGCATCCGTCCTCCATTAAAACGGTAAGTGCGTCCCCGCATTGTTCACTGAAGGGTACGTGAAATAGTGCCGTTCCCACGTCGTTCAATGCTAGTGACGTGACGAATAATCAGTCAGCGGGTGGTCTAACATATAAGTACTACTTATAAGTGGATTCCAAGTCTTTGATTTAGTTAGGGCTCCTGGGTTTTGTCAAAAGGGTGGTTATGCATGAAGGCGTTTGATTTCTTTTTTGATGTGAAGGGACGTTAGTGGTTTAAGGTGATTTTGTAAAGGTGTTATAAGTCTGGCTTGTTGTTAGTGCAACGCCGTGCAACATAAAAGTGGACCTAGTGGCTTTAAATTTTCGTACCCTTGTAACGCTCCGTAAACGATAACAATAAGGTTATCGTTTAAGTTTACGTTTTGGATGTTCATAACTAAGTTACAACATCTGCACCAAGATTTCTCTAGGTTGATCTGTGAATGCATGTGAAAATCTCAATACATTAATTACAAGTGAAAATCTCTCCGAGCCTTGTACTAAAGCAAATTAAGTAAAATCCACAAATTGCATTAAACTGATCAAACAGAGTTCACATAAGCTTTGCTCAGTAGGTATATCAGTAGCTGTCAAAGTAATAAAAAAAACTGACCCTATGTTGTAGAACAAAAGGTTTAAACTTCCGTAAAAATATGTTACACCATTTATGCTACCTGCAATTAACTTCCAACTTTATTTTTCATACGTGAAGGTTTATTTTTGTATCACTATAAATCGCTTAAAATGGTTAAAGTGGGATGCAATATTCAGTTTACATTAGACAAGTGGGCGACGAAATATAAAAGGTCACATATGACGTAAGACTTTCTCGAAGTGTATTATTATGAAGCTGACAAGTTTACGTTGACGCCATATTGTGTGCGTCTGCGCAATGCATGGGTGGTTCTAGAGTTCCATATTTGAATTTTTAAATGCTACACTTACTGGGTAAAAATATCTGCAAGTAATGTGTAGAGTACCTATCTCTTACGTTTTTATGAAAGATCGACTGATCGATACAATTTTTTTTTTATTAATTATAAACTAGCGCTTGACGGCAATCCCGCCTGATGGTAAGCAGTGATGCGATCGTTGATGGTAAAGCGCGCTAGTTTATTAAGAGCCTATTCACTCAGAAAAACTGAGCGAATAGGGAGGAAGACGGCAGTTGAGCGAGTTGATGCTATGTTAAACCCAACAACATGACCAACGATGCCGCGCCAAAGGGAGATTGATCTGAAGACCTTCCACGACCAAACTCCCAACACAACAACATTAGGCGCATCGTACCCGGCACACATCGCAACACAACTGCTCAGACCCGTCCTCCGTACGGCTTCACCAGACATCATGCCGGAACATGACAAATCGCTTGGCGGGAAGGCTTTGTTTGGTGGGTGGTACTACACCAGGAGTCATTTTTCAGTTCACAGACACAGTACTCAACTTTTCGGCGACTTAGCGACCCCTTAGCGTAGGAAGCTGTACCTATGCAGGGGGGCAAACGCGTTAAAACAATTTAACCAAAACAGAATTGGATCGCAACCAAACCATAACTTTTGTTATGTTTCCATAATTAATTGGATCGCAATTGGAACGTAACCGTTGTCAAATGAAAAAGTTGAAACAAAGCTAACTTTTTCCATGCCAAGTCAAACTTACGTCTAAATGATTAGAGTAACTTATAGTTTATTTAGTTTTAATTTTTATATCTGAGGAAATGTATCACTCACACATTGATTTTACTTCAACCGAAGTTGAAACTTTAGCGCGATACGAAATATGATAGAAACTAAATCATAACTTTAACTGGATTAGATACGAAGAAGAGTTGAACTTCTTCTGTTTTATTTAGCGCGATTATCCCTCAGGACTGTGTTACTTTTTCTTAACAAACGATTTAAGACTATCTCATTCGAAGAAAAGGGTTTGCTGGGGAACACTCATCATTCATCTTAATTTTTTTTTTTTAAATTTTATAATATATTTTTAATCTACTAATTTCCCTCTGTTTTCAATTAATTTTCTTGTCGTTACACGACCTAGCCGCACAAGTCGATTGAACAAGTTAAGCTACACTTGCCGCGGTTGTTCTGTGGATGGCTGACCATCAATCCCGGTTGCTATTCGTAGACCTTTAACAAGAGTTGCGAGTCGTCAGAAGCCCAAAAATCTGACCACTCGTTTTACCAAAGGGTTTTACCAAATAATTGTATTGCCCAAGATATACTTAGAAATTACAGTAAGGGTGAAAAGTGCATTATCGCTTTTAAACTTTATTGCACTAACAATAAGTGTCAAAAGTGGTACTCCGTTTTTGATCCCTTACTGTACATAAAGGCTGACATCGACGCCCAAACGAGTACCATGGACCCAGTACATGATTCTGAACCCCACAGGTGGAATTTTTCGTCCGTTTTTTCCTGATTAAAAAAAAATAATATGTAGTTTTTTTCACTTTAAACTGTTCATAATTGCTATACTATTATAGCCCAATAAGATTATAAAGTAAAAAATAATTAATTCGCTAATTACACAAAAAAGCGCAATGTGAACACAACTTGAAAAACTATCCTGATTTGATAGAGTTCACATTAGGGGTCAATGTCATACCCACAAGACGCGCGGCGGCCCGCTTGTAAGGTTCAAAGGCCGAGCCGACACATTTTTTAAAACACTGTTATTTCTGTAACAGCTCATTAACGATATAAATAACTATCATAATTTTATTCGCTCATAATAAATAAACTTCGCGATAAGGCTACGCATGCGCGAAGTTTGCGTTACGATGTCAGTTACACCCTGTATAACTTAGAAAAGTTTTACTTGCCAGACTTGGAGTAGGACCCGCATACTCATACTTGAGAGGCTGGTGTTTTTTAACCACTAGGCCAAAACAGTTTTCTCGGTGGTAGTCCATAACATCGGCCGCCGGCAGAAGTTACCACCCACCAGACAAAGCCTTGCCGCCAAGCGATTTGTCGTGTTCCGGCATGATGTCTGGTGCAGCTGTACGGAGGACGGGTCTGAGCAGTTGTGTGTGTGATGTATGCCGGGTACGATGCGCCTAATGTTGTTGTGTTGGGAGTTTGGTCGTGGAGGGTCTTCAGATCAATCTCCCTTTGGCGCAGCATCGTTGGTCGTGTTGTTGGGTTTAACATTGCATCACCTCGCTCAACTGCCGTCTTCCTTCCTATTCGCTCAGTTTTTCTGAGTGAATAGGCTCTTAATAAACTAGCGCGCTTTACCATCATCAGGCGGGATTGCGGTCATGCGCTAGTTTATAATTATTAAAAAAAAAAAAACGACTGCATACGATATACTAAGTATATCTTGGATATTGATGACTGATTACAAGGTGAAGGAAAACATCTTGAGGAAAAGTCTGAAATCGCCGAGCCGCCCATTGAGCAAGCGTGGTGAGTACGCTCCATCCTTCTCTGTATGAGAGGAGACCTGTGCCCAGCAGTGGGACGATAAAAGGTTGATGATGATTATCGTGTTTCCCAGTAGCTGGGTTATGGAAAGTAGATAGGCAGTCGCTCTATATAAAATACTCAAAAATAATAATATTTAAAATAGAATAGAATACTCGTTATTATAAACACCATTTATAAAAGATGTGTTCTGTATTTGTTTGTTCCGGCTAATCTCCTCGGCTAATCGGCCTCTCATTGTTTGACAGCTTATGTTAAAGGGTGTAATTTTATATTAGAAAAATATTGAATTAAGAGTTTCTTTATTGTTTTCCGATATCCACGTGAACGAAGAAATAAAAACGCGTTAGTTATTCATGCCAGTTACTACATTATCAATTATGAAAGGCCAATTTGTAATTCATTAACTTAACTGGTTGCTATTTGTTAACATATTTGATGTAATCCAAACATATTGCATCATTTTAGGGCTCATATTAAAATTCGATGTGGCTTCTTTCTTTTATTTAGTGCTCAATAAACATGTTTTTGTGTATTAACAGACAACATTAACACAAGCTACCTAACTACTCGCACTGGGCTGGCGAGGTAGATTATGGCCCACTCACAATCAACGAGAGCAGCCTTTTGTCCCAAAAGTGGGAACATTATGGGCTAATTATGTTATCTATACTCTATACTAATATATAAAGCTGAAGAGTTTGTTTGTTTGTTTGTTTGAACGCGCTAATCTCAGGAACTAATGGTCCGTAATCCAGGAAGGTTTTAGTCTATACAAAGTGGTGCTGACAATACGACAATAAATTAAACATCGTGTACTTCAACACATTCCCAGTCTACCCATAAAAAATCATATAAATATATCTATTAGTTTAGTCACAGGAAATTCTTTTTCATTTTTCACATTTTCTACATGATGTACATGTTGATAAAGAAGCGCTTACAAGTTGATGACCGTCGCATTCAGCGGTACCTACTAAACTTTAATAATAATGGCGGGAAAAAAGCAAGTCGATACAGGATCGCGCTCAGAGTCGCCGATCGGAGGTCAGTGAACCAATATTTTAAAGGATGTTCTATTCTGTTTGCAATTTTATGCGATTTAGTTTGTTTGATATTTTCATTTTTTTTATTTTTGATGCTAGGTTTTTTTCTACGGTTTAGGATTATTCCTATGGACCAACATTGTTCCTGTTTTCATTTATTGTCTCTTATTATCAGCACCACTCTGTATAACTACACGCTGCTAACATAACTAACTCCACGCGAACGAAGTCGCAGGCGGCCACTAGTGTAGGTATCATATGTATACAAACGTAACTGCAAGGTATCCCATGATAACTATTGCATCAAAACAGTTAGACAGTTGTAACTGTCTTGATTCGATACTTGTCATGGTATATCTTGCAGTTATAACAGCACCCTAATGGGGTTAAACACTATTGTTATATATTTGAATCATTCGAAAAATATTGGTAATCCATTGCTCCATTTATGTTCGAAAAATGTGTCTCTCGACAATATAAATAACGCAATGCATATTGTTGAACTGTCAAAGGGAAACCCACTACTATTCATAGTGTGTTACGCAAGTAGTTCATTCGAAAAAGATATCTCCTTCTACTAACATTTTTAAGACTTTTCTCGCTCTGGGTGGAGCAGAAGGGCTTGTCAGAATAGGGATGTTTGCTGGGTAAAAAAAAATATTATATTTAGTCCGTCATTCAGATTGTAGAAAAATATTAGATATGTATATTTTGTTTTATGAAATCAATAAAAATTTACGAATATAAAAGGCGTCAAAGATTAGGAGTGGTGGCTGGTGACGTCACTGCTCGCTAAAAAGTGTAGCGTGCAGTGACGTCACTCGGAGTTTTCAATGCACTGTATCGTCTTCATTTTTTGTTTATATGAAAAAAGAAAAAATACGTGTCTAGTATTTTTTGGAAATCTGACTGACGGACTAATTCGTTTTTTTTTAGTCAACTACCCTATTTTACTTACTAAAAACCCATCTATGTTCCTTTACTTGCCTGTGCGCCAGGGCCACGGCATCTCTTTCGAAAAACCCACAACCCTGGTTGAACCTGCTATCCTTCATAATAATTAAAAGCTGATTATTTATTTCATAATACTTAATAGCCATTCATAATGATACGTTCAACCTTTAGAAAGATTTGAATTTTTTTATCTATGTATACCCGGTAAATAAATGTATAAGAGTTTTCATTAATAAATACTAGCTGGGCCCCGCTTTCACAGATATTATAAGTTAAGATCCCGTGGGAGAATCCAGATAAATATTATTCTATACAGAGTGTATCTGACATCGTAACGCAAACATCGCGAAAAGGCTAGACTGCATGCTGATAGTCATTTATGTCGTTAATGAACGCTTGCAGAAATAACAATGTTTAAAAAAAAGTGTCGGCTCGGCCTTTGAACCTTGCAAGCGTGCCGCTGTGCGAGTATATATGTATACCTGCAAAGGTATGACGTTGATCCGTGATGTGAACTCTATTCAATCAGCTGAATTAATTAATTTTTACTTTAAAATCTTATTGGGTTATAAAAGTATAGCACTTATGAACGGTCTAAAGTGAAAAAACGATTTTTTTTTAAATCATGGAAAAGTCGACGAATAATTCCACCACTCGGTGGTTCAGAATTATGTACCTACTGGATCCATGGTACTCGTTTGTGCGTCGATGTCAGATACATCTTTTATCGTTAATCTCGAATAATCTACGGCACGGTTGGCGCAGCGGTTAAGCCATTGACTACTGCGCTGTGTGTCACGGGTTCGACCCTTATAGTTATATGCAAATATTTATCCTTCTCTGTATGAGAGGAGACCTGTGCCCAGCAGTGGGACGATAAAAGGTCGATAATGATGATGATGATGATGATGATTTGTATATTGACATACAGGTAGTTATTCCGGGTCTGGCTGTTTGTGTATGTGAGTTCAAATGTTTGTAAACGCACCCACGATACAGGAGAAATTCCTAGTGTGGGGAAAGGTTAAAAATTTTTTTTTTAAAAATCCTAGTGTGAGGAAAAGTTAAAAAAAAAGTTAAAAAATTCTTAGTGTGGGGAAAAGTTAAAAAAAAGAGAATCTTGGTTATAAACCTGCTGTCTGCCAAATTTCATCTAAATCCGTTCAATAGGACACGTCGTCTACGACACTGTTAGCGCAGTGGCTGAGCGATCGACTGCAACCCTGCGTGTCGCGGGTACGATCCCCGCACGGAACAAATATTTGTATGACTAACAAGTAGTTGTTCCGTGTAGTGTTGTTTATGTCTCACTATACAATATTACTCACGATACAAGAGAAATTCCCAGTGTCAGGTAATGTTGTATTTTTTTAAAAGTACTGCCACATCAGAAACATTAAACATTGAAAATAATTGAAACTGTTCAATTTATGGCCTGATGCATGTGACAATAATGGCGTACATAGCATTGGCAGTTCATGGGCTTGAAGATATAATACAATAAAAACAAAATAAAATAATACCTACTAAAAATACACAAAAAATAAAAAAAATGGCGTGAAAGATTAACAAACATACCTCCAAAAACTGACGACTGAAGCGACTGCCGTCTGACCTCCACAACCCGAAGGCGATATCGAAGCATTGCAGCTAGACCAATTGTTGGACTTTTTGAGGGTTCCAACAACCCGTAACGAATGCCATTAGATGTTAGTGTGGAAACCGAGACCAACGGCTTCACGAGCTTTCCGTGGCACGACCAGACCGATACAAATATTTGCACAGCGTGGGGATCGAACCCGCGCCTCCTTGCGCAGCGGCCGCGTTCGCTACCGCCACGGAGGCAGTTTGGCTGTTATTAATTCTGTTTTAACTTGAACCAATTGGTTATTTACTGGTCCTCTCTAAAATATCTCTGATCACACTCAATGTTGCAAAATATTGCGATTTGCAGCTGAGCTCTTGGGCACGTATAGTCACACCCATCTTCAAATCTACATATTAAGTGCCCAGGAATGTCGATGTATGAGCACTTATTTTTTAATTGAATAGCCTTGGCAACTTAAAATTCAACTTACGTTACCTAGCAAGCAATGCCAGTTACGACATTAAGATTATTTAAATATATAAAACATAATACTAAGGCTGTTAATGTTTCCCGTGGCTCATTTTAAACCAAGCCCAAGTACCGTTTTATCAAGAGCATTACTACTGTAAATAATATTATTGCCTTACTTAAGTAACTGAAGGGCAATGGAGAGGGCTATGCTTGGGGTTTCACTGCGTGATCTAATCAGAAATGAGGAGATCTGCAGAAGAACGAGAGTAACCGATATAGCCCGAAGAATTTCAACACTAAAGTGGCAGTGGGCCGGGCAATGCCCATAGGACCGATGCCCAATGAGGCCGACGGGTTTTCTGGAGTGGCAACCACGTACCGAAAGACGCAGCGTGGTTGGGCACCCGACAAGGTGGACCGACGACCTGACGAAGATCGCGGGAAACCGCTGGATGGGGGAGGCGCAGGACCGATCGTCGTGGAGATCCTAGGGAGAGGCCTATGTCCAGCAGTGGACGTCTTTCGGCTGAAATGATGATGACTTAAATAACTTAACTTTACGATATTACTACATACTTAAATTAGAATACTCCTTACTGAGATCTTGATAAAGATGTCGGCAATAACTCAGAATTTGTTAATAAAACGTGACTTTATACAAATTCTCATTGGATTATTTTATTACAGTAGCAAGTATGTAGGAAGGTAATAAAAATATTTCTCTAGGTTACACTGTAATGCACTATAAACCTTGAAAATATGTGCTTGCACGTAAAATGAATGAGCTATGTCAAATTATTATTGTTATTTTATTTTTCAGGAAAACCTCTAGATACTGATTGTATCATTGTACAGACGACAGCACAGCATGCTACTACAACATGCCAAATTTATTTATTAAATTTTCAACTTTATCTCTAAAGCATTACGGCTCAGGGTTAATTGGGAATATTTGAGAATTTCGAGGAGCTTGACCTGCTGTTCTCCGTACAAAGAAGTGTCTTGAACACAACAACGGACTCTCAAGCGAAAATGAACCAAATAAATACTATTGTTAAAACATTTTATTATTCTTACAAAAGTAATTCATTTGTGTTAAGTTATTCCTTTAATACAAAAAAATCCAATCGCAAAACAAAAATCGGAAAAATACATGAGAGATTTTACAAATGAATGCCCTCTTTCTAACAAAAAAATAATTATCAAAATCGGTTCATGAACGACGAAGTTATCCGCGACCAACATAAACAAAGCATGTATAGACGGTCGAATTGAGTAACCTCCTCCTTTTTGAAGTCGGTTAAAAAATTCTTAATAGAAAGTATCATCGTTAAGTTGGGGATCGGTAATTTTACATATTTTTGTTGTCAGCATTCATAGTTCACCAATAAACATTTTCACAAAAAGAATTGTAAGTTATTAGATTTGAACTCGAACCACCTTAAATGCTGATCACGACGTAAACCGCTTAGCCACAGAGACACTTACTGTGAACGTTGAAATTAGTAGTACCTAACAATCATAAGCGGGCAGCAAATTGTCAAAGTGTATCCAACTTTATTATAGAAGAAGGTCGTAACTACAGCTAGTATTGCTTAGCTATAGTTTTGTGAGATTGTAACTTAACTTTTGGTCGTGATAGTACGTACATTTTCAGAAATTCTGAGTCCGGCTGGCAACACTAATTCCCACCACTGCTCCTCCTGTATACAAAAATCCCACAATGGTAATCAATAATAAGAGAGAATGTGATGGTGTAATGAACACTAGCCCAAATTCCACCCTGTGCCGCATTTCCTGTGACCTGTGAACTTGACTGAAGCAGTGAGCGGAGTTCGCGCTGCAAAATTTTGGGTCTAAGATACTTTGATTCTTATTTTATCGATGCGCTACCAAGAAGATACAGCTGAACAAATCCCAGAGAAATGATTCAACTGTCTTTTAACTCACGACGGTATCTAACCCAGACAGTAGCATCCTTTTGAGAACAAAAGCACATCTAAACCCACTCCTATATCTTCCTTCAGTATCTAAACATGTCTTCTCGTCCTATGCTAAGCACGAAACGTCGTTATCTAGCTAATCGTCTAGCGAATGCGCTGATAACATCTACTCAACTTGTGCAATACGCCGAACCGGAGTGCATTGTACTGCTACACCTTGGTAAAATGTTGCCATTTAATTTGCTGTAGCTATTGTGTTAAGTTTTATGTTTTGAATATTAAATTAAATTTTTATCTGCTATCTTTGGGAATTCCGAGAGATTAGTATGTTTCATCATCATCAATCCTTTTTATCGTCCCACTGCTGGGCATAGGTCTCCTCTCATACAAAGAAGGATTGAGCGTAATCACCACGCTTGCTCAATGAGGGTTGGCGATTTCAGACTTAAAGTCCAGGTTTCCTCAAGATGTTATGATTAGTACGTTTAGACACTTTGTATTGGTCGTTTGTATTACCGTATTTATATTGACGGTCAAGTGTTTCTCATTGGATTGGAATTGTAACTTATTTGTCTTCAGCATTTATGGTCTTCTACTGGTTTATCCTTTGAAAACTATCATCAAATTCTTCATTTAATTTGAAATCGTTTGTATAATTTCAATAAACCTACTTTATTTGTTGGTTTGTGTGATTATATTGTGGAGCTTCGATTTTGTCTCCCCATCACTAATATGGTTTTATTTCTAACCCCTTTGGACAACTGAAGTAAATCCGAAGAAGTATTTCGTAACTTTAACAAGACGCCTCATGATTCGTCAAAAGATACTTAATTTAATAAACTCACAATTGGATTTTGACTGAACATTTTGAACCAACATTAATAAAGCGGACTAAAATGTAACTGAAATCATTTCTCATAGCTTGTTATATGACTTATTTGAAGTTTAGAATGAAAATAAAGTGAATAAAAGTAACGCCAGTAACTACCTATTCATCTTTAGTAACAAATTAATACTCTCCCGAAGGATATCCTGCTGAGACCAAAATGATGGATGTATTATGTTTATTTGAATGGTAAAATATTAGTTGTGGGGTGAGTCACGTATTCGTAATAATATATAATGAGTTCAAAGTTTTTTTTATAACTGACGAAAATTTATTGGTAATGTTATTTTACATTTAATCTGAGTTTTTTTCTCTCGCACGTAACATGGCATTCATCGTTAAACACACTCACAGTTATTGAAACCTTTCCCAAAATCTGAGTAACTAATTTCAACTAATTTTCTAAAACTTCAAATAGCTTTCAAACTAAATCAATTTGTTTTTAATTGACCTTACAATCATTCCATTAACAAACCTTTCAGAATTTTCTCAATACCAAATTAAAAACCTTAAATTACCCTCAACTCACTTTCATTTAGTTACGCACTCGGAACCCCAATTCGTAAGACGTAGTCAAGAAACAAAACACCAACGGGACGCCGACTCCCGGTGCTCTAAACGCCCATTCGCCATTCAGCAGCAATTTAGCGGGCCCCATGTCTCAAGTCTGACGCAAAACAGTTGCACGATCGCATCGTATTGTTGCGAGGCACATAAGTTAACGCATATTGAACGACTTTCGTAAACACTACGTACAACAATATAATTGTCGATTAAGACTTGTACCACGGGGATAATTGTGGTTATTAAGCATTTGTTCGCTCTTTTGTTTGTATGAAGCCGTAATTTTAGAGTACTTAAGACTGAATTTATGGGGTTGTGTAAAATGTTATACATATTTCTACATGTGCAAATACATACCTAGATAATCTTGAATGACGCATGAAAATGGTCAGAGAATGGTGATAAGCCGAAAAACAATTGATACGTTTTATCGTCCAAATTCATTCCCAGAATTCTTTTTTTTTCCAACTTCCTGCTTTCTTTGTCCAACAAAAACTTACTTAATGTGCATGCGTTCACTATCAACTTCCTTCCTAATTAAAAACCTAATAAACCAAGTCAGTTTTATGAATATTTCATCAATCTCCTATGAAGACCGCTTCAATAATAACACGGGCGGAAGGAAGGAATTGTTTTGTAACACAAGTAGACTCGTATAACTATAATAAAATTGATGAGTTTATTTGAACGCTCGTTTTTAGACCTACCATCGCAGTTGAAAACTTTTTTTTTTACATTTTGTTTCTATGATATGGATTGTCCCTTGATGAAGGTATTATAAGAAGATATTATAGTGGATTTAATACACGAACGATCCTTAGGCAACGAAAAAAAATTAAGAGAGCGGGCGATATGATGTGATAACAATCAAATAGAGTTTAACAAAAATGTAGCTATTATTTTTAAGGAATTGTGATGTCTGAATGCACACACATGCGAGACATATACTACGGCAGACACAAGTGCAGTGCAACCACGTCGAAGTGCTGCACTAACGTCTGAAGTCGACACTAATGAAAATTACACAAAAGCGACTTGCTTCTATGGACACAGCTGCAGTACTTGCACGTCGAAGTGCTGCCACAAGAGCAACTTGCTTCTACGGACACAACTGGATTACACACACGTCGAAGTGTTGCAGTAGCCTCTGTAGTCGACACTTAAGTTAATTACACAAGAGCGACTCGCTTCTACGGACACAACTGCAGTACACACACTTTGAAGTTCTGCAATAACGTCTGAAGCCGACACTTATGACATTACACAAAAGCGATTTGCTTCTATGGACACAGCTGCAGTACATGCACGTCGAAGTGGTGCCACAAGAGCGACTTGCTTCTACAGACACAACTGCAGTACACACACATCGTAGTGCTGCAGTAGCCTCTGTAATCGACACTTATTACATTTACACAAAAGCGACATGCTTCTACGGATACAATTGCAGTACAAGTCGAAGTGTTACAGTGGCCTTAGTTGTAAACATTTACGAGAAATACAACTTCATGCCAAATGAAGTCGCGGACAGAAGCCAGTTCTATATAATTATATTTTCCACATTAGTCGTCAGTCAAACGTGAAGACTGTCGTGATCGTGATATCTAATATTAGACACGAAACAGTATGCATTGTAAGTAGAAGATCACACCTTCACTTCGCTGTCTCCTTACTTTGTATGTTTGTCATGTGTGTCTAATCGTGGAAATGGCTAAGTATCCTATTGTCATTGAAATTATTTCTAATATTGTATAGTTGAAATCTCTACCGGGATGTCGATGCGCAACTTGTAATAATGGATTCAGTATATGATATTGAAACAGACTGTGGTTAACAAAACGCTGTTTTATATTTTGTCTGCGTAGGAGAAACATCCGATTCTAGTTCAAATGCTTGTTTCAGTTTGCGTTTTGATATTCCTACTGCCCTATATTTTCTTGGCCCATATTTAGTAAACAGTCTACCTACTACTTGTTTATTACTCATTTTAAGTTCTGTCGTTTTCATATTTCCCGGCAATTTTGAATTTGGAACTGTTCTATATTTGAATGTGTTGAAATTTTGAAACTCGTCTAGATAAGGGAAATCCAATAGGATTTCTCTTATCTGGAGAAGTTCAAACTTTTTATTTCTAAAGCTTGCCGGTGTTCTCACAACATTTTCCTTAACCATCACCATAAATTATTTTCAACTCTGCTTTTTAACCTGACATGACATGAGCGACATGCTTTTGGGAGTTGAGATTTCCTCAAACCTAAATTTTGAGCGGTTCATTGAGTCCAAAGCCAAGGTGGCTGAAACTTGGCGTTATCGCAAAGGTCCGGCGGTACTTCACACCAGGGCAGTTTCTAATGTTGTACAAAGCACAGGTCCGTTCGTGTACTGCAGCCACATTTGGGCTGGCGCTGCTAAGTGTCATCTCCGTTCCACCATCGGACGATCCGTCGTACGGCAGGTTTCCACCCTTATTTTGTTAACACCATCAACGATTGCGTCACTGCTTACCATCAGGCGCGATTGCGGTTAAGCGCTAGTTTTTAATTTAATAGTGGTACTAATATGAAATCATTTTCACAAACAACGCCTGACTAGTCTCGAACCTGTGATCTATAACTCGTTCCTGCATCTAAATTTTCCTAAGATAAAACTGACGCAATCAACATCTCACATCGATATGACGTCAAGGCTCAATCATCTCACCGGATCATTATTGACACTAAAATCGCTGATAATGTAAAATGATAAGACAAGGTCAGATAATAAAAAAGCAAGGAATTTTGACAGTTGTGATAACATTTCTTTGAAACACAATAAAGATAAGTGATTGGAATACTTTGACTCATGTTTTCAAAAATGAGGATAAAAACAATGAATATCTGAACTGTCCGGTTGCGGAATAAGAAGGAAGACGGCAGTTGAGCGAGGTGATGCAATGTTAACCCAACAACACGACCAACGATGCTGCGCCAAAGGGAGATTGATTTGGAGACCAAAATCCGGAAATAACAACATTTGGCACATCGCGGCACAACTGTTCAGACCCGTCCTCCGTAAGGCTTCACCAGACATCATGCCGGAACACGACGAATCGCTTGCCTTTCAGAGTGTTCGCAAATCAGTATGATTCCCCGGTGATGCTGAGGTGTATGCAGCTCCCCGCGATATATTAGTATTTGTACCTACATCTGTCTGTAACCTACTAAAACTATAAATTAAGTAAACTGGTTCCCTTATACATTATCTATACTAAAATATAAATCTGAAGAGTTTATTCGTTTGTTTGAACACGCTAATTTCAGAAAAAATATTTTTGCATTGGATAGCCCATTGATCCAGGAAGGCTTTAGGCTATTTATCATCGCTGCGACCAATAGGACCGGTGCATAAATTAAAAAAACTTAAAATAAAATAAAATAGGCTGATTATATAACTTTTTTTTTTTAATAATTATAAACTAGCACTTGACCGCATTCCCGCCTGATGGTAAACAGTGATGCGATCGTTGATGGTAAAGCGCGCTAGTTTATTAAGAGCCTATTCACTCAGAAAAACTGAGCGAATAGGAAGGAAGACGGCAGTTGAGCGAGGTGATGCAATGTTAAACCCAACAACACGACCAACGATGCTGCGCCAAAGGGAGATTGATCTGAAGACCCTCCACGACCAAACTCCCAACACAACAACATTAGGCGCATCGTACCCGGCACACATCGCAACACAACTGCTCAGACCCGTCCTCCCAACGGCTTCACCAGACATCATGCCGGAACACGACAAATCGCTTGGCTGCAAGGCTTTGTCTGGTGGGTGGTAACTTCTGCCGGCGGCTGATGTTATGGCCTACCACCGAGAACTATAGGAACTACAATTTCAGATTATAAAGGTACCAGCCGACAGCTAGTGACAATATAATACATTTGACTGATGCCTCAATCAAGATTTTTCATATTAGTGTATGACCATTTCTTGAGGTAGAACACAGATAGATTGCTAATTAATTCTACTTAATACTGTTTTGCATGGTTGATCGCATGCGCAACTACGGAAGGCATGCATTAACTACTTGTATAACGAAAGTTATCGGCATTGGTTTAAAAGTGAAAATGGTAGTTTTTTTATAGTTCCGTACCCACCTAAAACCGTGCCACCGGAACCCTATTACTAAGCTTCCGTTTTCCACCTGTCCTTCCATCCGTCTGTCTATCAGCGGGCTGCATCTCATGAACTTTTGACTGGACATTATTTTTTTGTCGCTATAGCAACAAATAATTAAATTAATATGAAGTTTTTATTCTTTTATACCGCGTACATCGAGGGACTGGAACATATTGCCTCGTCTTTTATTTAATCTTTCGCACATGAAATGTACAGAGGCGGACTTAAGGGCCTTAGTCTCATTTAGTAGCGTAAAATGGTCACTTTAGGAAGCTAATTTCTAATTAACGGCTTGGTTTTGAGATTTGAAAAAAATATATCTTGTCTATTGATTCATGTACAACATTTACTAAAGATGATTTTTTCGTAGGATTTTGCCTTTTGCCTTAAAAAAATAGTTACCAAAACGCTATTTTTGGCTAATATTCGTTATTACTTCTAAACGGCATTGATGTGTGGAAATATTTTTACACTGAAAAATTCGCGGTTAGAAGTACTACAGATATGCAAGAGCATATTTAAATCCATCAACATTTGCCAAGAAAATATCCTTATTTTGAAACATAGGTTTAGAGGTGCTCTGCGCGGGCGCGGGCGGCAGTCGTGCGTTAGCATTCAGACGGGAGGGTTGTGTCGCTTGCTGCTCTGCTCCGGCTATCGCCGACTACGCGTGGTTGTTTGTGTGAGTGCAAATATTTACGAGCGAATCGTGTCAGTGTACGTTCATAGATTAGCTCGCAAATGAGAATTGAAGATGCGTCTGGTGGCGTAAGTATCTATCTACCTATACTCTTGTATTTATACCTACATATTACTGTATTTTTCTTTATAATTACTATTAGCTTTTGTAACCATTTTTCTTTTACAATTGAAGTTAAACAATTACGAATTGTTCCAGGAAATCTAGAAAGAAATCTTTAGACTTGAAAGGCAATAATCCGACTAACTACATCCGCTGATAATATAGAAGACTCTATTCAGGTAAGTAAACACTCGCACTTAGATTATAATTTATAGGTTTGTAAGGAGATTTAAAAATAAAAATCTTATTAGAAATTTACGTAACTTGAAAATGTGATTTTTTGTTTATGGTGATATAAACCAAAAATTAGGACTCAATTAAAGGTTTTGGTGTAAAAACAGTTTTACAAAAAGTTTTGAGTTGATAGGACTTTTAGTTTTTGCGATATTAGCAAAAATGTGTAATAAAAACTCTTACTTGGATTATTTTAAATGATTCTTCCTGTAAATATTTTATTTCTATATGTAATTGTTTAAAGTAGCCGAAGCCGATGGACGCGGGCTGGCGGGCTTGGAATGTCACAGTTATCAGTAAATTTTTTTGACGTCGTCCGTGGCGCAGCGGTCAACACGCCTGCCTGCGACGTGGAGGCCGCGGGTTCGATTCCCGGCCAGGTCATGATGGAAAACGATCTTTTCCTGATTGGCCTGGGTCTTGGATGTTTATCTATATATGTATCTATTATAAATATAGTATCGTTGAGTTAGTATCCCATAACACAAGTCTCGAACTTACTTTGGGGCTAGCTCAATCTGTGTGATTTGTCCGTATATACATATACAGTATATTAAGAAAACCCTGTCCGACCCGTAAGGATAATAAAGGTTAAGTAAACACATGACCAAATATGATATAAAATTTTACGTAATCATCATAGTACCAATACAAATGAATTTTGAAATAACTTCCCCGAAATTTGGTAATTTTTAAAAAAGTGACAACTCCGGTATTATTATGAGCGAATAGCGACAGCGATGCGACAACGTGCCGCGTGCGCTGCCGCCCGCCGCCCGCGGAAGGGTGCTTAACGCATATTTATTAAGTTACCTCTTTTTGCGAAATAATATTTATTTTTTTAGGGGGATTTTTTTTTTAAGTTAGCCTGGTTTTGTATGCATTAGTAGAATCAGTTATCGATACCTAACAACACCTTCACGGGTCGGACAGGGTTTTCTTAACATACTGTAGGATATATATATATATTTTCTGTTTTTCACAAATAATATTGTAATAACATTTTTCGACTTACAGAAAAGAAGAGAAAGAAACCAATCGACAGAACTTAAAAGTTTAATTTGCTTTTTAGGTCGAACACTAACGCAGTTGATTCTAGGTCAGACATCCATACAGAATGTCGTCAAGAAAATGATAATATTATATATCTCTATGTGCACGAAAAAACGACGCAAGTTCCATCATCATCATTCAGGTAAAATTATGCCTGCATGTCCTACAATCTATATTTTTAATTTACAAATATATCATATACCTGTAAAATTATTTTTTTGTTAATTCTTAATTAATTTTTCTTGATAAATTCTTAATTCCTTGACAAAAATCTCTAACAGTGTTGCCAGGGTTAATTAAAATGTATGTTATATCTTTTTTTAGCTCAAAATATCACCAAAACCTCAACAAATCTCAAGCTTGTTTCATCGAAGGGCGACGCATAATTAATATTGCTTACTTTTATTCAGAACTAAAGAAAATTGCCAAGCACGGAGAATTATAGACTGTGGTTTAGGATCTGTGGATATTGTTGGAGAACGACAAGTGGGGCTACATTCCCTATTTATTTTTAAATGCCGTATGTGTATGGAAACATTTTGCACATCCTACAGAAATCAATATCAGCTGTGCAGTTGTAGGAACTATAGAAATAGACTGTGGCCATTCTCAACTGCAAGAAATTTCTGCAGCTTTAGATATGCCTATAATCTCGCATGTTATTTATTGGATCGAAGAATTAAAATTTACAGATTTTAAAATAACTCGTGTTTTATTTGAAATCTCATTACGACGAAGTACATTCAATCCGACGTCACTGACACAGTATAAATAGGGTACTATCTCTTTATGGAAAACGGCCGAAACTACGCGCTTTGTAATCTCAAGGCATCTATATAAAGCACGGTTAGCGCAGCGGTTAAGCTATTGACTGCTGCGCTGCGTGTCGCGGGTTCGATTCCCGCGCGGAACAAATGTTCAGAACATGTCCTACAAGTAGTTGTTCCGGGTCTGGCTGTTTGTGTCTGTGAATTTATATGTTTAAAAATGCACCCACGACAAAAGTAATTTCTAGTGTGGTTCAACGTTTTTTTTTAATAAAAATATCACAAAGTGCCTAGTGCGCGTTTGTTTTACGTTAACGCGATGAACTCGTTTATGTTATTCGCATTAGTAATTAATTCAAGGACACTGCAAAGACACGATACTCATATACTGAAAAGTAGTGAAAAAAAAAATCAAATATGTTGAATCGATAGATATTACCATCTACCATTATTGTTTATGTTAATGTTATGATATATTATAATGTGTGGGTACTTGTTTTACAAATGTCTGTCAGTCTGCGATCGGCCATTAAACTGTATAACGAGCACTCCTTGATTTTATTTAAACATTGATCAAGAATACTAAAAATATATTATAGTACGATATTACCATTTATCAATGCAAAATATACATTTATCGTCTTGCATCCATACCCCCGTCTGAAATCGTAGGCACAAATCGCGACCTACACGCGGCTTGTCTGCATCTCTGGATATTCTTTGATTGTCGTTTTAGTTTAGCACGCCACCGCGCGCATTTTACGAATTCGGGAGTACGGCGTTTAGCTCCGCCCACATGCACAAGGTCATTGAGGCTACTATAGCCGTTAATGCCTTAGGCATTCTCTGCCAGTTAACTACAGGTGGTGAAGAGATAAGATGGTAGATACTTTAGTTGAAAAAAATAGTAAAGAAAAAAAAGCTCTTAACACTATTAAAAAAATACTTATAAACAAGCTATATATACACACATAATATTACCAAAATATATACTTATAATATATACACACAAAACTAAAATTTGGGAGAGAGGTGTAGCAATGACTGTTCTGATAATTATATATAATTGATGCGAAAATAACTCTGCAATTTCCGCTTAAATGCAAACTGACTAGCGGCCATCCTGATATGAAGAGGAAGCGCATTCCACAGAGGAATGGATTGCATATGAAATGAAGAATGAACAAAGTCAGACGTATGTGAAGGACAGAATAAGAAAGAGGAGATTGTTAGAAGAACGCAGATTCTTAGTGTGTGAAGAACATAAATATTGGAAGTAAATCACAAGATAAGAAGGAGGAGTGGGTGATTTAAGAAGGGAGAAAAGCGCGGTCAAGGCGCGTAAATGGGCATCCATTTCAGTTACCGTTACTGTTTATACCGCGTCCATCGAGGGACTGGAACAGTTTGCCGGCGGCAGTGTTTCCATCGGACTACAATTTAAGGTCTTCAAAGCGTGCTAGTTTACTAAGAGCCTATTCACGTTAGAAAAGGCTCTTAATAAACTAGTGCGCTTTACCATCAACGATTGCATCACTGCTTACCATCAGGCGGGATTGCGGTCAAGCACTAGTTTATCACTATCACTACATAATATAAAACAAAGTCACTTTTGCTTTCCCTGTGTCGCTTTGTGTTATTCAATATTTAAAACTACGCAACGGGTTTTGATACGTTTTTTTTAATATATAGATTGATTGTGATTCAAGAGGAAGGTTTTTATGTATATAACATGCATAATATATAAGAGAGAGAGAGCAAAATAAACCAATTTTTTTAGTTTACATTGCAAACCCTAGCTGAACCCTATGAAATAGATCAAAATAATGTAGGTACTACAGTATTGTAGACCTTAAAGATGCCAACAAAAAAGTCTGCGACACCATATGCCTACCTACTAAAGTTTCATCATTATGACTACTTTTTTATGTTTGAAAAGTTAATCAAAATGCCAGTCGAAATCAGAGCCCACTATTTGTTCCTTATTATTAATCCTTATCCAAATAAGTTACGTCATATCAAAGATAAGTTTAGTAGCAGTAGATCTCTTTTTGAATTATTGGAATTGGTTATTTCATTCAAGAGATATCACGATTTATTCAAAACTATACACCAGATAATACCCGCGTGCCGCTCGCGCCCCTGCCGATGCCGGCCGCTTGCTACTTGAGTGTTTCTCTGCCTAAACCGCGGAGTGAGTGGGCCGGAGCGGGGGACTATTATTTCGAACAAACTTGCTACCCCAGTAGGCTTTCATTCTGTTCGAAGGTGGTGGAACTGGCTATCCATGGACAATAAGGTCGATGTACCTTTGCAGAGTTAGATATTAGCTGATAGGCGGCACAGTAGACATTATTTTATATTGAAGGGCCACCGGGCCGTTTCTTGAGGAAGGCTTAGGTACCTATATCATTTGTCCACGTGCGAAACCGGGGCGGGTCGCTCGTAATTTATAAAAAAACAGTTAAAAATTAAAAGAGTCTGTAAAATAAACGTTTCTTTTTCACCGTTTTTTATGCGTGATGGTACAGAAGTTTTTGTGTACGAGGCCAACTCGCACTTGGCTAGTTTTTTTTAAATAAATATTGGCCGCGATTCTGTTCATAAACTAAATTAAACTTAAGTTCAGTGCATCTTTTTCTTTCTGTTTCATTAAGAAAAGGACAGAAGATAAAATGTCAGTTTAGACCTGTCAAATTAGTGCGCTCAGCGCTTCTGACATAAACTGGCGTATTTTTAGTCGCCATGTTTTTAATCGCGTCTAAACTGTCTATGGAGTCTCTTAATTTGACAGGATTAAACTAAAATGTTATCTTCTATCCTTTTCTTAACGAAATGGAAAGAAAAAGATGCAATTAGCTTAAAATTAGTTTAGTAGAATCGGCGCCATTGTCGTGTCACAAAGTTAAATATTTCCAAGAATAAAATAAGGGTGTTAGTATAATTTTACGTTATTTGTGCACACCTAAAAGAAAATTGACATTATATTTATAATTATCATATCGTGTAGAAAACGGTAATATCCCAAATTATGGGAAAATATTTGATTTACCGACTGTTGTCATGCTCACGCGACTATTAGTTATGTTATGTTGCGCCCGCGCAGTTGGTCGGGAATTTTGTTCACAGATCATTAGAGTTATGATTTAATTGTCTGACATGGTTTTGAAGAAAATCTTGAATTTCCTGTTTTTAATTCATGAATATTTGGGGCGTGAAGTGGACTTTTACCATTTGTCATGATTATACTGGTTTACGATATTTTTTGATAAATACATACTGTTTTGCGATTTTAGATTGAAAAACTCGATATATTAATACTAAAGATTGCTTATTTGAACGCGCTAATGTCTGAGACAGCTTAGGATTTGAAATATTAAGTTTCCATGTCACTACATAGTGTAAGGCAGAGAAAAACAAGTCGCTTTCTCTTTCCCTATGTATGATTAAATCTTTAAATTGCGCAACCGATTTTGATTTGTTTTTTTTTTTTTTTGGAGGAAGGTTCATATGTATAAAAACATCCATTAAATAGTGAAGAAATACTATTATTTTAGAGGTATCTAATGTGATGTCGTAAATACCTTGCAGTGAAACGCAGGTTGAACCCTACGAGATTTATCAAAATAATGCACTAAATATTGTTCACATTGAAAAGATCTTCAGAAAAGTCCGCGATGGTATATGCTATCTCTTATGGATATCCCACAATAACATTATTTTGTCATTTACTTTTTACGACAAATACTGGCAAATTTTCGAAGCGATTTAAACCAATACCTACAGCATCAATCGTTATCCAATTTATTACCTTAAATACATTATTGATTTAATATAGATCTATATCGCCCATTACTACACATAATTTAAATGAATATTTTCGAAGATAATTACAGAAGTGAAAAATTGCGGCGTATCGGCGGTTCGGCCGGGGCGCGTCGCTAGTCTTTCTATATAAGGGAAAATGAAGTAAAAAAAATAAATAGCGTTCAGAAGCTAGTATATTATTTTAAATATATCCAATCTACTGAACCCTAAAACACTTCTAAAATGTGAAACAATATTATTTTAAGTAATCTACCGAACCCATTAGACATCGCTGTAGGTCTTACAGCGTCAACAGATTTCACGGTGATCGGTCCAACGATTGACAGCTGAGGTGCGTCGGGACCTCGAGACACAATACAAGACCATTATACAGAATGTCCTATTATCTCATAATGCGGGTCGGGTTACGCCAGGTTACTTGATAATAGTTCGTCTTTAAGATGAATTGATTTGATTAGGAATGCAGGCAGGACGGGGTTGACTGAGGACGCTTCGGGACGTTGACGCCGATTTTGGAAACGGATACGTTCTACATTGCTATAAAAGGAACGAGGTATAATTTCTAGCGGCCCGATACATACTTCGCTACGTATAAAGTGAATTAGTAAATATAAATTTATTGGATCATCAAAATTATTTATTCAAACATAAAATATATTTTTTTAATTGCTAGCAATTTTAAAACTTAATCCAAAACATTTAGATAAACAATATTCTTTATTTTTTCCATTTCTAGCATGTATAAACAAACGACTGGGGGTACCGACTCTCGAATAGGCAACATAAAGTTGGGCTTTGTTGATGGACACACAAAATGATAAACGCACAAAGGATATTGCAATCATTTGAACTCAAAAGGCTCAAAAAAAAAATATCAGTTAAGATCATAGGGATACGCCGGTATCAAAGTAACAAACTTATCATTCAGTAACTATTTATTGAATTCATTTTTTAAAAAACGTGATAAATGAAGAACCGCTCGACCTAGTTTGTTCAAATTTCACATAAACATTTGGTTTAGATAGGTGAGTCCGTTCTTGAGTTATAAACTTACAAAGAAAATGGCATTGATTTTTATATACATTACTGTGCTTAACGATAGAAAAGACTATCAAAGTACTCAGTTCAATGAAAGTGAATCATAGGGACAGGTCATAAGACTGTGTTTCGGCGTCACATCGTAAAATTCTTTGACGCCGCAGAAGAATACGTACCCAAAAGCTTATTGCTGTGTATAGTCGTTTTTGCGATACGACGCCGCAGCGCAGTGTTGTGACTTCGCCCATTGGGATCATCATCATCATTATCAACCTTTTTATCGTCCCAATGCTGAGCAATGGTCTCCTCTAATACAGAGAAGGAATACGTACATTCCAGAGTTAGACATACACTGATAATAATTGAAAAGGTTACCTATTAAAATAGGAGCTAGGAATAAAGAATGTCTCCCAATGAATAGATAACTATTGGGATAGGTCGATGAAACTATTGAAGCAAGACAAAGTGATGTAGTAAGCCTGATTATTCCAATTGTAATCCAAACGTGACTGATAGTACGACTTGTAATAAAAGAAAGAAGTGTGTCAGCAACTCTTTCTTCACACCAGTAACAGTTGCAAAGGAAATTGGTAACTCGAACATTCATTGACGGTTAGCTAACATCCTGCTAGAACCCGCACATGTTGATATTTTATTGTTAGTGACTTACGTAACCGGTGAAGCTGGAGTTAATGTCATAAGTACAAGTCTATTGATAGATTTTGACATTTGGCTTAAAAGGACGAGATGCAAACACTTGGCTGTTGCTTCGTTGAGTCACCACAAACTAGACATCAATTTTGCCCTATACGGCTTCTGCTAGATTTCTCTGTCTAGAATATTTGGGCAGAGATCTGGGGAAGGACTCATTATTTAGAAAGTTTAGTATTTCATCCCATAGTCGTGATTAAGTCCACTTCGGAATTCACTTCGTTCCGTGTGACATTCTTATAACCAAAAAATCCCATTTAGGTATACAAAATTTGTTCCATGCATTGTCAATGCCGTGCATTCCAGAGTTAGACATGCATTGGACAATAATTCAAAAAGTTATATATCTATTAAAATTTTAGCTTGGAATGAAGAACGTCTCCCAATGAATAGATAAGTATTGGAGTAGAATAACTAGTGGCGACAAATGTTGGCGACCTTTATATCTCCACAAAGCACAGACAGACCACATTGGACTTATTTATACAAGTAAAAAATTGTATGACCAACATTGGTATGCAATGGTATCAATATTTATTGATACAATAACCGTTACTGGCTCCAATGTTCTATCAAATAGGAGCAACTTTCTTTCTACACAATTATTAGTCATGACAAAATGCCATCTCAGGTATTTTTTATTCTATTACACAGCATTCATATCTACACACTTAGCCTGGAGAAAGTCTTGTAATTAGAAAACCAATTAATAAATAAGATGTAAGCTTACGTCATTAAATGATAGGTATTAAAGTTGTCAGGAAATTAATTACACATAGCTAACTTGTAACCTGTCAAATTAGTAGTTATTGGAGTTTCTTGTTGGTCTTTTTTATAAATATAAACTAGTTTTTGACCGCAAGTGGGTAAATATAAACTAGTTTTTGACGGCAAAGCAGTGATGGTAAAGTGCGCTAGTTTATTAAAAGATTTTTTAGCCTATTCACTATGAAAAAAACTGACTGAATAGAAAGGAAGACGGCAGTTGAGCGAGCAATGTTAAACCCAACAACACAATCAACGATGCTGCTCCAGAGGGAGATTGATCTGGAGACCCTCCACGACGAAACTCCCGACGCAACAACATTTGGCAACTGCTCAGACCCGTCCTCCGTGCGGCTTAACCAGACATCATGCCGGAACACGACGAATCGCTTGGCGGCAAGACTTTGTCTGGTGGGTGGTAACTATTATCGGCAGCCCAAGTTATGGTAATAGTCAAGTAGCATTACATTTTTGTTTTAAATTTTGCTAATTAATTTATCTGTGTTTGGCTCATAGCGAAGATAGAATTAGAACATGAGTTTTATGGAACAAAAGCCAGCACAAGATACAACAATTACATTTTCAATTTTATCGCTAAAGCATTAGGTTCAAGGTTGATTGAGAAAATTAGACACTTTCGGGTAGTTGACGTCCAGTAGGCCTAGTATGAGTTTTCATTACGAAACTCGTTCGATCGTATCGAGCGCGTTTGACTCCGCGATTGGCCCGCTTCAAGGTCGTAAGAACTCTCAACCAATGAGAGCGCCAAACGCGCTCGATACGATCGAACGAGTTTCGTATTGAAAACTCATACTAGGCCTACTGATGTTTCTAACTACTAAATGTAGATATTCAAGACAAGGGATTTTAGTACATACTAAATATATTCAACCTACAAGGGATCCTAGGAAGTAAGAAACATTATACTTGTAATAATGATGAAGGAAACCGTCTGCTGGACACATGTGGTAATTTCGATGCATGCCGCCGATAAACAGTACTTAACATGAAGTGGATGAATGGCCTGATTCATACATGTGAATACTCGTATCTAGTCGAGCTTGCATACACAGTAGTGAAGTTTACTGGGAAATGTCAAACAGTATGGAATACTGTTGGCTTAAATTAATTAATTTTGAAATTGTACGCAATCTGATGGGTCGATCCCAACTTTGTTGAAGACAGAAAAAATGAATAAAATAATCATAAAATCCAAGCCTTTGTCGTTGCGTACGAGTGAGGCTAATCTAGTATTGTTAACAACAATACAAAAATCAGATAAAAAGAGATCGTTGAGTTTTTCGTGATTAATGGAGGATCAAAATAACAATCGCTGGACAAAAGTCATCTCCCAAAAAGTATGTAAAACAAATTATTCAACCATTGTTCCCGACACATCTCAATAAGCATCAAGCGACCGTTAAAGGAGCATTTTGAGTCTCCAAACGATCAGTTAAAAAAAATTGAAAAAAAAAAAGACGAGGAACTATTATTCATCTCTTGTCCAAAGACACCACCCCAAAAATGTACAATGACATAGATAAAAGTGCAAAAGTAAACAAGAAAGTAAAGGAGTCATTATAGCGACACGGCGACGATAAAAAATTGAATCATGGTAGGGGACATCTGATGAAGGTCGGTAAAGCACCCGTGGGAATAATCGCATGATCACAGGCCATAGGGAATTTGCATCAACTGGATCCCGTACTAGTTGGAGTGAGTTTGACGATGAATAATACTACCATTGTTGCTCCTTAGAAGATGGTAATGAAACGGAAATATTTGCTATTGTTGTTATTGTTCGAAGTTACTTAGCGGTTAGTGGCGGAACCAGTTTTGAAGTCACTTGGTTTATGATTAGAAGAAATGGTTGGATCATTTTTAATGTTTTCGCTTAGCCGAGGTAATTGAAGATTTCGTTGCTTGTGCTTTTAAAATGCTGCATTTGAAAGGTACAGAGGAAAAGGTAAAGGAGGGAGGAGGAGGGAAGGTTTGTAAAGGTACGGGAGGAAGTGGGAGAGAAGTTATTTAGGTAAAGGCATTAGAAAGGCAGTAAAATAATTTCAAAAGCAAGAAATTGATTAGTAATCTTATTTATAAGTAATAATGGTAATTGACTACTCTATCATTGCTAAATTATTTTTTATTACGCGTGCTGTATACTAAAGAATTCATGAATATTCATTCATATTTCGGTTACTTTTATCTACCTAATTGCGGTCGTAACACCGCAAAATGATTATAAATAACCTTGAAACAATTATATAAATACTAGCGGCCGCCAGCGACTTCGTTCGCGTGGAGTTGTTTATGGTCCGCTCCTATTGATCGCAGCGTGATGTTATATAAGCTAAAACCTTTCAGGATTAATGGGCTATCCAATGCAAAATTTTACAAATCGGACCAGTAGTTCCTGAGATTAGCGCGTTCAAGCAAACAAACTCTTCAGCTTTATATATTAGTATAGATTGTATGTAGGTCACAGAATATCATTGTCATTAATTTCTAATACATACATAAACATAATCAGCATTTCCAATCCTGGCAAACGGGCCTCCTCGCAGTGAGCCGTAATATACCACGCGAGCCCAGTTGCGGGTTGGTAAATGTCACGTCATCGAAGTTTTTGTCTCTAGAACACGTTCCCTCACGATGTTTTCCTCCATCGTTTTGAGAGCAGCGGTGATGAAAATATTTACACAAAATAAAGCGCCTGACGGGGTTAGAACCTGCGACCTACAACTTGTAAGTTTCTCTCGGTGGTAGGCCATAACATCGGCCGCCGGCAGAAGTTACCACCCACCAGACAATGCCTTGCCGCCAAGCGATTTGTCGTGTTCCGGCATGATGTCTGATGAAGTCGTACGGAGGACGGGTCTGAGCAGTTGTGTTGCGATGTGTGCCGGGTACGATGCGCCAAATCTTGTGTTGGGAGTTTGGTCGTGGAGGGTCTTCAATCTCCCATTGGCGCAGCATCGTTGGTCGTGTTGTTGGGTTTAACATTGCATCACCTCGCTCAACTGCCGTCTTCCTACCTATTCGCTCAATTTTTCTGAGTGAATAGGCTCTTAATAAGCGCTTTACCATCAACGATCGCATCACTGCTTACCATCAGGCGGGATTGCGGTCAAGCGCTAGTTTATAATTATAAAAAAAAAAAGTTCTGACTGATACCACTGCTCTATATTTCTAATATCGTCATGTTATTTCATGCTTTTTATTAGCTTCACTTGTATGTTTGCTTGTTTGTCCGTCTCTAACTCAAAATTTTTTCAACCTTACCTTACATTAATTTATGCGGGCAAAGTATATTTTACTTTAGATTTATATTTAGTTACTTGGGTAACGCATCATTACGAATTTTAGCACTTGCTATTCTGTCTATTGGTGATCAAGAAAAGTTTGGTAAAAAAATGAGCACCACTTAAGCGTTCGTGTTATCCGTATACTATTTAAAAAAGTATATCGAACTAAACGGTGAAAATAAATATACCTAGTGTAAAAAAAAAGTTAAAAATAATTTTAACATTTAATTTATTACAATAGTATATAAGCAATACTAGTTTTTTTTTATTGTTTCATATACTATATATATATATATATCACTGAACGAACTCTCACTATAATCTTTTCCTTTTCTTTTAATAGAAATCTTTTCAATTTTATTGCAAAATTGGAATACAGAAATGCAGCTGTCATAGCTGCAATAAAAGGGGTTTTAAAATTATAGTTTAGCTTTTGTGATCATCTCTCAAATATTGAAATATTGTCCTCATCTTAACGTATTTAGCTTTCTAGGAGTTCTTTATTTTTTCGGCTTATCAACGCATTACGGTAACCATCTAGGTATTTGTTCGACAATAAAAACTTTACCAACCATTCATTAATGATTGCAAAAAGCGTTAATGAGTTATTTCCAAACAATAAAACTGTTTCACTCTAATACTGATGCAGTTTAAAGCTGGGGCCCCACATTGTCGATCGACACAAAGCTTTAGTTTTTTTTTTTCTATCACACGATACAAGTACCTATATTCTCGCCAAGCTCCATAAAGAATAGAGATAAACAAACCGTTTTACAAATCTTCTGTTATTTACATAAATATCGACTTTTACATGCTAACTATTTATTAACAATTCGTATTGCAGTATAGTTCAATAGAATCACTAAAATAACATTCATTACTTGGTATTTCTAAAAACCATTGAAAATTCGACATTCATTTTACGTGATACCCCTACAAAAAAGAAAGATGGATGAAATCCAAGTATTAAACACAGTTTGTAGAATTCAACCAATGAATAAAGTTGAGGCATTTGTCAATAGGATTTTGCGTATTTTAATTACTTTCAAATCAACTCCATAACACATGCATTGTAATACTTTCAAGTATGGAATAAATATAATATATATGTATCAAAAAAAATATCCTATTAGGAAATTAGCTTACATGTGTGTCATACATATTTCATTCAAATAGGTTAAGCATTCTATGCAAATCATAAATATCTAAACAAATAAACTGTAAACATTATCAGGAAGGTGAATTATTACTTTTATGAAAATCATCTATCTACAAAAGGTTGTTAACATCTGTCTTTTGGACGTAAACTACTTGTTGCCTAGCAACGGTTTGTTTATCTGTATTCTTTATCGAATTTGGCCGATATACATATATGTAGATGTGTCCAAGTGTCTGATGAAGACAATGTATCATACTAAAATAATGTTTGGATTCTAAAAGAGACCACTGCCACTTAGTTTGTTTCGGTGCTACTTTTCAAATAAGTCACCGTAGAATTGGGAGGATCCGGTACCCCGGAAAGGCAGGTGACGAACACACAGGTGGGTTTTTAGCCGTTAAGAGCCCGGCACACCCATCCATGTCCCCGAGCGGAGGAAAAACAGGAGGCAGGAAATACTAACCTCTATTTAGATCGCATATACAATATGTAAAGAAAACCCTGTCCGATCCGTGAAGGTATTGTTAGGTATCGATAACTGATTCCACTAATGCCTATAAAACCGGACTAAACTTAAAAAAAAATCCCCTAAAAAAATAAATATTATTTCGCAAAAAGAGGTAACTTAATGCATGTGCGGTAGACAATCCGTCCGCGGGCGCCGGGGGGCAGGGCACGCGTCACGTGGTCAAATCCCTTATAATAATACCATCAGAATGGTGTCGCCACTTTTTAAAAAAATACCAATTTTCGGGGATGTTATAATTAATTCGCGAGAAAAAAAAATATTTCAAAATTTATTAGTATTGTTACTGTGGTGATTACGTAAAATTGTATATTATATTTGGTCATATGTTTACCTAACCTTTATTACCCTTATGGGTCGGAAAGGGTTTTCTTTACATGGGACTTCTTTCCAATGTAATCGATCCTACATAGCCACTTTTTTTTTTTTTTGACGCTGTGAGAATGCGTTTACGCACCATACCCTGAAGGGCGTGTGTGGGACTCGCCCAGCCGAAGCCGGGAATACCCACTAAACCCGAACAGCGGCACACCGACATCGCCTTAGTGGCGGGGTCATGGGAAATAGCAAGCCTGCCTACCAATCCCCCGCCGGCGATTCCCGCCAGAAGGCGGGCCCACAGTGGGCCCTCCATAGGGAGGGGCCCGGCTGGGTACGTCTTCTTGTGCGAGAAAACGCAGCAGCCAAGGGTTTTTTTAGCGAGGTGTCCTTCCTCTTAGCCCCACTCGTTTGCCCGGAAGCAAACGGGGCCCCCAGCTCCTCTCAATGAGGAGACCGGGTTGCCCGACGGTGACCCGGAGTTCGGGTCACGTCAGCCACCTGGAGTGGTGGCCGACCCGCCGCACGTGTGACCGCCGAAGCGGTCCCCACTTCTGGTTTTGGTCCGCGCCGGTAAACCGGTAACCCCCATATCTGGGGGCCGTTCCCCTATCCGCCACCTGGGGACGCGTCCGATGGCAGGCCAGAAACTGCACACGGACTACATAGCCACCCTAAAGAAATAGTAAGTTGCTAATGTAGCCACAAAAAAGGTGAAGGAAAACATCTTGAGGAAACCTGGACTTTAAGTCTGAAATCGCCAACCCGCATTGAGCAAACGTGGTGATTACGCTCAATCCTTCTTTAAACGATAAGAAATCTGTGCCCAGCAGTGGGACGATAAAAGATTGATGATGATGAAGATGAATGTAGCCACGTGGGTGTAGTACGATAAATTTTTGGCGAGAGTAATTTGAACTTTGAAGCTTCGACAGTCATTACAACTGTGACGATCCGTGACAATAGAAGCAAGTGTGGCCACAGCATTAGGCTAATAATGCTCCGTCGTTTTGCAACTACAAAACGTAGGTAAGTACGCAAGGTTTGGAAACATTAGCCGGCGTTAATCGGTATGCACTTCATTAACTTACATATTCGGAATAATGTGGCAATTATACTGTATGCTGGTGATAAATACTGGCTGGTTTTGTTACTGTTTAGTTGTGTAAAGCGTGGGCGGTATATAACTTGTCGTAAATACATATTAAGTGACGTAATTTGCTCATTGTTTCTGATAATGAACAATATAAATACCAGTTTACTTAAAACCTTAGGTAATTTGATATTTTTATAATGTCCACTTTGAAATTTTTTATTTATTTACACTTTCTACTACATTACAGGTTGCTTAGCCTAATACGGCAAAAATGGACCCACACATTTCAGTAGCTTATCGTCTATGCTTATTTTTTCTATAAAAGTATAGTTTTTTTTTTGTAGATACCGTATACTTTATTTGAAAGTAGATGAACAGCAGGTAATTGTGTAATACATTACCAGTAGCAATGGGTTTAATTTTGACAATTTAACAACATTTATTGCGTTATTTACGTTTTTGAGCAAACACATTTTCGAACTTAATCAAATTTTATTCCGTGGTGTTTGGCAATCTGGGCTTCTCCCAGTTGCAATAATGTCCCTTTGTGCCGATTGGCCTAGTTCTGTTCTGTCTCCTGCTTGTTATGGAGGGAAGTGGAAAAAATATCTTTTTTCTTACTCCTCCGCTATTCTTTTCTGATTAATTTCGTTGCGGGACCCAAGACAGTTGAATCGTTTCTCCGGGACTCGTCGAGCTTCATTGCTCGGCGTTTTTCTGGCGGTCGCCACTGTTGATTCTGGCTTTCAGGAGTTGCAGTGGTTGGGAAAAGTGTGGCGGGTTTTGTCCCAATTAAAAAAAAAAAAAAACACATTTTCGAACATTGAGAGCAATCTTCTTCTTCAGCCTATAGATGTCCACTGCTGGACAAAGGCCTCCCCCAAGGCTTTCCACGCTGACCGGTCTTGTGCTTCCCGCATCCACCAAGTCATCGGTCCACCTTGTTGGGAGCCTCCCTACACTGCGTCTTCCAGTACGGGGCCGCCACTCCAGAAACTTACTGCCCCATCGGCCATCGGTACTACGAGCAATGTGCCCTACCCACTGCCACTTAAGTTTAGCAACTCGCAGAGCTGTGTCTGTGACTTTGGTTCTTCTGCAGATCTCCTCATTTCTGATGAGAGCAATGGAATAGCATTAAGCTTCAAAATGATTTCAACTGATAGTAATAGTGTGTTATGCAATTAGGGTGCAGATGAACCTTAAAAAGGTGGCTGGGACAGACTGGCTGCGGAAGACGAAGGTCAGAGTGTAGCTGCTGGCTATGTCCGACAGTGAACTGCGATGGACAAGAAAAAAAATTAGGCATAATAAAACCCTCACCCTAATATTACGTAACACACTATAATTGGAATTGACAGCCGTAGCGGTTGCGAAAGCGGCCGCTGCGCAATGAGGCGCGGGTTCGATCCCCGCGCAGTGCAAATATTTGTATGCATGAATATGAATATTTGCACTGGTCTGGTCGTGCCTCGGAAAGCACGTCAAGCCGTTGGTCCCGGTTGCCATACGAACATCTAATGGCAGTCGTTACGGGTTGTTGGAGCCCTCAAAAGTCCTACAATTCGTCTAACTGCAATGCTTTGATATCGCCTTCGGGTTGTGAAGGTCAGACGGCAGTCGCTTCATGGAATATATCGAAGTTTAGCAAAAATGAGCAGTTAGACTGATAAAGCGGACCCTAGACTCCAAAGCTGAAAAGCTTCGGATACGACTGGGATTAACGCTGGGATGAAGAAGGAGGACTATAATTGGAATTATTTTAAAGCATATTGCTAGTCCATTGCTCCATGTGTTCGACAAATGTGTCTCCTTAACAACGTAAATAACGCAATGAATAAGGTTTAACAGATGATGGCTCCAATAGCATTTATAAATAAGGTTATGTGAAATAATAGTGTTCAAACATTCCAAGCAAATGTATTACTTTAAGGCCGGTGCCTCGAATCTTGCGGGCAGCGGGGCGGAGGCGGCCGCGGCGCGGGAGCCGAGCGGGCATCGGAGACCCGTTCTCGAAACTAGCGGGCAGATCGCGCGTCGCTATAGCCGGGTACTGTTGTGTTCACGATTGTGTCGGCGAGATATTTATTTTTATTCGCGAAAGAAATGTCTGAACAATGGCGGCAACATCTTTTTCATTAAAATTTATTCCTAACGCTCGTTTACCGCTCGCTGCCCGCCCGCTACGAGAAGTACACCGCTCGCTACTCGCCACCGCCCCGCTGTCTTGCCACTGTTTTGGAGAACCGGAAAACAAAAACCGTTTGATTTTACGCATAAGATCCTGCCGCTCACTCGCCGCCGCCACCGGCGCCCCGCTGCCCGCAAGATCCGAGGCAGAGGCCTAAGGACCACATGAACAGTTCGCTGATTCGCTCCACATGGAGTCCGTCCCACGCAAATTGTTACATACTTATATGTAGTCTTGTTAGAGTCAACTGAGACAAATTAATTAATTTGTATTCGTAATCGCTGGTCTGGTGTACTGACCTATGTATGTTCGTGCAATAATTGCTGTAATTGTTGGCGATACATATGTGTCTTTGTGTGGTGGTAATTTTTTTTGTTTTTTTGTTGTATCATGGTCACTACGCGTATTCATCTTCTTATTGACCCTTCAATCAACTAAAGATAGCACGTTGCTCTTCTTCTTGACGAAATTCCTAGTCGGATCAACTTGTGACATCATCAAAGGGTGGATGAAATACTGCTTCGGCTTTCTGGGTTCCTCCACGTCCAGTTTTCTTCTAGAAGAAATACCTTCATTACACCATCTCATATCCTTCATATCGTCCACTTGTCTGTACCACTCTTTTAATGTATTTTTTTTATTTCTGTATATATTTTTTTAGTTATATTGTTATTACACGATAGTTTTTAAATTGCAGTGTCATCAGATAGGCATGTAGAGGACAGTGTCAGTACACTCAAAATCAAAATCAAAGCATTTATTTTCAAATAAACCAGTTACAGGCACTTTTGAATTGTCAGAAGGTCGGTCAGTCAGTAAGATGAAGCTAGTCGCCTATTCCAAAGAGTAGGTACCTATGGAGAAGACCGGGCAAGAAACTCCATGGACACTCTTTTAAATTATCAAGCTATTGATACAAATTGATAATGATAGATGATCAATCACTGTTTGACTACAGACAGTACTGACAGTACTGACGCCAGACAATGCAGCGTCGGTACGATTAGAAGCAGTAAGACCTGTGTGGCTACCATGGTTTTCATTACGAGACTCTCTCGCGTTCTCATTGGTTGAGAGTTCTTACAACCCTGAAACGGGCCAATCAATGAGTCAACCGCGCTCGATATCGCTGATCGAGTCTTCAATGAAAACTCATGGTAGGCACACAGGGCTTATCTAAGTTAACAAGTGACCTATCATCAAAGATCATTAAGATATCCATTCAGTGTTCATAGAAATGTTCTTTTTTTTTTTAATAATTATGAACTAGCGCTTGACCGCAATCCCGCCTGATGGTAAGCAGTGATGCGATCGTTGATGGTAAAGCGCGCTAGTTTATTAAGAGCCTCTTCACTCAGAAAAACAGAGCGAATAGGAAGGAAGACGGCAGTTGAGCGAGGTGATGCAATGTTAAACCCAACAACACGACCAACGATGCAGCGCCAAGGGGAGATTGATCTGAAGACCCTCCACGACCAAACTCCCAACACAACAACATTAGGCGCATCGTACCCGGCACACATCGCAATACAACCGCTCAGACCCGTCCTCCGCACGGCTTTACGTGACATTATGCCGGAACACGACAAATCGCTTGGCGGCAAGGCTTTGTCTGATGGGTGGTAACTTCTGCCGGCGACCGATGTTATGGCCTACCACCGATGTAGACTTCTCATAAACACAAAAAAAAAAAACTGTAAATTCATACACTTATGTAATATTCATCGTTCACAATGATTATTATTATAGATGGATATGTAAGATACAGATTACACAGAACCATTTAATACTTCCCTATTACGTAACAATTCAATAAAAACTGCTGTGCGGAAATCGCAGTTTAGGGTTCCGCTATTTCGAACAATTAAATGACTCTATATACAATTTAAGAGTACAGATATTTTGCAACGGTAATTAAAACTTTACGGGTAATACCGAAGATCGTTTATCAAGAAGGTAATAATGGATTGCGGAAGTTATTTCCTTTTTGTTATAGGCCTTTTATGCATTATACGTTTATATTGTTTGTTATTTCCGAGTTTTTAATTAAAAGACTTTTTGAAAGCACTGACCACAAGTTATTCAAGTTTCTTAATTCTACTCTATATTCATCATCAACCTTTTTTATCGTCCCACTGCTGGGCACAGGTCTCCTCTCATGCATGCGGGTTGGCGATTTCAGACTTAAAGTCCAGGTTTCCTCAAGATGTTTTCCTACACCTTGTAATGAGTCATTGGTGTCCAAGATATACTTAGAAAGTACATACATGTAACTTAGAAAAGTTACATTGGTATTTTTTTTTTTTTGGGGTGGGAAGTCATCATGTCTGCGGCGGCTAGTGGTGTGAGGGCGCTGGGATTCCCGCTGCCTCACTTGCTCAGCCTCCTCCTTTGCCAGCATTACTGCTTCGCAGAAGCAGGTGACGGCCTACCATGCACTCTCGTTCCAGACCATGGCCTGGACCAGGGTCGGACGCGAGAGATCAATCTGTTTATATATGATGAATTCATGATACTCTAAAGATCTTAAACTCTAAAACCTCTCTTCTACTCTAAAACCCTGTCTGACTGATTCTACTAATGGATACAAATCCGGGCTAAACTTAAGAAAAAACCCCCTAAAAAAATAAATATTATTTCGCATAACTTAATACATGTGCGGTAGGCAACCCTTCCGCGGGCGGCGGGAGGCAGGGTGTTGTCATTTTTTAAAAATGACCGAATTTTGGGGAAGTTGGAATTAATTCGCGGGAAAAAAATATTATTTCAAAATTCATTAATATTGTTACTATGATGATTATGTAAAATTTTATATTATATTTGGTCATGTGTTTACCTAACCTTTATTATCCTTATGGGTCGGACAGGGTTTTCTTAACATATTGTATAGAGAGGAAAAAAAAAGTGATATATCTTAATTTTGTCATATCTTTATGTATTTTATTGTGTGTACATAAATAATAAAATAAATAAATATAAACAGCAACAAAACCAATTAGATCGATAGATATAAAAATATATGTATAAACAATAACATCGATCGTTTTGTTCACAAACTAGACTAAATTTAAGTTCAATGCATCTTTTTCTTTCTATTACAATACGAAAAGGACAGTAGATCAAATATTAGTTTAGTCCATCGATCACTTATACACTGGATTCACAATCTGCGTAAAAAATGGTTGAATTGAACAAGCGCACAACGCAGCACTTAGGTGGTTCTTTCATTTAGTACTTACTTTATAATTCTGACTTTAAAGCATACGTGTAAGTTTGAATTTAGTTTGCTTTTTAATGTACCACAGACCGGTCGTAAAAATAAGGGCTTTTTGTACTGCTTTGTGATAAGAACTTTATACACTGCACTTAAAGCTGATTTTAAATTAATGTATATTTATTTTGACTACTTTAGACTGCTTAATAATAATATATAAATAAATCCGTTCATTTACGTCAGACACGGACTTTATTGACAGGACTAAACTTATTCTTATCTTCTGTCATAATGAAATAGAAAGAAATTAATTTAGTTCGTGTAGATACAACGCAATCGGGGCTATTATTTATGGATCTAATATAAATCCAGCACATTAGCAAGAATGCAGAAGAAAATTTCGCGTTTAACAGCAAATGTAAAATATAGTGTCAAACATTGCCAGGCCCTACGTTTGCGTTTAAGTCATGTTCTAAATCATCAGCTGTTTGTTTCCCAACATTCTCAACATTGGTTTACCCCTATGATATTATCGATATGATGTCTCGAATCTCGGATTCTATATTATTTGTGAAATATAGAGCCGGTTTACACAGAGAGGGAGAAGGATAATATTAACCGTAGACTTAGAATTGTTTGTTTAAATATGTTTATGCTTTTGTGTCTTTTTTCACAGTTGGGTGTAAATCTCCTATTTTCTTCTACTGAGTAAAAACGGCTTGAACCGCTTGGTTAAGGAATGTTTTTACATTTCTATGGTTTAGAAGCATACAAAGGAGATGTTTCATTTTGGGCCACCACTATGTACACATTCCCCCTTATTCATAAAAGCTGCTTAAAGTTAACTAGTGATTAGCGATTCTTTAAACATACATTTTTGACCTTTTAACGTTACTTAACTTGAATCATCGCTTATGGATAAACCCCTTAAACACTATGGTGTTTATTCATAAAGGATGATTTAAGTTAAGTGACGTTAAAAGGTCAGAAAGGTATGGTGAAAGAATCGCTATTCACTAGTTAACTTTAAGCAGCGTTTATGAATAAGGCGGTATATAGATAAAAAGGAAAAAAAATACCTAATAGATTTTCATAAAAATACTATTAAATTAATTTGAAGAAAATTTCAAGTATATATAATTAATTAAATAAAACGATTTTTAGTGAGATAACCCTTTTTAAAGGTAGCCATGACAGTGGTTATGACGTTTCATTGACGATTTTTTCAGTTCTATTTTCCCATTGTGTTCGTGTTGAGTGTTGATTTGAGTTGATTCTGTTTCGGAGCTTTCAGTGATTGTTTTTGTTTTGTGTGCCGCATGTTCTGAATTCGTGTTTTGTTTTTTTTTCGCAGTCACATGGTAGATAATATAGATACGATAGCCTTAGATGCATGACACGTCAATCAAATGTCACTGTCAAAATCCTATTTCGTTTATTACTGACCACCATATTTATTAGTAGTTGTGTTGCACTCCTCGGCACAGTTAAATTGAGTATATAATAAAACTAAGCCAAAATATAGGAAATTAACATAAAAAACGGCTAACTATAGTGTGTACCTACTAATATTAACATTAAGTGCTGGCCCAGGCTCCATACATTTCTGAAACATCTCATTTGCACCCTCGTTATATAAGAAATGCGCTAATGTATTTTTATTTTCATGTCTAAATTCGAATGACCTATGGATAATTTGGTACGATCAAATTACCTTCGACATAATGTCTACCTTCCATCCAAATGTCATCCCGAATTTAACCCTTTTACTGAACGTATTTTTTTGTTTAAGTTTAGCCCGGTTTTGTATCCATTAGTAGAATCAGTTATCGATACCTAACAACACCTTCACGGGTCGGACAGGGTTTTCTTAACATACTGTATATATTGATTCAGAAATGATTTATATGGCCACTTTAAACTATTCCATTAACGAGCTAGGTAATCGAGAAGTTTATTCACTGACCTTTTTCAAATACTAGGCAAGCCATTTAACATGTCACTTTTTGACAGGTAGGTAATATCTAGACTAATATGCGATGACATTATGATAGTTCTTTGTAAAAGGTAAATAAATTGCGCTGTCTTGAAAAAGTGCCATTTGTTTGTTCACTTCGATAATGCAATCGACATTTCAGTTGATATACATATTTTTTATATAATGGGTATATAAAAGTTACGGTTGGAAACAATGCCCAGAGAGCGGGTTAATTGCGTAACGCACTATCAGTAGCAATGTTTTTTTTTTTTTAATATTTATGAACTAGCGCTTGACCGCAATCCCGCCTGATGGTAAGCAGTAATGCGATCTTTGATGGTAAAGCGCGCTAGTTTATTAAGAGCCTATTCACTCAGAAAAACTGAGCGAATAGGAAGGAAGACGGCAGTTGAGCGAGGTGATGCAATGTTAAACCCAACAACACGACCAACGATGCTGCGCCAAAGGGAGATTGATCTGAAGACCTTCCACGACCAAACTCCCAATACAACAACATTAGGCGCATCGTATTCGGCACACATCGCAACACAACTGCTCAGATCCGTCCTCCGTACGTAATGTGTTCCATTTTAACAGTTTAACAACATTCATTGCATTATTAACGTTATTGAGCAAACCCATTTTTCGAACAGATGGAACAATGGATTAGCAACATAGATTGTTATTCACTTAGGGTGCAGACAAACCATGCGTTATAATTAGCCTATAATATTCCCATTGTTGGAACACAGTCCTCCTCTCGGCGAGAGAGAGTGGGCCGTAATCCACCACGCTGGTCCAGTGCGCGTTGGTTACATATTTGTGTATCATAATGAAATGACGAGAAAAACGGGTTATTTTTTTATTCAAGATACAATAACACTTATTCGCCAAAACGAAAACTGGCCATAGAGCTGTGAAGTTAAACATTATCTTCCCCAAAACCGGTAATTTCATAACCCCGTACAGGAGCAATACATCAGTAGTTTGTACTAACAAGGCGACATGTAAACCGTCCCATGCGAGTGAAAGTTCCAGCTGGCACACACTCATTCTTCACAACAACAACTGTGTAGGAGTGTGGTACGACCATGTAGAAATTGAGCGCAGAAGGCCAGGTAGGTACGATCAGACAAATTAATTGTTACGATAATAAACGGATGTAGTGTCAATATGTGGATACATATTGACCACGATAACATCATCATCATTTCGGCCGAAAGATGTCCACTGCTGGACGTAGGCCTCCCCCAAGGATCTCCACGATGTAATAATAACATGATATGTGGGTTCACTCTGGAGTAGTGTTGCATTATTCAATCATAACACATCACTTGTTGTTTTTAATCAATTAAGTTTTTTTAATATTTTATAGCGATGCTGGAGAAAAATTTTTGTTGGAAATTACCTCCTTTATCTCCCCGTTTCTTTTAATTCACGCCTTTTTGGCTAGCCTATATTTACTCGTACATGGACAGTAATATTAAGCAATCATTAGTCTTCAGTTCTGTGTAAATACATTTGTAGGCATGCACAACATTCACAATTTAACAACTTATTAAATAATTCTTTAAAAAATAATTTATCAATTAAATTGATTCAAAAATTAATAATTATAATATGATTAATTTAAAAAAAAATTAAGCCGATTTTACTAAATATTTGTATGGCTTGTGTCCAATAATTTGACAGAATGACACAAAAAATGTCTACAATTGATTTTATCCCTTACAATTTGCACCCGCGGCAGCGTCCATTTGCTATGTCGACGAATAGATTATTCGATTATTATATCGATTTATTTTATTTGATTGTTTTACTTTCTTCTCAATTTATCTAATGTTAACTTTATTTCATTATCATTATTTGACAAAATTAAGAAAATGCTTGTTACTGCTTCTTTTTTTAAACAAATTTTATTATTGTGTCGTGATGGAATTTTTTGTTTAATTTAATTTTGTTGTCATTCTCTTAAAATTTAGTTTAATATAACATTATTTTAAAATTTAATTTAATACAACGTTAAAAATTTGTATTCATGCTGTTATATTATTATTTGCATGCTGTGACTTCTTATAAGTGGAGAAGCACAAGGTCACATCCTGTTATTTATATTTTCTAGCATTTAAGGTGTTTTATCTGTTAGAAGTATAAATAAATAAATAACTAAATTAATAGTATTCCGCTCCTGGAGTTGAAACTATCCCTTTCCACCAAATTTAATCAAAACCAATCCAACCGTTTCAGTCAATAGCCGAAACAAAAGTAGTTTTGAATAAGTACCGTTTATACTTACATATGCATTAAGTTGAAATCATTCATTATTTTTATCAGAGACACAAAACCGCGTAAATCAGTTGCTTAGGCCAAGCACCTTTTATAAATTACATTATTTTTACATATATGGACTTTGACATAACACGGACAATAGACACACGTTGAACAAGTGTTTAAGTATACAGTAAGACCCTTAAATTTTATTTATTAATTTATTTATCTATTTCATAAGATTAAAATATACCCTTCTGGTTAATAACTGCTACACAGACACACATACACACACACAAACATGCACTCGCAAATACTCTATACAGGCTTCTTTTAACCGCTTAGTTTCTTTTGTTATCGAATTCATTTATTTTTGTTAATCTTTTGCATAGGATGAGGAGAGGGCACTGGCTCTTGTAACACAAGTATATCATTTAGCACAGGAGTCAGGGACTTCGCAATTTTTTATGCCAATTTTTGTGTAATAAAGACTATTATTACTATTTGTATAGACTGAGTTTACCTTCTGTGTCTTATATGCACGGTACATCAAACATCCATTAAGCCGTCCCTGCCATCCACACCATTAGATTCCATTATTCTGTAAACGGTGTTGCAATACGGAACCGTTTACAATTGACTTATGGTTATTCGTGATATTTGGGTATTTTTGGCGCGTTATTGCATATACGGGCGGTTTTAATGCGTTTGCGATGCAATCTTTTATATATTTTGAATAGATATTAAAGTTCGTTGCGGAAATGGAAAACTTTAGCGTATATCGCATCATCTGTGATAATGAAATTATGATACTATGAAAATAATGCAATCATTATCAACCATTTTCCGTCCCACTGCTGGGCACAGGTCTCCTCTCATACAGAGAAGGATTGAGCGTAATCACCACGCTTGCTCAATGCGGGTTGGCGATTTCAGACAAAGTTCAGGTTTCCTCAAGATGTTTTCCTTCATCTTCAGTCATTGTTGTCCAAAATATACTTAGAAAGTACATATAACTTTAGAAAAGTTACATTGGTACTTGCCTGACCTGGAGTCGAACCCGCGCACTCATACTTGAGAGGCTGGTGTTTAACCACCAGGCCACCACGACACACAAATAATGCAATAAATGATTTTAATCAATTTTCTGTTCCTTTCATAATTAATCTTGTGGCTGCATTGGCTAGTCGAATATTATGACTGTGTGTGAAAAGCGGACTTTTTGAGAACTTTCCTTTTCAGTTTTTAACATAAAATGTTATAAATCGCGTTCATTCTAAGCATAATCCTAACTAATATTATAAATGCGAAAGTGAATTCGTTTGTTTGTTGGTTACGCTTTTACGCTAAAACGGCTTGGAAATTGAAGAAATTGGATGAAATTTGGCACATGAGTGAACCTGGATTAGGGCTTTTTATCCTTACGGAATAGAGACTTAAATGGGTGGGAACCACGCGAACGCAGTCAGTTTGTATAAGTATAGATGATTTTAAGTTTTGATTTCGAAGCAGGCGTGTGATTTTTATTATTCTCCATTTTATCGTGTAAAGTTAGGTGAAATAAGCTTAGAGTGAGAACTCGTTACAATAAATTCTATGCCGAAAGACGTCCACTGCTGTACATAGGTCTGCGCCAAGGATTTCCACGACCACCGGTACTTCGCCACTCGCATCCAGCGGTTTCCCGCGACCTTCGCCAGATCGTCGGTCCACCTTGACGGGCGCCTACCCACCCTGCGTCTTCTGGTGCGTGGTCGCCACTCGAGGACCCCTCGGCCCCATCGGTTATCGGTCTTACGGGCAATGTGCCTGACCTACTACCACTTAACTGTTGCAATTTTGCGGACTATGTCGGTTACTCTCGTTCTACTGCGGATCTCCTCATTTCTGATTTGATTAACGCTCCCTCTAAGCTCCATATATCCAAATTTTCACGGCGGTATCTTTACAAAATCAATCGATTATTCAAGTAGGTCCCTATTGTTAATAGATAATACTTCAGTGTTAATTGTTATAGTAACAATATAATGGTTTTAAACCTGTGTTATGTATATATATGAAATTAATCCTAACCTAAAACAAATTACTTCATTAAGATTGTAATAACATAATCAGCCCATAATGTTCGCACAGGTGGGACATCAACCTATATTTAGTGTTTTTTATAAACTAGCGCTTGAACGCAATTCCACCTGATGGTAAGCAGTGATGCAATCGTTGATGGTGAAACGCGCTAGTTTATTAAGGTCCTATTCTTTCTCGGTGGTAAGCCATAACACCGGCCGCCGTTAGAAGTTACCACCCACCAGACAAAGCCTTGCCGCCAAGCGATTTGTCGTGTTCCGGCATGATGTCTGTTGAAGCCGTACGGAGGACGGGTCTGAGCAGTTGTATTGCGATGTGTGCCGGGTACGATGCGCCTAATGTTGTTGCGTTGGGAGTTTGGTCGTGGAGGGTCTTCAGATCAATCTCCCTTTGGCGCAGCATCGTTGGTCGTGTTGTTGGGTTTAACATTACATCACCTCGCTCAACTGCGGTCTGCGGTCTATTCGCTCAATCTCAGTGAATAGGTTCTTAATAAACTGGTGCGCTTTACCATCAACGATCGCATCACTGCTTACCATCAGGCGGGTTTGCGGTCAAGCGCTAGTTTATAATTATTAAAAATAAATATTCACTCAAAAAGTTGAACCTACGACCTACTTCTTATACCAGTAGGCCACCACTGCTGTATATCGTTAAAGAACTAAAATCATGTTCCGATGCTAGTACACCGCCCATTGCATATTTTGTAATGTTTAATGTATTTTTATGTTATATATATTTTGTGGTGTACATACAATAAAGTAAATTTATTTATTTATTTATTTAGATTTACCAACGTTTGATTATATTGATTCTTACAAGGATAAACATGTTTTAATAATAGTTAAATATAACAAACTCTTACAGGTAAATTCGACATCTTACTAGACAATTATTTTTTTATTTATTATTATAGTAGGTATATAATTAAAGGTGAAACAAAGAAGTTTACTTTTGTAGTTAACTATTAGCAATAACTTTGCGGATACTACTGAGCGAGTCAAAATTGAAGTCAACCATGTCGCTGTATTTGTTTACAAGCTTGCAGAGTCGAGGAATTGGAGAATTCGATCCGAAAACTGTTCTTCGCAATGGTGACGAGAAGGGAGTTATTCTGTGTCTAGGATATCTGCGAGGTACGCGTAAGTTTAACATAGCTAATAATGGGGGCTATCTATGCAATGATTTAATAAATTCCATACAAAAGATGCATCGGCTAGCTCGAAACGTTTTAGTAAGGACGTCATTTTAAAACGTGCTAAACGTTCCTTGTAGGTAATGATAAAGTGTGAAATGTTTTTGTAGGAACCAAACGCTTCGCTGCCTACACGAGCAAGTTCATGAGGAATATTACAAAATTAATTAGTTTTAAAATAACAGTGAGGTATGTAATTCGCTTTTTTAGTGATCACTAGTTACATATACTTAATTATTGCGTAAAAGAGAGCATTGACTCACAATGAACAAATTGTTGCAGTTGGTTTGAATGGAGATGCGATTTTGTTAGGTAGAAATTTGATATGTTATCTGGTTTTCAATTAGTGCTGTGTATTTTTAGTTAGTTTTTATGTTAAATTTTGAGCTAAATATAATTTTATAATTTGTGTTTTTATTCTATTTTTTACTTGTGAATTATGTAAATAAATGATTTGATATGCATACTGTTTATGCGAAAGGTTCTATAGTCTTTCGTGTAATAACGATTTAAGAGATTTGAATGAAATTTAGTACAAAAATAATCTATAGTGAGAATTATCTTAAAGGATTTTCATCCAGATATTCCCACGGGATAGAATTGTATGCGGGTGAAACCGCGGGGGCTGCTAGTAATACTTAACATCACTTCTTTTTCCGTAGACTTAGGCAAAAGTCATACAATATACTATGAATAACGGTAACCTTAGTCGTAGTTTTTTTTTTTTTAATAATTATAAACTAACGCTTGACCGCAATCCCGCCTGATGGTAAGCAGTGATGCGATCGTTGATGGTAAAGCGCGCTAGTTTATTAAGAGTCTATTCAATCAGAAAAACTGAGCGAATAGGAAGAAAGACGGCAGTTGAGCGAGGTGATGCAATGTTAAACCCAACAACACGACCAACGATGCTGCGCCAAAGGGAGATTGATCTGAAGACCCTCCAGACCAAACTCCCAACACACCAACATTAAACGCATCGTACATGGCACACATCGCAACACAACTGCTCAGACCCGTCCTCCGTACGGCTACACCAGACATCATGTTTTTAATAGTATTTCATAAATCTGTAGCGGTACCTACAAACGCCACAAATACACAACGCGTTCATACTGACGTCACACGAATTCTACATCTCGCAAACAGAGTTTACCGTGCAATTAGCATACATACAACTTGCCAATTTCAACCATTGGACAAGTATAATATTACAAGCCAGACATAACACCCGTCTGATCAGAGGATCCTTCCTTTTCTATGGAAGATGGGTGAATTTTACTCCCTGTTCCTCATGCCTCCACAAATCTTATCATATTAATATGCACCTTGCAAGGATTAACAGCTTCACCAGCGACGAGAACGTCTGGGTAACCCTGAGCAACGCCGGCCCAAAGCGATCAGCGGCAACTGAAGGCGCGAGCTTTCATGTGGTGAGCAAAGGGTAATTCAGCTCTTCACCCTGTAAGGACCAAATCCGGGTGGATATCGCGGTTTTGTTGTCCAAAGGCGCTGAAGAGGTTCACTAGGACCAATGCCTTTCAGGGCTGCGGATTGACAAATGAAGGAACATGGGTGGGTTTTAGTCAGCAAAAGTCTGACACGCCCTTCCACTCAGCCGAGAGCGGGAGAAGTCATTTGATGATTTCCCATCCCGACAAAAAAAAAGATTCGCTCATCTAAATGCCCAGCAAATTAACGAAAGATGACTTCAAAAAATGCATATTAAATCTATTTAGAAATAATATGTAAGGAAAAAAATGAAATATTAATTAGGTAGGTAGGTACCTATCTAATTTAGAATACATATTGTAAAGAAAGAAAAGAAATATTAATTAGGTACCTAATAATTTATACGAGCTTCTGGCACGTAAATCGGTTTAAATAAACGTCAGTGTGCCAGGAGTGCCTTGCCATGCCTTAAAATGAGTTCAGAAAATGCAAATAAAATCTACTTAGGCGGCGGCGAGCCAGCAAGGACCATTTCGTTTCAATTCATTTGATAATTTACCACCAAAATTAAAAAAGGCTTGGTTATATTAGAAGCAACGACTGGTCAACTAAGACCAATCTGAGTGTAATGGAATGAACGAGTATTGAAAGTAAAAGTAAGCGAGTTGACCCGCCAAACCGTCAAGTTAACCGTGTGTAATTATCGACGCCATTCATGACACAAACGATGCGCCAGCGCATCCCGTACTCTCACTTTCTGCATTGTAGGCACATGAAGGTTTAGAAGGGCTTTTGTAACCATAAGTTAGATTGTTACAGGTAGTCAGAAGACCGAAACTCTGGTGACCAGTCAAGAAGTATCATATTACACAGTAACTGGGTTGTGGAGGTCAGATAGGCAGTCTCTCCATATACGAGTATTTCAACTGCAACCAGTTAGACTGGAAGCTGACCCCAAAATAGCTGGGAATAAAGCAAGGCAGTTAAAGGTGTGCATGAAGCGGCTACCGTTTGACCTCCACAACCCGAAGGCGATATCGAAGCATTGCAGTTAGACCAATTGTAAGACTTTTGAGGGCTCCACCAACCCGTAACGACTGCCATTAGATGTTCGTATGGCAACCGGGACCAACGGCTTAGCATGCTTTCCGAGGCACGACCAGACCAGTGCAAATATTCATATTTATGCATACAAATATTTGCGCTGCGCGGGGATCGAATCCGCGCCATCTTGCGCAGCGGCCGCGTTCGCTACCGCTACGTCACGGAAGCTGTCATTGTATTGCTATTCGTCAATATATTTAATTAGTAAATTCAATATAGATAAATAATTAATATTCAAGAACTTTAGAGATATTAGAACGTTTATAGGCATCTATATTTCCAGACTATTACTATCAATATTTAAAGCAAATTGCTTCTCCAATGCTTCAAATGTTCGAAAAATGTGTTCGCCCAACAATGTAAATAACGCAATGAATCTTGTTGAACTGTCAAAATTAAACCCATTGCTACTGGTAGTATGTAGTACGTGTTACTCAATTACTCTGCCGGTCACCAATTTGACCTCTCCGCGAGAATGATAGCTACTATATTTTTAGTTAACTCGTTCTAAGCCTCAGGCAACGCGTTAAATTATAACGGATCAGACAGGAGACGATTAAATAGAAAGTCCGCAACTGAATATATAACAAAACCCATAACTAATGTGATAGATGAGGCTTGCTCCCCTAATGGGCTCATCTGTCGAGATCACAGTTAGCAGACATTTTTCAATTGTAACCAAGTATGCCATTTGTGAAAATGGCAATTTCTACACAATTTATCAATTGGTTTGCAACGGTGAAGGAAACCCACTCCGCACTCGGTAATAAGGAGTAGGTCGGTAATGACGCGTGGCTGTGATCATAGACAATAAAATTATAGTCACATCTAAAGTTTTTGTCTTTATTGTATCTTTCACTTTACCTTGTCAAAAATAGTAAATACGGCACGTATCTATAAAAATCACGTCATTTGTATGGCACACACAATCAGCTGTCTTCAACTGCGCTTGGCAGGGTAATAGGGTATTTGACAAAAAAAAAAAAAAAACTAATTAGTCCGTCAGTCAGATTTCCAAAAACTACTAGACACTTTGTTTTATCAAAACAATAAAAATTGAGAAATATAAAAGGCATCAACGATCAGGAGTGGTGGCTGGTGACGTCACTGGTCGCTAAAAAGTGTAGCGTGCAGTGACGTCACACGAGTTTTCAACGCACTGTGTCGTCTTCATTTTTCGTTTTTTTTTTTTTTTTTTTTTTAATAATTATAAACTAGCGCTTGACCGCAATCCCGCCTGATGGTAAGCAGTGATGCGATCGTTGATGGTAAAGCGTGCTAGTTTATTAAGAGCCTATTCACTCAGAAAAACCGAGCGAATACTAAGGAAGACGGCAGTTGAGCGAGGTGATGCAATGTTAAACCCAACAACACGACCAACGATGCTGCGCCAAAGGGAGATTGATGTGAAGACCCTCCACGACCAAACTCCCAACACAACAACATTAGGCGCATCGTACTCGGCACACTTCGCAACACAACTGCTCAGACCCGTCCTCCGTACGGCTTCACCAGACATCATGCCGGAACACGACAAATCGCTTGGCGGCAAGACTTTGTCTGGTGGGTGGTAACTTCTGCCGGAAATCTGTCTGACGGACTAATTAGTATTTTTTTAGTCAACTACCCTATTGAATGTAAGTAAATGTTACTTATTTTGATTTTTTGATCGACTTTTTATCGTCCCACTGCTGGGCACAGGTCTCCTCGCATACAGAGAAGAATTGAGCGTAATCACCAATCATGCTTGCTCAATGCGGGTTGGCGATTTCAGCCTTAAAGTCCAGGTTTCATCAAGATGTTTTCCTTCACGTTTTAATCAGTCATTGTGTGTTCACTATCACAGTCACAGTTGTGTACACTATCAGTAGCAATGCGTTTCATTTTGACAGTTCAAGTACATCCATTGCGTTATTTACATTGTTGAACAGACAGATTTTTCAAATATATGTAGCAATCGACCAAACATATGTAGCAATATGCTTCAAAATGAATCAAATTGATAATAATATTATATTACGTAATAAGGGTGCCGATATAATCTTTGACATTTGTTTATTATCGAATATTGTCATTTGTCCGTATATATTTATATATTTAATATTGAAGTTTAGCTAAAATCAGCAGTTAGACTGGTAAAGTGGACCTCAGACTCCAAAGCTGAAAAGCTTTCGATGCGACGGGAATTAACGCAGAGATGATGATGATGATTTGTTTATCATCGAGATCCGACTGCAACTAGATTTTGTAGGCCTCAGAATTGGCCACTAAACGTTGGACCCGTACGACTGTTACAACATTACTAAACCACAAACTGCTTCTAATAAATCCTTCAATAGTCTATTTCTTGTCTAAACAGTCTGTGGTCTGTGGGGGCCTACCACGATTGTTTGCGGTGCGCTTTGTTTGCCTCCACTCCGTGTCGTGACTGACTCGCTCGTGAAAAAGCTGCACTTTCACGGATTTTGGTAGGGCTGCGAATTATCTAGAGATGTCGATACATCTCGATATGTTTGTAATCGATTTAAAGTCTTATTAATAAACTGATGATCGTGTTATACAGTGGATTTATTATGTAGGTCGATTCGTATATATTTTAAAATTTATTACTTTCTCTGCTGGCCTTAGAAAACACACCGGCATTAATATTTTGACTTATATGATGTTAATAAATTACAGTATGTTGTGATTGTGATTCTACTATCACGGGCGGCAACTTTAATCTTTTAATTTAATTATCGCCTCAATAATTGTAATAGTTTATTTCCGACCACGATTCATTACCGATTAAAATCGATTAATCACACGATTCGATTTCGGATTTGTACTATAGCAGCGCTATTCCATAGCTAATTGCTACCTCAGCTGGTATTGTTCTTGTTATTATTGCGTTTTTACGCAACTACGATCACAATCGCGACTGCTAACGCAGTTACACAATGATAGTCGCAAGTCGGATTGCGACTTTTTTCGACCATGTGAATGAGTTTTCATTGATTCTCTTATTACGTGTAATAACGTAGGTACGTTGTACAATAGGAGTCATTATTTTTTAACGTGTGTTTTAGTGGCAATTTCAAAATTAATTTTCTCTTGTGTGAGTTTTCTTGAGTAATTAGCCAGTAATTACTTAGCTAAATGATGAATGACTTTCGTTTTTACCGAAGAAAGATCGTGTAATGAACTCTGTTTGTTTCGTTTGTTGAACGGCTGAAAGAAACGTCAGGGTGTCACCGCTTTGGGGGTCGCCCTGAGGACATGGTGGAGCATACGGTGGAGGTCCGCCCGGCTTGGGTAGAGCAACGCCGCCTATCTCGCGTCCGGCTCTGGTCCAGGCCATGGTCCGGAGCGATAATGCATGGCAGGCAGTTATCTCCTTCTGCGAAGAAGTGATGCTGGCAAAGAAGGAGGTAGGAGCAGGGGGCAGCTCGCCACCCGGTAGGGACCAGGCCCGGGTCGAAGGCTCGTTATTCACCGGCGTCTCAAAGAGATTTTTTTTTTAATAATTATTAACTAGCGCTTGACCGCAATCCCGCCTGATGTTAAGCATTGATGCGATCGTTGATGGTTAAGCGCGCTAGTTTATTAAGAGCCTATTCGCCCAGAAAAACTGAGCGAATAGGAAGGAAGACGGCAGTTGAACGAGGTGATGCAATGTTAAACCCAACAACACTACCAACGATACTGCCCCAAAGGGAGATTGATCTGAAGACCCTCCACGACCAAACTCCCAACACAACAATATTTGGCGCATCGTACCCGGCACATATCGCAACACAACTGCTCAGACCCGTCCTCCGTACGGCTTCACCAGACATCATGCCGGAACACGACAAATCGCTTGGCGGCAAGGCTTTGTCTGGTGGGTGGTAACTTCTGCCGGCGGCCGATGTTATGGCCTATCACCGAGGAATGTCAGCACATCGTGAGGTGAGACGATCTTCGAATGCAGAGCGCTGGCGAAAGTCGAGTTGTATATTGAGCAATAGAATAAATTATGTCCCACACTAGGAACTTCTCCTGTACCGTGAGTGCGTTTACAAACATATAAATTCACATACACAAACAGCCAGACCCGGAACAGCTACTTGTAGCTCATACAAATATTTTGTTCCGTGCGGGAATCGAACCCGCGACACGCAGCGCAGCAGTCATTAGCTTAACCACTGTGTTAACCGTGCAGTCAATTATTTGTGCTCCAACAAAAACGTCAGTACATCACCGCCCTTCACTTTAAAGGTCAGTTAACCTAGCAGCTGTTATTTAAACGAGACTTATTAATATATGACTCAACAAATTATTACTATTTGCCAACAATCCTAAATGGATCTTTGTCCTTTTATCTTAATATTCACAATTTACTGAAAACAGCAGGTCAAGCTACCCGAATCTGTCGAATTGGGAATATTTCATCAACCTTGAACCTTAATGCTTCAACAATAAGGTTGAAAACCTAATTAAGAAATCTGACAGTTCGTAGTAGCTTGATGTTCTATCGTCTGTATCTAACCTTGTCACCAAATCTAAGTTAGAGCAGGTCTTTCTAAAATGGTGGATCTATAATGTCATTGTGAGGCACCGGAATTCCTTTATGCGCAAGCGCAGCCGTGCAATTCACATTTAATTTCCTTTAGTTGGTTTGCAACAATGTTGCCATTTTTCAAATGTCAGTAGACATTTTAATTTTCTGCTTAGTACACTTGAAGTATAAACTGAATAGATATAGAAAATTACATTATACATTTAACTCATTGGAAAATTAACGTGGCAAGAAGAGACAGGAGAGAGCCAAATTAAAACAATATAAATTATCACCAGACAAAGGCTTGCCGCCAAGCAGTTCGTCGTGTTCCGGCATGATGTCTGGTGAAACTGTACGGAGGACGGGTCTGAGTAGTTGTATTGCGATGTGTGCATGGCATGATGCGCCAAATGTTTTTATGTCGGGAGTTTGGTCGTGGAAGGTCTCCAGATCAATCTCCCTCTCTCTCTGGTCATAATGTTGGATTTAACATTGTATCACCTCGCTTAGCTGCTGTCTTCCTTCCTATTCATTCAATTTTTTTTATGAATACGCTCTTTATAAACTAGCGCGCTTTACCATCAGGTGGAATTGCGGACAATCACTAGTTTATAATTATAAATAAAAAATATGGACTAAACAAAAACTGAGGAAAATTTCGACAAAGATATCTATACAAAATAAAGTTTTCATTGCTTTTATCGATATTAAAAACATGCCTGTTTAATATTTTATAACGGTGGTAATCTTAGGTTGTTAAGGGCAATACCGAATTTTAACGATTGTGTTTCTAGTCCTTTGTCTCGTCTGTAGTTATTACGTAAATGTGACCACTCTGTATTACTCCTTGTCGTGGCATTGTTGTACGGACGGAAATTAAACCAGATCTTGGATTCTGATAGTAGCATAAATAAATACATAATCTGCATATATTTTATTCTATCATGGCGGTTGATATTCAATGCAAGTTACGACTTCTAAGTTATTGTTGTAAATCTAGAAAACTAGTCGGACCTATCCGTTTTTTTCCCATATGTACATATACAGTATGTTAAGAAAACCCTGTCCGACCCGTGAAGGTGTTGTTAGGTATCGATAACTGATTCTACTAATGGATACAAAACCGGGCTAAACTTCAAAAAAAAATCCCCCTAAAAAAATAAATATTATTTCGCAAAAAGTGGTAACTTAATAAATCTGCGTTAACCACCCTTCCGCGGGGCGCGGGCGGCAGGGCACGCGGCACGTGGTCGCATCGCTATTCGCTCACAATAATACCGGTGTTGTCACTTTTTTAAAAAGTACCAAATTTCGGGGAAGTTGGAATTAATTCGCGGGAAAAAAAGATTATTTTAAAAATCATTTGTATTGGTACTATGATGATTACGTAAAATTTTATATTATATTTGGCCATGTGTTTACCTAACCTTTATTATCCTTATGGGTCGGACAGGGTTTTCTTAACATACTGTATAAAAAAAAAAAAAACAAATGTGGTTCTGAGATTTACCTTTCAAAAAAATCAATAAAGTTAAGTGCGTCTTTTTCTTTCCATTTCTATAAGAAAAGGACAGAAGATAAAATGTCAGCATAGACCTGTCAAATTAGTTCGCTCCTGACGTAAACTGGCGAGTTTTTTTAAATTATTTATAGTGTCGTTTACTAAATAAAAGCGCGTCATTTATGTAGTAAAAAGTGCATTCAGTGAATAATTCATAAAGAACATTGAAATATCGCAGCATAGTGGCCACATCATGGCTTTGCATCAAATCTCCTTGTAGTCGGCTAACGCGGCCATTTTTTACACGTGTTACTGGCAAAATTGTGGTATCTAACCACAGAGGCCATTGAAGAGTTGAAGTAATATTCACTCAAAAGAAAAGAAAAAGAAAGAAAGACGTAAACTGGCGTATTTTAGTCGCCATATTTATAATCACGTCTATACTGTCTATGGAGTATCTTAATTTGACAGGATTAAATTCAAATATTATCTTCTATCCTTTTCTTAACGAAATGGAAAGAAAAAGATGCACATAACTTAAAATTAGCTTAGTTTGTGAATAACAGAATCGGCGCCATTATATACATATTTTGAAAAATGTATCTGTCGGAGACAGCGACGGCAGAGCGGTAGGGTCGACAGCATCTTGGTGTGGTGGTACAGGTTCCATTTCGTAGGTGAGTTTTGAATTGAAGCACGACGTGTAGATATACCCTCCAATCTTCATAATAACAATTTGAATAGGCAAACCGACAGTTTCGGTTCGGAGATGTGCCTTGGTCCGCGTCTCGGTGCAAAGTGACCGTTCGACGAACCCCACTTTCCAAAGCGACTCTGTCCATGTGACGCCATCACAAAATAACGTCACAAGCGTTCGCCCCTCTACTACGTAAATCAAATCAGCAACTTCTATTAAAATTATAACGACGATCTCCGACATATCTATGTACGGGCATTGGATAAAAATATCCTTTCAAGTATTTTTCCAGTATTTTATTTGTTTACGCCCACAACATAAAACCCTTCACTGATTTTCCTTTTTACTTTTGTAATGTAGATAATTAGTTTTACTACTAGCACTAGGCCACCACCCTCCTTCATATTGACGCATAGTTCCACCAAATGATCCACAAATTGGAATTCTATTTCCAATTGTTATTGACATAAGAATACCATTTCTATCGTTATCAACACCAAAACTGGTTCACAGTCAACCCTAGTGACCGACAAACAAAAATTATCGCTATTTACCTTTAGGAAGTACAAACAAAAATTACCGAGATAAACCTTTTTAAATGTTGGTATTATCTAACTTTGTTGTATCATCTAGTTCATTTACCGATGTTTGTATGTTTACTGCCATCATTTCATGGCTATTAAGATTTATAATTAGTTTCTTGACTGTATCTAATTATATAGTATTTGAACATTTATCTTGTATATGACACGATTAGTTAATGTAGCAGACTTTCCCTTGGAGATGATGCTTCATTGGGTTCCGACACGCTCGGTATGGCTCCTTGATCGTGTAACAGATGAATGATTTATATTAAATGTATGGTAATATGTCTTTGTGTCGTAGATGCTATTGATATAAGTCATGGTTAGATGTTGTATGTTTTTGTTATTTCATTGTGTACAGCCACCAAAGAATTAAAGTAATTAGACTCCTTTTACAATTGAAGTTTAGTAAGAAACCGACAGATGTTACCGAATGAAATTTATTTTGATTTGAAGAATTCTCATCAAACATATTCATTGGATTTTTACAAAATTTCAACTATATTTTATAAACTTGGTAACATAACCTTGAGCCCTAGTCAACTATTAGAGTAGTGTTAGAATGGTCGACCAGTGATCTCATAATGATCGATTTTTGACAAGTTTCGTAATCTACTAACAAAATGGCGTCATTGTGACTTTCCAGTGGTCAATCACTGACACTCCACTCTATATTAATAAATGTTCAAATTGAGTAGTAGTTTTTAGAAAATAATTTCTATTAACAGGTTTTATAATAATGGCAATACGGCAATGTCATTCTAGCACCGTTCCGTTACGAGATGATTGTGATGATTGATCAATCATTATAAATTTAGCGGATTACAAACTTTTAAGAACAATGACAATGAAATGACAGTGGACTCTGTTAGAATGCCAAATTTATAAAAAATAGCAGACTAGGGCCCTGGTTTTTTTTTAATAATTATAAACTAGCGCTTGACCGCAATTCCGCCTGGTAATAAGCAGTGATGCGATCGTTGATGGTAAAGCGCGCTAGTTTATTAAGAGCCTATTCACTCAAAAAAACTGAGCGAATAGGAAGGAAGACGGCAGTTGATCGAGGTGATGCAATGCATGCTAACCTAACCCAACAACACGACCAAGGAAGCTACGCCAAAGGGAGATTGATCTGAAGACCCTCCACGACCAAACTCCCAACACAACAACATTTGGAGCATCGTACCCGGCACACATCGCAACACAACTGCTCAGACCCGTCGTCCGTACGGCTTCACCAGACATCATGCCGGAACACGACAAACCGCTTGGCGGCAAGACTTTGTCTGGTGGGTGGTAACTTCTGCCGGCGGCCGATGTTATGGCCTATCACTGAGAAAAAAAAACATAAATGGTTACATAAACTTACGCCTTCTTCACATGGGAAGAAACAGAAACTACAGACGCCATCTGCTACTATATCCCTTTTTCTTAATTTTATCTTACGTTTAGGTCATTCTTCACAAATATTAGCTCGCGCTTCCGTCGTTAGATCATCGTAATACATACCGCACACTAACTGAACGATATGAAATATTTAATTCAAAATTGTACCAATAAGCGCAATAGAAGAAGTAACGCTGAATTGTTACATCAATATATGTATTATCAAGGTACAGACGACAGCAGGTCAAGCTACTCTAAACTGTCAAATAATCTCAATAAATTTTGAGCCTTACAGCTGTAGCAATAAAATTGATAATCTAATAATTAAATATGACAGATTGTAGTAGCTTGACGTGCTGTCGTCTGTACGTCAGAAACATTACGCATGTTTCTGGAAAATTTATAGTTACATTATATTAGGAGGTATAATTAAACACCTTGATCATCACCTGCCTAGATTTAAGATCTAGCTGAATATTGTTATTTTACAAGGAGCGAGTGCAAATCTGACCTGAGGCCCTATTCCGCTATTACAATAGTGTCAGAATGGTCGATCGGTGATCTCATAATGATCGATTATGACAAGTTTCGTAATCTACTAACAAAATGACGTCATTATGACTTTCCAGTGATTAATCACTGACACCACTTTTAACATTTATTAATTAATAAGGAGTAGCCATATTAATAAATGTTAAAATTGAGTATTATTTTTTAGAAAATTATTTCTATTAACGGGTTTTATAATAATAGCAATACGACAATGTCATTCTATCGTCATTTTATTACGAGACGACTGAGATAATTGATCGATAATTATGAATTTAGCAGATTACGTACTTTTAAGCACAATGACAATGGAATCGTGTTGGAATGACAAATTTATAAAAATAGCGGACAAGCAAGTTACTGCGTAGTGCGATACGTATATGCAAATATTTACGCAATTTTTCATTTCAAAATGTTTATTGTCTTTTTTTATTGTATTTTTTTTATTATGCTTGCCATATTTCCGCCAAAGTCCCGCCAAAATGGAAACAAAATGCTTTTAACGAATAAAATTTGCATGACTCATAAAACTTCTTGTTCAATTCCTGGACTATAAATGGTCTCGTGTGCTCGTTTTAGCTACGATGCACCTACACAAGGATTGACAAATGGCAATATGATAACGTTTCCGCGTAGAAATCGTTGTTAGATTATTTTTTAAACCTACACATTTGTTTAAAATTACTTCACAGACAAAATGGTGTAGATAAAACATTGTAAAACACAAAAGATTTTTTTTTGTGTTTTACAGTATTGTACCTGTTGGAAAGGAGGAAAGAAGAAAAACCAGTTAAATACATAAAAAGTATTTATGGAAAACTATTTTTCATTTCTCATATTCGGAAAGCAGTATTTTCTTGATCTGATTACTGGGTAGAAAGTGCTATTTCCCTCCCTAGAGCGGGAAAAACTCATACAAATTACTTTCCACCTAAGGGTCGGAATGAACTTTAAAAATAGAACTGCTGTCAGCTGTGAAGAAATTTGTGTAAAAAAAAAAACTAATAAAAAAAAAATGCAGCGGCAATGTGATCCATCTAAACAGCCAGTGTGAACTTAGTGCAAACTTCATTGAGCGAAATAGGTCGCAACCATAGAATTAAGAAGTACGATAGTACTTACTTATTAATTCTATGGTCGCAACAATAACGCGGTGAGTTCCATATTTAAAATTTAAAAATTCGACATAAATTAGCGGGATACTAATCTGTTATGTATCTGTGACGGAATTAAAAAACTAGTTACTTTAAAATCTAATCTTTTATGCTAAGATTTTAATTTAAAAATGAGTTCAAGTGATTCTGAAATATTGACACCTGATTCAATTAAAGACGAGGCAAATTGTGTTATTAACAATCTTTTACCAGAAATCTCAAAAGAAAGATATATAAACACATACAATGATTTTATGAAGTGGCGAGCAGAGAAGAACATAAAATCATTTTCCGAAAGTGTATTTCTTACATATTTTAAAGGACTGTCTAGCAAACTACAACCTTCTACGCTATGGAGCCGATATTCAATGCTGAAAAGTACACTTAGCGTAAAACACAATGTAAATTTGAAAAAAATCCATAATTTAACATACTTTTTGAAAAGACAGTCTCAGGGGTTCAAGAGTAGAAAATCTAAGGTTTTTACCTCTCATGAAGTGGAAACATTTTTAAATGATGCTCCTGACGAGATATATTTGGCAGTGAAGGTAAGTTTACCTAAGTATTTATGGATTCATTCCAAAAAAAATGTATTTATTACACTAATACTAAAAAAATATATGTTTTCACAGGTGGTATTGATACTCGGTATAAGCGGCGCTTGCAGAAGCAGTGAACTCACAAATTTGACAGTTAAGGACATTGAAAGTCAAGGCCAATTATTACTAGTAAAACTGACTAAAACAAAAACAAATATTGAGCGCTCGTTTGTAGTACAAGAAGAATTTACACAAATAGTAAAGAAATATCAAAAAATGAGACCCAGTGATCTAAAAACGGACCGTTTTTTTCTCAACTACCAGAATGGGAAATGCTACAAACAAGTGATCGGGAAAAATAAAATCTCAGGTATGCCGAAGCAGATAGCAACATATTTGAATTTATCAAATTCTGAGCAGTATACCGGACATTGTTATAGACGTACGTCAGCAACTCTGTTAGCCGATTCTGGGGTAAACATGACGACGTTAAAAAGACACGGAGGCTGGAAATCCAGCACAGTCGCCGAAGGCTACATTGAGGATTCAATCCAAAATAAAACTAAAACCTCGAACAAATTAACTGAAACTATAAAAATACACCACAATTCGCCTCAGCCGTCAAGTTACAGGGAGTATCCGCCTGATGAAATACTAGAGTCTCCTACATTTACAGATACCCAGAACACCCAAATTTGTCATAATATATCAAATAGCATAAACATTCCCAATAAAAATATAACTTTTAATTTCACGAATTGTCCAAATTTGACTATTAATTTTAAATAGAGTACCTATTTAAAATTAGTAGTCAAATTAGGACTAACATTATTATAATATATAGTGTTATCCATACAAAGTTCAGATAAACAACTAGTTTTATTTCCCTCATATTCGAAATGAAAAGTAGAGTGTTTAACACGGGTAAAAGAATCAATTCCTACTCGGTCTATAGCCGCCCTCGCTGCGCTCGGGCGTCTAAATACCTCGGGAATTGATTCTTTCCACCCTCGGTTAACAATCTACTATTTCATCATCATCATTTCAGCCGAAAGACGTCCACTGCTGGACATAGGCCTCCCCCAAGGTTCTCCACGACGACCGGTCCTGCGCTTCCCGCATCCAGCGGTTTCCCGCGACCTTCACCAGGTCGTCGGTCCACCTTGTCGGGGGCCTACCCACGCTACGTCTTCCGGTGCGTGGTCGCCACTCGAGAACCCGTCGGCCCCATCGGGCATCGGTCTTACGGGCAATGTGTCCAGCCCATTGCCACTTCAGTGTTGCAATTCTTCGGGCTATGTCGGTTACTCTCGTTCTTCTGCGGATCTCCTCATTCCTGATTCGATCGCACAGTGAAACCCCAAGCATAGCCCTCTTCATTGCCCTTTGAGCGACTTTGAGCCTTCTTATAAGGCCCATTGAACCAAAACTATTTTTATTTAAATATTATCCACGTGACGGCATCTCGATGACACAGAGAAATAAAATGCATGAAGTTTTATGAAGACGCTTTTAAATAGTCCACGATATAATGTTGCACATATTTCCAAAAAATCTATCGACGAGAACGTCCACGTTAATGTCGTCGCGTTAGAAAAAGCACACCGATGCGATTCTGTAACGACCTCAAGTGAAGTGGGCTTGGAATGAGCTGTCACTAATATCAATCCGTACCTTCTTCTTCTTCTTTTTTCGAGGTGAGATTCAACCTCAACCTTGATCAATGGAATAGATACCACTATTTTGCCAATAACAAGTGTAACAAATTATAGAAATTCTTTGAAAATTTTATTTCACAACAATGGGGGATATCGCCAATGCCAGTTGAAAAAGACGACCGTGTGAACCGTCTAGGAGGGAGGTTTGAGGCAAAGTCATGGTGTGGCCACTATGCTGCGATATTTCAATGTTCATTCTGAATTATTTACTGAATGTACTTTTTACTACTTACATAAATCACGCTCTTTTATTTAGTAAACGACACTAAAAAAAATTTTAAAAGTCCAATGAAAAATGCCCGTGATAATTGCACGTGTCCCGTTAAAACTCTCCAATCCGTACCTTGTTGGAATAATTGGAATGACAGTCCACAGTACAGAATCAACCGGCTCGCTATATCGAGTTACCACTGCACTGTGATAATTCATTAACAACTCGATGACAACTGAAGCCGACCTCCTTGCCATATCCAAATGTAGCTATGAGATCAACGAAAAGGTTAATATCACATTCACAGAAATCTTAATTAAAGATTTTCTTAGAATACCAATGTGACTAGGTACTATGTATAGCCATAAAATTATACAACGATATTTTACAAGCTTTTTATTAGCTTCACTTTTATGTTTGCTTGTCAGTCTCTAACTCAAAAATTTTTTCAACCTTACTTTACATTAATTTGTGCAGGCAAAGTATTTTTTAGTTTAGATTTAAATTTAGTTACTTGGGTAACGCATCATTATTAATTTTAGCACTTGCTATTCTGTCTGTTGGAGATTAAGAAAAGTTTGGTAAAAACAAATGAGCACCACTAAAGCGTTCGTGTTATACGTATATTATTTAAAAAAAGAATATCGAACTAAAAAGTTGAAAATAAATATAGTTTAAAAAACTTAAAAAAAGCTGCTTTTAAAGAATTTCAAATGTTTATGCGAAATCCGAAACACGTGTCCAGTACTTTTAAGTAAAGGATCTACATATGTACAAAATTGTGTGAACATATTTTTGTTGGTTGTCCCAACAAAAATATGGTCAACGCAACGTTCGCCCGCCCGCGCCATTAGCGGCGCGGCGCGGGGTGGGGGGGCTGTCTCGCTGTGCTAGTACTATATTCTACCACCAGCTGTGTCGTGCGCTCGGTTACCAACATGCAACAATTTCCAAATGTGTTTGGGAAAAAATAAAGGGTGTATCTGACATCGACGCATAACCGAATACCATGGATCCAGTACATGATTCTGAACCTCCCAGTGGTGGAATTTTTCGTCGGCTTTTTCATGATTCAAAAAAAAATATATGTAGTTTTTTTCACTTTAGACCGGTCATAATTGCTATACATTTATAACCCTATAGGATTTTAAAGTTTAAATTAATTAATTCGCTAATTACACAAAAAAACGCAATGAAAACAAAACTCGAAAAACTATCTTATCAGCTGATTTAATAGAGTTCACATCAGGGATCAACGTCATACCTACAAACCCGCACGGCGGCACTCTTGCAACGTTCAAAGGCCGAGTCGACACTTTTTTTTAAATATTGTTATTTCTGTAACCGTTCATTAACGACATAAATGACTATCATAATTTTATTAGTGGCATGTGGTCTAGCCTTTTCGCGAAGTTTACGTTACGATGTCAGATACAGCCTGTATAACATGGTGTAAAAATGATTGGAATATAAAAATAACGTATATTATAGCTAATCAGTTTATTTGTTTGTTTGTGTAGCGCGTTGGTATCAGGAACTAAGTGTCGGATTAAAAAAATGTATTTTAATCAACAACACCGAGCGAAAAGAAGAACGGTAGAAAATGCAATGTGACAGGGTGAGTTGGGAAAGTTAGAAATTTCACGTGGCTGAAGGTGTGGGCAGAAGCCGATCTGTTCGAACCCGTCTATGTGAACGCATTGTTCTTGTAAACTAAGCAATGAAATTTGATGGGAAAAGTTCAGAAGCATAATACATAGTAAACTCAGGCCCTCAGGGACTAGAACTCTATTAAAAACCGAGTGAATAAGCTCGTAATAAACTAGTTAGAATTAACAGAGTGAATAGGAAGGAAGACGGCAGTTGAGCGAGGTGATTTAATGTTAAACCCAACAATACGACCAACGATGCTGCGCCAAAGGGAATACTAGGGGTTGACACTATTGAAGTTCATTTCACCTAAGTTTTCAGGGTGAAAACTACATCACTAGGATGGATACAGAATCGATCGGCTGTTTTAGGTCCACTGTACAAATAACTACGTATGTAAATTATTCTAGATACAGACAGTCAAAAGCCAGTCCCTTTCATTACTCATAAAAGACATAATCCCTACGCTTGGAAGGGATCGCAGTAATTTGATGGAATATAAAATTAATGCCATCCTCAACCCAGAAGGAGCCCTGCTATCCGCTTCCCTGGTGAGTGATCCCTTAGTGGCCTCCTCTTACGACACTCACGCGAGGATATGGGACGGTACTGTTCTAAGCCCACCACACATTACACTTCCATCATACATACATTAATAAATTCCTATTGTGGGGCAACGATATAAATAAAAAAAAAAACCTTTTTTTGTAATATTTGACCAATTTATATTTTATTCTTACAATTAATTAATAACCAAAATTAGTGGTTTCGCTATATCCTGAAAACCATACACGGCAGGGGTGGATCACTAGTGTTATAGTTATAGACCAGCGACCCGTCCCTGCTTCGTATGGTTTTCACAAAAAAACAATCTTTCACAAAAAAACTCGTCACCAATTCCTGTAAACGCGTAGTATTCCTTACTAAGCGAATGACTAATGAGTAATCAGGAGGCGCCTGCTGCTCCATCGACTGTCGTAAAAGATTAATTTACGCCTTCCCGACCTCTTGAGTCACTGCCTGCAACATATTCTTTCTTAAATTGGGCTGGTGAGCCGTGACTCAAATTATAAGTCATTGTTTGTTCCGTCTCACTGGCTTTCTGCATGATACAATTGGATAAACGGGAATTAATATGTATTTTTAGCGTTTATGGTGTTTTTTTTTTTTAATAATTATAAACTAGCGCTTGACCGCAATCCCGCCTGATGGTAAGCAGTGATGCGATCGTTGATGGTAAAGCGCGCTAGTTTATTAGGAGCCTATTCACTCAGAAAAACTGAGCGAATAGGAAGGAAGACGGCGGTTGAGCGAGGTGATGCAACGTTGCAACAACACGACCAACGATGCTGCAAAGGGAGATTGATCTGAAGACCCTCCACGACCAAACTCCCGACACAACAACATTTGGCGCATCGTACCCGGCACACATCGCAACACAACTGCTCAGACCCGTCCTCCGTACGGCTTCACCAGACATCATGCCGGAACACGACAAATCGCTTGGCGGCAAGGCTTTGTCTGGTGAGTGGTAACTTCTGCCGGCGGCCGATGTTATGGCCTACCACCTGGTTGGTTTCAGTTGACCATTCCATATGTAAATTTGTGTTTTACTGCACCCATGGGCGTACCTAACGGGCGGCTGCCCCCCCCCCCCCCCCCCCTGGAAATCTTGAAGAACATGTGTGAACTCCCGTAATTACTAAACAAAGTATAAATGAGGACTTATCTCTACCTTTTAAATAAACCACGCTGACACTGACAAAATGTACGGTGTAATTGCCAAAAAAAACCGAGTCTTGCCCACCCCTAGGCCTGACTTGTCCCCCCATATTCCAAAAGCTGGGTACGCCCATGACCGTACCCGATAAGGAGGAGTAGTACCTAGTAATTGGTTGTCTGCCCCTATCTTAAAATTGAGCAGTCTGTCTTGTTTAGATTTTATTTATAATTATAATCTAGTGCTTGGCGGCAGGACATGGTCTTTTCCACAAGTCAAAGTCGTTACCACCCAATAGACTGTATTGGGTGGTAACTTCTACCGGCAGCCGATGCTATGGCCTACCACTGAGGATTTCTTTGTTTACGCTTTTGGCAAATAAGTTACGGTTGCAGATTAAGGGGTATGTGACTTCAAGAGAGATACCTTGGCACACAGGCAAGTTTAGGAACATGGGTGGGTTTGTATTTGCCAGTAAAAGTCTGATACGCCCTTCCGCTCCGCCCAAAGCGGGAGAGGTAGAAATCTTCGTCACTGTTCGGCAACGGTCGTATTCCCCGCGCGTCCGGAAGAAGAGTGGTTAAGTGCATAAAAAGTGGTTAAGTGCACCACTCTATATACATATCTTCTTCCGAACGCTCGGGGAATACGACCGTTGCCGAACAGTGACGAAGATTTCTATGCGCATTATCACTTTGGGAGACATGTAATTTGATGATGTCCCGTCAAAACAAAGGAAGTGTGTGAGTACGTTATTACCTGGTCTCTGGTGCACAGAGTGCGGGACAGCGACAACACCGTCCTCTCGATGATTGCCAACAAACTGGAATGTCTTTACATCTAGCAATGCTGCGGCGAAATTGTTGTTTGTTTTCTTTTTTTTTTCAATTAGTATTCTGTATGTTTATAAGTTTGTGTTTTTATTTTATTTTATACAACATTTGACGTGTGTCAAAGCTATGGATATTTACCGAAATAAATGATTTGATTTGATTACCATTTTATGTCTCTTATCCATCATTAGTACTGTAGAATGTCGAAATCCTTTCACTGAAGTACCTCAACAATCTCTCAGTATTAAATTGGAATTCAGCTCATTTGCCTAAAAGTATTTACCTGCTGAGAGGAATCCTTAAGAAGATAATGGACCTGAATCCCTTGTTCACACACTATTTCTATTTCACTGTGAAAAGGATAGAAGACAAATCGATAAATAGTTTAATCCTGTTGGCTACAGTTCTAACCTAACCTATTTCACATAGTTCAATAGCGTGGTAGGTCCCCGACTAGGAGAACCGACGACCTGGTAAAGGTCGCGGGAAACTGCTGGATTCGGGAGGCGCAGAACCGGTCGTCTTGGAGATCCTTGGCGGAGGCCTATGTCCAGAAGTGGACGTCTTTCGGCTGAAATGATGATGACGATGAATACGTACCCGAAAGGCCGTTTCAGAGAAACAAGAATTGGTAAGCATTTTGGTAAAAAGATTCACGTAGGTACAGTTATACTTTTTTTGCGGATGCCCTGGTAAGACGTACAGTTAGAGGTCTACTGATGGACAAAAGCCTCCCCAAGGCTTACCACGATGACCGGTCTTGTGCTTCCCGCATCATCGGCTTCCCGCGACGTACGCTGGGTCATCGGTCCACCTTGTTGGGGGCATCTCTACGCTGCATCTACCGGTAAGTGGCCGCCACTCCATCGGCCATCGGTTCTACGAACAATGTGCCCCGCTCAGTGCCACTTATTTTTAGCGACAGTTATACTGATAAGTGTATATTTTTTTTGGAACTTAAACTTTGCTTTTAGTCACCTCGGTATAGAGTGAGTACATTTTATTATAAGGTAAAATCTTGCTAAAAAACTTGATACAAAGTCTTAGGCTCTAAAAATTATTTGGATGAGCATTTAAATTGTACCCAAACGGGGTCCAACCCTACCCCAACAAAGCCTCGGTTCAATGAACAACCATGTTGAAACCTCACTGTCCTTGACTTATATATTCAACCTACATATCTTGAAACAAGTCAAGCATTCACAACACGTCTCTACTTAAACTTCCGTTATACGATTTAAACCATTAAAGTCTTCGGACATTAATCTATAATGAGTTTGATGCCGCGTGAAAGCTGCTCTACCATGACCTTACTTAACAGTTTACGAGTATATCTTGCTAGTTTCGTGCCACTTTATCACTATTATCGAATCTAACCGTTCGAGACTAACCCGTATTAGTCACGATCGTTGATAAAAAGTATCCCCTGTCCTAATTCCGATCATGGTCTATCATCACCATCATCTTCTTTAGCCTATTGAGGTCCACTGCTAGTCAAAGGCCTCCCCCAAGGCTTTCTACGATGACACGGTGGACCATACGGTGGAGGTCTGCCCGGCTTGGGTAGAGCACCGCCGTGTCCTCGTAGCGGCGATCGGCGGCGATCTCTCGCGTGCGACCCTGGTCCAGGCCATGGTCCGGAGCGAGAGTGCATGGCAGGCCGTCACCTCCTTCTGCGAAGCAGTGATGCTGGCAAAGGAGGAGGCGGAGCGCGTGAGGCAACGGGAATCCCAGCGCCCTCACGCCACTAGCCGCCGCAGTAGACGCCCTGGTCGGGAGACGACATCTAACTCCCAGCCACCGTAGGCGCGGGCCTGCGGGCGGTGAGCAGTGGGCAACTCGCCGCCCGGTAAGGACCAGGTCCGAGTCGACGGCGCGTCGTGTTTCACGCGCGCCTCAAAGAGATGTCAGCACATCGTGACGGGGTCCACGAAGACCGATGCCTCCTGGGTCAGGGTTGCGGGTTGGTTAAACAAGAAACCGCGGCTCTGGCCATCGCACAGGCAAGTGAAGAAACACGGGTGGGTTTTAGTCAGTAAAAGTCTGACACACCCTTCCGCTCCGCCCAGAGCGGGAGAAGTCGTTTGATGATTTCCCATCCCAACAAAAAAAAAAGGCTTTCTACGATGACCGGTTTTGTGCTGCCCGCACACATCGGCTTCCCGCGACCCTCACCAGGTCATAGGTTCAACTTGTTGAGAGCCTTACTATGCTGCGTATTCCGATACGTGGCCGCCACTCTTACAGGTTATAACAATCTACTACTGGACACAGGTCCCTCCTATTGCAAGCCATTCTCCTCGTTTAGTGTGCCATATGCCAAATTACATCCTGATCTATACAGCTGTCTTAACGTGAAAGCGTAACCAAGAAACATACAGAACATCAAATATTTTTTCATACGAGTAATAATATTCTAGTAGACTACTTCCCGCCCCTGCTTCGCGCGGTTCACGATTTGATATAACTTCGAGATTTCTATTTCATATGTAAGTTTCATGTGACTTGATTTAACTAAAGATTCTAAAGAGGATTCTTTAAATGACGTTAAAAACTGCACAAATTTCTTTATGAGATTTTTGATTCAAAAGTTTGTGAATAAAGTAATATAATCGCAAAAAGAATAGCAATGCTGGTGTTTCAATACGTTCCTAATCCAGCTGCATGTTATGATAAGTTTTTTTTTTTTATAAATTATAAGGTTCGATAAGTTTATTAAGAGCTTAAAACTGAGTGAATAGGAAGGAAGACGGCTGTTGAGTGAGGTGATGCAATGTTAAACCCAACAACACGACCACCGATGCTGCGCTAGAGGGAGATTGATCTGGACTGCACGACCAAACTCCGGACAAAACAAAATTTGACGCATCCTACCCAACACTCATCGCAACACAACAGTTCAAATCCGTTCTCCTTCCTTATCTCCAAATTCAACCAATTCATATTTCAATTGTGTCTTCAAAGTGATACCCATTTATAATTAAATTCTATCTTCAAAGTAATACAGAACCAATTAAATACGTCGTTAAGAGCAAAAGTACATAAAAGAATCAAACATCAACTCAACATAAGATAATATTATGATGTGTAATATAACGTTTATTATATATTCTTATAACAGATTGATGGGAGAAAGCGTTTCCTTTACTAATTAATAGTCGGTATTTTTAAGGCGAGTTAATGGAAGGAAGATATTAAACTAGTCGTGTGGTGTTCGGGTAGAGACGAAAATAGTCGGTGCCTTGTATGGGATGTGTTGTGGTAATGTCAGATATCATACGGACGACAGCAGATCAAGCTAAAGTTAAGTAAAGTTGAAATTCGAATACAAAAATCTAACAGATTGTTGTAACTTGATGTGCTGTCTGTACAAGAATCAAGGAGTTGTTGATACAATAATAATGTATGCCTACAATATGTAAATTAATTAAAGTTTGTTCAGAATTCTTTACTGAATCGGTTTATATCATTTTTAATTTATTTGTAATGGGAAAGCTTCAGACAAAAACTTAAGAAAGCCCTTTAGTGCTTAACTGCGATCGCGCCTGTTGGTAAGCAGTGATGCAATGGTTTAAGGTAAAGCGCATTAGTTTATTAATAACCTATTCACAATAGCCTTGAAGACACTTATTATTGTAATCAGACGGGAAGGCCTCCGCAGGCAAATTGATCCAGTTCTTCGATGTATGGCGGTATCAAGACGAGGCAAAACGTTTCATCCGGATCGTAGGGGTGTCAACAACGTTAAGGGATACGACGTTCGACGGGCCGTCCGATGATGTGATGTAAGGTGATGGCGGAATCCAGTCATGTAATTCCGCGCACACTCTAAAAAAATACATGCTATAGAATACTGCAAGACTGACTACTCTACGTCTGTGCTCCAGACGTTGGAAATTATTATTTACCAGATCTGGATCACTAATTAGCTTCTTCGCCGATATAGAATATAATAACCGGTTTCATCAATAAGCCAGCTAATTATTACCTCAGCCACGTATAGAGTTGAAAATAGATTTAAGCAATGCAATTTCTGTTACGCGCTGTAAATTGTGGGGTGGGAATTTGTATACTTTTGTGTTTTTCAAACAATAGGGCAATGCAATCAATTATGTAACCAAGAAATTACTTGCCTAAGTTAATGTTGTTGTTACTTTATGGAGAATATTTTTGTTTTGAAATTTAACGAAACTTTAATTGTGGCTTAGGTGTTGAGTTTTGTAACGGTTGAGTTTGCATTATCTTTGTAAATTTAATCACCGTTAGTTCATCATTTATATTGCTATTGTTACGGGCTAGGGGTATTAAAATGCCGGTTAAGGGTTAAGGGTCGTAGGCAATGACAAGTAGAACGTAGCTGATGTCGCACCGAAGTCTTCTATTATGTCCACGAAGTCCGTGTTGTCCACACACAAAAACACTACAGAGGGCCTAGACAAAGTACACACGCTTAGTAGCGTTTCTAAATCTACGATCGATAACGAAGTAGCGTTATTGTCGATAGAATGCTAGACAAAGTCACAAGTTTACGCCAATCGCTGATTCTATTCGTATCGGAGAAATCTTGCTCTGTGGTTAGCGATCATTCACTTAATCATTCGCTCTTCGACGACAAAAAACACTTGACATTGAAAAAGCGCGCGCGGAGTTTATTTTGATAATTGTGATTTGTTTATATTTTAAGTGTTTGCGGTGTTTAATTGTAAAGGATATTAAAATGTAAGCACTTTGCAAGTTTATTAATGTTACAAAACTAAAAGTTATTTAAAAATCATAATGATATTCATTATTTGAGTGACCAAATTTGTTTTAAGTTTGTTTATTGTTTGTAAAAGCAATTTTTAAATCCTTCTTTTAAAGGATGGAGTTCTATTCACCCCATTTTACGGTAATATGTAAAAAATAGAAGTGCCACTTACTTTTTTCTCAAAGGGCAGTTCTCGAGACCCCTCAAGTTGGTCCAGCGGCGAAGATCACGACAAAGCTTACGAAAAGAACGTTTGTCAAACCGATATCGGTTTCGGAAACCAGTGTCCGTGATATCCTCAATTCTTTCAAAGCGTCAACGATTATCAAAATAAGCATGTTGTCTAGCACATTTCTATTCGTTTTCGATGGTCACGTGGTTTTTCTCCAGTCTCATTCATTTTTTTCGTTTTCTACTTTCGTTGACGCCGATAGAATGTTACTTTGTCTAGGCCCTCGGATGTAACTTCACGTAATCCTTAATTATCGTTTCTTAATTGTCGCTTGTTTTCGCTTCGATAGTCAAATGTAGACTGACTGCGCGGTTCGAGAACATCTCTGCGTCCCCGAGATGGGGGCGTGAGGAGACGGGTTTGGGGCTCCTTTGTGGTCCCATGCCCGTGTCGTCGGTCTCTTGATCTCCAAAAATGGAGACCCGTCGTCGGGGTGCACCCAGAGGGTGCCATCTTCGCACACCTAGTTGTCCGCCGTAGGGGACTGCGCGCTGGCGTCACAGCTCTTTATATAGGCCAGCCGATCGAACATTCCAGATCTGTCTAGAAGTAATAATAATAGCGCATAATTTCAAGTATATTCATTAGGTACTTACCTACAGATGTCGATGTCGACACTTCGTTGACAATATTAATGAAACCTGTACATTTCGATACATCGTCATCCTAGATCTAGTAATGCGTTTTCATATCGTACCTCTACAATGCTTAGGTCTCAAGATATAGGGCTTAAAAGTTACGTACTGCGTGTCACGCAATATTGTAACCTTATGCAATCGACATAAAGTGCATGCGTAACACTATTTAAGAACCATCATATGGGAAGGATGCTTTTCACTGATTTTATGTGTCTTATAATAAAATCAGTCTAAAATTGTGCCGTTTTTGAAGATCGAAGTTTAGGCTCTTTAGTCTTTTCAGGTAACATCAGGAGAATAAACAATATTTTTTTCTATCTCGCTAAGCGTAAGCAAGCCTTTCTTTGAAAAACTATACATATACCTAGATAAGTCAATAAAATAAGTTCTTTTATTGTAGAGCTGTACACCATGACACCTTAAGAAAGACTTATGTTTTAAAGCAGTAAAATTATGTAAGTTTCTTAAAAAAAAAGCGAGCAACTCTAGTCACACATGAAAGTTTCCATATCAACATACAATATTTAAATAGACTGATTAAAAATTAGTTTCTAATATCGGGACCCATTTGAAATTTTAACTGTTTTTGCAGTCCCGCCTGATGGTAAGCAGTGATGCGATCGTTGATGGTAAAGCGCGCTAGTTTATTAAGAGCCTATTCTCTCAGAAAAACTGAGCGAATAGGAAATAACACGGCAGTTGAGCGAGGTGATGCAATGTTAAACCCAACAACACGACCAACGATGCTGCGCCAAAGGGAGAATGATCTGTAGACCCTCCACGACCAAACTCCCAATACAACAACATTTAGCGCATCGTACCCGGTATACATCGCAACACAACTGCTCAGACCCGTCCTCCGTACAGCTTCACCAGACATCATGCCGGAACACGACAAATCGCTTGGCGGCAAGACTTTATCTGGTGGGTGTTATAACGGATTTAAAGGAACGGACGGACTTCACACTCTTATAATTTCTAGTGTCTACCTAATACGGTTCATAGATGCAGCCCTATGATGAGCAGACGGAACTTACTAGCAACTTAGTAAAAGTGTCCCATTGGCATCATTTTGGTCATAATCAGCCTATAATTATTCTCACATTTGGGACACAGGCGTCTCGATGAGAGGGACTGGGCCATAATCTACCACGCTGGCCCAGTGCGGGTTCGTCTTAGAAGTTTTTGGCTTCGGACATGTCGGTTTCTTCCCGATGTTTTCCTTCACCAGTTTGAGAGCAGCGGTGATGAAATACTTTACATAAAGTAAAGCGCCTGATAGGGTTCGAACCTACGACCTACCACTTGTAAGTCGTGGCCGACACCACTAGGCCACTGCTGTTCATTTGGGTACTGAACCCTAAACGCAGTTATAGGTTAATTAAGGTTAATAATCGTTAATTAATTAGATACCTATGTCACGAGAAGGAACCGTATTGTTGATTACACAGATCCGTATATCTATTTAAAAAGTAATTTACTCCGACATATTAGTAGATTCGCACAAAATATACTCGCCCGAAACGGGCGAATCATCATTTATAAATAATACTAGCGGCCGCCTGCGATTTAGTTCGCGTTTTTTTATATGCTCTACTCCTATTTATTGGTTGATTAATGAGCTATCCAAGGCAAACGTTTTTCAAATCGTGCCAGTAGTTCCTGAGATTAGCGCGTTCAAACAAACAAACTTTTCAACTTTATATGTATATTAGCATAGATTGTATAAAATTCAAACTAATCTGGAAATATGTGGTGCCAGTAGCTAGGACGAATTTACTGGCAAAAGCCGCGGTCGCGCAAGCTATCCGAGATATAAATGTTGTGCACGAGCAAATAGATATTTTTACATGTCAGCCGAGTGAATTCACAAAGATTTTGTTATTGTTCAGCCATCTATCAGTCAATTCAATGTTATTTTGAACATGAATCTAATTTTAGTTATATTAGGGACAGATAGATGGCACTCTTTATTTGAGTGGTAAAATTAGAAGTCGGTGTCAAGATTCTCCGACAGTAATATATAGTTTAAGGAAATAAGGTTCAATTTAGTACATTTTATGTATTCAGGGATGGTAGAATAAACATTGGATTTAGTAAACCTATGTTTCATTTTTGATATCAGCACTTGAAACGTAGGGACCCGTAGTGTCATGTGACCCTCACTAAGCCCGAGGATTCGCATGACCTACATCATCAGCAGCAGTTCTTTCTACCAGCTCGCAACGTGAGCGAGCACCATCACCTCTAAACCCTCACGAAGCCCGAGGGTTTAACATGGTCCTTCGAGCCGGATGGTAACCTGTGGAACCAGTTCATCATCAGATGCTAAGCCTACTGTGAATAAGGATAGCATCAGCCCGAACGTGCCCAATTCAAGAGGAGTTGTTCCGGTGTCAAAGCGGTCGACCAACGGCCGGACTCGGAGTCAGCAGCAGCGGGACGCGCGGAGGGAGCAGAACATACAACGCAACAGCAGCAAGGAGGCGCTGCACTGCAGGCGACTTTAGTGGTTAAAGCTAAGTGTTACAAGTGAAAACCGTGAGTACTTTTAAAATTCATTCCTGCCAAGCAAAAGTGATCTTAATATTAAAGTGAAAATTAACTTAGTGATTGTGCAACGTAATCTTAGACTTAGTTAGATTTAAGGCAAATTGCGTTCCGACGGGGAACCTATGCCCGATTTTTTTTTTAAATTTGTAACCAAACACTTGGAAAAATTTTGTTGTTTACATCGACTTAGAATATTTGCAAAAAAAAAGAAAAATTCGTCTTACCTTCAGTAATTTTAGTTGTTCATATGGACTTGGAAAACTTTCCTTGAATATTTTATACTGTTATTAACTTAGATTTATATCATAAAAAAAGGTTGTAAAAATGTCTCAATTACAAACCTATGTCAAGGTACAGAATGACCTGTATGCTCGTTTGTCGAAAACTAAAAGTAACTTAAAGAAGTCATCCAAGGATAAGTTTACCAAACAATATGTAGAAGCCAGGTTAGAAAACGTTGAAGAGCTGTGGACTCAATTTAACTTGACACATACACAGATGATTAAAGATTGTGAATCAATTGAGTTAACAAAGTCGCCTTATGTTACAAACGATGTTTACTTCAACACCGAGGAATTATATTTAGAGGTGAAATGCGAACTAAAAACTGTTTTAAATACATTTAAGGGTAGTAACGATGCTTCTCCGATTGCGGGGTCGTCATCAAATTCGGACAGTAGAAACATGCCCCTAAAATTGCCTAGATTAACAATCCCAACCTTTTCTGGGAAATATACTGAATGGATCACCTTTAGAGATTTATTTGTTTCTTTGATTCACAAAAACGATAAAATAGATAAAGTGCAAAAACTTCATTACTTAAAATGCTATCTTACAGGTGAGGCTGAGCAACTTTTGCGACACATTCCAATATCCGATTCAAATTATGATAAGTGCTGGGCTCAATTGGAAAGTCGTTACAATAATAAAAAATATCTTTCACATTGTATCTTAAAACGTTTATTCAGTCAAAGAAACATAACCAATCAATCAGCTAGTGGCTTAAAGGATCTAATGGATACCACATCTGATTGTTTAAATGCGCTTATCAATCTGGATTTGAATGACACAGCAATTAAAGATATCTTAATCATTCATATCCTAACACTTAAGTTGGATCCAGATAGTCGCAGGGAATGGGAGTTAAGGGTAACTTCAAAGAATGTTTCATCTATGCTACCAACGTTTGAGCAATTCAAAGACTTTTTGACCAGTAGGTACAGAGCATTTGAGTTCTTAGAATCTAAGTCGAGTACAAATCAAAATGTGAAAATAACTAGAGCAAGGGTATTTCACACAGTGGCTTTGAGTTGTCCTGTTTGTACTGATGAGCATAAGATAGGGACTTGCAAACAGTTCATTGGTAAGGGTGTGGACGCTCGGCGTAAGTTCGTACAAGAAAAGCACTTATGCTTCAATTGTCTAGGGTTTAACCACTCTGCCAGGTTTTGTAAGTGTAGAATCACTTGTAGAATCTGTCAACGTAAACACCACACTTTGTTACATTGTAAAGGCGTACAGGAATTGGTTGGCCAGAAGAGCACTCATACGGTTGGAGCAGAAAACCAAGAAACATTAGCTTGTTTTTCAAAGGGTTCAGCTAATAACCAAGTTTTATTAGCAACAGCTTTAGTGAAGGCTGTATCGAATAACGGGTCTATGATCACGGTTAGGGCTTTGTTAGATCAAGGCTCTGAAGCATCCTTTGTTACGGAACATATAGTTCAAACATTAGGGTTAAAGAAAACACCAGCTAAGGGTTTGATAGTTGGTATAAATGTCAACCACAAGGTAGAGTTGAATTCGGTTGTTAAAGTTAAAATACGGTCTAGGATTGATCCATCTGTGGAATTGGAAGTAAATGCATACGTAATAAAATCACTTACATCTTTATTGCCTAGTAGGGGAACAGCACGTTTAGATTGGGTACAATTCCAAGATATACAGTTGGCGGATCCCAATTACCAAAAACCAGATAAAGTTGATTTCTTACTGGGGGCAGAAATTTATTGCAAGGTTTTACAAAACGGGTTGAAAAAGGCTTCAGGTTGTAGCACGGTGGCACAGCGTACTTCTCTGGGATGGATTCTATCGGGAACAATATCTTCTGCTGACCATAACTCTTCCGATATCACCGTGATGCACGCCCTCGTAGGCGATGACGAGATTTTGAAAAAGGGGAAAATTTTTAAGAAGAGTTTTTTAAAATCCTTAAGTTCTTACCTGGATTCCAAACAGATCGTGAGGGTGGGCGGCAGGTTACGCCGGTCAGATCTTGATCACAACCGTAAACATCCAATAATTCGTCGGTCTACGCAAACTCATAAACCGAACATATGTAGGTGACATAGTTTTAATTAAGGAGGATAACATGCCCACTGTCGGTTCTACTCGGCAGAGTGGTTAAGAAACATCCAGGGTTGGATAATCTAACACGGGTAGTTACGCTATGTGGCTCTAATTTTAAATGACTAAACTCGAAACTGTGTGTCCTACCTATTGCTTAAACAAATTGTTCAGTAGGAACTTCTCATTAGTAATTTAAGCATTTTTTTATTGTGTGTTTGTGTAAATAGATAACAAGATATTTTTTAAGGGATATCTTTAATATGTATACGTGTATGTTGTAACTTGTGATGTTTTTAAATGAGAGTAAACTTTAATTTGTAATTGCTTTAACTAAATAGTGTGAAGGACATAATGTTCACAAAATGTCCTTGGTGGGCGGAATGTTCAGCCATCTATCAGTCAATTCAATGTTATTTTGAACATGAATCTAATTTTAGTTATATTAGGGACAGATAGATGGCACTCTTTATTTGAGTGGTAAAATTAGAAGTCGGTGTCAAGATTCTCCGACAGTAATATATAGTTTAAGGAAATAAGGTTCAATTTAGTACATTTTATGTATTCAGGGATGGTAGAATAAACATTGGATTTAGTAAACCTATGTTTCATTTTTGATATCAGCACTTGAAACGTAGGGACCCGTAGTGTCATGTGACCCTCACTAAGCCCGAGGATTCGCATGACCTACATCATCAGCAGCAGTTCTTTCTACCAGCTCGCAACGTGAGCGAGCACCATCACCCCTAAACCCTCACGAAGCCCGAGGGTTTAACAGTTATATAATTTGTGTTATCGAGATAGATAAATGATTAAAGTAATAATTTTATTTAATATTTAATTAGTGTATTGTAAGAACTAGCATTGCTGTTTCAGTTATTATTATATTATTTTTTTGTGTTTGAGTAAGCTAATAAGTATTAAGTCTATTTTGGTGTATGGTTCCCTAGGTATAAGTAGATCTGTAATGTATCAAAATACCTTGTTATTGCATTAGGTTTTAATAACCTGTAATGTTAACAGAGAAAGGATTAATAAATAAATAAATAAATGTATTAGGCAATTGGCACCCAATTGCCTAATACATATTTCCGGAGTTGTCGCCTTTAAAAATAATTAAGGGTATTGCCACAAAAACTTAAATACTTGATCAAAGTGCTAAATACAATTTTGTAGTAGTAAGGATCGTGTTTAAAAGTGAAAATTTGCCCGTTTCAAACGATTTTATCGTGCTAGTAAACCGCATATTCTCGGGTCATCCTCTATTGTGTTATGTTATTATAGTCTGGGAAAATAACTGTATCAACTTGACATGTTACAAAGTTGATGAAAGACACAACGGTTGACCAACTTGAGAACGCCGAAAAAAAAAATTAAACATAGCCGAAATTTATGTCGTTAGCAATATGTTTTTTTTTTTTTGCTATTAGGTCTTCGGTGGCTTATTACGTCTTTTTTTTTTGTTATTGTGATTTTGGGTTTTTTACGGGACTACTGATTCATAATCTTGAGTTGCAAACGGATAATGGCAATCGCAAGAAATATCTCATTATTTCGGTTAACCTATTGTGTGTGATTTAAGCTTCTAAGATTAGGGGCCTATAGATAATCAATAACAGCCAGACAGTTTGATAGACTAGCTTTTTAACTACGCTTTTTATATAATTATAAACTAGCGCTTGGCCACAATCCCGCCTGATGGTAAGCAGTGATGCAATCGTTGATGGTAAAGCGCGCTAGTTTATTAAGAGCCTATTCTCTCTAGCCTTGAAGACACAAATAAGGTAGTTGACTAAAAATACTAATTAAATTGGGACAAAACCCGCCACACTTTTCCCAACCACTGCAACTCCTGAAAGCCAGAATCAACAGTGGCGACCGCCAGAAAAACGCCGAGCAATGAAGCTCGACGAGTCCCGGAGAAACGATTCAACTGTCTTGGGTCCCGCAACGAAATTAATCAGAAAAGAATAGCGGAGGAGTAAGAAAAAAGATTTTTTTTTTTTTTTTAATACTAATTAGTCATATAAACAAAAAATTAAGTCGACACAGTGCGTTGAAAACTTGTGTGACGTCACTGCACGCTACACTTTTTAGCGAGCAGTGACGTCACCAGCCACCGCTCCTGATCTTTGATGCCTTTTATATTTGAACAGAAAGTAGTCTTATGAAGTTTAACGAAATTTTGTCGGTAAAAAGGGCTGGAAAATACCAGACGGTGATTTGAAACATTAACCCTTACTAATTTACTTCGACACGATATTAACTAAAAAGGGTAAATAATAATTAACATCTTTTATCAGTATCTAAGATCCATTTCATAGATTAAGTAAACAACAATCAATACCAATTCCATGTAAATAAATATACATACCTACTTATTATCTTATGCAAGTTAATTGCGTAACAATCTATCAGTAGCAATGGGTTTCATTTTGACAGTTCATCAACATTTATTGTCTTGTTTACGCTGTTGCGTGTGCAAACAAATTTTTTGGGCTTATGAAGCAATGGCCCAGCAATATGCTTCAAAATTATTCCAATTGATAGTACCCTATTTGCGTAATATAATATGTATTTCTATCAATTGCAATTGATTGCATTGCTCTGTATGTTTGAAAAATCTGTTTTTACTTTTAGGATTGAGTTGGAGCTCTCCTTCAGACTGCAAAGCGAAAAGGCGGATAAATTTCTGTCTAACGATGGCACGGGTGTTGATATTACTTGCGCTTATTGGGATTCTCCAGAGTTTGGATTTGTCTCCAGTTGATGAAAGTAGTTCTGACACTCAGTGCATAGGGTTACGTGTCGCGCGGATTAAAAACGAATTATTTATTGTATTTGATAATATTTTACATAATTATACATATTTCTTTAGATATTACTCTGATTGCCCGTGACATCACAGAAGGCCCAATCAGAATATCAGCGCCGCGATATTTATTTTTAAAAATCGAAGCTTCATGCTAGGATAAGAGACTTTTGGTCTCGTATAGGATTTAATTATTTATTTTTTCTATTTTTTTTTTTTTACTTTTTTATTGTGTTCAGTTTAGTTTTGTAATCTTCCTGTACGAGTTTCAATGAATATCTAATATTTTATTTCTCTCAAAAAGCAAGTCTCCTAATACACAAAATTATTTTTTGAATATGAAAAACCCGAAACACGTGTCCATTATTTTTAAGTAAAGAATCTCTGTACAAAATTTCAAAAAGATATCATGAGAAACCACAAAGTTATGAGCTTCTTATTTTATTTGGCTGTCCCAACAAAAATATGGTCCACGCTCCACTCGGTCAGGCGAGCGGTGCATTGACCTCTGGCATCAACTGTTGCGCGGGCGTGCGCAGTACTATACTACTATGATCTAACGTAAGCTGCATGGCGCGCTCGGTAACCACACTGCAACAATTTCTAAATGTATTTGGGAAAAAATATAACATGGCGTAAAAATGATTCGAATCGATTCAATTGCTTATTCTGAACAAACTATATTCAGGTTTCGCATAAATAACAAATAACGTTTTATAGGACTTACCTAATATAACCGGTGAAATATGGGTGAACTATAGGTAACTACATCTCTGGCTAACCCTTCTGAGAAAACATACGTAATGTTATAACTACACGTTTTTTATGATATTAATGTAAACTGCGTACAAATGGCAGTCGACCGCTTCTCACCCTTATGCCGTTAGTAATAAGGTTTAAAAGTGGTCCACTACTAATACAAAATCATAGTAGATACCTATGTACTTAAGTATTACAATTGTTAAAGTAACGCAATGACTCAGTCCAATTAGATTAGATGGCTACAGATAACTAATTATATGGAAATTAGTCAACCGCAGTGCACGTGTCGCGTCGGTTAGGATTATATTATGCAAACAAGTCACTAAGCTGTTGGTAGAATATGGATCATAGTCAGACTGCGTAACATGCTCTCAGTAGCAATCGCCTTTCATTTTAACAAATCAACAACATTCATTGCGTTATTTAAGTTTGTTGAGCAGATTTCTCTAACATATGAAGCAATGGATGAGCAAAAATTTTTCAGATTATTTATTTATCTAGGCCCATACACTGATTTGCAAAAAAAAAAAAAAAAAAAAACGGGCGGTTCTGATTTTCATTCATCCTCAAAAGAGATACAATACAAAAAAGATTTCAATCGTTTGTACACGTTACTGGCTGGTTTTAAAAATGCTGTGGTAGGTATTTAAAAAAGTACGTTCTAAATTCAAATTTTCATTTGATGCACATTTTTACAGAAAACTCCTTTTTATCCTATATTTTTGACGCGAAGTTTCATAAGTTAACATCGACTTTCATAACTTTTATTCAATGTTTATCGATTAATTTCATATCCTTGACTGTCAAAGCTTTATTTATTGCTGTTTGGTTGTATGAAAAATGGTAGATAAAGTGGTAAGTCCCGACCTCAGTCCCATTAAGCATGTCTGGGACGTTCTGAAACGGCGTGAGAGATCAGTACAACCGGCTCCGAAGACCATCAGAGAGCTGAAGATTGTGATTACTGCGGAGTGGGAACGTACTCCGCAAGCAAGTATCCGGCATATACTCGCTAGCATGCCCAGACGAATTCAAGCTGTGATTTTAGCTAGAGGGGGTCACACTCGATACTAAAACATTTATCTGCTTTTACTTTATTAAAGAAATATAATCAAAAAAACTTTTTTAATTTTACCTTCATGAACATTATGCACTACAGCATTATTTCCCATAAATTGTATCAAAACGCGCTTGACTGCGACGTGGAGGCCCCGGGTTCGATCCCCGGCCAGGTCATGATGGGAAACGATCTTTTCCTGATTGGCCTGGGTCTTGGATGTTTATCTATATATGTATATAGTATCGTTGAGTTAGTATCCCATAACACAAGTCTCGAACTTACTTTGGGGCTAGCTCAATCTGTGTGATTTGTCCGTAAAAAAAAAAAAAAAAAAAATTACCAAATTGTGAGGATAAAACTGCCTACACTTATCAAACAAAGCAATATTAACATTTGAAATGATTCATTGCTTAGGTGCCCGTTTTCTTTTTTTGGGAATGAGTTTATATGTATACAAAACTACATTAACATAGAACTTAACTATTTTTTTACACTACAATTTAAGTGTCTTCAAGGCTACAGTGAACAAACAGGCTGTTATAAAACTAGCGCGCTTTATCATCAACGATCGCATCACTGCATACATAAAAAATCTGTTCTTTTTTTAATGAAATAGAGAAAAAGGAATGATGTACCTACTGAGCTTAAATTTAGTATTTTTTGAACAAGGAAATCTGCTTAAACACAATTTTAAACATGTTATGATAGAATCAATTGCAGTTATAGCTAATCAAAGTCTGATTACGTATAAGCACTCACAGTAATCAGATAAGCATCTATTTTTGTTCGATAAGTAATATAGATAGATTATACTCATGTAAACACAAATTATCAATTAATAGATCATATTATTATGGCTAAGACTCATAAAACAGCTGTGTTTTGTCTCTTTAACTCATCAATTGTACTGTAATACGCCCCCTGATGCAATAGTCACAACTTCAAACATTTGATTGTTAAAGCTATCGAACGACTCACAATTAATTTGATTAATGTTATGGAGTTATGTATTGAAATTGTGGAACAATCTCTGCCCAATGACTGGAAATATACTGCTAATCATTGGCGTGGTCTCCCCTTAGATTACGCTGTCTGTCACGCCCAGTAGAGGGTGGCAACTCAGAATGGCATATATTTATTGAATAGCATTAATTCAATTATCCTGGCGTCGTGTGAAAGTTGGTGAATATGATATTTACTCTTTCACGCCACACTTAGATTCAACTGAACATATTTGGATAGATGTAATTATGTACAGACGACAGTAAATATGTACAATCTGTCAGATTTTAAAGCACAAATCAAATCCAAGATTTGTTCAAAGGCATATTATTCCGTAAGTGATTATTTAAATGATAAGAATAGCTGGTCGCTCTGATTAACTCAGGACAATGTTTGTCTTCTTTCTCCGGAATTAGCTTACTAACACTTTATAAGAGTTCATGTAATTCACTTTTTTTCAATACATAAATATGTAAGCTGTCAACGCCTTTTATGCCTGGGGCTTTTATTGAAGTAATAAGTTTTTAGTTATTTACATTTACATTTAAATATATATATATATATTGTTTTGCTTTGCTGGTATTTTGGCGTGGTAGCTGGCATATTTTCAATAATTTCATTGTTGTTGTATTCTCTTGTGTTCATCACTATACATAGTATTGTATAAAGTCAAGTGTTTTTTTTTTAATGAACAGACAGCTGTGCTGCTGGAGATTTTCTTCCGCCACTTCTTCTTCCCAGCGAAAGCACTAGGAAGTGTCGATGGGTGGGCGTTTTGGGGGACTGTCTTATTTAATATTGACGTTCAAAAAGCGGTGATTCTCAGCCTAATTTGAATAAATGACTTTTGATTTTGATTCCCTTATTAGATTTTCAACTTTATCTCTGAAGTATTAAGGCACAAGGTTGATTGTTAATATCTGACAGTTTGGGGTAGCTTGATCTGCAGTCGTCCGTACATTCCAAATCCGTCCCTGGAAATTAAATTCTAGTTACATTATTTTATCTCACAATGCGACACGCGATTTACTTGTGGTACCTAAGTGTACAAATACGTTGTGAATGTATGCATAAAGATACTTTCTAATAGCATCATTAGGTCTTTAAATATTTAGAATCATTCCTACATAATATTTAAGTAATATTGCTATTTAATTTAGATATTTTTATTTGTACGGACGACAGAAGGTCAAGCTATCCAAAACTGTCAACTATTCCATTTAATAACGTCTTTTTAGGGTTCTGTAGCCAAATGGCAAAGACGGAACCCTTATAGATTCGTCATGTTTGTCTGTCCGTCCGTATATCACAGCCATTTTGAAACTATAAGATATATACTGTTGAAACTTGGTAGGTAGATGTATTTTATGAACCGCATCAAGATTTTGATGCAAAAGAAAAAAATTATAATAAATATTGGGGGCTCCCTATACTTAGAACTGAAACTCAATTTTTTTTTTTTTTCATCAAACACATACGTGTGGGGTATCTATGGATAGGTCTTCAAAAATGATATTGAGGTTTCTAAAATATTTTTTTTCTAAACCGAATAGTTTGCGTGACAGACGCTTCTAAAGTGGAAAAAAGTCCCCCTCTAACTTCTAAAATAAGGAAACGAAAAATCTAAAAAAAACATATGATGTGCGTTACTATAAAAACTACCAATTGTTTTAAACGAGTTCGTACGTAGTTTTTTTTAATATCTCGTAAATCGTAAACCGCTTATTACCGCGTAATCTTTCATACAAATAACTTAAATCCTTTAATTTCATAAATCAATGGTACGGAACCCTCTGTGCGTGAGTCCGACACGCACTTGGCCGGTTTTTTTTAAAAGTGTTTAGTCTAAATCTATACTTAATAATATGTAAAGCTGAGGAGTTTGTTTGAAGACGCTAATCTCAGGAACTACTGGTCCGATTAGAAACAATATTTTTGCGTTGGATAGCCCATTAATCCAGGAAGGCTATATAACATCACGTTGTGAAAAATAGGAGCGGGGCATATAAAAAAAAAAACAAACCGAAAGCTACGCGGTTGAAAGGACGAGGCGCAGCTAATAACTACGGATAAATACGGTTTGGTAAGGTAATAAGTAACTTGTGGCAATATTCGATAATAAATAAAATTTCATTTATAATTGACGCTGCAGTAATTATTGTCATCAGCGGACCGTCAATGTCAACAGCGCACACGTGTCCCCTTTTGTTACACTAAGGCTCAGGGCATGTAGCCGCAGTCATCACGCTTGGTGGAGGAATTGCTCATCGCAGTATAGGTAACTACGGCTCGTTTGCCTGTTCTAACCCTTTGTGGTATGAAGTACACAGTTTAAAATATAATAAATTATAGTCTTTTAATATGATGTTATTGTTAAGGGTAGTGGATATGTGAAATAATTATTAACTTCTAATATTATTAATGTAGTCGTCATGTAAGTCGTGGTGGTCTAGTGGGTAAAACAGCAGCATCTCAAGTATGAGTGTGCTGGTTCGATTCCAGGTCAGGCAAGTACCAATGTAACTTTTCTAAAGTTATATGTACTTTCCAAGTATATTTTGGCTGGTATGACTGAAGGTGAAGGAAAACATCTTGAGGAAACCTGGACTTTAAGTCTGAAATCGCCAACCCGCATTGAGCAGGCGTGGTGATTACGCTCAATCCTTCTCAGTATGAGAGGAGACCTGTGCCCAGCAGTGGGACGATGAAAGGTTGATGATGATGATGATGATTATTATTAATGTATAAGTTTCAATTTGACAGTTCAACAATATTCATTGCGTTATTCACGTGGTTGAGCTTACTCATATTTATTCAAAAAACAATAACTTAGTAATATCATTAGAAAAGAGATAAACTGCGATTGATCAGTGAGGAGATCCGCAGAAGAACCAAAGTCACCGACATAGCTCTGCAAGTCGCTAAACTTAAGAGGCAGTGGGCAGGGCACATTGCTCGTAGAACCGATGGCCGATGGGGCAGTAAGGTTCTGGAGTGGCGACCACGTACTGGAAGACGCAGCGTAGGGAGGCCCCCAACAAGGTGGACCGATGACCTGGTGAAGGTCGCGGGAAGCCAATGGATGCGGGCAGCACAAGACCGGTCAGCGTGGAAAGCCTTGGGGGAGGCCTTTGTCCAACAGTGGACATCCATAGGCTGAAGAAGAAGAAGAAGAAGATCAGTGTTATGAAATTAGTAAACAGATGGACCACCCAAATTGCTCAACACACTAGTACTATCAATTGGAATAATTTTGAAGCCTATTGCTAATCCATTGCTCTATTTATGTTCGGAAAATGCGTCTGCTCAACAACGTAAATAGCGCAATGAATGTTGTTGCTGTCAAATTGAAACCCATTGCTAATGGTAATGTGTTACGCAATTGACAGCCTCCGTGGCGTGGCGGTAGCGAACGCAGCCGTTGCGCAAGGAGGCGCAGGTTCAATCCCCGCACAGTGCAAATATTTGCATGCATGAATATGAATATTTGCACTGGTCTGATCGTGTCTCGGAAAGCAAGTCCCGGTTGCCATACGAACATCTAGTGGCAGTTGTTACGGGTTGTTGGAGCCCTCAAAAATCTAACAATTGGTCTAACTGCAATGCTTAGATGTCGCCTTCGGGTTGTGGAGGTCAAACGGCAGTCGCTTCACGGAAAATATTAAAGTTTAGCCAAAATCAGCAGTTAGACTGGTAAAGCGGACCCCAGACTCCAAAGCTGAAAAGCTACGGATGCGACTGGGATTTACGCTGAGATGATGCTGATGATAAGTTACGCAATTACCCTGCTGCTTGTGTGCATAAAAAGTAGTTTAAAAATTAATGTACACTACGTCAAGTTGATATCAGACTTTTTACAAGAAGATCTGTACTTGCCGATACGGTTAGCGTAGTGGCGATCGACTGCTGCGCTGTGTCGCGGGTCCGATCCCCGCACGGAACAAAGGTTTGTATGACCTACAAGTAGTTGTTCCGGGTCTGGCTGTAATCTGTATGTGTAAGTGAGTTTAAATGTTTTTTGTTAAACGCACCCACTATACAGGAATAATTCCTAGAGTGGGGCAACGGTACGGAGTACAGAGGACGGGTCTGAGCAGTTGTGTTGCGATGTGTGCCGGGTACGATGCGCCTAATGTTGTTGTCTTGGGAGTTTGGTCGTGAAGGGTCTTCAGATCAATCTCCCTTTGGCGCAGCATCGTTGGTCTTGTTGTTGGGTTTAACATTGCATCACCTCGCTCAACTGCCGTCTTCCTTCCTATTCGCTCAGTTTTTCTGACTGAATAGGCTCTTAATAAACTAGCGCGCTTTACCATCAACGATCGCATCACTGCTTACCATCAGGCGGGATTGTGGTCAAGCGCTAGTTTATAATTATTAAAAAAAACGGTATTTAAAAAAAACATGTCTATCATTAGTCGTCATGGGTCTATTTCAATTAGTTTGCATGTCTTACCTAAATAAATAAAAACGTGTCATACATGACTGACGCAAAAGTGAATTGATTGATTTATTTACATCCGACAATTACTCGTGAGTTACAGAGATACTACTTGATTTACCTATATTTTTTTCTAAACAATTAAGTACTCAGTTTGATACATTGTGTATTACATACATTGCTTTCAATTACAGCGGCCGGTAATTATAAAATGCAGCCTGTTACATGTTTAACAATCATTCACATGTTCTAGAACTAAAATTCAAAAATTCGAATGAGCTGTAGCATCCGCACCGCACTGGGCCCGAGTGGTGGATTATGGGCTTGTTCTAGAACCAAAAATCAAAAATTCGAATGACCTGTAGCATCCGCACCGCACTGGGCCCGAGTGGTGGGTTATGGGCTTGTTCTAGAACTAAAAATCAAAAATTCGAATGACTTGTTGAATCCGCACCGCACTGAGCCCGAGTGGTGGGTTATGGGCATGTTCTAGAACCAAAAATCAAAAATTCGAATGACCTACAGCATCCGCACCGCACTGAGCCTAATATAATCCCAGTAGTTGGAACATTGTAAATAATAATAATCATTACTGACAGGACTATTGTTGCAAAACAGCCTGATATATTTAGTAGTGATAGATCGATTAACGCGCCTCGCAATGATTGTCGATATTACCATTTCACATGACGGGAATCTCGTGAAAGCTGAGAAAGAGAAACAAATAAAATATCTCGACTTGGCACACGAGATTGTATACATGTGAAATGTGAACTCGGCTGTCATTGTACCGATTGTCGTATCAGCCAATGGTTTGATAGCCAAGAGCCTCGATCAACATCTATCGAGGCTCTTATTAGGCAGTTGGATCAAAGGCCTGATTCAAAAGGCAGTACTCCTCGATACCTCCTTTCTCGGTGGTAGGCCATAACATCGGCCGCCGGCAGAAGTTACCACCCACCAGACAAAGTCTTGCCGCCAAGCGATTTGTCGTGTTCCGGCATGATGTCTGGTGAAGCCGTACGGAGGACGGGTCTGAGCAGTTGTGTTGCGTTGTGTGCCGGGTACGATGCGCCAAATGTTGTTGTGTTAGGAGTTTGGTGGTGGAGGGTCTTCAGATCAATCTCCCTTTGGCGCAGCATCGTTGGTCGTGTTGTTGGGTTTAACATTGCATCACCTCGCTCAACTGCCGTCTTCCTTCCTATTCGCTCAGTTTCTCTAAGTGAATAGGCTCTTAATAAACTAGCGCGCTTTACCGTCAATGATCGCATCACTGCTTACCATCAGGCGGGATTGCGGTCAAGAGCTAGTTTATAATAATTAAAAAAAAAATACGGCCCGCATCGCGAGGAGGTTCCTGTGTCTGGAGCCCTAACCACCGTAGCTTGGACCCCGTTCCCGTCATCGGTGGAACGCTATTTTTTTATATTTTTAAGCTCAAGAAAATCTCGCAGAAAATGTTTGAACTCCCCTAATTGCTATTCAAAGTATAAATGAGGACTTATACCGGGACATTTGCGTCTATTTACTCTACGCACTACCTACACTACAAATACCTAATGTACAGGTCTCTCAAAGTGATAATGCGCATAGAAATCTTCGACACTGTTCGGCAACGGTCGTATTCCCCGAGCGTTCGGAAAAAGATATGTATATAGAGTGGTTAAGTGCATTAAAAGTGGTTAAGTGCATAAAAAGTGGTTAAGTGCATAAAAAGTGGTTAAGTGCATAAAAAGTGGTTAAGTGCATAAAAAGTGGTTAAGTGCATAAAAAGTGATTAAGTGCATAAAAAGTGGTTAAGTGCACGCTCGGGGAATACGACCGTTGCCGAACAGTGACTAAGATTTCTATGCGCATTATCACTTTGGGAGACCTGTACATGTGCTTGTGTAGTTTGTCAGACAAAATAGCCGGGGATGATTGAACCCGAGAAATCTGACTGACTAATCTCTCTCCAATCACTACTTCTGACCCTGCCTCCGCCTCCGATTCTGACTCCGATTAGTCAAATTTAAAAACTCCAACTCCGCCTTCGGTTCCGAAATAATTACCTTCGTTACATCCCCAATATGTATTGTTAAATTCAGTAAGTCAATTGTTCTTCTACGACACCTTTGGGATTTCTAGGCGCACTATTTATTGTTGAATTGGGTGGTAAGTGGATAGTAGATACTTTACACATAATTGCACCAATCAAAATAATATTTTTACCCAATATTTTTACACCAATCAAAATAGTAATAATAATATTTTTACACCAATCAAAATAATATTGCGCTTATTAGTCTACTTCAGTTCACAGCAACAATAATTTCACATTATGATACACCCACAATGTAACCGCAAATAATATCCGTAGTAGGCGAAAATAATAAAGAAACAAGTATCGAAACAGCTGTCTCATTCGAATACCGTAAGTATCAAAAATGTGCTCCACAATGTCGTTACAGATTTTAAATAACAGTATCTAGATATTAACCGCGTTATATGAGAACATACTTCTTGTAGAACGTTTAGTTCTACGTCGAGAGAATTTGTGTACGTGCCTTCTTACTTACCAGGTAATCCCGACTAATACTATAAATGCGAAAGTAACTGGTCTGTCTGTCTGTCTCCCTGTTACGCTTTCACGTCTAAACCACTGAACTGATTTTATTGAAATTTGGTACAAAGATAGAGTTGACTTTAAGAAATAACATAGTATAGTTTTGATTCCGGACTTTTGAAGAGTTCTCTTGGAAACGCGATATAACCGAACTCCACGAGGGCGAAGCCGCGTGTCTAATCAATAACGGTATCAGAACTCTCTAGTGAGAAATACAATATAGTTGTTCAAATCTATATTAATCTATACTAATATATAAAGCTGAAGAGTTTGTTTGAACGCGCTAATCTCAGGAACTACTGGTCCTATTCGAAAAATTCTTTTTGCCTTCGATAGCCCATTAATCCAGGAAGGCTTTTATATAATATCACGCTCTGACCAATAGAAGCGCAGAATATAAAAAAGAAACATATCAGGGCACAGGGCGCAGATAGTTAGTAATAAACCAATCTAAGTACATGCTAATGCTACTGACAATGATTTTCTCAGATATCCTCAGGAAGTCTTATTTATTTCTAATAACTACCTACAAACTACTTAAAGCTTGACTGCAATCCCGCCTGACGGTAGGCAATGATGCAATCGTTGATGATAAAGCGCGCTAGTGTATTAAGCCTATTGACATAATAAACTTAGTGAGTAGGAAGGAAGACGGTAGTTGATCGAGGTGATGCAATGCTAAACCCAACAAGACCAACGATGCTGCACCATAGGGAGATTGATCCTCCACGACCAAACTCCCGACACAACAACATTTGGTGCATCGTACCCGGCACACATTACAACACAACTGCTCAGACCCGTCCTCCGTACGGCTTCACCAGGCATTATGAACACGACAAATCGCTTGGCGGCAAGACTTTGGTGGGTGGTACTTTTAAAAGGATTCTCTTTATACGCAAAATCAGTGTCATCTATTTATACCTATAGGGTGGCACGATATCGCCATCTACGTATTAGACAAAGATTATGATATCTAGACTTTCTTTCTTTCTTTTTTATCTTTTTCGACCGTTCTTCTCATAGTAGTCCGATAGCAAACGTTTTAAAAAATATGAATGTCTTGTAATTTTTTTTTTTCGTAATACCCTACTTACAGAAAAATGTTTTTATTAAAAAAAAAAACGTTACGATACGTTTTAACCCCACATTTTTCTCTAAAACAGCAGATAATTTTTGATAACTGATGAAAATTTTCTGTTTTGAATTCATGCGTCGATGTTGCTGCTATCCTGTATTGATCATACAATGACGATATAATCTAAATAGGTAGTCAACCACCATAAGATCAATGTTTAACCATCTAACAGCGGCCGACTCACACAGAATAGGGACTGGGACTGGAACAATCTGCCGGCGGCGGTGTTTCCGTCGGACTACAATTTGAGTGTCTTCAAGGCTAGAGTGAATAGGCTCTTAATAAACTAGTGCGCTTTACCATCAACGATTGCGTCACTGCTTACCATCAGGCGGGATTGCGGTCAAGCGCTGGTTTATATTTTAATAAAAAAAAAAGAATCATAATAATCATAATCACCATATATAATGTCCCAATCCTGGGACTCAGGCCTCCTTTCGGTGAGAGGGACTGGGCCGTAATCTACTACGTGGGCTAAGTGCGGGTTGGTAGATGACACATGTCTTTGAAGGTTTGCCTCTAGGACATGACTATCACAGGATGATAAAGAGCATACATTACAAAATGGATGACATAATACATTCACGAAGACAGAGCCATCTCTTCGATTGGCCACTTTAGGTACCTACTTATATTTCTAGGGCCCCTAGTCCTGCCATACCAAAATCGCAGCTTCATCATTAACCTTTTTATCATCCCACTGCTGGGCACAGGTCTCCTCTCATACAGAGAAGGATTGAGCGTAATCACCACGCTTGCTCAATGCGGGTTGGCGATTTCAGACTTAAAGTCCAGGTTTCCTCAAGATGTTTTCCTTTACCTTCAGTCATTGGTGTCCAAGATATTCTTAGAAAGTACATATAACTTTAGAAAAGTTACATTGGTACTTGCCTGATCTGGAATCGAACCCGTGCACTCATACTTGAGAGGCTGGTGTTTTAACCACTAGGCCACCACGACAACTCGCAGTTTAGGACTGTCAAAAGAAAATATAGATCTTTCCGAAAGAGGTGCCATAATTTTTGCGTAGTTCTCTTGCTCGTGATCACTTTCTCAATAGTATTCATCATCATCATTATCAACCTTTTTATCGTCCCACTGCTGGGCACAAGTCTCCTCTCATTCAGAGAAGGAGAGTATTCCCGTGGGGTAATTACCTAATCCACTATCAGAAGCAATGGCTTTCATTATCACATTTCAACAATATTTATTACGTTATTTACAATAATTATGTTGTTGAGCAAACACATTTCCAAATATAATATGAAGCAATTGATTAGCAACGTTCTTCAAAATGATTAAGAGGGAACTCTAGTGGTGCTTTCTATATGTAAACGTATTCCGCTGTTTTATTCGTGGATAATGCTTTTAGAGTTAGGTATTATTTTTTTCTACAAATTTGCCCCAATTATTTGATTTTTTCCGAAACTTAATAATAAAAGAAATAGGGGAAAGGAAGGCAAAACGGACCCTGGCGGCAAAAAGGTCCACCTTGATTATAATGAAACATGTAACGCCATCTATCTGATTGTTACGTCAAATTATTGGAAGCCATGTTGCCGTTTTCGGTCAGTGTACTCAGTTCCACCGGCCGCACGTGCACCGATTTAGCAAGGTAAGTTGATTTTTTTAGATTTTGATGTAAAAATTGCAGTTTTCAATTAGCCTACAGTTTGATTAGGTTTGTAATAAGGTGATCTTATGATAACCACATGTAAAGTGATATACGATTAAACGAATAACAAAGTAAGGCAACTGTTTCTCAAATATATAACCTTTAAATTATTCGATTTTCTTGTAAGTACCAAAAAGGCAAAACGGACCCAGGCAGAATGGACCGGTGTACCATTTTGCCTTCACTGGGACCGTTTTGCCTTCTATAAAGTAATGTGAATGTTAGTAAATCTAAATGCAATAAAAATAGAAGAAAATAATGTGTTCGTTTGTTTTTTTGATTTGGTTTCAGATGGTAAATAATTATAAAAGAAAATCCAATCGAAATTCCTGGGATGAAGCCAGCATGAAAAATGCAATCGAGAAAGTGGCAGCTGGAGAAATGGGCCTCAATAAGGCTTCTAATCAATTCCTGGTACCAAAGACTACTCTGAAGAGAAAATTAGAGAAATATAAGGCTACTCAAAATATTGATATAGCCACACATAAGAAACTGGGTAGATTTGAACAAGTTTTTACTAAGGCTCAAGAGACTGAATTAGCTACTTATGTGAAACAGATGGAAAGTCGTTTGTTTGGATTAACCACGGAAAATCTAAAGAAGTTGGCATATGATCTAGCTGAGAGAAATAACATAAGTCACAATTTTGATACTTGCAAGAAGATGGCAGGTAGAATTTGGTTAGAAAACTTCTTAAAACGTAACCCAGATCTTAGCTTGCGTAAACCTGAACCAACATCTGCAGCCCGAGCAGCTGGCTTCAATCAAGTAGCAGTTAATAATTTTTTTGATTTGCTGTCACATGCAATTGAAACTTATCATCTGACTCCAGATAAAATTTTTATTGTAGATGAGACAGGAATCACAACAGTCCCCAAGAGTATATCAAGAATTATTGGCACAAGAGGGAAAAAACAAATCGGCTTATTAACTTCTGCTGAGCGGGGTCAACTAGTCACTGTAGTGTTTTGTTTTGGAGCAGATGGGTCCTATATGCCACCTCTGTTTATTTTTCCCCGTAAAAGGATGAAGTCTGAATTGATGAATAATGCACCTCGTGGATCTTGGGCTGAGTGCCATGAGAGTGGCTGGATTCAGAAAGATATTTTTACCTCTTGGTTTCGGAAATTCATTGTTTTTTCTAGAGCTTCCAAAGACAACCCGGTGCTGTTGATATTAGATGGACATAAAAGTCATACTATGAATCTTGACATTATTGATCTAGGGCGAGAGAATGGAGTCCAAATTTTGGCAACCCCACCGCACTGCACTCACCGTCTCCAACCACTGGATGTGGCTTTTATGAAACCTTTGTCAACTTATTACTCGGAAGCAGCACAGAATTGGTTGAGGATGAACCCAGGAAAGGTTATTACACAATTTCAGATTGCAGAATTGGTTGACAGAGCTTTTCAGAAAGCTGCTACAATGACAACAGCTTTCAATGCCTTTCGTGCCACAGGAATCTGGCCTTTAAATCGTGATGTATTCACAGAAGCTGACTTTTTAGCAGCAGCAACTACTGACATCGAGCTACCGAATCCAAGTTCGAACCCGTATTCCTCGACAGATGTTTCAAGCGCCAAAGATCCTCAGCCGTCAACATCAAAAGCTAGTCAGCCCTCACCACCAGTTTTGAGCACCGAAGATCTTCAGCCCTTAGTATCACGAGATAACCAGCCCTCGACATCAAGGGCTAACGAGGCAGCAAACGATGTTGAAAATATTTCAGCATCCACTACTCCTTCCATCGAGGATATTGATTCAAGGGTGTCATCACCGTCTATATTAAATGATAGTCAAATTGACAACCAACCTGCATTGTCTACCACTCCAACAAAAAATGCTGGCGAACTAACAGTTTCACGGCCATCACTTCTGAATGAAGGTGATACTGAACTTTCCACTTCCTCTACAATTATGGACAATGAAACTAGCAGTGTATTTCATTTCGGACTAAAAAATATAATGCCTTTCCCGAAAACAACTAAGACTAAAAGAGCCAACGTCAAACGAGGTAAAACAGCAATTATTACGTCATCACCCTACCGCCTTGAAGTGGAAGCTTCTCAAAATAAACAGGCTGAGAAGATCAAGAAAGCACTTATTTTCCAGAATGACATGAAACCTACAAAAAGAGAAGCAAAAAGTAAGACAGGAAAAAAGAAAATCAAGAAAAATAAACGAAAAATTTCAGAAAAAGGAAAAGCTAGCAAGACGTCTGATGTAAAAAGGTCAAAAACTAAAAACAATTATAGTTCATCTGAGGAAGATGACACTGAGTGTCTGTACTGTTCTCATTTGTACTCAGAATCAACCGGGGGTTGGGTGCAATGTCCAGTATGTCGTTTATGGGCACACTGCCTTTGCGCAGGAGTCGAAGATGAGGACGAGGAGACAGAATTTACGTGTGAAAAATGTGCTAACTGATTAATTTTATGTAAGTCCGTTTTGCCTTCATGTGTGGTCCATTTTGCCTACCACATGAAGGTAAAACGGACATATTGAAGGTATTAGAAATCAACTAATATCCTCATTGTCTGTGATTTCATCAAAGTCTGATTCGTACCTAATGTAGAGTAAAGAATGTTGATTAATATTACTTTGAAGAAGTTTAATAAAACCGAATAGTTTCTTTTTTATAGTTGTTTTTTGTTAAGTGGTCCGCTTTGCCTTCCTTTCCCCTACGATACTTCAAAATCGCGAAAAATATTTGACAAAAAAGAAAATAATGGAAGCATAGGTACACTTTATCTCTAAATTTTGATATAAAAATAATTGAGATCTGTCGTGTTATGAAACAGGAAACAGCGGAATACGAAACGTCTTTTGCTCAACGTTTTTGTAGGTAAAATCAGCCTGAGCTGCAACTGTCCTTTTCACACTTTACCGGGAGAGGTTGGTAGTAGCGCGACGGCAATAGTTTCTTCAAATACCTATTTTCCAAATTCCTGGGCACTAGAGTTCCCTCTTAAGATTGTGATTTGTAATGTGTTACGCCATTGGGGTGATGTTATACTAAACCGCCCTGCATCCTAATTGAGCAACACACTATAACTATTAGTTCGAATCACTTTGAAGCGCATCGCTAATCCATTGCTCCGTATATTCATAAAATGTGTTTGATCAACGATGTAAATAACACAATGAATATTATTGAACTGTCAAAAAGATATGCATTACTACTGACAGTGTGTTATGCATTTACCCTGCGGCACCTACAACAGGATTCATTAAAATATCTCCTGACCTATATATTTTTAGATTACCAACCTATAAGCTCAACGGGCGGCTTTCACAAAGATATTGATTAGGATAAATGGGTCACTGTTTTTGTTTGTCGTGCCGTTCTGATTGACGTGCTTGGCAATCTAGAAATACGTCAGTATCGATGGCGAGGTCATTTATTTTTAACCCCCGACGTAAAACGACGGGGTGTTATCCTGAATGTTGTTTGTGCTAACGCAGTTGGGGGTTGCCAATGACGCAATTGTTGAATATTTCCGATTCGATATATAACGATAGATATGTAGCTCCTGTAGATTTTTTTTTAATAATTATAAACTAGCGCTTGACCGCAATCCCGCCTGATGGTAAGCAGTGATGCGATCGTTGATGGTAAAGCGCGCTAGTTTATTAAGAGCCTATTCACTCAGAAAAACTGAGCGAATAGGAAGGAAGACGGCAGTTGAGCGAGGTGATGCAATTTTAAACCCAACAACACGACCAACGATGCCAAAGAGAGAATGATCTGAAGACCCTCCACGACCAAACTCCCGACACAACAACATTTGGCGCATCGTACCCGGCACACATCGCAGCACAACCGCTCATGACCCGACCTCCGTACGGCTTCACGCGACATTATGCCGGAACACGACAAATCGCTTGGCGGCAAGGCTTTGTCTGGTGGGTGGTAACTTCTGCCGGCGGCCGATGTTATGGCCTACCACCGAGATATAGCGAAACTTTTTTTTTTTTTGGTGTGGATGAGAAATTATCAAATTTAATGACCTCTCTCCCGCTTTACGTGGAGCGGTAGGCGAGTCAGACTTTTACTGACTAAAACCCACCCTTGTTCCTTCACTTGCCTGTGCGCCAGGGCCACGGTTTCTCTTTCAACCAACCCGCAATCCTGTCCCAGGCTTCAGTCTTCGTCTACCCTTTTTTGAGTGAATAAGCTCTTAATAAACTAGCACGCTTTACCATCAACGATTGCCTCACTGGTTAGAATCTGGCGGGATTGTGATCAAGCACTAGTTGCATGATCAAATCAAAAATGAGGAGATCCGTAGAAGAACGAAAATAACCAACACAGTCCGAAGAATTGCAATACTTAAGTGGCAGTGGGCCGGGTACATTATCCTAGGACCGATGCCAAATGGGGCCGATACGGGTTCTCGAATGACGACTATACACCGGAGGATGCAGCGTGGGTAGGTCCCCGACTAGGTGGACCGACGATCTGGTGAAGGTCGCGGGAAACCGCTAGATGCGTGAGGCGCAGGACTGGTTGCCGTGGAGATCCTTGGGGGCGGCATATGTCCAGCATTAGAAGTCTTTCGGCTGAAATGATGATGATGGCTAGTTTATAATAATAAAAAAAAAACCCTACAGTAGACAATAAATGAGTTTTGAATACTGCGGTGCCTATTTGTAGTTTAAATACGACCTCCGCGAGTCTGCAGTTACAGTTAGATGGAACGACAAAGATTTTAAAAAGCAATATGAGTCGGACAGCAACTACTTCAATAAAGTACGGTTACCGCCAAAAAAAAATTGTGAGGTAAAGTGTACATTTTTGACATTTAAACGTCTTTTAACTTAAAACAAAATTAATAGGGCTTTTTATGATAAGCATAATTAATAATGAAGCAATGTTGGGTTAAGTCGAATTTGAAAGCGGATACCTACCAAAATTATTTTGAAATAAAAAAATATGTAATAGTCGTTTTATCCGCGATGGAAAGATCGGGGACCATCACAAAGAGCCAAACGTCACTCCACCTGGCTTGGGGGCGTTTCACAATGTTGATTACGGTGCCCATTTCAATGGAGACCGTAATGCATTGGCCTTTAAAATATCTGCCCTTCGACAGATGTAACTGCCCACTGGCCTCAGCTGTATGAATTAAAATCTTACACAAATTTTATAATGCTAGGCTGTTGATATTAGACTCTTTTTGAACTCAAGGAAAATGATATTAAATCCTTAAGCTTAAAAAAGGCCTTTTTTTATACAAATGTTAGTTTCGAATATACATTTTATATCTAAGCAAACTTTTGAAGGCGATATTATACTTTACACACGGCTAAACATCAAGCTGTACCACAGATATGATAATCAATCATAAAAATTGGTCAAGCAGTTTTGGAGAAGTTTGATTATAAACACTGCGATACGAGAATTTTATATGCATGATCCTTCCTTATAACAGACCTCACATTTATAACTATAAAAAATGTCATCCGCTACTGGCCAGTAACAGACGAAAGAACATTCCTTTCACAAACGGGTCACATAATTAAGAACAATAAGAATTGGAACAAGATTAATTGTGTCGTCCCCTACTGACCCATTCGAGAGAACGACCCAAAAAACTCCTTCAGAAAGACGAACGAATAATTCAATTATTCCTTCCTTTTCAACCCTTTCCACTTACCCCTTTATGATTGTTGGGGTCTTGTACTTGGCTTAATCCAACAGCTAGATAGTGTTCTCATAGACACAATGGCCCTTTCTCTAGTTTTCTGGTTTGTACAGACGTATTTTGATTCCCACAGATATAACTGGTTTCAAAAGAAGGATTTAATTGGATTCATAGATCTTCATGCTGGGAATTAATGGCTACTGGTCAGTATTTACTGTTATGTAGCCATTTATTATGAGGTATACAATGGATCCATCACTTCTGACAATTTCTCAAGATACAGGTTCACTTTTCATTTTTGTGTTATTCTCAGGATGCTCTTTTAATGCATTAACACCAACCAGCTCTTTTCGCAAAGTACACAGAGCTGCAAAGATAATCCGAAAGTCTAAAGAATATTTGTAATCCATTGCTTTTCAATACTCAATAATTTATTTCATTCCATAATGTATACAGATTAGTTGGTACATTAAAATATAGAATCAAATATGGACCCTGTCGGGCACAGCAAATTATTTTGTTTTTTAATAGGAGGTGATGAAGGCGCTCTTGTTAAGGAAACAAAAATAATAATAATTAAAATAGTATCATTAAAGATGCATGTGCTAGGACTCAAGCAAACATTATAGGACACACAATTTGTATATATTTACTTATAACATTACATACTGGACATATTTAGAACCATCAGCAATATAAAGTACGTAAGACATGGCACGTAAGACTTATTTATAAGAAATATTGAGGATATTTAACTGGTAGTGTGGTCCATTCGACGGCTTGATGAAGAACCCCCACCAAGGGTCGGGATTCCTTATTTATAGACAGTATCAATATTAGAGTACCCTCATCGAGCCGTTATTACAGTCTATACTACGTGTTCCGGCATGACGTCTGGTGAAGCCGTACGGAGAACGGGTCTGAGCAGTTGTGTTGCGATGTGTGCCGGTTATGATGCGCCAAATGTTGTTTTGTCGGGAGTTTGGTCGTGGAGGATCTCCAGATCAATCTTCCTGTGGTGCAGCATCGTTGGTCGTGTTGTTGAGTTTAACATTGCATCACCTCGCTCAACTGCCGTCTCCTTTCCTATTCACTAAGTTTTTTTAGTGAATAGGCTAAATAAACTAGCGCGCTTTACCATCAACGATTGCATCACTGCTTAACTACAGGCGGGATTGCGGTCAAGTACTAGTTTATAATTATTAAAAAAAATGTATACCTACCTACAATCGAATCTGCCCTAGGAACCTACAAAACTTTAACAATCCGCATTACTATACTTTTCTTAGAATTATGACTCATCATAAGATATAACATATAAGATATTGTTTATTATTTATACATACTTATATATTTTAGTATTATGTATTTATTTAAGTAGTATACTTATTTTTGGTTTTATTGGTTTGGCTTATATAATTATTTTTGGTTTATATGTTTAGGTATATTTAATATTATTACTTTAATAGTTATCATATTCATATTTTATTTCCTCCTTGTTCTTACACACTATTGTCTACATTTCTGTTTTACTTCTCCTTTCGCAGGTCTGCTGGAAGAAATTTCTTAAGAAATAAGCAGCACCTTTGTACTCAGATCTTCATTTTGTTGTATCTATGTGTATTTTACTGTGTGTACATAAATAAAAAAATAAATAAAATAAATAAATAACACGCACTTCATGGGTTTAATAAATTACCTAATCTGCTCAACAACGTAAAGTAAAGCAAAGAATGCGGCTAAACTGTCAAATTAAATTAAATTGGATCAATTGGGTTGTATCCTAAAAAATAATTTAATTTCATCAGATAGATTTATAAAAAATATTGAACAGGTATTTTTTCTTTTTTCTTTCATTTAAATACTTAGGAAGTTGTAATAATTTGAAAGTCTCGTGACGTCACGCCGTGGTACAAAATATAGCACGGCGTGACGTAATTAACCTCCACTCCGTAACTTTGATACGCTATATCTCAGTGTTTTTGGTAATTACGACAAAATAAAAAATACGGGTGTTAATTTTTTTATTATCTATAAGACGGACTAATTATTTCTTTGAATTTCGTACCTTGGATACATCCCTTTTGTATGTGTATGTTTGCTACGATATCAGCCGGAAATATATCTACCTTTACCACTTAAATAGAATGTTCTGTCAGAAGATTGATGACATTTTAAACACTGTTTTTTTTTAAGTCACGTTAATGATTGTAAACGTTTTCATTTTTAATGTCTGGACTTGAAAAAAGACAATGATCCCTGAGTTTGTTTCGGCTATTTCTTCTCAGAGGTAGTCAGGAAATGCCGTCTCCGTCTAGTTAAAAAAAAATGACGTGTAAAAGTGATCAGTGATCCTACTTGCTTAATAAACTATTTCATTTCACTACAGATACCACAATACGCATATAATGGCACAGAATGTAAATGTTAGACATTCTAATTCCCATTTAACCAACGCTACAGTAAACATCGTTAATAGTTACTATCGATTAACTCGCTATAAATCGATACTTGATTAAAAAACCTTATTCGTGAACATGTAAACGCGACTAAGCACACTAGTCCCTTCTAAACAGCGAGTTCATGGTCTTGTCTTTCTACATTATTCACAACAACTTTATAACTGACATTTAAGTTTGCCAAAGGATTTTGGGCCTTAACTTCTATGGTTTGTCATGAGCGTGCATCTAAGGAGTTGATTGTATCTATCACAAAGTAACTAACCTTATTTGATTCTATGCTAACCTTGCACCTACTTCTGTCAGTCGAAACATTCTAATTTATATAATTTTTTATCAACATAACTTTGTTCCGTGGATTGTAGATATACTAAACTAGAGCAACTAAAAGCGGCTTTAAAGGATATGATTGTATGTATTAAACAGTGAGAAGCAATTTGAATAACTACTAATGAATTGAATATTTACTTTAAGCTCTCTTGCCACAGGATGCTAAAGATCGTGCGAAATGGAGGGTATTGTGCAGGAAAGCTGACCCCGGGTTCCAAGCGAAAGCCGCGGACGCAACCGGGATAAACGCTGAGATAATGATGAGTTGCCTGCTCAACAACGTAAATAAAGAAAGAAAAGAATGAATTTTTTTTATTCCGCACAAACAAAACGCACTTTACAACTAAATACCATAACATTATAATAACAAACAAAATACAAAAAAAAAAATAATATCACCAAAAGTCTCGTACTCTAACATGCAAAACTGCCAAACTATAAACAAAGTTGATAGTTGTTTAATAACGCAATGAAAGTTGTTAAACTGTCACTGTGTAACCCATCGCTGGTGATAGTGTTTTTCTCAATAACCTACATGTCAGTCGTGGTGTTGGATACACTTTACTATTATGGTGATGTTTTTGTTTTTGCTTTTCTTTATGCTTGAGTGCCTGAATCCAATAACACATATAAGTTATTTGTAATACTACTACTATTATATAACTTCAGGCCAAAACAAAGATGGCGGGATAACCTGCTGAGTTTAAAGGTAATACACTATTAGCAGCAATGGATTTCATTTTGACAGTTCAACAACATTCATTCCGTTATTCACGTTGTCGAACTGATAGATTTTTCCAACACAAGGTTTCATGTAGATTAGATCCCTTCAAAATGACTCAGATTGAGATTCATGGTAGGTTACACAATTAGGGTACTGGATATTTTCATAAACATTGGTCCTTGGCCCCCTCTCTTTCCACCACTCAGAGCTCGTAGAGGTGAAGAGAGCGGGGGCCTTCACCGGAGCACTGGGACATTCACGACTCATCATTTCAGCCGAAAGACGTCCACTGTTGGACATAGGCCTCCCCCAAGGATCTTTCGCGACGACCGGTCCTGCGTCTCCCGCATCCAGCGGTTTCCCGCGACCTTCGCCAGGTCGTCGGTCCACCTTGTCGGGGGCCTACCCAGCCTACCCACGCTGCGTAGTTGCCACTCGAGAACTCGACTGCATCGGGAATCGGTCCTACGGGCAATGTGTGCAGTATTGCAATTCTTCGGTCTATGTCGGTTACTTTCGATCTTCTGCGGATCTCCTCATTCCTGATTTGATCACGCACTGAAACCCCAAGCATAGCCCTCCTCATTGCCCTTTGAGTGCCCTTGAGCTTTCTTATACGGCCCATTGTTAGCGACCACGTTTAGGTACCTAATAAAAATATACTAAGACGCTATGGGCCTGTGAAACCTGAAAATAATTTTTATATTCCTATTAACGTAGATTTAGAATAGAATAGAATATTAGAATATATTATTACTTACACCATATCAATTATAGAACATAAGTATGAAGATTTTACAAAGGATGATACAATAGGCGGTTTTATCGCTGAGAGCGATCTTTTACACAAAACTTTTACAGAATTATCGATCTACATATTCATTCATTATTAGGTGGTAGCAAGTCAGTACTTATTTTAGATATATTGCACCTTCTACTTAATAGTTCTACTTACACACAAACTACGTCTATTTAAGCTATTCTCTTAATTTAGGTCATACTAACCTAGGTTAGGTAAGTAATTGTATGTGTCTATTTTGAGTAATTCAATGTCGACTAGCTGTCTAATTTGTCGATGCCAATGTCATAGGCTTAATAGTCTTGAAATTAATTAAAATGTTAATTTATGCATCATCCTATCCTTCAGTTTAACTAAGTTAGACGTCATTTAATATAAGCGGAAAAGCACGTTAAGCCGTTGGTCCCGGTTGCCATACGAACATCTAATGGTAGTCGTTACGGGTTGTTGGAGCCCTCAAAAGTCCAACAATTGGTCTAACTGCAAAGCTTCGATAGTCGCTTCACGGAAAATATCGAAGTTTAGCCCAAATCAGCAGTTAGACTGGTAAAGCGGACCCCAGCCTCCAAAGCTGAAAAAGCTTCGGATGCGACTAGGATTAACGCTAAGATGATGATGAGATTATTTAATATGTATAATTAATTAAATGGAGCTGAATTTGACTATCGACTCTTGGTGATACACCAAAAAAAGTACACCACAAGCCATTCATCCGAATGGTGGTCTAGTGGTAACATACAGTCTTTAAAACTTGGCCACTTTTCTGGAGTTTATTTTAAACTAGCCGCCGCCAGCGACTTCGTTCGCGTGGACTTAGTTATGCTCCGCTCCTATTGGTCCCAGCGGGATTTTATATAGCCTAAAGCCTTCCTGGATTAATGGGCTATCCAACGTAAAAATATTTTTTCAAATCGGACCAGTAGTTTCTGAGATTAGCGCGTTCAAACAAACTCTTCAGCTTTATATATTAGTATAGATATAGTTTATTTCATCACCACTGCTCTTAAAACGGTGAATGAAAATATTGAGAGGAAACGGGCATCTCCTAGATCCAAAAAATAAGAGACATAGGTACTATATAGGTATCAATCTCAATTTAAATATTTTTTGGAAGATATTTAATGCTAATCCATTGCTTCATGTGGTCGAGAAATTTGTCTGCTCATAACGTAAATGGCGCAACGATTGTTTTTGTAATGTCAAAATGAAATAGTGTGTTACGCAACTTCCACAAACGCGGGGTCTTCATACCGATTTATCAATCTATCACTCCAGCGTTAATCAAAATGTAACTATTCTGGTTAGTTTTTAATCTGATCAAATAGCATAGCTTAGAATGTAACAGTCACAGAACGACTGTTAATACTGTTTTCCGACCTTGACGTCCCATCTTCAAAAGGTGACTATTCTTCCTTCTCCAATTCGTCATCTTCAATGCTAGAAGCCAGTGACGACGACCGTAACAGTTGATTTAGAACCAAAAAACTGTATCGCCAGTCACGTTCAAGGTCAGAGCATTCACTGACCGAGTTATCGAATCGATAATATAATGGAAGTTGGTAAATACACAATGGTCATAAATAAATTGGTAAATTGAAAATGGTAACCTTATGATCTTGGGAACGTGTCAGCCGTGAATGATTCTGAAAAAATGCACTTACCTGAATAAAAAACGGTAAGTAGTGTTTTTTAGTACTTAACTTACTTATATTATGAGGGACTAACGACTCGCCCCAGGTTCACAGTTTTTACGAGTAGGTAAACAAAACATCGAGATTTCTTTATGCATACAGTATGTTAAGAAAACCCTGTCCGGGTCATAAGGATAATAAAGGTTAGGTAAACACATAACCAAATATAATATAAAATTTTACGTAATCATCGTAGTACCAATACAAATGAATTTTGAAATAATCTTTTTTTCCCGCGAATTTCCCGCCAACTTTCCCGAAATTTGGTATTTTTTAAAAAGTGACAACACCGGTATTATTATGAGCGAATAGCGATGCGACCACGTGCCGCGTGCCCTGCCGCCCGCCGCCCGCGGAAGGGTGCAAAACGCACATTTATTAAGTTACCTCTTTTTGCGAAATAATATTTATTTTTTTAGGGGGATTTTTTTTAAGTTTAGCCCGGTTTTGTATGCATTAGTAGAATCAGTTATCGATACCTAACAAAACCTACACGGGTCGGACAGGGTTTTCTTAACATACTGTATATTTCCATGGTCAATATTAATCTGATATAGGTACAGCTTCTCTAGAACTTTTTTTTTTTTATAAAAATGTTGTCTCGCACTAGGAATTTCTCCTGTATCGTGGGTACGTTAACAAATATATAAAGTTACATACCTATACAAACAGCCAGACCCGGAACAACTACTTGCAGGTCATACAAATATTTTTCAGTGCGGGAATCGAACCCGCGACACGCAGCGCAGCAGTCAATAGCTCAACCACTGCCCTAACCGTGCAGTCAAATTATAACGATAACCATAGATATAGGTAAAAAATTAAATCAAAATCGGTTGCGGAGTTTAAAAGATCAAGGCGAACCCACAGACAGACACGAAAAGCGATTCATTGCTGATGAGATCCAAAAGTGATTATTTCACTAAAATGTTTGGCGGAAATTTATATTTTCATTTTCTCTGGCCTACATTTACGCAGGAAAATCAATGCAATTTTCTTATACAGTTCCAAATACCAGTTATGTAGATATATTGAGTGGAACACCGGTCATCTAACACTTTACAAGATGTCCGTTGAAACCTTTATGCCCCTAACATGTTATATCACTTCTTTCAAATCCGCTACCTGTCTCATCCCTCGGCTCCCTTTGAGTTTTTCTAATCCTCCACTATCTCCATTGTAAGTTTTTTTATAGATCAAATTACGGGTTTGTGAGGTTGCAGCGAACATTCGACACGGCCGCATTCCAACTGCTAATTTGGTAGTATTAAATGAAACACCCATGTTATTCATTTATCTCTTTCTTACGCACAGGAATATTGTGATTATTTTGTGGAAGACAGAGACGGGGGATCCTGTCCCGTATATCATATTTTTAATGGATCGTAGCGTGTGTTTGATTGTTATTTTTCTGGGTGATGCGGTCTTGAATGAATAATAGTGTTTAGAATTATCGTGTTTAGAAAAGTTTGTGCTTAGAGTATGGTAGGTACGTACCTACATCAAGCTGTACATTTTCAGTATAAGCAGACTTCTTATACATAGTACCAAAAACCTGTAGAATATAAGGTCAATTAAAATCGACATGTTTAACAAGCAACTAAAATGAACTATACATATATCCTATTAATTTCAACAAATAACACAAAATATTCACATTGTAGCTGAAATAGGTACTTAGGCAGCGGAAAGCGTAATACCTAATATTTTTAGGAAGAGCATTCTTTTTTGTTAATACACAATTATAAGAGATTCAGTCCAGCCTCATTATCATTTGAAAGGGTAACGATGTTCAAATTCTTTATAGCGAGCTAAGTGTAAAATGCCGGTGACAACAATACGTAGGTTTTTAGAAGAGTTGCCAGTTACGACATTCATTTCTTCTAAAATAATACTTTTTAGTAGATTAATAAGTACTTCATACCTAATATTGTAGTTTCCAACCTTAGGTAGGTACAGAACAGTGTACATAGGTACTTAACACAGTACACTATTTGTTTATTGATTTATTAGTATTTGTAATCGTGTCTCAGTTCTATTATGTCGCTAACAATGTTGCCATTTATTATTCCAACAAAGCCTATCGGCGAAATGTATCTAGCACGATTTAGTTCGGAATTCGCTGTTTTGATTTTGTCTATTGCCTCGACTTCCTACATGAATTTTTATAAGCTGTACTTTAAAAAAACAGGTGTTTAAAATCAAATGCAACAGAATTTTTTGGTAGTTATACCTAGGTACTACTTCTTTTGGTAAGTGATTTTATATTCAACTGTTTAACCATATGCTACCATTTTGTATAATATGATTAATGTGTTAATGATACTTAACTATTATACCCAGAATTTTTCAGGAAAGTGACTTGCTGGTGCGCGTTGTAGACGCATAGCAGACCCCTAATTGCGTAACTCAGTACCTAACAATAATTTTGAAAGATATTGCTAATCCATTGCCCCATATGTTGGAAAAATGTATCTGCTCAACAACATAAATTACGTCATGAATGTTGTTGAGCTGTCAAAATTAAGTCCATTGCTACTGATACCTACTCTACTAATGACTTGAAGAGCTTGTGAACGATTCTGCACCCTCTTTTGCATCCATAGTCAGGCAATATTGTGATATGCATCTTTTTCAGACCACAGAGGTCCACTGCTGGGCAAAGTCCTCCTCCAAGGCTTTCCACGATGACCGGTCTTGTGCTGCCCGCATCCATCGGCTTCCCGCGACCTTCACAAGGTTATCGGTCCACCTTGTTGGGGGCCTCCCTACGCTGTGTTGTCTTCCGGTACGCGACCGCCGCTCCAGAACCTTACTGCCCCAACAGTCAACGGTTCTAAGAGCCATGTGCCCCGGCCACTGTAATATGCATAATTTTATACATACATACTTTTCACAATAGGTACGCACGACGACATATCAAGATATACGTTTCCTGTATAAACTATCTGCTCACTGTACGAAAAGCCATTATATGGCATTAATAATAGCTAGTTATACCTACATTAGTCCCGATTCCCCTGTTTACAAACTAAATTAAATTTAAGTTTAGAACATCTCTTTCTTTCTGTTTTATTAAGAAAAGGACAGAAGATAAAATGTTAGTTTAGACCTGTCAAATGCTCCTGACGTAAATTGACGTATTTTTTGGTCGCCATGTTTATAGTCGCGTCTAAACTGTCTGTGTGAATATCTTAATTTGACAGGATTAAACTAATATTTTATCTTTTGACCTTTTCTTATTGAAATATAAAGAAAAAGGTGCACTTAACTTCAATTTAGTTGTGCCCAAGGAATTCCTTAAGACTTTGATATTGAGGAGTTTTTCACGCTCATTTATCATTGGAATTTTAAATTATTTATAGTGTCGTTTACTAAATAAAAGCGCGTGATTTATGTAATAAAAAGTGCATTTAGTGAATAATTCATAAAGAACATTGAAATATCGCAGCATAGTGGCCACATCATGGCTTTGCATCAAATCTCCTCGTAGTCGGCTCACGCGGCCGTTTTTTTCAACTGTCATTGGCGATATCCACCATTATTGTGAAATAAAATTTTTAAAGAATTTCTATAATTTGTTACACGTGTTATTGGCAAAATTGTGGTATCTAACCACAGGGGCCATTGAAGAGTTGAAGTAGTATTCACTCTAAAGAAAAGAAAAGAAAGAAAAGACTTTGATGTACCGTCGTAGGTAATACCTATACTTATTGAACACACTATCCGTCTTAATCTTTCTGTGATGTAGGTAAATGTAAGCTCTGTGCTTGTAATTAATCTTCTACGTTGTATCCCGATCAGTTCTTAAGTCATCTCTAAAATCGTAATTATTCTATCTAAACAGTCATAGGTTAATGATTCATAACTAAAATAGGTAGCTTATCTCAGTTCATTAGTTATTATCGCTTGCGTCACTTTGCTACTTTCGTTATAATTTCGGGATCTTATCATTCTAAGCCTTCGTGCATTCCACTTTCGCTCATGGCAAGTAACAATGGGAAGGAGAAACAAAGCTTGTCACGATGTCGAAGAGAACGTTAAGATAGCAGCTGTTGTAACTCTTGTACTCATTGTGCAAAAGTACATCATGCATATGTCCGGAGATGTGCTATTTGTGTATTATTTTTACGATTTGCATAACACACAGACACGCAATCCTGCTCCATATTGTAAACTGCTGACGTTTTGTCACACACAGTTCGTAAAATGTGAACACACGACAACAATGGCTAAATGTGCTGTTTAATATTTCGTAACTTGTAATGTTCCTTACAACACAAAGTAAGATAACTTGGAGGACGCGAGCCGAGCTCCGTGACTCGCGACCTTTGCGCACCCACTGACATTTCACCGCCTACTGTCTTACAAATGTTATTTAATGACTTACCGCACCAATTGTCTCGTGACAAATTAAATTTTCAATAAAAAAAAAACAAAGCCAAGACACAACAAGGCTACAGAAATCATTACACTTGATTCGAGTTTTCGCATGAAGTTCGCGTGTTCCATACAGTTGATATTGCTCATCAAGAAATAAGGTCACAAGTTGAATTAAACGACTGAATATAATAGACAATACATTGTATTTTATTTATATTAGGTACTTCTATAACAATACTTTTAACAGTCTTAAAACGAACGACTTAGTGAGATAGCGGTCCACGCCAGATCTATCTACAATATGTACAACAGAGTATGCGTCAAGCACACGTTAGCGAGGTGAAGGCGCGCGGCGCGCAGTGCGTTACGCTGTGTCGCTGTGCGCACGCGCCGGCCGCGCCCGCGCCGCGCGCCACCGCCTCGAAGAACTGCCGTAGGTCCGACACCGAGCGCGTCGGTGGTGCCTGCAAGTCATGCAACGACGCAGCACGACGCGGCGTCGTCTCCGGCGAGCGCTCAATTCGAGTGAGCTGCTCGCTACTCCTGGCCAGCCCTCCGCTGGTCCGTGACAATGACTCGAACAAAGCGCGACGTTCCCGCACTGGGACGTACTGCGCTATAGCTTCATGGACGTTCGGAGAGCAGGACCTCGCCCGATGCTCCAAAGAGGAAGTTTTCCGCCTGGCCGCCTCCATGGCGTACCGGCCCCGCTCGGCACCTCCCGCCGTGCCCTCCCATCTCTTCAAGTAGCGGCGCCCTTGCTCAGACTCAGATCGCGCAGCGCGTGGCAGTGTATGATGCTGTATCGCGCCCGCGTTCAGTTTGCTACAGCTGTCACATTTGATCACCTCTGCTTTCCGTACTGGCGCATCGACCACGTCTGTGGTCTTCAAGGCGTCGAGGGACAGGGTTAGGTCTAAGCTGCGATCGGACGATGAGTCGTAGTCGTCGTCTTCGACGACGATGCCCTCGTCCGTGGCAGCGGGGGAGTGATCCCTGCGCGTAAGCTGCGTCTCTGTGGAGGTTAATAACCTTCGACGAGCTCGCGGGGGCGGTTTAGGGGGGCAAGAGGGTGTCTCATGATGAGGAGCCTCTTTCCTTGATTCCCGACCCGCGGTATCCGCGGCCGGAAGCACATCCAGGAACCTGACTTGTGGCAGCGGCGTCTGGCCGAGGATCTCGACGCAGAGCGCGCGCACCCATCTAGCGTATTCCGCGGCATTGCAAGTCTGTAACAATACACTTAATTGAAACTTTCAGCTGCGATGTGTCGGTATTATAAAAGTGAAATTTATTACTTAATCTGTTGAAGAAACGTTACAATTTGCATAATACATTTCATAATAAGTAGATATTCTCCACGTGAATCATAAAAAAGTGAGCATGTAGGGTTGGTAGGGTGACAATAATGGAACATCTGATCGCAAAGACTGAACTAGTCACGGTCACATTGCATTTATAGATGTTTTTTTTTTTAACCGGGAGAGTATTATAGAGCGAAGTTTTCTTAAAACGTGTTTCTTTACTTGTCAACACCTTCGCGTTCTAGCCCTTCTTATGGTAAATAGCTACATCAAAAGGTCGCAATACACAAAGGGCTTTGATTTACGGTTGTTTCGCTTTATTGAGGTCTATTAAAGAGTACGAATCGTGAGAAAGGCGTTATTCGAAGGGGGATAGAACGTCTTGGAAGACGTTGAAGCCTATGAAAAAAAAATAAGTTGCCAAATACTTCTTTTTTTTTGGCAAATGGGGGTAGATCGTCTTTTTTCTGTCAGTGAGTAGACATATGATTCTTGTATATTTTCAAAACACATCGTGGCGTATTCACATTCAAAATCTTTCCACTCGGTAATCAAAACCAAACGGGGCAAAGTCAAAATATTTTTCTTCTCCACGCTTAAATAGTATCTCTCATCAGTCATGTAACATCGGCCTGTTGATAATTGATAATTATTTATGTAGCATTGTCTCTTGGACAATGACCGGGCTCCGGTAGCTCACGGCGTACGTGACATGATATAATGACCAATACAGACAGATACATGTTAATCTTGTGAACACGAATCATTGATTTATAGCGTTTTGTTATCGGGAAAGACAGGAATGGATAATTTGTGGCTTTTAATAGCTACTGCAACAACGGCTATGTATAAAATCATATGACATGGGTATTGATGTAATAAAAACGAGTAATTAAATTGAAATGGTGCATCATGTTCTATAAGAAAAATCTTTAGTCTTAGGAGCAAGAAAAACAACTATAATTGACACCTAATAATCAGAGCAGAAAGCGGGAAAATACTATGTGCGCCAATTACGTAGTTGTTAAGAGGGGACTCTAGTGCCGAGGAATTTAGAAAATAGGTTTTTGAAGAAACTATTTCCGTCGCGCTGCTTCCAACCTCTCCCGGTAAAGTGCGGAAAGAACAGTTGCAGCTCAGGCTGATTTTACCTACAAAACCGTTAACCAAAAGAAGTTTCGTATTCCGCTGTTTTCTTTTTCAAAACACGACAGATCTTAATTATTTTTATATCAAAATTTAGAGGAAAAGTAAACCTATGCTTCTATTATTTTCTTTGTTTTCGTCAAAAACTTATCACGTTTGTCTAATAGTCATCTGAACATCATGGTAAAAATGGGTTATTTTTCGCGATTTTCAAGTATCGTTTTTCTTATATTAATTAAGTTTCGGAAAAAATCAAATGATAGGGGCACGTATAATCACGATAAAAAATTGTAGAAAAAATTTGCTCTAAAAGCATTATCCACGAAGAAAACAGCGGAATACGTCACTAGAGCTCCCACTTAAATGCAATTTATACAAAAATTTTAAACTACAAGGTACCACTATCGCTAGAACGGCTAGTAAATGCACCACGTTTTCGGCCTTCTAATGCTAAAACTAGAACATGCTCTCACCAACATCCCATTTGCAAATAACAACTTTTCCACGAGCGTTTCACAAACAACTTCTAAGGTGTAAAATAATGCTGTCTATCTAGAACATCTTCAGACTTCACAATTGTCATGGCTGCCTATTCTCGGTAGGGTAGTTGCGTAACACAATAAGTAGCAACAGGATTCATTTTAACAGTTCAACAACATTCATTGCATAATTTACGTTGTTGAGCAGACCCATTTTTTCAATACATACGGCAATGGATCAGCAATATGCTTCGAAATGATTCCAACTGATAGTTGTACTGTGCTACACAATTAAAGTGCTGGCTTTAGTGAAACTAGCAAAAGAATATTACCGCTAACAACACATGCTAGCATTAAATTACAAATATCAGGTAAGTAGTCTCTTTTCAACGATCAACACTTCCCGGATACAAAATCACTTAATCACGAGGAAATGAAAGTAGTTCTCAGATCATAATTACTGCAAAAGTCCGCAAATGAAGCAAAATCGGTGTATAGTAAAATTCTATTGTACCGATGTTAATAACACTATTCTGACACAGTATATGCGTGTAAACTGTCATTTTAGATCGGTGAAATACTATACTTGGCTCACGTGTCTTCAAGGATCCCGCCAGTTCTTGGATTTCGCGTTACACTTATTCTATTAGATTGACAAATGACACTCGACTATTTCATGGAAATGATGGCTCTAACTAAATAAATCGTAAAAGATGAATTAGCATTTTAATAACAGACAAATATTGGAATATTCTGAGGAGAATTATAGAAAATCATTAATGAAGTGGAAACTCAGTGAACAGAAGCTATTTGGTCAATGCAAGCCAAGGTTCAAAGGTTATAGAATCAAACTGGCAGATTTAATGACATTCTTATGTAAATATTATCTAATACTTAGTCAATAAGGGACATTAAAATTTGTCGTCTAAAACGAGTTGTCGTCTTGTAACAAGAGTAATGGAATTGTCAATAATAATGATAAATTTAAAGTGTAGACGTGTAAAATGACCACTCGTGACTTTTTGCATCAGCGCAGTTAATTCACGTGATTGGCACTTTGCACTTTTTTGTTGTTCAACCTTCTAAAAGAAATCTATTTTCATCTGTTTGTAATATCAAGTATGCAATGTTTCCATTTTGGCTAGTTCCGGCTTAACTATATTATATACGGAATACTGATTTTATCAAAAGAATTGGCTACAGTGTTTAGTTGCGTATAGTGCCATTAGATGCCATGTATCTCCAAGGCGATTGAGCGTAAATTATGATTTAGACTATTTTTGATTCAGGTGTTAACAAGAGTTACAAATAGCGCAATTGAAATCCACGTGGAGAAGACATGTTAAAACTTTATGCATTTAACAATAACGCCCATTCATAGGAAATATGGAATTTAAAGAAGAATTGATTGGAAAACTATCGCGTCAAATAATTACCTGAAACGTGGCGACGGCAGAGTCGTCTCTAAGCCGGGATAGCTGAAAGGCGTTGGGCAAGGTGTGGGCTGTCCGCAGGTGCAGATCTCGTAGGGGTAGCCTCGCAGCAGCCCTTCTGGGCAATGTGCCATCTCTCCACGCGAGAAGGCAGCCACTACGGACGGCTGCCCGCACCCAAGCCCAGGATTCGGTGTTGTCATTGTAATACTGGCGAAGAACGCCTGTGGAAAATGAGACAATAGGTTAGATTTCATTGATACAAGTCGTTTGATGCTTCAGTAGCATGCATTTGTGACACACGAAAAGACCTAATAGAAGTTTTCGTGTCATTTTGTGTCTATAACAATTCAATAGGCGTTAAGAATTCTTAAATGGGATGTGTTAAGTATAAAGATGTGAGGAACAGCGTGAAAAGTTCACTCATCCTCTATAAAAGGTATCCTCCAACCAGCACACCAATTGCGTAACACACTATGACTATCAATTGAAACCATTTTGAAGCCTATTGCTAATCCATTGATCTGTATATTCGAAAAATGTGTCTGTTCAACAACGTAAATAACGCAAAGAATGTTATTAAACTGTCAAAATGAAACCAATTGCCACTGATAGTGTGTTATGCAATTACTCGGCAAGTGGGTATCGTGTCTGGCGGGCAACTGCCCTATAGCTAATATCGGAAAGTGCCGTCAACTCACTCCTTGCGTGGCAAGAATTCTTTTTTGCTCTTTTAAATACTGCCAATTCCTTTTTTTCCGCGTCAATTCTTGTGCGGCATAGGCCTTGTCATTATTTTCTTTACTTTTGGGTCACAAACAGGGTCTTAAACAATTCCTGCCGACGGCACAGTGCTTGGCTGTGCTGCCCTTGTCCTATTTCTTTCAATGGACTGCTTAGCCACTTTCGAGGCAAAACTGCTCCAGGTACGGCCTGGAGTGTTTATCCGCCATAAGGTCGGCTATGGATCTTTCTGTTAATGTTCTGCCAGTACTTGCTTCCAGGTCGTAAATATCGGAAAGTTGTATGTATGCTAGTTGTGTTGTGAACTCTGCTTGCAAGATTAGCGTTTATGCTCGCCGATAGCAAATCATTATCTTAAATGTGAAAGCAAATAATCCTAATAAAATTATAAACGTGAAAATTTGGTTGCACGTTTGAATGTAATTTGGCACACAGATGGTTTATAACAAGGATTAAAATATATGCAGTTTTTGGCTCGTTATTCCCATGGGATCGAAACTTATTTGTCGCTGGGCTCAGCTACAATAATATGCATTATACTCATCATCATCATCTCAGCGTTAATCGCAGTCCCATCCGTAGCTTTTCAGCTTTTGGAGTCTGGGGTCCGCTTTACCAGTCTGACTGCTGATTTTGGCTAAACTTCGTTATTTTCCGTGAAGCGACTGCCGTCTGACCTCCACAACCCGAAGGCGATATCTAATCATTGCAGTTAAACCAATGGTTAGACTTTTGAGGGCTCCAACAACCCGTAACGACTGCCACTAGATGTTCGTATGGCAACCGGGACTAACGGCTTAACGTGCTTTCCGAGGCACGACCAGACCAGTGCAAATATTCATATTCATGCATACAAATATTTGCACTGTGCGGGGATCGAACCCACGCCTCCTTGCGCAGCGGCCGCGTTCGCTACCGCTACGCCACGAAGGCTGTCAATAATATGCATTATACTGTCAGAGCCAAAACCAGAGTTGCCATACGTCCAGGATTTTTCGAACAAATCCGGTAATATAGTGCGATATCCGGAATGCGGGGGTATCCTAAGCCGCCAGGAATTTCTATAATTTAAAAAAGCCAAAATAAAAACCTTAACAAATTAAATAGTCTTATTTCTCATATTTAGTGCTGCGGAGCAGATAGGCGCTTCCCCTCCTCGCCCTTCTCCGCTCGCGTTAAGCGTTCATCATTCACAATCATAGTCATGCTACACTTGTGCTGTGACTTGCTTTGACTGTTTACCTTATGAATTTATGAACAAGATTAGTACGCCCGCGTAAAAAAATAAAAAAAAATGTTTCGCATTACACATGCACGACTTATTACGAAGAAAACCGGAAATTTCATCCGATGTCCAGAAGTTGCTCCGCAATTACGATTTTTCGATCGGGGCACCCTACCTGAAACACGCATTGCGCTTTAGAAATATGACCGCGTCAAATACGGTGCAATTCTGTCACAACTCTACGCAGAAGCATTTTCTATTGTAGTCGATCGGGAATATTATGCATCGATAATGCTCCCGATCGACTTATATGATGCAACTGCCATTGCAAGGTTAACAAGGATTAAGTATCTAATCAGGCATCAAACAACACAGGCGGGTTGTTGACCCAGAAAATTGAAAGTGATGGAATTAATACTAGCTGATATAGTATGGCACATACTTGCGCATGCCGATGATTGATACTTTTAATTTGATATTATGTTTAAGTTATTTAGTACTGGTATTTCCCTTATAAAATTACAAGTAGGTTTGATTAAAAATACGATTGAATGATTAATATTATTAACAAGCTAGGCTTGAATAATTTTGTCCTATTGCGCTCATATGTCGGTGACCAATTACTTAAATGACTATTATTTCGACTATGGTGACTTGAAAACAATGTTCATTTCTAAAACAGGCAAATAATATTTCTTCTTCTTCCTGTGCCTCTTCAATCCTGAAGGTTGGCTGTCAGCTTCTTGTATTCGGTCTTGTCAACCGCGAGTCGTAACAATTTTTCGATGGAAGTAATGCCGGTCCACTCCCTGATGTTTCACAGTCACGACTTTCTCTTTCGTCCAGCGCGCCTCTTTCCTTCTACCTTACCCATCATAATGAGTTAGAGTGGCGCATATCTATCGTGCCGGAGCACGTGGACGAGATAATCTTTTTTGAGTTTCTTTATGGTGGGCAATAACTTTCGAGGCATTTGAACGCGCTGAAGGACGGTGTCATTTCTGAACCTTTGGGTCCAGCTTATGCGCAGCATACGACGGTAGCACCACATTTCAAAAGCCTGCAAGCGTCGTGTAGTGTCCTCTTTCAGAGTCCAGGCTTCGCAGCCGTACATGACGACAGGCCATACGTAGCACATAAGTAACCTGACTCGAAGCTTTATGTGGAGTTTACGACAGCAAAGAACTTTCTTCATTTATTAATTTCTTGGTGGAGTCCCACGCTTCATTTACCCAAGCACCGAGATACTTGTACTGTCGTACCCGCTCAAGTTGTTAACTAAATATTATTTTTTAACTAAGTATCTAATAATATTTGGTTAATGTAATTGTAATGCTTCGATATCGCCTTCGGGTTGTAAAGGTCAGACGGCAGTCGCTACACGGAAAATATCGAAGTTTAGCCAAACTCCACAATTGACTGGCAAAGTGGATCCCAGACTGCAAAGTTGAAAAAGCTTCGAATGCGACTGGGATTAACCCTGAGATGATGAATAAATAATGTTTAACTATTAATTTTCTAGTTTTTAGCCAAAGTTATAGTGTACTCGGAACTTTCTAATTTTTTTTTTATACTTAATTATAAACTAGCGCTTGACCGCAATCCCGCCTGACGGTAAGCAGTGATGCGATCGTTGATGGTAAAGCGGGCTAGTTTATTAAGAGCCTATTCACTCAGAAAAACTGAGTGAATAGGAAGGAAAACGGCAGTTGACCGAGGTGATGCAATGTTAAACCCAACAACACGACCAACGATGCTGCGCCAAAGGGAGATTGATCTGAAGACCCTCCACGACCAAACTCCCAACACAACATTTTGGCGCAACGTACCCGGCACACATCGCAATACAAATGCTCAGACCCGTCCTCCATACGGTTTCACCAAACATCATGCAAACAATTATTAATCTAAATTTAAATGCAGTTATCATTCAAAAAGTTTCAATCAATATGCACCTGACTTTGATCAAAGTCAGCCTTAAACTTAGCAGCAGTTTGAATCGTTATAAATACAGTAGAAACTCGATTAACCGGACTAATTGTTGTCGTTAGGCATCCGGATAATCGAAAATCCGGATAATCGAATGTATGAAGAAAAGCGGGCTTTATGTATACATAATAATACATATGTAGTACATATGTACAATAATGTTATTCAAAAACAACAAATACATATTAACGAAAATCAATGTTTATTAAGAAAGTGTTAAAAGATATAAAGCGTCTTCTAAAAGTTCATTTTTCGGTTTCTTCATCATTTTTCTATGTTTACTCTCGTCTTCACTATCTAATTTGCAGGTGTACAACAAAATTGAATCAGTATTCTTCTTAATGTCACTTATCGTGGATGTACCTACACCATACTTATCAGCTAACTTACGACCAGTTTCTCCTTTTTTTAATGAATCAATAATATTTATTTTGTCTTTAAGCGATAGAACCACTCTCTTACGCTTTGACATTTTTGACACGTGACACGCGTGTCCGAGCCCAGTAACAATTGCTAACTAAAACAATAAGTAACTAAATTACTAAACGCGTGGGGAGCGCACTCTGCGGGGCGCGGGGTGCGCGGGTGGGACTAATGCCAGTTCTGACACGTTCATGCTTGCATAAATTCGACTTGGAGGTATTTCGTATATTGGTCGTGGTTGGTAGTCCGGATAATCGCGAATCCGTATAACTGAGGGCCGGATAATCGAGTTTCTACTGTATTTAATTTTACCGTGATTAGAATAATAAATGAACGTATCAATACGTTCCTATCCTAGCTACGTCATAATTATTCGCAATCCACAAGCCACACATACATTTCGCAACGATGTGATTGTGAATGAATGCGTTGTCAACGCTGAGACGAAAGTGTCAACTTACAAAGTCAAGTTCATACAGATACAAACTTCAGACGAGGTATGGTCATGTCGTGGTCACTGCGTTCTTTCTTTATCGTGTCTTGAAGAATGTCGTACGGCGTATCCTGTTATTATATATTAGTTTCGTCGTTGGAACATTAGGCCTAGTATGAGTTTTCATTACGAAACTCGATCGTCGATATCGAGCGCGTATGACTCAGCGATTGGCCCGCTTCAAGGTCGTAAGAACTCTCAATCAATGAGAGCGCCAAACGCGCTCGATATCGGTAGATTGAAAACTCATAGGTACTAGGCCTACAGAATCTACGTTACACAAACGCGTATGTTACACGTTGTCACATGTACATTTATGCCATAACGTTTGTATAAGCTTTTCTAGCATTTCTAATAAACTTAGAACTCAATAAAATAGTATATATCTGAGTTTGTTATTCCAGCGTGAGTTGCAGCTGAAAATCAGCGTCAGGTGGTATTTGTGCAGTCATCTGACATTACATTGAGCTGAGACCCTTTTGGCATTACGATCTTTGTTTTATATTTTTATAGTTTTAATAGTAGATTAGTAGCCAAGGGCTGTAAGGCATCAATTGCAGCCCGTCGAGAGTTCAATTGATGCTTACACCCGAGCTAACTACTCTGCTTTACATCTCGATTGTGAGGTAAATAGAAAAAAAAGGCATTACAAGAATAAAACGAGCAAAAATAAAGAGCGCTAATTGGTCACGTACAAGCCCCGTTTGGGAGTAATTAGGACCTAAGTACTTACCGAATAAGAGAGATGTAAAGTGTATTTATTTAGCTGTAATAACAAATAATGCATTCATCTTTCGTTACGTTATTCATATGCATAATCAGATATAATGTTCCCACTTTCATTGGATACAGGCCTCCACTCGATGAAAGGCAGTGTGCTAGATGCACCACGCCGTGTCTAGGTACACATGTCTTAGAGTTTTGGTTCTAAGTCTTGCTGGTTTCCTTTTTTTTTAATAATTATAAACTAGCGCTTGACCGCAATCCCGCCTGATGGTAAGCAGTGATGCGATCGCTAATAGGAAAGCGCGCTAGTTTATTAAGAGCCTACTCACTCAGAAAAACTGAGCGAATAGGAAGGAAGACGGTAGTTGAGCGAGGTGATGCAATGTTAAACCCAACAACACAACCAACGATGCTGCGCCAAAAGGAGATTGATCTGAAGACCCTCTACGACCAAACTCCCAATACAACAACATTAGGCGCATCGTACCCGGCACACATCGCAACACAACTGCTCAGACCTCTCCTCCGTACGGCTTCACCAGACATCATGCCGGAACACGACAAATCGCTTGGCGGCAAGGCTTTGTCTGGTGGGTGGTAACTTCTGCCGGCGGCCGATGTTATGGCCTACCACCGAGAGAAACCGTTCATCGTTTTGAGAGCAGCGGTGATGAAATAATGTAGACGAAGCAAAGCGCCAGTTTGGGTTGGAGCCTAAGACTAACGAGTTAATCATAAAGTATTGAATATTTGTTTCCTGTTTAGTTTTCCAGTCACACCGCAACATATGTTGAATGAGATAAAGCTTGTTCATTTTCCAAGAAAATATCACAAACATTTAAGCGGGAACGTATCAGAATGACACCGGTGTAGGCAATGCATTAGGTACCGCGGTTGACTCCTCTCAAACTGGCATTCAGAAGTCTATTTCCAACATCATTTTCTGAGAAAACAGTATTAATAAAATACTTGTTATTATTAAGTTATATTTCATAAATCTGGTTACTTTAATGAGGTCAGACGTTATTGTATTGGACACAATGCTATCACATATTCGGAGCGGCTCGGCAAAAGGGTGCTGGGAACCGCAAATTGTGGCAAGACATGTCAACGCACCGGCGCGATTATTCATACTTTTAACATTGTAGGTACTTATACTCGCAAAAATTACGGGTATGCCGAGTGTTATTATTTTTATTACAGTGTTTTCTTTCTACTTTTTATGTAAAAAAGCCTATGTAACAGTATTTGTGTTGAGAAAAGCGGAAAAGCCTGAAACTCCGAAGGTGATCCAATGAATTCTGAAAGATGTCGCAATTTTTTTCTTTTATTTATTTATCTTATTCCTTGTTTTTCAAAGTAACATTGTTTCCATTCTAATTTATTTATGGCAAGTGATTTTAATGGTTCTTATACATATTTACTGTTTCAATTTCTTGCATGTCCTAAATAAAATATTATAGTTTTCTTTCCTTTCTTATACAAAAAATGAATATAATAATTCAGAACTTAATTCAGTCCATTGAATGGATTTCCAACATCAGTGAACCCAAACAGTTAATAAAAATCAAATCCATACAGACCCCTAATAGGAAAATTCAATTTAATCCATATGACCCGTAGTATAGTAAGTCGTTCAGGCATACGGTAGGCCTGATTGGGTTTCTTTATCCCTTTGAACTCAAAACCTCATGACCCGAAGCATGTTCGTAACTTAATTAAAGATGACTTACGATATAAGATTCTCTAAATTTAAAATGATGGGTAGTTCTTAGCTGTCAAACGAAGTGCATGTGAGATATGAGCAGTTGTAGGTCGCGGGTTCTAAAACCAATTATTTAATCAACACTGCACTTAAAACGATTAAGAAAAACATCGAGAGGAAACCGGCACGTCTAGAACCAAATATTTTAAGACATGTGACATCTACCAAACCGCACTGGGCCATCGTTTTGGATTATACCAGAGTTCCGTTTACAGAAATAACCCTTTGTACCCTCAGCACTAGGATCATTGTAGCCTGATTATGAAACAAAATACGCAATTTATTTTGGGATATAAATATCGTATCTTCATGGAAGATACTTAATCGATTATTTTAAACACTCCATTAGAGTGTTTAAAATAATCGATTAAGTACCAAGCATTGTGGATAATTGAACGAAAGCTAGGGAATCCTCCGTCACTCTTATTCAATGCGTGTATGATTGTACTAAGTAATTAGTCTTCTATTGTATTACAGAGATTGAAAGAAATCAATTATTTTAAGTTAAACGGTCAAGCAGGAGCGGTGAGTCCTTAAATCCAAGGTGGGTCAAGCATCGTCTCTCGGGGGAGCCGGTTCAACGACCCATAACGATTGAGAAGCATCATCCAATTTAGATTCTTGGAGGAATTTAATCTGTCCTTGACATGTGATTAGGTACTGACGGGCTTCTGCTTTAAGCCTTATCAATAACCGTTGGTGAGTGAAGCTACAATGGGATTAAGTTCTTGAAAATTTGTATAGTCGCGAAAATATGGCCAGCGCATTAAGTTTATTGAAAATGTCTCATATTTTTGTTTTGGCGCACAAGATAAGACTTATTTAAGTACCAAAGATTTGTCCAACCTATGTTTTGAAGAAATTAGTACTTATTGCAGTATTTTTTTGTGTGATTGAGTTTGGCAGAGATCTAGCCAGAAAAGAACAATATTCTTAATATTATGTGTAGCAAGTACTTATTCAAGTACCTAAATGCTAAGAATTCAAATAAAAATAGTATTTTTTCCATTGATATAGGTTCCTACTTAACACAGTTATCACCTACTTACTTGCGTAGAAATAGATTGCATTCTATTATCTATGACTGTGCTAATGGAATCAAAAATATCGTAAGTTAGGCAGTCTACTGATTATAATCGCAGCGGGAAATATCTGGATTATTTTCAAAACCTGCCCTTTGTATAAATATTTATATGGCTATCAATTACTATTACGATAGGTTAGTCGTTAAAACAGCTGATTGTATCTCCCTTATTGAGGTAGGTATAACAGCTGATGTGCCTTCCTATTGTTGTTTTTTTTTACGCTAAAACTTCACGATACTGCCGAAGAATTTGTTAATAAAATACGGCGGCGTTTCCAGGTAGATTTGGGGACATGGGAACTTTATCAGACAATATAGGTACCTACCTATGGCTAGGAAGGTTTCTAACTTTTAGTTTTTTTTTCATCTAACTACAACAAAAAATACAAATAAATCATCAGATTTGTTGTATTTTATTGCATTACATTATAAATAATAGACAGTTTTGGTAAATTCTCATTAAGTGGTCATTCACATCCATTAACAATATTTCATTGATGACCAAAGGTAATATAATATTTTATTTATAAGTTCTAAGTAAGTTTTCTTACATTTAAATGAAATTGACGTGAAGGTAGACCGCGCCTTCAGTTAGCAACTGTTAGGCAGGCTTTGATCTAGTAATAACCTTAGCTGTGGACTTAAAAGTATCGATCTCGTCTAGCGTCTAGACCAGACTGCAGAATACGACTGTTGACTATGGATGTTTGCATAGACAAACGACGCCTTTTTTTATCAAAGTGTATTTTCTTGCATTTTAGGTAGGTATATGGTAGTGTAACTGAAACATTGTGTATCGTAGGCCGTTTGAAACAGCTGATTTTGACGCGATTTCAGTGTTGGTCCAATAGTAAAATTCGTTTATACGTAAATAGGTACAATGACCCTGAGCTTTCCAAATACGTAAAATTGGACACTGCTAATATCGTTACTCGTACATATTAATTCGAAACCTACAAGAAATTCATGTAGTACAAAATTTCAAGTGGGTAAGTAAATACATGTGTATAACATCTAAAGTATATAGTGTATAGAACTGATACCTAGCATTATACTACACAAGTTTGTGCCAAGTGCACACCTGCGGATTGTCTTTCATAACATCATAGATCCTATTACGGCATCGCCAACAATGACAACATTAGCATCTTTAAGTTTAGTAATAAATATTATATTGTACTTAAGGTAATACCTATCTGAGCATTGAGGTGCCAATGCAATAACTTATTATTTTTCCTGTTATTTATATGACATAACTATGTTTCTACAATTCGTACTTTATTTTCTTTTGCAATATTATATGTCTCATAGAACTTGCAACTCTTGCAAATAGGTAGGTATCACATTTGGATGTGCAAGTGGCGGGTCCTTTGCGACATATGCCCTACATACAGCTGACAACGTCGGAAGGAATGGCGAATGTCGTACATACATAGGTAATTTACACAACACTTAGCCGCTATTAGATCCTAGTTGCCAGATGTCTGCTACAAAAAACTGAGTTCCAACTAGGCGGGAGCCTGGTGTTTATCCTACAGTCGGTATTATTACTTTAAATTTTATCAAATAGCAGTTAGCTTGGCAGGCGGCCGTTTATAAATAATAATGAATGGGTTTCAAAATCTAGTTGGTTATGAATAAGAATATTGCGACATTATTTCCCGTAGATAAAAAACTAGTTACACTTGTTCACGTTTACAAACCTGATATCCTAAAATCAGGATCTAGAGGCGTAGGAATAGGACCAGGAGTCAGTTCAGGTCGAAGTTTTCTCAGACCGGCCACCACCCGTGGTGCCGGCGATTGTTCTCCTACAAGCATCGCCTTATCGCAACATTGCACACTAAAACACTTTCCACCACACTAAAGTAACAATTCATCACTAAAATTCACTGCAAAAAATCCAGTATTTCAATATTTTTTCACAAATTATTTACGTATTTACAATTCATTCGCGTCCACTCAAAACAATAACTGTCAAATCGTTTTTTTAAAATTCGAAGTTCGTTACAAATTGCACGCAGCACATTTTGTTATTCGATGTGTAAGACTTCTCGTCTTGTCACCTTATTATCGACTGGCCGGCCGGCCGGCGTATCAATGAATGAATGAAATTGGTTTGTTTGCTTGCCACGCGCCCCACTACGCCACTATCTATATACTACGATGGGAGGCGGAGACCAGGGCGCGGCGAAAACATCTTCTGCCATCTAGTGGTGAGTAGTTAATTTAACGATTTACATTTAATAATTGAATTTTCAAGGAATTTGTGAGATTTAAATGGTGGATTTGCTCCGATTACAAATGAATAATATATCTTGTAATTAAGTTTAATATTTTCATTTAAAAAATCCGTATAGAAGATGTCAGAAGGAAATAAAAACGCTCCGATAATAAATGTATTCGTTTTATAAAACTTAAACAATTATCGAATACGATTTTATTACACCTAATTTAATTTAATTTAATGAGATATAATCATATAACTGTTTTAAATCATTTTTAGGTTAGATTTAACATAGCGCCATCTATTAAGCAATAGAGAATTAGCAAAAGGACTTACAACTAACTGCTGCCATCTATGAACAATTTAAGAGTTTATAAACATTTACCGCCACCTAGTAATACTTGAATACTAAAGTTGACTGTTTATTGTAATTATGCGAAGTGATGTAGTTGGGATTCAAATTGTAAGATGGCGTATTCTTAAAAGTTACGTGCAAAGTATTAATACTTTGCAGGTAACTTTTGTTTTGATGGTATTATGTTTTTCTAAATCTTTTCATAGAGGACTCTGGATGTATCATGAATGGAAATAAGTGAGTAAATATTACGTTTATGGAATTAGTTTTTCTTGATCTGTTGAAGAAGAAAAGAAATTAACTAGAACTTTTTCGATTTAGTTATCTTCATTTACTGATATTATCCATAAAGCGTATCGTATCCACAACTAAAATGTATTAGGTAACCTAATTAAAACTTGAATATTTCAGTTGATAGCTTCCCGGTTCGTTTAATCTTGCCCAAGGCAGCAAAAACTAATATTGCCCATATCTATTGCCAATTTTCATAATTTGTGCTAAATAACGGTCACTGAAATGAGAGGTCCAAATGAAGCGAAGTGAAAATGATTACAGCTCGATTACGTACGAGAATTTCTAACCTGGGCTTAAATTACCTATTACTTCTTGAATAATTAAGGTTGTTTTATTTTCGCAAAGAGTTAAGTTACGGCCATCTTTGTATTTCTGAAAAGGCAATTATATTTATTATAATGTCTTTCCGCACATTTCTTTCTTGGAATATTGTCATTGTTAGTTAGTAAGTGCATTGATTTTTTTTTTTTATTGTAAAAGGGATTTCGAAATTAGAAACATCATACATCGTTATAGGTAAATCGTTTATTATTGTATTGTTCATCAATTGTTATTGTACATGGAAGACTGTGCATACCACATAAGTACAATTTTAAAGGAAGACATCGAGATCAAATAAATGGCACATAAAATAACATTCAGTACACATAAACAATTTTAAAGCATACATAAGACTCTTAATGACTAACACTACTGACTAAACATATATATTAAAACAAATTAAAGCTTTTTAATGGAAGAAGAGACTATTAATATCACAATAGGCGAGTGATTGGGACACTTCACCAAGGACGCCATTTGCTGTCCTCATCCGCCGGTGGTCCCTCGCCTTGACGTTCTTTTTTTTCGTCATAAAAAGCCTCGAGTTGACGACGGGCCGCCTCCTGCTTTTTGTACTCCTGGTACTCAATCAATTTCCTTTTCTTTTTAGGCGGTAAGTTGCTGTAATCCATCGGCGATTCGCAGTGTTCCGGAAGACTGGGTGTCACCTCAACTTTGCTCTGGAGATTCGCGTCAAATTGATTAGCGCCGGAGCAAGTGACTGATTTTTTCGGCGAGTGCGCAGCCTCGCTCGCCTTTGTTGGTGATCTAACCTTCCTCAGATCTAGAGTGTCGTTGTTCGCTTGGTGTTGTTGGAGCGGTGGTGAGTATTGGTAGGTGTACTCGCCTCTGTACGGTTCGTCTCTCTGTAAATATTTTGGTTCGGGCGCTGGCTCCGCGCTCATATTTACGTCAACGTTGTCGTTACTGCGCTTATCCATTATGTGTTGCCGTATTTTTTGTAGGATTACATCTTTCGCCTCGGCCGGAACTCTTTTGAAATAAGGTCCGTTTCTTTGGGCGTTCATTTGTTCTGGTAGACTGTGATGGTTGATATTGTCGACCGTCGTGAGCAAGCCAGTGGGAGGTACTTTATGGGTGACCCTCGCTGCGGGTCTGTTGTATGCCCATTGTTTCGGGCCGTCGCCTGAGTATACTGAATCTTCCGCATCTGAAGAAGATCTGTCTTGATCGCTGTAGTAATGTTGTCTATCGGAGATGACGGAAGACGGCGAGGTCGGTGGAGAGAAGTTTGGTCGTTCCGGAACTTGAATCGTAAGAGGTTGAGCGGTGATCAGTCTCGATAGATGGCTGATTAGATTTTGGCTGACGTTCGCGTCTAAATCCGGAACAGACATGATAAATCTGCATGCCTCCGCCGCACATTGTCCGAAACCAGCTTGAAACTTCTTGGCTTCCAAAACCGGGTCTCTAGGGCTGTGTAACTTCGTAAGATGGTTAACGGTTAACTCAAGGATGTCTGCCTTCTCCAACTTGCTCAGGTTGTCGTCATCGATCTGTGACAAAAAGGAACAAGTGAGTAGAGTACAGCGGCGCAAGCGCAGGTGCAACCCGCCCGTTCTCACGGTACGAAACGTCACATTAATATAACTGTACATATATGTGAATAAGTAACTCCTGTTCCTTAATGGAACTTGTACTTTTATATTCCAGTTTGGTGTCTCTCAGTAATAAACAGAAGGACGACCGGTTCGTGATAAATATAAATGGTGTGTGAATGAATGATGGATCGCGTTTTGATGAACAGTAAAAGAAGCAGAGGTTCTTTTTTTATGGAAACTTAACATTGGTAATGAAATGCGCTAAAAATAGTGCGATATCTGTTATGTGCGTGGTGTTATCTCTGATAACACTCCCTTATTAACATAGAACACTTGAACTAAATATAGAAATACCCAAAATAATCAGATAACTAGTCATTGTTGGAATATATCTATTACTCATTTGTTTCTATTTCTAAAGCAAATCCTATAGATATATATATCAAAACCATGCTCATTCAAGCACACATTCATTTTAACACAAGATTTGCTAATTTACTTTTGAATTAATACTTTGGATATAAAACATAAACATACCTCCAAAGCCCCGACCATAAGATCTTTAAGTTCATCCAAACAGCGGTTGATGCGCGCGCGCCGTTTTCGTTCCAAAAGTGGTTTTGTGATCTTCTTGTACTTTGCCGTCTTCGACAGCGGGGCCGGGTCCGAAGACATTTTCGTATCTGATAAATAATGCATTAAATTAATCACTTCGAATTTATTAAGCACTAATATTTGGGGTTAATTAATTTTAATTGGCCACACAGTACCTACGGTGATAAATGAAATTAATATTCAATTAGCTATGCTTTATTTCACAAAGTCAATTTATAACATGTAGACATTCAGGGATTCGATTAAGAAGTACATAGTTCTAAAAAGATACACAAACACATACTAAAATCAAATGATTTAATTAGCACGAGGCAGAGACACAAATCATAATTCAACTAATCGTTAGCTCCATTATAACATTACACAACAAACTATAACAGTTTAACATAAAAATATAAACTTCATTACTTACAAGAAAAAGATATCTCCGAGCCAACACTTAACACACACTAACTTAATCGTCGGTTCACGATCGGGAGCTTGCAAGCACAGGACGCGCGTCTCCACCCGCGCCTCGGCTTCTACTGCCTGAAAAAAGCCTTCTTCCCGCCCCCGCGCGCCGCGGCCCTTCCCCGCCCTCCGCCCTGTCCCATTCATACTGCGCAGGAGCACGTGTGGCCCAACGATCGAGTTTCAAGCATGCGTAACATACTTTCCCAGGGAATTCTTGGAGAACACTTTGGTTTTTTGTATGAGACATTTTAATAACTGGCAGCCGAGTTAAACAGCGTTGTAGGTTCATAAGGTATTTCATGTGGGCTCTGTAAATCAAAGGGCACGTGGCATCCATTTTTTTTTCTCGGTAACGTTACTGTGTTGGACAAGATTTTGTGTGCTCAGGTAAACAGTACTGGAATGTTAATCTTGATGCATATGCACGGCAGGCTACGGCAGGACATGAATTTGAATGTACAATTTAATTTATAATCATAAATCACTACAGATGTTGTTTAACAAATTATAGCTGTATTAGGTCTGTTTATTGAATTTGTAATTGTTTAGAAGTAAGCCTTTATTTTTTTAGTTATAAAAATAATTATTGTTTTAGTTCTCTCTCACATTTTGTTCTTAATGTATATGTGATGTCCAGTGAAAGAAAGTATGTAAGGTAGTATTGTTTTTTAAAATTTATTTAATTATCTTCAACGCAATTATTGTCTCTATGTTTTCAGTTATGGCAACTATCGTTTCAAATTTAATTCTAAAGAGAAAAGTAAGTGAGTTTCCGAGGTTATAGGATTTATAGAATTAATTTTGAAAATTCTTTTATTAATAGAAAAGCAATTTATTTGTGAATATCATAGGCTATACCGCAACCCGAAAAATATAAATATTTTTCGTCTTATTTGGACGTATACATGTTTAACGCCCAACGAGGTTGGCACGGGTCAGCTAGTCACCTATAAATAAACGAATTTAAAGAAGAAAGTGAGTATACGGTGCGGTACAATATAATAATATATGGGGTGAATAAATATGTAATGCTAATGACAGAATCTTCACGTCCGAAATACCGCAGTGTCTCAAGACAAAAGTGTGTGTTTCCAGTGATGACTTATGGAATTGAGCCGTGGTCGCTAACAATGGGCCTTATGAGAAGGCTCAAAGTCACTCAAAGGGCAATGGAGAGGGCTATCCTTGGCGTCGCACTGCGCGATCGAATTAGGAATGAAGAGATCCGCAGATGAACGAGAGTAGCCGACTTAGCCCGAAGAATTGCAACACTAAAGTGCCAGTGCAGGACCGGTCGTCGTGGAGAACCTTGGGAGGCCTATGTCCAGCAGTGGACGTCTTTCGGCTGAAATGATGATGATGATGACAGTTGCTACATACTCGTATACAAGCTGGAGAAGATGAGACGACTGTAAATTAAACTGCGCATATCTAATCTGTTTACAAACAAATGTTCAATAAAAGATATTCAATAATTAGCCAATAGAGCTCTTCAAAGATTTATAAAAGCCATAGTCGGCCCATCACTACTATTTAGTTGATTGAAAAAAATATATTTCGGCGCTTGGAATTACAGTTGATTTCATTAATAACGACCTCGGTTGTAACGACGTTTTAGTTATAGCGACGTCAAACTTAAGTCCCTGGAATTTAAATTCTTTCGGTAATAGCGGCTTCGGATAAAACGTCAATTTCGTGTATAGCGACTTGTTTTTATGAACCATTCATAACAGATTCCTAGAAATCCCATACGGATATTGCGACTGAGTCGGCGAAGGCACATAAACTCATTCATAGATCAATTCAACTTTCTTATCTTTTGTTTACATTCACAAATGGTCAAACAAATGCTTTGTTTGTATGTAGGACTGCTTAGCACGTGTACGAAGTTAAACTTTTGAATGAATCACATTCCAGTGAGTGAACAGCATTTCTTAAACTTATAAAAATGGCTCCTAAACGTACATTTACTGTGAAATAAAAAAGTGGACATAATTTCGAGGTTGCAAAAAGAAGAAAACATTTAATACGTTTTTTCACCAACACCTGTATATAACATAATACAATAAATGAAAGATAAATATGACTTTTTATTATTTCGGATATAGAGACCTCCGGATATAGCGACGGAATTAAAGAGGCCCTGCGCCATCGTTATAACCAAAATTCACTGAATTTGATAGCACCAAGATACTTTTTATTATTGTTAGCATTCATATGACAATATATGAATGCTGCCAATAGCAATATAGTATAATAGCTAGTATTTGTTGTCTCCAAATTGTTTATGTGGTTCCAAAGTTGCTTGTACCACCCAACACCACTTTAACGGTACCTACCTACCTACCTATTTACAGTTATTAACAACTCTATTGTCTACGGAAATTATCGTGTAAACATCACAATAAATTTTATAACATCGTAATGTGATTTTAAACCATACAGTAATTAGTGCTTCATTGCTAACAGCCTTTATCTTTAATTTCAGATGTTCAATCATCCCGACATTCGAATTTTGTCGGCGTTTACTTTAAAAGAAAATGACGTAGACAAAAGGCGGTGTTCAAAAAGGTTGTGTGTAATAAATGGCACGGCCCAATCCTGGTGCAAGTTAAATGGAAGTTTGCCGCACGGATTCGTGCGGTATTCCTTTTTTCGGCCTTCGTCGCCGGCCAGGTAGAGGCGCGAGCCAAAGCATTCCGTGATTGGTATTATCTTTTGTCATTCTTAACGTCGTTAAGATTGCCGTTTAAAAACTATATAATTATAGGTTATTCGGTGTTTTAAAGTCCCTTTGAATTTTTATGTTTGCGTTGAAAAAGTAGGGTCGGTTTGGTCCGTTTTTTTTTGTTTTGTTTTTGCTTTTTTAGGACCATTTTATGGTGGTAAAGCGGCTCAATGGACGATAACTGCGATCAATTAGTAAAATGAATAAAATGTGTTTTTTTTTTTGAGCCAAAAATCAGCGGCCATCTGTTTGTTTTTGACTTAAATGTTAGATAAATAAGGTTTTGTTTGCAGATTCATTTCATTAAAATGCACAACAATGAAATTAATTGTGTGCGTATTACATAGGTTACTAAAAGATCAACAGAATATAGTTTAACTAGCTGACCCGGCAAACGTTGTTTTGCCATATAAATAATAGATTAAATTACTAAAATGGCTATTAAAAAATAAGGGTTGATCGTAGAAGGGTGAAAAATGGGGATTGTATGTATTTTTGTATGTTGTATCATAAAAAAAATAGAAATTAAAAATTTTGTCTAAAAAAATTTAGGGGTGGACTGCCCCTAACATTTAGGGGGATGAAAAATAGATGTTGGCCGATTCTCATAGATACCGGATAAGCACAAAAAAGTTCATCAAAATCGGTCTAGCCGTTTCGGAGGAGTTTAAGTTCGAACACCGTGACACGAGAATTTTATATATTAGATTATGTAAATAGATTGGCCATTTAATCTTCTCTGGTTAAAAGATTAAATAAGATACATTTCAATGGCTACCCTGGGTACTACTTGGAAGTGTTTAAATAAAATATTTACTTATAAATAAAACGTCATACAAATACCTATGTAAGAATAATTTAATCTCATGATTCGATTATATTCTTAATAAATTATAAGTGAAAGAACCGAGCAAACCTTTGCGACAGTTTCTAGAAGTAAAGAATCATTTTTTTAAAGGTTGCCCCACTGTAGGTATTTCTCCTGTATCATGGATGCTTTTACAAACATATAAACTTACATACCTACACAAATATCCCGAAGTTATATGTACTTTCTAAGTATATCTTGGACACCACGACTGAAGATGAAGGAAAACATCTTGAGGAAACCTGGACTATAAGTCTGAAATCGCCAACCCGCATTGAGCAAGCGTGGTGATTACGCTCAATCCTTCTCTGTATGAGAGGAGACCAGTACCCAGCAGTGGGACGATAAAAATGTTGATGATGATGATGATGACGAATAATAATTATATAACCTACTAGCCTTTTCCAAACTACATATGTTGAGACCGCCGTTCAATCTAACCATATTCAGCTGTTTACCAGTATTTTATATTAAGTGACTATCTGAGCTTATATGAGTAACTAAATAAAAATTAAAAAATATATACCCTACAAGTCAATATTTTTTAGGTGTTTATTTCACTAGATGGCGCTGCATGCTTTCTATACGATTAGCAGAAATACATAGATTCTTCCAGTTATTGGAGTCGAGACATCGTGAATTCGGGGTATTTGAGTTCGAGAATTAAAGGTAACATCTTAAATGACAGCATAACACCTCGGCCACCCCAAAGGGTTACTTAGACGTACTCCTCTAACCTAAGAACTTACTTAAGAGTAACTTAAAGTTACCTTATGGGGCAAGCCTATTATGTTGATAATGTCATAATCTGCTTAGTGCTTATAATGTTAAGTCTCTGCCTATAGCGTTGTGTGTGAATGTAAGTGGGAGTGGGCTATAATCCGCCATGAGGGCCGTAATCCACCACGTGGGCTGAGTGAGATTTGGTGGATGTCACGTTGCCATGAACTGGTCACTGATGCAAAATCGAGTTGCTACAGACTACAGAGCAATTTAAAAAATAGACCTTGTGAAGAAAATGCGTTTGATTGAATGCTAACAATTAACAGCTCCATCGGTACATAGCGCTATCGCTGTTTATGAAACCGATCTAATAACTTTTCCCATAACAATGATATCATATATAGCCGAAAAATTATACTTTCCCAGCGCTTTACGAAGGCGTTTAAATTTGTAAACATACAACACATATTACAGATATGACGTCACTCTTATCGATACTTCCAGAGAGTTATTTTAGTCAAGCTAAGCCGTTGGTCCCGAGTGCCATTCGTATTAATTGTTCACGTTACCGGTATAATCCCTTTATGGATGAGATATATTTTGATGGTGGCCTAGTGGTTAATACATCAGCCTCTCAAGTATGAGTGTGAGGGTTCGATTCCAGGTCAGGCAAGTACCAATGTAACTTTTCTAAGTTATATGTACTTAAGTATATCTTGGACACCAATGACTGATTAGACCTGTGCCCAGCAGTGGGACGATAGTAAGGTTAATGATGATAAAGATATATTTCAAAATGTTGTAAATCGTAGATCTGTGACAGTCTTTATGTGTACTCAAACACCCAAAGCTCAACCTTTAACTGGATTGTGGAGGTCAGGTAAGTAGACGTCGCATGTTAACCAGTATGTAACGTTAAATGACTGTCTAAAACTGCTTCCAAAGGCTAAAAGATCTTCAGCCACGTCCTGGAAGATAACCCTAATATAGTTGGCAAAAGGCTAGGCAATGTGACTTCCTTAGTGTGTGGCTATTTTGTCCAAGGCAAGGATGGTACACCTCTGGTCGGGAGACATATCGAACTCTTGGCCACCGTAGGCGGGGACCTGCGTGCGGTAAGCAGTGGACAGATCACCGCCCGATAAGGACCAGGCCCGAGTCGCTGGCGCGTTCTGTTTCACGCGTGCCTCAAAGAGATGTCAGTACATCGTGACGGGGTCTACGAAGACCGATGCCTCTAGGGTCAGGGTTTGTTTGTTGGTTGAAAAAGAAGCCGTGGCCCTGGCCTACAGGCAAGTGAAGGAATACGGGTGCGTTTTAGTGAGAGATCATTTAATGATTTCCCATCCCAAACAAAAAAAAAGGGATGGTACACCTATGGCTTTTCACAAGCATACTCGTTTTGGGAAAAATTAACGTTATGTGAATCATGCGTTTGGTCACTTCTCTTCTAGATATATCACGAATTTGGTTACAAGCAGGTACATATCTTTTTGGTGTTATCAGTATGAGATTTCCTACTATCGCCCTTTTATTACCGGACCACTAGACTTACTGCAGGCATTCACAGTTGCTTGACATCCGGACCAGCGCTTCCCTTCCATATTTATTATTTACAGCCGAAATTATCGAAGGTATCATTTGAGCCGTTTTTTTTTTTCGGGAGGCAAATCATCATGCGATTCCTTCCGCTCTGGGCGGAGCGAAAGGGCGTGTCAGACTGGAAAAAAACCCAACCGTCTTCCTTATTTGCCTGTACGACAGGGACCACGTATATCTTTCAAACAACCCGCAGCTCTGGCAGGCGTCGGTTTTCGTGGCCTACCTTCCTAATTTCTTACCCAGAGATTTCTGTGTTAATAGGCATCTTCTGGGCTCGCTCGTTTTCCCATAGACCTCATCCATGAGTTGCCAGCAGGAGTGATCAAGGTCCTTTCAACAATAAAAAGGAGAAGAATCATAAAATTTTATTATACCTTATTTTCTGCGATATCTGTAACTGACCAGACATCGTGGACGAAATTATTTTATTCTTACCCTGAATTGACACACAAATGTACATATGTCGCTCACAGCAACCCGTTCTTCTAGAATTATGTGACTTAGAAATGATGACGCATAGTAAGAAAGAACCCCCGAAAGTTTCAAGAAGAAAGTTGTTCCGTGTGGTACGCTTAGAATAGTATCATCCCATATTCCTCTCGTGGGTGTCGTAAGAAGCAGCTGCTGCCCCCTTCCCTGGTGAGAACACCATGGAAAGGGGCAGCAGCGCTTCTCCTATGGAATATCAAATTACTGCGATCCCCAACCCGCTTGCCAAGCATGGGGATTAGGGCAAACCCCCTCAATGTAATGAAATCCTTGGGGGAGGCCTTTGCCCAGCAGTGGACCTCTATAGACTGAAGAAAACGAGGTAAAAAGAAGGTTTTTTTTATTATGACTCGTACTGAAAGATCGCAAATTGAATGAAACATAGTCATATAAGTATAATAAGTAAAAAAAAACCCCGTCCGACCTATAAGGATAATAAAGGTTAGGTATACAGATCAGCAAATAAAATATGAAATTTTACATAATCATCATAGTAACAATACTAATGAATTTTGAAATAATCTTTTTTTTCCCGGGAATTTATTCCAACTTCCCCAAAATTTGGTATTTTTTAAAAAAGTGGCATCACCATTTTAGACAGTATTATTATGAGTGATGCGACCACGTGCCGCGTGCCCTGCCCCCCTTCGCCCGCGCATGTATGCCTACCGTGTTACCTACCGCACATGTATTGAGTTACCTCGCTTTTTCGAAATAATATTTATTTTTTAAGTTTTTTTTTTTAAAGCTTAGCCCGGCTTTCCGGCTTCTGTTATCGATACCTCACAATACCTTCACGGATCGGACAGGGTTTTCTTTACATATTTTATAAAAAAACAAAACCAATTGTTTATAAAATAATTAAAAATAAAAACCAGAAACTCCTGTACGATGTCAAAATACTCTTATCTCGGTAGAATGCTGCGACATTTAAAAACTAAATGTCACAGCGGTGTTATTCTGATAGGGCCATCTGAGGGATGTGCTGAAGACTAAACAAATGACACATACTTGTGCTTACTCAGTACGTAAGTTCTTGTGTGGTATTTTATTGAGGTATGCCCTGTACAGTAACTCAATCAGTAACATACCACGGCATTGTTCGTCTTGTGTGTCGGAAGCGTAACTGCTGACCAAGTCAAGTGAGATCATGGACATTTGAACAGGATTTTTTCAGTGACAGCCTATAGTCTGAGTTTCGTTATGTGCTCTGTTGACGATGAAAAAATGTTAGTGTGTAACTATCATGCATCATAGTTATTGCTGTCCGAATCTTTAAAATTAATTCGTTGAATATACATAAAACGAACAGACTCGAACTTAGCATTTTTTTTATTCTTCATTACAATTTTATATGTCATTTTCACAATAAAAAAGAAAACATATAATAGTAGTTTGTGAAACTGTTACATAATACCTAATTATGTACAGTTTCATACACTTCATCTAGTCTCATACATTGTATTGAATATATAAAAGATAGAGATTGATCACTTGACATTTTAAGAAACAATAATAATCTATTATTGTGTCCAGCGAAACAGAACAACGACTTGCAATGCAAAGAAACTTATTTGCCGCCAAAATTCTGCACCCTGCATAACCGCGCACGCGCCAAAGCGCGCGCAGCCACAGATAAAAAATGAAATAGTGCTGTCTATGGTTTGTAATCTGTACGGTATTAAAAAAAGAAATTATTATAATATTAGTTAGAGAAATAATGTTATAATTTAATTTATTAAAAAAAGTATTGCTTAGTCGGTAATAATAGTACAGACGACATCACATCAAGCTACTACAATTTGTTAGATTTCTTTATTATACATAATTTCAACTTGGCTGTCGTCCGTGCCTTACTTACTCTTCGGCCAAACAGACCAGATTCAATATTACATATGTCTATCTCTTGCACCTTTAATCTTGATTAGATCTCATATTATTAGCACGTAATCTATTACAAAATCACGTATGTAGATTTTCTGATATAAGTAGCTTAACATCGCCCGAAGCCTTTGGCGATGACAAAAATGTAGGCAAGACGATTACCCATGTCTGAATACTGCCAGTCTCTTGGGTACATTACCAGTCAACAGAGTTGCGGATAATTTTTTCGACGCTATATTTTAGTTTGTAAATAGTTATGTGTATTTAAGTTAGGATAATATATTTTTTTTATTTTAGTGTTAGCTTATAAATTGTAATTGATGTGTCTGTTAAATACCGAACACCGCGAAGGTACCCAGTACTTTAAATTTGAACTTTATGGGTATACAAGTAAGGTTGACGTAATCAAAATAAACAACCACTGTATATTGTCCTATAGATGCGCTTAAAATTCCAACCAACTCGTTGTCATACAACGCTTGCGACTTCTATTTCGACGTCAACGCCATCTAGTTGCATTTTGTGTAAACTTTTAAACTTGATGAACGGCTTTGATCAAGCATGATTATTATCAGTGTCTTTGTGAATAAATAATGATATAGCATCACAATGAACGAATGAACATGTGAACCGAATGTGACGATTACTTTATTTACATAACACATGTCTACGATTTTTTTTTTCTTAATCTAGCGTTTTGTAATTTAGTTCGGGTAAAATTTCTTGACCCACCCCGTCGCATCGGATCGCCCATTGTTGATAGAAATTCTTTATCGAATTTTAACAAATAAACAGAGTTACTTTCTCATTTGTTGTATTAGTTAAAGTTTTGTTTGCTGTAGCAATACATAGGACATCTATTGTCACAGTCACAGCAGACAAAACTTATCCCTTCAGCGTTCAGAATAAAAACAGGAATCATTTGTTTCCAAAACATCATGATTCATGACTGTTAAAGAAAACACTAATATGGTGGTAAAAAGGCTCATACAAACTCTATAGCTACCTATCACACGGCACGTACTGTGGTCTCGATAACGCAGTCTATTAAAAATTTTAACGGCTTCTAACCACGGAGTTCTGTGGTGGGCAGGAAACATCCATTAATTGTGACATTTAGCTTCATAATGTCCATTAAAGAAACATGTTTTATGCAATCGTATGTCATTGAGTTCGCTACAATTTAACGTTTTTGTAACTTCATTAAGGTACACACGTATTAGTGCCGTGTCCGGTACACGACAAGATAGGCACTGGACCAAAGAGTATAATAATACTGCACTGGACTGTCTCCGGTAAGAACTCCGTGGTCTAGGTTACAGTCGTCCCCATAGACATATTATATACTAGTGGACATGCCGTACGCGTATAATCTGCAGTAATTTTTCGGTTTGAAAAGGGTGAGAGAGATGGCCTATGCTTTCGGTCTAGCTCTATCTCTTTCTTCATAGATGATTGATGATTTTGAGAGAGATAAAGATAGACGAAACTTCGTTTCCTCTCTTTCTTTCGGAGTGCCAGAATTCTCATCTCTAAGGCATGTCCATTAATATATGTCGATGGTTGTCCCTACTACCGAAATGAAAGTGACAGTCGAAAGTAAAATATGACATTTGTTGACGTATCAACTAACTATTTTCGGATAGCGCCGAATACTCCTTAACGGACTCGGTGATTAGATCTCCAGAGACAGACATGTGTGGACGACTTTATATAAGGTTTAAAGATATTTCTTCCTCATAAAAAGTAACAGTTCACACAAAATGAGATACAAAGTGTGTGCATCTAAATAATAAATAGTAATTTTATGTTTGCCTCTGAGGCGTTGGAGACGTTAAAGGTGTTATACATGTTTTCTAAGATTTGCCTTAAATATGTTTATAAATGCTATTACGCATCTTTAAATTCTCCGGTAAAATTATTGAGTTCCCTCATACAACACGTTTTTTTTTTTTGCATTTCTTAAAATTAAGTAGATACTAATTAGTTGGACTATTAGTAGGTACTTCATTCGTTTATTCACGTGCGTGCGTGCACGTACTACTTAGACATTATTTTTCATGTACCTAAGTACTTAGTTTTTTAGAGTTTTTTTGATTATGTGGAATTTTAAATGATTATTGTAGGTGTAATAATTATGTGTAAAGTTGGGAGGGATTTAGTAACTTCGTTTTTAGGGAATTATATGTAAATTAGATGCATTTTTTTCATAATTCGTTTTGTTACTTTACGGAACGCTTCTAATACTGATATCTATACTTGCTAATATATAAAGCTAAAGAGTTTGTGTGTTTGTTTGTTTGAACGCGCTAATCTCAGGAACTACTGGTCCGATTTGAAAAATTCTTTTTGCGTTGGATGGCCCATTAATCCATTAAGGTTTTAGGCTATATAACATCATGCTGTGACCAATAGGGGCCGGGGCATATAAAAAAAACGCGGGTGAAACCGTGTGGCGCAGATTATATTTCGACGTGATCGATATGCAGCTTCCAAGTAAGTCATCTACCCACAGTCCGATGTTTTCCGCTTGATCCAAGATCAGTATTTATAAAAAAGAAAATAAATAATTTTTGAATTGTCAAGGGATCGGTCAGTGGGAAAGTTAAGCTCACTTTACAAAAACTCAAAAAAATAAGAAATAGTTGAGTGAACAGGCGTCACATCCTCGCAAATCGGCTGTCGCTCAGCAGTCAGCATTATGCTAGGCAGTTGCCTATTCTTAAGCATAGTAGAACCTATGGAGAAGAACGGGCAAAAAACTACATTGATCTCATCATTCATCTCTATATCTATTCTCCTATCGCAGGTATGCTGAAAAAGATACATAAATAATAAAAAATAAATAAAGCCTGGAGCACAGGCAAAGAGTGGCCACTGGCTGGCGGTGTTTTAAAGGATACATTTTGGAGAGTGTGCACAGGAATTGTATGACTTAATTCCCCCATATCCATTCCATCATCGGATGACCCGTCGTCATACGGCGAGTTTCTACGCTTACGTTGTTGACGGCACAACGTACTACATCGAGGGACTGGAACAATTTGCCAGCGGCGGTGTTCCCATCGGACTGCAATTTAAGTGTCTTTAAGGCTAGAATAAATGGGCTCTTAATACACTAGCGCGCTTTACCATCAACGATTGCATCACTGCTTACCATCAGGCGGGATTGTGGTCAAGCGCTAGTAGCAGTAAAGAAAACCCTGTCCGATCTGTAAAGGTATTGTTAGGTATTGATAACTGATTCTACAAATCAGCCTACAAAGCCGGGCTAAACTTAAAAAAAATCATCCTAAAAAAATAAATATTATTTTGCAAGAAGAGTTAAGTATTGAGTAAAGACAGAAACTAAATAAATGTGCGATAGGCAATACATGCGCGGGAGGGGGGCAGGGCTCGCGGCACGGGTCAAAAATGGTGTTGCCACTTTTTAAAAAAATTACCAATTTTTGCGGAATTTGGAATTAATTCGCGGAAAAATAAGATCATTTCCAAATTCATTACTAGGTATTGTTACTATGATGATTATGTGAAATTTCATATTTTATTTGGTCATGTGTTTACCTAACCTTTATTATCCTTATGGATCCGACGGGGTTTTCTTTACATATTGTATATATATATATAAATTTGAATTATTTTGAGGGATGCTGCTTTTGGTAATCTATTGCTTCATACGTTTTAAAAATGTGTCTGCACAGTAACGTAAATATTGCAATGATTGCTGTTCAACTATCATTATGAAAACCATTGCTACTGTTAGTATATGTAACACAATAGGGTATTTGACTAAAAAAAAAACTAATTAGTCCGTCAGTCAGATTTCCAATAAATACTAGACACGTATTTTTTCTTTTTTCATACAAACAAAAAATAAAGACGACACAATGCGTTGAAAGCTCGTGTGACGTCACTGGACGCTACACTTTTTAGCGAGCAGTGACGTCACCAGTCTCCACTCCTGATATTTGATGCCTTTTATATTTGTCAATCTTTATATTTTTTTTCATATAATTATAACCTAGAGCTTGACTGCAATCCCGCCTGATGGTAAGCAATGATGCAATCGTTGATGGTAAAGCGCACTAGTTCATTAAGCCTATTCACTTAAAAAAATTAGGAATAGGAAGGATGACGGCAGTTGAGCGAGGTGATGCAATCTTAAACCCAAGACCAATACGACCGACGATTGATATAATTATTGATGTGATAAAACATACGTATCCAATATTTTTCTATAATCTGAATGGCGGACTAATTAGTTTTTTTTAGTCAAATACCCTCTTACTCCACTAAAGTAACTAAATTCTAACAAAAAATACAATACAGACGTAGGTATATTCAATGCTGGCTGTCCTTGGGCCAACAAGTAGACAGTATCAACTATTATATTATTTTAGAATTGATTATAGAATTAGGCACCGTTGTGGCCTTTGACCCATCAATGCCAGTTTTATGTTCCGTCAAGAGATTAGTAGGTAAACACGTGGTGTATCATAAAAATATATTTATGTCTGATATAAAATGTGTGAGAACTATTTGGATTGAGAATTCTCGACGTGTAAAGTTATCAGGACCACTTACTGCCAAGTATTAGTAGTACAGTTTATATCTCATGGGGATAAGGTGTGAGATTATGTAAGTACTTGTATATTTATATAGTCTACAATATTGAACTTTTTTGTAAATGTGCCTAGGTTGTGTGGAGGTATGAGGTAGAGCGTGTAAAGTTCACTCATTCTCCAGAGAAAAGGGAGTCTCCTCTGACCTGGATTGGTATTGTCTGGCTGCCTACTACGACCTACAACTAGGGTTTCTAACTTTTTTTTTAGCAGAAATAAAGTATACCTGATTTTAAAGGAGGTAAATAAAGAGTACGGACTTACAAAAAAGAGTATCATTTATTTTTTACTTTTGAAAAGGTTTTTTTTTGTACTTTTTGCGGCACATAACAATTTTCCATTGTTTTTAAAGGAACTGTATGAGTCCAAATATTTCAACTCTAAATTTATATGTATCAAGAGCTCATTTTTGATTAAATTCAATGAAGCGCTGTTTCTCTCTTCTCGCCACTTCACATTCATGACCGAAAAGACTCTTTCAATAAATGCTGAAGTGGCGGGAACAGAGAGTATATAGCTAATATTTTTTTTAAACAATTAAATTCTTCAGGACATTTTTTAAAAAGAAATTGCAAATAATTGCGATCAGGAACGTTCGAATATGGAATGGGCAAACGGCGATACCAACATATAACAGTTCGTTTATTATTACAGACGTGCACTAGTTTTAGTAAACATTTTGTAAAAAAAGAGTATTTTAGCGTACTTTATTAGTGTTATAGATTATAGAGTACGCCTACATGATATAGAGGACAATACTCTATTTTAGAGTACGGTTGGCAACCCTACCTACAACCTGTAAGTCACGGCCGATATCACTAGGCCACCGCTAATCTTGAGCAAAGTTCTGTAATACAGTCCTAAAAGCTTGAATTTTTGACAGTTCAACAACGTTCATTGCGTTATTTACGTTGTTGGGCAGATGATTTTTCAAAATTATGAAGCAATGGATTAGCAATATTCTTCATTTTCTTTCATATCATGATATTATCATCATCATCAAGAACAGGTCTAATGATGGAATATTAGAATGCTTATCTGACCATGGCTGTTTGGTTGTTTTCGTAGATATACCTAGACGTAATTCACTGTAGAATAGCCAGAAGGATTCGCCGTTTAGTCAAAGCCTTATCATCTTCTCTGAAACAGAAATTAAGGAAGGTAAAAGTTAATATACTTACGAATTTATTTTTTCTTTTTGTATGTGTCGATGATTCAACGAATTTTAAACGTTGATATTATTTATACATGCAAAGACATTGCTCACTTCTTCGGCGTTGTTTATGGTTTAGTTTGAGTGATTGAATAGTATCGTAGGGCCGTCAGTAGATAGCCCTTTCCTTAATCACGTGAAACAGTTTAATCCAGAAAGGATTCGAAGGAGAATAGAGTTAAAAGTGTAGACCACAACGGTGTAGGATAACATTGTGAGGAAACCGGCATTTCCTAGAACTATACATTCTAAGAAAGTTGATATCAACCAAACCCTAATAATAATACGGCGAATATTTGCACAGGCATAACCAATAGCTAGGATTATCCACCAACAACTTGCTTTGAAATATAAACTTGTGGATTCTGAGGTACCGTATTATAAGTATGTGCCCGACCCAGTTCTTGAAAATGGCCATGTCACGTTATACTGGGATCGGTCTATCATTACTGACAGGACTATTGTTGCCAATAAGCCTAATATAGTGGTGGTAGATCGATTAGCGCGTCTCGCAATGATTATCGATGTTACCATTCCACATGACGGGAATCTCGTGAAAGCTGAGAACGAGAAACAAATTAAATATCTCGACTTGGCGCACGAGATTATTGACATGTGGAATGTCAACTCGGCAGTCATTGTACCGATTGTCGTATCGGCCAATGGTTTGATAGCCAAGAGCCTCGACCAACATCTATTGAGGCTCTCGTTAGGCAGTTGGATCAAAGGCCAGATTCAAAAGGCAGTACTCCTCGATACGGCCCGTATCGTGAGGAGGTTTCTGTCTCTGGAGCTCTAACCACCGGTAGCTTGGACCTCGCTCCCGCCATCGGTGGAACACTATTTTTTATATTTTTAAATGTTTTTTTTATGTTTTTTATAAATATTTAAAAATGTAAATGAATATGTATGTATATAAAAATAAACGAAATAATAATAATAAATCTTTTATTTGCATTAAACATGGTATACAAAGGTCTTAAATAAAAATACAGTAGGTACAGGCATGTTTAGCTAAGATGAACATAGCACGCAAAAATGATCCATTAATTCTTTTAAACTATAAAAATTACATTAATTTAATCATTTATATAATGCAGTCTTCAATAATCTTATATTATACATATTATATAATCCTATTACAACCTTACCTAATTAATAGGCTAACATATTATATAACCTTATTGGGCCCACGGATTACGGTCTACGGTCTACCCTCTCAACGAGAGGGGGCCGGGCTGTGTCCCAGCAGCGGGCACATTTTTTCTTAGAATATTATGCTTACAGCACAGCATTAAACAAAAGCTACAAAGATTAATCGTGGGCATAATTTCGGATACCTAAAATCTCGTATCTAAGTCCTGATACCTAATTGCTTCGTTATCATTTTGGACAGCCGAAACTCGTGCGTGGGTGTCTTTGTTTATCGTTGGCACGCGTGGGAAATGAGCGGCGATCTGTTCCCACATGAGGACAAATACCTACCGCGTGAGCTGTAGTGACGCGAGCGAGGTGACAGACGAGAAGTGGTATCGACTTTTTTTGTGGTGTCGGTTTTGGAATATGTAGTTAATAAGATTGGGCTTTGATTGATTAGTTGTTGAAATGTTTAGCTGTATAGTTTGTAGACACATACGTATTAACAATTCAATATGTAAAATTAAATAAAAATAATTTCATTTTATATTTTGAATTGTTTTTTTTTTTTTTTGCTTTTTTTTATAAATTATAAACTAGTGCTTGTGCGCAATCCCGCCTGATTAAAGCAGTGGTGCAATCATTGATGGTTAAACGCGCTAATTTATTAAGAGCCCATTCACTCTAGCCTTGAAGAAACTTGAATTATAGTCCAACGGCAACACTGCCGCTGGAAAATTGTTCCAGTCCATCGATGTACTCGGAATAAAAGAGGAGGCGAAACGCTTCGTTCGAATTGTAGTGGTGGTGTCAACGTAAGGGTGGAAACTCGCCGTACGACGGGTAGTATGAGATTCTTGTCTGTTTTCCCCATTTTAGTTACTCACACAATAGTTAAGGTATGATTAATTAATTGTAAGTATTAGTCGATAGTTCCATTTTTACTTGGTAGGTACCTATTCGAATTCCAACATTCGATAACCTTTAACACGCGCGTCACTAAGTCCAAGTTAGTGAGTGCGTCATCGAGCTGATGGCCCGAAGATGTGTGAAGAGCCCGTAATTGTTTTATTATGGTAAAAAACGTTGAGTCATTCCCGAGAAAAGTAATCTGTGGCTCGTTTGATGTTCGGTCGGGTCGTTTTCATTGTCAAGGCCGAGTCCAGTTAATACTTGTTTCATTATTGTTGTGCTGGCAAAGGGAAATGTCATCTGTGGGTCAAAGTACATGTTTACTAATACTATAATTATCAAACTCTTTGTAACATAAATATCAGACCGCTACATTGCTGGGGAGATCATAATTGCGCTATTTCTTCTTGAAAAAATTTCTTTATTAAATTTTCAACTTGACCACTAAATAATTAAAGTTCAAGATTGACTGGGAATATTTGACAGTTTCGGGTAGCTTAACCTGCTGTCGTATTGGAGGCCTTTACTCAGGTTTTTTTTTTAAATTTAGTTAGTACTTATTTTCAATTCATTCGTTTCTGCGACTTTAAACTTCTAAATATTAACTTTTAAATCGCATACTTCAGCATCATTCAGCCGAAAAACGTCCACTACTAGACATAGACTTCCCCAAGGATCTCCCCGACGGCCGGTCCTGCGCCTCCCGCATCCAGCGGTTTCCCGCGACCTTCACTAGATCGTCGGTCTACCTTGTCTGGGGCCTAACCACGCTGCGTTTTCCGGTGCGTAGTCTCTCGAGAACTCGTCGGCCCCATCGGGCAATGTGCTCGGCCCACTGTCAATTATGTGTTGCAATTCTCCGGGCTATGTCGGTTACTCTCGTTCTTCTGCAGATCTCCTCATTTCTGATTTGATCACGCAGTGAAACTCCAAGCATAGCCCTCTCCATTGCTCTTTGAGTGGCCTTGAGCTTTCTTATAAGGCCCTCAGTCATACATTGATGTTGTAATAGGATCGAAATTAAGCCACAACTTTAACTGGATTAGATACAAACAAGAGTTTAACTTCTACAGTTTTATTTAGCGCGATTTGCACCCAGACACTTATTTCAGTAAGTCAATGCCTTAAGAGAACCTTAGAATAGAATAGAATAATCTTTATTATGTACACCATATAGATTACAGAACATAAATAAAAAGTTTTTAAAAATGGTGACAAAATGGGCGGTCTTATCGCTAAGAGCGATCTTTTACAGACAACCTTTGGATGGAATACTAAGGGCAAGGAGAGAAAAATAATGTAGGTAGTCTACAGTATACTATTTACATAGAATCCCTACTTAATATTATAAATGCGAAAGTAACTCTGACTTACGCTTTCACGTCTAAACCACTGAACTGATTTTATTGAAATTTGGTACAAATATAGAGTTGACCTTGAGAACTAACATAGGATAGTTTTGATTCCGGACTTTTGAAGAGTTCTCTTGGAAACGCGACATAAGCGAGCTCCAAGCGGGCGAAACCGCGGGCGGAAAGCTAGTATACAGTGTATCACACTAGTTTAAATAAATGTATACATTTAATTAATAAATATCATACACGAGCAAATACGAGTAAAATATAATAATATATTTAAATAGAGAGGAAGTGCTTCTTTATCATAGTTTTAAAAGAGGACAGTGTTTGAGCACGCCTTACGGACACGGGCAAGTCATTCCATAGCCGAACTGCTTGTACAGTAAAGAATTTATCCTAGAAACTAGTGGAATGCATCTGCATCTCTAATATCAACCTTCACTACAGAAGGATTAGACGGTGATCATTCCTGGGAACCTAAACAGATATGTACAAAGTTTAACCTACCAAATTAAACAATGAACAAAGACTATGTGAAACAATCTAGTTTGTTTATATTTTAAGGCATTAACCTTAAACAAGATTCACTTCTCAGGGGAATCGTGAATCATCATCAATGTGAAATGGAGTTCTACATAAAGCTAACAAGTGACTTCAATAAATTTAAAGCAAATAGCGCAGAGTAAAATTTGGCATGACTAGGTTCGGGGATACCACAACGATCAAAACGAAGCGTATCGCCTCGTCTTTTAAACCGCGTACATCGAGGGCCTGGAACAATTTGCCAACGGCGGTGTTTCCGTCGGACTACAATTTAAGTGTCTTCAAGGCTAGAGTGAATAGGCTCTTGCTAAACTAGCGCGCTTTACCATCAATGATTGCATCACTGCTTACCACCGGGCGGGATTGTGGTCAAGCACTAGTTTATAATTTAAAAAAAAGCGGTTCATTACTTTAGTATGAGTGATTTGAACACTTTTTCGTGATTTTCCGTCACCAAAGTTGAGTGAGCTAAGTGACCAGTGTAGTCAGATATTAGTTGAAATTTAGTAAGAAACCAAAGGTTGCGATGCAATAGGGTATTTGACTAAAAAAAACTAATTAGTCCGTCATTCAGATTATAGAAAAATATTGGATACAGATATTTTGTTTTATCAAATCAATAAAGACTGACAAATATAAAAGGCATCAATGATCAGGAGAGGTGGCTGGTGACGTCACTGTACGCTATGCTACGCACTGTTCAACGCACTGTGTCGTCTTCATTTTTTGTTTATATGAAAAAAGAAAAAAATACGTGTCTAGTATTTTTTTTTAAATCTGACTGACGGACTAATTAGTTTTTTTTAGTCAAATACTGTATTCTATTTTGGTTAAAATATTTTAGCGGATCATGCTTGGAACAAAATGGCCAGGAGGGCTCCCCTGATGATCCTATATGACCGATGAAAGCTTATGCGAATGCCGCACCTCCGGTCATAGGTAGACGTGTAACACCTTCATCTTCTTCTTGTTTTTTGCTCCCCAGCACTTTTAATTTTAATTAAAAAAAAATATATATATGTACGGACAAATTACACAGATTGAGCTAGTCCCAAAGTAAGTTCGAGACTTGTGTTATAGGATACTAACTCAACGATACTATATTTATAATAAATACATACAGTATGTTACGAAAACCCTGTCCGACCCGTGAAGGTGTTGTTAGGTATCGATAACTGATTCTACTAATGCATACAAAACCGGGCTTTACTTAAAAAAAAAATCCCCCTAAAAAAAATAAATATTATTTCGCAAAAGGAGGTAACTTATTAAATGTGCGTTGACCACCCTTCGCCTGCCGACCGCGGGGGGCGGGCGGCAGGACACGCGGCACGTGGTCGCATCGCTATTCGCTCATAATAATACCGGTGTTGTCACTTTTTAAAAATTACCAAATTTCGGGGAAATTGGAATTAATTCGTTGGAAAAAAAGATTATTTCAAAATTCATTTGTATTGGTACTATGATGAATACGTAAAACTTTATATTATATTTGGTCATGTGTTTACCTAACCTCTATTATCCTTATGGGTCGGACAGGGTTTTCGTAACATACTGTATATAGATAAACATCCAAGACCCGTGCCAACCAGGAAAAGATCATTTTCCATCATGAGCTGGCCGGGACTATATAAATAGTCAAAATAGTCCACCTCAGAATTAGGTATGTCCTTTAGGAGGAGACTTAAAGTAAAAAGGTAATCCTCTCATGGATGGCCTAAATCTCAATGGAGCAGGTACGCAGCATCTCCTCATAGACAATGGTCCACCTTCCATCCTGTGCCGCATGACCTGTCATCTGTGCACTTAATGATCTAATGATTTCGTCAGTGAGCATGTTGGAACGTTATACCATGCATAGGTACTGCATACACTAAGCAGAAGGGCACCACAAAACAAAGCAAATAAGTTAAAATTGTTTTAATTCGCGCCGATCATCAAGTAATCGATTCAATTTATGTACCGAGTTTTATCGATATCTTATTGGAAAAAAGCCGTTATTTTTAAACAAAAAAAACATGAACAATCCAGGAATGGGCAGAACAAAAACTTAAGTCTAGCAATAAAATTTTGCACAGCTAAGTTATAACAATCAAGTACAGTTAGTTTTAAAAAGTTTTCAATACAAATGGTTCGGCAGAGAGCAAGGCTTTTGCCGCCTGGGCGTTTTTTTTTTTTGTTTACTGTTTTTAATGACTCTTTGTCAAAGCGTGCGGTAGGTGATATAAATTAGGGTGATTGTCGTTAAGTTTTAAGGTTTAACGGATGAAAAGTGCTCTTTTGTGTTCTTTAATATTTGTTTTTCTGTTAAAGTTTGGGCTTCATGCAGCGCTGTGTTTTCTTGTAAAATTTAGCAATTAACCTCATCTGGCAGACAGACTAACGGTTCCTACATTACGTTGGTTATTTGCAAACAAAGACTATTTACAATGCCTATGAATTAATTTCAAAACTTCCTAGAGTTTACTCTTCGAGCAACACACAGCCTCCGTGGCGTAGTGATAGCGAACGCGGCCGCTGCGCAAGGAGGCGCGTGTTCGATCCCCGCGCAGTGCAAATATTTGTATGCATGAATATGAACATTTGCACTGGTCTGGTCGTGCCTCGGAAAGCACGTTAAGCCGTTGGTTCCGGTTGCCATACGAACATCTAATGGCAGTCGTTACGGGTTTCTGGAGCCCTCAAAAAGTCCTACAATTGGTCTAACTGCAATGCTCCGATATCGCCTTCGGGTTGTGGAGGTCGAGGTCGGAGGTCTTGTGGAAGACGGCAGTCGCTTCACGGAAACTATCGAAGTTTAGCCAAAATGAGCAGTTAGACTGGTAAAGCGGACCCCTAGACTCCAAAGCTGAAAGCTTCGGATACGACTGGGATTAACGCTGAAATGAAGAAGACTCTTCGAGCAACACAGTGTTGCTCGAAGAGTTTACTCTTTCAAAATATGTACCTCAGTATTTTATTTTCACATTATTAAAGAAAGCATAAATCCGCTACCGTTAGATACCCAATTTAGAAGCTTTACATGAATAAGTGACCACTTTCCACCAACCGATTACCTACCAGCAGCGGAAACCGAACTCAATGTCAGCGTTTATCAGCGAGCTTATCAACCGCCGGTGTGCACGCGCCCTAAACCACAAACTGATAGTTTACCGAACTAGTGCGCAGCGCCCGCGCAGCTAATTGAACGACAATCTTCCACGGCGGAAGCGATAGCAAAATAATCAATAGTGATAATTATTATGAATATTTTTAGTTTAAGTTTTAATTATTGTAGCCGTGTATTGCTGTTTCCTTCCGTAAAAGTGATGATTTTAGGGGTTAAAAGAATGAAAGTTTCTCCGGAAAATCATCACTTATATAGAGTAGTCCTTTCCTTTGGTGAGAGCCTTATCCTCCTGACCTTTTTATAGAACCATCAGCCCCCATCTGGGAACAAGTTACCATGGCTTACTTCGTACCCAAGTAGGTCACAGCAAGTACATATAACCTCAAGTAGAGGTTCGCGGAAGCCTTAGACTTCCGATATCCTCTAAATAATCAGAGCAGTGTTTTAATTGGATTGGTAGCTATTGTGGTAATACACAGCAGAATTAATGTCAAAATCTGACAGTTTCATTGATTTCATTTGTCACCAATCACAGGCCAATGCTAATCGTAGTTTAATTTCGATGACAAACAATTGTCAAAAATGTAGGGAAACTAGTGACATTTTTGATAGATTGAGAAAAAAAGTAAAAAAGTATTTGACGTTTGTTTGTCGCTAAGATGAAACTGCGAATAGATTTTGAACGTTTTAAATTACGAAAATGAACACTTTAAATTACAAAAGTGAACATTTAAAATTACAAAAGTGAACGTTTTAAATTACAAAAATGAAAGTTTTAAATTACAAAATTGGCCTTCGGAATGTGAACGTTATTACAAAAAAATACGAGAATTTCTACTCTGTAGTCAGTAACTCCGGTAGCGTGCCCTCAAGCGATTATTAGCGTGAATGGGTCGTAAAACGATGCTATCCAAAGTTGCATAAAACAAAATATTTTTTTAATTAAAATTAAAATACATTTTTCGTTATTTCTACCGACACTAAATACCGGTCGTATGGTGTTACCAAGTTTATGTTACGCTGTTACCCGACAATTAGTCTTGGTTTTAAAAAAATCTGTAATAAGCACTAAAGACAAATGAAATAAACTAATTAATCATAAAATAGTCGTAATAGTTGTGTATTTAGATGGTATTTATTCACAATAAAAGCCCAAGGATGCCATGAAATTTTTACTTTCAATTCTTTACTTGAAGCACTTGCAAGGTGCGCTTCAACTCTCCCGAGACTGTGTCTAATTACAATCTTGTCACTTATGTTTTCGATAAATGACAGTAATTTATTTAAAACACTTTCAAACAAATGATTTTAATGACTTTAAAAATGGAACACAGTCCCTTTGACAGCTTACGATTGTAAACATTTAAAATCATTAGTGAAAGTTTTTATGCGAAAAAAGGCTGAAATGCACACACACATACAGCACAAGCATACAGTATAATCTTAATTGTATAGGGAGTTTCCATGACGCATTTGAGATTATTGTTAATAGCAGGAAACAGCTCCAGTTCCTAAAAATACGAAAGATCATTAAAACAAAGAATGATTAATCATAAAATCAATCCCGCTTAGTCATTTTTTTTTTTAGTTTCCCCAAAATACACAATTCGTAAAAACACAACACATTATTAATCATTCAGATCCACCGAAACTATTAAGATTACTCAAGATCGCGAAATTAATGACAGCGAAAATCATACGCAATTTTGAAAGCAAACATCATTATTGCATTAAAAACATCAACAATACAGTTGTCAAACAAGTTTAACGACAGGAAAGAACTAAATCAATCAACTGCAAAACGATTTATTATCAAGTCTGCTGACGGTACCGATATAGTTAGGTATGTACCGATTCTGAAGATATCTGTCAAAATTCGCTCCGGCCGGAAGGCGAGCCGTGGGAACCGGGGACGATCGGTTTTCTCAAAAACAACTATATCTATCACAAATAAAGATAACTCTTTCATTTTGATACATTTTTTATTCGATTCGCGAATCGTGAATCGGACGAATGGAAATTAGTTTCTTTATTCAGATCTTTTTATTCGATTTCAGACGCCCGCGACGTTTTTCTGTGCTACTCGATTTAGCGATTCTCGATTTAACTTTTTATGATCGACAAAGGAGTTCGGGTCACGTACTCCTTTATGATACTCTTCATGTGTCTGTATCATGCAGATTTTACGACTATTTCTGTTTATACTGGCAACAAATTGACATCGTCGATTTTGTGAATAATAAATTAAGGTGACCTCCTTTAAATGTTGTCTAAAGAGCCTACATATTCAATTGAAATGTTCACTATAAATTTGATTATTTTGTTGCATAAGGAAAGTAGGTACAGAAAGCCGGGATATTAACCTGGATAACACAATGTAGAAGAATACCAATCAAAGTTTTGCTTTGCGGATGTTTCAAGATTCTTTATAATTATGTGGATGTAGCATGCCTACAGAGCATGCAAATTATCATAATACGTTATAGATCAGTCGTGTTTGGCCTTAATGGCGTTTAAATATTTAAATGTCAGTTATACAATATGTAAAGAAAACCCTGCCCGATCCATGAAGGTATTGTTAGGTATCGATAACTGATTCTACTAATGCCTGCAAAGCCGGGCTAAACTTAAAAATAAAATCCCACTAAAAATATAAATATTATGTCGCAAAACGAGGTAACTTAATACATGTGCGGTAGGCAATACATGCTCGGGCGAAGGGGGGCAAGATACGCGGAACGCGGTCGCATCGCTCATAATAATACTGTCAAAATGGTGTTTTTAAAAAATTACCAAATTTTGGGGAAGTTGGAATTAATTTGCAAAAAAAAAAAAGATTATTTCAATATTCATTAGTATTGTTACTATGATGATTATGTAAAATTTCATATTTTATCTACTCATGTGTTACCTAACCTTTATTATCCTTATGGGTCGGACGGGGTTTTCTATACATATTGAATAATATAATATTTTGATATACTTATTTATAAATGAAAACAAAGTAGTCAAATGTTAATTTAGTGCCAAAAAATAGACATAAATACTGTTAAAAGTTATAAGATGTCACTAAAATGATTAGTCACTGGCGCCGGTTCTTTTCTTCACAAACTAAATAAATTTTCTATTTCATTGGGAAAATGATAGAAGATAGCATTTTAGTTCAATCCTGTCAAATTAAGATGGAATATCTTAGACAGTTTAGATTATAAACATGGCGACCAAAAATACATTGTTGTATCATACATCACTACTCTGTAGTCGAGTAACTAATACCATCTCTATGTATTAGTGTCTATGAATATAGTCTATAGTCTTGTCATTGTAACTTAGGATCTGAACTAGAAGATGTCGATTCCAATGTAACAATTCTACAAGTGTAATAAACCAGTCTAATTATCTAAAGTCTTTAATATTTACCAACGGGACAATCATACATTGTGTCAGAAGAGTGAAAAAACCCAATACGAAGAAAGAAAATTCAAAAAATGCAAAAGTCGGATGGCGTCGGTGGCAACCATGACACCGGAACTGCAATGAACAATGGCTTGAAGGCGCTTAAAATATTGTCAGATGCAACAAACAACAATTACGAAACCTGGAAGCGCTGGTGGCAACAGTTCGAATTATACTTGTTGGCAACGGGTTTGGACAAGTCCGGTGAGAAACGCAAGATCGCCATTTTACTACATCACATTGGTGAAAAATGCTTAAATATTTTCAACACATTCAACATAAATATTGGAGAAAGCACATTACATGACGTCAAGGCCAAATTCGACGAATTTTTTCAACCTAGAAAAAATATTACCATGTATCGTTACATGTTTTTTACCACACGTCAACAGAAATCGGAAAGTATCGAGGATTTCTTAACCGATCTCGAAAATAAGAGCCAAGATTGCGAATTTGGAACGCTCAGAGAATCTCTTATCAGAGATATTTTTATCGCCAACTTGAGTTTGGACTTAGCACATGTACGTCAGAGACTGCTGCAGGAACCTGATCTGACATATCAGAGGATGCGAGAGCTAGCTAGGACACTCATCGTCGCACAGCAGGATGCAGACCAAATAGTCAAGAGGTCCACTAGTGAAGAGTCTGAAAAAGTCATGCATCTGCGTCGGAGGAGCCGTGGTCGAGCGGAGCGTCAGCGACGGCGAGCTTCACCAGTCAGTCAGCAGGGATCCAGCGCAGGGAGGTCAAAGTCAAGTCCCAGTCCTGAGAAGCGCTCGAAGACGTGTAGCCGCTGTGGACAACACCACCGCTACAAATGTCCAGCGCAGGGAGCTAAATGCAGGTCATGTAACTCTTATGGTCATTTTGAAAAATTTTGTTACTCCAATAATAAAAAAGTCAGTCATTTAGAGTCGTTTAGTTCAACTGGTAGTCAAGATAATTTTGTTGGAATTTTAAATTGTCATAACTTCAGTCATAGTCATAAGTCTAGTCAATATAATTGTCATTTAGAGTCACAAAGTCATCACAATCAAAATCATTACAGACATAGCAGGTTGTCATACACACAGTCAGATCCTATACTATATAAGTTACAATGACAAGACTATAGACTATATTCATAGACACTAATACATAGAGATGGTATTAGTTACTCGACTACAGAGTAGTGATGTATGATACAACATACATCAATTTACGCCAAGCGCGGACTAATAGGGTATTTGACTAAAAAAAACTAATTAGTTGTCAATTTGTTTTGTCAACAGTCTGATTTCCAAAAAATACTATACCCGTATTTTTTCTTTTTTCATATAAACAAAAAATGAAGACGACACAGTGCGTCGAAAACTCGTGTGACGTCACTGCACGCTACACTTTTTAGCGAGCAGTGACGTCACCAGCCACTACTCCTGATCTTTGATGCCTTTTATATTTGTCAATTTTTATTGATTTGATAAAACAAAATATCCAATATTTTTCTATAATCTGAATGATGGTTTTAAATAGAATCATTTTTTTTTAACCCAGGATACATCCCTATTTGACAGGTCTAAACTGACATATTCCCCCTTATTCATAAAAACTGCTTAAAGTTGACTAGTGATTAGCGATTATTTAACCATACATTTTTGACCTTTTAACGTCACTTAACTTAAATCGTCCTTTATGAATAAACACCACAGTGTTTAAGGGGTTTATTCTTAATCGATTATTAAAGTTAAGTGACGTGCAAGCTTCTAAAATGTATATTTAAAAAATCGCTAATCACTAGTTAACTTTAAGCAGCGTTTATGAATAAGGGGAATATGTCAGTTTAGACCTGTCAAATAGGGATGTATGCTGGGTTAAAAAAAAAATGATTCTATTTAAAACCGTCATTCAGATTATAGAAAAATGTTGGAATTTTGTTTTATCAAATCAATAAAAACTGTCCTTTTCTTAGTGAAATATAAATTAAAAGATACATTGAACTTAAATTTAGTCTAGTTTATGAACAAGAAAATAGGGCCATTGACAAACATAGATATTTTGGTTTTTTATCACGATTAGGGATGTCAAAGATGGAGTTATGTAAATCTCTGACATGTCTTAAACCTAGTTCTTTTAGATTTGGCATCTGACATCTCGTCGAAGTCGTGGTTGTCTAGTGAAGTTGTGGTGGCCCAGTGGTTAAAACACCAGTCTCTCTTTTATGAGTGCGCGGGTTCGATTCCAGGTCAGGCAAGTAACAATGTTACTTTTCTAAACTTATATATACTTTCTAAGTATATCTTGGACACCAATGACTGAAGGTGAAAGAAAATATCTTGAGGAAACCTGGACTTTAAGTCTGAACAACCGGTGCGTGGTGGTTACGCTCAATCCTTCTCTGTATGAGAGGATCTGCCCAGCAGTGGGACGATGAAAAGGTTGATGATGATGAGCTGACATCTGAGTGTTTCATATAGTCTCACCAGAAACATAGCTTCCTCATTTAAATGTAATCTGCACTCTGCGTACCACACTATTACGTTCGATTTAATTCATTTTGAAGCATATTGCTAATGCGTTGCTTCTTATGTTCGATAACTGTGTCTACTGAACGTATCTAACGCAATGAATATTGTTTAACTATTAAAATTAAACCTATCGCCATGGATACTGTGTTATGCAATTACTCTGCTTGAACGAGCTATTGTGCATTGAAGACTACAGACGTATTTCAACCACGCGCTGTCTCTACCAGCCGCTTCAAAGTCCCTCTCTATGATAACAGTATCATTCAGGTGACAGCGATACATTGAAACGGCGGGCAAGTAGGGTTGCTAGATGGTCGGGAATCGTCTAGATTCTTCCGACTTTTTCAGTGGCCTCCTGACTCCAGACAATTCTCAAAATCTCCCGAAAAACTAATATTTCTAAAATTTCCTACTAATAATAATTTAAAATTAACGCGCTTGCGATGGTGTGCGCGGATAAATTCTTTGGTAGTAGAAACCTTCGAGCAACCTTCAACCCTGTGTTGCTCGAAGGTAGAAACAGAACTGTATTAAATAATGTTTCCGATAGTGAATTTTTTTTTTTTTTGTAGCGAAGATGAGTAGTTCCTAAAATAGCTATTGTACTTGCAAGTACGCTATGATGATTCCGAGACCTCCTTATTCAAAAAAAATATCTGTACTGTCTTTAAAAGGCGAAAATTTATTTAGATGGGAAGAGCTATCCATATTGCTCGACATTCTTAATATTTCAAACTATATTGACCAAGATTCCTTATAAACAGATTATTTTTGCATTGCATTACAGAAATATTTGAACATCTTCCAAAAGAAAAACACATGTCTAATGACAAGATTTGGGCATACTTTTAAAAAAAATGTAACCAGAATGAACACAAAAATTAAAAAAAAAATTGTTTCGTTTGTGCTGTCATTTCCTGTAAGCAATGCTCACTGTGAACTATTGTTCTGTTTGTTAAATCATTTGTAAGGCTTTAGATTTAATTAGAGCTATATGGTTAATATTTACATAAATTAAAAAGCTAAAAAAATAAAATTATGTACAAGTATATAAAAGAGGAATGTAAATATCTAGAGGGCATCAAAAATTCATCCGCAGCACTGTCAACAGGAAACGTGCCCAAAAGGCTGGCAGCATTGCTACGTTTTATGGCGATGCTGATTCTTTGGCCAAAAAATAGCCCAGCCCTCAAGTCACGTGAAGAGTCGATTAAACGTTTGGCGATATCTCGAAATAACAGGTGTGCACTCGGACCCCATGGCCCTAGTCTTTCAACCCCAAACGGCTCGAACGTATAGGTTCCAATGAGATTGTAGTATTTCCGCCGTTTGAGGTTTTCCGCACTTGCAGCAGCCGCTGCAGCACAATTCACCGTATTTAGAAGATGGGATGGCGCAAGGGTGTCGACACACGTTGCATCCCACACCAAAGGCCTACCTATTTTCCAAGGCATTATAGTCATAATTAGAGCTGAGTTAATAATTAGGCTAAACTTTGAAGTTACCTGTTTTACATTCAAGTCAATTTTAAACGGCGCTAAATTAGGTACTGTATTCAGTCAAGTGTTATTCTCTTATCTTCTATCTAAGTATATGTGGCAAGATAGACAATAAGCCTGCGTGCTTATTGTCTTGGTGCATTGTTAATTATGTTTTAAACAAATGTCACTTTTCTTATTAATATTTTATTTCTCCCGACAAAAATCCCAAAATCCCGGCTTTTTTAATATTTTTCCAGATATTTTGATATTCTGATCTGGCAACCCTACGGACAAGAGTAACATATTAATAAACAATAAATTTTAATTTGTTTTCTTACATACAGATGTCATGACCATAAATATAAATTTACCAGATTTTAAATCAATCTGAAGAATTAACGCATGTTTACTTGTTTATAACCATGAAATTCCTCTCAAGTGAACTCAAGGGTCATACATAATTACGCTCAAAATCTACTGAACTATACTGAACCCCATAAAAAGAGCATTAACAAAATCGTATTATTTTTAAAAGCTCTATAATGAGATAATTTTGGGAGTCGTAAGTCGTTAAATATTGATGAACTTTTAACTAACCTCTAATTTAATTTTATGTCGGTATTATTATGGGTTAAGGAGGACTGAAGTGGGCGGCTCAGGACATTGATTACAGTAGATAGCAGCGTGAAAAAAGGCAGCGGACACGAAGTCAGCGGCGGCGGCTGTAGCGGCGCGTCGATAGTAGGTCAAGCTACCCGAAACTGTCAAATATTCAAATCCCATCTTGAACCTTAATGCTTTAGCCATAAAATTGAAAATCTAATAAAGAAATTTAACAGATTATAGTAACTTGATGTGCTGTGGTCTGTATACAGGGTGTATCTGATATCGTAACGCAAACTTCGTGATAAGGCTAGACCGCATGCCACTAACAAAATTATGATAGTCATTTATATCGTTAATGAGCGGTTACAGAAATCACAGTGTTTAAAAAAATGTATCGGCTAGGCCTTTGAACGTTGCAAGCGTGCCGCTGCGCGTGTTTGCGGGTATGACGTTACCCCTGATGTGAACTCTATTAAATCAGCTGATAGGATAGTTTTTCGAGTTTTGTTCACATTGCGCTTTTTTGTGTAATTAGCGAATTAATTAATGTCTGCCTTTAAATCTTAATGGTTTATAAAAGTATAGAAATAATGAACGGTTTAAAGTGAAAAAAAAATATTATTTTTTTTAAATCAGGAAAATACCGACGAAAGTTTTCCACTACTGGGGGGTTCAGAATCATGTACTGGATCCATGGTACTCGTTTGCTCGTCGATGTCAGATACACTCTTTATAGAACTGACCTCAAATTCAGCGGCCCTGGGAGCGGCGTACGAACAACGCGCACGAGTGTTGCGGTCGGTGTCCGCGCGTCTATAATGAAGTAGTAGAATTTTTAAAAAGACACCCGATTTCCGTGTCCACACCTAAACTTGTGTCTAAACTGTTCTATGGAGTATCTTAATTTCTGACAGGACTAAACTAAAATTTTAACTTCTGTCCTTTTCATAATGAAATAGACAGAAAAAAAAAATTTTTTTTAATAATTATAAACTAGCGCTTGATCGCAATTCCGCCTGATGGTAGGCAGTGATGCGATCGTTGATGGTAAACCGCGCTAGTTTATTAAGAGCCTATTCACTCAGAAAAACTGAGCGAATAGGAAGGAAGACTGCAGTTGAGCGAGGTGATGCAATGTTAGGGAGGACACGGCGCAGCACACGCTCTCCGAGTGTGTAGCTTGGGAGGAGCAGCGCCGTGTCCTCACAAATGAAGTAGGAGGCGACCTGACGCTGCCGGCAGTAGTGCGGAGGATGGTCGGCAGCTCAGAGTCGTGGGACGCGGTGGTGTCCTGGTGGCCGCAGAAGACGCACCGGGCGCCGAGGAAGGGCGGATAACGCCCTCTTCCGCCCCCCATGAATAGGTTCAGGGGCGAGGGACATGGGGAAGTCCCCGCCCCCCATTGATGGACCCCGAGGCGGAGGCGCGCGCGTGTGTCGGCGCGCGCCTTTCGAGGCGATGCACGGGGTAGTTTAACACCCCACTACCCCGTGCAGGAGACGAGGCCCGGACAGACCGGGACAGCACGAGGGTGTGGGGCCGTGGAAGAATTTAGACTCCCGCGGCCCCACGCGCGCTCGTGATAGAAGACCCACCGGGGTGGTTTTAGTCAGTAAAAGTCTGACAAGGAGATTGATCTGAAGACCCTCCACGACCAAACTCCCAACACAACAACATTAGGTGCATCGTAGCCGGCACACATCGCAACACAACTGCTCAGAAACACTATGCACTGAAACGGCGCTATTGTGATCATCATCTCAGCGTTAATCCCAGTCGCATCCGAAGCTTTTCAGCTTTGAAGTCTGGGGTCCGCTTTACCAGTCTAACTGCTGATTTCGGATAAACTTCGATATTTTCCGTGTAGCGACTGCCGTCTGACCTTCACAACTCGAAGGCGATATCGAAACATTGCAGTTAGACCAATTGTTGGACTTTTGAGGGCTTCAACAACCCGTAATGACTGCAATTAGATGTTCGTATGGCAACCGGGACCAACGGCTTAACGTGCTTTCCGAGACACGACCAGACCAATGCAAATATTCATATTCACGCATACAAATATTTTCACTTCACGTGGATCGAACCCGCGGAATCGGTAGTATTGGAGTTACATTTATTTTGATAGGACACCGATATGGAACAACCAAGATGGAGACTATAAAAATAGGGGGGTAACTGACTCGTTATGGGAAGTAATATAAAATACTACGTGGGTCCTCGGGTCCCACTGCCCGCGATCGCTGCCTTCGTGTCACAGCCTTAGGGTTATCCGCTTCTTTAGTAGACAGATTATACCTTTTGAACGAAATCCGACGTCTTATACTCGAGCTAATCAATTTCGGCATAAATCAGTGATGAGTAAAAATGTGTTTTAAGATTACTTTTAATGGCGCCTTAGATTTTGTAACTTGAATGGATCTTATGGGTCGTGCGATGTTAATCTCTGTTTTGACTGGAAAAGTGAATAAACTTGTTTCTTGACACTTAGTTACTTGTGTTCTTTGATTTTTCTCTTAATAATCCACCATAATCATGTTCTTAGGATTTTTTTTTTAGGTAGTATTTAAGTGACATCTGTATTCAACCTGAGATCTACAACGGTATTTTTTATTTATGCGAAACCTGAATATAGTTTGTTCAGAATAAACAACTGAATCAATTCCAATCATTTTTACACCATGTTATATTTTTTCCCAAATACATTTAGAAATTGTTGTAGTGTGGTTACCGAGCGTGCCACGCTGCTTACGGTAGATCAAAGTACAGCGCACGCCCCTTTAACAGCTGACGCCGCAGGACAACGTACCGCTCGCCCACCCGAGCTCAGCGTTGACCATATTTTTGTTGGGACAGCCAAGTAGGATAACGAGCTCATAACTTTGTGGTTTTCGATGATATCTTTTTGAAATTTTGTACATAGGTTCTTTACTTAAATATACTGGACACGGGTTTCGGATTTCGCATAAACAAAAAATAAACAGAACAGGACAGAACTAAACTAATATTTATCTTCTGTCCTTTTCATAATGAAATAGAAAGAAAACGAAGAATTAGACTTAAAAATTATAGTTTCTGTTTTTTGTGTGCAGTTATGACTTTGTGCCAATTTCAAGTAAAATAAAAATCTTCAAAGTTCTTCTTTCTTTCTTTTGTGTCACCTTATGAATTATTCATGTCGAAAAAGACGACCGCGTGAAACGTCTAACGAGGGAGGTTTGAAGCAAAGTCATGATATGGCCACTACGCTGCGATATTTCAATGTTATTTATGAATTATTTACTGAATGCACTTTTTACTACATAAATCACGCGCTTTTATTTAGTAAACGACACTATCAATAATTTTAAAAGTCCGATGAATCACGCGGGTCTAGTACGGATTGATAGTTGTCTTCCAATTTTTGTATATAGGATATGTCACTTTCCTAACGATGTGTTTCTTCACCATTTTAAGAGCAGTGATGAAATTATTGACAGTAAGGAAAGCGGACCGAAGGGACTGAAGAGGGGTCTTATGTAAATAGATAAAAGTCCAGACCCACTTAAGTTAAATTAATATTGACATTGGGCAAAGCTATACTATTACTTACATTACGTATATATGTATGTATAATTTATCTTAAATAAAATATTTTAATTTGAAAGAGCGCCTTCATTTTCTTCTTTAGCCTATAGATTTCCACTGCTGGACAAAGGCCTTCCCCAATGCTTTCCAAGATGACCGGTCTTGTGCTGCCCGCATCCATTGGTTTCCCGCGACCTTCATCAGGTCATCGGTCCAACTTGTTCGGTCTTCCGGTACGTTGCCGCCACTCCAGATCCTTACAGCCACTTAATTTTAGCGACTCGAACAGTAGGCCTAGTATGAGTTTTCAATACGAAACTCGTTCGATCGTATCGAGCGCGTTTGGCGCTCTCATTGGTTGAGAGTTCTTACGACCTTGAAGCGGGCCAATCGCTAAATCAAACGCGCTCGATATCGGCGAACGAGTTTCGTAATGAAAACTCATACTAGGCCTACAGCTATGTCGGTGACTTTGGTTCTTCTGCGAAAGAGCGCCTGCCTGTTATCAAAACCACGACCTAGAACTCATAAGCCGAGGCCGTTATAACTGGGTTATCACTGCTTTTCTCAGAATTTCAGTATACAACGGTAGACGTAAACTCTCACTGCGCCATTGATAGAAAATGATCCATTACGACGTAACTTTCTTCTAGTGTTGATTCTAATCGCCTTGATACAGACGCAAGAGAGCACACGCAAGTTTCAAGACTGTTGCAGACAAGCGCGTCATGACTTCAATAAAACAATACATGAAGTTTTCATTGAAATTGTCTTACTAGAGTTGCCTCATGCTGTCGCTTCGCGGCTGGCTGCGGGAACTCTAACACACCACACTTTTTTAAAGTTCTCTGGGGTATTGGGACAACAGTGAAAGGTAAAATCCATTTCGTGACTAAGTACCTGCTATGGGAAGTCAAAACGTAAACTGTTGCAACTGTCGATGCGAAATCAAGTCAAGCTATGGTTTGTTTTTCTACATGCACTGGGACCAAAATACAAGTAACACGATACGAATGTACCATTTATGTAAAAAGTGGGTACTAAAAGATTTGTCACGCTAAAATCGACGGCCCAGCATCGAAATTGCATCACACGCTATTATTATCAATTGGAATCATTTTGAAGCATATTGCTGGGCCATTGCTCTATATGTCCGAAAAATGTGGCTCCTTAAGAATATAAATAACGCAGTGAATGTTGTTGAACTGTCAAAATAAAACCCATTGCTACTGATAGTGTTTAGGCAATTACCCTGCAGGTGGTTTTCTGTATTTTCTACTAATGGAAGCCTGCTTAAGTTTAGTATGTATGTGTGAAATCGTTTTCGTTACTTTAGAACCACTTCGCGGTCACCAAATCAGCAAACTTTAAATATTTTGGACAGGTTCTAGATCTCCTCGGACTAGTTAAGTAACTATATCCAGCAAAAGACAATAAGGTGAGGTAACACACGTGACATCTGTACATAAACATACGTTTTTATATTGTTATACTCTTTGGGCGAGCGTCATCATGTAAATTGAGTAATCAACGTCACAAAGACAGAACATGATACATCTTCCCACCGAACTGATAAATTGTAATATTATGCACATAAGGTCTACGTCCTGTAATGACAATGTTGTCAAAATAGCGATCACACATTCAAATCTAGTTAAACTAGTATACATAAGCCAGTCTTGGTCTATTAAGAAATGAATTGAACGTCGTTACCGCAAATGTTACGCTGTCAATTTAAAGAGTCGTTTGTTAGTTAGACGAATGGTGTTATAAGTGGGCTTAGTACGTTAGTCGTGTAATACGGTAGGTGGTGAGGGGCGGGTATGCAAATGGCAGAGCTATACTTGGCCACGAAGCAGGCCGCCCGCGACCGTGGGAAAACTATCGCCTGTGGCGAGTTGTGCGCAGGCGCGGATTTGGATTAACGGGTTTTTGATTGGCCATTGTGGGTGATTGATGATTGAACGGAAGTTATGGCGAGAAGTTAATGATAAGTGGTTGATGATCTTTGATACTGACCGTAAAAGCGTGGGTGATTTAATTAATGAAGTTATATTTTAGAAATACCTTGAGAGTCGGAAGTTAAGCTTGATTGTGATGGATTTACAGTGTAATATAACATCATTAAATGTAGCTGCCAGAATATAGTTGGTTCTCAAATTCCTTGGCCAATTACAGTACATTTTGGTATTGTAAATTGGAAATTTCCTTGTCAGTTTATAATACACTTGGCAAGCACAGTCGGCGCTATGATTTTTGGATCAACTATTAGTATATGTTAATATAGGTCAAGTATTTATTGTGTTAGAAGCATTAGGCTGTATGTTTAGCTCGACCTTAGAATCATTAGGTCGTATGTATACGTCCGACGACCTACAGCTTCTAAGGTTGAGCTATACACACGACCTAATGCTTCTGTGTGTTGCCAGTGATAATATACGGAACTGAAACGTGGCCGCTCACTATGGGCCTCATACGAAGGCTCAAAGTCCCATAAAGGGCTATGGAAAGAGCTATGCTCGGAGTTTCTTTGCGCGATTGAATCAGAAATGAAGAGATCCGCAGAAGAACCAAAGTCACCGACATAGCTCTTCGAGTCGCTAAAATTAAGTGGCAGTGGACGGGGCACATTGCTGAACCGATGGCATTGGGGCAGTGAGGTTCTGGAGTGGCGGCCACGTTCCGGAAGACGCAACGTGGCCTCAACAAGGTGGTCCGATAACCTGTTGAAGGCCGCAGGAAGCCGATGGATGCGAGATGGACTCTTTATAGGCTGGGAAGAAGAACAAGAATGCTTCTGAGGCCGAGAATTATGTTGGGGTCTTCTACCAATCTAATTGGATGCAGTTGAATATTCCTATCTGACCCCCAAAACCCAATTACTGGGGACAACCAGTCTTACCTGAGGTCTGATTGTCAGATTTTCCGGCTTCTGACTATCCGTATCGACCGTCAAAGATCTACAAATGGCAGCAACGACCAACGGCTAAACGTACTTTTCGAAGGACAGAGGATGCTGAATCTGAGTGGTTTGCAATTATGGTTTAGGTAACCATCAATCAATGGACCAACCTGTCTGTCGAATGGTCAATATCAATACTAATTTTACAAAAGGTATTTCAAGTGTAGTCCGTCTCTGCTCGCTCGTGCACGACCCAGAGCCGCGTGACGGCGGTCGGCGCGCGCCGCAATCACGACTGCTCTGACGTGCGACTTTTTGACGCAACCGCGCTGAATGTCTAACGTAACACTTACTTTACTTTTGTTCTTTTACTGTAAAATAAATAAATAACAAAGTTACCTATACTTTTGGGTTCAATTAAATGTATGTGTGTTTTGAAATTGTAGGTGTGGTGAGTTGTATAAAGGCTTTTTTTTGAGGTTTATTGCAATTTTTAGTAAAACCTTTTTGATTTTATTACAGACAATTTTCGCGTTTTGTAATCCTGAAATTATGTAGGTATTGTTTGTTTGGATGAAACTTCTGTATTATTATTTATTACAAACTTATTATTTTATATTAGAATTAGCGAACTGTGAGAACCATTTCTTTTCTTTGCCATTTAGAAATTTTTCCACCTAAATATAGTCTGGGTCACTTTTTGTGACCGCTGCATTTCTGACATGTTCTAGTTGAGTGAACTATCGTTTATGTAAATGTTTGATCCATCTGTCAAACTCCAGTGCACTCGTGTTGCTCAACTGAGTTTCGCTGCTGTTGCGTAGAGCATATTGTCAGGGCTGACGATTTTTACCGGACAAGAATTTCCTCTCCAATCTTGGTAAAAAAAAAGGAAATATGCTTAAAGGAACCACCCTTTACAAGCAAATGTACAACGAAACAACTTCAAGTATTTACAAGTAAAAATGAGAAAATTGTCATGTCAAGGAACTAAAAATTCGAAGACATATGAGATGCCTCCAACTGCGTGTAAAATTCCGGTCCACTTGACTCCCTCTTATAGAGTTGAACACTGTGTGAGCAGAGGAAATATTATGGACTGATTATGTATATCCTAAGGTTTGAATACATTTCCTAAACTCCTATACCTAACTAAACTGTTCTTTGCACGTTTTAAATATCTATGTTAAGTATCGTGTATCGCTCCAACAGTACGTTACGATAGATTATATATTTATTTTTACAATAAGAGTGAAAGAAAATGTAATTGTAATTGAAAGAATTTGCAGAGCAAAGAGCTCTGATTATGTCGGAGGACACATGTAAGGCAGGAGTGAGGTTTAAGCCGGTAAGAGTTCGGCACTGCCCAGACTGACTCACTAGTGAGGCAGCTTGGGCATCCATGAGGATTTTCCACTGCTGCGAAAACAAATAAATGAATACTTCTTCTTCTTCTTCTTCAGCCTATGGATGTCCACTGCTGGACAAAGGCCTCCCCCAAGGCTTTCCACGCTGACAGATCTTGTGCTGCCCGCATCCATCGGCTTCCCGCGACCTTCACCAGGTCATTGGTCCACCTTGTTGGTCCACAACAAATGAATACGTTACGATCAAAATCAAAATCAGAAGTCATTTATTCAAATAATGTTATTAACATTAACGTGAAAATTACATGAGACGGTCTCCCAAAACGCCGTCCCATCTTCACGTTCCTCCTTCCTCTGGGAAGAAGAAGTGAAGCCACAAATTTCCGAGCGGATCCTTACTCTATATCATCATCATCATCATCATCTTAGCGTTAATCCCAGTCGCATCCGTAGCTTTTCAGCTTTGGAGTCTGGGGTCCGCTTTATCAGTGTAACTGCTGATTTTGGCTAAACTTCGATATTTTCCGTGAAGCGACTGCCGTCTGAACTCCACAACCCGAAGGCGATATCTAAGCATTGCAGTTAGACCAATTGTTAGACTTTTGAGGGCTCCAACAACCCGACTAACGACTGCCAATAGATGTTCGAATGGCAACCGGGACCAACGGCTTAACGTGATTTCCGAGGCACGACCAGACCAGTGCAAATATTCATATTCATGCATACAAATATTTGGACTGTGTGGGAATCGAACCCGCGCCTCCTTGCGCAACGGCCGCGTTCGCTACCGCTACGCCACGGAGGCTGAGAGATCCTTACTCTATATATACAATAGTAAAGAGCACTTACTGCATGTTCTTTGGTCTGTAAGCTGTTCGGAATGTTGCCCTCCGTTTGCAAATGAAAATGAAAGTGCAAGTAGCTTTGCATGTGGGTTGATGAGAAGATAAGCAAATCAGATGTATTGTGTAATTGCAAATTATATGCCTTGTCCACTATAGAACATAATCTAATCAAATTATTTATTTGGTAGAATGCAAGTAGGTAAACAAATGCGGTTGTGAAAAATTCAAGTTGTGCCATACAAGATTCGACATTCAAAATTTAAATGACTTGACTCATTTAAATTACGAATGTCGAATCTGAGTGGTGTTATAATAATAAGAACATTAATCACTTTCTCGGGAAAAAAATTACAATCAAAATCACATCAGTCAAAATAAGATCAAAATGCAATTAAAATGTCAAAATACACATAAAATGTCGAAATATAATTAAGATGTTAAATCTTGTAAATGTTGGTAATTAAAATGTGTGTGTGTATAATTCTAAAAAAAACTGAAATAATTGAAAAACACAGAATACCTACATAAGAAGAAAAACCGATCACGGTGTCGGGTCGGTTACCCTGACGCGAATTTAATGCTTTTCCCTCATCCAACAAAGTGCCCATCATCGCTAACGAAGTTTTCATTTCTAAAGTTCTTAAAAGATCTATTCTATGTACAACGTTTTTTTTGTATATGCTACACCCGAAACACATGTCCAGTTTTAAGTAAAAAATCTACGTACAAAATTTCAAAACGATATCATGAAAAACCACAAAGTTATGAGCTTGGCGCTCTGTACTACTACGATCTATCGTCAACTACTGCACTGTGCGCTTGATAACCACACTGCAACAATTTCTTAACGTATTTGGGAAAAAATATAACATGGTGTAAAACTGATTGGAATCGATTCAGTTGCTTATTCTGAACAAACTATATTCAGGTTTCGCATAAACAAAAAAATACGTTGTATAAAAAAAAACTTAATTATTAAGTCTCATATTTCTAAGTGTGATGTCCTCGTTCAATTTGTCAATTGAAGACAGCCCCTGCTACCCTGTATAAAGATTGTGTATGCACTTTCGTCTTGCAATGGAACACTACATCCCACTGCAAGCCGAAGGCACAGAAGGCGGTGACATAAGCTTAAAAGTCACTGAGAGATATCTAGACTACTGCTTCATAAGAATTCAGTCTATATCGCACACAAGATTAGGTTACTTTTTCATCAACGATGAAGAGTTTTGTTTCTTTATATCTTTATCTGAAAGCGGATCGAAACGTTAATCTCTGGAAATAACAGTCAGATTTAAAAAATATTTTTGCATTTGACAGCCAAATTCGTGAAGACACACACAATCAATCTATAATGCTCCCACAGTTGGAATACTGGCCTCCTTTCGACGAGAGGATACATAGCATAACGCTAAGTCCCTTAGTAATTGGGTAAAAAGATAGAAATAACACAGTAATACCACTGGCTGGCGATGCAATACGACGACCGATCTACTCGCGACTCCATCCGATCCACCTCGTAGTTTCTTAAAATCAAAAGTCATTTATTCAAATTAGGCTGAGAATTAGCACTTTTTGAACGTCAATATTACATAAGACAGTCCCCCAAAACCCATGGACACTTCTTAGTGCCTTCGCTGGGAGGAAGAAGTGGCGGAACAAACTCCCCAGCAGCACAGCTGTCTGTTCATTTAAAACAACACGTGGATTTATACAATTTCTCGGTGGTAGGCCATAACATCGGCCGCCGGCAGAAGTTACCACCCACCAGACAAAGTCTTGCCGCCAAGTGATTTTTCGTGTTCCGGCATGATGTCTGGTGAAGCCGTACGGAGGACGGGTCTGAGTAGTTGTGTTGCGATGTGTGCTGGGTACGATGCGCCAAATGTTGTTGTGTTGGGAGTTTGGTCGTGGAAGGTCTTCAGATCAATCTCCCTTTGGCGCAGCATCGTTTGTCGTGTTGTTGGGTTTAACATTGCATTACCTCGCTCAGTTGCCGTCTTCTTTCCTATTTGCTCAGTTTTTCTGAGTGAATAGGCTCTCAATAAACTAGCGTGCTTTACCATCTACGATCGCATCACTGCTTACCATCAGGCGCGATTGCGGTCAAGCGCTAGTTAATAATTATTAAAAAAAAAAATACTATGTAGGTACAGTAATAACCACAACAACGATGAAATTATTTACCACTTGCCAGCTAGCCACGCCAAAATACCAGCAAAGCAAAACGAAAAAAATAAAATATCATTAACATGGAAATGTAAATAAGTAAAAACTTATTACCTAAATAAAAGCCCCAGGTATAAAGGGCGTGAGAGCTCACATATTTATGCATTGTAAACAACTTATTATATATACAATATGTAAAGAAAACCCTGTCCGACCCATAAGGATAATAAAGGTTAGGTAAACACATGCCCATATATAATATAAAATTTTACGTAATCATCATAGTAACAATATTAATGAATTTTGAAATAATCTTTTTTTCCTGCGAAATTCCAACTTTCCGAAATTTGGTAATTTTTAAAAAGTGGCAACACCATTCTGACGGTATTATTATAAGAACGATGCGACCACGTGACGCGTGCCCTGCCCCCTGTCACCCGCGGAAGGGTTGCCTACCGCACATGTATTAAGTTACCTCTTTTTGCGAAATAATATTTATTTTTAGGGGGATTTTTTTTTTAAGTTTAGCCCGGTTTTGTAGGTATTAGTAGAATCAGTTATCGATACCTAACAATACCTTCACGGTTCGGACAGGGTTTTCTTTACATATTGTATATTCAACTGATTGTGATGACCAACCCTAACCAGACGGAACTCTAAAAACCAACCATCTCATCGTCCATCGGAGCACAGTTTTGCGCGTTTTTTACAACAATCAATTAACTTCATTGCTCCGAAGCGAGAGGTCGTCACGATTCTAATCACTTTTTATTTTTTTATGTTTTTAAGTGTGAGTGCAATGTTGCGTTTTCATGACTGCAGACAATGATGTTAATAATTCAAATTGAGATGTCTTATCTATGGGCAAGTAGAAATGTGATGGGTGCTGAGTAAAACTTGAAGTAAGAACTTTGATTGTGCTTTGAATGTGTGTGTTGAAAGGTGTGAATGTATGCTGTACATATAATACTTATGTATTCTCCTACCTATCCTACGTTCGCGATTTAATAGCCAAAGATATAAACGAGTACAACGAGGGACTGGAACAATTTGCCAGTTCCCGTCGGACTACAATTTAAGTGTCTTTAAGGCTACATATAATAATAATAACTTTAATAGGATAATAGACTTTTAATAAACTAGCGCGCTTTACCATCAACGATTGCATCACTTCTTGGTGGTTAAGCACTAGTCTACAATTTATAAAAAAAACACTTTAAACCTTACTATAAAATAAATATTAGTTTGCGCTACAACTTTAAACATTTTTGTCACTTTTCAATAGTGCTAGTCACTCTGAAATCAGCTTAATTCTAATTTACACACGGCACGGTTAGTGCAATGGTCAAGCTATTGACTGCTGAGCTGCGTGTTGCGATTTCGATTCACGTACGGAACAAATACTTGTAATTCAGCTAGCCGCAAAGTAAGTAGCAACGATACTATTTTTATAATAGATACATATATAGATAAACATCCAAGACCTAGGCCAAACAGGAAAAGATCGTTTTCCATCATGATCTGGCCAAGGATCGAACCCGGGGCCTCCACTTCGCAGGCAGGCGTGTTGACCGCTGCGCCACGGAGGACGACAAATAAATATGACCTACAAGTTGTTGTTCCGTTTCTCAATCTCTCTATGTGAGTTTATATGTTTGTAAATGCACCCAAAAACAGGAGAAATTCCCATGTGGGGCAAAGGTAAAAAAAAAAATCATGTTTGTATAACTTGAAATACCTAGTTGGTTTAAATATCACTTTTAAAGTTATTCATGTAATAATCCCGTTTGGTTAAATTCCTTGGCACACTCATAATGAAATCTGTTAGAAACAACATTATCTAATGACCGGTCGGTTAGCAATACATAATTAATTTTAGAACGCTGCGAACTTTACCCTCGCGAAAGTACGTACGCATAATTTAGCTGTACGTACTAATTACGCCCATTTTAGTACGTACAGCTAAATTATGCTGATTAAAACTTTACTCGTAACCGCCAGAGATAATAAGCAAGAAAATAATTGAATATCTGTCAAGTCTATTGGGAGTAAATAAACTTATAATAGACTCGTGCTCTTTACCATCATCGATTGCATCGCTGCTTATCATCAGGAGTAATCGCAGTATGGTACTAGTATTTTTTTGTTGTTTTATAGCCTAGTTCTTCTCCCACTACTGGGCAAAGACCTCCCCATTTTCCTTTCGAACTTTGCTGTCTCGTGCTAATTACCTCTGTCCATTTTGGCGCTGCGAACGTTACTAGATTGTCACATCACCTTCGCCGTGGTCTACTGCGGCGGCGATGACCTCCCTTAGGTATCCTACTTACTAATACTGGGAGATATACGTAAATAACCTTTTTATTTAAAAAAAAAGATCGTTTCACTTCTCCTGTACCGGGAGTGTGTTTACAAATATATAAAATCAGATACACAAACAGCTGGACCCGGAACAATTATTTGTAGATCATACAAAAATTTGTTCTGTGCGAGAAACGAACCTGCGACAGGCAGTGCAGCAGTCAAAAGCACAAATAATTTTTGCTGAAAGACATAGTCGCGTGCTGGACAAAAGTCTCCCCTAAGTATTTTGGCTTCGACCGGTTCCGTGCTTCCCATATCCAACGGGTTCCTATGGCATTAAAATCCTTATTTCAGTACGCGGTCGCCAATCTAGAACCTTTCGTCCGCATCGGACATCTGTTCTATGGGCGAAATGCCCTATTCACTGCCACATAAGTTTTTAAATTGTTCGGGTTATGTCAGCTGCCTTCGTTGTCCTATGAATCTCTTAATCTTTGATTCAATCATGTAGGGGAAACTCCAAGCCCTTTCCATTGCCCTTGTTGTGACATTAAATCTTCTAAAATACCCATTATGAGCAAAAACGTTTCAGTGGCATATGTAGGTATATTATATCACTGGTAACAAGCCCTGCTCATTAATAGAGAATGACGGTCATATTAATGTATGTGTTACCGGAAATGTATGAAACCTAGGAATTATATACAATTACTAGGAAATGTATACAATTCCGAAGCTATATAGGAAATGTTTAAAATATTGTTCCAAACATTATTTAATACACACATATCCTGGGAAATGTATACATTTCCTAGAAATTGTATAAAATTCCTATATCGTATTAGGAAATGTATAAAACCATGCTTTCTATGAATAAAATTAATAAAACACGTTGTTAAACTTAGAAACAGATTTATTATTAAGACTCCGGTTGAAACAATTAGGTTAGGTTAGGTTAGTTTTATTATAATCCCCGCATACTAATGGACATCTTTAAAGTAATACATTTCCGTTAGCTATTTAGGAAATGTATAGATTTACTAGGAAATGTGTGTTATAAAATTTATTTCACACATTTCCGAGCAAATTTAGGAATTATATAAATTTCCTAGGAATTGTATACAATGACGCATTACATACATTTCCGTTAACATATGTATTAGAAAATGATTAACAGTAACCGCATGAACTTCTCCATGTCCAGAGAACAATGCTGAAGTGTTAGCACTAGCAATCGTAGTATATTATTAATAGTCAAGTTAGTAAAAGTAGTATCTTTGAATTTGATGAAGGTAAATTTTCATGAAAGCGAAGATAGTGAGGTCAATGTTTTTTTTTTTTAATAAATATAAACTAGTGCTTGACCGCAATCCCGTCTGATAGTAAGCAGTGATGCAATCGTTGATGGTAAACCGAGCTAGTTTATTAAGAGCTTATTCGCAAAAAACATAGAATGAATAGGAAGGAAGACAACAGTTGAGCGAGGTGATGCAATGTTAAACCCAACAACACGACCAACGATGCTGCGCTGGAGGGAAATTTATCTGGAGACCATCCACGAGCAAACTCCCGACACAACAACATTTGGCACATTGTACCCGGCACACATCGCAAAACAAATGCTCAGACCCGTCTTCCGTACGGCTTCACCAGACATGACTTTGTCTGGTAGGTGTTAAATTCTGCCGCTAGCCGATGTTATAGCCTACCACTATATGAGGAAGCAAATCTATTTATCTTTACAGGGAACTTATCCAGATACTACAAAATCTAAACTAAAATCATAACCTATGAGGTGAAAATATCAATTATATGCAGCCTTTCTATTCCTGGGGCATGGAAAGAAATGTACCGGAAGACAATAATTAAAGTCGTAAAACAAATAAATATGAATTTAAAGTTACATAGATACAAGTGTTATTGCTTAAAACGTATAAGTGAAAGCTTCGTATGTCACGTGGGCATGACAATCGACGGGTTTTGAAGAAAATCATCAATTCTCACGATTAGTTTGATAAATACTTAATAATCTATGCATTATTCAGTCCTCCTACACACACCCACTAGTGAAATACCGTGATGGTACTTGAGAAGATGAGTTTGTATGTATTTGTCGACGTACCTAGCTTTATAAACTGTGGAATATGTTAAAGAAAATGTTGATGTAGATAAGCATAGATGGAATTTATATGATGAAGTTGTGGCTGTAAATGAACAGCAGAATAAAAAATAAAAAAAAAGCTAAGTAGAACACAAATAAGACTTTGCTTTTTTATGATGAAGGGAAGAAGTGACAAGTTTAGATCATAGGTAAATAAGAAGGAAATAAATATATTATACATAAGGCGAGTCATTAAAATACAAAAATAGTAATAAAATAACAACAATAACCAATACTTAACAATTTCCTAGCAATTGTACTGATTTACCTTCCAGGAGATAATAATTTAACAATAATTGATATTTTCTATTATTACAAAATGCTAGTGATGTTTCCGTATTCAATTGTTATATCTATTGCAAATATCACAATAGAAACGAAGGAAAGCAATACAATTGACGATCGAGAAGTATCGGAATCGAAAGGGACTTACGTAAAACTAGAGGCAGATTCGTAGCGAAGCAATGCAATGAAAAAAAATAACACTTTTACTTTTTGCTGAGTTACGCTTTCGTTACTTATAGGTAATGGTTCTAGGGTTCTATGGAACTTTAGTTTAACAAAAGATTATAATGTAATATACAAGGGTATAGAAACTATCAGCCCCTTGAAGAGATAATAAGAATTGTGAAAGTAACTTTTTTTTTGGCTAGTGATATTATAAGACACTGCACAGTCGTAGATAAAGATGGCTACATATTTTTTTTATTTATTTGATTCATCATCATCATTATTATCAACCTTTTTATCGTCCCACTGCTGGGCATAGGTCCCTTCTCATACAGAGAAGGATTGAGCGTAATCACCACCCTTGCTCAATGCGGGTTGGCGATTTCAGACTTAAGTTCAGGTTTCCTCAAGATGTTTTCCTTCACCTTCAGTCATTGGTGTCCAAGCTATACTTAGAAAGTACATATAGCTTTAGAAAAGTTACCTACTTGCCTGACCTGGAATCGAACCGGCGCACTATACTTGAAAGGCTGGTGTTTTAAGTACTAGGCCACCACGATTATTTACAATCATTATTTGATTATTTACAATAAAATACATAGGTATAAGACAAAATTAAGAACTGAGTGCAAAGGTGCAGCATATTTCTTAAGTTAAGAAATTTCTTCCAGCAGACCTGGGATAGGAGAAGTAAAACAGAAATGTAGATAACAGCGTGTAAGAACAAGGAGGAAATTAAATATGAATATAATAAGAATAAAAGTAATAATATTAACTATACCTACTTACCTAAACATATAATTCAAAACGAATTACAAAAGTACACTTAAATGAATACATAATACGAAAATACATAAATATGAATATATAATTAATACTACTATCACTCGGTGGTAGGCCATAACATCGGCTGCCGGTAGAAGTTACCACCCACCAGACAGTCTTGCCACCAAGCGATTCGTCGTGTTCCGGCATGATGTCTGGTGAAGCCGTACGGAGGACGGGTCTGAGCAGTTGCGTTGCGATGTGTGCCGGGTATGATGTGCCAAATGTTGTTGTGAGGAGTGTGTTGTGTGGAGAGTCTCCAGATCAATCTCCCTCTGGTGTTGCATCGTTGGTCGTGTTGTTGAGTTCAACATTGCATCACCTCGCTCAACTGCCGTCTTCCTTCCTATTCACTAAGTTTTTTTTAGTGAATAGGCTAAAAAAACTAGCGCGCTTTACCATCAATGATTGCATCACTGCTTACCATCAGTCGGGATTGTGGGCAAGCACAAGTTTATAATTATTAAACAAAATAAATTCTCATAGTATAGACGAAAGGTGCTCTTTTAATCGAAGTTTAAATAAAGAATTAATATTTATTATATTTCTTTGCATAAAACTAATACATTTCAATTCGAAGACGTAATGTTAATGAAGATACGGAACTGAACAGTTAAAGCTTGCTCGTACTTGCCATAAAGATTGACATAGGAAGTCATCCATTCAATTACTTATTTTGTTTTATGTAATTAAATGGTTGCGTCGTAAAGAGACGGGCACGCGATCAAAAGCACTTGTTTTTGCTTCATTCGACGACTTTACAAATAACTCTTTTCTATCCCACAGAAGATGTCGAAAGATACGTTACGTAATTCTTTTGAAATTAATGTGTATCTTGTATTGATCTGGTGTGCAATGAAACATTGTTTACTTCCCATAATCGTGCTTTGTAATCTGCCACTGAACCAAATAATTATTTTGTTTCTACATTATCAAAATGTTCTCATCGTGTTTCTTTTATCGTTTTGTTATTTTTTCTTAGTGCTACTTCTTTCTGGTCGTTACTAATCACTAGGTTGGAGAGCTTTCTAACTTGATTTAACCTTGCTTTAATAGTTTTCTGTGACTGTTATACAAAAGTTTTAATTAATATTTTGATTATGCATTTTTCCCTAAAAATATTCAATGAACGCCCACTTATCTTCTTCGCCTCACGACTAAGCCTCCCCACGACTGGCAGACGGGTTGGGGATCGCATTGATATTCCACATGAGAAGGCCTGCTACCCGCTTCCCGGGTGATAGTTCCCTTAATCACCTCTTACGACACCCACGGGATATGGGTTGGCACTATTTTAAGCCCGGTACCACATAGGAGAAATCACTTATTTATACCTTTGATTCAAAATTTAAATAGAATAGGGTATTTCACTAAAAAAACTAATTAGTCCGTCAGTCAAATTTCCAAAAAATGCTAGACACATTTTTTTCTTTTTTCATATAAACAAAAAATGAAGACGACACAGTGCGTTGAAAACTCGTGTGACGTCACTAGACGCTACACTTTTTACCGAGCAGTGACGTCACCAGCCACCACTCCTGATCTTTGATGCCTTTTATGTTTGTAAATCTTTATTGATTTGATAAAACAAAATATACGTACCTATCCAATATTTTTCTATAATCAGAATGACGGACTAATTAGTTTTTTTTTTTTTTTTGTCAAATACCCTATTAAGAATTCTCTTCTTTTTTTCAACATTCCTGGTACAAATTTTATGTTAATAGGTACCAAGAAACACATGCATTCTGAAGAATCATTTTATGTGAAACTTAAGTCCAGACACGGCACAGATCAGCTCGTCGGCTAACAAATTAGCAACGGATACATAGAACCAAGATAAATCTCAGTCTGTATTATTTCCGTTTCGACCATATAAACTAATGTTGCTAAATAGTGTTATAGCTATGATGGCGTCGACATTGTATACGTCTTCCTGCATTTTAACGTTAATTATTATCTTAATAGTTTCCTGTTTAGATTTATACTTAATCTTATAATTAATCTTAGAGATATAAATTTTATTATAGGTCATGCTAATCGAGATTGGAACTTCAAATTATTCTTTAGTTTTGCTATCTAAAAATCGTACTGAGATATGAGTTATCAACACATCTAATTTCTGGTATTGCCTTTACTGTTATGTCAATAAAATTATTTTTCTATACATATTTTTTTATTTTTCCCTCTCTTGTCCTAATTCAACACCTCTGCTTCAGAATCGTTTGAGTCAATCTGTCAAACAATACTTCACATTTCCTTATATTTTGACAAGTATTTGACATTAGTTTGTCGCGAAGATTTTGACAAGAGATTGCGATAAGATTGTTAACGTTTTAAATAACGAGATTGGCTTGATTTGCAATTAGGGTGCTGGGGGGGCCCAGCACCTAATTGCGTAACACACTGCTACTATCAATAGGCTATTTGGCAGATTTATAATTTCCATCCTGAATTACTTGGTTGAGGTTAAGAAATTCACCGAAAGTATTTTATTTTTTTATTTTAAATACGTATTTCGTAAGAAACATGCAAATAAAAATTCAAAATTCAAATAAGCCGCCAAAACGCTTTATTCGGTAATATGGCGTCGAGACTTGTAAGTGACGTCACAAGCATAGAATAAAAGATTTTCGGTTCCGTTTGTATATATCTGTTATTTGTTGTTGTTTATCTAATAAAATGGTTTACAAGTAGTGTGGGTTGTATCTACAAATACATCGACAAAACACCTGAGAACACATAGAACAACAACAAGTGCTGATGCGCGTATGACGTCATCGTGACATTAGCCAATCCGGATCGTTTTATAATATGTGGCGCGATATACAAAAAGTCAAATATATTTTTGTGTTTTTGGATTAATTGTTATTATTTTTATTAAAACTCATGTAAATGACATAAAGAGCCCTCATATTATGCATTTAAAGTAAATAATAATCACAAAAAAATCATACTTTCAAATAGCCTATTGGAATCATTTTGAAGCCTATTGCTAATCCATTGCTGCATATGTTTGAAAATTTTGTTGGCACAACAATGTAAATAACGCAATGAATGTTGTTAAACTGCCAAAATGAAACCCATTGTTACTGATACTGTACTCAATATTCAATCCTTTTATTGCTTTCCACACGTATTCTTAGATGGTAATACTTAAAATTAGTTCATGTGGACCCTGTCGGGCACAACAAAATAAGTGAAGTTAGGAGAGAGGAAGCACGCAATTACCCTGCTGGTCTTAGTTTCTGGTCTCACCCCATCGTTACTTTGGAGTAAACTTTAAAAAATCTGCACTTTAACACTGCTTTAAGGACATTTATTGCACGGTAGCGAAGAATAAATTTGCAACACGTTCCTTAAATATACAGCAAAAATAAATTTAAGTCGTCCAGTAATTTCCAATTTGGTAGAATTAAAAAGGCCTTACTTTTATTGGTGTAGCCTTTATAATTATCTCCTTATTTGTACGTCCTTGTTACCTTTATTGTAAATTAATTTGTAACTAACCAGTTGTTCTTGTAGGCACTTTCGATATCCATATATCAGTGTTTTTAAATAAAAACAAAACACTGTCATCTTGGAAATTACCGTTATGGCTTTACAATGGCCAGTACTGAAATGTTAATGGTTATAGCTCCATTTTAGTGAAGAGGTTGATCAAACTAATTGTTAATTAGTAATCCGGTTTACTTCATATTAATTATGATGATCTACAGATGAGATGATCTACCTATACAGTATGTTAAGAAAACCCTGTCCGACCCATAAGGATAATAAAGGTTAGGTAAACACATGACCAAATATAATATAAAATTTTACGTATTTATCATAGTACCAATACAAATGAATTTTGAAATAATCTTTTTTTCCCGCGAATTAATTCCAATTTCCCCGAAATTTGGTAATTTTTAAAAAGTGACAACACCGGTATTATTATGAGCGAATAGCGATGCGACCATTAGCGACGAATAGCGATTCGCCTGCCGCCCGCCCCCCGCGGGCGTCAGGCGAAGGGTGGTTATCGCGCATTTATTAAGTTACCTCTTTTTGCGAAATAATATTTATTTTTTAGGGGGATTTTTTTTTTAGTTTAGCCCGGTTTTGTATGCATTAGTAGAATCAGTTATCGATACCTAACAACACCTTCACGGGTCGGACAGGGTTTTCTTAACATACTGTATATTACATTACATTTGATTATTTTAGCATAAAATAATACTTATAAACGAAATTATTTTGTGAAATCTGTATTATAATGAAACCCGTTTTTTTACTTGGTACGGTGAACGATAGGTACCAAAAAACCGCCGAAAATTTCATACAAAAAAAGTAAACTACAAAGCATTTCTTTGCTCCTTATGCATACTTTTTCGAGTATGACGCAGGGGATTATACTAGGACCTGTTGTATTGGAATTCCCCTTGCGATATCACAGCACAGTTAACTTTACCACGTCAGTGGGGATCCTGTATTGGTGTATAAAAAGGATTGTACTTGTTATTGAAGTAGGGAGGTAAGCAAGGATTATTTATTTATTTATTAAAACTTTATGCACAAATAAAAATTGTACAATGGCGGACTTAATGCCTTAGGCATTTTCTACCTGTCTACCTTAAGGTGATGCAGAGACAAAACATGGTAGGTGCAAAGATATGAAAGAAAAGTGAAAAGAGAAACACAAAAAAATAAAATATCATAATATATACATAAATACATACATACAAAATATAAACAGTGGAGAGAGATAAAAAATATAGATAGAGAAAAAGAATAAATTATATGTTTGATGAATGTGCCAATTTCTTGCGTACGAGCTTTAATTTTAAAAGTGTACCGACTGGTCAACGTCCTGATATTCTGAGGAAGATCATTCCAAAGGAAAACCGCCTGGACAAAAAATGAAGACTTAAGAAAACTAGAGCGGTGAGAAGGACATCGTAAAAGACAATTATTGGAAGAACGAAGATTCCTATTATGCGCAGAGCATAAATATTGAAAATGAGAAGTAAGATAAGAAGGAGCACAGGGTCTGTGTAGGAATGAAAACAAGGTCGTCAAAGCTCTTAGAGCTCTGCGTTGTCTGATGGGTAGCCATTTCAAGATGGACCGGTGAGAAGATACATGATCGTACTTACGAAGATTAAATACGAATCGAATGCAGTTATTTAGAAGTCGGTCAAGTTTATTGAGTAGATCTGCATTCGGGTCGTAATAACACACTTCACCATAATCAATAATGGGGAATATAAGGGGAATATACGTTAGGAAAATTTAGTATAATATTAAAACCACACAGTATTTAACTGATTAGTACTGCTGGAAAAGTAATTAAATAAGCAAACATTTTAGGAAGGGTGATCTGATGAAAGTGTTACCTCTTTGCAGGTTTATAATAGCAGAACTGTATCCTACATTATCAAATTTCGCAATGAAACCTTTATTTAATTAAATAAAATCTGTTAAAGCAAGTATGAAGTTATGTTAATTTAAAGCTAATAAAAAGGTTAAATAGTAGGTGTGTATTATGAGAGCCTCTCTTGATTGATAATGACTGCTAAAAATGCAATTGTCGACTATAATCAAGATTGTGTTCCTTTTTGTAACAATTATATTGTCAACGATATACTAACATTGATTAAACTACTTTTCACTTTGTAACTATGGTTCGCCTTAATTATGTTATGTAAATTATTTTGCTGGTTTTTACTTTTATCTCTTTTATTAACTAACTACTGCTAAAAACAAGTGCTGATTGCCAAATAAACTCATCTCGAACTAAAAAGTAATACAGATTCGTTGCTTGTGTCTAGCCGGCAAGTTGCGATTTCGCAATGCACCCAAAAGTCGTACATTCTATCCCAGAATTGATATATTTAAAAATACTGACTTTGACATAAGGAGATAGCTTAGTCTTTTTCGTGTCGCTTCTTATCTAACTTAGAATTATATTTTAGAACTTATTGGCCCAAAACTTAGTTACACGGCATAATAGTTGGTTATCTACATAGATCCATGACCACTACTATCGTTCCGTCTGAGTTAGAGTACTTTAACAGCAAATATATCTTCCCACTTGTGCCTGAAGACGGTTCTGGGACTTCCCCGTGGTTTATCGAAACTCCTTGAACCATATCCAGACACAAGTGGATCAAGGAAGGTTAGACCCCGGGGAGGTACTCCTTTATTTGTAATATCATAAAACATTTGTTTGCAAAAAATATAGTATGATATGTTCCTAAATTGTAATGATTGTTGTATGATAATTAGTATGGTTGTAGATAGTAAATAATAGGGAGAAAATATCTTGACACGGTTTGATACGCCAAACCTCAACCTTAGGTATACGAAGGTATGCGTGATAAATCCATTTTGCAAATATGTACATCAATTCCAGATTCCCAAACGTCCCAAAGCCCACCAGTAATTTTATCGCACATTAAAATTACGTTCCTACATTTTGGTATCAAAAAAAGCTTGCCGCCGTAACTAAATCTCAAATTGCTCCGATCCATAGTATTTTCACCGGGCGTTTCCCACGGCTGCGCGCACGCAACAGCGTTCCAATTAGACTGTACCGAACTAATTCCTGGGCATGCGCTGCGAATAGGTAGGTGCAGAAGTCTTACTATGGGAGAAACAAAGTTGATGTTAAAGCCACGGACATCACACACTTTGGGTGAAGTAGCACGACCTTGCCGGACTTCGGTCGACATGTCTGACAATACCGCGCAACACGGGTCGCCAGCGACATCAGAGGAGGTAGCGCGATGTTGCCGGACTTTGCTGGACATGTCTGGTAACATCACGCGACACGTGTCGTCAACTACATTTACAACTACGTTGCTACGGACATAAGTCGCGCGATGTCACCAGATATGTCAGGCGAAGTTTCGCGAAGTCGCACGACTTTATCTGACGTCGCTGCGGACATAAGTTGCGCGGTGTCGCCATATTTGTCAGGCAAAATCGGCCGGCTTCGCTTGATATGTCGCCGATACTTGTCGTGCCACATTTGTCCCCTAATGTGTCCGTGGCTTAAAACTTAATTAGATTTGGAAATTGCGTTGGTTTACGATTGATTGCTTACAATTTTGTTTCCACCTTTTCGAAGTGGGAATAAATTTTGCGTCATATCCAAATCAGACTTTTAGATCATATTAAGTTGTCAATAAAATTGTTAGAAAAAACAATTGAATTAGCGGGCAAATGGATAGAATTATACTTGCCCAGATCCTCTTGTACAGAAACTAAAATAAATTTAAGTTCAGTGTTCATCTAATTGTTCCTTGTCCACAAAATATACTAAACTAGCTTTCCGGCCGCGGCTTCGCCCGCGTAGAGTTAAGTTATATCGCGCTTTTTAGATTTTCCTCGGGAATATCAGATTTTTCAGGGATAAAAAGTACCCCATGATTTAATCCGGACTTCTAACTTAACGTCTGCAAAACTTCAAAGCAATCGGTTCCGTAGTTACGGTGTGAAAGCGGAACAAACATACAAACTCACTTTCCCAATTATAATATTAGTAAGGATTTTACTCAAGATGTTAACAGAAAACTTAGATTGGGTGCATCTGCCCACGGACTCCTTTTTTTTTTAAAGTTATTGTTTTTTGACAGAGTTGTGGGCGAAACTCGAAGTGCACTTACATTCAGGAACCTATCCAAGATAATAGTTGGCCCAACAAAGGCCCATCAGGAACCTATGTGAAATTTTATTTCATTGCGACTAATCACACTTAAAATCCTTATTGAACTTTGTTAAAAATACTTGTTGTTCAATTTTGGACTTCTGTATCATCTTGTATGCGCGTGCGCCGCTTCTCTGCCAGTAATCGCTCCTTTTAAAGGTCTTGTAACACGAACGGCTTTTTTGGATGCGCTCGATTTAGTCACAACGATAATTAAATAATACTGTTTGTTTGATTGTGAAGGGGCTTTATTTGTTAGTGCAAATTTGTACCTAATTATTTTTTGTTTTGGAAATTTTGAGAGTTATCAACATAAGTGATGGTATATACGAGTAGTGATGGCTCCGTGTCCACAGTGGTCGTGAGTATAGTTGTAGTGGATTCGAGCCCCTTTGACAGACGCTTTACTTTGTGTGTTTTGCATGCCTTTTGGTAAAATGTGGCTGAACCTACCGGTTATCACTCTATCACCATGTACTGTACCCAGGTTTGCAAAATAAATGACTTACTTACTTACTTAAATTATTTCAACACCGCAGCTCTCAAAACGGTAAGCGAAAACTTCGTAAGGAAACCGGCACGTTCTAAGACTACAAATTCGAGAATTTCATTGATGTTTTTAAATTTGTCGACACGAAAAATAAATTTGAAAACACCTTACTAGACTAACAAATCTAAAATAAGATTTTATCATTTTCCGTCAGGAAGATGCGCAGTTGACTTATTGCAAAAAGAGTTTGATGTTATTTTGACCTCGATTTTTACAGTTAGTCTGCTAGTGGTGTTCCTTGTCTAAAGATTATAATAATCGAATTAATTGTATAGTAATGTTAGTAGCACAAGTCCCAGTTTAAGTAGCACATTCATAATATTAATGCTGACCGTTAATTTCAATCACTATATTTATTTTATTCTGAGTAAGACATTTGATGACTGTTTACTTTCTGTACGTAGTAAAATGTGATTCATTACTTTGCGGTTCTTATATTCGAGGTGTTATTTGTATACTGAGGTGATGGTCAGTGGCTTTATTGCGATTTAAATCCAATATACTCAATCTTATCACCAATTAGAGGTAAGTATATCAAGATTGATTTACAAAATACTCTCTACTACTAGTTCTAGGTCTGGTCCAGATAAAAGGCGATTTACGTAATACGTGACATCAAAGACTTGTGTATCAAAAATGCTATCCTAATTTGACAAAGTATCATAGACAAGTGGCATTGCATCCAAAACGTTTTGTAATTCTACAATGACTTTTTTAAGGATTGTCAAAAAGTTTTTGTACATATGTCAATCTCATACATACATTTTGACTGTTCTATAAATTTTGTTGCTGATAAGATCTCACTTTGTCCATGCTCTGTGGAGTAAGTCTAGTCATAAGTAATGATGTTATAAAATATTGACGGTTTTCTTTTTTGTTTACTTTGCATCAAATCATCTTTAGTTCAAAACAAGAATAGATACTTTAATAAAGCGGGTCGTTGGTCTAACGCGGAATGAATTTATATTGTAGATGCTCTCAAGTAATAAAATCTGGCACGGTCATTGAATACCGTGTGAACAAAACTCGCTTACAATACAAAGAAAATTACAAGAATTTAATAAAACAGCACTCCATTACATTAATGCTGAAGATGTGCAATGATTATTCTACGTATTCATATAAATTAAACTCAAAATGGAAGTGTATAAGATGCATTTTAGCTTGAGATGATAGTTTTTTTTTTCTAAACTTAATGGGAATTGTAAGGAAATGAGGCCTTTAGTTATGAGTTTAACCAGTGCAATATCTAATTAAGATATGAAATACATCTTATGATAAGGAAATGAAGAGTCTGAGCCGTTGAGCTTACGAAGTAATTAGTGCGCAGATGAGATATTGCGGGACTATGAGAAATATTAGTCAACGTTGTGATACAAATAATGATATTACAGTTCGCAGAAAGTTATAAGATATAGTAAGTAGATAAATATTTAGATGTAGATGCAACAATGAAATGAATGTGAAAATTAATGAAACTGCATCACTATTTTAGTGTTAGTATATGGTGGCTGCCGAAACAAAACAAATATTATTGCAAACATTATTTATTTTCTTTGAATCATTCAATTAGCCTATAGTAAACATCCTCTACGAATTCACTAACCTAACAACTTCTATCAAAGATAAGTATTTATCACAGTAAGACTTAGGTGCTACCTACGCTACATGGTACTTAGACGTATAAGTAAATGCTTTAACCGACGCGGAAGACGTTGAAGTTAGGAATACAAAAATAACAGGTTACTATTGAACAAAAAAAACCTTAATTTATTATATTAATAAAAAAGTAAAACTTCAACAAGCTAAGCAACCATACTTCGTTAACACACTTCAGTTCTAGGAACGTTAATATAAACAAACAACAACAAATCATTATCACACGTTGTCACACGGTCCTGCATGCAAGGTGGAGGAGTAGCCTCCTCGGTCACCACGGCCGCCACATCGACTGGGCGGAGTCGGGCTCGGAGGCGGGGCTGTGCGGCGGCGAGGGCGGCGCGTACGCACGCTTCGCGAGCGCCGCTTCAGAGTCCATCGGCTCCGCCAGCCTCTTCAACCCTCGTTCTGGTAACGATGTCCTCTGAACCACAACCTGCTGTTGCTGGGGAGGCGCCGGCGCGATGGCCTGTAGAGGCGTCGGCCTTGCAACACCATTTGGGGCTATCGGCTGAGGTTGTACGACTTGAGGATTTTCCAACCTTCTTATACAGTTACTAAGGTGCTGCAGCAGCCGCGCTCCAGCCTGAGGATCCACTGGGCCTTGACGCTGCATGGCAGTGGCAGCTAACGTAGCGTTAGCGATAAACTGAGACACTTCTGTAGCACACTGAGTAAATCCAGCACGAAAACGTTCCTGGTATGACATTTCAGATTTTAGCACTAACTGCCCTCTTCTTTTAAGGCTGTGTAGGTGTCGCACAGTGAGTTCCAGGATGTCGGCTTTTTCCAGCTTGGAGACGTTTTCTCCTTCAGCTTGCAGAGCGGTAACCATGAGGTCTTTGAGTTCATCGAGGCAGCGATTGATGCGTGCTCTCCTTTTTCTTTCTAGCATGGGTTTCATGACTTTTCTGTATTGGTATGTTCGGGAGACGGGTTCCTCGTCGGGTTGCGCGTGCGCGGGCGGGTGGAAGGCGCCGTGCGGCGGCGACATAGTACGGGCGGGTAGGATCATTGGAGCGCGCGCGACGGTCTGTGAGCGAATGGCGCGCGCGCCTACCGACGTACCGCTTTTATGCGCCCTACACCGATTGTGGCAAAACGCCCGTGATAAAAGTAGGGGTGGCACTCACGGGAATCTGGAATTAATAATGGTTTTACAAATAATAATAGATATTAATGGCTAGATGAAATAATTATTTAACTCAATATTTTCTGTGGTGTAGGTAATGTTTTATGTAGGTATATTTTTTCGATTTAACTAAATACAAAAATGATTAGACCAAAACGTAAACAATATTTTTTGATGTAAAAGCCGTAGATACCTTAATAAAATATAATATTTATCTTTAAAAAAATAAATCGTGGTTGTCCTTAAATTGGGCTAATTTGGACCTTATCTACCATTTTGCAATTATTCATACAAATAAGAATTATTCCTACATTTACGTAAACTTTAAAAAAACTATGAGTACCAAAAGTAAGGACTAAATATTGTAACAGGTATTTTAGTCTTACCTACCTTTTATAATTCGGTCTTTACTTGTGGCAGATTTGTGTATGTAAATAAGAGAAAAATTTAATTCGGAAAAAAAAACTATTACTTAGACAATTTGGTCAAAAATACGCGCCAAGTATTTCATTACTATTATTTATTTTAAATCGATGCCGGTAAGATCAAACAGCTGTATCCTTGAGTGAGGGTCTCAGCTGATAGCAGCTGGCTAGCTCGAGTTCCCACGCGCAGTTACGCACCCTCCTTTACGTCACCCTGCGTGTACGCACGCCAAGACGCTCCCCCATTCGGGCGCCGAAGAATACGCAGTGCCGTCACAATGACAAGGTGACTCGTGGCCATGAATTGAATAACTGTCAAGGGAAAAGAATTTTCTATTTTTAGTAACAGAAAAAAACTGCTTATTACGTGTTTTTTTTTTTTTTTTTTTTATTGTTATGCTCTGGTCAATCGTTGTACAAAGCTTAGGGACATTCTTTGTTGGACAGACTTGGTATTGATATGCAAATTTTTGCGAAAAAGTAAGAACAAAATGCTTTGAATATTTATTTTATGGAGCGTGGCAGCCCTGAGCGTTCGGCGCGGGCGCAGTTCTACGGCGACATGAGGCGCGTTATCGCCTCCGTCGGTCATACAGACAGAGTGACGAATAGAAATTATTAGTGTCGTACCGACTTTTTACTGCTTACGTGTGTTATTAATTTATTATTTGTGCCTTGTGGCCTACTTCGGGTAATATTGCCGTGTCTGACTGCACGGCTCACTACACACACAGTCTATTGGAAAACCAGCAATGTGAGTTAAATTTTACAAATATTTCTACTGCAACTATCTAGTTTTTCTTTCCAGTCATTTATCGATAAAATCATATTTCTAACAAACGTTATTTATTATAGTTGACATGATTAATACTTTCTGACACCCATTTAACACCTAACAGATGTTTCTGTAAATATAATACAGTAATGCAATTATTCACTCTAATCCTAGAACACGAAATAAAATTGCCATTTACATATCATGAACAACATCCTTGAGTTACAAAAACATCATCCTAATTAGTCAGTCAAAACAATAACATTGACTATCACCTTGCAAAGGTGTGAGTTTGTTCCCAGCACCGCTAGTCGACTCGACACCGACCCATTGTGCGGTCGAAGCCGCCGTGACGCTACTTACTCCAATTCTGTCTTACGCTGCTAGACGGCAAAACGTCCTATGTGTCAACACCGCCTTAGGAATAGGCGAATCGTGCCCCGAGCGCGGGCCACTTGATACTTACGACCTGTCGGCACTGAGGGCACTTTGACACGCGAGCGGATAACGGCGTAAGCGACGCTTCTGAACGTAGCCAATGAGACGTTTTTCTTCGTAGCGCGGCGTCGTGGGAAAGCCCGTGCCGCGCGCGTTCCCACACACTCGGCCGGCACAAGCCAACCGATAAATTATCATAATTCCATTGTGAGTGAGACGGTACTAAGAAATTTTATACTTCATCAATCGCCGCGTTGAATACATTAGCGCGTGGGCACCGCTTTGTTGATACGGTGACGCAAGGAGCAAGGATACGCCCGACTAACCGTGTGGGTCCTTTTGATTTTTTCTATCACGTATCTATTTTATGACAAGAGCTATAAATTCCGTGGAGACGACGTAATATGGTGATGATATACCCCATAATGTTGGGTTTTTTGTGTGAAAAGTAAACCGAGAATTCTACCCACGTTGTTGAGCTAGATACATAAAACATAGTATGTAAGCACAAGGTGCACGGAACGCTAAGTAAGTAAATATGTACTCACCAAGTAGTATTGATAATAAACATTTCAAATACTTACTCGACTAGGTAAATCTCTTTCGGAACCAATCACTAGAGATAATAATATATTGAAAAATATTTAAAAAATGAAAAAAAATCTTTTGAGTTTGGTAAAAAAATTTCAAATACCAGACCCTAATTACCTATTTCGTCGAGGATAAAATTTACAAAAGTTTTCCGACTATAATAAAATTAAAATTACAAATTTAGGAGTTGTCGATGGACAAGTACTTGAGGCTCTAGAAAAGTTACATTCGCTTTCGAAGCGTTTTGTATTCCTGTGACTTTCATCTGGATTGGTACAAATTGTTGGGTGACTTGTAGCATTTCAATATGTTGTAGACTTTTCTAACTGACTAACATAATGATAACATATGATATCACTTTACCTAGGGCGCCCGCTCGTTTTCTAACTCCTTTTTTTCAAAATGCCATTTCATCCGAATGAGTCATTCTTCTTCTGGTTTTTTTTTTATATAATAATTATAAACTAGCGCTTGACCGCTAGCCCGCCTGATGGTAAACAGTGATGCGATCGTTGATGGTAAAGCGCGCTAGTTTATTAAGAGCCTATTCATTCAGAAAAAACTGAGCGAATAGGAAGGAAGACGGCAGTTGAGCGAGGTGATGTAATGTTAAACCCAACAACACGACCAACGATGCTGCGCCAAAGGGAGATTGATCTGAAGACCCTCCACGACCAAACTCCCAACACAACAACATTAGGCGCATCGTACCCGGCACACATCGCAACATAACTGCTCAGACCCGTCCTCCGTACGGCTTCTCCAGACATCATACCGGAAGTCTTCTTTTATATTAGGGTGGAAAATTTATCAAACAGTTCCCGCTCTGGCCGGAGAATCCAACTTTTACTAAAACCCACCCGTGTTTCAAGGCCACAGTGACAACCCCCGTGGCGTAGCAGTAGCGAACGCAGCCGCTGCGCAAGGAGGCGCGGGTTCGATCCACGGGCAGTGCAAATATTTTATGCATGAACATGAATATTTACACTGGCCTGGGCGTGCCTCGGAAAGCACGTTAAGTCGTTGGTCCCGGTTGCCATACGAACATCTAATGGCAGTCGTCACGGGTTATTGAAGCCCTCAAAAGTCTAAGGTCCGTATTCCAAAAGGAAACTCAAGCATTGATCTCTTTTTAAGCATTACTTAAAACTAGTTACACCCAATCAAAAGGCTTCAAACGATTTCAACTTAAGTAAGCTTGTGTTCTGAGTGACGTTCTGTAATACGCACCTAAGAACTGGTCTAGCTGCAATGCTTCGATATCGCTTTCGGGTTGTGGAGGTCCGACGGCAGTCGCTTCACGGAAAATATCGAAGTTTAGCCAAAATCAGCTGTTAGACTGGTAAAGCGGGCCCCAGACTCCGAAGCTGAAAAAGCTTCGACTGCGACTGGAATTAACGCTGAGATGAGGATGATTGATGTTCCAGGGCCACAGTATCTCTTTACTCAGTATCCGTTTACAAGCCGCCGTCGCGTCGACCCTGTCCTTAACAGGCTTTAGTCGTGCCACGCCTCACGATTAGATTTGCTCAGTTTTATTATTACAATGGAGCTTCTGTATTAAGATAGTATCTTGGGTTTAATACTATACGACGGTTTAGCATAGTTAACATGTCAAATAGATATTTTGTAAAGACAATGTTTAGAAACTGTAAACTTGATTGCTTTTGTGAGAGATTTGTCGTGACGAAAGTTTTGAATACCTCGAAAAGGAAGAAGGTGGGAGAAATGATAGGTGAATGGTATTCATAAAAGATGATACGGTCGTAGACGGTGAATATAGAATAGTGGAAGAGTTACACCCCAAATTAATTGGGATGAAGGCAACAGAAGGATCATTATACTTCTTCATTATCTTTCGGGCTGCAGAATCGCAGGTATAGGTAGGTTCCAACAGTACATACCTAGTTATTATTGTACGAGTAATTCTAATGTTCTTTAATTATGTTTTGAAATGAACTCTGTTTGCAACAAAATAATTCATAATTAGAAAGAAAAAAGAAAGAAAAATTGTTTATTTGAGGTAAACATGACATAAAAGTGTACAAAAACAATTGAGTGATAATAGTTGACATGCGTCACATCCACGCAAAACGGCTATCGCTCAGCATTATGCTGCGACCCTATGCAAAACAGAGTCCAGCGCTGGTTTTCAGCGACAGCCGGCGCCGACGTAAAGACGTCACCCGGTGCAGCAAACAATCACAACTGACACCGAACCGGTACAAAAAAAACCAAAAAATCCAATAATAATAACAAAAAACTAAAATAAAAAATCAAAATCTACATAGTGAGAGAACAGTTTAAACAAACACAAACAGGAATACAAAAAACAAAAACAGAATATAAAAACGACGAGAATATCATTCTCAACAATAGTTAGTTAATTAGAAACAGTTCTAGAGGCTAGTCCAGTGGAATAGCTCTGTCTGTCTGCTTAGCCTGTCTGACACAAGCTTCCTCAGTTCCTCTGTGAGTGCGATTGGGCCCTAATGCACCACGCGGGCTGAGTACGGGTTGATAGATGCTACACTACAAGTATTCGAGTTTTAGATTTTAGTACATACAGATTTCGTTACGCTGTTTTCTTCGTCGTTTTAAGACCAGCGATGATTAAATAATTTAATTAAAGAAAAGCATCTCTCTGGATTCGGACCTACGGCATAAAACTCATAAGTTGTTGCCGTTTCCACTGAGCCACCGTTGGTCTTCTGCCTGTGTTATTACAATTATTAGCATTAGCTTATGAAAAACAAGATTTTTTAATCTCATTTAATTAATCCAATAAATAGCACTTAGGTAAGCTAAGTACCCTACTTTTATGAATAATTCGATCATGGTACAAAATGTCTTATCTAAATATTTGTCCGCCCATAAGCAATTCACAGAAAAAAGAAGTAGAAAAACTGTAATTCTCAGCAATCGTTTTTAAATATTTGTTTTCAGTTTCGGGAGTATCGACCTTTAAAACACGGCTTATTGGAGTAATATCGGTTCTAATCTATAAAAAATCAACAGAGAACTTATTTATTATTTACTTTAAACACTTGATATGAAATTATGTTATCGCCGGGTTAGTAGTAAGGTTCTGAAGTAAACAGGTGTGTACTCAGGGGACTTAAAAGTGACTTTATAATAAGTTAATGTCAAGTTTGGGTGGCTACGGAATTTAGTTGCGCCGGAATTAGATACGGCACAACATTTTTCAAGTTAATTTTTTTTTTTCATTATATTTTGATTATACCTTTTTCTAAAAGGTCTTTAATGTTGTTGAAGGAAATAAATATTAGGTATGTATGTAATTTTAGGTATATTTAACTGGTATATCTATAGTTTCCATGCTGTCATTAACTCGATTATGTTTAAAAAAAACTGGTTAGAAATAGGGTATTTGACTAAAAAAAACTAATAAGTCCGTCAGTCAGATTTCCAAAAAATACTAGACACGTTTTTTTTTCCTTTTTCATATAAACAAAAAATGAAGACGGCACAGTGCGCTGAAAACTCGTGTGACGTCACTGCACGCTGCGCTTTTTAGCGACCAGTGACGTCACCAGCCCCCACTCCTGATCTTTGATGCATTTTATATTTGTCAAATTTTATTGTTTTGATGAAACAAAAAATACGTGTCTAGTATTTTTTGCAAATCTAACTGACACTAATTAGTTTTTTTAGTCAAATACCCTATGTGTGTTTCTTTTGAAACTGTTGTGTCCAAAGGTTTTAGGAATCATTGTAGGTGACTTATTTGCCTTCCATATTAAATACTGTAATTTTTATAATGACGATGTTCAGGGCAATTTACAACCCAAACTTAATTAGATTCATAAAATATAGTGTTATTCTATGTACTATGACCGAGAAAGTCTAAATGTCAGTGTTGTTTCGCGAAACGGGGTCTTCACCGCAATATACTGAGTTTATAGGCTAGAGATATCACGACTTCAAACTGACCTATAGGTACCTAGTCTGATACATGAATCCAACTGCTGCTGGCTAGATAACTTTTTTTTTTTTAATAATTATAAACTAGCGCTTGACCGCAATCCCGCCTGATGGTAAAGTGCGCTCCTATTCACTCAGAAAAACTGAGCGAATAGGAAGGAAGCCGGCAGTTGAGCAAGGTGATGCAAACAACATGATGTTAAACCCAACAACACGACCAACGATGCTGCGCCAAAGGAAGATTTATCTGAAGATCCTCCACGACCAAACTCCCAACACAACAACATTAGGCGCATCGTACCCGGCACACATGGCAAATTTTAACCCCAAAATATACAGCATGCATTTAAAATTTTTGTTATGCTCCACTCGTATTGGTCGCAGCATGATGTTATAAAGGATGTATCTGATATCGACGCACAAACGAGTACCATGGATCCAGTACATGATTCTGAACCCCCCAGTGGTGGAATTTTTCGTCGGCTTTTCATGATTTAAAAAAATATATACCTATGTAGTTTTTTTCACTTTAGACCGTTCATAATTGCTATACTTTTATAACCCAATAAGATTTTAAAGTAAAAATTAATTAATTCGCTAATTACATAAAAAAGCGCAATGAAAACAAAACTCGAAAAACTATCTTATCAGCTTATTTAATAGAGTTCACATCAGGGATCAACGTCATACCTACAAACCCGCACGGCGGCACGCTTGCAAAGTTCAAAGGCCGAGCCGATATTTTTTTTTAAACACTGTGAATTCTGTAACCGTTCATTAACGACATAAATGACTATCATAATTTTATTAGTGCCATGCGGTCTAGCCTTTTCGCGAAATTTGCGTTACGGTGTCAGATACAACCTGTATAGCCTAAAGCATCATCATCAGCATCTCTCAGCATATAATCACGGTTGCAACCAAGGCTTTTGCGTTGAGCCCGGGGTCCGCTTTCCTACTTATATGCCTCTATTTCGCACGATCTCTGGCATCCCGTGGTGTGAGATTGTTGACACGCATGTCATCTCTTACAACGTCAAGCCAGCACTTTGTTATACAACGTGTAACATAAAGGGTATATACATACCAAGGGCATGGCATCTTTACATGATATCAAATGATATCGGAAGGTTTTCAACTCAAAATAAAATATTCAAAAAATTTATACAAAATTTTCGGTTCCGTGTTTCTTAAATTCAAATCATAACAAACGTGCACCACACTACATACTTAATAACTACTCGTTACACGTCACATTACTTGGCAAAATCACGATAAATGTCTTCAAAAATTCTGTGCGCCTAGTATGGTAGTAGCCTATCACAGGCGGTGTTTTTTCTCGCAACTTCCTAACATAAAGAGATAGGATTAAAAAAACCCTTCCAATATCGATTGATATCATGTAAAGATGCCGTGTCCTTGGTATGTAACCTTATATTATATACCCTTTATGTTACACGTTGTATAGCCTAAAGCCTTCTTGGATTAATGGGCTATCCAACGCAAAAATATTTTTCAAATCGAACCAGTAGTTCCTGATATTAGAGCGTTCAAACAAACAAATCCTTCAGCTTTATATATTAGTAAGATAAACATGAAAATGGCGCCGATTCTTTGGTTCACAAATTTAAAGAATTTTAAGGTAAGTGCATCTTTTTCTTTTTATTTCATTAAGATAAGGACAGAAGATAACATTTTAGTTTAATCCTGTCAAATTCAGATATTCCATAGACAGTTCAGACGCGATTATAAACATTGCGACCAAAAATACATCAAGTTCTGTCAGGCGCGGACTAATTTGACAGGTCTAAACTAACATATTATCTTCTGTCCTTTTCTTAATGAAATATATAGAAAAAGATGGACTTAACTTAAAATTAGTATAGTTTGTGAAGGAGGAAATCGGCGCCACTATACAGATTGATGTATATCTATGGTGTGGTTTTGTTTATGTAAGTTGGTTTTGTTTCTCGGTGGTAGGCCATAACATCGGCCGCCGGCAGAAGTTACCACCCACCAGACAAAGCCTTGCCGCCAAGCGATTTGTCGTGTTCCGGCATGATGTCTGGTGAAGCCGTTCGGAGGACGGGTCTGAGCAGTTGTGTTGCGATGTGTGCCGGGTACTATGCGCCTAATGCTGTTGTGTTGGGAGTTTGGTCGTGGAGGGTCTTCAGATCAATCTCCCTTTGGCGCAGCATCGTTGGTCGTGTTGTTGGGTTTAACATTGCATCACCTCGCTCAACTGCCGTCTTCCTTCCTATTCACAGTTTTTCCGAGTGAATAGGCTCTTAATAAACTAGCGCGCTTTACCATCAACGATCGCATCACTGCTTACCATCAGGCGGGAATGCGGTCAAGTGCTAGTTTATAACTATTAAAAAAAAAAAGTGGTTCATGTGTATTTTAGTTGTTGAGTATAAGTTTGTTTTTGATTATTTGACGTTTTTACTCTAACTACGAGTGATATTTATTTTAAAAGAATGTATGTTGTATGTGTCTGTTGAGAAAGTGGTGTTTTTAAGATTAAATATTTAGTTGAAAACCAAACTGGCGAAAAAATTAAGGTTTTACGTTCAGATAATGGTCGCGAGTATGTAAATACGGATTTGTCTAATTTTTTAAAGGAGAATGGAATCATCCATCAGACCACCGTACCATACACACCGCAGCAAAATGGAGTTAGTGAACGTGCTAATCGGACTATAATTGAAAAAGCCAGATGCATGCTCAAAGACTCGAATTTACCTTTAGCATATTGGGGAGAAGCGGTAAATACGTCAATTTACCTTAAAAACCGTATGCCCACCCAAGCCCTAAATAACAGAATTCCAGAAGAATTATGGACCAGGAAGAAAGTTAACCTCTCTAACCTGCGAGTCTTCAGATGTGAAGCTCATGTCCTTATCCCGAAAGAAAAACGGAAGAAACTGGATTCCAAAACAGAAAGTTGTATCTTTGTTGGCTATACAACTGAAAGCAAAGGTTACCGCCTTATAAATCCTGAAAATCCTCGAACGATTATAATTGCAAGAGATGTTGTCTTCATAGAGGATAAAATATATGCCAACACTAAATCTGGAAAACCAGATTTAGAATCAACAGATCCTCCAAAGTCAGTAGAAGTTCTTGTACCCCTTGATCCTGAACCAATTGAAGACGGACCTGTTCCACAATCTGTATCTCAGCAACAGCGAGACATTCAGCCTGTGACGATACCACCATCAGAGGAAGTATCTTTGGATGAACCCTCAACTTCTTCCAGTCCTCCTCCAAATGAAGCTATAGCTAGAGAATCACCATCGCCAGAGCCCAGATATCCTCAGCGAGACAGACGTCAACCTGATAGATTTGAAGCTGGTTGTAATATCTACCTTACTTCAGATATGGAGCCTGAGACTTACAAAGAAGTTGCACAACATCCACAAAAGGATAAATGGTTAGAAGCAATGAATGCTGAATACAATTCTTTAATGAATCACGGAACATGGGTTCTAGTCGACCGACCGTCAGATCGGAAAACAACTAAATGCAAATGGGTTTATAAAATTAAAAAAGATACAAGTGGACAAATAACAAAGTACAAAGCGAGACTAGTAGCAAAAGGTTTCACTCAAGTGGCTGGAGTAGACTACGGAGAAACTTTTTCACCAGTTGCTAGACTCTCTTCTGTAAGACTTCTTTTGGCATATGCAATTCATCACAATCTACAAGTACATCATCTAGATGTAGAAACTGCTTTTCTAAATGGAGATCTCGATGAGGAAATATATATGGAACAACCGGAAGGTTTTTCTGAAGATCCAAGGAAAGTGTGTTTACTGAAAAAAGCACTATATGGCTTGAAGCAAGCTCCACGACAATGGAATAAAAAAGTGTGCGAAGCACTTGCCACTTTGTCGCTTACTCAAGTTCCATCCGAACACTGTCTCTACATTAAAAGAGATGGTAATGACATACTAGTCGTTGCCGTGTTTGTCGACGATTTCCTTGTTTTGAGCAGCAATGATCTCATGAGAGAGACATTTAAAAAAGAACTTAAAAAAATGTTCAAAATTAAAGATTTTGGTCCTCTTAGAGACTGTCTCGGTATGCGTGTCATACAGAGCAAAGGCTGCACTACTCTCGATCAGACCAAGTACATAGAGAAACTTATTACAAAGTTTGGGATGAATGATGCAATAACTATATCAACTCCTTTAGAACCTGGTCTGAAACTAACACTTCCCTCGAAGGAAGAAGAAACTGAAGCTCCTTATCAGGAACTTATCGGCTCGCTAATGTACATTGCTATATGTACAAGACCTGACATCTCACACTCAGTGTCGTATCTTTCCCAATTCAATGCACATTACGGGGGGGTACACTGGAGGGCCGCTAAGAGGGTTCTACGGTACCTGAAGGCTACCAAAGATCTAAAGCTTCAGTACACTTCAAAAGGTCAGTCATACCCAGTCGGATATGTTGATGCCGATTACGGGAACAACATTATTGATCGACGTTCATTTACTGGATTTACCTTTTTCATGTGTGGTGCACCAATCTCATGGGAAGCACGCAAGCAGCGCACAGTCGCGCTTTCAACCACAGAGGCCGAGTACATGGCTCTAGCTGAAGCTTGCAAAGAGGCGATTTACCTCAAAACTCTCATACACGAAGTCTTTGCCGTCTCTCATCCCATCACCATACATACAGACAACCAAAGTTCTTTAAAACTGGCACACAACAATACATATCACTCACGCACAAAACACATAGACATTAAACACCATTTCATACGAGACTCGCTTTCACAACACTGCATACGTCTTCAATACAAACCCACGACAGAAATGATTGCAGACATTTTGACCAAACCTTTGCCGAGGCTGAAGCACTGTAAATGTGTACAGTTGTTAGGCTTAGTTTAGGTTTAGGTGTATGTTGTTATTATTCTGCAGGTGTATAGTAGTTGTGTAAAGATAGTGATAGGTCGGTGTATATCAATGTGTCTATTTTTTGTAAGTATGTATTAGTGTTAAGTGTACAGTTAACTTTGATATGTCTATATACCTTATCCATAATATTGTATATAGGGTGTTCTTATTGCGGGGGGGTGTTAAAACTCTGTAGTAAAGATTAATACTAGCCACTAAGAACACCATGTACAAATTTTATATTTTGGATTTTGTTTTTTTTTTGGATACTTCCTTACTTGTCAATAAAAACCTTTCAGTAGACTGCGCAATTTTCTGTTATATTTATTATATAAATTAGTTTGTTGAATGCTTGTTGCCGCGTTTGTGTAGCTCTGGATGCTACCAGTGTACTTATTGCTTAGCAACCTTTGCATAAGTGATAATCTTCTGGTTAAGCCGCTATCCGCATATGCTTTTCTCAGCCTGTTTAGTACGTCAAAAGCTGATGTGGCCGGTCGTATAACTGGATATACAGACTCGTCGCAAAGTAGGCATATTTTCGCTCGTGCCTTCTCATCTCGCCTTTTTTGTACTGGATCACTGAGGTTGGGCTGACTTGTAGTAATCTCCCAGAGGTCAAGGTCGACTAAATAGCATTGTATAGAAAACATCCAATTAGAAAAGTTACTGCTACCTCTCAGCTTGTTTATGAGCTGCGATTGTGCCGGTAGTTCTGCCGTTGACGTGGTCTTCGACCGATCACCCGATGGTATATTTTCCATAGCACTTGCTCATAAAATACTTGCAGAATACGTATTTCTTACTGTTTTAACTGTATTCGTTATTCTTAATGGCCCATAACCACTAATTTATATAATAAATATAACAGAAAATTGCGCAGTCTACTGAAAGGTTTTTATTGACAAGTAAGGAAGTATCCAAAAAAAAAAACAAAATCCAAAATATAAAATTTGTACATGGTGTTCTTAGTGGCTAGTATTAATCTTTACTACAGAGTTTTAACATTAGTTGTTGAGTATAAGTTTGTTTTTGATTATTTGACGTTTTTACTCTAACTACGAGTGATATTTATTTTAAAAGAATGTATGTTGTAGGTATGTGTCTGTTGAGAAAGTGGTGTTTTTAAGAATTATTTTAATTTTATGTATTAGTTTTTGTATTTTACCTTTTCACACGCTGTCTATATCTGTGTATCTACTGTTTTATCGCAGGTATGCTGGACGAGATTTTTTATGAAGTAAGCGTCACACATCTGACTTTTTTCTGTTCTGTTTTATATATGTGTGTACACACATAAACGGTAAACTAAAATAGAAAAAATAGTCTTAATATCTAGTCAATTTACTAAAAAACAATTAGATAAATTAAAATTTTGAAGAAAATATGATAAACATCAGATATAAACAACATGAGCTCCACTTTTAATTAAAAGCATCACGAGTTCTTTATTGAGATATAAACAACATGAGCTCCACTTTTAATTAAAAGCATCACGAGTTCTTTATATGAGACATGGACTTCCTCGTACCATACGGCTCTGGATAACCTTAAAGGGAATACATGCGTAATGTTATGTGTATGAGATGCAAGATTGTTTTCATCACCACATCATCTCCTTACCCTTTTCCCAGCTATGTTGAGGTCAGGCTTCCAGTCTTACCAGATGCAGCTTAATAAAAGTATTTCACATGGAGCGGTTGCCTACCCGGCCTCCACTGACCAGTTACTTCTTCTTCAGCCTATGGATCCCAAGGCTTTCCACGCTGACCGGTCTTGTGCTGCCCGCATCCATCGGCTTCCAGCGACCTTCACTAGGTCATCGGTCCACCTTGTTGGGGCCCTCCCTACGCTGCGTCTTCCAGCACGTGGCCGCCACTCCAGAATCTTACTGCCCCATCGGCCATCGGTTCTACGAGCAATTGCAGGGCACATTGCAGCAACGTGCCCTGCCCACTGCTACTTAAGTTTAGCGACTCGCAGAGCTATGTCGGTGACTTTGTTTTTCTGCGGATCTCCTCATTTCTGATTCGGTCACGCAGAGAAACTCCGAGCATAGCTCTTTCCATTGCCCTTTGTATGACTCCGAGCCTTCGTATGAGGCCCATTGTGAGTGACCAGTTACTACTCCTTGGTAAAACTGCTTGTTAGACTTTCGGGCTACTGAAGACTCGTAGGGGGAATACGCAATGAAATGGATGCGATGTGAAACGCACACTGACTGATGTCTTTGAATTTTTGCACGAAAATATTCCAGGCAAGTAATGGCTGCCGCGAGCCGTCTTTATTGTGGGTTTGTCCGTCTTCATCAGCCAATAACCAAACGACATGAATATTTTCTTTGCACAGGACTGTGAGGATTGACATTAAAAAGACATGCCGGACTCAACAGTGGATGAAGTCGAGCTATGGATTATATTTATGATGACAATATGAGGAAGCGGTTTGCCTCGTCTTTTATACCGCATATATCGAGGGAGTGGACCAATTTGCCTGCAGCGGTCTTTCCGTCTAATTACAATTTAAGAGTTTTCAAGGCTAAGTGAATAGGCTCTTAATAAACTAGTGTGCTTTGATGATCATCAACCTTTTTATCGTCCCACTGCTGGGCACAGTCTCCTCTCATACAGAGAAAGATTGACCGTAATCACCACGCTTGCTCAATGCGGGTTGGCGATTTCAGACTAAAAGTCCAGGTTTCCTCAAAATGTTTTCCTTCACCTTCAGTCATTGGTGTCCAAGATATACTTAGAAAGTACATATAACTTTATAAAAGTTAAAGGGAGTTGCATCGCTGACAGGGGTGTTCGGCACTGGTACAGCTACACAGGAGCTAAACTTAGTATTCGGGAACACTGTTGGAGCTGCTGAACCTTGGACAAAACTATCTTTGCATTGTGTAGATTAAATTTCTTAGTATTGTATACTTGCATGGCACAATGTATTTGCTGTAAAGCATCTATTTGTTGGGTTATTTTAATTTCTGAATTGTTGTTTTTTTTGTGTTTTCCATAATGGACGCTCTCAGCATACAATATATTTCTGCATCGTTCTCACACGGTTGATTTCAACATGAATGATGTAATCAAATATTTGTATCAATAGCTTGATAATTTAAAAGAGTGCCCATGGAGTTTCTTGCCCGTTCTTCTCCATAGGTACCTACTCTTTGGAATGGGCGACTAGCTTCATCTTACTGACTGACCCACCTTCTGACAATTCAAAAGTGCCTGTAACTGGTTTATTTGAAGTAAATGCTTTGATTTTATTTGATTTGATATATTACACGTTGTATAGAATAGACATAGCTAAAACACTCACTAAATCATACCTAAACCAACTTTTATACAAATATCACATAATCAAACAGTTGCTACTTATATAACAGCCCGCCTACCGCCCCGCCTGCGTGTGCGCAGCGGCGGAGTTGTATAAACAACAAGTATGTTTACCGATACCAGTGATTGTTCGTCACCCACACTGACACTTGAGGGGCAAATGACTTCGGTTTTTTATCCACATTTTATAGTATACTTACGATTGATGTGAGCTGTTTTGTGAGTGTTATTGAGAAAAACATGAGAAAAAATATTTTTACCAGCGCCATTATTGCCAGTAAGGTTCTAGAATGGCGGCCACGTACTGGAAGACAGCGTAGGGAGGCCCCCAACAAGGTGGACTGATGACCTGGTGAAGGTAGCGGGAAGACGATGGATGCAGGCAACACAATATCGGTCATCGTGGAAAGCCTTGGGGAGGCCTTTATCCAGCAGTGGACATCTGTAGGCTGTAGAAGAGGAAGAAGATATATAGTAATTTGGATGTTTAGGTTTATCGAAAATAGATTACTATCGATACTATTATTGGTATACAGTATGTTAAGAAAACCCTGTCCGACCCGTGAAGGTGTTGTTAGGTATCGATAACTGATTCTACTAATGGATACAAAGCCGGGCTAAACTTAAAAAAAAAATCCCCCTAAAAAAATAAATATTATTTCGCAAAAAGAGGTAACTTAATAAATGTGCGTAAGCGCCTTTCCGCGGGCGGCGGGCGGCAGGGCACGCGGCACGTGGTCGCATCGCTATTCGCTCATAATAATACCGGGGTTGTCACTTTTTTTTTAAATTACCGAGTTTCGGGGAAGTTGGAATTAATTCGTGGGAAAAAAGATTATTTCAAAATTCATTTGTATTGGTACTATGATGATTACGTAAAATTTTATATTATATTTGGTCATGTGTTTACCTAACCTTTATTATCCTTCTGGGTCGGACAGGGTTTTCTTAACATACTGTATAAACATTACTTTAAAATATTATTATTATCTGTAGGTATGTTATTTATTAGAATAACAGAGTAGAACATATAATTATTTTGACACAGTTAGCTAAAGATTGTTACGATATTTTTAGATATCAAATAAATTCATCTTGTAGTACCTAATGAAATTATTATCTGATGGGTACATAATAATATTGTGCGGGATTCCCGTACAACTTGACACGAATTTTATTTTAAAGTAATGTCATTATAAAGATAATCCGATTAAAGATCGCCAGTCAACGTTTTGCACTGAGTAAACAAAACTGGTTGAATTACGTGTTTTAAGTATTTGGCAATAAATTAGAAATCAGGATGATAGCGACTTCGACATGCGGTCTGGGGTCCTAGTCTGCTATTACAATAGTGTCAGAATGGTCTATTAGTGATCTCATAATGATCGATTTTAACATGTTAAATAGACGGCTAATAGTGGTCGCTCACAGAGTGCGTTCTGGACACATGCCGCTCAATAAGTTTAGATTTTGGATGAAAAAGTTTTTTTTTTAATAATTATAAACTAGTGCTTGACCGCAATCCCGCCTGATGGTAAGCAGTGATGCAATCGTTGATGGTAAAGCGCGCTAGTTTATTTAGCCTATTCACTAAAAAAAAACTTAGTGAATAGGAAGGGAGACGGCAGTTGTTCGAGGTTATGCAATGTTAAACTCAACAACACGACCAACGATGCTGCGCCACAGGGAGATTGATGGAGATCCTCCACGACCAAACTCCCGACACAACAACATTTGGCGCATCGTAACCAGCACACATCGCAACACAACTGCTCAGACCCGTCCTCCGTACGGCTTCACCAGACATCATGCCGGAACACGACGAATCGCTTAGCGGCAAGACTTTATCTGGTGGGTGGTAACTTCTGCCGGCAGCCGATGTTATGGCCTACCACCGAGAGATTCTCCAAACTGTGAGGTGTGCGCAACGACGCAAGATGTCTCACATTTATTGACAGAATGTGTTGGATTGCAGTCCGAAAAAGAAAAATTATTTAAAGAGTTGAAAGTAAATACATAGGTATGATGTTAGTACTTTCCATCACATATTGTCCTCACATACTTCAGAGGCCGCCTATAAAGTTTTTTATGTTTGTTAAGATTAATTTTATTAGGTTAAGGTTTAGTTAAGTTTTGGGTTAGGTATGACGGGACTGGCATACACAGTAGTGTAAAAATCCCTAAACTAAATAAATACAGACAAAAAAGTAATCTACTAACAAAATGGCGTCATTATGACTTTCCAGAGGTCAATCACTGACACTCCACTATATATTAATAAATGTACAAATAGGGTAGTTTTTATTAGAAAACCATTTCTATTAAGTAATTATAACAATGGCTATTCGGCAATGTTTTCTATCACCATACCATGACGAGACGACTGACCGATAATAGATGACGAATCAAACCGGGGTCTCAGTATATAAACCTGGTCACCCATCCACAGACCAACCGCGGCAAGCTTAGCTTAACCTGATCAATCGACCAGTAGGGTAATTACGTAACACACTATCAGTAGCAATGAGCTTCATTTTGACAGTTGAACAACATCCATTACTTTTTTTATACAGCCGACTAGACAGTAAACAGAGACATTTTTCGAACATATGGATCAATGGACTAGCAATATGCTTCAAAATGATTCCAACTGATAGTAATAGTGTGTTACGCAATTAGGGTGCTGCAAAAAAAAAAAAATGAAAATTTTTTTTCAAAAACTAAGTTGGTACAAACAAAATGGAGATTGACATCTCCTTATAAGTTTGAAAACACTTGTGCCAGGAGAGGCCGCTCTCCCTTAACTTGATTATATGTTTCTTAGCAACTTAATTAAATTGAATTCAATTATTAGAAATACAGGTGTGAACAAAATCTATATGAGCGCAAACTAAAAGTAAGCACGTGTTTGTGCAAGCGTGAGTAAGTGTTTGTGTGTATGGTGTGTCTGTATTTGTGTATTGGACTGTGTATGTATGTATGTGTGTGTGTGTGTGTGTGTGTAACAATTTATTTATTAATATACACATGTACATACCTATATTTGAATTTACTTTTGCTTTTATTTATTTATATTTTAATTATTATTTTTCTTATATTTGTCGGAGATCGTCGATTAATTTTAATAGAAGTTGCTGATTTGATTTACGTAGTAGAGGGGCGAACGCTTGTGACGTTGTTTTGTGATGGCGTCACATGGACAGAGTCGCTTTGGAAAGTGGGGTTCGTCGAACGAGGACTTTTGCATCGAGACGCGGACCAAGGCACATCTCCGAACCGAAACTGTCGGTTTGCCTATTCAAATTGTTATTATGAAGATTGGAGGGTATATCTACACGTCGTGCTTCAATTCAAACTCACCTACGAAATGGAACCTGTACCACCACACCAAGATGCTGTCGACCCTACCGCTCTGCCGTCGCTGTCTCCGACATCAGAAGTTGGATGAAGAACTACACTGCTCACAATCTCGTTATAAATCATTATCAGAATAACAGTCACTTTCTGCCAATATTTTTATAGTACTGGTGTGATTACTTGTGTGGTAGTTGTTCATTGCCTTTGTATGAGCTGGATGCTGGATGTCCTGGCAGCGAGGCTGGAAGTGAACGTCACGTTACGAGGTGCGCTCAATTGCTGACACAGAAGAGATCGCTCCGCGTGATAGTGCGCTGCAGGCGTGCAAGTGCCGGCTGGACGCGGCGCTATCGCGACAGTGCTGGCTGTTGCTTGGCGCGCGACAGTGCTGGCTGTTGCTTGGCGAGCAAGGTGCGCCTGCGGAGCGGGCAAGGTGCGCTTGCGGAGCGCACTTCTAGCTGCTTGGTGAATCGCATCAATGGCGTGTGGCGCTGCTGGAGCTGCGCGTGCGGCGCAGCCGGAGCTGCGTGCGTTTTGCTGAACGCCCAAGGTATCAAGACTTGAGCATCTACTCTGCAGGCGATGAGAAGGTTTCAAAATACCCAAAACGTTTGTGGTAACGTAATGGGATTTTATGAGAGCTCCGAGATGTCTGGTGTGCAACGGTTGATAACTGCCAAGTGGCAGGGGTTTGCCAGAAATTGCCATAATCCGGTGAGTCGTACTATTTTTATTTTGATTCCGTGGCCGAATGTTCTCTTGTCAAGCAATCTGTAATTTCATTGGTGTATGTACACACGTGCCAGTATATATACAGTGTCCAAGGTTGTGCCAGTGTGTTGTGTACTGCACCATTTCTTTGCGACATGATCATAAGAGTTATTTGCAAATTTTATTTTTTGTACTACCCGTATTCTTTGTTATAATGGGCTGAGAAATTTTAAATCAGAATTTTAAAATTATGTTTGGTTTGTCTTTATTTCGAAACTAAAGTTCACTGTGGCCTATAGTTACGAGCTCACTTGAGCTTATGATAGTATGTGTGGCTAGACTATTAAATCTTCTCAAGAGAACAAGCGGTAACGAACATAGAAATGAGTGCTATTTACGAAAAATCTAAATTTGATAGAAGTGAGCTAAAGTAATGAAATTTAATATTGGTGAGTTGTTTGATGGCGATAATGGCGATCATTACCTATTGAAATCGTTGATTGGAAACAGAACTTATAAGTACCTCACGATCGCATAGGTACGAAAGATTTTTCCAAGTAATGTCTGCTGAGTTAGATTTTCATAATGTAGAAGATGGCGAGGAGGGTGCCTCCGCCAGCAAATAGAACACGTATCATGGCTATGTGGTCGCGCTGCTCGCACTAGTCTGTAGTCGTAACTGCAACCCAGTGAGGGGTTGTTCAGGGCGCGATGGGCAGCTAGTGGTGTGGCGGGGACACTAGTAGGTATGGTCGCACTGCATGCACTAGTCTGTAGTCGTAACTGCAACCCAGTGAGAGGTTGTTCAGAGCGCGATGGGCAGCTAGTGGTGTGGCGGGGACACTAGTAGGTGTGGTCGTGCTGCACGCACTAGTCTGTAGTCGTAACTGCAACCCAATGAGGGGTTGTTCAGGGCGCGATGGGCAGCTAGTGGTGTGGCGGGGACTTTAGTAGGTATGGTCGCACTGCATGCACTAGTCTGTAGTCGTAACTGCAACTCAGTGAGGAGTTGTTCAGGGGGCGATGGGCAGCTAGTGATGTGGCGGGGACCTGGGTCTCGGAGGAGACTATTAGTTGTACGGTCATGTGTTGACCTGGGAGTCGTGGACTCTAGAGTTGGTCGTATCACAAGAGGTGATGACGATATGGGTGTCAACTATGGGTTGTCACTAGCTACTGTGGTAGCGAACCATGGTGTGTTTTCTTTTTGATGATTATGATTTTGATTTGATAATTATGAGGCTTGGAGGAACCTTTTGTTTTCTTTTTGAAAGTTGATAATTATGAGGCTTGAAGGAAGCTTTTAAGTTGTTAAAACAATTAAGTTTGTTTGGTTTACTAGTAGTCAATGTAACTAAACGTGACGTGTGACGGTCAGGTTGGCCGAGCTCTCAAAATGCTTCAAAGTCGGTTTTCTGTGTTTTTTTTTTAATTTGTTACAGACGTGCACGAGGACGTGCAACGGGAAATATCGAAGTTTGGCCGGAATCGGCGGTTGGCCTGGTGAACCGGATCCTGGACTCCGGGGCTGGGAGAGCTTCGGATGCGACTGGGATTGGCGCTGGGATGATGATGATGATGATGATGCACGAGGACGTGCAACTAGTCAGGCTGGCCGTGTCGGAGATCGTCGATTAATTTTAATAGAAGTTGCTGATTTGATTTACGTAGTAGAGGGGCGAACGCTTGTGACGTTGTTTTGTGATGGCGTCACATGGACAGAGTCGCTTTGGGAAGTGGGGTTCGTCGAACGAGGACTTTTGCATCGAGACGCGGACCAAGGCACATCTCCGAACCGAAACTGTCGGTTTGCCTATTCAAATTGTTATTATGAAGATTGGAGGGTATATCTACACGTCGTGCTTCAATTCAAACTCACCTACGAAATGGAACCTGTACCACCACACCAAGATGCTGTCGACCCTACCGCTCTGCCGTCGCTGTCTCCGACATATTTATATCAATGCCAACAAGCCTTCAGCGGTGCTGTTCGGCTATTGTTACTTAGCTACGGACCCCTAGTAGGTACCCATTCAGATTTCCATAGCGCTGAAAAATTATTGTCCTATAAACTAAAATTGGCTCAATGGCCATTCACTTCGAGTACCTTTGCAAATTATCACACGTTTTCCCTGAGTTACTACTAGCCAGGTGTCAGTTTTGCCGACGTAGTCTTAAACGATACTTACGCAGACTTCCCAGTTCCCAGCCTGTAACATAAAACTGTAAGCACACTCCGTTGAACAATATTAATCTCAGAAAGTGTAAATTGTGTCTAAAATTACCATGTTCAGTCGATTTTATCTCGCTTTGAAAATGTAGTAGTCGATTTTTGATTGCAATTTTTTTGGCACTGGCCAGTATTAATTGCAAAAGTTTGCATCGTTTTAAAACCACACACTTTTGAAAATTACGTGTTCTAAAATTAAAAGTTTAGTATTCTACTCACGCCCCAGGCGAATAGTTTTGGTTTTTTGACGGAAAAGCTAAGACGGTCTTTTAAAATTGTTTATAGTGTCGTGTACTAAATAAAAGCGCGTGATTTATGTAGTAAAAAGTGCATTCAGTAAAGAACATTGAAAAATCGCAGCATAGTGGCCACATCATGATTTTGCCTCACACCTCCCTCATAGACGGTTCGCGCGGCCGTCTTTTTCAACTGTCATTGGCGATATCCGCCATTACAGTGAAATAAAATTTTCAATGAATTTCTATAATTTGTTACACGTGTTATCGGCCTGCAGAAGTTACCACCCACCAGACAAAGTCTTGCCGTCAAGCAATTCGTCGTGTTCCGGCATGATGTCTGGTGAAGCCGTACGGAGGACGGGTTTGTGTTGCGGTTTGTGCCGGGTACGATGCATCAAATGTTGTTGTGTCGGGAGTTTGGTCGTGGAGGGTCACCACATGAATCTCCATCTGGCGCAGAATCGTTGGTCGTATTGTTGGGTTTAACATTGCACCACCTCGCTCAATTGCCATCTTCTTTCCTATTCACTAAGTTTTTTTTTAAGTGAATGGGCTTAATAAACTAGTGCGCTTTACCATCAACGATTGCATCACTGCTTACCATCAGGTGGGATTGCAGTCAAGCGCTAGTTTATAGTTATTAAAACAAAATCTCACCTTGAAAAAAGAAGAAGACATGTCCCCAGGCTCTTAGGGCTAATGTCAGTATCAATCTGTTAAAAAAAACCTATAATTACCGTAAGGAGTCAGCAACAATGGCCCCGATTCCCTTGTTCACAAACTAAATTAAATTTAACTTCAGTGCATCTTTTTCTAATTATAATATAACTAATATATAATTAATACTTTCTAGATATATATTAGTTATTCTACTAAATATCGCAGCATAGTGGCCACATCATGACTTTTTCTCAAACCTCCATCGTAAGACGGGTCACGCGGCCGTCTTTTTCGATATAAACAATTCATGACGTGACATTGGTTAAATGCACAAACCGTTTTGAGAGCAGTGGTGATGATACAATTTACACAAAATAAAGCGCCTGATGGGGTTCGAACCTACGACCTACGACTTGTAACTCACCACCGATACCACTAGGCCACTGCTGCTCCCGCGCAGCTGAAAAAGACACGTTGAACTTCAGTTTAGTTAAGTTTGTGAAAAACGAGTCGAAACGGCACCTTTGTCTGCTTACGTAATATCGTAATTTTTTGTGGTTAGCGACAACTTTGTTCTACATTTGAATATGCGAGTTAGTATCTGGATAATGATGATACACATTCAATGCCACTTAATTATCATAAAAACTTACCCCAGAACATTTACTTTACAAAACTAGTTACGTATTCCAAGAATTTTTAAGATATCTCTTTTACTATGAATATTCATTTCTCTTTGAAGTTATTTGTGTATACGTTTGAAGAGGCGTCTAATTTGTGGCCAGCATTATATCCAGTAGTTGATCTACATGGATGGAACCTGTTTGTTACGTAAAAGGTTCAAAAAGAAGATCGTATCATGGAAAGTGACGGAATTGTCACTTTCTATATAGAAAGTAAATAATTTAACTTAAACCATATGGTTTAAGTTAAATTATTCACTGATAAGCTAAATTATTCAAAGATTTGATTAGAAGAGGCTAACTGATTCTTTCAAATGTCAACTAATTTGTTGTGTAATAAGTACTTGCGTTTAGAAAGCAAAGGTGTTTAGCATAAACAGTTTATGAAGCTCCCTCTGTTAGAACACCGGCCTCCTCTTTGTGAGATAGAGTGGGCCATAATCAACCAAGCGAGCCCAGTGTGTGCCGGTAGATGTTACATTTTTTTTTTAATTTAAAGTTAATTTTTGGTTCATGGAGATGTTGGATTTTCACGTTCCTCTTATCGTTTTGAGAGTAGTGGTGATGAGCAAAGAGCCTTTCTGGGTTTGAACCCACAACATAAAATTACCGCTGCTCAAGAGAGTTTAGACTAGAGTGAAGTATAAAAAGACACTTGATGATTTAAAAAAAAAACCATGTGGATCACAAAACGTCGCCCGACTTAATAACAATAACACTTTTTTTTTTGTGGATGGGATATCATTTATTTATTTATTTAATTTATTTGGACTTCTAACAGAGAAAACACGGTGGTAGGCCATAACATCGACCGCCGGCAGAAGTTACCACCCACCAGACAAAGCCTTGCCGCCAAGCGATTTGTCGTGTTCCGACATGATGTCGGGTGAAGCCGTACGGAGGACGGGTCTGAGCAGTTGTGCTGCGATGTGTACCGGGTACGATGCGCCAAATGTTGTTGTGTTGGGAGTTTGGTCGTAGAGGCACTTCAGACCAATCTCCCTTTGGCGCAGCATGGTTGGTCGTGTTGTTGGAATTAACATTGCATCACCTCGCTCAACTGCCATCTTCCTTCCTATTCGCTCAGTTTTTCTGAGTAAATAGGCTCCTCCTAAACTAGCGCGCTTTACCATCAACGATCCTATCACTGCTTACCATCAGGCGGGATTGCGGTCAAGCGCTAATTTATAATTACTAAAAAAAAAATGCTAGAAAATATAAATAACAGGATATGACCTTGTGCTTTTCCACTTATAAGAAGTCACAGCATGCAAATAATAATATAACAGCATGAATACAAATTGTTAACGTTGTATCATCAAATGACCTCGCCCGTTCAGGACGGAGCGGAAGTGCGTGTCAGTTTTTTACTGACTAAAACCCACCCGTGTTCCTTCACTTGCCTGTATTTCAAGGCTACGGTTTCTCTTTTGACTCGCAACACTGACTCAGGTATCGGTCTTCGCGGACCCCGTCACGATTTGCGGACAGCTCTTTTGGGCGTGCGTGATACACAACACGCTATGGCCCGGGCCTGGTCATTACCCCGACCTCCACTGTATGCTCCACCATATCCTCATGGCGATCTCTACAGTGCTGACACCCTGGCGTTTCCTCCTGCCTTATCCGGAACAGGAACCTCCCGAAACAGCCGTGTCCGGTGAAGACCTGCGTCATGCGAGAAGAACGTCCTCAAAGAGGGGACTTACCGCCGATATTGTGGCGTGCCCAATAACAATAACACTTCACTCAATTCTCTTTCAGGGTCCATTTTTCATTTCTGTGATAGAGTTTAACCGGTTCCAATTAGAAATCAACGTCATCATCTTGGCGTTTATCCCGGTTGCATCCACGGCTTTCTCGTTGAAGCCCGGGATCCGCTTTCATGCACATTCTCCTCCATTTCGCGCATTCTTTACCATCCTGTGGTAAAAGATTGTTGGCACGCATGCCATCTCTTACAATGTTAAGCCAGCATTTCTTTGGTCTACCCCACTTGTCCCGGCGCAGCGGAGGCGCCATGGCAAGACATTTGTTAGCCACGTAACATGCCACATGCATGCCAATTAGAAATGCACGCTTAAAAATGCACTCGACAAGTCCCTACGTCATCATCAACCTTTTTATCGTCCCACTGCTGGGCACAGGTCTCCTCTCATACAGAGAAAGATTGAGCGTAATCACCACGCTTGCTCAATGCGGGTTGGCGATTTCAGACTTAAAGTCCAGGTTTCCTCAAGATGTTTTCATTCACCTTTAGTCATTGGTATCCAAGATATACGTAATGTATATTAAACTATATAATAAACTACCCGCACAAATAAAAAAAGAAGATAAATATTAAATTAGATATTTCAAAAAAAACTTAGACAATTTCTTATAAATAAATGCTACTACTCTGTCAACGAATACCTCAATGATAGAAATATAAAGGCACAAACTTAAATAGACATACATACACACATTCGCACACACACACACGCACACGCACCCTCACACACACACACACGCCCACACACGCATCCGTTAGCAAGCAAGATAGTAGATCAATATATTTATGAAAATCTTTTGTATGCTCATAAAAATATAAAATTGTATAAAAAATACAGTGATGTCCATAATATAAATACTAGGAACAAGCACAAATTTATTGTACCTACAACAAGGCTCAAGAAAATAGGTGGCTCTTTTAGATGCCAATGTATACATTTTTACAATAGGCTTCCAGAGGTGGTTCAAGATCTGAGCCTGAATAAATTCAAATCCTTCATTAAACGTAAGTTGTGTCAGAAAGCATTTTATAGTGTTAAAGATTATATTGACGACAAAAAGGCTTGGGCTTGAGCTGCGTCCGATTTCTATGTTTACACTGATTGTTCTTTGATTTTTTCTCTTGTAGTTTAAATTTGCAATTGTTTGTTTTTTTTTTTTTTTTTAACCCAAAGCCAGTACACACTATGTAGCCAGGCATATTATACGTTACGGAATTGCATCGCTGACAGGGGTATTCGGCACTGGTGCAGCTACACAGGAGCTAAACTTAGCATTCGGGAACACCGTTGGAGCTGCTGAACCTTGGACAAAACTGTCTTTGCATTGTGTAGATTCAATTTCCTAGTATTGTATAATTGCATGGAACACGTGTGAGCACGATCTACTTGCTGTAAAGCATCTATTTGTTGGGTTAGTCGTTTATTGACTTGATAGTGCTATGGCTGTTGAGAGTATGTCATGCTCACTCAAATGTCTCGCTGGTGGTGGCGTGTGTGTTGGGTCATTAGGTTCCCTTCAATATGGTTGAGCTGAATGATGCTGATCCATACGTCATGTTCGTGAACGGACGCCGTCAGAGGGGACTGGTCATCTCTTAGCTGCTACGGCGTATTTTAAATTCTGAATTGTTGTTTTTTTTTTCATAATGGACGCTCTCAGCGTACAATATATTTCTGCATCGTTCTCACACGATTGATTTCAAAATGAATGATGTAATCAAATATTTGTATCAATAGCTTGATTATTTAAAAGAGTGTCCATGGAGTTTCTTGCCCGTTCTTCTCCATAGGTACCTACTCTTTGGAATGGGCGACTAGCTTCACCTTACTGACTGACCGACCTTCTGACAATTCAAAAGTGCCTGTAACTGGTTTATTTGAAATAAATGCTTTGATTTTGATTTTGATTTAGAGTGTAAAAAAAGTGCTTCCTCTCTCCTAACTTCACTTATTTTGTTGTGCCCGACAGGGTCCACATGAACTAATTTTAAGTATTGAGTATTTAAATAAATTGTATATTAAATGTCATTTCATAACTAATTTATATTACAAAATTCGAGTTGCGATAGTAATTATTTTATAAAATACAGGATACGGGTCTCACGCTATTGGGCGTTCGTTCACTTATCACGTCCGTGTGAAATTGGACACGTTAGAAAAAACATCACGCCAACCGGTCGTTGGTCCGGCTGTCGGGGTTGCTAAAATACGGTAGCCACACTAATTGCTATACACCATAGAATAAAGCGTTAAATGGAGAGTTAAAGACACTTCTTCTCCGTCACTACTGACCGTTATAGTAACTTTAAGAATTCAAGTCGTCTTCAACAGGTTTAAGCCGCGTTTCCACTGACGGAGATGGACGGAGAGGAGCGGTGAAGATCGGTGAAAAGTGGTCATACGGTATTGGGCGGAGAGGAGCAGTGGTCAAAAGTGGTCAGTGTTTTCACTGAAGCGGAGCGGAGTGGAGTGGACCTCTCATCCGTTTTGATACGTATGCACCTAATGACGTAACGATGAGGCACTGCGGCACAGCGGCACAGCTATATTATTTTTTTATTCAGAATGAATTGTTCAAAATTATGTAACTCTTGAAAATTTGTTGACGTTCGTCGTTAATAGATGATTTTATTTCTAAGTATCCTACAGTGTATTACTTTTATCACTCATTTTCTGTATTGTGATAACATAACATTGCGCTCCTTTAATGTTCCCACTCCTGGGAAACAGGTCTCCACTTGGTGAGCGGGAATGGGCTGTAATTTACCACGCGGGCCTAGTACGGATTGGTAGATGTCACATGACTTCGAATTTATAATTTATATCATAATCAAGTTTAGTGGAGAATGCTTCTTGCCTTAGTCACGGCTATAAACGAAATGAAAGGTCTTTAATCTTGAGATAAAACCATCTTATCATAAACACACCAAACGAAAGCGCCGAAAGCGGTAGTCTTTTCCCAAATACTACTATCTCAGAGCCAAGTGTCCTTACCTTATTACTCCATTACTTACTTCTCCGTGGCATAAAACGCCAATATATTGATGACAGCCGAATAGATGTCCTCGTTTATTAATGATCGGTACCGCTTGTTGCGACTTTACGGCGATTTATGCAAATTTCGACTTGTTATATGTAGGTATTAAAACATAGTTTTGAATGTGCAGTCACCCCTGATAGTTTATTGCCTTTTAATTATATAATCAATATGAACATAAATAAAAATGTACCTAACATTGCCCCACTCTAGGATTTTTTCCTGTATCTTGGATGCGTTTACAAACATTTAAAACTCACATACCCAAACAGCCAAACCCGGAACCACTATGCCAATCGTGTCGTCCTTTGCAATTGCTTGCTCAGAACTGTCTGTTGTCGTCGAAGCTCTAACATAGCGCTAAAAAAATGCAGTGCAATACATTTGGACCGCGAAAGTCACTCAGTTTTCTGGTTTTTTTTAATACCTATTCAGATCCTACAGTAGTTTTTTGTGCTAGCTAACTAAGACTTGCACCTAAAAATAAACGAAAACACTCAATAGCTGTGATTGGTTCAGGCGAAAATGAGTTTATCGACTGTAGACTAGCCGAGATTGGCAAAAAATAGTGATCCGTTCACATTTTTATGGCACGTTTCTATGTGTTAACATAATATCACGTTTGTAATCCTCTAAGATTCAAGCAGATATACAATATTTAAAGAAAACTCTGTCCGATCCGTAAAGGTGTTGTTAGGTATCAATAACTGATTCTACTAATGGATACAAAACCGGGCTAAACTTACAAAAAATCCCCCTAAAAAAATTAATATTATTTCGCAAAAAGAGGTAGCTTAATACATGTGCGTTAAGCACCCTTCCGCGGGCGGCGGGCGGCAGGGCACGCGGCACGCGGTCGCATCACTATTCGCTCATAATAATACAAAATAATAATAAAAAAGATTATTTTAAAATTCATTTGTATTGGTACTATGATGATTACATAAAATTTTATATTATCTTTGGTCATGTTTTCCTAACCTTTATTATCCTTATGGGTCGGACAGGGTTTTCTTAACATAATGTATAGTTATAGCAGAGTCAAATATGATAGGGGGCTAGCATTTGGGCATCTTCTTCAGCCTATAGAAGTCCACTGCTAGACAAAGGCCTCCTCTAAGGCTTTCCACGCTGACCGGTCTTGTGCTGCCCGCATCCATCGGCTTTCCGCGACCTTCACCAGGTCATCAGTCCCTTGTTGGGGGTTCTCCCTACGCTGCGTCTTCCGGCACGTGGCCGCCACTCCAGAACCTTCCTGCCCCATCGGCCATCGGTTCTACGAGAAATGTCCCCCGCCCTTTTCCACTTAATTTTAGCGACTCGAAGAGCTATGTCGGTGACTTTAGTTCTTTTGCGGATCTCCTCATTTCTGGGCAGCACCAGGCCTAAACTACGGACTCCAGGTAGCTACTGCAAAATTCCTGGTTTAAAAACACAATAATAGATTCTCCGATCTGAAGATCGTACACAGGCCCTCATGCTTAGCAAAAGCAGAGACGAACGAAGCAGTCAAAAATAGTTTCTGCTTTTAGAACAGTATACAAATCTATAGTAATATATAAAGCTGAAGAGTTTGTTTGTTTGAACGCGCTAATCTCAGGAACTACTGGTACGGTTTGTTTTTTTTTTTGCGTTGGATAGCCCTTTAATTCAGGAAGGCTTAACACTATATAACATCACGCTGCGACCAATAGGAGCGAAGCATATCGTAACCTAGTTGGGTGAAATCACGGCGCGCAGCTAGTTAGGTATAAATAGATAGTGAATACATCTTCTTCTCATCTTCAGCCTATGGATGTCCACTGCTGGACAAAGGCCTCCCCCAAGGCTTTCCACGCTGACCGGTCTTGTGCTGCCCGCATCCATCGGCTTCCCGCGACCTTCACTAGGTCATCGGTCTACCTAGTTGGGGGCCTCCCTACGCTGCGTCTTCCAGTACGTGGCCGCCACTCCAGAACCTTACTGCCCCATCGGCCATCGGTTCTACGAGCAATGTGCCCTGCCCACTGCCACTTCAGTTTAGCGACTCGCAGAGGTATGTCGGTGATTTTGGTTCTTCTGCGGATCTCCTCATTTCTGATTCGATCACGCAGAGAAACTCCGAGCATAGCTCTTTCCATTGCCCTTTGTGTGACTCTGAGCCTTCGTATGAGGCCCATGGGTCAAATGGGCCAAATGGGCCTCATACGAAGTGAATACAAAATCACCCTATATTATTCCCGCTGTTGGGACACAGGCCTCGACTCAATGAGAAGGACCGCCCAGTACCGGTTGGTAGATGTACATATCTTCGAAGTTTTTGGCTCTAGGACATGCTGATTTCCTCATGATGTATTCCTTCATCGTTTTGAGAGCAGTGGTGATGAAATAAATTACACAAAATAAAGCGCCTGAAGGGGTTTGAACCTACGGTGTATCGGCCATCGTAACGCAAAACTCGTGAAAAGGCTAGACCGCATGCCACTAATAAGAATATGATAGTCATTTATGTCGTTAATGAACGGTTACAGAAATAACAATGTTTAAAAAAAAGTGTCGGCTCGGCCTTTGAACGTTGTAAGCGAGCCGCCGTGCGGGTTTGTAGGTATAACGTTGATCCCTGATGTGAACTCTATTACATCAGCTGATAAGATAGTTTTTCGAGTGTTGTTTTCATTGCGCTTTTTTGTGTAATTAGTGAATTAGTTAATTTTCACTTTAAAATCTTATCGGGTTATAAAAGTATAGCAATTATGAACGGTCTAAAGTGAAAAAAAAACTACATGTATTTTTTTTTATCGTGAAAAATCTGACGAAAATTCCACCACTGGGGTATTCAAAATCATGTACTGGATCCATGGTACTCGTTTGTGCGTCGATGTCCGATACACCCTTTATAATGAATATGCTCATAATAAACTAGTCCGCTTTACTATCAGCGTTTCCATCCCTTGCATCAGGCGAGATTGCGGTTAGTTTACAACATTGGAAGAAATAGATTAGAAAACTTTTATTTCACAGACACACACACAGGTTAGTAACAATTTTACTTAACTTCAAGTGCTATTAGATTACAGACACAGATATAAGAGTAAGTAATCGAAACTCAGCGTGGAGCTGCATCTACGTCCATCCTTTCGCTTATTCCATATCACCATTTTATATCACCAGATCTTTTAATTTAGAAAACGCACCTATTTATTCTCATGATAATATTTTAATAGCTCCAATGCTTACAAATTCCTTAATTTGGCGCATCATTAAGATAAATTATGTCAGGTAGAACGGATCCAGTTAGGCTTAATAAACTTAAGATAAAAAGTTAACTCGTACATCGTAATGCAATCATAAGAATTGTTAGGGTTATCTACTTACTCTGGCAATATTTCGAAGAAACTTCACTATTAAGTACTGTTGGAGAACAATCGACTTTAGAAACACAGCTTAAAAAAAATATATATATAAACTAGCGCTTGAACGCAATCCAATCAATGATAAGTAGTGATGCAATCGTTGATGGTATAGCGCGCTAGTTTATTAAGAGTGAATAGGTAACTCAGAAAAACTGAGCGAATAGAAAGGAAGACGGCAGTTGAGCGAGGTGATGCAATGTTAAACCTAGCAACACGACCAACGATGCTGCGCCAAAGGGAGATTGATCTGAAGACCCTCCACGACCAAACTCACAACACAACAACATTAGGCGCATCGTACCCGGCACACATCGCAACACAATTGCTCAGACCCGTCCTCCATACGGCTACACCAGACATCATGCCGAAACACGACAAATCGCTTGGCGGCAAGGCTTTGTCTGGTGGGTGGTAACTTCTGCCGGCGGCCGATGTAGCCTACCACCGAGAGAACAGCTGAAACAAAACCACAGCATCATTGTTGTATTTGATGATTGCTCAATATTTCTTTTAATTCCATACTTCTCTATTATTTGTCATGTCGGAAGTAGGTAACCCCTTTTCTATTCGTATTATCTATCAAACAGTTTGTCCATCGTCTCTTCGTGCCAAAAACTTTCCTCGCGACATTTTCTTCAGAATTACAAACAATTTGAATATAACATTCCATTACCATAATATTGAGTATCATCGTGTTATGTTAAATGAATTTCATCGCAACTCTTTAGCGAAACCGTGACACGTGTACCTAGAAGTTTTTTTTTAATTTAATTAACATAAACATACCAAATAACGTGTTTTGACACGTGCCTATTCGTGCAAAGCGTTATAATTAAGCGTAAGAGTCGTGGTAGCCTAGTGGTTACAACACCAGCCTCTCAAGTATGAGTGCGCGGGTTCGATTCCAGGTCAGGCAAGTACCAATGTAACTTTTCCAAAGTTATATGTACTTTCTAAGTATATCTTGGACACTAATGACTGAAGGTGAAGGAAAACATCTTGAGGAAACCTGGACTTGATAAGTCTGAAATCGCCAACCCGCATTGAGCAAGCGTTGTGATTACGCTCAATCCTTCTCTGTATGAGAGGAGACCTGTGCCCAGCAGTGGGACGATAGAAAGTTTGATGATGATGTTATAATTCGTGGAAACGCTACACTTGACGAATTTATCTGGGTGTATCATATAATGCTGATGCTTTCTAGGTAGCGCAGAATAAAGGACTAAGAATATTTACTGATCGAAAAGTGGTAGCTGTTCACTTCATTATAAGCCGCCACACGCCTCTCTCACTGAGAGAGGGACTGGGCCATAATCCAGAACGTGGACCCAGTACGGATAGGTGGATGTCACTTGTCCTCGAATTTTTGGTTTTAACATATGTCACGGTTTCTACATGATATTTCCGATCACGGATTAAAATTGAGTTGTAGTTTCATTTTAGTTTTGAGAGCACTGATAAAGCCATGTAAAGAAAGCTAAGGGCCAATTCTCCTAATTTGAAACGTCCAAAATTATCTAGTAGTTGTAGGCTCATCTCAATGACAACAAATTTCAAAATTATGTAAAAGCGATGGAGCAATGGATTAGAAATGTGCTTCAAAATTATTCCAATCGATAGTACTAACGTGTAACCTAATAGGCTATTTGAGAGATTTATAATTTCTAGAATTACTTGTTTGCGGTTAAAAAGTTCACTGAAAGTATTTTTTATTTTATTTTAAATACGTATTTCGTGAGAAACGGTCAAATAAAAATTCAAAATTCAAATAAACTACCGAAACGCTTTATTCAGCAATATGGCGTCGCGCCTTGTAAGTGACGTCACAAGCATATAAACGCTTTACAGTTCCGCAGTGGTGTGTGTATTTATCTGTTATTTGTTGTTGTTTACCTAATAAAATGGTTTACAAGTGGTGTGCTGTACCGGGTTGTACAAATACATCGATAAAACACATAAGAACACATAGAACAACAACAAGTACTGATGCGCGTATGACGTCATTGTGACATTAGCCAATCCGGATCGTTTCACAATATGCGGCGCGAGATACAAAAAGTCAAATATATTTTTGTGTTTTTGGATATATTATTTTTTATTATTTTTATTAAAACTCATGTAAATGACATAAAGAACCCTCATTTTATGTATTTAAAACAAATAATCATAAAAAAAATCATACTGTCAAATAGCCTATTATGACTCCTGCTCTGTTAACGTGACGAGGGGTGACTACCCGGGGAGATTACCGGGGACTATTATAATTATGAGGACTTATAACAATTCCCGGGTATGCTGCAAAACGCTACATAGACTCTGAATATCAAAACTAGTTAACCAAAAAAACATGCAGGTATCTCAAGCAGCGCAATGTATCAAGATTTAGTCGGAAATGTTCACAAATTAAAATTACATTTTATGGTAGTGGTCTATCGCCAACGAGTTCGCTGACCTCTTGACCAGTTCAGACTGTTTTATTTTTACCTAATAAAACTGAGGTTAGCTTTAGGTACTAAAAACTAATCTTGGCTGACGGGATTCCATACTACTGGAATTCGCGCTTGGCCTAAAATTGATTTGGTGTCCACTAAAACAATTATGCATATGTAAGTAGAAAGTAGTCTCTCTCGTGTCTGTCTCAAATGTGACGTGCCTTTGATATGTCACTACTCTTCCAATTATTCACTGGCCGCATGAGAAGTTTCAATTTAACAAATTATATTTTTAGCTAAATATTTCTGTATCGTTTTGTTTTTGCACACCCAAGTGTGTTTCAGTGGCATCACATCACTATAACAACAACATGAACCATCTGTAACGTTCTCACTGCCACCACACAAGTCTCCTTTCTGTAAGAGGAATTGAGCCGTAATCGACCACGTGGCTTCAGTCAGGTTGGTACTATTGCTAGATCTCACGTGTCTTCGATTTTTTTTGTTCTAGCACATGGCGCACACCATATTATACTGGTTTTATAATGTGATCTCCAATAAGCAATTAAAGGTTATACTATTATAAAAAAAAATCACAATAATCAATTTATTTCATTGTTCACAATGTAAGCTAAGGTGGTAAATAAAGCCAGGTAAAGTGAATACCCCGGGTAAAGCGAATACTGCCTACTACTCCTAAATTAATAGTTTTTTTTTTTCAACATGCCACTACTATTGCGTTTGGCCATTTTGGTTTAGTACGCGGCAAATATCGAAGTGAGGGACTGCGTCGCGTCCCGTCCGCAGAGTGAAGAGTGTTTTCGTAAATAAAGTAGTGATTTTACGCAGTAAGTAGATCATTTCTCCTGTATTACTAGTTCTTGATTCTTAGGAATCTCTTAATTCGGTAGCGTATGAAAGTAGGTTGTTATAGTATATTTAATAGAAAATCAGAATTATTAGTTTTTGTATGAAATGTGTTAAACTCAAAACTGACCTAGACGGGCAAAGTGGAAACCATATTCACTTACATATACACTATCCGACAAAGACAAAAAAACTGCTAGAAAGGTTAAACAGCCAGAGAAAATGTAAGAATTTAAGGATATTTTACGCGTTTCATGCAGCGAAATGTATATTGAAGAAAACAAAAAAGAAAATTGGATTCAATGTGACATTTGTCAACAATAGTGTCACAAAGATTATTCTGTTTTTGATGGTACCTGAGACAAATGACAATCTTAATTTTATGACCATATTTTCAAAGTTATTTCTTTGTTTTCAGATATTGAATACGGGTATCCACTTTGTCCAAGTACTGTATCCGCTTTACCCTTTACTGGGCAAAGCGAACACTTTTATACTTTTTAAAATTCTAATTGCAGTTGATTATTGTTTAAATATTAATGGTATCTAATATTCGTATTTGTAAGAGCAATAAATAAAGACTGATTTCTGATCATTATTTTGTTTTTTTATTATATGTATACCTTTTCTGCTATGACCTTAAATACCTTAAGATATCCACTTTACACGGCCTTCCCCTATTAGGCCATATTAAGAGAGTTCGTTTTTTTATTGTATTTGACATCTATACGTTTTTTTTTATGACTGTAAACTAGTGCTTGAAAACATCACGCCTGATGGTAAGCAGAAATGCAGTCGTTCATGGTAAAGCATGGGGTTTCTTACTTTAAATAAACAATAACAGTGAATAGGAAGGAATATGGCAGTTGAGCGAGGTGATGCAATGTTAAACCCAAGAACACGACCAAGGATACTGCGCCAGAGGGAGCTTGATCTGGAGACCATCCACAACCAAACTCCCGACACAACAACATTTGGCACATCGCACCCGGCTCAGACCCGTCCTTCGCACGGCTTCACCAGACATCAGGCCGGACACGACGAATCGCTTGGCGGCAAGACTTCGTCTGGCGGATGGTAACTTCTGCCGGCAGCTAAAGTTATAGCCTACCACCGAAAAAGTTTATCATTGTTTCATACTTATTTCAATTCATTCCTACGGTTCAAAATACGCATTCTAGTTCTATTAGGCGCTGTTCTGATTATTTTCCATTAAAGCAGGACTCGTCGACAGTAAAAACTGTCTTCTAATTTTGCGCGCATTATAAGAACAACGCTTTTAGGAAACCTAAACTTTAATTACGTGACCAGAAGGAACAAATTAATTTACCCAAAATCATCATCATCTCAGCGTATAATCCCGATTGCATTCGCGGCTTTCGCGTTGGAGCCCAGTGTCCGCTTTCCTACAATTACTCCTCCATTTCGCACGATCTCTGACATCCCGTGGTGTGAGAATGTTGGAACGCATGTCATCTCTTACAACGTCAAGACAGAACTTTTTAGGTCTACCTCGCTTGTTCCGGCCCGGCGGAGGCGCCATGGCAAGACATTTGTTACCCACGTAATATGCCGGTTTTCGTAAGACGTGACCGTACCAGCGCAGGCGACTCTCTTGCAGTTTGTCTGCTATACGGTCACGATGACTGCCACGGATGCGGGAGTTCCTGATGCGGTCTTTCCGCGTAACTCCACACATCCACCGCAGCATATTCATCTCCGTGACACGCAGCAAAGAATTACCTTAATCAAGAAATTAATTTAACCAAAATACGTAGGTATATTTCTATGGATTTTTTTTCTAATAACCTATTTCCTTTAAACAAAACAATCATGCATCATGCTCAATACGGTATCCACTTAATAACAGCGTGCGTGATTCGGCCATTTTTTTTCTCAATAAATAAACAAACCGTAAATTGTACAAGTACCATAATAAGAGATTTAATTATAAGCCTCGGTCCGTCTGTCTGTCTGTAACAATCATCTCATGTCAAATGCGATGTACCAAAAGTTGCGCGTGCGCTACCCGTCCATAGACGCAGAGAGAAACTTCAAACGTACCTACAGACAAAAGCATATCTAGCTACTACAATCAGTCAAACTTCTTTATTAGATTTTTAACTTTATCTCTAAAGCATCAAGGCTCAAGGTTTATTGGGAATGTTTGACAGTTGTGCGTAGCTTGACCAGCTGTCGTCTGTACCTACTTTTGACCGACGTGTCTATTACTTTTGTGTTTTGGCAGGCATCAAGAAGAAGGTTGGGCAAAAATGTTTAATGAGCTATATTGTTTAAAAAATTGAATAGCGATTGATCAGTTTCCAGAAGCGTAGCGTGCCTTAGCGGGGCCCCGTATAAAAATTTGTTTGGGGGCCCTTAGGAAGGGTAAAGAATTCTCACAAAAGAAAAAAAAAACTGCATAAAATTAATAGAAATATTTATTCATCATAATAGGGTAGTTGACTAAAAAAAAACAAATTAGTCCGTCAGTCAGATTTCCAAAAAAAAAACTAACACGATTTTTTTCTTTGTTCATATAAACAAAAAATGAAGACGATACAGTGAGTTGAAAACTCGTGTGACGTTACTGCTTGCTACACTTTTTAGCTACCAGTGACGTCACCAGCCACCACTCCTGATCTTTGATGCCTTTTATACCTATTTCTCAATTTTTATTGATTTGGTGAAACAAAATATACGTATCCAATATTTTTCTATAATCTTAATGACTGACTAAATAGAATCTTTTTTTTTTACTCAGGAAACATCCCTATTATCTATCTGTCACTTTTTCCAAAAGGAGAATGCCCATTGTCCCTATATCTCGGGGCCTACATATTACAGTCATGAAATTGGTGTTATTTTTTCAAATAACACATCTGGTATAATGTCACTTAATTTCAATGAAATTGACAGTTGGTATTCAGAGATTTTTAATTTGAATTTATGGTTAAGTGAGGTTATAAAATGGATTAAGTGACAAGCAACAATACAATTAAATCAGAAATCATTCTTAATTAGCCGGTCGATTATACAATTATAGTTACTGTCATTTCGTTTTACGTGTAGTTGTTCCCGTAACTTGATATTTTTGTAGTATGTAGGTATCTACCTAGATTATTTTTTCAATAATATAACAGGGGGACTATGCAACAATGTCAAAGGCTAATTTCTTTTTTAATGAATGAATTAAGGTTCGTCCCCCGCCCCGCCCGTCTACGCCGGAGGGGAGCGGCAAGAGCATCCTCTTCTCGCTCCCTCTCCGCAGCCTCCTTCTGTAAGAGGACGGTCTCACAGAAGGAGGCGGCAGCCTCCCATGCACTCTCGCTTTCAACCATGGTTGTCAGGGAGAGGCGTCCACCTCCAACATAGTTAGGTGCCTACTGGGACTGAAAATAAAAATAAAGTTTTTTTTTTATATTTCATTTATTTTGTCATTCATTCATCTTCATAAACAATTAATATATTATTGACTTACGCCATGTGCTGGTTCATTGGTTTCCACAGTTGGAGTACTTATATCAGACACTGGCATTTCTGATGTAGGGGTTTCTTGTGAAATGGATATGACAGTTGGTGAAGTTGGCACGCCAGATGCAGATGCTGATGTTGATGGCTGTGAGACAAAGTGACGAGCAGATCTGTCTGCCCTCACCCAGCAAGAATGACATAAGTACTGCACTCTGAGCTCCAACCTAAAATAAAAAGAATATTTTATTACCACTTTCTCATGATAACTAATTGTCTAATGAAATTATAATTATCATCTGTCTAAAAACATCCCACTTATGGCCCCAAATCTGTTTCAGATACAATTGGAGAGAAATTGTCCACTACCCAGGCAAGATGGGTTTATTTTCTTTAGTTTCTTTAAAGATAAACAGACAACTGACATATATATAAATACAACTGAGTTATTTGAATAATACTCACAGTCCGGGGTAAAATCCATTCTGATATAACATTTAGTATTTTTTGTTCTCGTTCAGGATTGGATCGGAGACGGTGGGATCGTACAATCCTTAATGAACATCCACAATGGATACACACTTGAATATGGCCTCGAGGAGCAGGAGTTTCTTCTGTTGCCTCAACTGACAGTAACGTATCAACTGCCAAATCCCAGCAAGCTTGACAGAGATGATGGCAGGATGACCTTAAATATAAATAATAGTTAAGAATTTATTTTCAAACCAAAGGAACAGACAAATACATCGACCGGTCCCAAGGACAAAGTGTTACGGTAAAATAAGACAAAATGTATTCTATTCCGGATTCACACACACGTATTACGTACTGTATACAAAAAACTATATGGCACTATTCTTTTTTAATATACTTTTACTTATTGAAATAACCAATCAAACGTATCTTATTATTACACAAACCCCATACTGTATATCGATAATTATACGATTTTGTTCTTAGGACCCGTCGAAATATTCGCATGAGGAACGAGTACATAATTCTATTTTGGTACTACTTACTGTTTGCGGAGAAACCCATGCGCGTACAATAGATAAGATGGATTCTTCATTCAACGGCCGTCTGCCCGTTACATTGCAACGAGATGTATTAATACCGCAATTAATGCAGTTATCCATACTGATTGAAACAAGCCGTAGTCAGTCAGAGTAGCAGATAAAGAGTCCGTGTTTGAGCTGAGGGAAAATACGAATTTCGTAACAAAACACATTCACCGGCGCAAGCACAACAAAGCGATTGCAGTGACGTTTGAGTTTGTTTGACAAAGGAAAAAAAAAATAACGGATTTTTTAAAAATCTAACACAATGTCTTTTCAGCTACATATCAATACTTGGCTACTGAGAGCTGTAAACAAAACAATAAAATGCATTTTTCTCAGTTTTCTAATTGTAAATTGTTTTTCTTTTTCGTGTATTTGTTTTATGATAAAATGACGATAATTTTGCAATATAATAGTTGACTGTACAGCGTAGGCCCAAAAATGGGCATTCTCCTTTGAGAACTTCAGACAGAAAATCAGAGCTCTCATTGGATATCGCTCGTCGCCCGTCACTCGACGCGAGCAATTTGCAGAGGCCATTACGCGGCAAAAGAGAAATTGCTTTGACTTTTGTCATTTGTGAAATAAAAAAAGAGTTGGGAAGTTTTTATTAACATTTGCTTACGCGAGTTGGGGGCCCACGTGGTCCGGGGGCCCCGTATAATTGATACGGCAGATACGGTGGTAGCTACGCCCCTGTCAGTTTCGGTTATAATAATTGCTATAGATAGGTATTATGCGAAACTGACCGAACGAATCAATAGTATGAAAGTCGAAGAATGTCAATTGTAAATATTCAGCTACAAACTTCAAGACCAGTTACTGGTAATATTTTGTTCATCATCATCGTCATATTTAACCTTTTTATCATCCCACTGCTGGGCACAGATCTTCTCTCATACAGGGAAAGATTGAGCGTAATCACCACGCTTGCTCAATGCGGGTTGGCGATTTCAGACTTAAAGTCCATGGTCTCCTCAAAATGTTTTCCTTCACCTTGTAATCAGTCATTGGTGTCCAAGATGTACTTAGAAAGTACATTTAATTTAGAAAAGTTACATTGGTGACCTGGAATCGAACCCGCATACTCATACTGGAGAGGCTGGTGTTTTAACCACTATGCCACCACGACTTATTTTGGTGGTTGCTTATGTTTTGTTCATATTCCAATAATAGCGAATCATTTTGCTATCAATGGTGTTGCTAATCCATTATTATCCTTATTTCATAGAGCCTACATACAATACTGACCCCAGAGGCCTCGGACCTTTTCGACTTTCCTGAGGCCTGTCAAGTCTTTTCTGCGACTGCCCTAACTCTTCTGCATCCTCTAAATTTGGCCGTTACTGCAACCTTATCTATAGGCTCCTGCTGGGTGTCTGAGAGGCCATAGCCGACGTCGTGTCCAGAGCCTCCTGCGGTCTCCCAGCGGCTCTGGACTTGGCATGACATACATTATATTACACCGTATTTATAACCGAAATGATATATAGCTCAAGATTCGTAATAGATAAAACGATTAATCCACCCTTAAGGAGAGGACCGAAACGTTTAGAAAAGGCATTCGCTTGGTAGGGATAAAATTAAATAAAAAAAAAGAAAACTAAAAGTGAACTGTAATTGGCGCTCTGAGCTTGTCGACACGATATCGCTCATAAAATATAAAGCAATAATGAAATAATAAATAAAAACTGAATCGCTAAGGATGCTTATCGACACAGCACTATTTACGTAGTACCTAAAGGTATTATCGACACATGTGCACACTAAGGGCAAAATTTTCTTCTTCTTCGTTTCGTTCTTAATAGAACGATCGGTGTCAATATGACTGAATTCGAGACGAACTCGCTGCACAATCTCCCCATCTATCCCTGTTGGACGACTGTCTGGAGCATTCGTTTACAGGTCCCCCCACTGCCGACTTGATTTGGTCGGTCCACCTCATCAGTGACGTTCCACGAGGTCTCTTCCCCTCTACTGTGCTCTGGACGACCAAATATTCTATGGAGATACTACCAGTCAGCGAAACACAACGCCGATGATCCGTGTATAGTAGTTTTAGTTGTTATATTATATGTATGTATTCATAGTATTTTTAAGTTTCAATAGTATTGTATTGTATTTGTTGTGATATTTTTTAAATATTAGCTTACAAGTATTTTGATGTTATAGTTTGTACTGTATTTCCTATGGACCCTAGTTGCTTAAATTAAATAAATAAATTATTGCGCAAGTATACGGGACTGTTCTAATTCTGAAAGATGATGCCGAGTTCTTGCAGTATTGAAACGTAAGTTCTAATCTCGTTCCATGATTAAGTAATGAACTGCATATACAGTATGTTAAGAAAACCCTGTCCGACCCATAAGGATAATAAAGGTTAGGTAAACACATGACCAAATATAATATAAAATTTTACGTAATCATCATAGTACCAATACAAATGAATTTTGAAATAATCTTTTTTTCCCGCGAACTAATTCCAACTTCCCCGAAATTTGGTAATTTTTAAAAAGTGACAACACCGGTATTATTATGAGCGAATAGCGATGCGACCACGTGCCGCGTGCCCTGCCGCCCGCCGCCTCCGCCGCCGCCGCAGCCGCGCGCGTAAGGGTGGATAACGCAGATTTATTAAGTTACCTCTTTTTGCGAAATAATATTTTTTTTTTTAGCTGGATTTTTTTTTTTTAAATTTAGCTCGGTTTTGTATGCATTAGTAGAATCAGTTATCGATACCTAACAACACCTTCACGGGTCGGACAGGGTTTTCTTAACATACTGTTATACTGTACCTACTTGTACTGTATAACAGTACTGTATACTGTGTAACTGTATATGTACATACATTACAAATAAATATTAGATTGCACAAAATGGGCCTATAGTGTTCCCACCGCTGGAGACCCAGGCATCCTCACTTTGAGAGGAGTAGGATTTTTTTTGTTCTGGATGAAAAATCATCAAACGACCTCTTCCGCTCTGAGCGGAGCGGAAAAGTGTCAGACTTTTACTGACTAAAACCCACCCGTGGTTCTTCACTTGCCTGTGCGCCAGGGCCACGGTTTCTTTTCTAATCTAGCCGCAACGAAGAAGTGGGCGTTAACTTATTAGTTCCCTTTAATATAACATCACTTAAAGCCTACTCAACACTTTTAGTTTGTATGTTACATAAGCACCACTAGAGTTCCCTCTTAAGTATAATTAAAAGAATTATACTTAAGAGGGAACTCTAGTGGTGCTTTCCCTATACAAACGTATTCCGCTGTTTTCTTCGTGGATAATGCTTTTAGAGCAATTCTTTTTTTTTCTACAATTCTACACTATGATTATACGTGCTCCTATCATATGATTTTTCCGACACTTAAATAATAAAAGAAATACAATACTTCAAAATCGCGAAAAATAATCCATTTTTACCGTGATGTTCCAATGACTATTAGACACACGTGATAAGTTTTTGATAAAAAATAAAAATCTTTCACTTAACTTTCTTGATAAATCTTTCACTGTTCAGGCCCCTCGTTTGTGGAATGCATTGCCAATTGAAATTAAACGCGCACAATCGTTGCAGGAATTCAAGAGACTTGTGAGGGAACAATACTTGTCGTTATGATCTTGTTCAATAATCACTTTTTGGTTAATTTACTTGCTTACCTGTTATATTTATGTATGTATATGTATGTATTTGTGTATCTACTTTAGTATATTGTAATAATTATGTTTGCACCAACGACAGTCCTGTTGTATCATACATCACTACTCTGTAGTCGAGTAACTAATACCATCTCTATGTATTAGTGTCTATGGATATAGTCTATAGTCTTGTGATTGTAACTTTGGATCTGACCTGGAAGACGTCGATCCCTATGTGTTAATTCTACAAGTGTAATAAACCAGTCTAATTATCTAAAGTCTTTAATATTTACCAACACAAGAATCATACATGGTGTCAGAAGTGTAACCATACATGGTGTCAGAAGAGTGAAAAAACCCAAAACGAAGAAAGAAAATTCATAAAATGCAAAAGTCGGATGGCGTCGGTGGCAGCCATGACACCGAAGCTCCAATGAACAGTGGCTTGAAGGCGCTTAAAATATCGTCAGATGCAACAAACAACAATTACGAAACCTGGAAGCGCTGGTGGCAACAGTTCGAATTATACTTGTTGGCAACGGGTTTAGACAAGTCCGGTGAGAAACGCAAGATCGCCATTTTATTACATCACATTGGTGAAAAATGCTTAAATATTTTCAACACATTCAACATAAATATTGGAGAAAGCACATTACATGACGTCAAAGCCAAATTCGACGAATTTTTTCAACCCAGAAAAAACATTACCATGTATCGTCACATGTTTTTTACCACACGTCAACAGAAATCGGAAAGCATCGAGGATTTCTTAACCGATCTCGAAAATAAAAGCCAAGATTGCGAATTTGGAACGCTCAGAGAATCTCTTATCAGAGATATTTTTATCGCCAACTTGAGTTTGGACTTAGCACATGTACGTCAGAGACTGCTGCAGGAACCTGATCTGACATATCAGAGGATGCGAGAGCTAGCTAGGACACTCATCGTCGCACAGCAGGATGCAGACCAAATTGTCAAGAGGTCCACTAGTGAAGAGTCTGAAAAAGTCATGCATCTGCGTCGGAGGAGCCGTGGTCGAGCGGAGCGTCAGCGACGGCGAGCTTCACCAGTCAGTCAGCAGGGATCCAGCGCAGGGAGGTCAAAGTCAAGTCCCAGTCCTGAGAAGCGCTCGAAGACGTGTAGCCGCTGTGGACAACACCACCGCTACAAATGTCCAGCGCAGGGAGCTAAGTGCAGGTCATGTAACTCTTATGGTCATTTTGCAAAATTTTGTTACTCAAATAATAAAAAAGTCAGTCATTTAGAGTCGTTTAGTTCAACTGGTAGTCAAGATAATTTTGTTGGAATTTTAAATTGTCATAACTTCAGTCATAGTTATAAGTCTAGTCAATATAATTGTCATTTAGAGTCACAAAGTCATCACAATCGGAATCATTACAGAAATAGCAGGTTGTCATACACACAGTCACAGTCACATCCCAAGTTACAATCAACGGTCAGGTCGCACATAGGCCAGTCGCAGTCAAAGTCTAAGAGATCTCATGAGGACTCATCTTGTCATAAAAAATATCCTGTGTCATATTTCTGTGATGAAAGTGGTGATAATGTCATATCTGAGAGGTCAAATAAAAAATGCCTCAGTGATGAAAAAAGTCTGGTGACTGATAAGTCCGAGAGATCTCATGAAGACTCATCTTGTCATATGTCGTATCTCAATGATGAAAACACTAAACAGTCTGAGAGATTCACAGTCAAGTCAAAAAAGTCAAAAAGTCTTAGTCGAGATTCATATCTGAATGATGAGTACAGACACAAGTCTGAGGAATCTCACACAACAAACACTTGTAGAATTATTACAGCAAAGTCAACACATAGTAAACAGGTCAATACAGTCGAGTCAAAACAAAACAAATACTATTCTAAACAGTCATGGAACATAAACATTTTAGTTGGTCATACACAAATTAATTGCATTATTGACTCGGGAGCTGATATCAATATTATGTCAAAGAGAACTTTTCAATTTTTGAAATGTCAAAGTCAAATGTCACTTGAGAAATGTCAAATAAACGTTAGTGGGTTTGGTGGTATATCAATACCCATTATGGGCAAAGTCAATATAAAATGTAGTTTATCTTTAAATAATAGCACTATTAGTGTAAATATAGTGTTTATAGTCGCAGATTTAGTTTGTCCGAATGTTTTAGGTCTACCAACTTGTGAAAAATTAGGTATAATTCAAAGAGTTTTCTCTGTGTCTCAACAAAATTTTAGTGAACAAATTCTTACACAATACAATGATGTATTTCAGGGTCTTGGATGTCTACCTCAAGTCTGTCGCCTGAAACTCAAACCTGAAGCAGTGCCATGCGTGGATGCTCCGAGAAGGGTACCCTTCGCTTTACTGAACAAACTGCGTGATGAATTGGATCGCATGGAGAAAATGCAGGTCATTGAAAAGGTTTTTAAACCTACAGAATGGGTGAACAGTATAGTGATAACAGTCAAAAGCACGGGTCAGTTACGAATTTGTTTAGATCCTAGAAATTTGAATAAGAATATTATAAGGGAAATTTATCCACTTAAGTCAATGGATGAGATCAGATCTCAGCTGGCAGGAGCTGTTTGTTTTTCTCATTTAGATGCATTTTCAGGATTTTGGATGATGAAACTAGATGAATATAGTTCTGATTTATGTACATTTCAAACACCTTTCAGTAGATATAAATATTTAAGGTTACCTTTTGGTATTAATGCATCGTCTGAAATTTTTCAAAGAGTCATGATGAATTTGTTCGGTGATTTAGAAGGAGTTCTAATATTCATCGATGATATTTTGGTATATGGACCAAACGAGTCAGTACATAATGAGAGAGTACATAAAGTCATGCAACGAGCACGTGAAGTCAATTTAAAGTTCAATAAGTCTAAATGTAAATTTTTAGTATCAGAAGTCTGTTTTTTAGGGTATGTTTTTAGTAAAGATGGTGCTAGGGTTGATGAAGAGAAAGTAAAAGCAATTGTCAATATGCCCACACCAAAAAATGTCAAAGAATTGCAAAGAATATTAGGTATGATCAATTATTTAGGTCCCTTTATTAGCAATTTGTCTCAAAAAACTCAAATTTTAAGAAATCTTTTGAAGAAAGATTCAGTCTGGACTTGGGATGAAAATCATAGTCAATGTCTTAAGAGTTTAATCGATGAAATTACAAATTCACCAGTTTTAGCTCATTATAATCCCAATGTACCATTAGTCTTGTCAGTCGATTCGTCAAAGTCAGCATTAGGAGCAGTCATTATGCAGAATAATAAACCTATTGCTTATAGTTCAAAAACATTAACTCAAACTCAGTCAAGGTATGCTCAAATTGAGAAAGAATTGTTAGCCATTCAGTTTGGTTGTGAAAAATTTCACCAGTATGTGTACGGTCATAAAGTAACTGTTCATACTGATCATAAACCTTTAGTCTATCTTTTTAAAAAGCCATTACATGATGTACCAGCAAGATTGCAACGTATGATGTTAACTTTACAAAAATATGATTTGGAAGTTATACATGTTCCATGTAAAGAAATGTTTATATCTGACACTCTGTCTAGAGCAGCATTGAAAGAACATTATATACCTGAGAATGAGTCAGAAATATCTTGTCATGTCAATTTAATGCATTCAAGTCTAGCAGTCACAAAGGAGTACTGTACAAAATTGTTACAGAACACTATGAAAGATGATACTTTGCAATTGTTAAAAAAGTATTATTATGAAGGTTGGCAAAAAAAATAAAAATAATGTCAGTCAGTCAATAAAACCATTTTGGAATATACAAGCTGAAATTCATGTAGTCAAAGATTTATTGTTCAAAGGGTCAAAATTAATAGTACCACAGTCAATGTATAAGGAAATGTTAGGTAAAATTCATGAAGGTCACCAAGGTATAAATAAATGCTTAAAACTGGCTAGAGAGTCTTTGTACTGGCCAAGCATGTCAGCTGATATTAAAAACGTGGTAGAACAATGTTATGTATGTGCACAATTTAAACCTAATAATCCAAAGGAACCACTAAAAAATTTTGAAATTAATAAATATCCATGGCAACAAGTAGGTGTTGATTTAATGTATTTTGATAACCTTACTTATTTAATTGTCACAGATTATTATTCTAAATTTATAGAAATAGCTTTGTTAAATAAAAACAGTACAGCAAAGAATGTAATAACACATTTAAAGTCCATTTTTGCTCGTCATGGAATACCTTTATCTTTAGTGTCTGATGGTGGTCCTCCTTTTCAGTCATTAGAATTTAAGAATTTTATGCATGAATGGGACATAGAACACATTGTAACTAGCCCATATCATCCACAGTCAAATGGTCAAGCAGAGAGTTCAGTCAAAATTATCAAAAATATGTTAAAAAAATGTAAAAGAAACTCATCTGATCCATACATAGCTTTATTACAGTATAGAAACACACCTAAGAATAATTTACCATCTCCAGCTCAATTGTTAATGTCCAGGAATTTAAGAAATAACATTCCTATGTCTTATAAGAAATTAAAACCTAAAGTGGTTACATTCAAAAATTATGAAGAATGTGTCAAGCAAAATAATAAAAATAAGTCTAAATATTATAATAGAAATACAAAGTCATTGTCATTATTGTATCCCGATGATCATGTATACTTTAAAAGAAAGCCTGATAGCAATTGGGAACAAGCCATTGTCAAGCTAAGGTTGGCTAATAATAGGTCATATGTCGTTGAGAATGTCAATGGAGTTAGGTATAGGAGGAATAGGGTTCATTTAAGACACAAATATTCTCCTATGCTATCCAATTCGTCGCAGGGGAGAGAGGAAGGTAACAGGCAGGAGTCTAGACCTCAAGAGCTCTCATCTCAATCCTCAGTCAGTCAACATGTGACTCGTTCTGGAAGAGTTGTAAAGCCAACCAGAAGGCTAATTGATGAAATAGATTAAGTAGAACATTGTATCCTAGATTAAGACCTAACCATAGTCTTAAGTCATTGTCTAAATTATAACTAAGTCAGGTCTCTATAATATTGTTTGTCAAGGGTTAATTTAAACTTAAACAGGGGGGATGTTGTATCATACATCACTACTCTGTAGTCGAGTAACTAATACCATCTCTATGTATTAGTGTCTATGGATATAGTCTATAGTCTTGTGATTGTAACTTTAGATCTGACCTGGAAGACGTCGATCCCTATGTGTTAATTCTACAAGTGTAATAAACCAGTCTAATTATCTAAAGTCTTTAATATTTACCAACACAAGAATCATACAAGTCCCATTTGTGGTTCAGGAGAATCTGTCCATTCTTTGGTTGCCTGGAAGAAAGCGCATTAGCGATAAGGCCGCCCATTATATGTTTTGTGTTGAATGCATTTTGTTCGATGCTTGATTGGTGTACAATAAAGAATATATAAATAAATAAAATAATATAATCCTAGGTATACTTCTCCTCTAAATTTTGATATAAAAATACATAATTGAGATGTGTCGTGTTATGAAAAAAAAAACAGCGCAATACGAAACGTCTTTTGGTCAACGTTTTTGTAGGTAAAATCAGCCTGAGCTGCGACTGTCCTTTTCGCACTCTACCGGGAGAGGTTGGAAGCAGCGCGACGGCAATAGTTTCTTCAAATACCTATTTTCCAAATTCCTCGGCACTAGAGTCCCCTCTTAATATACTGAGTTTTTAATACATAATATAATAAATAAATTTCTTTAACCTTATGACTATCTATTCTGTAACATGAACAATCAGCATTTTTCTCTAATAGCAAAATGGATCTGCAAAGTAATGAAGGAAAGTACATCCGTGCCCTATAATATCTTACATTTATTTGATGTGATGCTAAAGGCAGCCTTTTAAAGGACAAATTGCCTAGAGCAAACACCAGCACTAATATTTAAATCAGATTTAATGAAACCCATTTCCATAAGTAATGTGAATGTCCTATGTTGAGATGTCTGAAAGTGTGGATATGGTATATGAAAAATTCTCCAATGACTAAATTCGAGACTACATCATGACGGATTGACTTTTTTTTTTTCATAATACCGACATAAATAATTTTACATGCAAGTTGCGGTAAAAGGTATCTATGTATTATGGTTGATTTCAGAAACAAGGATCTTATAAGTAAACTAAAAAAAAAAATTACTGATTGGAAAGAAAGAAAAAAAAACATTATAAAACATATTGAACTCTATCTGATATTATTAAAAAATATATCTACTCGAAATGATTACAGCAGTGCGATTCTGTAACTATCACATAGTGAAAACATAGCTGAAGCCCGCTTGTAGCTGTCAATAGTGTCTTCAATTGACACTATTGACAGCTATAAGTTCGCTTTACCTAACTTTTCGCATTAAGATTTTTACAAAATCGATCGGCTGTAAAGGCTGCATACATTAAAAACAAATCCAGTAAAATAACACTGCTGAGAATGAGGATGGCTATTGGCTATGATGCTTTTTAAAAATGGAACACGACCGCGACTTTTTGGTATATTATATTTTTCACAAGTTAGAGAGTACCAAACCAAAGACAATAAATTTAATAAGAAGGAAACATAACATATGACTACAAAGGTTATTCAACAAACACCCAATCACTTTCAACATAAATCCTTGTAGATAAATTATAGATTCATAGGTCTGTAGGCATATTCCGCGTACAATTGAGTTATGACGTTAATGCGATTTAAATTGGCCCCTGAGCTGTTTGACACCTGTGCCGACCTATGGGATGATTGGGCGACAATAAACATCATCTACATGTAGGGATACCATCCTAGTTGAGAGACCTGAATATACAACATTATTTTTACATGCTTTTTATTAGCTTCACTTGTAAAATGAGAAAAAAGCGTGAGGCGCTTAATATACGAAAATTATGGCACAAAACGCCTCACGCTTTTTTCTCATTTTACTAGTATTGTTTATATACTATTGTCATAAATTAAATCTTAAAATTATTTTTAAGTTTTTAGTTTGATATTCTTTAAAAGCATGTTTTTTTATTTTTTTTATGCGAAACCCAAAACACGTGTCCAGTATTTTTAAGTATAAACTTTCAAAAACATATGAAAAACTACAAAGTTATGAGCTTGTTATTCTACTTGGTTGTCGCAACAAAAATATGGTCAAAGATTCTCTCGGGCGGTCGAGTGCGGTGCGTTGACTTCTGGGATCAGCTGTGGCGCGGGCGCAAGTAGTATGATCTATCGTAACCGGTCGGTAACCACACTGCAACAATTTCTAAATGTGTTTGGGAAAAAATATAACATGGTGTAAAGGCACATAGGCCTGACTTGCCCCTTCCTAGGCCAGAAGCTGGATACCCCCATGCTTAACTATGAAACTACCTATTTCATTCGACAAATGTTCTATGATTCGGAAATGTAGAAAGAAACGAAAGTGTAAAATAACTACTGATCCCAAGATTATTGGACAATATTTTGATAGAATAATTAAAATTTATTGGAAAAAGCTAGCGTTTCTCTGCACGATGACAATAAAATTCAATTGAACTTTGTGATCGGGACACGTCCCGAATAAGTACTTCATATGGTAATCCTACAGACGTGTGACTTATTGTGGTCAATCCAACTGACCACGCGTATCCGTGCATAATTCGTCCCTAGCTTATTGCGTTTTTGCATACATCTACCTACATAAGTACATAAAGATCACATATGTACATCGAATTAGTGACTTTTTGTAACGTTAATGTGATCATTAGGGATACCATCCATGATTTTGTCATGGATATTACGCGGTAACGAGAATCGGGAGTTGAGATTGTTACGCTAAATCTCGTTCTGTACAAGATATTAACCAAAGTAATTTTTATAAAATGCATCTTTTGTTTTATTGGAACTAATTATATAGAAATATTGCCTAAGTTAAATGATAATGAGGATAAAACATCAGCCTCTCAAAAGTGAGGGTTCGATTTCAGGTCAGGCAAGAACCAATGTAACTTTTCTAAAGTTATGACCTTTCTATCTTGGACACCAATGACTGAAGGTGAAGGAAAACATCTTGAGGAAACCTGGACTAAGTCTGAAATCGCCAACCCGCAGTGAGCAAGCGTGGTGATTAAGCTCAATCCTTCTCTGTATGAGAGGAGACCTGTGCCCAGTAGTGGGACAATAAAAAAGGTTTATGATGATAAACATATTATGTCATGAAGTTTGGAAAGAGTATTTTAATAAAAGATCGAAAGATAAAGGGACATGGTCTATAGTTTCGGAACCTCCTCATATACCTGGGTTTAATAACGCTAGACTAACCAGGGAATTTATATTTGTAGCTCACAGACTGAGATCTGGACACATGCCGCTGAATACTTTTGGAATTGTAATGAAAAAATTTAATTATTCAAATTGTGAGGTGTATGGCACTCTGGACGATATCGTACATTTACTGACGGAGTGTGTCAGATTTCAGTCCACCAGAGAGGATCTAGTTAGAGAGCTAAATTTAAATGTAAACGATGTTGATGTTGTCATTAGAGCCTCCGAGCGAGTCGGTCTTAAAATGAACATGGACAGGAAGAAAGTAATGTCTAATGCCCATGTTGTACCGACTCCTATAAAGATTGGAGACTCTGTTCTCGAAGTTGTTAACAGTTACGTGTACCTGGGACAAACTATCCAGTTAGGAAGGTCCAACTTCGAGAAAGAGGTCAATCGTCGAATCCAACTCGGCTGGGCTTTCAGGAAGCTACGCAGAATCTTCTCGTCCGAAATACCGCAGTATCTCAAGACAAAAGTCTTCGACCAGTGTGTGTTGCCAGTTATGACTTATGGAAATGAGACGTGGTCCCTAACAATGGGCCTTATAAGAAGGCTCAAAGTCACTTAAAGGGCAATGGAGAGGCCTTTGCTTGGGGTTTCACTGCGCGATCGATTTATTAGAATTATGTCGGTGGTAGGCCATAACATCGGCCGCCGGCAGAAGTTACCACCACCAGACAAAGCCTTGCCGCCAAGCGATTTGTCGTGTTCCGGCATGATGTCTGGTGAAGCCGTACGGAGGACGGGTCTGAGCAGTTTTGTTGCGATGTGTGCCGGGTACGATGCGCCTAATGTTGTTGTGTTGGGAGTTTGGTTGTGGAGGGTCTTCAGATCAATCTCCCTTTGGCGCAGCATCGTTGGTCGTGTTGTTGAGTTTAACATTGCATCACCTCGCTCAACTGCCGTCTTCCTACCTATTCGCTCAGTTTTTCTGGGTGAATAGGCTCTTAATAAACTAGCGCGCTTTACCATCAACGATGGCATCACTGCTTACCATCAGGCGGGATTGCGGTCAAGCGCTAGTTTATAATTATTAAAAAAAAAAAAAGAATCAGGAATGAGGAGATCTGCAGAAGAACGAGAGTAGCCGACATAGCCCGAAGAATTGCAACTCTAAAGTGGCAGTGGGCTGGACAAATTACCCGTAGGATGAATGCCCGATGGGGCCCACGGGTTCTCGAGTGGCGACCACGCACCGAAAGGCGCAGTGTGGGTAGGCCCCCGACAAGGTGGACCGACGACCTGGTGAAGGCCGCGGGAAACTGCTAGATGTGGGAGGCGCAGGACCGGTCGTCATGGAGAGCCTTGGGGGAGGCCTATGTCCAGCAGTGGACGTCTTTCGGCTAAAATGATGATGATGATGATGATGATGACCATCAAATTTTGTCGACACCAACCTCTGGAGCTGTTTATAAATTAATTAAGTTTGTGTTATTACGTTTTGCTGCATAAATTAGGTTTTTATTGTTGTTTTTTGCTAATATTATTAATTATAATAAATAAATAAATAAATATGCGGACAAATCACACAGATTAAGCTAGCCCCAAAGTAAGTTCGACTCTTGTGTATATACGGGATACTAACTCAACGATACCTTATTTATAATAGATACATATATAGATAAACATCCAAGACCCAGACCAATCAGGACAAGATCATTTTCCATCATGACCTGGCCGGGGATCGAACCTGGGGCCTTCGTGTCGCAGGCAGCCATGTTGACCGCTGCGCCAAGAACTTCGATCGACTAAAATCCAACTGTTCCTTCTAGTAGATTAGATTAGTTCAGTAGTAATAGATAAATAAAACTAACGTGTCCGAGACGAGAAAGCCGTACGAGTCTGAGCAGTTGTGTTGGGATGTGTGCCGGGTACGATGCGCCAAATATTATTGTGAGTGTGAGATTGGTCGTAAAGGGTCCCCAGATCAATCTCCTTCTAACGCAGCATCGTTGGTTGTGTTGTTGGATTTAACATTGCATCACCTCGCTCACCTGCCGCCTTTTTTCCTATTGACTCAGTTTTGTGAGTAATAATCTAGCGCACTTTACCATCAACAATTGCATCACTGCTTACTATCAGGCAGGATAACGGTCAAGCACTAATTTATAATTATAAAAAAAAGGTCATGGTCTATCTATATGCCATAGTTCATCTTGACAGAATTGCCTGTCTATCTTTTGTTGTGGATTTTTAATATGAGTATAAAAATTATCTCTTCATTTTCAAACTCGTTAAAATATAAGCACAATCATATATAGTGTATTCATCCGTAGCTTTTATGATCATTGTTTTTTTGATGGAATGGTAACTACTTACCTTCAACACTTTGACCAACTCTTTGACAATTTAAAAGTTCCTGTATTGAAATAAATGTTTGCAAGTCAAATTAGCTTGAATGTTGTATAACTTTCTATTTTTGATGCATAAGAATAGAATATTATGTCATCATCACCATCATTATCAACCTTTTTATCGTCCCACTGCTGGGCACAGGTCTCCTCTCATACAGAGAAGGATTGAGCGTAATCACCACGCTTGCTCAATGCGGGTTGGCGATTTCAGACTTAAAGTCCAGGTTTCCTCAAGATGTTTTCCTTCACCTTCAGTCATTGGTGTCCAAGATATACTTAGAAAGTACATTTAACTTTAGAAAAGTTACATTGGTACTTGCCAGACCTGGAATCGAACCCGCGCACTCATACTTGAGAGGCTGGTGTTTTAACCACTAGGCCACCACGATTCTGGATTATGTACAACATATAAATAACAGAATATATATATATTTTTTTTTAATGTTTATAAACTAGCGCTTGACCGCAATCCAGTTGAGCGAGGTGATGCAATGTTAAACCCAACAACACGAACAACGATGCTGCGCCAAAGGGACATTGATCTGAAGACCCTTCACGACCAAACTACCAAAAAAACAACATTAGGCGCATCGTACCCGGCACACATCGCAACACAACTGCTCAGACCCGTCCTCCGTACGGCTTCGCCAGACATCATGCCGGAACACGACAAATCGCTTGGCGGCAAGGCTTTGTCTGGTGGGTGGTGGTGGGTTACAAAAACAAAGGGTGACACAGTGGGCGGTCTTAACGCTAAGAATGATGCCTTAAGGCTAATGACTTTCTTCTCCTGAAACTTGAAAGAATAACATAGTAACATTATTTTTTGTTTATGTGATACCTGAAACCGAGTCCAGTATTTATAAGCACAGAATCTTTGTACAAAATTTCAAAAAGATATCACAAAAAGTGTAAAAACCACAAAATTATGAGCTTGTTGCTTATCCTACTTGGTTGTCCCAACAAAAATATGGTCAACCCTCGGCTCGGGCAGGCGATTCGGGTGCATTGACCTATGGTGTCAGTTGTTGCGCGCTCGGTAACCACACTGCAACAATTTCTAAATGTATTTGGGAAAATATATTTATAACATAGTGTAAAAATAATTGGAATAGATTCAGTTGTTTACTCTGAATAAACTAAATTCAGGTTTCGTATTAAGAAAAGATGACGTTGTATATGGTAGATAAGTTTCTAAAAGGGGCTCCCTAGGGCTTATCGTAAGAGGTCACATTTAATATTATCGTCGGTTTAACTACGTTTAACGATCGCTCAACAGCTTGTTTTACGACGTTTCATTTGTTTCAATGCACAGACCATCCATCGTTTGACAATTGTCGTGATTGCAGGATGGTGATGACTAACAATGTAGGGCTGTTTCGCTTCTAAAATATCAATGAATCTTATTGATTGTACTAAGTACCAAGTTTTTTTTTTTAAACAAAAGCTTTAGTTGCCCTCCACACTAGGGAATACTTCTGTGTCGTGAGTGCGTTTACAAACATTTCAACTGACATACACAAACAGCCAGATCCGGAATAACTACCTGTAGGCCACGCAAATATTTGTCCCGTACAGGAATCGAACCGGGTGACCCGCAGCGCAGCAGTCGATTGCTCAGCCAATGTTTTCAAAACGGTTAGAAAACCAGCATGTCCTAGAACCTAAAATTAGAAGACATGGGATATCCCTCATCCCACTCCCTTTCACCGAGAGGAGGCCTGTTTCCCAACAGTGGGAATAATACAGGTTGATTATGTTATATTATAGAAATAGACGAACAGTCGCTTGATGCAAAATGCAACAAAGCAGAAATGATCAATAGGGTATTTGACTAAAAAAAACTAATTAGTCCGTCAGGCAGATTTCCAAAAAATACTAGACACGTATTTTTTTCTTTTTTTCATATAAACAAAAAATTAAGACGACAGAGTGCGTTGAAAACTCGTGTGACGTCACTGCACGCTACACTTTTTAGCGACCAGTGACGTCACCAGTCACCACTCCAGATCTCTGATGCCTTTTATATTTGCCAATTTTTATTGATTTAATAAAATAAAAATACGTGTCTAGCATGTTTTGGAAATCTGACTGACGAACTAATTAGTTTTTTTAGTCACATACCCTATTGATAGAAGTGAGTTTAGAGTGAGCTGTCACTAGTGATAATCTCTTAGTATTAGTTGGTATAACAGTTTTTACGGTGGGATGGTTACTGAATCGTCTCTACTACTCGTAATCAGCTGCACCCGATTATATTAGAAATAGTAGTCATTCTTGGTATAAGGCTAACGAGATTGGCTAGGAAGAGGCTAATTGGCGACCTAGATTTGGTTCAAATCGGTCTTCAAAACCTGGCGCACAGGCGAAGAGTAGCCAGCTTGTCGGTGTTCTATAGGATGTATTTTGGAGAGTGTGCGTGAGAATAATAATAATAATAAGACAGATTGTAGTAGGTACATATGGTTAAAAGTTTCTTACAAAATATGTTAGGTAGTCTACAATCAAGTGGGTGAAGCACTGTTCTCCTAGCTAGGTTACAGAATAACCTGTGTTAAGGAGAAGCAGTCTCGTCCCCCTATGCTTAAGGTACAGGTATATAACATAATATTGTATAGTATTTGTGCTGACACTACTATTTTAACAGAATTATATATTGAAGTAAATACTACTTTTAAATTGTATACAAATCATGATTAAATTATTAGATGTAGGTGTTTTATGTAAATGAATGTGGATGTGTGTAATGGTGTATGTGTGCATGTATATACATAATTATGTGTGGTGTGTGTACAGCTCAGAGTAATGCTTATCATGTTATATGAATATTTTTGAATGATATTTTAGAATGAATATTTTAGAATGGCATGACTTAATTCCTCCATCATCATCATCTCAGCGTTAAACCCAGTCGCATCCGTAGCTTTTCAGCTTTGGAGTCTGGGATCCGCTTTACCAGTCTGACTGCTGATTTTGGCTAAACTTCGATATTTTCCGTGAAGCGACTGCCGTCTGACCTCCACAACCCGAAAGCGGTATCTAAGCATTGCAGTTAATGCAATTGTTAGACTTTTGAGGGCTCCAACAACCCGTAACTACTGCCACTAGATGTTCGTATGGCAACCGGGACCAACGGCTTAACGTGCTTGACTGACTTATTTCTCCATCTCCGTTCAATCATGGACGACCCGCGAGTATCCAACCTTACATTCATTCTTGACACCACTACGATCGCCTCGTCTTTTAAACCGAGTGACTGGAACAATTTGCCAGCAGCGGTGTTTCCGTCTGGCTACAATTGGGTTGTATCCTAAAAAATAATTTAATATCCATCAGATAGATTTATAAAAAATATTGAACACGTATTTTTTATTTTTTCTTTCATTCAAATACTTAGGAAGATATATTGATTTGAAATGTCGCATGACGTCACGCCGTGGTACGAAATATACCACGGCGTGACGTAATTAGCCCCCACTCCGTAACTTTAATACGCTATATCTCAGTAGTTTTTTGGCAATTTCGGCAAAATAAAAAATACGGGTCTTAATTTTTTTATTATCTATAAGACGAACTAATTCTTTTTTTTGATTTTCATACCTTAATATGTATTAAGGTAATTAAAGTGTCTTCAAGGCTAAAGCGAATAGGGTCTTAATTAACTAGCTTGCTTTACTATCAACAATTGCATCACTGATTACCATCAGGCGGCATCGCGGTCAAGCACTAGTTTATAATTATAAAAAGAAAAGTTTGATTTTACTAGGAAGACAATGGATCTGAAGTTGCGATGGTACAGCCCTAAGAACAAGTTATAATTCAATGATTTGCAGACACAATTGAAGCACAGCTGTAATTGCAATTAAATTGTTCGCGACATTTGATGTAGACATCGACGGTTGCACGCTAATTTACTGACTAACAACCACTTATCTACTGCTTATCCTAATAATAGATATTACAAACGTCCCAGTTTGTATTTATGTATGGATGTTTGTTACACGGATTTGAATAAAATTAGGCACACTTTGGGCAAGTAAAATTTTTTAGGGTCGAATCAGCCGCGGCTATTTTGTCTTACAAACTACACAAACGGGTAGTACTACCCGTTCGCTTCGAGTTGGCCGCTCCCACCCGCCCCGACCAGCCGCACCGCACCCCCTTTTTTTTTTTTTTTTTTTGTCGCTGTGGAAATGACATTTACGCACCATACCCCGAAGGGCGTGTGTGGGACTCGCCCAGCCGAAGCCGGGAATACCCACTAAAACCGAACAGCGGCACACCGACATCGCCTTAGTGGCGGGGTCATGGGAAATAGCATGCCTGCCGACCAATCCCCCGCCGGCGATTCCCGCCCGAAGGCAGGCCCACAGTGGGCCCTCCATAGGGAGGGGCCCGGCTGGGTACGTCTTCGTGTGCGAGAAGACGCAGCAGCCAAGGGTTTTTTAGCGAGGTGTCCTTCCTCTTAGCCCCACTCGTTTGCCCGAAGGCAAACGGGGCCCCCAGCTCCTCTCAATGAGGAGACCGGGTTGCCCGACGGTGACCCGGACTTCGGGTTACGTCAGCCACCTGGAGTGGTGGCCGACCCACCGCGCGTGTGACCGCCGAAGCGGTCCCCACTTCTGGTTTTGGTCCGCGCCGGTAAACCGGTAACCCCCATATCTGGGGGCCGTTCCCCTATCCGCCACCTGGGGACGCGTCCGATGGCAGGCCAGAAACTGCGCACGGAACCGCACCGCACCCCTAGACAGACCCAATTAGTACCGTTAGCAACGCTATCTTGGGTCTGTCTAGGAGTGCGGTGCGGTTGATCGGGGCGGGTGGGAGCGGCCAACTCGAAGCGAACGGGTAGTACTTCTACATGAGACATTAGGTACTTGTAGTGTAGTGTATAGGGCAAATAGACGCAAATGATCCTGTATAAGTCCCCGTTTATTCTTTGATTAGTTAATTAGGGGAGTTCATACATGTTGTGCAAGATTTTCATAGAGGACCTGCTCACATGTTTTTCGCGTCATTTGACAGTTTTTTTTTTTTATTTATTATAAACTAGCGCTTAACCGCAAGCCCGCCTGATGATAAGCAGTGATGAGATCGTTGATGGTAAAGCACGCTAGTTTATTAAGAGCCTATTCACTCAGAAAAACTGAGCGAATAGGAAGGAAGACGGCAGTTGAGCGAGGTGATGCAATGTTAAACCCAACAACACGACCAACGATGCTGCGCCAAAGGGAGATTGATCTGAAGACCCTCCACGACCAAACTCCCAACACAACAACATTAGGTGCATCGCACCCGGCACACATCGCAACACAACTGCTCAGACCCGTCCTCCGTACGGCTTCACCAGACATCATGACGGAACACGACAAACCGCTTGGCAGCAAGGCTTTGTCTGATGGGTGGTAACTTCTGCCGGCGGCCGATGTTATGGTCTACCACCGAGAAGATGGTGAATTAATGATTTCCTTTGAATACGTATGGTATGTTTATTTGAAAAATTATATTCAGTCACATACAAAACATCGACAGCACAAATCGGTCTCCAAAGCCAGAGCACAGGCGAAGGATAGCCAGCCTGTCGGTGTTCTATAGGATGCATATTGGAGAGTGTGCGCTGTGCGTTTGTTTATATTCTTTTTGTTACAAATTATGAACGAAATTTATCAAAACCAGTCGAATTCGTACAGATGTACTTAGTCCCTACCTTTTCATATGTTATTTTTCTTGTTACATAGGTTTGTACCATCTTATCAATGTTATGTATTTTTTACGTAATTTCTGTCTACGCATTGCATCTATTTAAGATAAGGAAGAGCTTCCTGTATCAATTTACACTGTTTATAAACCTCATCTCCATAGTAGAGACAAATTGGATTTAGTTGGGAGGAAATACGATATATTTTAACAGTAAAACAAAGTTAACTTTAATAAAACTGGAGGAAGTGTTAAAGAAGATTAGCCCTTATTTTTATCAAGATAAGAGGTAAGGTTGGTTTGATAATGTGTGTAGTTATTTTGTAATAATATTCATTTGAAAACCAATATTATACGCCATAAAATCAGAGACCTCATCAAACACGGATTCGTAGGGTTTTACAACTTGCAAGTGGATAGCTTGTGATTAAAATCCAGTTTCAACGGATATGAGATTAATGAAACATCTGCTTCTTTATATTCATAGTAGGATATCTATACTAATATATAAAGCTGAAGAGTTTGTTTGTTTGAACGCGCTAATCTCAGGAACTGCTGGTCCGATTTGAAAAATTCTTTTTGCGTCGGATAGCCTATTAATCCAGGAAGGCCTTAGGCTATATAACATCACGCTGTGACTAATAGGAGCGGAGCATAACTAAACCATGCGAACGAAGTCGCTGGCGGCCGCTAGTAGTAAATATGTCCCAAGAATTTCTGATGATTTAGGAATATCAATGAAATTATCGAAATCGGAGTATTAAATGCTTTTTTTTTTTCTTTGAACTTTTTTTCTCTAATATGGTCCCAGACTAAGAATTACTCCTGTATCGTGGGTGTGTTTACAAATTTACCCTAACATACACAAACAGCCAGACCGGCCCGACAGCCTTCGTAGCGTAGCGGTAGCGAGGGAAAGCGAGGAGGCACGGTTTCGATCCCCGCGCAGGGCATATATTTGTATGATGAAAATGAATATTTGCACTGGTCTGGTCGTGCCTCGGAAAGCACGTTAAGCCGTTGGTCCCGGTTGCCATACGAACATCTAATGGCAGTCGTTACGGGTTGTTGGAGCCCTCAAAAGTCCAACAATTAATCTAACTGCAATGCTTCGATATCATCTTCGGGTTGTGGAGGTCAGACGGCAGTCGCTTCACGGAAAATATCGAAGTTTAGCCAAAATCAGCAGTTGGTAAAGCGGACCCAAGACACGCTGTCGCAACCGAAGCTGAAAAAGCTTCGGATGCGACTGGGATTAACGCTGAGATGATGATGATGATGATGACACAAACAGCCAAACCCGGAACAACTACCTGTAACGTATACAAATATTTGTTCCGTGCGGGAATCAAACTCGCAATACGTAGCGCAACAGTCTATTGCCCATCCACTGTTGAGGAACAGCTTAGAGTAGGATGCTCTTCGGCTTGCCACCACTGCGTCCAATGCGGGGAGGACACGGCGCAGCACACGCTCTCCGAGTGTGTAGCTTGGGAGGAGCAGCGCCGTGTCCTCACAAATGAAGTAGGAGGCGACCTGACGCTGCCGGCAGTAGTGCGGAGGATGGTCGGCAGCTCAGAGTCGTGGGACGCGGTGGTGTCCTTCTGCGAGGACGTGATGTCGCAGAAGGAAGCTGCGGAACGGGAGAGGGAGATATCAACTCCCTTCCCGGGCCACAGAAGACGCACCGGGCGCCGAGGAAGGGCGGATAACGCCCTCTTTCGCCCCCCATGAATGGTTCCAGGGGCGAGGTACATGGGGAAGTCCCAGCCTTCCCTATTGATGGACCCCGAGGCGAAGGCGCGCGCGAGTGTCGGCGCGCGCCTCTGAGGCGATGCACGGGGTAGTTTACACCCCGCTACCCCGTACAGGAGACGAGTCCCGGACACCGGGCCAGCACGAGGGTGTGGGGCCGTGGAAGAATTTAGACTCCCGCGGCCCCACGCGCGCTCGTGATAGAAGAGACACCGGGGTGGTTTTAGTCAGTAAAAGTCTGCCATACCCCGTCGCTCACCCCAGGGCGGCGGGCATCCTATGAGGATTTCCAACACGGAAAAAAAAAGGACGCTCTTCGGCTATATGGACCGATGCACAGAAAATGATTGGGTCTGGTTGGAAGAGAAAGGTGAAGCAGGGAGCAAACCTGGGAGAGGCCTATGTGCAGCTGTGGACTGCAATCTGAGCTGGAACAAGGACATTAAAATTTGTTTTCTTAGAGTATTTAAAGATACTGGTTGAAATACTGACTCGCCTGTGGCTAGCATAGCGCTAACATTCCGCACTTAGCGCACTTATAAATTGTTAGACAATATTTGACCCAATAAAAAACAACTTACCACCGCTACCATCCCACGCACAATCAAACAACGAAGCTTTTAATCAAAAGAAGTCAACACAAAATGGCTCCTAGTTTAATTAATAGTCACATATTTATGTCAGCCGATCACTGCTACCGATGATTTATACCGGCGTCGATAACTGGGTGGTCTCGAAAGAACCTTTATTATAATTATAATAATTAATAATATAGAAACACCTGTTTGGAGCAACGTTAATGATCCTGACTCTGATTGTTTTGAATGCATTCAGTAGTTGAGGTTCATTCATAATTGATTTTATTTTTTCTTTTGCCTCGATGGGAATTAGTTTATCGGGTTTCGATATTTTACATTTATTATAGCGCAGCGGTGGCCAAGTGGTATCGGCCGCGACTTACAAGTCGTAGGTCGTAAATTCAAACCCCATCAGGCGCTTCATCATCATCAACCTTTTTTATTGTCCCACTGCTGGGTACAGGTCTCCTCCCACACAGAGAAGGATTGAGCGTAATCACCACGCTTGCTCAATGCGGGTTGGCGATTTCAGACTTAAAGCCCAGGTTTCCTCAAGATGTTTTCCTTCACCTTCAGTCATGATGTCCAAGATATACTTAGAAAGTACATATAACTTTAGTAGAAAAGTTGCATTGGTACTTGCCTGACCTGGAATCGAACCCGCGCACTCATACTTGAGAGGCTGGTGTTTTAACCACTAGGAAACCACTACTTCACTTTGTGTAAATTATTTCATAACCACTGCTCTCAAAACAGTGAAGGAAAACTATATGAGGAAACTGGTATGCCCTAGAGCCAAAAACTTCGAAGACTTGTGAAATCTACCAACCCTCAACCGCAACTTGTGCGGACATCAATACCATCTTTGTTTTACAGAAATGGGCTGTTCGAGCCATTTACAACCTTGGTCCTAGAGATTCTCTTAGAGAAAAATTCAGAGAGGTGGACATTCTGACTGTAGCTTCACAGTATATATTTGAAAATCTTATGTATGTACATAAAAATATATCGGATTTTAAGAAAATAAGCGATATTCATAATATAAATACCAGGAACAAATACAATCTTGCTGTACATCACACTCATCTCCACAGAGTAGGCAACTCGTTCATGGATCAATGTATACACTTTTACAACAAGCTTCCCATGGACATTCGAAACTTACCCATTAAACGATATAAAAACTATATAAAGGCCAAACTTTGCAAAAAGGGGTATTATAAAATCACTGATTATTTAGAAGACATAAAAGCATTGTTATTAGGCAATATGCGTAATTATAAGGTAAATTATTGTAAACATTTTCATTTTTAATGTCTGGACTTGAAAAAAGACGATGATCCCTGAGTTTGTTTCGGCTATTTCTTCTTCAGTTAGGAAATGCCGGCTTCATCTAGTTTAAAAATATATATATATACAACGTGTAACATAAAGAGTATATACATACCAAGGGCATGGCATCTTTACATGATATCAATCGATATTGGAAGGGTTTTTTAATCCTATCTCTTTATGTTAGGAAGTTACAAGAAAAAACACCGCCTGTGATAGGCTACTACCATACTAGGCGCACAGAATTTTGGAAGACCTTTATCGTGATTTTGCCAAGTAATGTGACGTATAACGAGTAGTTATTAACGTATGTAGTGTGGTGCACGTTTTTTATGATTTGAATTTAAGAAACACACGGAACCGAAAATTGAGTATACATTTTTTGAGTATTTTATTTTGAGTTGAAAACCTTCTGATATCATTTGATATCATGTATAGATGCCATGCCCTTGGTATGTATATACCCTTTATGTTACACGTTGTATATATGACGTGTAAATGTGATCGGTGATCCTACTTGATTAATAAACTATTTCATTTCCTCACTGGGCTCGCGTGGTAGATTACGGCCCACTCCCTCTCACCGAGAGGAGGCCTGAGTCCCAACAGTGGGAACATTATATGCTGATTACGTTACGTTACGTTACATGTGAAATTAAATCAGTTTTTAGACGATGAAGGTTCGAATTACAGACAAGAGGCGAAGGCGCCGATACTCTTGTTGTAAAACTAAAGTAAATTTAAGTTAAGTGAATTTTTCCTTCCTATTCACTTTTAGAAAATGACAAAAGATAAAATATTAATTAAGTCCTGTCAAATTAAAAACTAAACCATAAATTATTTGAGACAAAATGTATCTTGAAAAACGGTAGCAAAATTGAAGGTAGCGTTTTTTATCCGACTGCTCTGCCCTGCGGCGGATTCGGTTCGCCCCGCCTTCGACAAAAGAATGAGATTAACATTTTAAAATACATAAATTACTATAGGAGCTTAAACAACGAACGAACAAAAAACGACAGATTTTTTACACTGCGATTTCAGCAATTTTTCATCTATCTATATTTGATTCAAGTATGATAACATAACATAAGGGAAAAAATATAAAGTTTCATTTTGTTTCCTAATAAAACCTTCTTGGACGATTGTCCTGTCCTATGCTTGATAAAAACAAGCAAAAAAAAAAAACTAGTCAGAATTTTGTTCCATAATTAATTTAAACAAGATTACTAATGGTCTTTGTTTAATTGACCAAAGACATGAGCGTCGACCTTTTAAAACACGTTTGATCTCATTATGATGGATCTTTTTTTATTGATTAATAAGTTATGTGCCGGAATCACTGAGATGATGTAATTCAACGTAATATTTATTTTGCTTTTGAGAAACTACAACAAGAAGAAAAATGTGCACATTATTTCGTTAAACAATAAGTTTGTAAAAAGTGCAACAATTACCTAGACAAATCGTCCTTTTGTTTTTATTCTTCAGTTCGTAGTTAATATTATTAGAGACTAGCTGCGCGCCGCGGTATCACCCGCGAAGGTTTCGTTATTTTTTTTATATACTCCGCTCCTATTGGTCGCAGTGTGATGTTATAAAGCCTTAAGCCTTCCTGGACTAATGGGCTATCCAAAACAAAAAGAATTTATGAAATCGGACCGGTAGTTCCTGAGATTAGTACGTTCAAACAAACAAACAAACTTTTCAGCTTTATATATTAGTATAGATTTACCGGTTTTTAATAGATGACTAATGAATGATTAAATGATAAATTAATTAGACATAAGACACTTACCATTATTTTTATTTATTTATTTAAACTTTATGCACAAACATTGCACAATGGCGGACTTAATGCCTTAGGCATTTTCTACCAGTCTACCTTGAGGTAATGCAGAGACAAAACATGGTAGGTGCAAATAAATTAAAGTTGAAAGAGAAAAAAAATATTATAATGACCTGGAATCGAACCCGCATACTCATACTGGAGAGGCTGGTGTTTTAACCACTATGCCACCACGACTTATTTTGGTGGTTGCTTATGTTTTGTTCACATTCCAATAATAGCGAATCATTTTGCTATCAATGGTGTTGCTAATCCATTATTATTCTTATTTTCGACTTTCCTGAGGCTTCTCAAGTCTTTTCTGCGACTGCCCTAACTCTTCTGCATCCTCTAAATTTGGCTGTTACTGCAACCTTATCTATAGGCTCCTGCTGGGTGTCTGAGAGGCCATAGCCGACGTCGTGTCAGACAGCCTCCCAGCGGCTCTGTACTTGGCATGACATACATTATAATACACCGTATTTATAACCGAAATGATATATAGCTCAAGATTCGTAAAGATAATAGGGATAAAATTAATTAAAAAAAAAAAACGAGTGTGCTTATGACCACACGACTGAAGTGAAACTTCTTTCGCACCATCTCTATGTATATATACATATATATATATATATATATATATATATATATATATATATATATATATATATATGTGTGTACAATATATACATGTATACACATATACATATATTAATTTTCTATAAATATTTAAATTTATTTCATGCTTTCATTTATAAATTAATATTTTTGCATAGACCTCCAATTTAAAAAAAAAAAAAAAAAACGAGTGTGCTTATGACCACACGACTGAAGTGAAACTTCTTTCGCACCATCTGTATGTATATATATATGTGTGTACAATATATACATGTATACACATATACATATATTAATTTTCTATAAATATTTAAATTTATTTCATGCTTTCATTTATAAATTAATATTTTTGCATAGACCTCCAATTTAAAAAAAAAAAAAAAAAGTGGATTCCCTCGGGGCCAAAAGGTCGGGCTCTTCCTCCTGAATCAGGGGACCCCAAACTCGGGTAGTCCACGACCTCTGGTTCCCGAGATAATCCACGGGGGGGTGAGGTAACTAAAGGGGGTCGGGAGGGGATAGGTTTCGTGGGGTTGCGGGGGAGGGAGGGGGGAGGGGGAGAGGGGGCAGTGGATTCCCTCAGGGCCAAAAGGTCGGGCTCCTCCTCCTGATTCAGGGGACCCCAAACTCGGGTAGTCCACGACCTCTGGTTCCCGAGATAATCCACGGGGGTTGAGGTACCTAAAGGGGGCGGGAGGAGGGTAGATTTTGTGGGGTTGCGGGGGGTAGGGGGGAGGGGGAGAGGGGGGAAGGGGAGAGGGTGGGGTGGATTCCCTCGGGGCCAAAAGGTCGGGCTCCTCCTCCTGATTCAGGGGACCCCAAACTCGGGTAGTCCACGACCTCTGGTTCCCGAGATAATCCTCGGGGAGGTGAGGTAATCAATGAGGGGGGTCGGGGGGTGTTCGCAGCGTCATGTTCTCGAAGAAATTCATAGTTCTTAATCAATCAGATGTGAATACAGCCAGAATTGTTTATTTTAGTTATTTTCATAGTCTTATGACTTATGGGATTCTTCTCTGGGGAACTTGTGCGGACATCAATACCATCTTTGTTTTACAGAAAAGGGCTGTTCGAGCCATTTACAACCTTGGTCCTAGAGATTCTCTTAGAGAAAAATTCAGAGAGGTGAACATTCTGACTGTAGCTTCGCAATATATATTTGAAAATCTTATGTATGTACATAAAAATATATCTAATTTTAAGAAAATAAGCGAAGTTCATAATATAAATACCAGGAACAAACACAATCTTGCTGTACATCACACTCGTCTCCACAGAGTAGGCAACTCGTTCATGGGTCAATGTATACACTTTTACAACAAGCTTCCCATGGACATTCGAAACTTACCCATTAAACGATATAAAAATAAAATAAAATAAAATAAGCCTTTATTGCTGTTTAAATTTACAACTTAATCTTATAACTATTTATTATCTTTCTTAATATCTAAATTATAATGTTTTTTTTTTTTTTTTTTTTTTTTTTTTTTTTTTTTTTTTTTTTTTTTTTTTATATATTTTTTATTGATCGGCAACAGCTTGTCCTTCGACAAAGGCCTCCTCTAAGGACTTCCATGTCTCTCTGTCTTTAGCCTTCCTCCTCCATACTGGACCAGCCACTCTCTTAAATTCATCTTCCCAGCGCTTCGTTTGTCGCCCTTTGCTTCTTTTACCATCCCTAGGGTACCATTCTGATATTATCTTGGTCCATTTCTCGTTTTCCTCTCTTAGCATATGCCCTGCCCATTTCCATTTCAATGTTTTATACACTTTTTTCGCTTCCTTAAATTTTGTCTTATTTTTTATTTCTTCTAATCTTATTTTATCTTTTCTTTTCACTCCTATAACACTTCTTTCTATTCCGTTTTGACATACGTTTATTTTATTTATTAATTGTTCTGTTAATGCCCATGTTTGGCAACCATATGTCAAGCATGGCAAAATACATATATTATACACTTTCCGCTTTTCTTTCATTGGCATGTCCTTGCTTTTCATTACTTCGCTAAGAGACCAAAATCTCTTCCAAGTGTTGGCTATTCTTCTGTCAATTTCCTTTGGCATGGTATCATTTACAGCTATTAGCTGCCCTAAGTATATGTATTCTTCCACGTATTCGATTTTTTCTTTGTTTACTTTTATTTCATATGTTTGTGAGGCATTAGTTAGAATTTTAGTCTTACTCGTGTTCATTGAGAGCCCTGCTATTCTACTTTGGTCTGACAGTTGTTGCAGCATTTGTTCTAACATTTTTGGGCACTCGGAAAATAGAATCAGATCGTCTGCAAAACGTAGATGGTTTAAGTTTTCACCGTTTATGTTAAGTCCATTTTTATCCCAATCTAGATTCCTGAATATCATCTCCAGAGCCGCTGAAAACAGCTTGGGTGAAATGGGGTCACCTTGGCGGACACCTCTCTCTATAGAAAACTCTTCTCCCGTGGCTTCTAGCCTGACTTGGGCTGTGCTTTTTGAGTAGATGTTCTTTAGTATTCTAATGTACTTTCCATGTATTCCCTGAGTGTGTAGAGCTTCCCAGATATAGTTGTGTTCCAATGAGTCAAAGGCTTTATTATAGTCAACAAATCCCAGATAGTAAGTCTTGTTGTATTCCTTGTATTTCTGTAGTACTTGTCTTAGTACATGTATGTGATCTATTGTTGAAAATTTGCTACGGAAGCCTGCCTGTTCTTTTGGTTGGTTTTCTTCAAGTATAGATGTCAATCGGAATAAGATTATTTTGGAAAAAACTTTATACAAGTTGGACATTAAACTAATTGGTCGATAGTTTTCTATTTCTCCTCGATCTCCTTTCTTATGTAACAATACTATTGTTGATTTTGTCCAGTCTGCAGGTATATTTTCGGTTTCTATAATTTCGTTAAATATTTCTGTTAAAATTGGAGCAATCGCGGTTATAGTAGACTTTAATAATTCATTTGTAATTTGGTCAGTTCCAGGACTCTTATCCGGCTTTTGTGTTTTTATTGCTCTTATGGTTTCCTCAATTAATATTTTTGGTACTGGTTCAGAGTCTGCTATATTTCTATATCTCGGCACTTCCTTTGGGTTTTTACTTTGGTACAGGTTTCGATAGTAATCGGTAGCTATTTTGAGTATTTCCGGTCTTTTATTTGTATAGTTTCCATCTTTAGTCTTCGTGTTTAGCATCCAATCTTTTTTAATGGTTAGTTCCTTGATCGCCTTTTTTATTCCGCCAGTTCTCTCGATATGTTTTTTCAATGTGTTTTGTCTTTTTAATTTCCTATCTTTTTTAATGTTTTCGTTTATTTTTTTACTAATATCTGATATTTTTTGACGGTTAATTTTCTTTTCTTTGCTCTGTGATAGTTCTTTCCTTTCTTGCAGCAGCTGTTGTGTTTCGCTTGAAATTATCATTTTGCTATCTGTATTTACTTTCTTTGTTTCTGTTTTTAATAAATTTATAAATTTTGCATATTTTGTTTGAATTGATAAAGATTTTAAATGTTCTGTTTCTATTGAAACTTGTAGGTTGGTCGTAAGTTGTTTGCTATCCCCGGTGCATATAATGGCTGAGCTATCAGTTTGAAATCTTCTCTTTTTCTTTATGGGTGCGCCTGTTAATTTGGCACGAACCATTCTGTGGTCTGAATGAAAGTTTAGATTCTGGATAACTGATACATCCTGGATTACTTTATAGTTATTAGACATGATAAAATCAATTTCATTTTTATAGAGTCCGTTTGGGGAAATCCATGTCCACTTCTTCGTTTTCTTTTTCTTGTAGAAACTGTTGAGGATCCTTAGTTTATTTTCTAGAGCAAAGGTTACTAACCTGGCTCCATTTTTGCTTCTTTTACCATGTCCATATTCTCCCACAGTGTATTCTTCTCCATTATTTTTCCTCAATCCTATTTGTCCATTAAAATCGCCCATCACAATAATGTTTTTGTAACAGTTCTGAATATTCATTTGTAGATCGTCGTAGAATTTTTCAATTTTCGTTATGTCTTCACGTTTCTCCGACTCTGTTGGTGAATATGCTTGAATGATAGACCACTTTTCGGCATTTTTTAGGGGTAGCGTAATGTTAAGAACAGTTATTCTTTCGGAAATTCCTTTGATTTCTTCTATACTGTTTGCAAGTTTCTTTTTGATTAAAAATCCCACTCCATACGATCCTGGTGTCTCACCTTTGTATTGTAGAATGTAGTTTCCGTAATCTTCTATCCCTTCCCCATATCTTCTCATTTCGCTGATTCCTATTATATCCCATTTCATTTCGGCTATGGCTAATTCCAGTTCAAGAAGCTTCTCGGTAGTTCGTAATGATCTTGTATTAAAAGTAGCTATGTGTATGTCCAAGGTATGTTTGGTTGTCTTTAGAGGGTGTTGGTCATTTTCCCCCACGAGGACCAGTCGGCTTGGGGGAGGTTGTTTTGTTCCTGTTATTCCATTTTTTTCCTTTTTATTTGTTTGTTGTTTCCGATCTCCGGTATCTAGTTGCTATTGTTTATTTTTAGTTGCAATGTCTGAGAGAGAATTAGATCTACCCCTCATCATATCGAATGCATTTATTCTGTTGCTCCTTGATGATGTTAATGTTTGTTGCTTCCTTGGCTGTAAATCAGATTGCGGGGAGGTAGATGGATTTCTCTTTCTTTTATCATTTACATTTCCATTCGTATTTTCTTTGACAACCAGTTTATCATATTTTATATAAGCATAATTTCCTTTTTTCCTCTCTTCCATCATCTTGGGTTGAAGAGCCTTCCTTCTTTCTAAAATTTCTTTTGAGTAATCTTCCACCAGGTACAGTTCTTTGCATTTCTTTTTGTTTTTCATTATTTCACTCTTTTTCCACCCACTTACTAATGACAGAAGCGTAGGCCTCGGTTTCCCTTCCTTATTTTTGATTCCAATGCGATGGATTTTATTTATTTCATTGTCTGCTATAGAGATACCCAATTCATCTAGAAAATATTTTCTTACATTTTTCAATAGATCCAAAGTAGATCTTTCCTCCTCCTTCAACCCATGAATTATTATGTTATTGCGTTTCTTGTCGTTTTCCAAATATTCTATTGTCTTTTCCAATTTTTCCACCTTATGTTTCAGTATTTTGTTTTCCTCTAAGACTGGTTTTAACTTTTCCTCCATTTTATACATTATTGTGTTAGTTAATTCTACTGTTTGATTTCGCATTTCAATTTTCATTTTTTCAAATAAAAGTTGAAATTGGTCTTCCATATTTTTTACGTATAAAGGAACGTATTTGTTAGATTTGGAGATTTTTCGTTTCCACTGGCAATACCAATATGACACTGACGTATTGATTTGACGGTTGTGCTGATCTTACTCTGAGTTGCTGAGTGATAGTCTATGGTTAAATTTCTAACCTCAAATTTCGCCGGTTTTATTTTCACTGAATCTCTTCGAGTTTCACTAAAGCACTGTTTTTGTTATCACAAACACTTAATCTTGATTAGTTTTATGTTTGAATGTAACGTGATTATGCTAAATGTGGCTTTTATCAATTTATTTGTGATATTTTCCTGGAGCTGTGACACTGTGATGTTTACGATACGAGAACCGGAACCGGAATCCAACAAACGATATAAAACCTATATAAAGGCCAAACTTTGCAAAAAGGGGTATTATAAAATCTCAGATTATTTAGAGGATAGAGAGGCTTGGGACTGAGCTGCTCGCTCTGTTAAGCATTGTTATTAAGCAATATGCGTAATTATAACGTAAATTATTGTAAACATTTTCATTTTTAATGTCTGGACTTTAAAAAAGACGATGATCCCTGAGTTTGTTTCGGCTATTTCTTCTCAGAGGTAGTCAATTAGGAAATGCCGGCTTCATCTAGTTCAAAAAAAAAAAAAAGAAAAAAAAAAAAAAAAAAAAACATGACGTGTAAAAGTGATCGGTGATCCTACTTGCTTAATAAACGATTTCATTTCATTTCATTTCATTTCAATGAAGGTACTTAGCTTAATAATTGAGCTTATGAGGCTCGAAAGCAATTTGTACTTTGTGTCCAATTATCGTATTGTGACGATATCTTCTTCTATACTTTCAATTATATCAGAAATGTTCACCAAAAATATATAAAACAATATAAAAGCCAGAACAGAACGAAATTTATAAATTATTTGTGTTCTTAGGTAATCAATTGTTAACAAATCTTAAAAAGATCCAAAAAATATATATTGCCTTCGGCGAGATGCGAACTCACAACTTCATACTCGACTCAATTGTTAACAAATCTTAAAAAGATCCAAAAAACATATATTGCCTTTGGCGAGATGCGAACTCACAACTTCATACTCGACATTGCAATATTTACATGAGCCAACTCCTTGGTTGTAGTACAGACGAAATAGGACTATACTTTGCTTCCGTTCGCCTTGCCCGATCATTTTTCGTAACATTTTTCGTAACGCTTTCGCCAGTTTACTCCCCAAGTCAAGCGTGCCTAAAGAAGTTTCACTTCAATAAATACATAAATACAGCCTCCGTGGCGTAGGCGCGGTGGCGAACGCGGCCGTTGCGCAAGGAGGCGCGGGTTCGATCCCCGCGCAGTGCTAAATATTTGTATGCATGAATATGAATATTTGCACTGGTCTGGTCGTGCCTCGGAAAGCACGTTAAGCCGTTGGTCCCGGTTGCCATACGGACATCTAATGGCAGTCGTTACGGGTTGTTGGAGCCCTCAAAATCCTACAATTGGTCTAACTGCAATGCTTCGATATCGCCTTCGGGTTGTGGAGGTCAGATGGCAGTCGCTTCATGGAAAATATCGAAGTTTAGCCAAAATGAGCAGTTAGACTGGTAAAGCGGAGCCTAGACTCCAACGCTGAAAAGCTTCGGATATGACTGGGATTAACGCTGAGATGAAGATGTAGACATAAATACATACATACAAAATATAAACAGTAGAGAGAGAGAAAAAAATTATAGATAAAGAAAAAGAATAAATTATATGTGGGATAAATCTGCCAATTTCTTGCGTAGGTATTCCCGAACTTTAACTTTAAATGTGTACCGACTTGTCAACGTCCTGATATTCTGAGGAAGATCATTCCAAAGGAAAACCGCCTGGACATGAAATGAAGACTTAAGAAAACCAGTGCGGCGAAGAAGGACATCGTAGAAGACAATTATTGGAAGAACGAAGATTCTTATTGTGCGCAGAGAATAAATATTGAAAATGAGAAGTAAGATAAGAAGGAGAACAGGGTTTTTGTCGTTCGTTCGTCATCAACATTTTTATCATCCCACTGCTGGGCACAGGTCTCCTCTCATACAGAGAAGGATTGAGCGTAATTGCCACGCTTGCTCAATGCGGGTTGGGGATTTCAGACTTATAAAGTCCAGGTTTCCTCAAGATGTTTTCCTTCACCTTCAGTCATTGGTGTCCAAGATATACTTAGAAAGTACATATAGTAGTAAAGTAATGCTCTGTTACGCAGTGGGGTTGTATATAACAGCCCCGCCCCAACACTGTCTCACTGAGTAGACACAGACCCCTTAAGACTTCAAGTACATATAACTTTAGAAAAGTTACATTGGTACTTGCCTGACCTGGAATCGAACCCGCGCACTCATACTTGAGAGGCTGGAGTTTTAACCACTAGGCCACCACGACTTGGGTTTGTGTAGGAGTGAATTATTGTTAAAAGTTAAATAATGATTAGCGACTGATTATCCATGCATTTTTGACGTTTACATAACATAATCAGCTTAATTATAATGTTTCCACTCCTTGGGACTCAGTGAGAGGGAATGGGCCGTATTCTACACGCGGGCCCAATATGGATTGGTAGATGTCACATGTCTTCCAAGTTTTGCCCCTAGGACATGCTCCTTTCCTCACCATGTTTTTCCTTCACGGTTTTGAAAGTAGTGGGGGGTCGGACCTATGACCTACAACTTGTTACTCGTAGCCGATACCATTAGGCCATCGCTGCTCTATTTTGACGCTTAGACGTTTTAATCCCCCTTATTCATAAACGCTGCTGAAAGTTAACTAGTGATTAGCGATTATTTAACCATACATTTTTGAAGTTAGCACGTCACTTAACTCTAATCATCCTTTATGAATAAACACCACAGAGGTTAAGGGGTTTATTTTTTTATATCATGAAAAAGCCGACGCAAAATTTCACCATTGGGGGGTTCAGAATCATGTAGGTACTGGATCCATGGTACTCGTTTGTGCGTCGATGTCAGATACACCCTTTATAACTCATGTATTACTAAGAATAATGGCAGTCCTGCATTATACTTTGAGATGTTTCAATCAACCTGACATCCGTCCTTATATGGCGACCCTGCCACTAAACAGGGCTTGGCATCAGGTGCGTGATTAGTCCAGAATTTGCTCCGCGCAGCGTTTGTTCAATTAAGAACTTTTTAACAAGAACAAGTGACTTTCCATCATGTGTAACTCAAAAGTAACTTATGAAGAGGTATTTATGAACCAAGTTAGCGCTGCTAAAAATACCGCCACGGTGACGGAATTCAAATTTCATTTATCAACTATAAATATTGTGACAATCATTTTTCTCGGTGGTAGGCCATAACATCGGCTGCCGGCAGAAGTTACCACCCACCAGATAAAGCCTTGCCGCCAAGCGATTTGTCGTGTTCCGGCATGATGTCTGCTGAAGCCGTACGGAGGACGGGTCTGAGTAGTTGTGTTGAGATGTGTGCCGGGTACGATGTGCCAAATGTTGTTGTGTTGGGAGTTTGGTCGTGGAGGGTCTTCAGATCAATCTCCCTTTGGCGCAGCATCGTTGGTCGTGTTGTTGGGTTTAACATTGCATCACCTCGTTCAACTGCCGTCTTCCTTCCTATTCGCTCAATCTGAGTGAATAGGTTCTTAATAAACTAGCTCGCTTTACCATCAACGATCGCATCACTGCTTACCATCAGGCGGGATTGCGGTCAAGCGCTAATTTATAATTAATAAAAAAAAAATTGCACGATTTTATTGCTCGGCACCCTTTACTTCATATTTAAAATCTACAAGAGATGTCATGAGTCTTGGATGAGTCGATCCAGAAGGTACCGCGGCGGTGCTTGTAGCATGTCTGCAAGCGAGGAATGTCGAGTTCTTACTTTCAACAAGGGTTCCTGACAACACGTATATCCTAATAAAAGTGTGAAAGTGCGGAAAATCTAATTCGGACAGTGTACGTGTAACCTTACGGTGAAGTTGTAATGATTCAAGAGTGATTCAGATATCCAATACAAAATACAGGCGTGTCCTCTATACATTTGTTATCATAATCATAATCATCATCAAACTTTTTTTACCGTCCCACAGCTGGGCACAAGCCTCCTCTCATATAGAAGCGTCAAGTTCCCTTAAGTATAAATCTATCGCGTGCCATGACGTCACAACTCCCACACACCTACCTAAACTATGTCCAAACAAATCCCACAATTATCAACAGTAAATGCATTTCATTTAACACACGTAGGTGTTCCAAGACGTACGTATATGTTTTCAGATAACTTGACAACCGACATCCGCTGCCTTGTGGGAAAAGTAGACAGGTGTTGTCACATATCGCCTCTAAACTATCGCAAAACACTTAATTACATACACCACACAAATGAAAACACACCTTAGCACGTCTAACTAAAGGCAGAGTTTAATATGAGGAGTGTTGGGAGATAAGACTGTATGGTTTGTGGAGAAGTCAACTCAAATGAAAGACTAAGTGCAATGAGGTATCAATACTGTCGTAAAACAGTATTGAAATGAAGATATGTTCCATGTTTTTTTTATACACGCGGTGAGTTTTGAATTACAGTATTAATTATGCGTGGTCAGTCATTCTGCTCGCAGTGTACCATTTCCATTTCATTTCAAGAGAAAACGAGATATATAATCGCATTGTACTGGTCTTCTTTTATTTTATTAAATATTATAAAATTTCACATTTGGACTGTTGTATCCATAGAAATGAAAGAGTATACAGGGTGTATCTGACATCGTAACGCAAATTTCGCGAAAAGGCTAGACCGCATGGCACTAATAAAATTATGAAAGTCATTCATGTCGTTAATGAATGGTTACAGAATTCACAGTGTTTAAAAAAGTGTCAGGTCGGCCTTTGAACGTTGCAAGTTTGCCGCCGTACGGGTTTGTAAGTATGACGTTAATGCCTGATGTAAACTATATTAAATCAGCCGATAAGATAAGTTTTCGAGTTTTGTTTTCATTGCACTTATTTGTGTAATTAGAGAATTAATTAATTTTTACTTTAAAATCTTATTGGGCTTTAAAAGTATAGCAACAATTATGAACGGTCTAAAGTGAAAAAAATTACATATTTTTTTTATAAATCATGAAAAGCCGACGAAAAATTCCACCACTGGGGGGTTGAGAATATCATGTACCTACTGGGTCCATGGGACTCATAAGGACGGGTAAGTAAAGACGTACTAATTATTACAGGATGACTATAAACGTTTGTGTAATTGGATCTAACAAGAGTAAACTTTAGAACAGACTCCAGTTGCGTGAACAATCAATCAAAAAATATATACATAATTATAATAGAATAATTCTTCGGATATTTAATAATTTGTAGGTGTCGGTATCTGAACGCTAAAAACGGGACTCTTTACTAAGATACTATTGTGTGCCTGTCTGCCTACCTCTCTGTCATCAGGTTATATCTATGAAACGTAATATCTAGAAAGTTAAAATTTTACAGATGATGAAGTCACCACACTATTCGTTAAATTTCCCAACAAATACTAAGTAGGTACATTTTTTTTTAGATTTTCTATTCATAATGGAACGTGCGCAAGTCTGGCTTGCACATGGCCGGTTCTCTTTTTACAAAGTTCCATTTTCGTAATTTAAAATGTTCAACACGGCAAAAACCGTTAATTTGGAATCCGTTGCAAAGAACGTGATTTCCGAAGCACTTTCAAACATTGATATCCTTTCTTCGAACTTTAGGTGTGTGAAAGAAACCATAAAAGATTCACAATATAAGGCCCTTTACCACTTCCTTAACGGCCTTGAAATCTGTCCCAATTGTTAAAAGTGCATAATCTGTATTGAAATACATAAAGCCCTATAAATGCTGCAAAAAACCTCTTTGGGAAGTTTCTATCGCTAACACGTTCATCAGAGAAATGGGCCCAGTGGAAACGATCGCGACTTACCAGGCCATAGCTTAGAACCCTGACAGGTGCTTTACCTCTTGTAAATTATATAATTTCGCTGCTTTCAAATTGACGGTGAAGGATCATTGTGAGGAATTAAGGAAATTTCAACCGTCTAACACCAACATGTCTATCACTGACCAACCCCCACCGGCCACTGTACTTTCTAGTCATCTAGATACAAGACATTATTGGAACCCTCACCGGGCCCGTTTATTACGGCACACTCCCTCTCACAGAGTATACCTGTGTCCCAGAAGGGAAAACATGCCTAATACTCTGATATAATCAGCTGTCCCCAAGAAAATCTCGCAAAACATGTATGAACTCCTCTAATTACTAAACAAAGTATAAACGAGGACTTAAGTACAGGTCTTCGTCACTATTCGGCAACGGTCGTATTCCCCGAGCGTTCGGAAGAAGATATGTATATAGAGTGGTTAAGTGCATAAAAAGTGGTTAAGTGCACCACTCTATATACATATCTTCTTCCGAACGCTCGGGGAATACGACCGTTGCCGAACAGTGACGAAGATTTCTATGTGCATTATCACTTTGGGAGACCTATATCTCTAACTTTTAAATAAACCATGCTAAAGACTAACAAAATGTACGGTGCAATTGCCAGAAAACCGCGTCCGACTATAGCAAAAAGATTACTCACTCTAAAAATTTTGCTTGCCCATAGGCCTGACTTGCAAAAATCACAATTGAAAATTGCCAAGTTGTTGTGATATTAGTCTTTGTGGCTTCGGGAAATCAGATGTGATGTTATGTTAATTTAGTAGTCACCACATTGTCAAAGTCGTACTCGTAGGTATCAGATACTTACGTAGTTATTATACAGAATGGTTCCTGTATTCTTTTAAACTTGTTCCTTCGCCTTTGTGTCAATGTTCTACATCGAACTGTGAATTTGAACAGTCGGCACATCACATCTTGTGGGAGTGTATTCTTTAGCAGAATGAACGCAATATTATGTTGGATAGTGTACAAGTTACATCCGGAGTCGTTTATTATACGGACCTTGTAGAAACTAGAACCAATTTCCGTGCGTTCAGGCGCTTTTGCCATACCTATTATTGGAATCAATTGTAACAGCAAATTCCTACTTAGGACCCATTAAGTTAATCAAATTTTATTCCGTGATGCTTGGCAATCTGGGCTTCTCCCGGTTGCAATAATGTCCCTTTGTGCCGATTCTCCTAGTTCTGTTATGTCTCCTGCTTGTTATGGAGAGAAGTGGAAAAAATATATTTTTTCTTACTCCTCCGCTATTCTTTTCTGATTAATTTCGTTGCGGGACCCAAGACAGTTGAATCGGTTCTCCGGGACTCGTCGAGCTTCATTGCTCGGCGTTTTTCTGGCGGTCTCCACTGTTGATTCTGGCTTTCAGGAGTTGCAGTGGGTGGAAAAAAGTGTGGCGGGTTTTGTCCCACAAAAAAAAAAAATACAGAATGGTGCTTCTCAACCATTGTTAATATTATGGGCATTTGATAGGACACTGAGTCTTCAAAATAGGCTTCCACGAAACGAGGCAGACACGTTTACTAAGAGCAAACATCTCTACTCTTAAGCTTGACCGAGTCAAAAAATCAAACATACCGTCTCAAAACCTACACAGAACTATTATCGCATCTAAAATCCATGGCTGCTTCGAACAGATAAAAATCACAGTCACCGAAGAGCCGTTATCTTGTCATAAAAATAAAAATAAAAACACTTGAAACGCAGCGATAGTATCACACTTCCTACAGACACTAATTAGACTGCACTTGTTGGAAAAACGTTTTAATTGAGTTTAATTTATTTCTTTCAGGAGTTTTGAGTACTTAGATACTTTATTTCATACACAGATGACTTTATTTAAAAACTGCCTTGAGTAGGCATCTGGATAAAATTACCATTTTGGACTTAAATCTATTCTAGTATGTATAAGAAGATTTGTAGTAGTCGTGGTGGCCTAGGGGTTAAAACATCAGCCTCTCAATTATGAGTGTGCGGGTTGGATACCAGGTCAGGCAAGTACCAATGTAACTTTTATAAAATGATATACACTTTCTAAGTATACATATCTTGGACACCAATGACTGATTACAAGGTGAAGGAAAATATCTTAAGGAAACCTGGAATTTTAAGTCTGAAATCGCCAACCCACATTGAGCAAGCGTGGTGATTACACTCAAATCAATCCTTCTCTCTATGAGAGGAGACCTGTGCCCAGCAGTGGGATGATAAAAAGATTGATGACGATGATAAGATTTCAGATAGGTATAAAAACAGCAATTGCAATTTCGATATACCTACACTGACAAACTGGTCCATCAAAAATAATCATTACCAAGCATTACGCCTAGTACATAATATAATTTACTATTAGAAATATTTAATACATGTATAAACTAATTAGGTGTGATATCTTGGAGCCACGTGTGCGCAGACCGTGAGAACCGCTCCCGAGGGAGCGAGGGACATCTTACACAAGTAGGGATATTGTTTCTTGAGCACATGCCAGTCGCGCGTATTGCTTAATGTGGATACGACGTTATATTTTAAATTTGGTTATAAATATAGTATATTAAATAATTTCATATAATTTTGGCTTACATAGCATGTCACTGAGTCTCCATTTAGTTAATGAAATGCCTGTAGTTGAAAGCACTTCTCTTAGATTACAAATCCAATAACAGTTACATTTACTAATATTGTATCATGTCAGTTGTGTTGCGCCCTCGGTAACCACACTGCAACAATTTCTAAATGTATTTATGAAAAAATAATAACATGGTGTATAAATGACTGAAATCGATTCAGTTGCTTATTCTGAACAAACTATAATCAGGTTTCGTATAAAGAAAAATAATATTGTGTGGCGATATCGACTAACTAGATACCCACATCACTAACAATCGAATTGACAACACTGGAGGTTCGCGCTCTGGGTTTTTAATAGGACGAACGGGCGCCTACGAAATAGGGTAGTTGACGAAAAAAAACTAATTAGTCCGTCAGTCAGATTTCCAAAAAATACTAGACACGTATTTTTTCTTTTTTCATATAAACAAAAAATGAACACGACAGAGTGAGTTGAAAACTCGTGTGACGTCACTGCACGCTACACTTTTTAGCGAGCAGTGACGTCACCAGCCACCAATCCTGATCTTTGATGCCTTTTATATTTGTCAATTTTTATTAATTTCATAAAACAAAATATACGTAACCAATATTTTTCTATAATCTGATTGACAGACTAAATAGAATCATTTTGTTTTTACCCAGGAAACATCCTAATTGTGAAATTGTAAAACTAGCTACCTATCTGATATTCTGATATTATTGTAAATACTATTATAGAATACTAGCGGCCGCCAGCGACCTCGTTCGCGTGGAGTTAGTTATGCTCCGCTCCTATTGGCCACAGCGTGATATTATATAGCCTGAAACCTTCCTGGATTAATGGGCTATCCAACACAAAAAGAATTTTCCAAATCGGACCTTTAGTTCCTGAGATTAGCGCGTTCAAACAAACAAACTCTTCAGCTTTATATATTAGTATAGATTGTTGTATCATACATCACTACTCTGTAGTCGAGTAACTAATACCATCTCTATGTATTAGTGTCTATGAATATAGTCTATAGTCTTGTCATTGTAACTTAGGATCTGACCTGGAAGATGTCGAATATAATGTAATAATTATACAAGTGAAATAAACCAGTCTAATTATCTAAAGTCTTTAATATTTACCAACGCAAGAATCATACATGGTGTCAGAAGTGGAAAAACACATACATGGTGTCAGAAGAGTGAAAAAACCCAATACGAAGAAAGAAAATTCAAAAAATGCAAAAGTCGGATGGCGTCGGTGGCAGCCATGACACTGGTACTGCAATGAACAGTGGCTTGAAGGCGCTTAAAATATCGTCAGATGCAACAAACAACAATTACGAAACCTGGAAGCGCTGGTGGCAACAGTTCGAATTATACTTGTTGGCAACGGGCTTGGACAAGTCCGGTGAGAAACGCAAGATCGCCATTTTATTACATCACATTGATGAAAAATGCTTAAATATTTTCAACACATTCAACATAAATATTGGAGAAAGCACATTACATGACGTCAAAGCCAAATTCGACGAATTTTTTCAACCCAGAAAAAATATTACCATGTGTCGTTACACGTTTTTTACCACACGTCAACAGAAATCGGAAAGCATCGAGGATTTCTTAACCGATCTCGAAAATAAGAGCCAAGATTGCGAATTTGGAACGCTCAGAGAATCTCTTATCAGAGATATTTTTATCGCCAACTTGAGTTTGGACTTAGCACATGTACGTCAGAGACTGCTGCAGGAACCTGATCTGACATATCAGAGGATGCGAGAGCTAGCTAGGACACTCATCGTCGCACAGCAGGATGCAGACCAAATTGTCAAGAGGTCCACTAGTCAAGAGTCTGAGAAAGTCATGCATCTGCGTCGGAGGAGCCGTGGTCGAGTGGAGCGTCAGCGACGGCGAGCTTCACCAGTCAGTCAGCAGGGATCCAGCGCAGGGAGGTCAAAGTCAAGTCCCAGTCCTGAGAAGCGCTCGAAGACGTGTAGCCGCTGTGGACAACACCACCGCTACAAATGTCCAGCGCAGGGAGCTAAGTGCAGGTCATGTAACTCTTATGGTCATTTTGCAAAATTTTGTTACTCAAATAATAAAAAAGTCAGTCATTTAGAGTCTTTTAGTTCAACTGGTAGTCAAGATAATTTTGTTGGAATTTTAAATTGTCATAATTTCAGTCATAGTTATAAGTCTAGTCAATATAATTGTCATTTAGAGTCACAAAGTCATCACAATCAAAATCATTACAGACATAGCAGGTTGTCATACACACAGTCACAGTCACAACCTAAGTTACAATCAACGGTCAGGTCGCACATAGGCCAGTCGCAGTCAAAGTCTAAGAGATCTCATGAAGACTCATCTTGTCATATGTCGTATCTCAATGATGAAAACACTAAACAGTCTGAGAGATTCACAGTCAAGTCAAAAAAGTCAAAAAGTCTTAGTCGAGATTCATATCTCAATGATGAGCACAGACACAAGTCTGAGGAATCTCACACAACAAACACTTGTAGAATTATTACAGCAAAGTCAGCACATAGTAAACAGGTCAATACAGTCGAGTCAAAACAAAACAAATACTATTCTAAACAGTCATGGAACATAAACATTTTAGTTGGTCATACACAAATTAATTGCATTATTGATTCTGGAGCTGATATCAATATTATGTCAAAGAAAACTTTTCAATTTTTGAAATGTCAAAGTCAAATGTCACTTGAGAAATGTCAAATAAACGTTAGTGGGTTTGGTGGTATATCAATACCTATTATGGGCAAAGTCAATGTAAAATGTAGTTTATCTTTAAATAATAGCACTATTAGTGTAAATATAGTGTTTATAGTCGCAGATTTAGTTTGTCCGAATGTTTTAGGTCTACCAACTTGTGAAAAATTAGGTATAATTCAAAGAGTTTTCTCTGTGTCTCAACAAAATTTTAGTGAACAAATTCTTACACAATACAATGATGTATTTCAGGGTCTTGGATGTCTACCTCAAGTCTGTCGCCTGAAACTCAAACCTGAAGCAGTGCCATGCGTGGATGCTCCGAGAAGGGTACCCTTCGCTTTGCTGAACAAACTGCGCGATGAATTGGATCGCATGGAGAAAATGCAGGTCATTGAAAAGGTTATTAAACCTACAGAATGGGTGAACAGTATAGTGATAACAGTCAAAAGCACGGGTCAGTTACGAATTTGTTTAGATCCTAGAAATTTGAATAAGAATATTGTAAGGGAAATTTATCCACTAAAGTCAATAGATGAGATCAGATCTCAACTAGCAGGAGCTGTTTGTTTTTCTCATTTAGATGCATTTTCAGGATTTTGGATGCTAAAACTAGATGAATATAGTTCTGATTTATGTACATTTCAAACACCTTTCGGTAGATATAAATATTTAAGGTTACCTTTTGGTATTAATGCATCGTCTGAAATTTTTCAAAGAGTCATGATGAATTTGTTCGGTGATTTAGAAGGAGTTCTAATATTCATCGATGATATTTTGGTATATGGACCAAACGAGTCAGTACATAATGAGAGAGTACATAAAGTCATGCAACGAGCACGTGAAGTCAATTTAAAGTTCAATAAGTCTAAATGTAAATTTCTAGTTTCAGAAGTCTGTTTTTTAGGGTATGTTTTTAGTAAAGATGGTGCCAGGGTTGATGAAGAGAAAGTAAAAGCAAAATAATAAAAATAAGTCTAAATATTATAATAGAAATACAAAGTCATTGTCATTACTGTATCCCGATGATCATGTATACTTTAAAAGAAAGCCTGATAGCAATTGGGAACAAGCCATTGTCAAGCTAAGGTTGGCTAATAATAGGTCATATGTCGTTGAGGATGTCAATGGAGTTAGGTATAGGAGGAATAGGGTTCATTTAAGACACAAATATTCTCCTATGCTATCCAATTCGTCGCAGGGGAGAGAGGAAGGTAACAGGCAGGAGTCTAGACCTCAAGAGCTCTCATCTCAATCCTCAGTCAGTCAACATGTAACTCGTTCTGGAAGAGTTGTAAAGCCAACCAGAAGGCTAATTGATGAAATAGATTAAGTAGAACATTGTATCCTAGATTAAGACCTAACCATAGGCTTAAGTCATTGTCTAAATTGTAACTGGGTCAGGTCTCTATAATATTGTTTGTCAAGGGTTAATTTAAACTTAAACAGGGGGGATGTTGTATCATACATCACTACTCTGTAGTCGAGTAACTAATACCATCTCTATGTATTAGTGTCTATGAATATAGTCTATAGTCTTGTCATTGTAACTTAGGATCTGACCTGGAAGATGTCGAATATAATGTAATAATTATACAAGTGAAATAAACCAGTCTAATTATCTAAAGTCTTTAATATTTACCAACGCAAGAATCATACATAGATAAGGTATACGGACGTTTTATTTCATACCGTGACCTACCTCAGTTGTATATATATATATTTCATATAATCTCCGGAACTCATAGTCAGATTTTTAAAATTATTTTTGTGTCTGATAGCCCGAATTGGGTTAAGTATAGAAATGTTATAGGCTATATAACATCTCGATACGACCCTAAAGGGTCGAGCCAAGAAAAAGAAAGCAGTATACCTAAACAATAAGCGAAAACAAAGTTCTAGAGCGGTCAGCCGATGCGATGCGATGCTACGGACAGTAATTTCACGTAGACGACTTCGAGGGCAGAAGTATGTAATAAATATTGCTGATATCTTCTTGATATGCTTCTAAATTCATAACCTTGGATTCTGTTGCTCTAGCAACTTTATGTTATCTTATTTCTTTATTTAATTGGTCCTAAGCTTAACGCGAAAAACGAGAACACGTGTCCACTGCTCAAATAAGTTATGTTACCAATTTTTAATACATAATGTTATGGATGGCAGTCGTGGTGGCCTAGTGGTTATAACACCAGCCTCTCAAGTATGAGTGTGAGGGTTCGATTCTAGGCCAGGCAAGTACCAATGTAACTTTTCGAAGTATATCTTGAACACCAATCACTAAAGGTGAAGGAAAACATCTTCAGGAAACCTGGACTTTGTAAGTCTGAAATCGCCAACCCGCATTGAGCAAGCGTGGTGATTACGCTCAATCCTTCTCTCTATGAGAGAAGACCTGTGCCCAGCAGTGGGACGATAAAAAGGTTGATAATAAAAAAAATGTTACGAAATAGTTTTGAGAAAAATTCGGTGTGAAAACTGAAATAGAAAATGAGGATTATTCCATGGGAGTATTATAGTTTCAGAATACCTCTAAGAGTTTTTCACACAATATGTAAAATCCTTCTTCAGTTTTCATTCTTTTTGTAATTAAATATTTTTTGTAAGTTCTAAGCATGCCCATCCCAAAAAAAAACAAGTGTAATAAAACATTCCTTCATAAGACTTTAACTCCATGATCATCATGATCATTTCACGTGTACTTAAATTTAAAAAATAACTTAGATATAATAATATTATAAAATATCCTATCCACATTATTTCCACGCTACTCCCCTCTGATTGAATAAGTCCCGCATAAAAGGATGATTCGCCATCTGCCGCGTCTCCGCACTCAATCATAAACATAACACCACACCAATATACATAGGTACATATATACACTTCACACAATGTGTGTGTACATAATTATAAGCAAACTTTCAACGACGCACTGTTCTTTATCTTTGACCTATATGAATGTAAACAGGATAAATCATATATTAGGTCTAGATTATTTTTTGTTTAATTAGTCTTTCTTGGTTGGAATTAATTTGAATTTGCAACATGTGCGTAGTTAAAACAAATGTCTTTATCCTTTATAATGTTCTAGTTACGACTAGATGATCTAAGCTCTGCTTTAGTTAGGCTCAATAAAAGTTAAAAACAGTGAAGTACACATACCTATTAGACATTCACACTAATAAATGGCTCTGTATTAAGGATAAACAAAACACATATATTATATTTGTCCCTGACAATTACTGTCGTGGCAGAAAACATCGGCTATTGGCTGTTCCGACCAGCCGAACTATTGCTCACTCCAAGTCGCCTATTCCTCGAACATTAGCAGCTATTAACGCTCTCCTGAACTCAAACACTGATCTCGATATTTTTGTGGATGAATGAAAGACGACACAGTCAGTAAGTTTTGTGAGAAGAATGCATGACTGGATCAAATAAGTGTATGTTTAAAATGTCCGTTTAATGTTTTTATTGTATTGTTTGTTATATGTTTCTCTTCCTTTTATTAATGTTTAGTGTAGTTTGTGTTTAAATAGTGTAATTGGCTTATGCCGTTCTATTTAAATAAATAAATAAATATACGTGAAGAATTTCGATACAAATAAAGAGAGTCATGAATATTTATTATGGCAATTACATACTGGAATTCTTTAGTAAGTATGAAAATTTGAAATCCAACGAATAGACAGAAGAAACCTCTTTGAAATACATTATCAGCCCAAACCTCTTAAAAATAATAAAAAAGTTCTGTCTACTCAAACGTCACTTGTACATACATAATATCTTCGCAAACTTACAACATTTTAGGTAAAATTTCCAAAAAACAAAAACTTATTGAAAATAAAACATTGCTATCGATTCACTAAAGACTTGATACCTCCTCTATTTTACCTCCATTACTAAAAAACAAAACCGTAGAGTAATTACTGTTTGGCAAAACAATACAAAGGTGAAAATAACCTAGAAAAAGAACTCAATACCTATGGCCGTGTTAAGCAAGTTTTAACAAACTAATTCAAAAAAATGGCCTACTTTGTGTTACAAACACAGATTTCCCTAAAACCTACGAAACGCTACAAAAAATCCGCTGCGCGTGTACATAGACCATTACTATTCCCATTGGTACTGGAATTAAAACATGTTATACTTTCTTCTAAAGTATAAAATATAATTCAATGTACGGTATCGACCGAAAAATTAGTGTCCATACAACAGTAGATAATTGTAAAGTCCGAGCCACGGACCACGTGTCCCGTATTAACTATTATTACCATCAAGTCGTGTAGGTAGCAGCGTGCGCGATCATAATTGTATTAATCATTCAGCGCGACCGGCAGACGTCGATTTTCTTCAACAAAGTGCTCTTGTTTGTTTTTTTCGTAAGGAAGTCGGCCGAAGGTAAACCGTGGGAACGCCGGGCGGGTGCACTTCCCAAAACATCGACGCACGGCAGCGAGTCCGACATGCGCCGAACAGAACGAGATGAAACATCTGTCCGCTAAAGTAACAGAAAGAGATGCAGAATGTGACGTGTGCGCGCCAAGCGACAGCTCACAATCGCGTGATCATCTACAAGAAATAATAAAACGGCAATAAAAGAAACACGAGACAACGGTAACGATAGCCCGCGCGCAAGAGCGGGACGGAACTCGGTGGCCGAACGCCTGCGCGCGCGCCGCTCGAGTTACCGCATTCGAATTTCAAAGATCAATGATCGATGCGATAAGAGCGAGACGCGCGACAAGCGCTCTAAGACCGTTGAGTGAGGGGGACACGAATAGTATATGGTTCTCGGCAAAAAAGGACAGCGCTATCAGCTTGGCTCGTGGCGGTTTCAGCACGGGCCAGCTCTGCTTCAACGCTCTGTCGACAGAGGGCGCTGTTTACATTTCAGTAGCCATATTGAAAGGTTGTATGCTATTGTAATCGGTGAGTTTAATAACAAATCGATTTCAATGGCATTAAAGTGAAATTTGCAAACAGTTATGAGTTTAGTAAATACAAAGTGGTTTGTGGGTAAACGTCACTTCCTTTGGAATAAAACGTTCCACGCTGTAGTTTTGAGATGGTACTTTAGCTATCATTTTAAGTTTGTAGATTTTTGGGGGATTGTAGGGCGGATTCCCTTGTGGTAAATGCTTGATTGCTGCGCTGCGTATCGCAGGTTCGATTCCCGCACGGAACAAAAATATTTTTTATGACCTACAACTTACAAGTAGTTCTTACGGGTCTGGTTGTTTATGTAAGTGAATTTATACATATGTTTGTAAACGCATCCACGATACAAGAGAAATTATTTGAGTGAGAAACGTTTTTTAAAAAAAAGAAAAAAGAGAAGAAACAAACTAAATTAACAAAGGACAGAAGATAACTATTAATTCAAAACTAAACTAATAGCCCTGTTAAATTAGTCAGCTATGTAATTTGGCGTGTTTTAAGTAGCCATGTTTTGAATCGCGTCTAAACTATCAACCTTAAATAGACAGGACTAAATTAATATATTATTTTCTGTCCTTGTCTTAATGAAATGTAAAGAATACGATGCACTAAATTTAAATTTTGTATGTTAATAAGGGAATCGGAGTCAATTTAAGGTTTTTATCAAATTTTTAAGTATTTACCATGAAAAAAGTGTGTAATTGTTAATTCGACTAAGCCTGATCACGAGCATGACTTATTAAAATATGCACCGTTGTAGAAAATCAATGTAAATCACCAATTTTGTCGTAAAATCGATATTTACTGTAACACTTTACGCGACGCGTGAAAACTGGGCTCAGTTGTAACGAACGGGCGACGACAGCGCCTGTGGTCATTTCACTAATCAAATGGTTCCAATATTTTCACACAGATGGCGGTACAAGTTTTCTTTTGATGTACTGAGGATAAGCCTTCATCAACTGCTGTTTCCAATGTAGTAAATTCAGTATAAATTATATTTTTTATTAATATAATTAATTTTATTGATTTTTAACTTACGTTGATCGTTTGAAGTTTTCTTCTAAAGACATTCTGAAATTCTATCTTTGGGATTTGTTGCCCAAAGACACTTACATATTCTTTTTGAACAAACCAAAGACAAATTTAATAAAAGATAAATTATTTTGCCTTAAGCACGGACAGCACGTTTCACTTTTTAAAGAGTTTTTAAGGATAATGGTTCTGTATAGAGGTTCTGTTCCAAGGAACAGCAGAAGAAATTGCAAACCAATAATATAGGTGAGTTATTAAAGCAATCATCAGAATCCAGTAGAAATTTAAATCGATTCAATTAAAATTACTGAAAGTAAATAATAAAGATAACAGTTTAAATATTTACAAGTCCTTTGTGAGAGCTGGTGTCTGAAGTAGGTTTCAGGAAAACCTGTAGTACAGATCACCAGGCTCCCGCCGCCTCGTAGTGAGCTAGCGTATGGTACGTGCATATCACGTGTTAAGTATAATTGTTAACTAACTACATTGAAGTGAAGACAATATTTATGAAACTTAAACTATGTTGTGTAGTGAGTATGTTGTAATTATTGTGTGTATGTGTGTTGGTGCATGTGTGTGTGTGTGTGTGTGTGTGTGTGTGTGTGTGTGTGTGTGTGTGTGTGTGTGTGTGTGTGTGTGTGTGTGTGTGTGTGTGTGTGTGTGTGTGTGGGTGTGGGTGTGTGTGTGTGTGTGTGTGTGTGTGTGTGTGTGTGTGTGTGTGTGTGTGTGTGTGTGTGTGTGTGTGTGTGTGTGTGTGTGTGTGTGTGTGTGTGTGGGTGTGTGTGTGTGTGCATGTGGTGTACGTTAATTGGAGTTATAATGAAGGTTTTATTAGAGTTTCAGTATTTTCATAATCTTGTTGAAGGAGCCAATTGGTAACGATAATTTTACATTCCTTTTTAGGTTTAGGGTAAATATTTAGGATTTTGTTTATTTTGTTATAAACAAGACCTCCAAGATAGCAGAAACTAGTTCGTGCGAGGAGTGTGGTAAAGGAACTGGTGGAACAGACATTGTGTTGGCGTCGCTTGTCGGCCAGCTTGAGTGGGTCATATGGAGTTAGTGAATGTGATCTCAATGTTACACTCAGAATGAACTGTTGTCGGACTGTTAATATTTTACAAGTGGAATAAAGTTCGGTCGTCGGGTATAGGAAGGGGAGACGCCATCCAACCTTTAGTATCAAGCGTTGCGCTCTTTCTAATTTTAGAAGTGATGTCTTTGCAGCACCACCCCAACAAAGTATACAGTACGATGCTATTGATTGACATAGAGCCTGGTATACCATTTTTATCACTGATATGTCCGCAATGTGACTTAGGTTTTTGAAGATGAAAATGAACTTACGTAATCTGGATGAGAGTGATTCAATGTGCTGTTGAAATTTTAGTCTATAGTCAATCTGGACGCCTAGATATTTAATAGAGTCTGTGCTACTCAAACTCGGACAAAGGCAGCGCGCGTTTGGTTTGTGAATATTATTATTATACAATATTAAACTATTTTAAATTAAACAGTACAATAAGAAGTATGAATTAACAAAATAGTAAAATCAGGATTATATTAATTAAAGCAAGTAAATTAATTAATTAATTCTTAACATTATTATACAATTATTATGACTTAATTTTATTTTATTTTAGATGAACTAGTGAGTTGCAAACGTTCTATATTTTTCTTTTTTTTTTTTTTTTTTTTTAATAATTATAAACTAGCGCTTGACCGCAATCCCGCCTGATGGTAAGCAGTGATGCGATCGTTGATGGTAAAGCGTGCTAGTTTATTAAGAGCCTATTCACTCAGAAAAACCAAGCGAATACGAAGGAAGACGGCAGTTGAGCGAGGTGATGCAATGTTAAACCCAACAACACGACCAACGATGCTGCGCCAAAGGGAGATTGATGTGAAGACCCTCCACGACCAAACTCCCAACACAACAACATTAGGCGCATCGTACTCGGCACACATCGCAACACAACTGCTCAGACCCGTCCTCCGTACGGCTTCACCAGCTCATAATGCTATCATTCCAGGGGCACAGTCCTCCTTTCGGTGAGTAAAGCCGTAATCTACCACATGAGCCCAGTGAGGGTTGGTAAATGTCACATGTCTTCGAACTTTTTGGCTCTAGGACATGACCGTTACCTCACGATTTTTTCTTCACCGTATTGAAAGCAGCTATGATGAAATATAATTTACACAAAATATAATCTAAAAAAACTCATAATAACATGCTTTTAAAGAATATCAAACTAAAATGAGAAAAATATTTTTTTTTTAAAAGCGTAATGCGCTTTGTGCCATAATTTTTGTATAATACGAGCCTCACGCTTTTTTAAAAAATATTTTTAACTTTTTAGTTTGATATTCTTTAAAAGAATGTTTGTTTAGTTTTTTAAACTATATTTATTTTCAACTTTTTAGTTCGATATTCATTTTTATAAAATATAACGAACGAACGAATGTATTGAAAACGGGGGGACATTTTGCAGTAATGAGCCGCTCACTCGTAGTTCAAAGAGTTAGAGACGGACAAACAAACAAGCAAGCAAGCAAACATACAAGTGAAGCTAATAAAAATCATGTAAAAAAAAAAACACCTGATGGAATTCGAACCTACGACCTGCAACTAGTAGGTAAGTCACAGCCCATAGCACTAGACCACCATTTCTTCATCCACCAACCATAATTTTTATGGCATGGGACCTATTATCTAGATAATATAAATACTTAAATATCCACTATGTAATTAATATTTTCTCGGTGGTCGGCCATAACACCGGCCGCCGGCAGAAGTTACCACCCACCAGACAAAGCCTTGCCGCCAAGCGATTTGTCGTGTTCCGGCATGATGTCTGATGAAGCCGTACGGAGGACGGGTCTGAGCAGTTGTGTTGCGATGTGTGCCGGGTACGATGCGCCAAATGTTGTTGTGTTGGGAGTTTGATCGTGGAGGGTCTTCAGATCAATCTCCCTTTGGCGCAGCATCGTTGGTCGTGTTGTTGGGTTTAACATTGCATCACCTCGCTCAACTGCCGTCTTCCTTCCTATTCGCTCCATCTGAGTGAATAGGTTCTTAATAAGCTAGCACGCTTTACCATCAACGATCGCATCACTGCTTACCGTCAGGCGGGATTGTGGTCAAGCGCTAGATTATAATTATTTAAAATAAAAATAAAATAAAATCCACATAGTTGTATATCTTGTCCGATAAAGGCTAGCCCGCGCCGCAGCTGAGCCAGTAAATATAATTTCCCAACTATGACCTCTGAGTTTGTCTCGGACGTTTCTTCTTAGAGCTAGTACTAGGAAACGTCGCGGTCATCAAACCGAATTAAAACAAATATTCGATCCAGCCGTCCCTTGCTGTTCTCTCCAGCGACGCCCTAAGCCGAGGTTCGTACCCCACAGGGGGTACCCTTAGCGTGTAGTCGCTTAGTTTTTAGTCGCCCTGGCTGGAGGCTTTAAATTCATTTAAGGCATCCACAGGAAAGTCCGGTTAAGTAGTCACGGCCTCTCAGGGTCAACTACTAGATGCCATTGTCAAAAAAAAAAAAGGTGTATATATATATCTCCTGCTCTTTGCCATAAACAGTTATTTCCGCGCTAAATGTGTCAGCAACACGAAATGAAATGAAAGAAAAGTTTCGATAAGCGTCATCGACATCCCGTGTGTTAATTCTAATTTCCTGTATAAGTCGTGTTTAGAGCGTGTGATTTTTATATAAGAAACCTGAATGGATTTTTAATTACAATTAGCGTCAGGTTACTCAGGTTTCATTACATTTTTTTATAGTTTATTTATTAATTTATGGCTGTCATTTTAGATGGTGACTCTTTGCAGTTTTTAATTAATATAAAGTTGACTAATTTTGACTATTCGTTTCATTTGATACTTTTATTTCCTCTTTTTCTTACCAGTTGTTTTACTGGGATGTAGAATACCACTAGAGTGTTTTTCACTATGTTTGCTTCAGCGGGGTAGTGTCTTAAAGCACTTTCACACAAAGTATGACTTTCATTTTAATTGAACGGTCTAAAAGGAAACCTTTGCTTCTGATAGTGTGTTACAACATTCATTGCAGTATTTGCGTTGTTGAGTAGACAAATTTTCCGAACATAATTATTATGAAGCAAAATCCTTCAATACGGTTCAGATTCTGGGTAGGTACTGTTTCGATAAGCTTAACAGTCTGTATATTCCATAACGTCTCTTCGAATTTTTTTTACTGGTAATTAATTCCTATATTGAATATGAAGCGCCTGATTGTAAAAGGGGCAGTCACGAGTAGAGAAAGTTTTTTTTAGGATACAACACAATTATCATGTAAATAAAAAAAATAAGAACGAAGTAGTTATAGCGTTGACGCAAACTACACCTACTAATATATACACTAAAAATGTACAGTATACATAGGTATGAGTATCTCGCTGTAGTGATCACGGTATCAGAGGCCCTAGTCTGTTATTTTTATAAATCTGTCATTTCAACACGATTCTATTCTCATTGTGCTAAAAGCTCATAATCTACTAAATTTATAATGATCGGTCAATTATCGGCCAGTAGCTCCGTAATGGATTGGCGATAGAATGACATTGCCATATTGCCGTTATTATAAAACCCGTTAGTAGTAATGATTTTCTAAAACTATTCTATTTAAACATTTATTAATAATATGGAGAGGAGTGTCAGTGATTGACCACTGGAAATTCATAATGACGCCATTTTGTTAGTAGATTACGAAACCTGTCAAAATCGATCATTATGAGATCACTGATCAACTATTCTGAGACAATCGTCATAGCAAACTAGGGCCCCATGTCGGTCATGCTTAGGTACGCGAAGTCAATGCTTTTTCCCCGTCCAACAAAAGTGCTCAAAGCCGCTAAAGAAATTTTCACTTCAAAAATGTACTTACGCTTTAGTAGACCAGCACATCCTCAAAAATTCAACTGCAAACAAGATGCAGCCAAAAAATAAAATTAACGATATAAGTAGGTAGGTACATGTGCGTGTATCAAGATTTCGGAATCGTTTATCTTGCGATAGCCCGTCGCTGCGTGATGTTAATTTCCGCTTCAGTTGATTTATCTCGTATACCTATGTGTTAATTGATCGTTACAACTGACTTGATATTTTGGAGTATAGGAGCCTTAATTAACATTAGGTTTGATTGATCTTAAATTTAAAAGGGTGATTCTCAAGGGCGTACCCAGCTTCAGGCCTAGGGAGGGGCAAGGGGGGGCAAGTCAGAGTCGAATTATCCGTGGCTATTTTGTCTTACAAACTACACAAGCACATTTACATGAAACATTACGATTTGCAGTGTAGTGTATAGGACAAATAGACGCAAATGATCCTGTATAAGTCCCCGTTTTTACATTGATTAGTAATTAGGGAAGCGGAACCCCCCGCCCCCCCCCGCCCCACCCCCTTGGATACGCCCCTGATAATTCTTAAGGCTTTCTTGCTTTTGGACAATTGCACAATATGAGACTATAAGGGGTGTTGAAAATGAAACGTAACCGTTAACATTAGTACAATGATGCACGTTATACAATTAGGGTTTTGGGCGAAGATAAAATAAAGTAAATTTTAATACGTTTCCAGTGCGTTACCCCGTTGACAGACGTCAGACGACTCTTGTCAAAAACAAAAGAGCACGCGTCATATTTTTTAAAGGAAGCTTCTAGAATGTTCTAGTAGCTTCGCTCTTCGCCTTATTATTCGCCCTTTAAGGCCGGGCGGGAACAGTTGCAACAAGGTTCTCATTATAAACCTAGAGAGCAGCGGTGGCCTACTGGTACCTACTTACGCATTATATGTAAATTATTTCATCATCACTGCTCTTAAAGTGGTGAAAGAAAACATCGTGAGGAAACCAATGTCCTATAGGCTAAACTACGAAGACATGTGACATCTACCAAACCGCCTTGTGCCCGTGTGGTAGATTAAGGCTCACTCCCTCGCAAATAGAGGAGGTCTCTATCCCCGAAGTGGGAACAATATAGGCTAATTATGATATGATAAACCTAGTACGTATGGTAAAGCAGTGAATTAGACGTTTGACTATTGTAAACTGTGGCTCAGATAAAAATATTGACATCTGATCGCCTTCTAGTTATTTGTAATGTTTATAGCCATCTAGGTATGTAGGTATAGAAGTACCGTTCAGTTATGTCTAATGTACTACATAAGTAAGCTCTCTTGGTCCATTGTTTCAAACCATTCAAATAATCATAACGCTCTCAATAGAACCGAGCAGTTAAACAAACACTAATTGCTAAAATCTCTTCACCATTGAATAACGGTCAAAATTAGAACGACCGAACGTCTATTTGAATTCAAAAATAGAAGTTAGGAAGGCGTGCATGCGCGCTTAACGCCCGTGGGCCGAAACAAGCGTTACTATTGGCCAGAGGTGAGCCAATCACGGTCCGACGCTGGCCTAGGCGTGATGAGGTTTTCCGCGCAAATTACTTTAATGTTTAGGAAAATCTACGCTAATACGATTCTTGTTAGAATTTGACACTAGTTTATTGTGTATTGATATGTTATCGGTGTACATAGTTTAATTTACTTCATTGAATTGTTTTATTATCTAGGTAATGTTTAATATTATTTTCAAAATATGTAACTTCACTTTTAATAAAGATTTCCATTTTGGATGTTGAGTGGAAATTCTGTATAAGGTAAACTTTTACCTTTATGAGAAAACAATCGCAATAAAAAAAATTGTTTATGGGTACCAAAGTATCTCTCTCAAATTATACAACTCTACACTACCGCCAAAAGACGTCCACTGCTGGACATAGGCCTCTCCTACGACGACCGCTCTTGCGCGTCCCACATCCAGTGGCTTCCCGCGACCTTCTCCAAGTCGTCCACCTTGTCGGGGGCCTACCCACGCTGCCTCTTCCGGTGCGTGATCACCGAAGACCAATTCCCGTAATTTTAAAAGTTTCTAACCTAGTTGCAATCTTATCTTCGATTGTTCCATCATCTCCCACTGTTGTAAGCGGCATGTGGTTGGCTGATGTGACTCAATTGTCATTGTAATTAAGTATGTCTTTTTGTTATTATTTTTAGTATTGTTTTATTATTATTAGTATTGTTATAATGGCAGTATATATGACTTTTTGATTTAATATTGTAATATTTTTTGTATAATGTGACTATGTGTGTATTAATTATATATGAGTCAGTGTTACATGAAATAAATGATTATTATTATTAATTATTATTACTCGGAGACAAAAAAAAAATAACAAAGCCTTGCCAAAATGTAGGGAAATTAGTGTATTTTAGAGAGACTGAGATTGTGAACGTTCCTAAAAGTGATACCAATAATTAATTTACTCTGAAAAATCTTAGAATTATTCAGAACACTGTGCCATATACAGTATGTTACGAAAACCCTGTCCGACCCATAAGGATAATAGAGGTTAGGTAAACATATGACCAAATATAATATAAAATTTTACGTATTCATCATAGTACCAATACAAATGAATTTTGAAATAATCTTTTTTTCCAACGAATTAATTCCAATTTCCCCGAAATTTGGTAATTTTTAAAAAGTGACAACACCGGTATTATTATGAGCGAATAGCGATGCGACCACGTGTCGCGTGTCCTGCCGCCCGCCCCCCGCGGTCGGCAGGCGAAGGGTGGTCAACGCACATTTAATAAGTTACCTCCTTTTGCGAAATAATATTAATTTTTTTTAGGGGGATTTTTTTTTTAAGTAAAGCCCGGTTTTGTATGCATTAGTAGAATCAGTTATCGATACCTAACAACACCTTCACGGGTCGGACAGGGTTTTCGTAACATACTGTATAGGTAGGTATAGGGTAAAGATTTTTTTGTTATCAAATTCCAGGGTTCATATTTCGAAACTGCCCAACTCAAACCATAAAAAAGTCCAACAGCCAATTACCCAAAAAAAAAAAACCTGATGGAACAAACCCTGCCTATGCGCACAAAAAATTAACCAAATCTTTTTGAAGTTTTGCCCTAATGCCCTCGAAGTGAACAATGGGGCACAAAAATACGAAACACATGCATATTTGAACAATAACAATAGCACACCTGTTGGTCTGCCATATATTCTGGTCACATCACAATTTTTTTGCTCATCTACAATTTTTGTATATCTACCATTTCAATGTTCAGGTATGATTTTTTAAAGGATTACTAAAGAAGGATGGTTGAAAGAAGTGTCAGTGATCGGTTTTCTTTATCGAAGTTGCAAGGATTATATAGAAAAAAACAAGTATCTCTTTAATATAAAAACATTTAAAAAGATCTGAAACATTTAAGAAGATATGACTTCCACAAAAAAAAAAAAATGACATGTTGATACATAACAAAAACAAGAAAGAACATTATGAGTCTATTCCAAAACTGAACCCATAACTACGAGTAGGTACTTACCTAAGTACGAATGGCATTGACAACGACTGAAAGAGCCCAACTTAAAAAAAAAACACACACACAAAAAAGTTTTATACATTGCCGACTTGACCTTGTCACAATGCCACAATGCTTGATTAAACATTAGCTCGTGGTCAATGCACTCTCCCCATATATTTTACTTTCAAACACTGCATAGTTAAGTAGTATTAGTGACCCATTAACACACAAAGGGTCAAACTTCTCACCTTTACCTGCTGCTTTAATGTTAAATAAAGATGCTTGATAACAGATGGTTTCCTGTTGGGGTTACGGAGGTCAGATGACAATCAATGTGCATAAAATTGTTTGAAAATAGCTGTACTCTGCCCTGTCAGAGTCCTTCTACCTGGCTCAGGTCAAATCCGCAAGCGTTCGCGAGTTGTCTTCAATTCAATTTTACTGGCTTTTAAATTTTTTTTTTTGTTTACTCTCTCTAGCTGACTTGGGAAATTAATGCTTCTTTTCTATCTAAAAAAAGTTAACGAAAACTTTTAAATATGTGTCCCATTTGAAGCTCAGTATTTTCTAGTGAGTATACTAGAAAATACTGAGCTTCAAATGGGACACATATTTAAAAGTTTTCATTAACTTATAACATAAAAAAAGAAAACACTTTCAACACATAGGTATCTTATTTACGATCATAATATTACCAGCATAAAATCATAATAGCACTAAGCATTCATAATCAAACCAAAACGATATGACTAAAATGCAAAACCAAAGAGTATTACCTACTTATAACAATAAATTATGGACAAAATCAAAAAGTTTCAAAAATATTAGCAAAAACTGGCCACTAACTTGCCATAAAATGAAAGACGAGGTATGCTCGCACGAAAATTCAAAATTGGAAGGAAAGTGGTTATTTTAAATGCAAAAAAGGTTGTTGCAAAAAAGTGCCGTGGGAGAATGGGCAGGTGTGAGCTAGCGGGTACACTTGAGATCGTATGCGTACATTTTTTGCAACCCACTATATTGATTTTTAATTAATGCTCCTCGAATTAAGTTTTTTTCTTAAATATTATTATGCTCGTTTTGGGGTTTCGAGTTTTGATTGGGTAATTTTGTTTTTGATTGGTTAAATTTGGATTGACTTAAAATGACTTATATCTATATAAATATTTATATAGATATAAGTCATTTTAAGTATAATTACTCATAGCACAAAATAAATCATACGACAAAATGTAATTACAATTTGAATATACATTGAGCAAGCCAGTCCTAGCTTCTAAGTTACAGATTAACAAAAGAAAAAAACGCCAAAATACAAATCGCCAAAAAAAAAAAAAACAAAACCCGAACAACCACGCTCCTCCTCTCTTATCTAGCTCAAAGCTACACGATTAACAACCTACTAATTAGGCCCAATATAAAATAAAATAAAACATAAAACAGACTGGACTTTCATAGTCCCGATGATTTGTCACAATATTGTCCTGCACCGGTTCCCATAACGGTTAACCACTTGGCCACTTATATTTTTTATTTTATTCTACTACAACCTTCCCCAGTCAGGTTTAGCAAGTTTCTTTTAAAGCCTAAGAGGACAGTATGACTATTTTATCGCCATTTTTGTTTTCGTTTTAATGGTAACGGATCGGACTTAAAAATAGTACGTTAGACTTTTTATAACCGTTTAAGGAACGGTACGGTTTCTTGTTTGTTTTGTTCAGATGGTTTATTTAAAGACGCTGTTCTCTGTTCACTGGGAAGATGTATTTTTAACTTTGGAAAAAAATATACAACAGACGTGCTGATTGTTTAATTTAATGTGTAAGCATATAAGTATCAGTGTCTAGTAATTTCTCTTATTTGTGGTAAATTTGGGAAAATGATTTACTTTTTTCTTTGTACGAAGGACAGCAGGTCTAGCTACACCTAACTGTCAGATATTCCCAATCAAACTTGAGCCTTAATTCTTTAGAGATAAAGTTGAAAATCTAATAAGGAAATCTGTAGTAGCTTGATGTGCTGTCGTATGTACATGCAAGAAAATAGGTAATTTCCATGTTTAAGAAAGAATGAAGGAAAATACATTTATTTAGTATAAGTAGACTAAAAGTCACATAATACATCAGGCACATCAGAATGTGTAACTTATAGTTTACTAAAAAAAAAATGTTTAAAGCATGCTATGATTAGAGATGTGCCGTTTGGTCGCCGACTAGTCGGTTAAGCAGAGTATTCGGCCGCTTTTGTAGTCGGCAAGTAGTCGGTACCTATTCGGCTTTTTACTTTGTATGCATTTCTCATTAATAAGTACTATATCAGGGGAACTGAAATTAAATAAAACCTTAATTATTCATTATTATTTGGATTTTATAATAAATCTTACACATTTCGACAAGTAAAGCAAACCAGTCTTTTCTTCAGAAATAATTTTCAAAAAAATACTGGCTTAAAAAGAAGACATACATATTTATCTATAACATAAAGAAAACAAAATTGGTACTTTCTTAAAATTGATATAATTAACAAAATAATATCTTCTTAACTTAAATAAATATTTGTTAATTGTTTATCAAATGAAAAAGTAGGTATTTTTTAATTACTAACACATTAAAAAATAAACATTCAATATTTTAGACACGAACCTTTCAAGAAAATAAAAAAGAAACGTAAGACCTTATATTATGATTAACCAGACACAACCCAAATCAAAATGTCATATTTATATAATAAGAAATGCAAAATCTTTCTTTCTTTTATGGCTTCGCACGGTTTGTGCCAATGTCACGTAATGAATTGTTCATTTCGAAAAAAACGACCGCGTGACCCGTCTTACGATGGAGGTTTTAGACAAAGTCATGATGTGGCCACTATGCTGCGATATTTCACTGTTCCATATGAATTATTTACTGAATACACTTTTTACTACATAAATCATTCACTTTTATTTAGTAAACAACACTATAAATCATTTTAAAAGTCCAATGAAAAATGAGCGTGACACTCAACATGGCTTTCCAGCCAAAACTTCCAAATGCAAAATCTCTTTGCTACGACTGTAAAGAGGCCGACTAGCCGACTGGTTGGCCACTTTACAGCCGACTAGTCGGCTAGTCGGCTAGTCAGTCAAAGTGGTAGTCAGCACATCTTTAGCTATGATATTCATTAATGTTTTTTGTGTGTTAAGTAATACATCTTTAGTCCAATTCATTATATCCACATCTAAAAGATTGAATAAAATTATAGGTACACGTACGTGATGAATCTTTTTTGTAACTACTAAGACTGAATGACTGAAACATAACATTATTATCAACCGTCACTCGAATAATTAGATAACGTATGTAAAATTTAACGTAATAAATGAATAATATTCATGGGCACGCCATTTCACGCACATAAAAGCATTAGGGTCGCGCCACACAGATTTCGTCGCGTGACAAGATAAGCGTGCGTGTTTCTATCACTGTAAGCGACGCCCGCGCACCCGACCGCGCCCGACTTCACCCGAAGACGGCCGAACGATGTCGTGGGAAAACGCGGCAGGTGTTACCGATCCGTAGCACTTCTTACTGAGTAAACATTCAGCGTATACAAAATTATAACCGCCTCGAAGCGTCTGTGTAAATGGAAAACATATTTTGTGTTCTTAATGATACTGCTTGCTTTTTTGGTGTGCTCGGTTATCAGACGACAATGTTTTTTTGCGACTGTTTGAGGGGCTTGTACGTTTCACGTTTTTATTTTAGTTAAATTTATTAAGAGACCCTTAATTGGTATGATTAAATGAAGTGTGGGTGAGTGTGCGCGTGACCTTTCTGATTACATTGCAATTGTGAAGTGGCTTCATGAATAAAATGGACATATATATGTATGTTAATGCACCATTTATTTATACTTTTGAAACTATGAGTTGTAGCTAAGTAATAAACACCGTATGGGGCGAAAGATCAGGTTATTGGTACATGGATGGGTGACCATCCATTACATTGGGAATGACAGCCAAAAAAAAAAAAAAACCAAACGATACACAAAGAAAGAAAAAAAATCCACATCTTTGACAGTCGTTACGAGTCCACAGAAACCCGAAAATCTGCCAATCAGTTTTATCAAGGGATATCGTTACTAAGTAATTGGGTTGTGAAGATCAGATAGGCATTCGCTTCCATTCTAATTATGTTGCTGAATATCTACCACTATTTTACATAAATACTGGTATTCAACTAAATACAGTTGGAAACTGATGAAGCAGATGATGATTTGTGATGAACCTTTGGGGTCGTGGGCGCACAAAGCCTCTCACTCTGCCTGCCTAATAACTGACCCCCAGGGAAGATGGTGGCACAGTGATCACGTGCTTCCGTGCATAGGAGGTATAGGGGAGGCTCTCCTGGGATGTGCCTTACAGGCGTTGCGCAAGGGAGGTTCCGGAATTGGTCTTTTAAGAGCAACCGGGATGCAGCAGATAGTGATTAGCGGTGTGGTTTTACTCAGATAAAAATCCCGCAGTACCCGACCTCATTCCTCAGAGGTCGGGTGCCTTTTGAAGGGTCTCTCCGAAAACAGAAAAAAAGGGTTGATTTGTGAACCTGAGACCCGGGGCCCTAGTCTGCTATTACAATAGTGCCAGAATGGTCGATCATTGATCTCATAATGATCGATTTTAACATGTTTACTATTATAGTCATTGTGACTTTCCAGTGGTCAATCAATGACATTCCACAGCATATTAAATAAATGTTCAAATTGCGTATATAGTTTTTAGAAAATTATTTTTAATATCGGGTTTTATAATAATGACAATACGGCAAAGTCATTCTATCACCATTCCATTACGAGATGTCTGAGATAATTGATCGATCATTATGAATTTAGTAGATTCGAAGTTTTAACCACAGTGACAATGGAATCGTGTTGGAATGACAAATTTATAAAAATAGTAAACAGGGGCCCCTGAACCGTCTTCGTATGCATATTAATATGTGTCGCATTTAATTTCTTGCATAGTTTTTCTGGAAAAAAATAACTGTCATTATAGTCTATTTGTTTGTGCACTTATAAATGTTAACATAAGACACTAAATCGCTTTTAGCGCAGCCTTCTAAGGCATAATGTTTTATTGAGATACACGTTTATTTAAGGAATAAATGTTTACTGAAACTCAACTGGGCTTATTTTTTTCATTTATTCATTTAAGAACTATGGATGACTTACAGCTAAAACAAATAGATATTTTTTCTTTTTAAACACTAGGAATTTCTCCTGTATCGTGGATTCTTTTCATCATCATCGACCTTTTTATCGTCCCACTGCTGGGTACAGGTCTCCTCTCATACAGAGAAGGATTGAGCGTAATCACCACGCTTGCTCAATGCGGGTTGGCGATTTCAGACTTAAAGTCCAGGTTTCCTCAAGATGTTTTCCTTCACCTTTAGTCATTGGTGTCCAAGGTACTTAGAAAGTACATATAACTTTAGAAAAGTTACATTGGTACTTGCCTAACCTGGAATCGAACCCGCACACTCATACTTGAGAGGCTGGTGTTTTAACCACTAGACCACCACAACTTCTCCATTGGATTCGTTGTTTTGGATCCATTTGCAAACATCTAAAAATTACCTACACGAGCAGCCACACACGGAACAACTATGTAAGTACTTGAAGGTGAGACTAACAGTCGTTATTATATTTGTTATCGTATTTATTTAATACAAATAGATATGGATCATACATGACGGTGATTTGGTGTGATATGTTGGCGTTTCCCGGCAAACATTGGTCACCAACACCCTAACTGTGTAACACACTATTGAAATCATTTTGAAGCAGAGGTATTACTAATCCATTGCCGTTTGAAATTGTGTCTATTGAATAACGCAATGGATGTAGTTACACTGTCAAACTGAAACCCATTGTTATTGGTCGTCTGTTACACGATTATCCTGCTGCTTCCACTCTTCGTACTACTTTTGTATAGAGTATATAAACTTTCTCCTTATTTGATTTAAAATATATATAGATATGTATATAAACTTTCTACATATATGATTTAAAAATTCACCTCACTCTAATTGCGTACCAAACTCATTTGGAACATAAAGTTTTAAATAATTTTACATAATACATACTAATTTATTGTAATATATACCTATAATATACAGTATGTTAAGAAAACCCTGTCCGACCCATAAGGATAATAAAGGTTAGGTAAACATATGACCAAATATAATATAAAATTTTACGTAATCATCATAGTACCAATACAAATGAATTTTGAAATAACCTTTTTTTCCCGCGAATTAATTCCAACTTCCCCGAAATTTGGTAATTTTAAAAAAAGTGACAACACCGGTATTATTATGAGCGAATAGCGATGCGACCACGTGCCGCGTGCCCTGCCGCCCGCCGCCCGCGGAAGGGTGCTTACGCACATTTATTAAGTTACCTCTTTTTGCGAAATAATATTTATTTTTAGGGAGATTTTTTTTAAGTTTAGCCCGGCTTTGTATCCATTAGTAGAATCAGTTATCGATACCTAACAACACATTCACGGGTCGGACAGGGTTTTCTTAACATACTGTATATATGTTTCTAAAAATTGTCTACGTGAATAACGCTATGTATGATATTGTCACAATGGAAGCTATTGTTGCTGATTTCCCACATTTTATAACCTCCTATTGGTGCTCAGCGTGATATTATATATAGCCTAAAGCCTCCCTAGGGGGCAATCGCGCTAAATTAATTCAACCAAAACAGAATAAAATACGTCTAAACGATTAGATTTACTTAAAATTTATTTAGTTTTAATTATTATATTTGATGAAATATATCACTACATTGATTTTACTTCAACCGAAGTTAAAACTTTAACGCGATACGAAATGTAATCGAAATTAAACCAAAACTTTAACTGGATTAGATACGAACAAGAGTTGAACGTCTACTGTTTTGTTTAGCGCGATTATCCCCCTGGATTAAGGGGCTATGCAAGGCAAAAAGAATTTTTCAAATCGGTACCAGTAGTTCTTGAGATTAGCGCGTTTCAATAAACAAACAAACTCTTCAGCTTTATATATTAGCATAGCAGTATAGATATAGATTATCTTTTTCCAATCCGACAGAAAACTGGCTCAGAAAAAACCTGAATAATGTTAGAAAATGCTCATCCCTGCAAGAGACGTGTTACTAAGAAACGCGATATTTATTGCAGTAATCACGTACTATGTAAAATGGCAGTACTAGGCCCTTAATTATTAACAGCAATTACTTACAGCCCAGGTGTCGTGTAATTGGCTAATGTTATTGTCCCTACTTAACTTAAACACGTACTTTGGTTGTACTTAATAGACTATCCTAAGTAGTTGATCCTAAGTTGGAGTGAGTTAATGAGAATTGATATAGGACATACATTGTTGCAAATGATCTTAAGGAGACGGGGAAAGTTGATTTTTTAAATTAATCATACATGAGTATACAACGTGTAACATAAAGGGTATGTACATACCAAGGGCGTGGCATCTTTACATGATATTAATCGATATTGGATATTGGGCAGTGCCGAACTCTCACCGGCTAAAAGCCACTCCTGCCTTTGCTCAGTACCCCACTGACATGATCAGAGACCTTTTTCTTCCAAATTTGATTTCTGATCTCAGTCATATTGTAGGAAATGGCGAGTAGTTCCTCCTGTAGGCCTAGTATGAGTTTTCAATACGAAACTCGTTCGTCGATATCGAGCGCGTTTGACTCAGCGATTGGCCCGCTTCAAGGTCATAAGAACTCTCAACCAATGAGAGCGCCAAACGCGCTCGATATGGACGATCGTGTTTCGTATTGAAAACTCATACTAGGCCTACTGGTTGCAATCGCCGCACTCTATCGAATGCTTACAAGCTAGCACGCGGACGAAGTCGTTTTGGAAAGTGGGAATTCACGAACGGTCACTTTTTACTGAGTTTGTCTATTTAAATTGTGATTGTCAAGATTGGAGGGTATATTTACATTTCGTGATTTAATTCAAAACGCCACCTACGAAAAGGAAGCCCTTACTACCACATCGAGATGGTGACGACCCTACCCCTCTGCCGTCGCTGACGTCGTAATATTGATGATAAGTATGGTTAGAAAGGAGTGACTACAAAGATCACGCCGAATAGAGAAGTTTGGAAGAAAAGCCATGTTGCACTAATACCAAAAAATTAGGATGAGGGCAGGAAAATTATGATTTTGTCAAATTATATTTGTGAACGTAATTTTTACTTTCACCAGGTCGTCGGTTCACATCGTCGGGGGTCTACCTACGCTGTATCTTCCGGTGCGTGGTCGTCACTCGAGAACCCGTCGGCCCCATCGGGCATCGGTCCTACGGGCAATGTGCCCGGCCCACTGCGACTTAAGTGTTGCAATTCTTCGGGCTATGTCGGTTACTATAGTAGTCTGTCAGTGAAGGTTGTGGGAAACCGCTGGATGCGGGAGGAGCAGGACCGATCGTCATGGAGATCCTTGGGCGAGGTTGAATTGTAAGTGCAATGTCATAACTTCGCCTTAACTTCTTGACTGGTTTCTGCTTGTAGAACCCAAGTAATCGAAATGATTGATACGGCAATTTATTTTAAATGAAGAACCTTCTCAAACCGATTCCTTACTAAAGACACTATGAAAGTATATCCTGAACCGTTCATTACAAGTCAAGAAACCAAATACAAAGTAACGTACAACTTACAGAGAAGTGCGATTTTAAAAATACGACATAATGACCTAAAATGACTGCCATTATATGAGACACACCCCATAATATGACCAACTGCTTAAATTATTGCCTAGGAACGCAAATAATATAGAAAAATGGCCGTCGTAACGCAATTTTAGTCTTTATACTGGATATTTTCTTTTAGCAATAAATGTAATTACTGTCATATTTTAGGATTCTTTATGTTCAATCATAAATCCATTGAATGGCTCCCATTATAATATGCGACACTTAATTGTGTAGCTATGTATGAAACGGTATGAAAATTAAATATAATATGTTGACAACCAGAAAAATACTTTACTGATATCTAGAAATGGTAAGGATGAGTTGTAATAAAATTTAATAATGTGAAAGTATTGGAATTATCTTTTTCCTATGTGGAATGTCAAAGTTGTTGTCGTCGAAATAATGTTCGAATAGATGTATGTGGAGGCATGAGGAGCAGGGAGTAAAGTTCACTCATCCTCCATAGAAAAGGGAGGATCCTCCGACCAAACGGGTGTTATGTCTGGTGGCCACTTGCCCTTGCATGAAATTGGGAAGTTGTATGCATGCTAATTGCACGGTAAACTCTGATTGCGAGATGTAGAATTCGTGTGACGTCAGTATGACGCGTTGTTCCATGTGGCATTTGTAGGTACCTACCGCTACAATGTATTTAATTTAATATTTTAGTATTTATCTTACTTCCCTCAAAAAGTTATCATCTAATATTATGTAGTTGGTAAAAGTATTACGACATCAATTAGTAAAAGTTTTTATACCTTAAACTTTATTAATATCGACTATCGACTATCGACACGATTGAATTACAGAAGAAATTCTTCGTGTGGAGGAACGTTTTAAAAAAAAAAATTAGCCAACATTTTAGTTCTTGAAATAAAATAAAACAACTACAGTTAATACCTAGATGTGTCATTTAATCTCGTTCTCTCTTGAATGACCGCAATATATTATAACAGTGACGCGTGAACCAACGTCCAGCTAAAACACGATCTATCTGGTCGATAAGACTTAAGTTCAACATTACTAATTAAGCATATAGTTAACATGTAAATGGAAATGCATCTGTACCAATTATGAAGACGGATTGATGGAGCCTAGAGGGCGATGTTATCGTTAATCACTACAGAACCATTACACCTAATGCGAGTTCGGACTTGTAAAGAAACTGATGTTGTGTGGGCGTTTCTTATTTTCTAAGAAATCTCGCCTCTGTCTCTGTTATTATGGTAAGTATGTATATTTTTTATATTTATTTTTTATTGCATGTTGTTTCTATATTTTTACCGTTTTAATTACGTGTATGACCGTAATTATTTTTTGCATAGGATTCTAAGCTAATTTAATAAATCTGCCATTTTTTAAATATATCTATCTATAAATAGTTTCATTTTGTGTGCTATACGACCAATAAATATGATGATATGGAAACGTGGTACATCAAGTAAACCATGTACCTACCTAATTATTTATTTGTTTTACGTCGTATGCAATTTGTAATTCAGTTAGTTTGTATACACATTGAACAATGATTCGTGTGCGTAACCAGTGTGTATTTATAGAATTATAATCATTAAAATCTTCATTTAACACAATCCCTTCTATTACAAAACAAAGATATTATTTTGCCCAGGTTTAAACCACCAAAACAGAATTAATATATCGGATCGGATAAAAAAATCTCTATAGAGAAACTTTGTCAAAAGCTGAACTGAATTCAGTATATATGACGTCAACTTGCTGGTTGGAGTCAAGTGAAGCTGCAATAACTTCTACAAAAGCTATTAGATTACTGCAGGTCGATCTTGTAGCAGTATGGCCATGCTGGTGGTCTGACATATATGTCTTGAAATAGTTTTATATGTCAGGACATACTATTGCTTCAAAAACCTAGGCGAATCTCAGAAGAATAGTAGTTACATAGATAGGACCATAGTTTCCTACCAAATCATCGGCACCTTTTTTTTTTTTAATAATTATAAACTAGCGCTTGACCGCAATGCCGCCTGATGGTAAGCAGTGATGCGATCGTTGAAGGTAAAGCGCTCTAGTTTATTAAGAGCCTATTCACTCAGAAAAACTGAGCGAATAGGAAGGAAGACGGCAGTTGAGCGAGGTGATGCAAAGTTAAACCCAACAACACGACCAACTATGCTGCGCCAGAGGGAGATTGATCTGAAGACCCTCCACGACCAAACTCCCAACACAACAACATTAAGCGTATCGTACCCGGCACACATCGCAACACAACTGCTCAGACCCGTCCTCCGTACGGCTTCACCAGACATCATGCCGGAACACGACAAATCGCTTGGCGGCAAGGCTTTGTCTGGTGGGTGGTAACTTCTGCCGGCGGCCGATGTTATGGCCTACCACCTGATTTGTAAATCGGTACCTACTACTTTTGCCGCTTCCATTTTTTAGTGCTAAGAGATTTGTTAAAGATCAGCCATAGAGATGTTGCTAGTTGGTCAAAGCAATTTATTATAAAGTTAGGAGGAATTCCATCGCTGCCCTAACCTTTGGATATATCCAAGAATTTGAGATGTTTGGCTACTTTATACTTGGAATCTTTTGGAGTTACTAAGAAAGTTTATACAGAAAAGTGAAGCTTGAACTGCACTGAAGGCATGGATAGCAGGATTGTATAGGAAGAAAAGTAGGTCCTGAACATGCTGCATATCTATTTGCCATTACAGCTCTTGCAGACGCTATTTTACTTTGAGGTTGGTTAGGCATTAGCAACACCCGTTTTAGCTTAATGAAGGACCAAAAAATCTTGGGATTTGTTATTATTTTCCGTTCAATATTATTTACATAAGAGTTGTAACATTCTCTTGCCAATTTATCATTGCGCTTACTACACTAACATAGGGATATATTATCCATAGGGTTTTTAATTTTTATACGTACCTTTTTCTTCTGTTGTCATTTTGGTGCAGCAAGCTCTTCAGCTCTTTTGTATGGCATGGTGGTCGCGAGTTACTGTTTACTAAAGTCTTTTAGAAACGTTCCAACATTATACTGGGGTTATCTGTATCTGAGAGTAATGCATACCAGTCGGTACTTCCTGGTTCTTAATTGGATTTTTGAAGTTTATTCTTAGTTCGGCGCTAAGTTCACATTTGTGCAAAGGTTTTAACACAATACTAAAGTAACAACTTTAGTATTGTGTTAAAACCTTTGCACAAATGTTAATTGAATTCGAAATATGTATTACTGACTCCTAAAGCTAGAACTAAGGTTAGATTTAGTTTTATAATAAGGCGGATCATGTTCATATATGCTAATAGAATGATTATTTCGTGAAATATCAATACACCATCATCGCAGTAAGAAATTTTGAAATTAAAGGACTACCCTATCACGTCCTATTTCATTAAAGAAAAACACGGGTATTGATAAAAAACTGCATTACACGAGACAAGTGTGGTTCCGTCTTAATACAGTTTATTCGTGTGAGGAAGCTAGAGCAGGACAAAATTAATTATATGCATTCACTGCAACCTTCAAAATCATGGCGGACAACTGCCAGAAACGGTAGCCCAAGTACAACAAATGACTCGTTGATTATACCCTCAGGATGCTCCAACACGTAATTACACCCAACGGATTATTAAATGCAAGGAAATATTTAAACACTAGGAGGATTTGTTTTATCACTAGGGTCTGCATCTGGGTAGTTAATGCAATTTTATTTTAAATAATTAAATGAATAAATAGTTAGCGAAACTCTGCGTTATGGGCACAGAAACCTAAACACGATAAAACAAAACAATAGATTTGTTCAACTCATACTTCAAGTGACAACACTATAGGCGATCGTTGACCCCAACTTTTTTTTAACATGCTGTGTTTATTTTTATTATGTTGTGTTTTAATATCGATAACATGTAACTAATTTAACTAAACCCTGTATAGTCAGGACAGAAGACTTCAAAGAAAACAGAATGAACATTAAGTGGCGTCACTCACTTTTTTAGTGTAAAAAAATTCTTACCATCAGTGAATAATGATGATATTTCCATAAGTAGCTCACGTATGACGATATGATTATAGCCTCCGGGTGACCCAGTACGTAATCACGTTTAAGGAACACCTCTATAATTATAACCACTGGCGTTAAATAACATCTCTGGCACCTAAATCTGACAGCAAGGGGACATTTCCTCAAAATTATCAGCTGGGTTTCACAAAAAAAAAAAAAGCTTATTACTGGCAAAAACGAAAGAGAAAACCTTTTAAAGAGAAAGCCTTTCCTATCCTGGTTATCCTCATCAACATAATAAGATGTGTGAGTCACAGTATCTCAAGTGCAACAAGACGTGATAGTTACAGCCTCAAGGCTGAGGGCTTTACAGATAATTACATTTGAAGAAATCATTCATTATTATAAGCACTACGGAAAAATATTTTACTACTATATAAATTTTATCTGACTTTATTGTATAACTTCTTGAAATTTAAGGCGGTATTGCCTTATATTAAAAGACAACTTTTTCTATATTCAACCAATAAGGTTCAATTTAGACACACAATAGCCCAACTACGACAAGACGCCATGGTCTCTTCTAAAGTCCGACCCAGAAAAAAAAAATTTGGTACGGAGCGCGAGTGCAGGCAAAGTATGTATAAGGTAGAGCGCATGACAGAGAGGAAATCTATGCAGCTTTGCGCTCCTAGTCACCGCAGGAGACGCCCTGCACGTCGGCAGTTAACAGTCGACTCCTGGTCACCGTGGACATTGGCTTGCGGTCGGCGAACAGTGGGTAACTCGCTGGCAACTATAGACTAGTACGGTAATTACGTAACACACTATCAGTAGCAGGGTTTCATTTTGACAGTTCAACAATATTCATTGCGTTATTTACATAGCCGGCTAGACAGTAAGCTGAGACATTTTTCGAACATATGGACCAATGGACTAGCAATAAGCTCCAAAATGATTTCAATTGGGTTGTATCCTAAAAATAATTTAATGTCCATCAGATAGATTTATACAAAATATTGAACACGTATTTTTTATTTTTTCTTTCATTCAAATACTTAGGAAGATATATTGATTTGAAATGGCGCATGACGTCATGCCGTGGCACAAAAAATACCACGGCCTGACGTAATTAGCCCCACTCCATACCTTTAATACGCTATATCTCAGTAGTTTTTGGTAATTTCGACCAAATAAAAAAACGGGTCTTAATTTTTTTTATTATCAATAATACGGACTACTGTTACTGTTATTGGTTTGGTTTCCGCACTCAGTCCCTTCAGTGGACCATTGTGCGTATAATAATAATACGGACTAATTATTTTTTTGATTTTCATACCTTGGATACATCCCTATTAAGATGCTGCACCGGGTCGACACGTTGTGATCTACGCGCGCCTCATAGAGATGTCAGCATACAGTGACAGGTTCCATTAGGGCCGATGCGTGCCAAGGCGGCCTTCAGCTCCGCCCAGTGCGGGAGAAAAGATATGATGTTTACCCATCAAAAAAAGGGGTCACAACACTTGATTAAGTTTAGCGAAACCATTTTATTATTATAGGTACTCTGGAAAATAGTTTTTTTGGAGTCATTTTTTTTTAGCGCTGATCGCAATCCCGCCTGATGGTAAGCAGTGATGCGATCGTTGATAGTAAAGCGCGCTAGCCAACGATGCTGCGCCAAAGGGAGATTTATCTGAAGGCCCTGCACGACCAAACTCCCAGCACAACAACATTTGGCGCATCGTACCCGGCACACATCACAACGCAACTGCACAGACCCGTCCTCCATACGGTTTCACTAGACATCACGCCGGAACACGACGAATCGCTTGGCGGCAAGACTTTGTCTGTTAGGTGGTAACTTCTACCGGCGGCCGATGTAATGGCCTTTGTCTGTATTTCTAACAAAATAAAAGTGTCTTAAAACACAATATGATATATTGTTTAAAATTATTTATAGATGGCAATATAATTACCTATATTAAGTTAGTCAATGCTCAATTAGACCAAAAACCAATGATGAAGAATCAGATGTAAGTGGAGATTAAATATTTCCCACAAAGAAAAATCTCATCGTATCCTAAACCAATGATAATGACACGCCAAACAGTAGCTAAAGGTCGACGAGAAGATTATTGCCCGAGGCCTGCTCCACACAAATTACGTTTAAGGAATATGTCCATACTTCTTAATATATAATCATTGGAGGAAAATGTCACTTCGCCTAAGGACACGAGTTTAATGGACATCGGTTAACAATTACAGTGAGATTTGAATGTCATTGGTGAGTTGTTTTAAGGAAGAATTGGGATGAAGATTATAGGGTAGGTAATGGGCAAAGTTTAATGGATTATCCCTGTGTATTTATTATACATAGTAAATAAATAAAAGAGCATTCTGACTGTAGCTTCCCAATATATACTTCAAAATCTTATGTACCTAAAAAAAATATATCGAATTTTAGGAAAAAACATACCTAATAGTTTTCATAATATAAATACCAGCAACAAACACAATCTTGCTGTACGAGTACCTACTGAGACGAGTGTATCACACTCGTCTCCACAGAGTAGGCAACTCGTTCATGGGTCAATGTATACACTTTTACAACAAGCTTCCCATGGACATTCGAAACTTACCCATTAAACGATTTAAAAGTTATATAAAGGCCAAATTTTGCAAAAAGGGTTATTATAATATCACTGATTATTTAGAAGACAATAAAGCTTGGGACTGAGCTGCTCGGTCTGCTAAGCATTGTTATTAAGCAATATGCGTAGTTATGACATATTAAACACTGTTTTTTTTAAGTCACGTAAATGATTGTAAACGATTTCATTTTTAATGTCTGGACTTGAAAAAAGACGATGATGGCTGAGTTTGTTTCGGCTATTTCTTCTCAGAGGTAGTCAGTTAGGAAATGTCGGCTCCATCTAGTTAAAAAAAAATTACAAAAATGTGTAAAAGTGATTAGTGATCCTAGTTGCTTAATAAACGATTTCATTTCAGCAGTGGTAGGTTTGAACACAAAAAGGCGCTTCACTTCGTTTTAAATATTTTATCACCAACGCTCTCAAAACAGTGTAGGAAAACATCACGTGGAAGCCGGCAATGTCCTAGAATGAAAATTTATTATAAGTATGTTAGATTATTTTTATCCAGGTAGTACATTCTGTTAATAATTTCCGGCCTCCACGTGGGTTAAGCCGCGGTCCAAAGTTAGTGTTTATAATATCTAAAGATTTACATAATTTCTAACGTCCAATGCAACACTCATTAACCATTAAACACTCATTATAAAATCTAAAGATTAACATAATTTCTAACGTCCAATGCAACACTCATTAACCATTAAACACTCATTATAAATGTCAACCCTAAAAAGTGACATAATAATAACAATTACTTATCGTGTTAAGGGTGGCATCAACGGACATAGAGCACGAGCCGGAACGGTCGCGTACCGGTCCGGAACAGGTACCGGAACAAGTGCGGAAAGGTCAACGGTTAATACCGATTGTTATCGAGTGAGTATCAACGACTTTTGTGTGGAGGTGAGCGAAGGACAATGATGATTTAAGGTCTTGATTTGTGTTTTGTTTAGAATTGAAATTTTATGTGTTTTGTTTCTCTTTTTGAGGATGCGTTTGTGGTTTTGTTTTTGTAAAAAGGGGATCTTAAAAATATAAATAATGCGAAATTGTAATTTCTTGTGTGTTGGAGTCATAGTCAACATCATCGGCAGGGTAATTGCGTAACACACAATCAGTACAATAGGTTTCATTTTGACAGTTCAACAACGTTCATACCCTTTTTTACGTTGTTGGGCAAACACGTTTTCGAACATAAGGAGCAATGGAATAGCAGTAAGCTTCAAAATGATTCCAACTGATAGTAGGGTTATACAAAGCTCATAAGATCATAAACTTGTTGACTGGATGTGGAAGGAGGAGGTTTGGGTGTTGTCGTGCAGATTGGGAGAGGCCTATGCTCTCAGCAATTGACTGCAATAGGCTTAGTTGATCATTCTTGGAGCAGTTAATTAGATAGCTTATCAAATAGGGTGATTCTATTTACAGATGAGAGCATCGTGTTGGGTGACGCTTTGATTAGATTGGAAGCAATACAACAAGTTTTATGCGTGCTGAACTTGAACGAGGAATACAAGAAACAAGTTTATAGATTACTCGTTACGCTAAAGGCAATTAACTGGTTACACTGATAACATCGAACGCAATCAGGTCCTGTATCCATCTACGTATCAGTTTTGTACGAACATGTTCAGTAAGTATTTTTTCCAGTATATTGAACATGTTAGCAGAAACTGGAATCTTCCTGATTGACGAATTAATGCATTATATGGTATTGAAAATGCTTAATTGCAGTTAATGACTTCTGAATTCACTGCTCAAGAATGGGGTTATAACAACTTACAGCTATACAAACTGGACATTGACAAAAACTTTAAATGAGTTTTCTATAATAAGAAATTATTGACGCAATCGATTAACTTGGAGAAATCTTCATCAACACACCCCCGTCCCGATCGCATCGGCATCGGTATCATTAAGATAAAATTAATTGGGCTCCACCGGCTTCCGCGTCCTCGTCGAGATGAAAAAACTGGGCACACGTGGTCACTACCGTTCATTTAAGAACGCGAATTATGCGTAGTACGGCAGGTGGCAGGTGGCGAGAGCATGGGAACCCGGGGTTGAGGCAAGTTCCCACGGCCGCGTCATTCACCACGCCACACCTGCGCCCCTTAACGGGGATGCTACACACACGCCTGCCACGCGAAGGAAAGCGCCGATTAGAAGTGCCACGCGTGTGTGCGCTCGCGCCCGTACGTATCCTCACGCGTGCACTGCGTCTGTGTGTGCGCAGCTCGAGTTACAGGATTTATTCAAGTAAGTGCCCGTAGAAGGGCTGTTTACGTTATGCTCTACGTCGCTGGCGCGTATGTGTATTAACACATGACGTATGTGTGTGTCAGTGTTTGATTTATTCGTTTATGTTAGCTTTATGATAACGACGGTCGTGTTACTTTTTCTTTTGCTCCTGTAATTTATTTTTATAGAGTGATCTGTATGATAAGTACCCGCACAATATTTTTTAAATTTCAATACAATCAACGGAGACTGTCACATAAAATCTTCAGCATACGACGATCTGGCGCTATTGATGTCCTCGTCATACACAAGAATCTATTAAATGCAAATGTCAATGTCCTTGAGTCTTCTCCATTTAGTTTTTGTTGTCAAGTTAATTATATTTCTCGTATACATAGTAAAGGTTAAAGTAAACAATTTACACCTTAAAGGGTTTAAATAAGCCAATGCCTATTCTGTAAGTAATTTATCATTAATAACTGTCTGTATGCATTTATTCATGACCCATTCAATACAAGCTAAGCGTAGCTATGTTGACGACTTTAAAAAGCGTCAACGTCCTAAATGAGATAGCATCGTTATTTTATTAACGTCCGTTTTATTAATAACCAATATAGATTTGGGCGCTTATCGTAGTTATCGTGGCATAGATAGGCATGCATACAAATGGGTGCCCTTCGGTTGACAATGGGGTACGCGATCTAAATGAGCGGCGCGCGTTGGATCATGATCGCCCTTACTAACTACGCGTGTAGGCGCGTGTTTTGTAGTTGACGAACATCGAATATGAGAGAGTTGGAAAGTGTCTTGTTTTGAAAGGTAGCTTGTTTCATAACAAGACACTTCCCAACCTCCTTAAGTACAATGTTCTGTACCGTAAGTACTGATAATTTCACTATAAAATCGAAATTAATTTCAATACGTCTAGATTTCTAAGTATCTACTCCATAAATATCTACATTTTGGAACGGGCAACTAGCCTCAACTTTTTGATAAGCTGACCGACCCTTTGACAGTTCCAGTAGCTTGTAGGTGAAGTAAATGAGTTTGAGACAGTAAGTGAACTCAGAAAAAAGCCTACATCTTACGAAAAAAAATCAAACGTTGTAAAATTCATATTCAAAAAACAAGGAACCATTTAAACATTTTTTTTTTTCACCTTTTACAACAATACTCCACAGCAGAACAACAACAATAAAATTAACCCATATTTTACCCGCTGTTCTATTGTCACGACGCACGCAAAGGGATCCGTAGCGTGCGCACACGCAGGTTTTGACCACGTGCGTGAGCACTTTATTTACGTTCTTTGGGATCATGATATTATTTAGCTAATTGTTTGTAAGTGTGAGCGAATTATATTGTTTTACTGATTAATGCGATGATAAAGTTAGCGGTAATATACTATATTAAATCATCAATCATCTAATCCTCCCGCTATGTATATAAGAAGTTTAAGTTTAACGGTAGGATGACTTAAGTCGTGACATAATTATATTAAGTCACCCTGCCATTAAAATTTTACTTCTTATATAGCCAGAAGATTTGGAGAATTGATGAAGGATAAGAAGCTAAAGTTAGTTAAAGGTAGCATAGTAGCTAAAATGGAAAACTCACTTTGAAATATATTGGTTAGCTTTTCTTTTAAGGCAAAATCACGGATGCCCAAGGTATTATATTACGGTTTAACGTAGAAACCGAAATAATTTTAAGCTTAAAATACTTTTACGCTACGCTAAGTAAAAACACATAAGAAAAACTTTTTCACGGCTCTTAAAAAACTAAAATCAGTTTTTGCTGGTCATTTTATCTATTTTCCGAGACAGAAAATTACAACAACACATATCACCAATGAAAGCCCGCATCGTCTATGGAATGTCATTGTGACAACGCGTGTCATGCGCGGGCGCAGCGCACTTATCAGCCAACGTGATTGTTTTATTGACGCCTTTGCCGTTTGAATAATTATAGCCTATAATGGTGTAACGAATGGTATTGTTTTGGTAAATAATGGTTATGAGAGTAATGAACTATGGGTTGTATAAAAAAGAAAAGAATATGCCCACTGTATGTTGAGTGGTATGAAAAAAAATTTTTTTTTTTTTTTTTAATGGAAATATATATCAAGATTGCCTTTATGTAGATAGGTTATAGCATGTATATAGAATATAGAATGTTTTTAATGAAGAACTTAGCATAGATCTTTATAGCATTGCATTTAATCTTCTACAAAAAGTTATTAATGTTTGAGAGTTTAAAAAAAAACTTTAATGATACTGATTGCACTACTATACCACACATAAAATGATCTGAAATGTTCTCAATCAACCACAAAATGAATATCAAGCATCTTCGTACAGACTACACAAAAAAAAAAAAACAATACTTCACACCCTCACGCAATAATGACACCAAATCCCTTAAACTAAGTCAACAGTGGTCTAGCGTGTGTTGACCACACTTCACATACACACTCACCAACACAATCACGCACATAGGTAATACATATTCAGAAATACCATTGTACCCCTGATGCATACAATGTTCCATTTTGTAACCCTATCCCAGGGAGAAGGGGCAAAAAGTGAACACTTATTTTAAAAAGCATTCGCTGCACGTGGTCGGGTTGTGGTCGAAGGATTTTTTTCTTCTTTTTAACGAAAGGATTACGTTGTGAAATTCTTCAGTAGAGTGGAGGATATCAGTTACCCTTTAGGTTTTTAGTGAAACTGGATTTTGTTTACTTACTTAAGCATTTGGAAGTATGGATAACCATAGACGTTTGTAAAATCATCATATGTATTTATGTTACGCAGTGTTTCAAGACAAAAGTCTACGGCCCGTGTGTGTTGCCAGTAATGACTTTTGGAATTGAGATGTGGTCGCTAACAATGGGCCTTATAAGAAGGCTCAAAGTTACTCAAAGGGCAATGGAGAGGGCTATGCTTGGGGTTTCACTGCACGATCGAATCAGGAATGAGGAGATCCGCAGAAGAACGAGAGTAACCGACATAGCCCGAAGAATTGCAACACTAAAGTGGCAGTGGGCTGGACATATTGCCCGTAGGACCGATGCCCGATGGTGCCGAGGTATGGGCAAGGGTTCTCGAGTGGCGACCACACACCGGAAGACGTAACGTGGGTAGACCCCCGACAAGGTGAACCGACGACCTGGTGAAGGTCGCGGGAAGCCGCTGGATGCGGGAGGCGTAGGACCGGTCGTCGTGGAGAACCTTGGGGGAGGCCTATGTCCAGCAGTGGACGTCTTTCGGCTGAAATGATGATGATGATGATGATGATGATGATGATGATGATGATGATGATGATGAAATTATAGGGAGTACATCTTCTTTTTCTTCTTCAGGCTATAGATGTCCACTGCTGGACAAAGGCCTCCCCCAAGGCTTTCCACGCTGACCGGTCTTGTGCTGCCCGTTTCCATCGGCTACCCGCGACCTTCGACCCCAGATCTTAGGCCCACCTTGTACACCCCGTACACAATAAAGATTCTATCTAGGTAATTTATTCTTAGAGTAAGCAAATACTTAACACGGCAATAATAAGAAAGTTTGGTCATAGACAAATATTTAAAAGTTGAAAATATATTCCAGATATCACTTTTTAGAATTTTTCCAATCATGGACTAGTCTAATTAGAAAGAAAATGCATTTTCTTATTAAAATGTTATTTTTTTTTACATTTTTTATGGGTTTACCTATAACTTTGGCAGACATTATTTTATTATTGTTTCAATGACTTTAGCGAGGAGCTTAGTGTTTATTTTCCCAATCACAGCCTTAACTCCAGACCACCCATAATATAAAATTAAGTAAGATAAAACGGTCGTAACAATAAAGTGATAATACTAATACCCACTATATTTGCTTAATAAGGCCATTTTATGACAGTTTTAGAGGATGTCTTAATTAAAGCTAAAATATAAAGAAAACATTTTAATTATCAAAGTTAAATAAAATATTTTGTTAAAGCTAATAAAAACTTTTTTGTTTTGTGTTTTGTACATTAGGTAATATTCCTTTACAGTATAGTATCTAATAGTTTATATACGTATATAGTAGATACAGGAATAGTATAGTATATTATTTTAAGTAATGCGTAAAAATAGTACGGGAATAGTATACTATGAAAAATTGATGACACGAGTGGCGCAGTATTGCGCTGTGTGTTGCGTGTTCAATTCCCCCACGGAACAATTTTTTTTAAATATATTTTATAGATAACCAGTGACGCAATCGTTGATGAAAAAGCGCACTAGTTTATTAAGAGCCTATTTACTCTAGCCTTGAAGACACTCAAATTGTAGTCTGACGGACACACCGCCGCTGGCAAATTGTTCCAGTCTCTCGATGTACTACGCGGTATAAAGGAGGAGGCGAAACGCTTCGTCCGGTTCGTAGTGGTGTTAACAACGTAAGGGTGTAAACTCGCCGTACGACGGGTCGTCCGATAGTGGAACGGAGATGGGGGAATTAAATCATGCAATTCCCTCTCACACTCCCCAAAATGCATCTTATAGAACACCGAAAGGCTGGCTCTGTTTGTGTATGTGACTTTGTGTGTTTATAATTATAAATGCACCCAAGGTACAGGAGAAATTGATTAATATTATTATGTTACAATTTATGTTTTTTTCAAATGTTATAAATTAATGCTTTACCGCATTCTCGCCTACGGGTTAGAAGTGCTACATATCTTGATGGTAAAACGCACTACTTTATTTTGGATCTATTCACTCTAGTCTTTTTTCGGTTGATCAATCATCAAATGATCTCTCCCGCCCTGGGTGGAGTGGAAAGGCGTTTACTGACTAAAACCAACCTATGTTCCTTCATTTGCCTGGACGCCAGGACCCACGATATCTCTAAAAAAAACCCACAGCCCTGTCAGCTTCACTCTAGCCTTAAAGACATTATCTATATATTTTTATCAATATTAGATATTCTATATTAAATATGTATTACGTATTGGTGTACTACATATAAGCAATATATCCACTTAGCCTAATACGTAGATCGTAAAAACTTAGAATCAAGAGCAAAAATGCATCAAACTAAGTCATCGATGTTTAAACAAAAAATATCTACAGAATTTTTATCGTATCCGTCGCAATATCTAAGTTAAGTTACCCATTAAACTACATAGTTAATGCAATTGCGCACTTAAAACAATCTACCACCTCTGAAACATTGATTAAAGAAAGAAAAAAATTATGTTAAAATAATTTTATCAACACTAAATAAATATTTGGTTTTATTAACCATTAAGTGCGTTAAATAATGCTTTTGCTATAATTAAAGAAATATCCCGATTGATTTTATTTTATATTATTAAAGTGTGGCAATTAAAAGAGACCATTTAATTTTTATATTTCAATACTAAAAGCATTACTTTTTAATTTTAATTTGAGTGTCAGCACTAAAATGTCAGTCAGTTTAACGCTAGTCTCGTAAAAATTGCTTTTAGCGCAAAACGAAGCACTTTTCTTCGTGTTATTAAAACAGGCTAATAACGTTCATAAGTTACGATAATGTTCGTACTATAAAGATCAATATTTAATGTTTGTTTACTGCTTCGTATAAAAACAAAGATGAGAATATCTTTGCTCGTTGTTTGATTACAAAATAAAACACTTTTCTATACATGTTAGGGGAGAGCGATGCGCATCTTCTTTGCATGGATCCAGTATATGTATGTAGTTCTGGACACTTCTGCAATGATATTTTGGTCAATAATCATATGGAATTTTCTATAAAACAGCTGTTTCTTTTTGTAACCAATTTCCATGTTCAACTTCTTTTAACATAAGCCTCTCTGTACCTTATTCTTCTGTTCTATATTTTCTTGTCTTAAATAATTTCTACGCTAAGGATCTAGAATTTTGGGCTTTGGTATTCTAGGCACACTGTGTAATTTATGTATTATATTTTAGGCCACAAATATACATTAAACGCTACTAAATACACAATGGGTAGCTTATGCAACGCAATGTTAATGTTACAAAATCTAATAAGACTTGTTATTAATACACTAGGATATGTCTGAGTCAACCATGAACAGACATTAGAACATTCAAGGTAATAAAATATTCGTCACAGAACATTTATATGCTCAATTAAACATACCTGTATCAAAAATCAGATTCCATAATAAAATCATTAACATATTTATTGTATTTAAGTCCCACTCTTTCTTTGTTAAATGTTAAAAACAACACCATTAGAACAATAACAAAAACATTTAAAATAAAAGAAAGTATAAAACAACGAATTCTGTGACAAAATGACAGCGATTAATAAAATCTCGTGGTTTTTAAAATATATCTTATTAGAAAATGTTTTTTAAGCAACTTAATTTGCATATTATCCGAACAATCGACCCAGGAATAGTATCAAATTATTTAGAAAATAATCAGTAGCGTTTGGAACGCGTGACCTATTATGTAAAACGCCTATTTAAATAGATAATATCTTGGATAAAATATTTTGTGGTATTTTGTATATGTAAATAGAATGTTGGAATCTGAATTGTATTGGTAATGGTCGAATTATGCATTTAACTATAATTTTAAATGTTTTATTTAGATCTAAGAACCATAAGTTATTATTTAACTATGCATTTATTTTAAAAACATGTGCTACGATAAGATTTCTTTTTGTTTCTATAATAATAATTCGCTTTTTGGTCAAGTTATAAAGATATTTTAAGTGATGAATTATCAAAAATAGTATTTTCTTTAATTTATTACACAAATGTCTATCATTTCGTTAAACTCTCAATCAACCAAAGAAACACCTATATAATTACTTTAAGCAAAATAGAGTAAACAGAGGTTGAATGGCGCCATACTAAATTATAGTGATAATAACTTATACTTGAAACTAAAACCAACTGCAAGATAAGTGTTAATTCAAACCAAAACATGTTATTATCTTGGCAAATATATACGACATTTGGGTCTACGAAAGTGCTACGAACTCGTAGCAGGCGTAGACTTATGAACATTTTTTATGCTAATTAGTTATTGTTATTGCTTGCAACTATAAGGTATATTGAAGTATGTATCCAATCCTTTGTGGCTTCCCAGAAGCTTATCAGTAGACCAATTCTTGAAAGTCTCAAAATCTCAACATTGCGACAAACAAATATCAAAACGCTTGTACGTTCAAAAACCCATTTTATTCAATAATTTCTTCGAAGTACATATATGACTGGTTTCTAAACATGACAATATCGAACCTGAGTATCGAACGTGCCCATTTAATCGTCACACACAATAAACGCTACCTTTAACGGTCTTTCCATTCACACGGCGCGGGCGCAGACTTTGATCAGTTCAACTACGCAAGGTATTAGACATGCAATTTGAAAGAAACATTGTACTGAGAATTGAACAAAGAACATTATACTCCTAAGTATTCTCAGCTTAAAAATAGCCAAAAACCTTTTTGGAATCCTTTGCTTACCCTGAAAACCGTTAATGCTGATTACAAACCATCTGTGTGCCAAATTTTATCCAAATCCATTCAGTAATTTTTGCGTGATCAAATAACAAATATTCAACCATTCATCCAAACTTTAGTAGGATATCCTAAAACAAAAGTCGGAAGCCAAAACACCTTCTGCTTAATTTAGCTGAAACTTACTTAAGTAAGTTTTTAGGATATTAAGGCCGACATTGCCTTTAACCTGTTTCCGAACGCGGAAACGGGTTACTCAGGCGCATACTGAGTTAGGTAACAGATAGTTTTAATAATATGAACACCACCTTTTTCTAGTAGACCATGTTATGGAAATTTTAATATATCATAACACATCTAACATTATTATAATTTAGCCGTCGCTCGCTCAACTGACCGGAGGAAATGATTTATCAGTGCTGTGTACGTGATTTGCGAGCGCGGGCGCATGCGATTTAATCACAGGAAGCAACACCGGCGTGCCGTGATAAATCTGCAGGAACTTATCTATCCGATGGCCAGCTGCAGCCCGTGATTCATAATGCAGCGATAGTGCTGTTTATTCTGCTAGGAACCGCCTAAGGTGACGGCTAGGTACTAGTAAAGATACTACTTTTACCTATACGAGCATCGGCCGCTTTGTACGGCTTGTTTTATTGTCCTCCAACAGATTTATAGAAGAATAATAATGTCGAATTAATTCAACCGTCCACTTTTTTAGCCGAGTTTCTTCAAACTTCCTTATAAGGATTAGTTTATGTAGACATAATTTATGAAAATGGCGCGACATGCACAACCAACATGGGCAAGAATACTGATTCAGTCACTATCGGGCACAAAATCTAAAATAAATACAAGTTATTATGGCAATGTTAAACAAAATATATCTAAGTCATTTTGAAGAAAGTCATACATATCACAGCAAGTTAGTTATCAATAAAGGTTTACGAGCACAATCATCTTGTACTCTGTAACCATTTCAAGTCGCGGCATGTCAAAGCTCTATTCGTAGAAGTTGTTGGTAAAAACCAGTCTGTAGCGCGCGCTACTGCTCGCGTGCTGCGCGCGCGTCGCCCCGCTCCCGGCACACGCGCATGCGCGCGCGGGTCAGGCCCTACTATACTATATAAACCCCTCGCCCTTCCTCATTCAATCATTCCCTGCTGACGCATCGTGCGCGCATGACGCTCTGTATCTTGCTATAGTCGCCCTGTACATACGTAGTCGTAACTTGTTTAGTCTAAGTTCGTAGAATAAACAGTAGTCAATAGTTAAAATGTGTTTGGCTAAAGATGATACGCAATCACCGCAGAAGGAGGTCCTGTCACCTCGCTCGCCTTGGGCGAAGCTTCTAAGTCGTCAGGTAAGTTTACAGATTTAACCATCTCTGACTTAATCAGATGCAATTTGCCCCTCCCACAACTCACGACTGGTTCTCTAGTAACATGTGTAGGTACTCATAATATTTTCTTTGTTTACAGAAGTCCAAGGCCCGGCTTCCCCGCAAGGTGACGACCTCTACAAGAGTTAATCTTAATAAGTGCTGGTCCAAGTTAGGAGAGTTGATATCCAACTCTGGTCCCCGCACTGACCTACCATCGCAAAAGACTGCATACCCCGAGGAACCTGTTCTTATACCTTTCTCGGACTTTTTCCGCCCTGTGGACCCGGTAAAACTAGTGCCAGTCGAAGAAAACGACAACGCTGAAAACCAAAACATCGCGAACAACCGCTTCGAGCTCATCAACGAGGACCTGGAGATCAGCGACAACATGGCCAACGAAGTGCGGGAAATCTGCTACTCGGCCACTAAAAACTGCTTCGTATGTAAAATTTGTTATTAGTTACTTTTAAACTTCGCTTCAGATCTTCTTTCGGTACTAAAATGCAGTGAAAACAAAATCTCGTCTTCCATCAGTTAGAATTAAACGTGCTCGGTAGCACAAATCCAACGTCTTCCATTAGACTTAGTGATGTGATTGGTGCGGCGCCTTTGCCTGTGATATAGCCTAATGTTTGTGATCTCTAATAGATAGTAGAGAGGCGTTGTGTCGTCCTTTAAATTAGTGTTGTAACAGTAAATTGTCACAAGTTTTGGTAGACAGCTTTAAATGAACTGCACTGTATAATTATCATTGCACCAATCTCCGGCTATCCACTGAACTTCTAACGCCTAACAATTCTGCTTCGTTTCTTTATCTTGATCCAACGTCTTCCAGTAGATTTAAGTTTTGTCTGTGATACAGAGTTTATATAACGAACGAAAGCTTTAACTAGACTTAAGTAAAGTTTATTAGTTTATACGAAGAATCTTATAGTGTTTAAGTTTTAGATTTGTTCGCTAAGTGTTCTTAAACATCACTTAATATTGTGTAAGTAACTTTAGTTTATTTTTCATGTGATATTCGCAACACTGGGTGAACTTTATTAGTTGGTAGATGTATCGATATGAACGTAACATATCTGTCAAATGAAGCTTTAATTATTTGTAAGACTTTTAGGTTAAGTATGGTCATTTGCACTGCCATTTTTATTTCATTCTGTTTGGACCTAATGTTTAGATCATATTGTTTTCAAAATTTTCATTAACATTTGTAGCTTTCGCAGAAGTAGGCCGAATGTGCCAATCTTAATTAATATAGGTTTAGTTATAACTCAATAAGTACTCCTTAATTTGTTAAGTTTTAGTTAAGTTATTTTTTCTAATACTGTTTGATGAATTCTTCCAATTGTGTCAATTGTTTAGGGTGACTTTTTCTCTTATATTTACTCTTTATCATTATAAATATGTTAAGTAGTTAAGTTAGATAAGCACTCGTATCTTAGACTAATATCGTTAAGAATACAAGACTTTCGTTTGATCTCCGATTCTTAATAAACATTAATGTTATAATTTATATATGATTCTTATTTAATTGCCCTATAACCGTTACACATACATCGTAAAACGAAGTTTAATGGCCACACATAAAAACAAGTGAGAAACACGTGCTTAATACAGTCATTCACATATTAAAACCTGTTAAAACTCTGTAGTAAAGATTAATACTAGCCACTAAGAACACCATGTACAAATTTTATATTTTGGATTTTGTTTTTTTTTTTTTAGACACTTCCTTACTTGTCAATAAAAACCTTTCAGTAGACTGCGCAATTTTCTGTTATATTTATTATATAAATTAGTGGTTATGGGCCATTAAGAATAACGAATACAGTTAAAACAGTAAGAAATACGTATTCTGCAAGTATTTTATGAGCAAGTGCTATGGAAAATATACCATCGGGTGATCGGTCGAAGACCACGTCAACGGCAGAACTACCGGCACAATCGCAGCTCATAAACAAGCTGAGAGGTAGCAGTAACTTTTCTAATTGGATGTTTTCTATACAATGCTATTTAGTCGACCTTGACCTCTGGGAGATTACTACAAGTCAGCCCAACCTCAGTGATCCAGTACAAAAAAGGCGAGATGAGAAGGCACGAGCGAAAATATGCCTACTTTGCGACGAGTCTGTATATCCAGTTATACGACCGGCCACATCAGCTTTTGACGTACTAAACAGGCTGAGAAAAGCATATGCGGATAGCGGCTTAACCAGAAGATTATCACTTATGCAAAGGTTGCTAAGCAATAAGTACACTGGTAGCATCCAGAGCTACACAAACGCGGCAACAAGCATTCAACAAGAGCTACAGGCAATTGGCAAGGCAGTCGAAGACGAGTTTCTCGCTATTATCATACTAGCAGGCCTACCTGAAGAATTTCGACCGCTAGTAATGGCATTAGAACACACGAACACCAAACTAACGTCAGAAAATGTTATAGCAGCCCTATTGAAGGAAGACTCCAGGAAATCTTTACCTACCAGAGTTAAAGAACCTAGCACGACGGCATTGCAAACTAACGAGCAGCAGAAGAAGAAACTCTTTTGTACATTTTGTAAAAAAACCGGGCATGTCGTATCACAGTGTAGGAAGTTAAAGAAAAATAAGATTTCAGTTTCGGCAAAGTGTAATTCAAATTATACATCCCTCTCTACACTTTCATCTTGTTTTTCTAACATCCCTTTTTCAGGTTCAGAGGATTGGATCCTAGACTCTGGTGCAACCACACATATGAGTAATAACAAAGAGTGGTTTGAGACTTTGTCCACCCATATTACTCCAATCACTGTTGCTAATAAAGAGCAACTCCTGAGTCAAGGCAGAGGTACTGTAAATATTAATATATCTGACAATGTAAATAGAGTTTCTGATGTTTTATACGTTCCCAACCTTGCAACTAATTTACTATCAGTCAGTAAATTAGTAAATAAGGGGTATGATGTTTTATTTACATCACAAGGGGCTACCATATCTTTGAGTGGCAGTTGTCAAGTGACAGGTAATGTCATTGCTTCAGGTTCACACTACAGAGGCATGTTTAAACTTGATGTAAAGAGTTCTCAAGCTCTTTGCTCTACCACCAAAGAGACTGCTATGTTGTGGCATAGACGCCTTGGTCACCTCAATGCAAGGAGTATGAATATTTTAAAAAATAAACGAGTTGGCGTTAATTTTAGCGGGAACTGTAATGAAACTTGTGTTCCATGTTTACAGGGCAAACTGTCAAAGAAAAAGTTTTCAAAATCTCAAAGTAAATCAAGTAAAGTCCTAGAATTAGTCCATTCGGACTTATGCGGACCCATGAGTACGCATTCTTGGGGCGGAGCATTATATCTTCTCACATTTACCGACGACTACAGTCGAAAAACTTACGGGTATCTTTTGAAATCAAAAGCCGAAGTTTTTAGTAAGTTTGTGGAGTTTAAATATTTAGTTGAAAACCAAACTGGCGAAAAAATTAAGGTTTTACGTTCAGATAATGGTCGCGAGTATGTAAATACGGATTTGTCTAACTTTTTAAAGGAGAATGGAATCATCCATCAGACCACCGTACCATACACACCGCAGCAAAATGGAGTTAGTGAACGTGCTAATCGGACTATAATTGAAAAAGCCAGATGCATGCTCAAAGACTCGAATTTACCTTTAGCATATTGGGGAGAAGCGGTAAATACGGCAATTTACCTTAAAAACCGTATGCCCACCCAAGCCCTAAATAACAGAATTCCAGAAGAATTATGGACCAGGAAGAAAGTTAACCTCTAACCTGCGAGTCTTCGGATGTGAAGCTCATGTCCTTATCCCGAAAGAAAAACGGAAGAAACTGGATTCCAAAACAGAAAGTTGTATCTTTGTTGGCTATACAACTGAAAGCAAAGGTTACCGCCTTATAAATCCTGAAAATCCTCGAACGATTATAATTGCAAGAGATGTTGTCTTCATAGAGGATAAAATATATGCCAACACTAAATCTGGAAAACCAGATTTAGAATCAACAGATCCTCCAAAGTCAGTAGAAGTTCTTGTACCCCTTGATCCTGAACCAATTGAAGACGGACCTGTTCCACAATCTGTATCTCAGCAACAGCGAGACATTCAGCCTGTGACGATACCACCATCAGAGGAAGTACCTTTGGATGAACCCTCAACTTCTTCCAGTCCTCCTCCAAATGAAGCTATAGCTAGAGAATCACCATCGCCAGAGCGCAGATATCCTCAGCGAGACAGACGTCAACCTGATAGATTTGAAGCTGGTTGTAATATCTACCTTACTTCAGATATGGAGCCTGAGACTTACAAAGAAGTTGCACAACATCCACAAAAGGATAAATGGTTAGAAGCAATGAATGCTGAATACAATTCTTTAATGAATCACGGAACATGGGTTCTAGTCGACCGACCGTCAGATCGGAAAACAACTAAATGCACATGGGTTTATAAAATTAAAAAAGATACAAGTGGACAAATAACAAAGTACAAAGCGAGACTAGTAGCAAAAGGTTTCACTCAAGTGGCTGGAGTAGACTACGGAGAAACTTTTTCACCAGTTGCTAGACTCTCTTCTGTAAGACTTCTTTTGGCATATGCAGTTCATCACAATCTACAAGTACATCATCTAGATGTAGAAACTGCTTTTCTAAATGGAGATCTCGATGAGGAAATATATATGGAACAACCGGAAGGTTTTTCTGAAGATCCAAGGAAAGTGTGTTTACTGAAAAAAGCACTATATGGCTTGAAGCAAGCTCCACGACAATGGAATAAAAAAGTGTGCGAAGCACTTGCCACTTTGTCGCTTACTCAAGTTCCATCCGAACACTGTCTCTACATTAAAAGAGATGGTAATGACATACTAGTCGTTGCCGTGTTTGTCGACGATTTCCTTGTTTTGAGCAGCAATGATCTCATGAGAGAGACATTTAAAAAAGAACTTAAAAAAATGTTCAAAATTAAAGATTTTGGTCCTCTTAGAGACTGTCTCGGTATAAATAATAAATAAATAATAAATAAATATATACGGACAAATCACACAGATTGAGCTAGCCCCAAAGTAAGTTCGAGACTTGTGTTATGGGATACTAACTCAACGATACTATATTTTATAATAGATACATATATAGATAAACATCCAAGACCCAGGCCAATCAGGAAAAGATCGTTTCCCATCATGACCTGGCCGGGGATCGAACCCGGGGCCTCCACGTCGCAGTCAGGCGTGGTGACCGCTGTGCCACGGAGACCGACACATACATACCACCATCAGTATCATGTGTCATACAGAGCAAAGGCTGCACTACTCTCGATCAGACCAAGTACATAGAGAAACTTATTACAAAGTTTGGGATGAATGATGCAATAACTATATCAACTCCTTTAGAACCTGGTCTGAAACTAACTCTTCCCTCGAAGGAAGAAGAAACTGAAGCTCCTTATCAGGAACTTATCGGCTCGCTAATGTACATTGCTATATGTACAAGACCTGACATCTCACACTCAGTGTCGTATCTTTCCCAATTCAATGCACATTACGGGGGGGTACACTGGAGGGCCGCTAAGAGGGTTCTACGGTACCTGAAGGCTACCAAAGATCTAAAGCTTCAGTACACTTCAAAAGGTCAGTCATACCCAGTCGGATATGTTGATGCCGATTACGGGAACAACATTATTGATCGACGTTCATTTACTGGATTTACCTTTTTCATGTGTGGTGCACCAATCTCATGGGAAGCACGCAAGCAGCGCACAGTCGCGCTTTCAACCACAGAGGCCGAGTACATGGCTCTAGCTGAAGCTTGCAAAGAGGCGATTTACCTGAAAACTCTCATACACGAAGTCTTTGCCGTCTCTCATCCCATCACCATACATACAGACAACCAAAGTTCTTTAAAACTGGCACACAACAATACATATCACTCACGCACAAAACACATAGACATTAAACACCATTTCATACGAGACTCGCTTTCACAACACTGCATACGTCTTCAATACAAACCCACGACAGAAATGATTGCAGACATTTTGACCAAACCTTTGCCGAGACTGAAGCACTGTAAATGTGTACAGTTGTTAGGCTTAGTTTAGGTTTAGGTGTATGTTGTTATTATTCTGCAGGTGTATAGTAGTTGTGTAAAGATAGTGATAGGTCGGTGTATATCAATGTGTCTATTTTTTGTAAGTATGTATTAGTGTTAAGTGTACAGTTAACTTTGATATGTCTATATACCTTATCCATAATATTGTATATAGGGTGTTCTTATTGCGGGGGGGTGTTAAAACTCTGTAGTAAAGATTAATACTAGCCACTAAGAACACCATGTACAAATTTTATATTTTGGATTTTGTTTTTTTTTTTTAGACACTTCCTTACTTGTCAATAAAAACCTTTCAGTAGACTGCGCAATTTTCTGTTATATTTATTATATAAATTAGTAAACCAGACATAAATTATTTAACAAAACCTTACTAATATTACAAATGGGAAAATGAGTTTCTTTGTTTGTTTCGCTTTCACGCCGTAACTACTGAACCGATTGCTTTGAAATTTTGCAGACGTAAAGTTAGAAGTCCGAATTAAATAATAGGGTACTTTTGATCCCGGAACAATTTGATGTTCCCGAGGGAAATATAAAAAGCGCTATATAACCGACCTCCACGCGGGCGGAAAGCTAGTATGTAATAATACCTCTAAACAAATTTGGTTACTACACTCCTTACCCTTTTGAATTGTGAAATATAATAAAGCTACAACAACAATTGGGAGAACTCTGGGTTCAACAACTAACTGTTCATGAATAATTTGCGAGGGAAACCAAGCATAGTTCCCGCGCTTTGCACAGACAATAACAAAAGAAATTCGCATTACAATTACAGACTATATACAGAAAGTCTTGTAATTAGTATGAGATACTTTACCTACTTTAGTTACTACAGCGTGATGTTATATAGCTTCCTAGATTAATGAGCTATCCAACGCAAAAAGAATTTTTCAAATCGGACCAGTAGTTCCTGAGATTAGCGCGTTCAAACAAACAAACTCTTCAGCTTTATATTATACTAGCGGCCGCCAGCGACTTCGTTCGCGTGGAGTTAGTTATGCTCCGCTCCTATTGGTTGCAGCGTGATGTTATATAGCTTAAATTCTTCCTAGATTAATGAGCTATCCAACGCAAAAAGATTTTTTCAAATCGGACCAGTAGTTCCTGAGATTAGCGCGTTCAAACAAACAAACTCTTCAGCCTTATATATAAGTATAGATTTAGTGCACCTCTCCTTCCCCTTGGGATTCCATCTAAACTTTGTTTGTAAAAGACCGCTCAGAGAGATAAGACAGCGCATCATGTCAACCAATGTGAAATTTTCATTTTTAAGTTTGGTAATTCATATGGTGAAGGTACATACCTACATATTCGAATAGTCTATTCTAGTATTCTTTTCCATAACCATATTTTCACTTCTACACACAGGCCACCAAAAATATTGTTTACATTTTACATTTGTCCATGAAGATAATTAGGTATTCAATTCATACTTAAAACGCAGTATTTTGATTAACCTTTCTACCTATCTAATTTAAGTAGGTAGTACTACCTATTTCACACTGAAATAGAACTAGTACAAAAAAATAGACATCCTATATATATGGCATGATCTTTTAGATTTGCTACCCATTATTTTAACATTAACACCATCTTGACATAAGAAACGTATCATCATCATCAGCATATGTCTAGCAGTCCACTGCTGTACAGAGGCCTCTCCTATTTCACGCCATTCAACACGATTTTCGGCAACTCTAATCCAGTTACTAGTTTAATCCAGAATGTATACTTAACTAATAATGACTAAAAACGCTAACTCAAAAGCTATGTTGTGTTAATGCGTAAGGTCTGACTAGTTTTAGTTCACATAATTACGAGCCATGTTGTTCGACCCACGTGTTAAGTCACGAGCGAGAATTGAAAGGTCAAACTAAACGTACCCAGTTCATAATCTATGACAGTTTGTAGAATTATGAATCAATTTAAGTAAAGCACACTTTCATTTACGTATTCTCTTAGGTGTACAGTATAAAGTTACGCAAATGTATCAAATTTATGAGTAAAACTTTTGTTTGTTTAGTTAAAGTACATAATTATCACGCGGCATGGAACCTTTTTGGTCGACCAAAGATGAGATATTTTATTTTGCAAATATAGCTACTAAAGATTAGTTGATTCATCGAAATACAGTAAATAGTTTCAGTCATATTTAACTAAGTATTTGGCATGAAAACTGTCCACTGATTATACTAGCTAGGTAGCTTTTGCCCGCGCCTCGTGTGAATATCGGAAATTATTCCACAGGAGCGCACTACTGCAATAAAAAGTAACGAAAGAAAATGTTGATAGGTAACATATAAAAGTCCAAAAGTCTGAGCACTAGTTTTACCAATTACCTCGTAGGTTGTGGTGGTCAGATAGACGTAGCATGGAAAATACCATCCGGATTTGCCTTGATTTAATAACAAGATCTCATTCACAAAAGCAAACAATACACATATATAATATTAGCAAATAAATTAGTACGATTCACTAAACCAAACTAACGCACATTATGTACAAATACGCAACACAAAACCTCAAAATTAAATATATATCTGTGAATCTTTATCTTTATCTCACATTACAAGCTAAAATAAAATCGATTGCGTTACTTATCTAATTATAAACTTAAATTTTAATAACACAATTATGTTATTATAATCTTATCTAGCAGATGATATTTACACGGATTACGTTTTACAACATATAATCGATATTATACATTGGGTTTCAATTGAAAGCAGAACATTAAATTTATTTACAAAAGTCCGCCAAGACTTTTCCTATAACTAACGGATTAGAAAGGACAGAAACAAGAAGAAAGAAATAGAAGCCTTCTCTTCTCATTTCCTTTTAAGTACCTACCTTAGTTACAGGATAAACTTGGCATAATATCATGTTATAACTTGCAAACTCCCGACGATAACCTTCTTCCTGTCTTGGTACAACTTGATATGAGCACTGACTTGCATCAACAGGTTGCAACAAGTTCTGGAGTCAACGCCTACGACACATCATACCTGCTATCTACTATATAGACAAAGCCTTGCCGCCAAGCGAATTGTCGTGTTCCGGCATGATGTCTGGTGAAGCCGTACGGAGGATGGGTCTGAGCAGTTGTGTTGCGATGTGTGCCGGGTACGATGCGCCAAATGTTGTTGTGTTGGGAGTTTGCTCGTGCAGGGTCTTCAGATCAATCTCCCTTTGGCGCAGCATCGTTGGTCGTGTTGTTGGGTTTAACATTGCATCACCTCGCTCAACTGCCGTCTTCCTTCCTATTCGCTCAATCTGAGTGAATAGGTTCTTAATAAACTAGCGCGCTTTACCATCAACGATCGCAACACTGCTTACCATCAGGCGGGATTGTGGTCAAGCACTAGTTTATAATTATTTTAAAAAAAAATGAAAGAATAGGATCTCTTTGAGTAGGATTGCTAGGTAATATTTTAAATTAAGTTGGTACTGAGAAAGGTTTAAGATTTATACTTGCGGGCAGGAAGATCGACGCAAACTGTAACCATGAATTCAACACGTGAATTTAGAGCCCTAGCAAATAGAAATTTTGGTTACCCAAAACCCAAAAGACGAAGTTGGGTTAGCACTCGAAGAGTTCTGCGACTGAAAAAAATTTATTAAGTAGGTGACCTTGAAATAATGCTGTCAGTAAAGCTTTTTCAACAATAGTAAAATATATTTAATTTAAAGTAAATATTTAATGTTTCCGAGAAGAGGTATTGATGCCTAAATGAGATTGATTATTTAAGATATACCTAAAGAAGATTTCTACTATGTAAAAGAGACACTGATCTCTTTTACTTGTTACTAATCTCCTTTATTTATTTGTACTAGTACTAACAAGGAGAAAACTTATAATTATTCACTACTATTCTTGTACAATACCAATTAGACTAAACTATGTACATATATGGCTAGAGGCAATTGCTTGTAATCTTGGTTGAAAACCGCAGTTTACATCGTACCGTTTAGCATTTCTTACGTTTATACAAAATGTATTAAAATAACAATTAAACAATTTAAGTTGTAGATTAGTCGAACTTTACTTTTATATATCTTTTCAGGTCATAATGGGTAAGTAGATATTTCTACCTTCGTTCTCATGATTGTATACTGTTGCAATAATAGGCACCAGCTACTTATCAAATTACAGATTATAAATAAATTTTATTTTAAACATGAAAATTAAATAAAACATAAAATTGATATAAAATTCTCACGAATTAAAATAATGCACTTTCATACAATTTTTGACTTTAGTAACACGTTTACACACCTACAATAAAACTATCACTGATTAAGAACATCGTAATCATTACTCAGTCAGACACATTTTCTTTTCACCTCAGATAAAGCTTCGAAATAATGTCCAAAATATATTTCAGAGCAATAACAATCAAGATAACAATCTATATTGACAGTATTTAAATTGCTAAAGCAGACGATACCTCTTATCTCCATGTCCATTCTGACTTATTTCCCTATACTCATAAAAAACAACGACAGACATCAACTTTTATAACCGAATAATCACGTTACTTAAAGCCCATTTACTTATCTTACACGTAAAGATTTAATTTTATTAGTATGCATTAATATTATATTAGTCGTGGTGGCCTAGTGGTTAAAATACCAGCCTCTCAAGTATAGGTCTCAGGTCAGGCAAGTGCCAATGGTAACTTTTCTGAGTTATATGTACTTTCTAAGTATATCTTGGACACCAATGACTGTTTAGGAAGGAAGGAAAACATCTTGATTACCTGAACTTTATGTCTGAAATCTCCAACCCGCATTGAGTAAGCGTTGTGATTACGCTCAATCCTTCTCTGTATGAGAGGAGATCTGTGCCCGGCAGTGGGACGCTATAAACGTTGATGATGATGATTGAAATACTCAAGTAGATATGTATAACATACTTAAACTTGTCTTAATATCTACCTGTACTTATAGAGATTTCTCAACATATTAACAGAAATGGATGGGAAATGAAAATGATACGAAAGGGGGAACACAATTTTCTCACCGTCATCTCCTAAACGTGTAAAACAAGCTTGACCTCTAAGTCTCTAAAAACCTGTTGAAGAATTTTGTAATAAAGTTATGTATGTAAAACAGCCCTACAATAGTATAAAAGTTGGGTTGTGCATTCATTCATTCACTTAGTGGGAAAGGTCGTGACCCCTGTATTGTGACGACCCGTGGCACATTTTGCACAGTTCAAAGGGTAGAAAGAAACAACAATGTATTGTAACAGTTTCAGTTCACTTTTTATGGCGTCGTATAATTATGTATATTGAGTTTTTATTATGATTCTTACTTGTGACCAGCGCTGCTCTCCTTTGAGAGCATTGGCATCAGCCGGGAATAACGCATTGTAGGTATGAACTCCATTAGATGCTTTATTTTGTGTAAATTATTTCATTACCACTGCTCTCAAAACGGCGAAGGAAAACATTGTAAGCAAAATGTCATCATCACATCAACCTTTTTATCGTCCCACTGCTAGGCACAGGTCTCCTCTCATACAGAAAAGGATTGAGCGTAATCACCAGGCTTGCTCAATGCGGGTTGGCGATTTCAGACTTAAAGTCCAGGTTTCCTCTAGATGTTTTCCTTCACCTTCAGTCACTTTTGTCCAAGATATGCTTAGAAAGTACACATAACTTTAGAAAAGTTTTATTGGTACTTGCCTGACCTGGAATCGAACCCGCGCACTCATACTTGAGAGGCTGGTGTTTTAACCACTTGGCACCACGACTATACTAGGCCACCATGACTATAGTTAGAGATAAAAACTTCGAAGACATGTAATATATAACAACCAACAATGGCCCAGCATGGTAAATTACGGTCTACCGAGGAGAGGCTTGTGTCTCAAGACTAGAAACATTATAGGCTGTGTTTTACTTGTACCTTAATACTAATATCCGCAAACCTCAGGTTAAGCAAGTAGTTGCTGCTTCGGACAGTACCTGTGCTGCATAGACAGGCAGCCGGACGCTCAGTGCCAACACTGCGTCCAGTGCGGGGATGACACGGCGCAGCACACGCTCTCCGAGTGTGTAGCTTAGGAGGAGCAGCGCCGTGTCCTCACAAATGAAGTAGAAGGCGACCTGACGCTACCGGTGGTAGTGCGGAGAATGGTCAGTAGCCCGGAGTCGTAGTACGCAGTGGTGTCCTTCTGCGAGGATGTGATGTCGCTGAAGGAAACTGTGGCGGCAGAAAATAAAACGGTTGTGAGTTCGTGAGTGGGTTACACACCCAGACCCCCCGTGCCTTGGAAAGTTCTCGGTCACGGGACATCAGAAGCCTACGTCCTAAATCTTACCAAATGGTATCGTATTAACCAACTGTGTTATTGCAGTTATCGAGGTCAGATAGGCAGTCGCCCCATGTAAATTCTGTTACTCAACTGCATCTGGTTAGGCTGGAAGCTGTTCCTAACATTGTTGGAAAGAGGCTAGCCTGATGATGATGTGGATGTAATAACTTATATATATTTACCCTTAAGAGTTACCTATGGACTTATTCGATTGGAGTGACGTAGTTTATAAGAGCAATTAAAATACAGATTGACGCGCCTGTATCGCCTCTCATTTAGGACTGGTACAGTGCCCAAGTCCTGGAAGCTTGCCAACGTGCAGCCCGTGCCCAAAAAGGGTAGTCGTGCCGATCCTACCAACTATCGGCCGATTTCAATAACCTCCATACTCTGCAAGATTATGGAGCGTGTATTGAACTCGCGCCTCTTGGCTTACCTGGAACGTAACGATCTCCTCAGTGACCGACAGTACGGTTTTCGACGCAATCGGTCAACTGGGGACCTACTAGTGTATGCCACTCACTTGTGGGGCGAGGCCCTCGAGAAAAATGGGGAAGCGATTGCCGTCTCCCTTGATGTCTCGAAGGCCTTCGACCGGGTATGGCACGCTGGTCTTTTGAGTAAGCTTCCAGCGTACGGCATTTCCGCTGGCCTGACTGGCTGGGTAAAAGACTTCCTGACTGAACGGTCCCTCCGAGTTGTTGTTGACGGATGCTCATCTGAGCCCATGTCGACCAATGCCGGTGTTCCTCAGGAATGAAATGAAATGAAATGAAATCGTTTATTAAGCAAGTAGGATCACCGATCACTTTTACACGTCATGTTTTTCTTTTTTTCTTTTTTTTTTTTTTTTTTAAACTAGATGAAGCCGGCATTTCCTAACTGACTACCTCTGAGAAGAAATAGCCGAAACAAACTCAGGGATCATCGTCTTTTTTAAAGTCCAGACATTAAAAATGAAAATGTTTACAATAATTTACGTTATAATTACGCATATTGCTTAATAACAATGCTTAACAGAGCGAGCAGCTCAGTCCCAAGGCTCTCTATCCTCTAAATAATCTGAGATTTTATAATACCCCTTTTTGCAAAGTTTGGCCTTTATATAGGTTTTATATCGTTTAATGGGTAAGTTTCGAATGTCCATGGGAAGCTTGTGGTAAAAGTGTATACATTGACCCATGAACGAGTTGCCTACTCTGTGGAGACGAGTGTGATGTACAGCAAGATTGTGTTTGTTCCTGGTATTTATATTATGAACTTCGCTTATTTTCTTAAAATTAGATATATTTTTATGTACATACATAAGATTTTCAAATATATATTGCGAAGCTACAGTCAGAATGTTCACCTCTCTGAATTTTTCTCTAAGAGAATCTCTAGGACCAAGGTTGTAAATGACTCGAACAGCCCTTTTCTGTAAAACAAAGATGGTATTGATGTCCGCACAAGTTCCCCAGAGAAGAATCCCATAAGTCATAAGACTATGAAAATAACTAAAATAAACAATTCTGGCTGTATTCACATCAGTTATCTGTCTAATTTTCTTAACAGCATAAGCGGCAGAACTGAGTCTACCCGACAGCTTCTCAATGTGAGGACCCCATTGTAACTTGGAGTCAATAGTCAATCCAAGAAAAACTGTCGACTCGACAGGGATCAACTCTACTCCATTCAGTTGAACATTGGTACTTAACTGCCTGACATTTGGCGTAGAAAATTTAATGAATTTAGTTTTTTTTTCATTCAAAAGAAGGTTATTTACATTAAACCAATGGACAACTTTCGAAAGTGCATTGTTAACTTCGTCAAAATTTGCTAGCTGACGCTTGACTTTAAAAATAAGAGAAGTGTCATCCGCGAACAATACTATGTTGTGATTATCCCTCACGTGATGAGGTAAGTCATTAATATAAATTAAAAACAAGAAAGGACCTAGAATTGAGCCCTGCGGAACGCCCATGGTGACCTCAGATCCTGCAGATTTGTTGCCATTAACATCAACCCTCTGAATTCGATTATTCAGATAAGAAGTCAGAAGGTCGAGAGCTCTGTCCCTTAAACCATAATGGTACAGTTTCCTAATAAGAGTATCATGATGTACGCAATCAAAGGCCTTGGACAAATCACAAAAAATACCAAGAGCATCTTGCGATTCCTCCCAGGCCCCAAATATGTTCTTTAGCAACGCCACGCCCGCATCGGTAGTTGAACGACCCTTTGTAAAACCAAATTGTTTCACGTGCAATAAATTATATAAGTTGAAATGTCTCAACAACTGTTTCAAAATTAATTTTTCAAAAATTTTGCTCAAAGTTGGTAATATAGAAATTGGCCGAAAATTCGTGGGATCAGTTGTACTACCAGATTTGAACAGTGGAATTACTTTGCTAAGTTTCATCAAATCAGGAAATATACCAGATGTGACACAAGAATTAAAAACAATTGCTAAGAAAGGTGCGATAACATCTATTATTGAAGCTACAGTATATACTGACAAACCCCAATGATCGGCAGTTTTTTTTACATCAAGATCCTTAAAAGATTCTATAATGTCTTTAGCAGTCGCAAACGTAAATTCAAAGTGTTTGTCACATTCTGGAACACATTCTTTTAGTATGGCGTAGGCAGAAGTGGAGGAAGAAGACAAAGTTTTTGTTGTTATTATTGGAATACTAGTAAAAAAATTCTCAAACTCAGTTGCTACCTCCAAGTCCGCCTTTATATCTTCATCGTTAATTTTAAGATGGAAATCGCGATTTTGTACTTTGGTTCTTCCAGTTTCAGAATTTATAATTTGCCAAGTTGTTTTGATTTTATTTCTAGAAGATTTTATTTTATTTTTAATGTGTATGGCTTTTGCTGAGGAACAGGCTCTCTTAAAAGTTTTTGAATATTTTTTAACGAATTCTTGAAAAGCTACATCATGGTTATATGTTTTTTCCTGATACAATTCATACATTTTTTCCCTGCTTTTATAAATACCTGGGGTTGCCCAGTCACTAAATATAATGCGGTCGCTAACAGGCAATGTTTTTTTTGTGAAAACTTTCATAAATTCACAATTAATCAAGTTAAATAGTATACTATATGCATGATCCGGGTTGGTGTGATGAGGCAAGCCCGGTAGCTTTTCAATTAAATTATTTTTAAATTGTCCTAAACGATTTTCATTTACAGGAACAAAACTCACAAGTTTTCTTTGAGCTCTGACTTCACTCTTCTGAGGAAAAGTAACTAACTGGCCACAGTGATCAGAGTCTAACTCATTTATAATTAAATGGTCAGAAGGTCTTAGGTTAGAAAAGATGTTGTCTAAACAGGTGGCACTTGTGGCAGTTATTCTAGTCGGCTCAAAGAATCTTGCGTACAAATTATAGGACTTGAATAATGAGATAAATTCATTCACTGTAGCTGATTTCTCTAGAATATTAATGTTGAAGTCTCCACAGACAACAACTGTTTTGTTACTGTGACAAGTCTTTAATAAAACTTCCTCCATATATTTTCCAAAAATATCATAGGAAGCACATGGGGGCCTGTAGACACTTATTACAATGAACCGCTCGAGCTCGATGCAAGCAATTTCAATAACTCGCTCAACAGAGAGGCTTACAATATCAGCCCGTTCTTTAAATTTGATATTGTTGCGAACAATTATTAGGGAGCAACCCCTTATCATATTCACTCTGCTGAATGAGCTACCAATCTGATGGTTATTAAAGCTGAACATGAACTGATGGGCTTTTAACCAATGTTCAGTAAGACAAACAATATCAATATAACTACAGTTCATGAACAACTCCAATTCTAATTGTTTATTTATCACACCCTGTATATTTTGATGAACAATTTTAAGGTTATTATTATTGATTAGATTTTGAAAATTAAAATTTATTGGGTGTGATATTAATGTTTCTAGGTTCACATCTCTGCTAGAGTTCAACTCTATTGTCTCAATGTCCCTTGATAATGGGTACATGTCTAATTTATTATTCAAAATAGTGCTAGAGGTTGACTCTATTGTCTCAAATTGCAATTTAAATAACTTGGAACAAATTCCAAGCTCTGCTCATTACCACTAAGTGTATTACTTAACTGCTCAATAGAAGCAGCATAGTTAGCCAAACACTTGGCTGACTTATATATATAGTATGATAGCGATTCTGCTACCTGTCTTTTTAAAAAATTACAAAGATAATAGTTATCTTTGGTCGTAAAATAATTTTGACTAATGAGTGCATTAGAGTCAATAAATTCAAATTTTTCATTATACAATGTCATAGTTTGTAATGTCATATTACATCTATATCTAATTCTGTTTTCGGTCTGTGACAGGCCATTGCCATAAGGAAAGGCAAACAAAACTATTTTGTTTACATTTAATGAGGCCAGATTTTCAAAATATTTCTTTATCTTTACACTGTTTGCATTTCCCCTTCTCCCAATCAAAATAACAATATTTGTGGATGGACTGTAATTACCACTTATAACTTTATCTATAATTTGACTATAAGATGCTTCAGGCATACAATAATTGACTACTTGGTCATTTAAATGGTGTTGTAGTGTATGACCCATATTTTTACCCATTTCATCGCAGTACATCAATATTTTGTTTTTATTGTTTAACATTTTATTTCATTTTATAACAGGGGTCTGTTCTCTCTGCAACTCTGTTCCTGCTGCATATTAACGATCTGCTGATGCCCGGTATCTATGGGTATGCAGATGACAGCACAGTTGTGGAGAGATACCTGCCGGAAGCTCGGGCTAGTAAGGAAACAATCCGGTCCGAAAGAGAGGCCATGGTAGAGCGTGTGAGTGCTGCACTGCAGGCAGTCTCCGAATGGGGCAATGCCAATCTTGTAGCATTCAATGCCGCCAAAACACAGGCGTGTCTTTTCACCGCCAAAAGGAGCCCGTTCACCTTGGCTCCTACTTTTCAGAATGTATCCTTGGAGTGTACGACCGCCTTCAGCTTTTGGGAGTTGAGATTTCCTCGAGCCTTAACTTTGGGCGGTTCATTGAGTCCAAAGCCAGGGTGGCTGCCAGAAAACTAGGCGTCATCGCGAAGGTCCGGCGGTACTTCACACCAGGGCAGCTTCTAATTTTATACAAAGCACAGGTCCGCTCGTGTGTGGAGTACAGCAGCCACATTTGGGCTGGTGCTGCGAAATGTCACCTTGCCACTTTGGATTCGGTGGAGAGGCGTGCGAAGAGGCTGATTGGCGACCCAGACTTAGCTCGAAACGGTCTCCAAAGCCTGGAGCACAGACGTAGAGTAGCCAGCCTTTCGGTCTTCTATAGGATGCATTCTGGTGAGTGTGCAAGGGACTTACATAATTTAATTCCGCCATCTCCGTTCCATCATCGGACGACCCGTCGTACGGCGAGTTTCCACCCTTACGTTGTTGACACCACTGCGATCCGGACGAAGCGTTTTGCTTCCTCCTTTATACCGCGTACATCGAGGGACTGGAACAATTTGCCGGCGTCGGTGTTTCCGTCACATTACTATTTGAGTGTCTTCAAGGCTAGAGTGAATAGGCTCTTAATAAACTAGCGCGCTTTACCATCAACGATCGCATCACTGCTTACCATCAGGTGGGATTGCGGTCAAGCGCTGGTTTATAATTTATAAAAAAAAAAACAGATTGACATTAATTGATTTAAAATTATTTTAATTATTATAAATTTGAATATGAAAACAATGTGGGTCTCTTTTAGTTTCAATTATGGTCTGACAGTTTGCGCAGCCTACATTTGGGTACGCTGCGCAAACTGTCAGACCATTAGGTATTGTTCGTCGATTCGTTTGAGTTCCACGATTACCGAGAAATGCGTGCAAAGACTGGACTGGACGAAAGACCTTTCCGTGCCGATGCTCTTTACTATAAAAGGGACGGAATTCTGAGTGTGTTTTGACCTTTTTTCTCAGAGTAGTCAGATAAGAAACGCCTCAAAACGAAATCTGTTTTTTTTAATATGATTTTTATCTAAAAGAGTAGGGGAAGACCAAAGAAACGATGAACGGAATGTGTGAATGACCTCAGCCTCAGCCAGAGGGGAGTACTTGGATGGGAGTAATGTAGCAGTGCCTATAACGCTACATGCGAACAACGCGTCATACTGACATTACAAACCGATGGGGATTGATCAGGGATCACGTTGGGGTCGCCAGTGTAGGGGTATGAGCTCACTCATGTTCCATTGAACAGGGAGGATCCTCCTTTCAAGCTGGTTGTCTGTCTTGTATGCGTGCTAGTTGCATAGAAAACTCTGCTTGGGAGATGCAATATTCGCGTGACGTCTGTATGACGCGTTGTCCGCATGTAGCGTTGTAGGCACCGCTACAATATGGTTAGGAAGGGGATCACTAAGGAGAAGGAGAGATGTCTAATAGGGAAGTATCGAAGAAAAAGAAATGTTGCACCGACACCAAATAAAATGGGATAAGGGAAGAAGAATGACGATATAAAAAAATCTACCACTATTAAAGGAAATGAAATCATTTGTGGAGGAATGAGGAACAGGGAGTAAAGTTCACTCATCCTCCATAGAAAAGGGAGGATCCTCTAACCAGACTAGTTGTCTGGCGGGCCACTTTGCCCGTCAGTTTATGTGGTGAATTTGTATGCGTGCTAGTTGCACAGAAAACTCTGATTGCGAGATGCAGGATTCGCGTGACGTCAGTATGACGCGTTGTTCGCATGTTGCGTTGTAGGCACCGCTACACATTTATCAACTTACATCAGCGAAGATACATATCCTGACGAATAAATTTCATCTTTACCTGTAAGTACTAATTGGGAAAAAATCGCCTTTAATAGTTACTTATTGGAAAATGTGATTATGATCTTCGACAAACTGAGCATAAAAATCATAAATAAATCATCATGATATCGCCATCGATATTCGGTATCAAGACTTATCAACGATCTTAATTAGCTTTTTAATTGCAATCCTTTTCATTACGAACTTTTTCTTTACAAACGTTACAACCACCATCCTTTCTGAATATCAATTATTTCCAATTAACACAACTCTTAAAAACCAATATTATTATAAAAAAATAAATAATGATTAGCAATAAAATATAATGCGTTTTCTTGTTCTTTCGTCCCCTCATACATTACCTATTTAAAATAATTTCAATAATCTTCAAAAGGTTTTCGTCATAAAATTTTTAGTTGTATTTAAACGTATATTTCAGAAATAAGTTGGTTGTGCTCACTAATTTCTTTGTTAATTATTTGGTATTAAAATTCTTGTAAAATGGTCGCTGGAACCTGATGACCATTTATCCTGTACTTAAGTTGGTTTTGCGTCTGCGTTTAAAATGATAACCAGACTTTGGCCATAGCTGTAATGAAAAATTACACTTATTACTTGAACTTAATGCTACACATGAATTTAGTATTTAATTTTAGTACTGCCAAAGAAGTTTTGTTATTATCTTGTAACTGTTTTGTATAATTAAGACCAGTAGTGTGGTTCTGTGACCATCTCATCGTGAAAACTTATAAATTAGTGCTTGGCCGCAATCCTGCCTGATGGTAAGCAGTGATGCAATCGTTGTACTTGATGTACGCGCTATAAAAGACGCGGTGAAACGCTTCGTCCGGATCGTGTCATCAACGTAGGTAAGGTTGGGTACTCACAGTACGACGGGTCGTACGATAATGGAACTTTGCCACAGTGTGAGATAGTGATAATGATAAATCAAAAAATCAAAATCAAAATCAATTTTATTTGTATAACATAGGTAGTGAATACAGTTCTTAAATTTATGTTTATAGGTCTCTATGTTATGCTAAGAAGCGTACAAATACTTGAATGCAAAACATTAACATTTTTTAGTCAATCATGCTATATGCAAAAAAAAAATATTAATTATATAATGTCAAAATAAATGATAAATGAGTAAAAACAATGTCACAATACAGAGTAATTTCGCTAGTCAAAATAAATAAGTCTACATTAATTTGTCATTTAGGAATTCATCAGTTGTTAATAACATTTCTCAATTAATAAATGTTTTAATTTTGTCTTGAATTCTATAATATTCAAATTTTTTATGCCAACTGGTAATTTGAATCTGATAACTCTGGTCTTCGAAATTTTGCCTCTAGGATATACCGGTTTCCTCACGATATTTTCCTTCAGGGTTTTGAGAGCAGTGGTGATGAAATAATTTACACAATGTAATGCGTCTGACAGGGACGGTACGATTTATACCATTAGGCCACCATTGCTCGTACGTGTCAAGCAATAGTTTAGAATACGTGACGTTTACTAAAGACGAGGGATGTCCATTTAGTTCGCGCCTTACAAAGACGGCCAGCGAATAGCGGTTAAGAATGATGAATCGATGCTATTCTGTCCGCGATTCGTTCCGATTCGACGGTGCTTACAAATGTGCGACACCTAAGGTAGGCAGGGGTTATAAACCCATTGCAAGGGTGGTTATGAATTACAGTGGTGGGATTCAAGGTGCCTAAGCAAGAAGATTTAGACGCATTTTGGTGATAAGATAAGCACAATAGATGAAAGACAGCAAAACATAGGTTAAAATAAATATTAAATATTTCGTATATTACAAATTGGTTTTAAATCTTCATAAAAACTATTTAACAAAATAACACTAAACCACCACCACATAAAAGAATACTAGACGACCAATTCGTTCGCCTCAATCTGTCTAAAGCAATTTTTTTAAATTCACATATTATTTCTGATATTGATTGTCGCACAGACGAGTGCCACCTGGATTTTGAACATTTTTAAATACAGAAATCGACTTTTAATTCAAAATCAGCTATGCAACAATCTCATCATCTACTCAGCGTTCAATCCTGGTTGCACCGTTGGAGCCCGAGGTCTGTTGAATTCCTCCTCCTCCTCCTCAAGTCGTTCTCCTCATTACTGAGGGTCGTGATGTCCCTGTGGAATTATCCTCTTCTGCACAATAGTTCGCCATTTGTTACGGTCCCTGGCCGCGAGTATAGTATCATGCAGGTCGGTGTCCAGAGATGAACGAATTTGGTCTGTCCACCTTATTGGACTGCGACCTCTGGAACGTCGTCCATCCACCTTCCTAGTAACCATCAGATGTTAGAGGTTGCCTTTCTGGCAATATGGCCAAAATACTCCAAAATTCTTCGAAGGCAGACAGAGGAGAGTCTTATTGTGACACCCAGCTCTCGAAGGATTGATGCATTTGTGCGGAATGCTGTCCAATTTGAAGCATCTTCCTCCAGCACCACATCTCGAAAGCGTCAATGCGGTCTGTTGAATTATGAAACGAAAAAGGTTGACAACTCCGACTAATACCGTCAAAGGTTTTATACCACGCAGGATACAATCATAGAGCACCGTGAAATCGCGTGCGGAACGAATCGCTTGAAAATTTCGGTTTTTCGGTTATTTCTTAGAGATTTGTACGGGCTTTCTTCGTCGATTCGTTATACTGAACGGGTGTCAGTATTACAAACACATGTCCTTTGATTCAGAGGTTGTAAGCTATTGAAGGATGTGACACGGCTTTTA